>OU611988.1:2515000-5015000 GCA_914767915.1 Agriopis aurantiaria
ATATAAAAACAAATTCTTTTTTCAAACGTTTACCATACAAAGTTCTAAGTCGTGATGTAAAAAGACCTAAGCACTGGAATTAAAAAAATAAAGTAAAAAATCATGTTTTCCGTATAAACTTGGCTGTTAGATTTTGTTCGGGCGCTAAATGTATGCAAGATTCGCTATCTAGGAGGCAACTGCAATGAAAATGGAGATTTGTCGTCTGTCGTGATGATGTATACGATGATACCCGTTTGAAACCTTGAACGTATCTGGCCTTAGAAATAAACCACAATAACTCAAAAAAATTAGTTTTTAATTTCCTTGCCCTTGAAACATTACATAGGGTTTTCTACTTTTGTTTTAGCCCCCACACAGATGCTTAGATATATTTTCCTCAAAAAAACTCAGGAATAAATAAAAACTCTCTAAAAATGTGTAGTTTCGACGCCATCGCTCAACAACGGCGAAAGAAAACATCGTGAGGAAACCGGTATATCCAAGAACCTAAGAAGACCTAGAACTTTAAAGACATTATGATATTTGCCAACATGTACTGAGCCAGCGTGGTGGATTAGGGCACATCATCTCTCTCTCTCTATCTCTCTCTTTCTCTCTCTGAAAGAAGGCCTGTGTCCCAGCAGTGGGAACATGATAATGATGATGAAAATACTCGTGATAAGTATTTAATTTCAAATAAAACTAAGTAATTATAAAGTGCTTTTAACTTCCTTTATCAGCCGTAGTATTCGCATTTACAAATAAAGCTCGTGCAGCTTAAATTCGTATTTCGAGTCCCGTTTTTAATTAAACACTGAGCAGGCTGGTGCGCGGGCGCATAGCGCGTCAGAAAGTATTAACTTCAAGAGTTTAGGGATGGGTAAATTGAGTGATCACGGAGCAGGTCTTATTTTTAGTCCTTTTTGTGTCATTCCACTGACCGAGCGCAATGTTAGTGCCACTGGTGTCAACTAAAGTGACATGATACTACGTAACTTTGTTACTACTTTAGCCAAATACTATAAATTATGAGAAATGCGACAAACTGAAAATTTGGATCACATGCCGATATAAAAATATCTATGTGTGTCGACTAAGATTTGACATGACCACACTTGGCGGTCTGTTTTATGCACTTGTAAAGGTCAGCATCTAGCTGATCTGCCCGTGGTGAAATTGTTACCTACCTTATTTTTGAAGTCTAAAGATGTTTGTATTCATAATGGTGGCACTTCACATTGCTTAATTTTGCTAAATAAAAAGAGACGCAGCTATGCAGGCTGCATAGCTGCGTCTCTTTTTATTCGGCAAACATAGGCGATTTGAAGTGCTAACATAACATGTTTACCAAATAAAATAAAAATATGTTTTATGTACATATTTTTACCTACAATTTTACCGAACATAAAAAAAGTTTCAATATAAATTATGTAAATATATTTTCTTTGTAACGTGAATAAACCTTTAAACGAGATTTGGGACTCAAGACTGGGTTGGCTGTTCTGTCCCATCACTAAAAGGGCAGTTATGAATTGCGGTTGCTTCCTCTCTGCGGCGTTTTCTTGGAATTTTAACTAAAATTCAAGCTTTAAATATCAAGTTTAGATTTAATCTGAAAGGCGCTTGTACGAAAAAATTGCTTTGCAATAAATTGATTAAGCAAATAAAATCGAAATACTAATGATTATTAGTAGTTTAGATGGACCGACTCCCACTGGACGGACCGACGACATTGTGAAAGTCGCGGGCATCCAGTGGATGCAAAAGGTAGGCTGTCGTTCAGTGTGGAGGTTAAAGGGGGAGGCCTATGTTCAGCAGTGGACGTCTTCTGGCTGATGATGATGGTTAGTAGTTTAATTTTAATTCTAGTCATGAAGTAAAACCTAACTACTTAGTTTACATTAAATTATCGTCTCGTTCTCTTATATATCTGAACTAATGAAAATATAGTTAGTTAAACAATTATATTAGTAATAACTTATATAAAAAAAAAAATAAAAAAATATGTATAAGTGCCTTATTCTGTTAGTTAATATAGTATAATAAAAAAATATGTGGTACTGGATCTATAGAACGATCATGGAATTGTTTTTATTAGACACCATCTTTTGCTCGCGATTTTGCATCATCATTTTTTTTTGTAGAATATATGGCAAACAAGCAACGGCATCATCATCATCATTTCAGCCGTAGGACGTCCACTGCTGGACATAGGCCTCCCCGATTGATCTTGGTTTTGCATCAAACAACGCGAAACCGTCATAAAGGTCACCCTTGCAAAGCTGGAAATCCCACACCGTCCGATTTTTCCGCTCCTTTCTTCCGCGGACTTGTAAGGTGTGGAACGTCCTTCCCTAAAAGTCTTCCCGCTGAGCTTCAACATGAAGCGTTTCAATAAGGGTGTCTATCTACCTCTCCGGGCTGGCAAAGCCCCGTCAACACCACTGGTGTTGCAGGTGTCCATAAGCGGCGGTTCCTGCATACCATCAGGCGGACCGCATGCTTGCTTACCGCGTGGTCTTTTTATTTAGGAAAAACTGCCCTGTATCAAACAGGCATATAGTCATGCTTTCCATCACATAAATAATCTTCAGAATCGGTTTAGTTATTTCAGAGATCACCTCCTACAAACATAATATAAAGTAAACACATAAACTGTATGTCTTTATAATGCTAGTATAGAGTAGCATAGATGTGTAATATACATAGTAAAGATTGGTACAGTATTTCCACGTCAAAACATTCATCAGTTTAAACCCTATATTTCTAGTACGTATTCATTTACCCAAGTTACTAACAAGTGTCAGAAACAAGCTCTTTTCATATCGAACACAACCAAGACGATAATTGAGTTTTCAAGATAAACTAATTAAAACCAAACAGACGTTCCAAAAACTGCCCTCGGTGATGGCCTAACTGGCCTCCAAGGTCCTGTCGACATGACGTATAATATTAAAATGTGAGCTTGAGACGGCCGGTTACCTTTTGACATGCAATTTTCGGACGATCATTTATCAACGCTGCCCCACCGATATCGATAGTTTTTTTTATCGATAACCTCACTAGTTCATTCACTCACGAATGGGTTCATTCCGTCGTGACTTGGCTAATGTGTGGAACTGACTAGATAACAGCTAGAGCGTGGATTACCTTTAGACTATTAATGTTTTTTTTTTAAATTTAATAATAGGCTTGCGTTTGACTGCCAACTCGCCTGTTCTTTTATCAATTAGGTTAAATGGCAAAGTACCTTACCGTTCATACTCGTGAACTCAAGGAATAGAGGTTGTCGCGAACACCTGTGTAAAAACCTAAAGGGGCTAGTGATGTCCTAAGTACATTATTATAAAAAAGCATAAACTTACTTATGTGTATATTTATGATTAGCGTCTAACTTTTTAACTTCCTTCGCAAATGTGTTATAATTTTAACGTGTGTATCTGTGTGTCTGTGGTATCGTGGCTCCCAAACGGCTGAACCAATTATGATTTAGTTTTTTGAAGTGTTTTTTGGTCTCGTTGAGTGATTATTGGTAGGGGCAAAACTTATGGGTTCGCGTCACCGACATGCTAAGTTTTCTCTTCTGTCATGACTGCCTTTTTTGTTTGAATTTTGATTTATTCGAGCATGTTCTTAGCAATGATTCGTGAAAATCTGTTCAACCATTTGAAGATATTAACACTCGAAAATACACAAGTTTAAGAAAATAATACAATGAGGTGACAATTTTCAGGTTGGCTCCAAAAATTCACCTACTTACTTTTACTGTTCAGTAACATATTTGATACACCTCCGTACTACAGAAAAATATTATAATAGTATACACCGCACTATTGTTTATTCGGTAGCTGTACTTTGAGGCTTTTTTTTCCCTCGACATAGCTCCATATTCCACTCTTAATGGAACATGCCGTTACATCCATCAGCGTTTTATTTCGATCGTTTCAATTCACCCGAATCAAAGGTCGATGACTTTATTGATTAGCAATTAAACATAGATGGTAATTTATCAGATTCATTCTGTAGAAAGACATAAATGTGTTAATAGGTACTTGGAGAATTATTTTCTTCGATTATAATACCCAGTAGGTACTAATTTAAATCTTAAGGGATATTTTTAATTTAACCTTACATGTAATCTAGAGTTACAAACTCGATAAGATTTTGCATAGAATTGTCGAAATAAGCATCATCGTGAAATAAGGGTGCCTTACCACCGGAGATGTGCTACGTGGTGTAGCTACAGAGTGTTTGACATCAACGAATAAGGAACCTTTATTTTCATAGCTTATGTTAGCACTGGTGGAAACGGGTAACGAAGCTATGTTTTTAATATAGAGGGGTGCTAAAGAGTGAGCTACGGATTGAAGCTGCGGATGGGAGCTAAGGATGGAGACTGCGGATGTGAGTTACAGATGTGCAATTAGTGTAGCTATTAGCTATGTACACTATGTACAGAGCAGAGTATACGAGTCACGAATTTTCATAGCACAGCTAAATCACGCAGCACATCTTCATAGCACATCTCACTCGGTCCGCTATACTTTTTTATAATTAGTAAAAACAGTCCCATAGTTTCGTACCTTAGCTTAAATTTTTTTAACTTTCGTTCATAGCTTAGCTGCATATATCTGGTGGAAAGGCACCTTAATTATAGAATATTAATACAGGTCACTATACTACTGAAATTGTTTTTCAAATAAGTCTTCGAACCGTAGAGGGAGACAGAATCTATGCTTCGAACAAAACAATTTTTTTTTACCTCGTATCTAACAAATTGAGGCTAACACGTCAAACGACATTTGACACAAACACTAGTGACGAAACAATCATAATTTCATTCATATCGATATCGATAAAAAATGCCGGCCGCTCGAGAGATCGAATCAACTCACGGGAGGCGCTCCGTCACCGCCGGACAGGATCAAAACAATTAATCTTTGTGATACAGTCCAACCAACTTATCTGTAGAGGTGAACAGGGGAGACACTATCGTATTTTCTGAATAAAACTGACAGGAAAAAATTTGGTTCTTCATTTGTTCAATTCCACAGATAAGTTAGTCACCGTTCAGCAAATTTTGAACTCAACCTTTTGGAAGGTCCTCGCAAGTGAATCAATTTACGAACGATATCGGTGTCGGGTGAGAAATGAGATTGGATTGTGAATTTGTTTGCTGAGAAATTATCACTGATGTTTTTTTGTAAACTGTTTTTGTGTTCGTTTTGATCAAATTTTATACCTCGTGTAGGTATAAAATGTGTTGACTGCAAAATAAATATGGGTTACGAATTGTAGGTACAATTATGTTTTACTTAAGCTACGAAAATTCAGTAAAATTACGTTTTTTAAACAGATAACTGAGATATCATTTTAATGTGTCTCTTAAGTTCACTGACCATTGCAAAAGCACTAATCGAAGAAACTCACAAAATATTAATACCCACACGACTGGAGTCCGTCCAAATTCACATTCGCACCAGTTTTTCGTCTCATCAAGCCGACTTAATGCGAACCGCCATCAATTGTTTTTTTAACCACGAGCATCATTTTGAAAACAATTTTCTATCCCATATAATTATGGGTCATTTTGTCCAAGTATAAAACTATTTTTAATCCTGGCAAGTTGTTATTTTTAAGTCTTAATCAATTTCGTTTTACAATTTTGCTATAATGTTGAAGAATGTTGGATAATGCGAGATATAGTTATTCAGGCTTATTACTCCAGAAAATATTATATGATATTTAAGAACTTAATTATCTGAAAACACGGGCAAATAATAACTATATTATAAGTGTGGACTTGACGTGTTTTACGCAGTATTGATTACATATTTCATGCATTTTATGCACTGTTATGCACTAGAGTATTCAGATTTAAATCTAGATTGTATACGTAGGAAATGAAATAGAATCATGCAAATAGACTATTAAAATTTAATCCAAGCTTTACAGATCTTTGTCATTATTTTTAAAACTTTGCATCTCTTAGGAAACGAACGGTTGTAAGCCCATCTTGGCAATCTTTTTCAAAAATATTTAGTACACTAGACAATAGTGGTAGATAAATTGAACGGTTCCCAGGGTTAAATGGCATCTAGTAACGGACAGACCAAGGCTATTGTTACTGTTATCGCTTTCGCCAGTAACAATTATATTCCATCTCCATCGTGATCTTGTTTTATGCCAATGAATTTTGAATAATATAAATACAAGAAGAGTGTCTGTTTTTTTGTGATTACTATTGTTTTTGAGTATACATGTAAATTATAGGTACATAAAAGTTTGTATATTATGATTTTATTGAGGCTGTCAGTCTCGGCTACATAAATATTGTGTAGTTATTAATTACCCTGATAATTATTTAGAACTAGTCTTACATTGAAAGCTAAACGGCATTGAAAACAGCCTTTTTCAATCAAAACAACGTAATTTTCTATGAGTAAAAGATTTTTCACAATAAGTTAAAAAGTTCCAGGGTTTATCTCATACAAACATACAAAGTCATGAACTTACAAACTTTACCCAATTTTATTTTGTTAAAATAATGATGTACAACTGATGATGTAGATAGTTTAGATGCACATTGGTGTAGATGTTGAGGTAGTAATAGAGTTTGTGGTTATTACAAACATTTTGGTAAGACAAAGCGAAAGTTTTCCACGTTAATTAGTTATCATGAAACACGTATTGTTAAATACAAATACGATTATATGCCAATATGACACTTAGTCATCGGATATTTAGAGAATTTTAAGCTACATTCACATTGGAATTAAAAACTATCTATCATAGTACCTACTCGTACATCATGGAAGTATGAGAAACAGCTGTTTAAAGGTTACCAGATACAGATCTGAGCGGAATAAGATGAGTGCCGGTGTGCTATTGAGGTTACTATGAAGTACCTTAATATACGTGGTGTAGTTTCTAGAGACGAGAAACATAATATGATGTAAAGTCTTCATCGATAAAATTCCTTTGAAGCAGGATGCAAGTCAGACTGCCTTTTAAAAACATTACCAGGGAAAAGATAGAAATGCTGGAGTCTTTTACGAAAAAGAGCTGATACATTTAGATGGTTCATTTGTGAAAATTAACATTCAATTACAAGGTACAACAAAAAAATTGTTCCGATTTACTTTGCTATAAAATTTAAGCAATTTTTTTTTTAAATTGTACTCGTACCAAAATCTCGCAACCTTTTTTTTATTATCTTAAATAAGGCTTTTTGTGACCACCAACTCGCCTGTTGGTAAACGACGATGTGGTCGTAGATGAAGCGCGCAAAATTAGAAGATACCAATACTAATAACTATTCACTCTGGCCATGAAAAGGCCCAGATTATAATTATCTTATATCAAGTATTAGGTATTAAATACTTTTTCAACATTACAATTTTTATCGACTAAATAATTTTATCGATATTTTGTAACACTATCCCTACCTCCCGTCGCGTCAATATGCGCTAGCCAATTGTGTATGAGTCGGCAATTCACGACTATTCAATAGCCTCTTCGAGAGATTGATATCGCAACAATGACGCAGTACACCAACTTGCACGATCAGAAACACCCTGTAGGTACCACTTCGTCAAATGTGACAAATATAAAGTGGATAAGGTAGTTATTACTAATTTTTGACCGTTAACACCCTTACTGTATTGTCAACACTAATTAAATTGAAAGTAATACAGTATTTTGAGAGTTCCGTAACAAAATGATAAAAATAAACCCTTTATATTGAGTCTTTGGTGTCTGTTCGTCTGTTTGTAAGTCCTACTTAATTTTCTTGAGATTAATAAAAATTTCGATTCAAAATTTGAGAATGTTGAAATAGTGTTAGTCCACACATATTTATTTAAAAATATCTGAAATAAAGCTTCTGCAATCGAGCCCAAAGTTAGGGCTAACATTTAGAAACTATGCGATGTGTTACTACATTGCGTACCTAAAAGAAATAAATTTAGAACATATCCAATAATATTTTTAGCATAAAAATATTTAAAAAAATTACCGTCATTTGTTTCAAGCATCACCACTGTAATAAGTCTACTGTGCCCATTTCAAACGATTTGCTCGGACTTTTAATTTGCACTTTATTACCTGGCAATAAAACCGTAATCACATAAACTGACTCTGATTAGTTCAACTTTAGAACCAAGCATGCGGGAGATCACCATTTGGTATGCGCGAATGAAAACTAGCCAAGTGCCTATGGGGCCTGTCAGAAGTAAAGGGTTCCGTACAAACTTTCCTAGATAATTAAAATAATATTCTTAAAATGTACAGAAGTGAGCGGAAATTACAATTTTCCTTATAAATATAACATATATATAAGGAAAATATGACAAATAAATATGACATTATATATTACATTATAAATTAAATAAATTTATATTGTTATCTGACATGACATAATGTACAAAGTTCTGACCTAAGTCGAACTCGGAAGGAACTATCCATCAAGATACGGGTTAACGCTCAGTTTGGTGGCTAGGGTCGACAATCTTTATTGAATTACCATTTTATGTGTAATAAATAAATTTGATTTGAATTTGATTTGAAATATTTGACATAATATTATAATTTTGGTGGTTTTATAAAATTTAAATATTTTTATGAGACAAAAACTGATTGTATGCTTTATCAGTGCAAAATGGTGCTTAACTATAATCTTTTAAGATCACAACTTATTGTGTTTACCTATTTTGCAATGAATACATACACCTACCTGTCCTGGATTATAAATTATGAAAAACACACTTATCGAAAAAAATTATAAATGGAAAACTTATCTAGACAATCTGAGTATCTTCAAGACGCGAGTGAATTGGTTTCTTCTAGGCAAGCGTGCTCCATCGTAGACCGCATCATCGCTTAACATCAGGCGAGGTTGAGGTTAAACGCAAGTCAAGGTATACAGCCGAATAGAGATCTATGTAGGCTCATCATTATGAATAACTAACCAATTGACCAACCCTAATATAGCGGAAAAAAATCTCTCTATGTTCCAAATAAAGATGTCATTTACATTAAACGAAATTAATAGAGCAAATTACTATAAAAACGGCTTACACTCACGATTATGTTTGTGTCGAGGCGATCGACCTGTTCCGGAGCCTTTAGAGCTCCTTCATCAGGGAATACGCGTGATTAATTTATAATGAATCCTCACGCGTAAAACAGGTTATTTTTAAAGTGCCTTCAGGCTTGATCCCTTGAAAGTTGTTCATAAGTGAGTACAATACTTCTTTTCGGCTTACCACCCTTTGACAAATATCATGTACCTGATCTAAGGTACCACCATACCGTGTAAGCCTGTGTAACAATTAAATTAGGTGTACGGATAAGCTAAGGGTTCCTATTAAGTTAAAGGAACCCTAAAAATCTTGGTGAGAAAATGTTTCCAAGTCGTCAGTTCCCCATTGACAATTCACTTCATTTCTGGATAAGTAGAGCGCTGCATTGTTTGAGATTGATTAATGAATTAACTGTTGATTAACAGTAACTATGAAACTGATGGTATGGTTCATTGAAAGCCGTTACATTCTAACTGACCTTTATGAGCTAACCAATACCGCCCGCGGTTTCACTCGCCATCTTACAGGAAGCATGAACTTTTCTGGGATAAAATAACCTATACATAAGTAACCTATGTGTTAATTCAATATATAAGCTATCTTCAAGATTATATCTTCAAAGCAAAGATCGCAAAAACAAGGATATCTGAACATTAGGAGTCCCAGTATGACAAGCACTTTTAAAATTAGCGCCATCTGTTTTCTAATTTTTATTTTGTCTTTTATTTTATAGCCTGTGCTGGTCAGGTTGTTTGCTTGTCATTTTATTATTTTTTCTGTTATATTTATAGCTTTTAATTTACTTTATCTTATCTGGTTATTATTGAACCATTTTAAATATAAGATTTTCATTATATTAATAATAATTAATTGACCTATTAACTATATCGCATCGCTATTAGGTACGCGATTGAGTTTACACTGTTACGCAATATACCTGTGCTCACGGCATGCGATTGAGTTTACACTGTTACGCAATATACTTGTGCTCACTACTGAGTTGGTATCTTTAAAAAAGACCCATTGACCCAATCCTTCCGAAGCCATTTGTATGTCAATGGAAAAGGGGCATCTTTTGTCTGTCTTCGTGATGTTAACTACTTTTTTGATGAATTTCATTATTATCAGCTTAGCAGTTAAGCGGAAACAAATAGTAATTTTCGCATTTGTATTACTGATTAGTGTTATTGTATGTTATTTTTACTCTGAAGGTAAAAGGTAGTGATTGCGTCCTCAATGGGAGTCCTCCGTCCAGGCTAAGTCGCTACTTTACAAGCACTGAGGAGTGAATCAGAGTCAATATTTTAAAAACAATTCTTCCAAATAATATGGTAGGTATTATTTACATTTTTCAATCCAAAAATAAAGCTTTCGAAAAATTTTGTCATCGAAATGCCAGCCAGTGCTAAAACAAAAGATCGATTTATTTTTTCGAAATCACGAAACGAACACGTTTCCCAATTTGAAAACCGCATTCCATTTTTGAAACAACGCGTTCTCCGCACGTAGTGATGTGCGTATTATCGATAAAGTTGTGTTGGATTACACGTGGTAAGTAAACACGCAAGTGTACTTACTTGTTTGAAGTTATAAAGTTAATATCGTTTTTTTTAAATTATTAATTATTAGATTGTTGTGAATGAACCGTACCAGATTGGGCTCATTAGGCCACATTAGCCCAGCTAAACTAAGGTAGTATTTACATTCAGAGTTCTACTGCGCGTCTGCAAGAGCCCTGAACTCTGTGAGCAGTCAAAAAGATTATCAGAGTTTTTAGCACTGGATAGAAATACCAAAAGAACAAAAAACCTTTAAAATAGTAAGATGTTCCCAATTCCATTGCTTTTATTGTTCCACTACTCGCATGCTAACTTGCATCGTGTAAACTTCCACATTCGCTTTCAGACGCGAACAGTGCCCCAATCGACCCTACATAACGGGACCCGTCAATCTCGCATCAACAACTTTACTCCTACACATGTCAATCTCCATCAACTATGGCTTATGATCATAATCCTACGCAATAGAGTCTAAAACACATTACGAGTAAACTTTAAAGCAGCAAATAGGGTTGGTTGTAAGCTCTCTAGGTGTCAGATAGTTTGACGGATCGAGGAATCGAGTTTTCAGTCGATTTGTACTACTATACTTATTTTCGACGCGTTAACGAGGGGCAAGATGAGATTGTTGCGGAATTTAATTGCTATTCCAGAATAAAGATGAGTTAGAATGTAGCTGTCAAAGAAAGATAATTTCTTGCTTTTAAAGAATGATCAAATTATGTATTTCTACGAGAAGATTGTAGAGGTTTTTAATGAGGTTGATATTTGGGTCCGTAAGTTACCAAGTTTCAAATATATAGTTCGTTGTGCGATATAGTAACTTTTTACCACGGCCAAAAATTACTAGTTCTATAGAGTAGTGAGAAATACACAATGTAGATAATATCTCTGTAAATTCTAGAACACTGTTTTAAAAAATAAATCAAATCAAATCTTTTTTATCGGTCTTGTTCTATTATTATTATTTTGTATCTACCAAAGCTGACTACGTATGTAACTTAGAAACTTTGAACACATGTTTTAATTATTATTATTTATTTATTTTTACTTGAATAAAATAAGCAATTAAAACACTACTATGGTTCAATAGCTATCCTCGTTCTATGCCTAACAAGTCTAAGCTATGCTAAACCCTGTCATGCTGTATCTTCACGAATTTGAGGTAGTTAAGGAGATGATAACGTCAAATGTCGGTGATGAAGCTAGATGATCGGTCCCGGGGACGACAATGCCGCGCATTTGGGTAAGATGCCGCGCAAACTTGCGACAAAATGACTCAGTAAGTAACTTACTCATTTTGTCTACAGATTTGACTACAGTAGTGAACTAGGTAGCTGTCACAAGTTTGCGTATTCAACTTTTGTAGTGGATTCTATATTAAGAAGTAGTGTTTAGAAAATTGAATACTAAAAATCAAAAAACATTTTACAGAGAAAAAAATCGGATAATATCAATCCATGCAAGCGACACTATTAAAAATTAAATTAAAATACATTACAATATATATATTATAATTTCAGAATGTCTCTATAGCAAATAACCAAATAACCCACCAAGAATGTCAAAATATGCGGATCTAAAATCGACTGGATTTCAAAACGCAATTTTTGTAGACAACATACGGAAAATTATACAACACAATATGAATATAAGATGTATGTGGCAAACGTCATTGTAATCATCTACATAAGTGGGTGAAGTGCAAATAATATTCGATACATAAAATAGGTGCGTGTCGAATAACATGAAAATTTCTATTTCAAAACTTCAATACACATTTTATGTGTCAAATAATCGTCATTTCGGGTATTTTGCCTATAATACGCTATGATAATTTTAATTACGACAATAGATCATTGATTTTTTTGCAAGATTTTGTTGCGACAGGTCGTAAGTGTGCGGTACGCTTTCCTCCCTCGAGCCCGTGTGGGCCGGCCGTGCCTCTGTACCGTTAAGGATATTCTCCTAATCTCCAATCGTACAATGCTGGTTACATTACAGTACTTGTTGATAACTCTTACTAGAACGTACAACTGTAAACTAGACATCGGTCGGCTATTGTTGGACATTCATCAATCAAAATCGGTTTTAGCATTGTTGTTTAGTATAAAAGTATTTTTTGCAAAGTAGCTAAAAGTGTTTTAATGAGTAATGATAATTATTCTGGATTAGCTAAAGCTTTCTGACATGTTTTTGTATCTCTTTTGTTTTTTTATATCTATGTAAATAAATCTTGGAAGTCGATTTTAACCCACTTCTATTATTTTAACGTATTGTTTTGAAACTTTGCAAGTATGTAATCCGAATAACAATACAATAATTTGGTACCATCGAACTGGTTTGAAGATGGAGCAAGGAAGTGGATAGTGGGACTCTTCAATGGCTTCTAGTAAACCAATTAGTAAACCCCTCGAGTTGGGATTATTTGTATTTTGGAAGTGAAAACAACAGCGTCAACGACATGCTAATGTTTTTCTTTTCACTTTTGTCAACAGTCTCCATGTCAGCCTTTTTTCAAAGATTTAAATGATCGTGTTTTAACTATAGTAATTACTAACTCCGGTAACATTTATGGCTTCTGTAGAATAGCAGGTAATAACATGGGAAGTAACTAGTCGAGTTATTTTAATCTATATTATAACGTATACAATACTCAAATTGTAGTTTTTAGCATTATAAATGTGGACTTTTATAAATACTATATTACAGTGAAAAAATGCCATACAGGTAGAGCACGTCACTATTTATGTCACACCTCCTTAACACCTGATTTAGTGATGCACCCGCGATTATAGTCGAATACAGAATCCAACTGGAATAGTTGTTGCAATCCACGATTGTCGATAAAAGCGGTACAACCCTTTTCTTGTTTGATCTTTGCTCGCAGAACGGTAACTTCGCTGCAGATTGCAATATAGGTGCCTATTATAATTAATACTACAAAGTTAATTATTTAATTTATCACTTACGAGAGAAGCGCCGGTAAATTACGAGGGTAAGGTCAGTAATTACCTTTCCGTTGTAAACGCTTACAAAGTAACTACAATAATTTTTATCACCATTATAATAATAGAGATATGCTTCGACCAAACTAAAATAAATAAAATGAATGGACGGGCCCAGAAGAAGCGCATTTTTGAAGATAACAAAATGAGCGCCGGCTCTCACTTCATTTCAGTCGGTCTCTAGCCGTAGGAAGTGCAACACGCGTCTATTGTTACATGATAACGAAACATATGACAAAATTATGCCTTCGTGTGCTTTCCTGAAGTGTAATTACACATTTAAAAACCGCTATAATTTTTATGTAACAAATTTACTGTACATGGTAATAATTAAGTGTTGAAGTATATGTCCAACGGTTTTGCCTCGTTTTTGCTGAGCAAGTTCAATGGTTATGGCCCGTCCATTCATTTTATTTTGGTCGAAGGAGATAGGTACATAATATGACAGATTGAAACAATGTTGAAAGCTTACACTTTCAACATTGTTTCAATCTGAACAATAACAGCTATTCCTGGAACCCAGTTGGAAATACTTAGGTTTTTAAGCCACAGTGAAGAAAATTGTTTTTTCTTTTACTTTCCTATTCACATGTAGGGTCGGCGCTCTTAGTCTGATTGCGCTAGGAGACATATACTATGTACAACAATGATGTTATTTATATATTAATTAACGTTTTACCGAGGTATGTGCAGCAATACACACACAAGTTAATTAGCTAGATTGAACTTTGTCCGTCCTATGTCTGGCAAGGACGCAAACGTACGTATATGCGCGCTTTTGGAGTATGTTTTTTCTCTTTGTGACAACGGGGTCATATATATCTCTGTGACCTTTTAACCAACTCAGTGATAGTGTCAGTGACAAAATATCGTCATGTTTTATGCTTTTTTAATGAGTAATGAGAATATATAAGTCTTTATTGGTAATACCTAATTGATGTACAAGGTTATTTTTAGGGTACAAAATAAAAAGCTAAAACATTCACACTTATATATTTTTTGGTAAATAAGTTTTGTGCAAAGTCAAGAAACAAGAGTTGTTTTTGGTATGATGCAGGGATGCCGTCTGAATCAAATCATATTTTTGTAAATTAAAAAACAACCCTGTACAACCGTGGATGGAATAGGATAGACACACACTGAGTGATTTAAACAGGCGGCATTTCCATTCTCATACAAGCAAGTAGTTAAAAGTAAGCATACTTAGTTGATTTTAACCTTTCGCAAAGCAAATTAAATTAAGATTTTATCTATATCAGTCAGATTATAACATTAAACTAAAACTCAACTATAATAAACATAAATTCGACCTAATATTGACCCAGCCAAAATATGTCAAACATTACCAGACCAATTCTTAAGTACTAAAATTAATACCGGTAAACTAATGCAATATATTATTGCATTGCGAAAGTGCAATATAGTAAATAATATTAACACATCGCGATTGGTCCCGGCATTTGCTGTTAGCACGACCGCGGTATTTTGGACCAAAAGGTGTGCCTAAGCTGTTAGCGGCAAGAAACTTATTAATTTTATAAGTGCCGACATCGACACGCCAAACGATCATGCAGTGCAAGTACCGTTCTTTATCGACCGTCTAATTCGATAAAATGCCATGGAATCGATCATAGCGAGTACTGATCAAATGGTATTTTATCGAATTTGATAACCTCAACTGTCAAATTTGACAATCGATTAAGAACGGTACTTGCCCCGGCTCCAACGTGGAAAAAAACATGTCTGCTCATTGTATTATTTTCCTAAACTTGTGTATTTACGAATATTAATGTATAATAATGGTGGATTTTTATTTATTAAGTGCTCGTGTACGTGCTTGAGTGTAGATAAGTGAAATTATGTGTAATCATATTGTAACGAGTAATTTATTTAACGAGTAATCATTGGGCGAAAACTAAAACTGCGACCAGAACCAGCGGAGGACGGGCAGCGTCTTATTAGCACACGGTGAACGTACTGCGATCCCCAAGCCGCCTGCCAAGTGTGGGGATTATGGTGACATCCCCTCTCTAAGTGGCAGGCCTTTGTTCAGCAGTGGACGTTTAATGGCGTGTGTAAAGTGTGTGTGTGTGTGTGAGTAATCATATTTAAACTGACTTGATTTACTCAAAGATTAAAACAATTTTATAGGGTGGGTTTCGTTTAGAAACAAATAAATCACAAGGTGCAGCTAGCTTATAATTAAACTAAATGTTTGACTGGTCGTCCAGCTGTAACTCCTAAAGATGGATTGACGATATTGTTACTATCGCGGGTCGAACCTGGACTCGATTAGCACAGGACCGAGGCAGATAGCATAGCAAGAGAGAGGCCTAATACCCAGCAGTGAAATATGGAAGGCTGTAGATAATGATGATGTTTCATTCAGTAAAATGTAGTTTACAGAGTTTGTTTTATGTTCTGATAGTAGAATTTATTATAAAAATGGTCAGTCGTGTCGCTAGTCGTACAATGTAAAAGCGCTCAAACGGCCAATATTTGACGTAGTAATTAGATGACTAACCGGCTACCTGGAGTTTTGAAAATGACGCTACTGTTTATTTCTTTTATTTGGTTGAGCAAATGCAAAAACGAAGAGTGTATTTGCTGGAAAAATGAACCAAAGATGTTGCCGACTTTCCTTGTAACAATAATACAAGTAGGTTAAGTAGTTAGTTGCCGCCAGCATGTTGGGTACGCTGCCAACTGGTAGTGGGCTTGAGCATTTGGATTGTCTTTAGACCTTCAACGGTCTATGGGCAGTCTAACTGTATTTGTAGTGTTAGTTTTAGCTTGTATTTTGTTTAGTTATTAAAGGCAGTAGGTTAATATGCTAAGAATGACTTAGATGTTAACCCCGAACTGGTACCTCGAGACCTCTTCGCTAAACTTTGACCGATTTATTTTATATTCGAACTTAATTTTTGTTGAAATAAACTACTTGCCTTAAAATAAATCACAAATATCGGATCGACGATATGCAAGTTATCGTAGAACAATAAAAACATAATAGTTCCGACTTGTCACACACATGTTTTTTTTGTACATGACATTTTCCCGAAAAAAAGAAGAAAAAAAAAACTATCCCTGCAATATAATAATATAGCGGCTGAAACCGGTGTTATTTCGTCAGATAATTTTTAAAATTATGTTTTATTTAAATTGTTTTTATCAGTAAGTATTTTTATCTATACTAATATTATAAAGAGGATAGATTTGATTGATTGTTTGTTTGTTTGCATTGAATAGGCTCCGAAACTACTGAACCGATTTGAAAAATTCTTTCACTGCTGGGAATCTACACTATCCCCGGGTGACATAGGCTAATCTATACCCGTGCGAAGCCGGGGCGGACCGATAGTCTTACATAAATTAACAATTATTAAAGTAGAAAATATTGTTTCTAAGTTACTTTGCTAGAATTTGCAAATTTATTTGTACCTATTTATATGTCTACAGAAAATCACAGAGGCAATAAAAGTTTCCGGACCTGCATATACAATTGCTTAATTGTAATGTTCAGCCGCTAGCATTTGGACCACAGACTAATATATCGCGTTACTCACTATGATTACCACAGTGATTACAAATGAAAAGGCCAGACCTTTTCGTACAATACTACTCATACTCTTTAATACCAGCATACAGACAAAAATGTGTGTCTATGGTTTTAGAAACACAACAGAACACAACAAAACAGAAGGTAAAAAACTAGCTTTTCATATTCTTCTCAGCAAACCATTTCGTTTGATATCCATACTATGGGGGTGCATAAAAAATAATTAATCCGCCATCTTTGGGAGTCCGCAATATTGGATTTAGAATGATGTCATTTAGTTAACCATGCATTGGCATCGATTCTGATGTACTCTAAACTAAATTTGAAAGCTCTAAAATTGTTACCATCCTTCTTTCACATATAAAAAGAAAAGAGAGGCAGATAATTTTAGTCCTGTCAGATTGGTTTAGTTTAGTGACAGAATTGTTTGTGTATGACTGAATCGACGCCATTGGCATCGATGCTGATGTACTCTAAACTAAATTAAACTAAACTAAATTAGACAGCTTTAAAGGTAAAGCTTTTCCAAATGAGTTTCAAAACGAACGTAAAAATTTTGCCGTGGAAGTTTTTTTTTTTTTTTTTTTTTATTCTTTATTAACTGATTTTTATAAAACATAGGTGTTTGGCCTCTCCTGTTAAGTTTTGACAACCTGTGTTAGGAGAGACCGCTCTTTCGTTGTTACATCGTAATTTCACATTTATATTTCAGAACAGTTTATAATTATGTAGTGTAGTTTTAAATTAAAGTGGGTGGTTGATGTGCGTGTATGTGTTTATGTCAATGACTGAGTAAGTGCTCCGTTTGCTCGTAATCAAGTTGCTTTAACCATGTTAATATACATTTTTTACATTTATGAAGTGACATTGTGTAAATATTTTTGATTCTATTAATTTTATTATACATTTTTATTGAGTGTACTGAAAATTGTTTTTCTGCAAAAAGGGTTCTTACGGATGGTTGCTTTACTACTGAGTAAGGGTTCCTTTTTTTACGATATTTGGGTCTACAGTAATACCGTTATGAACCTTTATTATGAAAATGTTAGCAATAAACGTTAACACAGAGACATTAAGGCAGGTTGTAAAATGTTAAGAATTAATGTTTATCTAAAGGCTTAAAACCATCTATAATAATATTAGACGTTGCTCAATTTGTCTCGAATATAAAGTTCCACATAGTAATGTTATTTTATTTACTACATTAAATTTTATAACTTTTGAACACAACTTTATTGAATACTTTCGAATACTTACTTAAATACTGTTTTAAAAGCCCTGTTTTAAAGTGTCATAGTGCTTTTAATTATGCAGAAATATCGGGAGCTCATTCCATAACCTTATCACGGTAAATATCCTGTTAATAATCATATAACTGTAGTAGTCAGTTAGTCGATGAAATGTTACCTTTTTTTCTTAGGTAGTAAGTTTTGTTTAAGGTAACTATATGTCATCATCATCATTTCAACCCTCAGAGAGAGAGATAGATAGAAAGAGAGAGGTGACCGTAATTCGCCATGCGCCAGGGGGCCACCAGTGCATATTGGTGAATAATATCATAATATTTTCTTTGAACTTTTTGAGGTTCATGGACATACTGGTTTCCTCACGACTTACTTTACTTACTTTTATGTATAACTACAGTAATAATTATATGGCTTTTCTTATCATCATTCATTATCATCATTAGCCAATTTATATATCCAGGAGATGATTTGTGCAGCGTCCGAAATACATCTGCGCTCATGGCTAAATAAGCAGAATCGACACTTCACCGCTGTTGTCCCAATTTAATTTTAATCTATACTTATATTATAAAGAGGAAAGATTTGATTGTTTGTTTGTTTGTTTGTTTGTTTGCATTGAATAGGCTCCGAAACTACTGAACCGATTTGAAACATTCCTTCACTGTTGGAAAGCTACACTATCCCCAGTTAACATAGGCTATATTATATTTTCAAAAAAAATAGGGATCCTTACTAAAACTCCAATAATGTATTCCAAGGTGTAAAAAAATAAGATTTACAATTTTGATTTTGCGTGTTTGACAGTTCTAAGACATGACAACGTCTGTCAGGTCAGCTAGTCATTAATAAAATTATAAAGCCATAAGTCTATTATCTGTATGTCCCTTTGTATGTTATCCGTGACTAAGCGAAAGTGCTTCGATATTGATAAAAAACAAAAAAAAGTGCATGAGAATTTATATACCTAATATTATTCTTTATATCCCGCTAAATGTGGATAAACGAAACAAAACCTAGTAAAACCGCGAGGCAGAGCAGGTTAAAACCTCTTCAGTTACTTTTAGTACCATTTAATAATGACTAACACAAATAAAAACAATGAAACTCGACGCGGAATCGATATTAAACTCTTAACTCGATATCAATTTTGCGACACTATTATTTCTATTTCACGGCGCACTTCCCTAGTTGTAACTAGATTTAACTTGATTTACTCGGATTATTTTAAGATATATAAACGTCAAACGAGCTGAACTGCACAGGGAATAATTTAAACTGTCTAAAGGCATAAATATTAAAACACATTCCGTTTGTACAGTACCTCTGTTCGGTGGTCTAAGTTACAAGCGAAAATCCTACAGGCGACCGAGAAATAAGCCAGAATTTGGGTATTCAAATCTTTAAAATATCTTACCATTAATATTTCATGCTAAGTGTCTCTATATGCTGCTTGCCTGTCCATTCCGGCTGGAAGGTCTACTAATACTATAAATGCGAAAGTATTTCATTGTTTATTGCCTTTCTTTATCAAAATGATAACATTAACCCTAAAATGTAGATTATGAGGGTCAGTTCCATATAGGCCATAAATGAAAGACGAATGAAAGTCCAACCTAGAAATACACAGCTCTGGCCCTAAAACAATGGCCGTTAGAATATTTAATGAATTAAAAGATATCGAAAATGAAGTAACTTTTATAAATAAGTTAGAAGGTATTTTAGAATCCAACTGTTACTACAATTTAGAAGAATTTTTCATTGATGATTTTGACGAAATGTACATTGATCGTTCCGTTCCGACTATTGCCATACCCAAATAGGGTCATATATATTACTTTATATTTAAAAATGTTAATTTAGGAACTCCATGTACATACATATGTCTGCAATAAAATATTGAGTATTGAGTATTGAAAGTGTCACTACACACTATATCTAACATCGCACTCTGTCACCTGTCTCTCATTTCTGTCACTGCTGGTCTGCGTAATGCGCTGCCTGAACGGGTGTTCCCAGATAGTTACAATCTGGGTGTCTTCAAATCAAGAGTGAATCGGTTTCTTCTGGGCAAGCTTGTTCCATCGTAGGCCACATCACCGCTTAACATCAAGCGAGTTGGTGGCCAAAACCAAGCCTATTACTAAATTTTAAAAAAGAAATCGCCCTCAACGCGAATAATTCGTAACTTGTACCACACAATTAAATAGCACTTATTGAATTGTTAAATCTGGTACCTAAGCAACAGTGGATACTGCATCTTCTCTAATAATTGGCATACCGTTGTAAAACAGTCTTTCCGTTTTATTGTGGATCGAATCGATAGGCGTTGTTCTTTGAATTTATTATGTTAGTTCCTTGCTTTAT
The DNA here is from genome assembly GCA_914767915.1 of Agriopis aurantiaria. NCBI lineage: Eukaryota > Metazoa > Arthropoda > Insecta > Lepidoptera > Geometridae > Agriopis > Agriopis aurantiaria. Next base: position 2,535,803 of record OU611988.1, read on the forward strand.
GTAGATCGTATTTAGTCTTGTTTCCTTATACAACTGAAGTACTGAAAGTAAAATTCTAAGACTGCTAACAGACGCGTGGATTTTGTCAACTGCCGTCTGACCAACGGGAGAGAGAGGGAAATATTTTATTATCACATTTTCTCTCCAGTTGGTTGGATCCAATCCACACGTCTGTAAGCACTTTTAGTGAATAATAATATTTTGTAATACAAATAATAAATAGATACTTACTATAAAAATATTCACATAAGATACTTACAATTTGAAACCTATAGGTACCTATTACCTTTACCTATCTCGAACTGTATTTTCTAATTCCTTTTAACCGGATATGACTGATCTCCTTTTTAGTAAACTATAATAAAAATCCTATAAAATCTCACACATATACGACTTTCAGATATTACCGAACGCATTCGATTGTCGAAATTGGAGTTTCGGTCAATTCCATTTGATCGATTCCCAGTTCTATAAAGCCGGGTATTCATATGCAATCTGTCAGTATTGTTACCTATTGTTTTAGGTTACCAATTTTTTTTACAAGTGTGTCCGAGACTTATAATCCTAGCGCAAGAAACTCGGAACATGAACATTAAAGACCTCTCCCTGATAGAAGGCCCATGTCCCAGTGGGAACATGATAGATAATTATGCTGATCAATATTTCTGCAGGTGCAAACAGCGCGTGCCAGATTACCACCTACGCTGGGACGCGCACTCCGTATATACAAGCCTTTATAGTTCAAAAAGTAACAGTTACAGGTTCGTTAGTACTCAGCTTAAGCCATTGAAGCACAGAACTGTTTACCATTGAAAGTATATTAGCGTGAAATCTGGTCGGACTCCGTCGCCGTTTCTGTACATGCACTGCGAAAAGCGACTCAACTCTAACCCCGTGGAAATGGCAACCTTATTACAATACTTTTATTTATGTTATCAGACAAAGTGCACTTTAGCTAGTTTAATTATGTAAAAAAATTAAATCATATTTATCCGTGTGTGCAGTGTCCCAAATATTTATTTTATTTATTTATTTATCTTGGTCACGCCATATCTTGAGAATGACTTTACCGATTTCATTCATCTTTTTTTTTTTACTTTTCTATTACTTAGTAGGAGGTTCTTACGGCAAGAAAAATTAAGAATATTGCCCAGGAAATTGGAAAATTTCAAAAACTAAATTACGATTTTAATTTCGCTCGTTCGACAGTTCTAAGACAGGACAACATCTGTCGAGTCAGCTAGTAATATAATGTATGTATATGTATTATAATTATTATGATAGTCACCCGTTGCCTGTAGGAGTTTGTTTCATTAATCTGACTTTTTTTTCCTTTTCAGGTATGTCGCGTATTTCAACACAGAGTTTGGAAGAATCAAATAACTCTTCTAAGTATATCCAAGTAAGTCTATTACGGTAAATAGTTTAAAAAGGTAAAGCAAAAAATAAACCTTCACAAGTTTTTTTCTTATCTTCAATGAGTTCAGGAGTGAGGACAAATTAAGAAAATAAAATTGATTAAATAAGGAACAAGTATACACTTGTGAAATTTTAATATTAATAATTAATGATAGACATAATAATTATTTAACTTTTTTAATTTTTTGTTTGTTATATATAACTTTTTATATACCATTTTCAATATAATTATACTATTAATTGACTTGTAAATTTAAATTTACTAATAAATGACTTTGACTTTGACTTTGATGCCTTTGTAAAAATTAAAAATTAATTTGGTCCGCCATTTAAATTGAATTTAGTGTGACGTCATTTTGAGTTTTGTATTTTTCTCAGCTAATGCTTTTATTTGATACTCGCTATAATGGGGATGCATAAAATAACTAGACCGCCATCTTTGGGAGTCCGCCATATTGGACTAGAATGACGCCATTTCATCCAATTTCATTTCGTGTGTGCAAAATTTGCTTCACTTCACTTGCTTTTCCACTTCACTTCCGTCAAGTCAAGTCAGCGTTATGCTTAAGTATGCGATTAACGCCAAAAATGTGTCCTCTGTCGTGAGTGATATTTACATTAAAACCAAACATATCACGTATGTTAATTATAGTACTCAAACCTACTCTTATCGACCTATTTCAAATTTGACATGCGAGATAAATATGTCTTCCAAAGATATATTGAATCACCGGCGCCTTTGACAACGCCTTGCGAGCTTATCTATACTTCGAGCCAAAAAACTAAAGAACGATTTATAAAAATAATGTCTTAATTAGCTAATATAAGACGTATTGTATAGTACGTATATTGACGCTGGTAAAAAATATTTAGGTACGTATGCAAATTTGTACGTAGGTAAATTGAAATCGGAGTAATGAAAAGGCAAGGTAACGAGACATAAATAATTATTTAAGTGTGAAATAATTAATAATCATTTTGTTATCAGATCTATAATGGATTAGAAATATTTATTGATACTTGTTTGTGGCAATCACTATTAGTCTCACTTCAAAGATCACAACACTTAAAATATGGCTAAAAGCTCGGCAACGTATTTGTGATGCCACTGGTGTTACAAGTATCCATAGGCGACGGTGACTGCTTACCATCAGGCAGCCCGTCTGCTAATTTGACACCTATGGCATAAATGCACTTAGGTTTCAATGAATGTTTAAAGGGGCTTAGGTTTAAAGTATTTTTCTTTTAGCAATGTTGGTCATTCTAGTTTAAGTTTGTCTACTTGCATGGTTAGTTCAGATTATAAAAAAGGTGTCATTTTTAAATTGTTTGTTTTATTTAGGAAACCGTAAAGACCAAAACATGATCAAGGACATTTCTCTCGGTAGAAAAAAAAAGTTACACTGATTTGAGCTTTTATCCCTGTTTTATGGATTCATTTAAATGCCTATTTACTATATTATATCGTCGATATCTTAATAAATGATTTGTAATTATAGAAAAAACCGTGTAAAGTTACATTTTACATTACAGAATAGATGTATCGCTGTAAAACTTCAAAAATAGAAATAGCGCAAGGCACGCACGACTGTGTGTAAGAGCCATACTTTTGCTTCACTAAATGAGACGTTAATACAATATAATTAGGCCTTATGGTCATCTGTATTAACAAGAAGTGGGAAACCTGGACTTAGAAATGTATGAGAAAAACTTCAAATATAGAAATAGCGCAAGGCACGCATGACTGTGTGTAAGAGCCATACTTTTGCTTCACTAAATGAGACGTTTATACAATATAATTAAGCGTTATGGTCATCTGTATTAACAAGAAGTGGGAAAACCTCGCCTTAAGCAGCTTTACGAACTAAGCTCAATTACCAACAGTTAGTCAAGTCGAACAAGACATCCGCATCCTTCATTTAACTTGGCTCCTTAAACTTGGCTCTAACTTAGAAAATGCTAATTGATCACTTTGTGAGTTCCGCTGGAGCTAACTTCACTTATGCAAATTATATTTTGCATTCCAATCATGTCTTGGAAGATATGGCTTCTACCTATGTTTATACCTAGTTTTAACTTCAAGAAGAAAAAGAAGAACGTCGTTAAAATAATCGTAATTCATAATTATCAAGACGCTTATATACGTGTATGTGTGTGAAACTACTAAATAACTACACATATTTATTAATTTTTTAACCGACTTCGAAAAGGACTTTTTTTTTCTTTTTTTTTTTGTATGTTTGTTACGCGATTACTCCGCCAGTTTAGAATTGTTTTTGATGGTAGGTCATATCTCATAGATGGTCCCATAATTTTCTTATCGACATTGATTCAGTGCTTTTTGAAAAATCTACAAAAATATCTACAAATTCAATGGACATTGTAAACATTGTACAGTGCCACCAACTTAGCTGTTAAGGTGGGCAACATTAGAACTACAGTTATTTCTTGGTGAATTTCATACTTTGTTCTCCACTAGCGACGCTGTCAACTAAACAGCAAACATAGAGGAACAGACTTAAAAAAACAAAGAAGTGTCTCCATGGCAACCATGCCCTGTTGTTTTTCGTTAAATTTTTCATGACCATGGATTCAGAGTATTTGAGTCGTAATATTAAATAGTGTCGTGTATTAGTATTAAATATTTTATATAGTGTTCAATAGCGTCAAACAAGGCAGTCAAGCAGAGCTAATCATGCACTGTCAAGTCAAACTCATGCACCAGTAAAGTGGTGGAGGCTTTACAAGAGGCTTCTATGGAGTTTTAGACCCTTATTAGGGTTTATTATTCCTTTTTAGGGTTCCGTATCCAAAGGGTAAAAACGGGACCTACGGGTTAACTGAGCCTACGCTATCTGCATGTGATGTCTGTCCTACCTTTTAACGGCTGTCTTTTGAACCGTAATAGATAGCCAGTTTTTTTACAGAACTTGTAAATTACAGCGTATTAACTTAACAAATAATAATAAAGTCAAAAAGTAAAAACTAAAAGTGGCCCAAAATCCTAAAATTAACCGAGTATATATTGTAAATATGTATATAAGTAGGTAATATATGTATGTATTAATAATTTCGTTAATTGTCCTTTAATGCTCATTGCTTTTAAGTTATTTAAATATTATTTTCTACGTTTTAGTTTCAGTTTGTAAATGAAGGTATAGTCATGAAGTCGGGTTTTTTTTTCTAAAAATTATCTTTATGTTAAATTTGACGTTTGGTTAGCGTTCATCGAATCAATCTATTTATTTTTCTCCAACATGATTTACTCATACGGATAAACAGAAAACTAATTTATATAATGCTATGATACTTATGGATAGTGTAGCTTTTAGTTTATGAAATAATTTTGAGAATCGGTTCTGTGTTTCCAAAGATAATCCTCACATGTAACTGCCCCAAATATCGGGAGCTCATTTCACAACATTACCACGGTAAATATCCCGTAAATAATCATATAACTTTAGTGAACAACCGTGATAGTTTAAAACAGTGTTTTATAAGTTTCAAAATTTACCTCCTTGTAAAATTAGTGTAGAAGTGTAGATTAGTTCATACGGGTAGTAATTACAAGTAAGTGCTAGTAACTAATGACTAACCCTCTATAACATCCTATATCACCTATCAATTTATTTCATCACCGTCGTCATCATCATCGGCCAGAAAACATCCAATATTCCGTAATTTATTAAATTAAATTTAATCGTATATATTTTATGATTTACACCGTCACTTAATATCAAATGAGAAGTGATCAAACGGCTAGCAAAAAAAAAAAAAAAAGTATGCAAATTTCAATTAAAAAAGTATGCAAATTTCAATTAAATTTGTTGAAATAAATCTATATTGAAATAAGTAAGTACCTAATCCGAGGTTAAACAAATAAATAGGTTCAAAATGTAAGCGAAGAGTGTAGAGAAGGTAGTTAGTCAAGTATTGTGTATTATTAGAAATAGTTTAGTTCAAGTATATGTGCTTGAATAAGGCTTTCACAGAGCCATTTTGCAATGTCAATGCCGTGCACATTTATGGTGACGCCTATAGGATGAGAGGTAGCGTTTGAGAGGTTTTTTAATTAGATTTAAAAATATCTTACCGAGAACCAGTTGTCTGGATAAATCTAACATAGATTTTAAGACAACTTACTAACTTGAAATGTAAAGTACTATATGTTTTAAATAAAAAAAAAAACAAAAAAAAAAAAAAGTTGTTTATTGCGAGTCAGTTGTCACACGTGGACATGTTTCCGATAAAAATATCTGTTAAATACATAGGAATGACATACACGAGCACATGCGACTGATAATGTTGGAAAAAGTTACTGGGGTCGGAAAGCTGATCGCAGAAGAAAATCATTGTAACATCCAAGACTGGACAAAAATTATGATTGCTGATCAGGGATTTATCTATGGTTGTATGTAGATGGGATTTAAGGTTATAGGCTTAGAATAACTACTCAGAGAAGGTAAGTTTCCAAACAACGCCTTCTCAAAACGTAAGCTACAAATTTGCTTTGTAGCTTACGTTTCGATTGGTATTTTAAACGATTTAAGCAAGAAAATTAATGGATTACCTGTGGAATGTCACACAATAACTCTTATGCTGCTTTTCTGATTTTTTGTGGTACGATTTCACCGCGCAAATTGTCATAGTAAATTTTTTATATATTTTTTGGTGTCACATATATGACACCAATTGAATGGCTTAAATTTTGCGAATGTACTCGGTTTCTTTGTGTAGTTATTCTAAGGTTATGAGACATTGAAAGTTCAAAATGACAAGTTTCAGTAGGCATATTTATTTTTTACAGCTAATGTACCGCTTGGCAGTTATACAAATATGGCCGACGTGCCTCTATAGGGCGTCATTGGTGTCGCTCTACTTTTTCTGTTTGAGTGACTACTTATTGAATAGAGTATGAATGGTACATTTTATAGAAAATGTCTACAGGAGTCCGAGTTAGTTTCGAGCGTATCGAGTATCGAGCGAGTTTTTTTATCTATAGTTACCTTATTTGGTCAACGCCGGCAAACTATAATGTTGTAATTTCAATACCCGTCCTTTGCTTAGTTTGGGGTCAGATGATCGTGTGTGAAAAGTGTCCCGAAATATTTATATTATTATTTATTTTTATAGAGCACTCTTATAAGGGTGTTTGTGATTGAAAAACTATAGTACCTATATACTGGGATCGATGGAGTTACAACGTTATTTAGCCATCCCAGCGATCACTGATCTGACAATGATTCTCCATTGAATAATTGACGGCATCACTCTTAGACCTTATTAGATATTATCTACTTTTTTTTATCCCTAGTATAGCAAAAACCTTGTGCTATGAAGAACTGAGCCCAACTTATTTAATACCATAAACAAAGGGCCCATAAATTCACCAACCATTCTTAATAACTGCTATAACCTATCACTTGACCCAGGACTCATGCAGTAGCGAAGCGTAAGTGCTCGTAAAAAAGCACATTTACAACGTAAATATAGAAATGCGGCCGCCATCTTTTTTTTACCACCGCCCATACTTGGCGTGGCATGCGCAGCAGAATTATTACATTTTAAGGACTTTTTGAAACGTTTTTTCATGACTATCCCACGGGGAGTGATCTAATGTTATTCTAAGTGAATGTTTATATCCGATTGTACTATTTAATGCATCGGTTTGTTTGTTCCGGTTGATTTATAGTTGTATTAGGATAAGGCGGTATGTCGTATCTCCTATTATGCCTTTTTGCACGAGTTGGATCACTTGTACTGCAAGGGTTTGTATAATCGTTTTTACCTTAGTGGTGATAAATGGAAGGTTAAAATGGAGTGGGCGGGTGTTTTATCTCTTTGAATTTAACTCTGTTTCATGTTTTTGTTTTTGTTATCAACTTCAATATCATTGCAGGTTGGTAATTAATTTAATTCTTCTTTTATTTGGGTTAAGTTATAATTACATGCGAACAGATTATTATATGTTATTATTATCCAAATTTCCATCTGTGTGATGTGGATGATCCAAACCTTCGCATCTGTCCCCTGGTTAGGATGATCAGACCCCATGCCGACAGGGAGACAAATCGATTGCATTGTTTTCGTTTGTTTCTAAGGGGACAGAGCAGAAGTATAGAAAGGAACAAATCATCTAGAATCCAGCTGAAGTGGCAGTGGTCCAGTCATATCTGTTGCAGAACCGGTAAGCGTTGGGGGAGACGTTCTAGAGTAGAGACTATGAATCGGCAAACGTAGCGCAGGGCACCCTGAGACTCGATGTGACGACTTACGTAATACAGCTAGCAGTAAGTAGTCAAAATCATCATCCACTGCAGAACATAGGCCTCCTCCTTAGAACTCCACACTGAACAACAGCCTGCCATCTGCATCCACTGGATGCCCGCGACTCTCATGTCTTAGGTACATCTAGTGGGAGGCTTACCTACGCTGCGTCTTTCGGTTCGTGGTATTCACTCAAGAACCTTTCTTATCGGTCGGTTATCGGCTCTTCGAGCAATGTGACCTGCCCATGACCACTTCGACTTGAAAATCTAAGCAGCTATGAGCGGTGACTGATGACCTATCTACTCTGCGTCTATAAATAGCATTAACTGGAAGCAAAGAGGCGAAAATCGGGCTGAGTGGCGTGGCTTGGGGTAGGCTAGCAGTCTACAAAGGTAAGCTTATTATGACTATGATGATGAATCCAACTATAACTCAGTTATCCCCGCAACAATAGTATAGTACTCGTAATATACAAACAGACGCACTGGCATTTCCCGCCGGTATTAAACAGCTATTTACGATTCCCTATCTCGACTAGCGGTCCTTTCCTGATTTGCAGTAACGTCTGCATTTCTGTAACTGGGTTAGAATTAACGCTGTGACCTGGATATAGAAACAATTGATAGCAGCGGGTTTAGTTATATTGTTGTATTTATTTGATAATAGCTGAGACCTGCGGTGTTACCCGCGATTTTCCAGTTTTTCCGCATTTTCTGGAGGTAAAGTACCATATTCCCTACCGATGCTTTATCATCCTGCCACATTTTGTTATCGACTTAGCCGTTTAGACGTGAAAAGCGAACAAACATCCAGACAGAGAGACACAAAGTTACTTCTGCTTTTACAATATTAATATTATATTAGTTAGCCGTAATGACATGAAAAACAATTGATGCAATTATTATTTTAAATAATTTAAAAAAATGTATTTATGTTACTTTAAGACCGTGATTGGTCTATATTATATACAGGGTAACACAAAATAAAATACTAAGCCGTAAGGAGGGTATAGTACCCATCGTTATGACCAACTTTTACTATGGGTCCAACCCAGAAATCGTGAAAAAAATCAGCTGTTCCATACATTTTGTCGAGTGTGAAAGATCGTTATTTAAGATTTGATGAACGTGGAAAATTTAAGGTTGAGACGTCATAAGCCATCGCAACTGTTAATAATTTTAGTACATATTCAAACTTATTAAAAAAACTGCTTTGTGGAAATAATAAATGCATAAGAATATCGTTGTACAGTTTTTTTCATTTGTCATCATGAATGTTACATACAACGAGAATATTCGTACCTGATATAGATATGATAAGAAAAGACTGACCAATCTCGATAAAACTTACAAAAGCATCTATGTTGGGTTCGTAATCAAAAACAAACGATTATCAATTTTCATCGCAGAATTCTACGAAAATAATCAACAAGTTAACTGACATAATTACATTGAAACTAAAAAACGCGGTATTTTAATTATGACAAAATACGTTCGGTGATTTCATACTCCAGCTTTAGGCTTCGACCACACTTAAAGCGAGTTAGAAGCGGCTAGAACGTGGAGCAGCACAAATCGTATCAAACATGTGATCACTTTCAACTTCAGATGGGCGTCAAGTCTGCTAATTTATTTAAAATCCCATTGGATTGCCACTCCCGCGACACTCCACTGAGATTCCATTATGAAAGTGACAAAAAGGTTATTCTGCTAAAACTTCAATGGCCTTTCAATGGAATGTCGGTGTCGTGGGAGTGTCAACCCAACTGCGATCGATGTTGCCTGTCAAAACCTACCACAAGTTGTATTATTTTATAACAAACTATTATCTGCTTTTTTGTTAATGAAATTGTTATATTATAGATTGTATTGATTGTACAAAACTTCCTCATCAATAAAACACACCAATCATATTTATAAAATGCGTTTAAAGGAAATAAACAGTAAAAATACCGATGACGAGGCGGTATGGCTTTAAAAGCTTTAGCTTGCCCAATGAGCAAAAAAAGTATCCTATCTGTGACGTAATTATATCTATGAAAATAACGAAACTAAAGCGCAACGCAAAGTAAATTAATTAATTAATATCGAAAACCGTAATTTACCTAGTAATTTATCAGTGTAAATATACTAATATAATGCTAAAATAGCAGTATGGTGAAAGGAGCCTGCGAGAAATCTCCGGTAAAATAAAATTTTTAAATAACCTGAAACAACAACCAAACGTGTATCAGATAAGCTTGATCAAATAATACTCGATTAGACCAAAGTAACACAGATTTGTTGTTCAGTCTAGCCTCTCCTAGTATGGTAGCTATAAGCAAGCCACAATGCAGTTGTTGCAATGCTGTCACTTTACTCACGCGCCGCGCTGCCCACGTCACTCTTTCAGTACAGCAACGCCTTTAGTTCGAAAACTAGCCCGGCCGCTATCGAATAATTAAGTATTCGCATTAATTTGCATGTATTTGATCGTATCTCGGGGTTTAACGAACGAACACTTGTCAGCGTATCAGAATTTACAGAGTAAAGTGTTTATTGTGTCAAATAGAAACTAACCTGATTTTGTTTGACGTTTTCTCGACATACCTAAGTCTGGAGCCGGATATTTCACTCAGCGAAAATGTTTATAGGTAACAGCAGTGCAATTGCCGTTCTTTATCGATCGTCAAATTTGACAGATGTGGTCGTCAAATTCGATAAAATGACATTTGACCAAGACTCGCTATGATCGAATCTATGGCATTTTATCGAATTTGACGATCGATAAGGAACGGTACTTGTACTGCAGATTAATAAAAAAGGGGTTACCTGTAAATTCGGTTTACGGACGATAATTTTACGTGATAACGCTGAGGCCGATCGTGCCTCTCTATCGCTTGTTCCGCGCTCTCGCTTGCACGCGCGGCTCAGGCGGAACGTGACAATTTTTCGTATGTGCAGCCGGCGTTCATCGATTTATAAGACGTTATCAAGTCAAAAACTAGTGATTTCTTAGGTTTTCACGATCATTATAAAGTGAAAGAGTTTAGAGAAAACTTCGTGAGGAAATCGGTATATCAAAAAACCTAACTTCAAAGAGATACGACATTCACCAACATGCACTGGGCCAGCATGATGTATTAGGGCCCATCCTCTCTCTCAGAGAAGGCTCGAGTCCTAGCAGCGGGGAACATGATAGGCTGAAATGAGGCATGGTATTTGTCGCGTTTATTGTAAAATTATTGTATATTATTCATAACGTTCCTAACCTAACTTGTAAATCATTTAATATCATTTCCATAGACATCCACCATCTAGTCTACCAAGGACACTGGAAAGTGTTCGAAACGTCAGGAAATAAAATAACGCAAAATACACGCGAAAAATCCGTTTTATTTTCAAATAAACTAGGAAACGGCTTATTAAAAAAAAAAAAAATGTCCTAAATAAATATAAATAAATAAATTTTTATTTCGAAAAATGAGATTTTAATATGTCAGATTTACTTTAAAAAAAACTAACTTCATCTTAATCTGTCCTGCAGCAAAAAAAAAAACAATAAGTGATTTTTTTATTTAAATTTGCTATACATAATACCACTAGTATCACTAGTATTAAGTATGTATTATGTTCAGCTAATTTTATTTAGTTTTTCACTTTCTTACATTCGGTACGTACTTACTATTGGTCTATGTACCGATCTATGTACTTACTAGCCACCTAATTAATTTTTTATGGCTCTATTGGCACTGCAATTTTTTATAATTTTTGAAAAAAAATCCCTGAATATATAATACAGGTTATATCACTCTTACCCTCTCTCCCTGACAGTCTCTTTTTTTACAAACTTAGTTACTACGTAAAAAGGTTTTTATAGAGAAAAATGTTTTTTTTTTAAATTAACTGCCAAACTTTCCCGAAATCATCCCACTTTTCGCAAGCTTTTCGCCAATTGAGTAATTACGTGCAATCGTTATGTGTTCGGTCGCATCCACCGACGTTCGGGCATTCCCGCCTCCCGACTCGAGCGCTTTTTGCCGCGCTTTCGCCCGAGCCAGAAGCAAAAGCGCGCGTTTTTAATTAAAATTTTGCGCCTTATTATGAAAACTATTTAAATTGTAATGATGGGAATGTTTTTGTCATTGTTTTGGTGGTTCAGAGCCCCGGGTGATAGAATTATAATTTTGACGTGTCTTTGACTCGTTCAAAAACCGTGACGATAAAGAATGCCGCTTAAAAAGTGTTTGGCGCTTGGTTTTGGTAATAAGGTAGTTTAATTAAATATTTTAGTGTTCTCGCGTATATTATACTTATATATATTATAGCCTAACATTTTGTTTAAATCACGTTGTACAGTTGTCTATTGTCTGTTTTTTTTTTTTTGAAACGGTTTAGTAGTTTTTTTTTACGAAAATTAGGTACTTTGTACCTAGTCATACCAATAATTTTTTGTACATAGACAAAAACAGATACCTTTGTATATTTTTGAACGAAACTTTTTAAACCTGTTGATTGATCTGCATTCAAGACGGAGATAACGCGACACGGCCAGGGCGACACCTCAATGTCTTATAATTTTTTTTTTTTTTTTTTTTTGTGGAGATGTCACCACCCCACGCTGCTTTTATAAGGTTACTGGATTCGTTTTACTTTTTTTATTGTTATTAAGTTTGTGTGTAATTTTGTTTGACGTGAAAACTTCTTTAGCCTTGTGAGCGATTTTTGGTGCAAAACCACAGAAAAGATAAGGGATATTATTTCTCTTTATATTAGATCTCTGTGGGTAAAACTTATCGGTTGGTGTCACTGACATGCTAATGTGACTTATTTTTTTTTTACTTCTGTCGGCAGTCCCCATGGTTGACTTTTTTCCACAAACTTCAGGATCCGTTTGGCCGTTTAGAAGAGGGTGATAATAAACGACAAAGAGACAAGATTAGAGAGAGTTTAGAGTTTTAGTCAGTCCGTTATAGGTATTTCGTTACGAGCCATTTCTTTGTATATTAGTCACATTTTTGTCTATGGTTAATATCAAACAAACAAAACAAGTATCAAAATTGTTTTACTGACTACATTCAGTCCAATGTTCATTAAAAAAAAGTCAAATTTATTAAAAAAAAATGTTATTTTGACAATATACGCTTATCTGATATGCATATAAAAATATAAAGTGTGCATTCAAAAACTAAAAAAAAAAAAAAAAAAATTTGCTCTAAATTGCTGCATAACTTCACTAAAACATTAACACGTAAAATTTGTATTAAAATTTCAATCGTACGCATTAAAAGTAGCTGTTACCCTCTTAGTAGAGATGTCAAGGAAAAATGTCTCTTTCACTGGTTATCTCCAAAATTAACGGACTTTCACGCATGTACCGAAAACACTAATGTTTCCAATAATACCTAATGGATATTGATGACACTATAGCGTAGTCCGGTTCAAGATGTTGCCAGTAGGGCTGCCTTTAAAAAGCTACCGTTTCTAAAATCATAACTCTTAAAATATAAGGTGTTTACCTTAGAATTTGCAGTCTTTTATTTTGTTGGGTTGGGTTGTTTTTCTCATCATCATCATCATCATTATCAGCGTATAATTTTCCCACTGCTGAGACTCAGGCCTTCTCTCAGAGTGAAATATATATATTTAGAGAGCGAGAATGAGCCATCATGCTGGCCCAGAGCATGTTGGTGAATGTCACAGCTTTTGAACTTTTGAGGTTCTTGAACAAACCGGTTTCCTCACAATGTTTTCCATCACCGTTGTTAAGTTATTACATCGAAACTGCACATAATTAATATAGATACCAAATAAGTCATTGGTGCAAGATCGAACCGGGGCCGCCGAATTGTAAAGCACACATGCACATCGCTGCCATCGGCATCCCTTCATTGTTGTTGTGGTTGTGTGGAAAATCCTCGCTAGAAGCTAGGATTGCCATAATCATTTGCGATAGTGGCAACCCTAGTTACCTCGTAACAAATCGTGTAAATTTCCAGTTGTATCTTAACCAGTTATTATTATTTATCAAAGCCAAGTTTACTGAGCTAAACCACGGTTAAAGAGAGCTGAGAAAAATGATACAGGAAGATCTACCGTCGCTTGAATCGATCATCTGAACCAAGCGAAATCGATCATTGAGAAACTGGGAGGAATTGTGAATAAAACCTCTTTAAAAATAGCTGGGCCACCTCTATGAAGATAATATTTCAGTGAGTCATAGATAATTACACTTTGTTTATACAGTAAGACTAGTTCTGATTTTTTAGGTTTTGGCGCTCTCGTAAATGCAAACTCTCACATTCAAATCTGAAATTCATTGTTATTTTCTTACATTTTTAACCGACTTCAAAAAGGAGGAGGTTATCAATTCGGCTGTATGTTTTTTTTTTATTGTCAGACGGTTGAAAGTGGTCTGTTATAGAATGTTTACACATTTTATTATTATTATTTGGGGACTTTGCCCGAAGAACTGATAACCGATGAGGTAGACGAGTTCTGGAGGACCACGTTTAGGCAAACGTATTGTAGGACACCCTGTGACCAGGTGGAGTGACGACCTGCGTAAAACGGTGGGTAAAATCTGGATGCAAAGAACTGTTGATCGAGCTCAGTGGTGTGCATTAAGAGAGGCCTATGTCCAGCAGTGGACAGTTAAAGGTATGATGATGATGATTTGAGAACTTACTGTTTATTTTTAGATTAACTCAAATCTAACCCAAAAAATATGTTGGTAGATACTCACTTATGGTTTTAAAATATTGGTAGTTAAGTTAAAAGGCTTGCAAATTGCATTGAGCATGATAATTTCCATAGAAAGTTCCTTTTCACGGATCAGAAAATTATGTAAAACCCAATCATAAACCTAACTTATCAGCAGCATCATCCTTGCCTATTTTATGTTGTGAAACGCGCACGCCGACGACAGCCACTCATAACGGAGCGACCCAGCTGTTTCAATTAAGCCTCACAGAGGAAAGGGGTGGTTAGGCACTAAATTACACGGTACGCTGGACGGAGTGTCTGAATCTCAGATTAAATATTCTTTAAGACTTCCGCTGGTACCGTTGTGTGGTAATTATCTTGATAGAAAAACGGTAGAGATCGCATGCTGTGATGTAATGTAAGATAGTATTTAGGTGTGATCGAAGTGCTATAAAAATTGATTGTAATATTAATGTTTTAAGAGTATTTTATTGATTATTAATAAAACATATACTTATTACGATATTTAATTCTATGGTGGTTGAAATTGTTTCTTTAATAAATGTACTTATACTTACTACAATTTTAGGAACTGTCTCACAGAACACGGGGCCTTACGGCTAGCTGTTAAAGCAATGCAGTTTAGATGATGAAAAAATGTTGCGCGACCGCAAACCGTATTCGAACTGCGCAGTTTTAACGTTAGTTACAACGCGTAAGCAGTTGGCCGTAAGGTTGGTCTCGTAGTGTTATAATCTGTTTTCACTAGTTGACATTTTGTTTAAGTACCTCATCATCATCATTTCAGCCTATCGTGTTCCCACTGGTGGGACTCCGGCCTTCTTTCAGAGAGAGATATGAGCCCTAATCCAGCATGCTGTCCCAGAGCATGTTGTCAAATACGCAAAGTTAAAATTGTAAATCTTATTTTTTTACACCTTGGGTTACATTATTGGAGTTTTAGTAAGGACCCCAATATTTTTTTTAAAATATAATATAGCCTATGTTACCCGGGAATAGTGTAGCTTCCCAACAGTGAAAGAATTTTTCTAATCGGTTCAGTAGTTTCGTAGCCTATTCAATGCAAACAAACAAACAATCAAATCTTTCTTCTTTATAATATTAGTATAGATGATTATTCCCAACCTGGTTTATATTTCTACTTTAAAATCTTACTTTAGTGGCACTTCTTTCTCGCTCTCTCTCTCTTTCTCTTTCGGTCATTCCATGTCGATTGTAAATGATATTCAAATATAAACACTAAAAACTTTACAACCTTTACACCACGAGAATTCATAACCTTATCGTGTGACGATCGCAATGTAAAACTCTCACGCGCCGCATCAAAAAACATCCAGCCCTAATTACCTAACAATGCCATAAAACAAGCAATTACATTCATAACTTGTTCAAAAAACTTCACATGGTAAGACGATAAAGCAAATCATAGGTGTTGAGATTGCATTCAAAAATGTATGTATGATACAAATCAGGATTTGAGATTTGTTAACAATTATTGTGGTTCCTTTGTCTATGTTTTTATCGGCGTTTTTGTGGCGGTTAATTTTGGTTTTGTTTGCATTAAAGTTGTTCGTTTTTTCTAATAATGAAAAAGGTGTTATAAGTGCCTACTTGAGTCAACGAGTGCTGTAGACGGCAATTACGTAGGTATCTAGTTTTTGTGTGCGATCTGTGAGCAAACGTAAGCTTATATTCTTGCCAAAACACCAAAAGTACTTGAAACAATAATGTTTGTATCCGTTGAAATTGTTAATCACAATCCCTTCATTAATTTCAAATGTTCTTTTTTTTTTTTTTTTTTTTTTTCATTTTCGCATCGTCGCTTAATATCAGGCGAGATGGTAGTCAAAACCAAGCCTATTATTTATTTAAAAAAAAAGCCGTCGGAGCTCTATCTATCAAATATTATTTGGCTTGCGTTTGACCGTCACCTCGCCTGATGTTAAGCGATGATGCGATCTGCGATGAAGCACAGTTGCCTAGAAGAATCCAATTCACTCGCGACTTAAATACACCCAGATTGTATTTATCGTGGAACACCTATTCAAGCAGCTAGCGGTTCGTACAATAAAAGTGGAATCAAAGCACTATCGAGTACCTATATCTGTCGCAGAACTGATAACCGTTTGGGTGGATGTGTTTTAAGAGGCCACGGATCGGCTAACGTAGCGTAGGATGTCCTAAGATTCGATGGAGAGAAAATAAACCCAAGTGACTGGAAGCGGACAGCCGAGATCTGGTTTATATGAGAGGTAGTATATTTATGTCCAGCAGTGGACTACGAAGGGCTGGTTAGCAAGATGATCTTTTTATGCTTTTCATCTTATTACGATTGAAGTACTAAACTGAATCTTGATGAAATTTGCAAGGAAGTATTTTACTTTTTTATTATTATTAATAGGCTTGCATTCCACCGTGCCAGATGTTAAGCGATGATGCAGTCTACGATTTACATCATAAGAAAATGAGGAAATTTTTGAGAATGTATGCCTTAAGGTCGCTTTCAAGTGCCCAAAATGCAAACATTACCAAGTTGAATAAACATACAATTTTTTTGAATAATGTTATATGATTATTTTCGGGATATTTACCGTGGTAAGTTTGTGGAATGAGCTCCGTAATAATATCCCGTAAATAATCATATAACTTTAGTGAACAACCGTGATAGTTTAAAACAGTGTTTTTGAATAATGTTGGCTAAAACACTGTTTTAAACATTCATGGTTGTTCACTAAAGTTATATGATTATAGCGCCGAAATATCGGGAGCTCATTCCACACCCTTACCACGGTAAATATCCCGTAAATAATCATATAATTTTATTTTGTTAAAGTTTCGTAGATTGTCATAATTTATTATTTTTCCGAACATTTTACACCAATTTAGTAGCGAGTATAATTGCTCAGTATTTCATTAAAATAAAAACACTCATTAAATATTTTTTTTTAATTTAATAATAGTCTTGCGTTTGATCGCCAACTTACCTGATGTAAAGTGACGATGCGGTCTACGATGGAGCACGTAATTTAACTATAATTTAACTATTGCTAATAACTACAGGAGACAATAATTTTTAATGTCTAAGCATGCTCTCGTATTCGAATTACTTTCTTGCATAACATTTTTTTCTCATCGCCTCGTCTATATTGCGATCAGTAAATACATGTAATTAATGTAGTTTAACTTACATCAATACTGTAATTTCACACTAATACGATGAAATTATGTTACGTAGAGTTTCTGCAGTGTGTGTGTGGTCCAACTTGAGGGTTGAAACCCACTACGCTGGTCGGCGAGTGAAAACTGTGGTGGCTGCTGTTTACCCGACTGGTCAGGAAGGACGGTAACGGTGCCAGGTGTATGTTTGTTTGTATTTTTAATTTTTATATGACTTCCCTTAAACTAAATGGCATAACCAATTTTATCTTTATGCTTAGTGTTATCGGCTACATTATGCGGTGAGGTATATTTTGTTTTTCTTTAAATAATCAACTAGTTTACTACGTTTTATTCAGTCACTGTTTGGTTTTTTTTTAAATTTATTGCTAATAAAAATAAAATATGGCATATTAGCTTTATAAAACTTGATAGGTTAACATCAGGTGAGCGCCTAGCATGTCAATCTTTAAAAATTTCAAAGCTAGTGTAGCGCGGGTGGGATATGGGTATATGGGTGGGGTTGCGAGTACCTGATACTGTGGGTATCGACCCTAATATAGGCTTTCGGATATATACCGTTGTCCAATCATGGGAATCAGGTGATATTAACTCCTAATTTGCGGCGTAATGGATGGGCCTCGGCAGTTGCGTATATCATGTTTTTTTCATTCAATTTGTTAATTTGTATTTAATTCACTTCCTGGATACGATATAATCGGGGACGAATGGAGACGTTCTTTGCATTCATATTTGGTACTTAAAGTATACAGTAAAATCGGTTTACCAATGGGCGAAATTCGATACGTAAAATAGTATAGAAATCCATACTTACTCTGCTGACGCTGCGACCCAAAGTGGGTCTTGGCTTACGACATTAGAGAACGCCATCGGTCCCACGCTGTCTCTCACCAGTCAGTGACTTGTATCTCGCGAGAGTCAATCTCTACGTTTTTCCGGACTCCCCAACTCTCAGTCATCTTTTTGATAGAAATCCATATTTTTTTTAATTTTAATTTGATTTAATACGTATACTTCGTCCACAAAACCGCAACAATACGATTTTATTATTATATACGAGTACATACGGAGTCGTCACAATTTTGTTAATTCATCTGTAAATAAATGTATAACCCATTTCGCTAGCTGTCAGGTTTGTCCATTTTGTATACACTAAGTTATGTGCATTCCGTAAAAAATCTATAAAGATTCCATAGTTTGCTGCGAACCCCCAAAGAGCTATTATTAAAAACAAAATCTATATTGTTATTATTAACTAGCTTTTGCCAAGGAATATCTACGCGTAGACTTTCATATAAACTTTTAATCTTCATATGCCCTCCTCAATTCGGCCCTTTCGCAAAATCCTTTCTTAAAGGACCTCTACGTAAGGACTCTACCTGCCAAGGTTCGGCTTCATCGGTTTGAGTAGTTTTCGAGATTCTATAATTCGAGAAATGTATAGTACATGATGTGTCAAAGTCGTAGGTCAAAGTATTAGTAATTTTTTGACATTCCCATCCATTTTATTATTATCTTCCTATTACTGAACCTTATAAAGTTCCACAATATCTCTCATATTTCTTATTGACAACTATAATGCATTAAAATGACATAATGTACCGTGGTATCATGATAATGTATAGCTTCTTTATGGATATTATGCGCATTGACGGGCAAACTCGAGTGCTAATTACCGGACAAACCGGTGATCTGAACCGGGCATCTGCTATATGCTCTTAAGGTACGGGGAATGATTCTAGGATTATTTGTACTTTTTTTATAAAATTAACGATTATCTTGAAAAGGTTAGTATGATGGGGTCGTAATAAAAATATTTTACTATTTTTATAATATATTTTGCTATTTGAATGAAGCCTTTCATGTTCCCATTACTGGGACACAGGCCTTCTCTCACAGAGAGAGAGAGAGAGAGAGAGAGAGAGAGAGAGAGAGAGAGAGATGATGGGCTCTAACCCACCATGCTGGTGCTGGCCCAGTGCATGTTAGTAAATGTAACAGAAAATAAAAATAAAAATTACTTCTCCTTTTCTGTGGTAAATGTCATATATTTTTGAACTTGGACATTTCTTGGACATACCGGTATCCTCGCGATGTTTTCCTTCACCATTGTTGAGCGATGACATCATAACTGCACGTAATTTATTTGCCTTATCAATAAGTTCCACTATGAACCTCACTTCCCAGCCTAGGTCTGCGACCTACAGGGTTCCACTTACGCTGGTTCTTCTGTAAGTCTGTATGTACAATAATATTAATTGGAGCCCATTATTTCGAGGCGTAGAAAGCGGGTCGGAGACGACGGTAGTCGGCCGCCCTCGCATTAGTTTGTGGGGTAACAACTGGTTGGGTATATTGAAGGATAATATTTATTTATTACCAGCTGTGCCTTGCGGTTTCATCCACGTGGTTAACTCCTTATATCATCAGCTATCTTCCAGTGAAAATCCCGTCAAAATCAGTCCAGCCGTTTCGGAGTCCATAGGGAACATACATACACATATTATTTCCTTTTTATATAATATAGATGACGACATTTAAGGTAGGTATTAAAGTAAAATCCATGTTTTGAGGAAGGCGTTAAACTGTGTATTAAGTCACATACTCAGTTTTTTGGAATAATCAATTGACAGCAATAAATCTGTTGAAATGGTAAAAAAAGAGCTTTGTCATTGTTGCCGAAAATAATAATCTGTAAACTACTTCTACCAACACATTCAAATTTTCTGTTTATGCACAGTTGAATTAGTTATAAAATTATTTAATACTGTCTGTATGCATTGGTTCAGCTAGTACAGCAAACAATTGAATATTAAATAAATAAAAAGAAATATTGCGTTCGATTACACTGTCATGGCAATTTAAAGTATTGCACTTGATTTATAAGGCAAGAATTGAAATTATAAAACTGAAAATTTATTAACTGAAAATTATAAAACTGTTTTTTTTTATTTTATTTTTATTTACATAGTGCCTGTATGTTTCAACTTATAAGAAAACTGGAACGTGATTTATGTATTGCTATTTATTTATGACCATAATATTCTAGGCTTTCATAAATGATTCAATTGAATCGATCAATATTTGTAATCCTGTCAGATTTATATTTTGATAGTTGGTTTAGTAGATAATTATGTTTATTATTTCCTCACAAAATGCAACTCATGTGGCAACATTTGACGATTACCTGATTTGGGGGGAGTTTTGGCGCCAACGCGGAAAAAACATGAAGGCTCGTTGGATTATTTTCCTAAACTTGTGTATTTTCGAGTGTTAATGTGTACTAAATGGTGAATTATTATTCATTAAGTGCTCGTAAACGTGCTCGAGTGTGGGCAAGTGATATGACGAGGTGAATCGTGTCTTTTCGTGTTGTTTCCAAAACTCCATAGGAGCCTCTTGTAAAGTCTCCACCACTTTACAGGGGCATGAGTTCGAGTTGACCGTGACTTACTTAGCTTGACTCTGACTGTGACTATGACTTGTTTGACGCTATTAAGACAAAGTAAACTGTTTAATATTACGAGCAAAGGACATTGAATCCACGCTCATGAAGATTTTAACAAAAAAAAAACCTGATTTGGGAGTTTTGCGATTAAATAAACATGTCGTTTCATTGTATTATTTTACTAAAGGTGGTATGTTTCACCTATGGCGGGTAATTCAAATTTCAAACACTTTTTTGTCCTTGTAGCTAGGCCGGGTAATTATTGTAAGCGATCATGATGTTTGCGCAAATTGATTGCTATTCTTTACATAATTATGTTTCATCACCTTTACAAAAACCTGATATTATGATTCACAAAACTTAAGGAATTAAGTAAAGAATATCTTGATACAATAATATAATAACACTTGGACACGTCAACCAAACAATTACAAAGGTGAATATTTAATAAATTATGATACAAAAATAACTTTGCAAGCGGCTGTAAACGGGCCTTGTCATGAAACATATATTTTTAACCTAATGGACTGTTTCATACGAGTCACAGTTTTATTAAATATTCAATTCTTTTCATTCAGAGCTAGAAAAAAAAATTTACAAACAAATTTTTTTAACGTTAAAACAGTTGTTAAAACAGGATTTTAATCAATTGTCATCTTTACGAACAAACTTCAGACGTTTGTTCGTATGTTTTGCTGTTTTCTATGGGATTGTCTTTAAAAATGCCTAAGCCATAGACGCCCTACTTGCATAGTAGAGTAGACTCTACCCGTTAACGCTTTTGTCCTGTAACGCTTAGATATAATTGTTGAGTTTAATAGGTATCATTCATTTACTTTCTCTTGAACTGCGTACCGTCATTATATACTATTTTGTTCCTCAGTTATTGAGATGAAAGAAATTAATGTTGTAATTACCTATTGCGCGTTCCAAAAATAGTACATCACAACATGTTTGACTGAGGCGGTGATCTTTGCTTTCATGAATTAAAAACATATAATTTACAGAAGTTTAAAACAGGTTTGCTAGATTAGTCATACTGGCTGACAATAAAAAAACACTCCTTTGTTGATGCTGGCCACCAAACAATAAAATATCGCGGTAATATAAATATTTTCAACTTTTAGTTTTTTTTTTCTCTTAAGAGGATTTTGGTACTTATCGTATGTCTTGTGCATTTGCCAGTGCCGAATATTGCAATATTTTCAAGTTTTTAATGATAGTTGTAGATACTAATTTTATTATATATATTTTTTTTATTTTCAATACCGTCATTACTATTCATATTTTTTGTAACGATAGTATCACCTAGTATGTACTCTCAGAATAATAATATTATTCTGAGAGTACATATAACGTAGATAAATTACGAATTTTGACCGAAAACCGCTGCTTGTAAAGTTGACAAAAACCGCCATGACAAAATTTGTGATTGAGGCCCATGATGCGATGTTATTTTAAAGTGGAAATAATTTAAATATTTTACTTAATTTTGTACCGTCATTTTTATAAATATATCTTATTTGTTTTATTTTGTTATTCTACTATTTTCATGCAATAACGTGTCGTTGACTGGCACTGAGTTTTTTAATAGACCTTAGATAGCAAGAACTTACCACGAAAAAGCAAAAATCAATAATTGCTTATCTATCTAGCGTTTCCCATGAATAACGTGACTTTACAGTCAGTATTATGTACGATTAAAATTTATATTCCTAATCAGAGGAAAGCAGGTCAAGTTTGGCTCAAGGCTCTTTTATGAAGGTCCGTGGGACGGTTAGTAGGACGGATCCGCCCCCAGATGATATTCGATGTTAACGGACTGAATTTATATTGTAAAATGTATGAATGTAGAAAGTGCATTGTAGAGCAAGTATTGAATTGATTATTGGAGTAGAGCATATAGATGATGTAGAACTATAATGGGTTCATGGTAGGCACAGAAATTTTTGTGTCGCAAGGGATGTGCTACTTGCGCAATGGTTCGTAGAGCCTAACTTCAGAGAGACATTCGCTGTGCCTACTGTACCTACCAAAGTTAATGAAATAGTATGTATGAGTATGTATGTATGTATGTATGTAGTTTGTATGTATGTAGTAGTATGTAGTTATGTTAGTATATACTCAGATCTTTCCATCTACTTACCAAATAGTCTTAAAGCATTAGATATTATTCTTTAACCCACTGCTGAGTTAGGGCCTCTCCTGTTGTACTATCTACCTTAGATATTTGCTAATTTGGTTCAAAATCTAAAGACTAGCAAAACCCTCTAACATTACCAGGTCGATTAGAGCAAGCTAAAGCACTTCTTCCATTATATGCGAGCAAGAAACCTATATATTGTAAGCTGTAGGTGGCAAGTCTCTAGGTCAGTCAATTACCACCAATGATTAATACCCAGAAACTATTCGGATGTTTTAATTGAAATACGAATGGGCAATTTTGATTTACCACCAGTACCCTTAATTGGAATTATTTGCTTGAAATTAAACGATAATTGGAAGTATTGAAATTGAAATATCAATTTGAAATTAACGGTGATGTTGCGTTTGTCCACAAAATTAATTCACACAACGGTATCATTTAGAATGCGGAGAAAATTACAACTCATCGTGAGCTTTAACTAGGAAATAATGAGTTTATCAGAGGCAAAGCAAATTGAGAAATGAAAATTGATCTTAGTTCGTCACGCATGAGCTCGTAGATCTGCGATTTTTTAAGCAAAACCTTTCCTCTGTCTTTTTTCATCTCCTGGTATAGCATTGTTTTATGTTTACCTTTGGTTGACCGATGAATTGACACTGATCGGAGACAAGGATGGTATTGTTACAAATTGCGCAACAAAACTAGCTTTTGAATTGGTACTGATACTACTATTGATACTTAATTGTACGAATTGTATAGCTAGACTAGTGTTTTAATTCGACTTTAAGATCGTTTCACCTAATATGGCGGGAATATCAAATGTCAAACAATTTTCTTGTCCCTATAGCTACTAGGTCGGGTAATTATTGTATTCGATCATAATGTTTACGCAAATTGATTAAAACTCTTTAAAAATTATGTAAAGTTATTTATCTCTAATGCACTTTATTACTTACATTTGTCAATAAACAAATTTTAGCTGTTTCAAATGGGTTATTGACAAGTGTAACTAATATAGTGCGTTACTGTCAAATAGCTGTACATGATAATGTAAAGAACAACCAATGATTTTCGCAAACATTGTGTCATTTTAAAGTAATTACTCAGCATAGCTAAAAGAGCAAAAAACTGTTTGAAATTTGAATTTCCCGCCATAGGTGAAACGTACCACCTTAAACAAAGCCGTTTTAGATAGCAAATAGTGCAAATAGTGATCATGGCGTGAGCGGAAAAAAAACGAATTGGAAATCGTGATCAGACTGCGCCTTAAATCCAAAATGTACTTCCTTTCTCCTCCAAGAACAGCAAACCAGCACTTCACTGCCACATCTCACCACTCTCTCGACCGTCCTTCAAACTCCATCGTTACGCTAACGTGCAAAATTAAGCAACCACTGCACGTCGGCATTATTTAGTTAGACGCGGCAAAAAAGGGCTCCATGTCACATCATTAGTGATCGAAACCTGTATACGCGGACAGATACGTCTTATTCAAGCGGAGACGCATAAATAAGATGCGCTGGAGTCTAGTGAAATATTAGATGCAAACGAACACAGGCAAAAATGTCGAACGGTATTACCATAAGGATATGGCGCGCCCGCCTTTCAGCTCGAAAGGCTTTCTGCTGGTAAATTACTTTACATTGGGATAGGCTTTTCGATATGTACCTACGTGGAGACAATTTTAATGAGTTTTTTTAGATGTTTTGTTTCTTTGAAGATTTCTTTTCGATTATAGTAGTAGTAATAAATTAGTCTACATCAGTCCACTGAGCTTAGGCACGCCACACACAGCGATCTTCGGCTCTTTGTAATTTTTTTTTATAAACATAACTTTTTTTTCTTTTTGTAATATTTTTATTTTACTCAATTATTTGAAGGAATCACCTACATGTACAATTTGCTTGTTTTCACTAACCACGAACGAGGCGACGCCTATAACTATAGAACTCTTAATAAAGGCAGAGTATCTGTTCACCAATCCATTTTTAATAGGTGGCTTCTAACTAAGAGTCGCCTAAATTTTTTACAGTTATCTATGGTTTTAGGTAAGGTCCAAAGTCCAAACCCAAAGAGGGTTTTGATTTGAGTGAGCGAGCGCAGCGCGGGGTGTCGGTTTAAAAGTTGTATATCATTTGCACAGACTAGGTAAAGCTAAGTCTTTGATCATTAGGTACCTTCGAATCGGTATAATAGTAAGCAACTGATTAGTGTATTTAGACAGCTTTAGAGAACTGATTCGATTATGACATTCTAGTTCTACATATTTAGAAAAGGAGTCCCAAAATATTTCCGAGATTCTTAGTTGTTTTTTTTTTTCACTGTGTTAATGTATATTGAATTCGCATGCTAACTCCCATAGCATTCAGCATGGTTATGTTGTGAAATAAACTGTCCATAAGTGTAATGGTATGTAAATGTACCAAATTGATCGTTAAGCCGTATTTCAAGCAGTTTATATCGTGCAGAAAGTTGTCTGCACTATTTTAGTCATTGTTTTGCATACTCACATTGTATTGTACTCATTATCGACTTGTTTGGGTTTATGTTAGTTTTTATTTTTGCGTGTTTTCGAGTTGTTAGTACGGCTCTTTTCGGAATGCCTCTGTGGTGTGAGCCTTCAAGCAATGACGGTGGTATTGGCGCCAAAGTTGAAAAAAAAACACATGTCGCTTCATTGTATTATTTTCTTAAACTTGTGTATAAATTAGTGTTAATGTGTAATAATAGTGTATTATTATTTACTAAGTAATTAAGTGTTCGTGTGTTATCAAAGTGATATAATGAAGTAAAACGTGTATTTTCATGTCGTTTCCAAAACCCCGTAATAGAAGAGCCTCTAGGGAGTCTCCACTACTTCACTGGGCAGAGGCAATATTTATGACATTATAATACGGAAGACGAGGCGGTATGGCCTTAATGGTTTTAGCCTGCTCAGGAACAGGCTAAAAAACACACAAAAAACAAGCAATGTCACACTGTCATATTTATGAACCGTGCAGCATACAATAGGTGCGTTCGGATAGCCCCTTGGTGGCAAAAATAACTGTTACAAACGCCAATAATGATCACATGTAGCGTTCGTTTTGGGAATGTGTGTGCAAAAGTGGCATTATTAACTGTTTTCGCTCGCCGTTCGGATAGGTCGAAAACAGCTAAAAATGCCATCGTAATCTGCCACTTTTGACCCACCTCGCGACATGGGATCGTTGTGATCGTTTTTTGACATTAAGATTTTGACGTTTGTTTTTCGCGGTGTTTTGGTGTTTTGTTTGCGCGCGACTGTCAGTTTCTCGTTTTACAACAAATCTATGGTCAACTACGGATTGTATTCTCTTTGAACTACTGTGTTTGACGTCATCGCTGGTGACTGTAGCGTTCGTTTAGGATAGGGATCAAAAGTGGCAAAAATTGCAAAATTCTCAAACCGAACGCTTTACATCAACGCCAATTTTGACAATGCTAAAAATGCCATCATAGCCTATCCGAACGCACCTAATGTATGTATATCTCAGAATTGGGCCACAGGGAAAATCATCGACTCAGCAGATCGAAGCAGATTAGTTTTTCGCTACCAATAATACTATTTATATAAGATAAGATAATTTAATTTGCACATAAACACGAGTATTTCATATAAACGCATGCACAAATTCACCTAATTTGTGCATGCGTTTATATGAAATATTTTATATTAATATATTTCTCGGATTTCGCCTCAAAAACTAATGAGCTTCGGATCCCTAAACTATAATATGCTTTGTGTAAACAAACACATAAACATAAAGTTTTATTATTATAATATTATGCTTATTTAGCATAGTATGCTCCTGTCGATTAAAAACCATTACTATTAAAAATATCAAACTTTATTATTTTAATAGGTATCCTAATATGAAGGTATTGTTATTTAGTTGTTTTTACATTATAAAGTTACATAAAAAAAATTGCTGATAAACCCCATTAGTTAGATTTAAGTACTTAGGTAATTTTGTTCAATAGTTTGATGTCTAAGCGTAAATGTCATCTTAATGCACCTTAGATTGGTAAGTATTAATAGTACAGCTTTTTGTTAAGCCTTATCAAAATGCTAAACAGCCGTTTTAAATTCAGCTAAATGCCACTTGCCTATCACGAAACTGGCTTTGACTCTCAACACCAAATTAAGAATGATTTATGATATTACACTAGTGGCTTGCACTTTTATTGAAGTTCTCTAGTTTCCTGCAATTTTCCGAGTACATATACGGAGATTATGCAGAAAGGGTGTTCCAAGACAAAAAGGGGGAAAGACAAACAAACCAACAAGAATAGGCATGATGACTATTTTTTTTTTATTACCTCATAAAAAAGCTGATCATAAATAGAGCACATCAACAAAAACAAAATTAAAATAAGTTCAAAAATAAATAAGATATAAGCATTTTAATTTAATTTATTTTCATGCTAGACAGAGAGCGCACTATACTGAGCCGTGACGTCACGGCTCAGGAGCGCCATACAAATGCTATACTAACACATGCTTTGCGAGAAAGGGATAGAACATCCCCTCTCCATCCCCACCTAAAACTTTAAATACTCATATCTCAGAGATTTATCAGCCAATTCAAATTATTTTTTCAGTATGTATAATGTATTTACTTAAGTATATTCATCGCTAAGCCGGTTATTTGTAATAAATTAAACATTAGGAATCATGCCTATTCTTTCTTCTCTCACACAGTGACATGATTTTTACATAGAGGTAGATGGAGGGCGAAAAGAATAGCAAAAGATAATTTTTATCCCGGAAAAGTGTACGGTCCCTAAATAAATCTCCACGCGGGTGAAACCACGAGGCGTTACTAGTCAAATATAATTTAAAAAAATATATAAATAAGCTCACTACTTATACTTTTCGATAGAGTGGGCACGAAAAATCGACACCGCTTTATGGTTGATATTCCGATATACTCTACGAAACGCTTTGATTCCACTTTTATCGTGCGAACTGCTAGTCTGTGGAATGCGCTACCTAAATGGGTGTTCCCCGAAAGTTACTATCTGGGTATCTTAAAATTACAAGTGAATCGGTTTCTTCTAGGCAAGCGTGCTCCATCGTAGATCGCATCATTGCCTTTAAAAAAAAAAATTTGCTATAAATGAAAATAACTAAATTCTGTTTTAAACTATCATGGTTGTTCACTAAAGTTATAATAGGACCACGTTAAATACTTTACCACCGTAAATATCCCGTAAATAATCATATAACTTTAATACCTAAATTATTATGGGATGAACTATTTTCTTTTGTAATACATTTTCATCTTAGGCATGGCAATACTTTGGATAAGAATCATAGACAAACAACCATTAAGTATGTAAATTAAACTATGTGAAACGACCTTCTAACTGCACGCCATCTAGTGAACAACTTATGAACAGGGAGTACTGGCAACATTAAACAAAATACTGCGCATTTCCCGTCAAACTAGGGTAATGTGCACCATAAAATAATATGAAGCCATTTATTATGTCATTTTCTTGAGAAACCCTTTAAGTTGGAAGGTTTGTCTGCGATCGGAAAGCTATTTATCTTACGGTACAATCTAAACTTTCATACACGAATGTGGTATCTCTCTCTCTAAGTATCTCTTTCTCTCTTCGTAATTATAGACAGAACAATAAGTACCATAGAACCCGTCCCGTGATTTACAAAGCGTAGCACGCCGTCTGTCAAATAGTAGCCTTTGGAGCCTTTTACAAGCCCATAATACATTAAAACAGTGTACATGCAATTTGCCGTCCTGTCAAAAATATATCTGTTTCGTTCTGGTAACAACAATTTTGGCATATGACTAGACAACGTAAGATTTTTAATTCGTTTATGCTAAATTAGCACTACTTCTATGCTACTAGACCTTATTCTGTGAGTATAGGTAGGCTGCGTGGCTAATGGATTGTAAATTTTGTATTAAATTTTTCAGGTGAATTAATAGTTATCATACAAACGCACTCGTATTTCAGTTTTCTATAAATCTACAAATAGTTATAGAAATATAATAAACTACAGAACAATGGTTTAGGATGGTCGTGATTTAACGCGAGTTTTGATTAAGGAAATAAACATTTAACTTTGACAAAGGTTTGTGTACCCTGAAAGTTTAAAAATATGTTTTTTAGAAAAAAAACACGAAATTTTTATTACATCAAATTTAATGTAGTTTCTTACTTTTTGGTCAACCTCAATTTGCTGATTAATTGTATTTTAGAGGTGATCAAAACCTGAATATGGTGACCATTTAAATCATAGCCAATTTTAGTGGCCACCCATTCCATTTTCTTCTTCTTATTATTATAATATAATAAAATGCGATGAGTGTATGTTCCCTATGGACTCTGAAATTGCTGGACTGATTTTGACGGAACTATCACTGGCAGACAGCTGATGTTATAAAGAGTAATCAACGCGGGTGAAAACGCGGGCTTAAGCTATTCCAGTATACAAACACCGTGTAATGTTATCCCGAAAAATGTAAAATATCTCACATCGCAGGTAAACCCGCAGGCATCAACTAGTTCCAAACAATACTTAGCACCTATCATTTTAATATCAGTACATCTAAATCGAAGCACGCAGGAAGTTCCAACGACCTGCCATTATAACTCCGCGTCTTAGCACAACATTAATCTAAGTCTGAAGTCTAGACGAGCCTTTCTCACTTCACGTTGTAACTATATATAATATTGTATATAGTCTGTGGCCACGGTGGCCTAGTTATGCGAACGGTAGCTAAGCGTAATGTTTTTGTCGCCTCGGGGTGACTTATTCATGTACAGGCGGAGAAAAAACTGCTTACGACTTAATTTACCCGATAATGGCCAGTTATTAATATAATTATCGTAAATTTATTTGGATAAACACTTTTATAGTCTTTGGGTTGCTTTTCTGCTTCTATTTTATGCATTTGATATTATATATTATGTTTATATAATATATTGTATTTTAATAATTCCATTGTTATTTCCAATAACTATGTAAAGATTTTTTCATAATTATAGTGAGTCATGCTAATATTATAAATTCAAATGTGTGTGTGCGCGTGTGTGTTTTTTTTATTATTATTAGTATTAATAGGCTTACGTCTGACCACCAACTCGCCTGATGTTAAGCGATATATTTACACTAGAGCAAACACAAAAGCTCGTTAAAAAAAGTTTGTTGTATAGGGGCTTTCAGTTTGGTTTTACTTTTAGATTTTTATTATTTCTTAGTTTATTTGCCGTAACATTACATATTCTGTAAAAATTTCAACTGGATGTCTATTACGGTTCGAAAAACACAGCCATTATAAATAAGGATAGACAGATATACAGACTGCGTAGGCTTAGTAATAGGGTTCCATTAGGTACGGAATCCTAAAAAAGAAACAGACCTAGCTACTCAGTTGCATTAAAATGGTTCGGCTGTTAGACATGTCAGTGTCCCACATTCGACCTTAAAGCGGAATTCTATGTTAAGAAATAGTAATTAAATGTTAAAGTAGCCATTTATTGACTGTTCAGACGTCGTGGGATAAGACTAACGCAATACTTGAGGCAGATACTTATTTATTGCGAAATAAGTTGAATGAATGAGCTGGAAGTGTTCAAATCTATGTCAATAAATTTACTTTATTTAATAGTAGGCATTTGACCGCAAACTCGCTGATGTTAAGTGATGATGCGGTCTACGATAGAGCAATGCAAGCCGAAATGCATGGAGAAACTGACTCACTCGTGATTTGAAGATACCCAGATTGTAACTATCGGGGAACACCTATTCAGGCAGCGTATTCCACAAACCGTCGCTGCCAACCGGCCCTTTTGGAGATCGATGGGGGAGGCCTATGTCCAGCAGTGGACGTCCTATGGCTGAAATGATGATGTTAATGATGATTCCACAAACCAACAGTGCGCACAATATATGTGTTATAGTAGCTATAACTATAACATCGCTAAAAGTGTTTTTGTCCATAATTTATGTCAAGTTTTACATTTACAATTAGACGAAACTTATTTTGTCGTTGATAATATATGTGTTTGTCTTATTTATGTTGTCCTTTTTGTTTTGATGATTCAACGGAAGAGTGATGGTGTACCTACACTGAGAATATCATTATATTGCGACCGCTAGCGATGCTATCATGAAATTACATTGGCAGAATTGTGACAGTAGACGCAGAAGCCACACCCAAGAAGTCAAGAACGAACAGACTAATAAATCATTCTGAATAAAAAAACGAGAAACTTTGGCCAAAATCAATGCAAATATATCAAAATTAAAACAATAGGAATGCGATTAAGAATGCCAGAACCCATAAATACAAGTGTAAAAAATAGATTTGTAATTGTATTTAACATTCGTGAATTATTAATTATGGCCAGAATCAAAATGGTTGAGATGTTTTATTATATTTTAATGTGTAACATTTGAAATTGAATAATTTACACAAAACCAGCCGGGTTTTGTGTTTATTACTAAATCTAATAATTAAATACTGACGACGAAACAGCAGGATACGTATTCAAGTTTATGATTTCGTCGAGTGTATAAATAATTTATCTAATATCGTTATTATACCTAAAAACATTATGCATTTATATCATATTAGGAACATAAAAAACACATTTTATTCGCATGTCTAATTTATGACTTTATGTTTAAAAAGGACTGACTATTAATATTGCAACATTAAAATTGATCTGGACCAAGTAATATGACAGAATATCTCATATTTTTCGAGGTTACACATATAAAAATAATTGTTACATGTCACGCAAATAGATATAAAAATATTAGTTATAGCATATAATTATATTCGATATTTCGTATCTTTAGGTTTCAATGAATTGATGTAACAAATTGATATAAAACGCAATAAAATCCGCTAAAAGTAATTAATTTTATTTTCATATCTTCATAATACTTTGAACCATTTTCATCTGTGACTGTACAAGCAGTAAAACTTTTTGACACTCAATAATATACTTAATAACAATGACATTTATAATCATTATTCGCTAATGAACAAATAATACTACGGACAAGTTCCATTGCCGTTCTATTATTCACTTGACGATTGCAACATTGCAACTTGGGTTTTTAGGGTTCCGTTGTAAAATGGGTCATTGCAGTTTCATCGTGCCTGTCTCCTCTATTTCTCGGTATGTGCCGATTATTTTAGTCAGAGACTATAAGAGTTATTGTGCTGAATTTCATACACTTGCATTTACCTGATATGAAAACTATATAAAAAAATACGCTTCTCATGTTCGTAACGTTCTTGTTTATGTAAGCGGACTTAAACTACTAAGTAGCATACAAAGCACATAATAGTGCATAAAAATATGTTTTTATGCTATAGTGCATATAAATGTACTCTTTTAAAATTGTTCAAAGAGTTTCAGCTGTAGTGTGTTTAATGTAGGAAGTTTACAAACATTAAGTTACGTGGAAGACCCAAACGTAATTTTTGACGAATGAAATATAAAATTTCAGTTTTCATTTTAAACAAAGAGATATTTGGGGTGGAGAGGTTTGCTAAGAAAGGATTTTGCGAAAGGGCCGAGAATTGAGGGGGGCAACTACGGGTAGAGACAGAGCATTATAGCACGTTATGACGTCAAACCATTGGGCGCCATACAAATGCTATATAAACACACGCTTTGCGAGAGAGAGACAGAACATCCACTCTCTATTCCCACCAAAAAAAAACTGCTAATTTACATAACTTTTGCAGTATGTGTATGTATTTAACTACCTATATTCTTCGCTATGTCTGTTATTTGTAATAAATGGAATATTAAGACACAATCCTATTATGCATTTGTCATGGCCACAGAACCCTAACAGAGCATGTTTGATGCCATGACACGCACTTGACATTTTCGCAACTGCACCTATTTGCGTGGGTAGTTCTTAATTGCAAATTTATTTTTGTTTCCGGCTAATCTTGTTGTCACTTTAACGAATCAATTTTTTATTCGGTCTGAGTAATCAATCTAGCTTTTTGGCAGGTACCACTATCGTAATGCACACTTTCAAATTATTGTTGCAATGCATCATGACACTTGCACTTTTGCATATTTTTTTTTAATTCTTTCCTTTGTGAGGATCTTAGCGTGTGTTAGTGTTTTGAATATATTCTGTCGTAGACTGTACAGTAATGAGCTAGGCTACTAAAATGCTACTAAATGGGCATATGTCTCAAATACGTAATATTTAAATTTTTTTTTTTTTTTGTATTTATTTGTAAGTAACAAATAAAACATCGTATGCCCGAAATGGGTAAACTGTAATACTACTAAAATATAACACCTTATAATGTACCAGTTTTTACAATAAAGATTATTCTGATTCTGATAACACTTCATGTTTTTATTGTAAAAATATGTTTGTTAAAAAAAAAGTCAAAACTATTTATTGTCAGCAATGTTACATTCAATATAAATTACATTACAATACAGTAATTACAATACAGCAAGGTCTCATAGCACACATATAGGAATAAATCCGAAACTTATAAATATGAAGGTATATCATTTAAAAATTATTATTTTGCTATTACAAACTTACATTTTGTAGTTGGAATGTATGGAAGAACCTTATTGTCAACTTACAAACAATACACAAACTTAAGTTTGTCTTTCAATATTTTAACTTCAGTTAGTTTTTTTTTTATGGTCTTGCGCTCTGAGGGTTCCGTCTAACGGAACCCTCAGAGCACGAGTCCTACTCGTACTTGTCCGTTTTTTTTTTCATGTTGGCGTCAAAAGTCTCAGTGAATAGTTTGTACTAATGTCAGTCTAGGGACATAGAAAAAAAAGAGAAAACGTGGTGATATCTGTGACGTAGAATGCACATGAAGTGAGCTTTTCCGCGTGTGTTGGTGGCCATGTGCCATCTTTCATCTATAGTGTAATGTTTCACTGTGAGAGCACTACACTTCGAAATAAATGGTTTTGGATGCGGCAACTATTCTTTGACACAGTTGCTATCTTAACTGTTGTTAACTCTTTTGACTTTAGAATAACGCTTTTTGTCTCTGTTAGCCCAACAAATGTATACATATATAGCGCTTAGCAGCCAATCTAGCGTTTTTTTTTAATTCATTTTATTTAAATTTTATATATGTGTAACGGAATGTGTATGTGATAGAGAACTACATTCAAAGCTGCAAAAAAATTATGCAACACTTTTCAGCAAAGATTGTTTTTAAAATAATTTAGCGCTTTTTGTTGTTTAGTTGACCCAGCGCCTTTTTTTAATGAGAATTGGCAAATTACAGCCTTTAAAATTACATGTTGAAAGTTTCTAACTACTAAGTTGTTGTAAATAAATTTATTCATGGCTTAGTTTTATCAAAGACTATCTACTACTACTTGTTTTATATTAATAGCCCCTTTGAAAAATCCCATGTTGTAATTACTTAGAAATTCCGCAGGAATTATATTTGCAGGTGTGAGGCAAGATCGAGTAAAACGCACAGTAGGTGATTTCCACAGATCTGTGATATCTGATGTATGGTCTATAATTTTATTTGTATTGCAGCTCCACGGGCATCGGGGTCCTTGTTCTTTGTCGGGGTACTTGGTTTTTGTTTACTATTACTAATATTATAACATTAAACCTACTTACATCAATGCATTAAACAAATGAAAAAAAAAATATTAAAAAAAGGATTTGAATTTGTTTAAAATGCTAAACAAAATGACTTTACAATGAAATACCTAAATTTCTGGAAGTAAAAACTTAAACAGTTGAATAACTACCAACACAGAAAACACACAGGACTTGTAAAGGCTTCACGACTGGTTCCCACTTCAATAACAGATGGCGTCGTAGGTTCCTTCTTACTTTAAAAATAGACGGCGCCTCATTCGAGCATACATTTTCACACATCCGTACAATGCGCGCAAGCCAGCTCATTCTAATTAAGCAGGCGGGCAGAGATTTATAAGATATGGAAGCATTAGTGAGATTTATACCTAGTACTGAATAATGAGATAAGGCTAATGATTCACCGTGTCTCTGGATTCCTGGCGCTAAACGCTTTATTTCGCTATGGAAATTAAGGATAATTTTATGAATTTATTTAACTGGCAGAATCTCGTGAGTTTGACTCGCTGTTTTAAAGAGACCATGAAATTATGATAAGATGGGATAGACTTACAGATAACAGAAGAAACTTACCCCAAATTAACACATAAGTACCCTAGGTATAGGATATAGGTAATCCGGGATAAGCTACCTCTACACCAAATTTCATCCAACATTTATCCGTTATGAAACAAAATACTGTAAACAAAAATATACAATAGAAGTACTTGGTACAAATTTTGCACCCACTTTCACATTCATATAATTTGTAATACAAAAATAGCTGTCTGTCTGTCTGTCTGTCTATAATCTTATCACAAATACGACAACTTCATCAATGGAGTAGTGACCATCAATAGACCAAACAAAATATAATTG
The DNA here is from genome assembly GCA_914767915.1 of Agriopis aurantiaria. Classification (NCBI taxonomy): domain Eukaryota; kingdom Metazoa; phylum Arthropoda; class Insecta; order Lepidoptera; family Geometridae; genus Agriopis; species Agriopis aurantiaria. Next base: position 2,571,466 of record OU611988.1, read on the forward strand.
TTATACGTTTTTTCTAACGGGGTGGAAATCTTCTAAAGATACTCGGCTGTATATGGGGTACAGCCAATTTATATGGGATTGCACCCACTAAAACCCCCTCAGCTAGCCTCTGTACCAGACGGAGGGTCCCGGGATCTCCGTAGGAGCGCGCTGGTACCCCCCTAGCACGCTGCCTGAGGCATCACTCCCGGAACATAATTGAATCATTTCCGCTCCTTCCCTCTACAACGGCGTGGGCTACACCGCGACGTTGTTTTCCTTGGGCTTGCTTGCTTCGGAGGTCAAATCCTAAAATATGACCACGTGCCCATAGGTCTTTTTTTAATTGGTTTTTACGATAGGCAGGGAATACCTAAACAAGAAAAACTTTAGAGCGGTTAGTTCACTATATTAGTAAAATTGTAACTGGACTTGTCTTTGAAAAATCGTAAGACGTTTGGATCAGGTGAATAAACTTGTATGGGTCTAGCTTGTAGACAGCTGATGTATGAACGTCATTAAATACCGTTTATAGGTAAGATAAGTTAGTTTTTAATCCTCCGCATAACAGTAAAATTACTGCACTAAATACTGCGTACGACGTGATTAAATTTAATAGGCTGCTAGCGAATTATTTGCATTCCATTATGAAATGTTAGGAAGAAACTTATAAATTTACGTGATAAGTCCCGATAAACATTTAAAACATGTGTTCAAATCGCGAAAGTTTAAAAATTACTAAACTTATAAATGTGTGAAATGATGGAAATTGCATCTCTCGCGCTTAAGAGACGATGTGGTAAAAAATAGTAGCATGCTTAACTGCAGATTAAAAATCGATCAATCTATCAGATATGTTTCTAAGAAAGAGAATAGTTTTGTGATTAAACTACATATAAAAATAGAAACAAAAACAATTGAAAAAAAGTAGACTATTTTAAGCTACAAAAAAACCTATACAAGCACCTTTTTCAATGTCTCCAAGCACACCAAGTCGTGTGCACGTGGGTAGTAAAGGACCCAACCAAGTTTTGTAGTTTTGTGCATGGATTGTAAAGCATAGGTCCCAATCTACGAGCCTTGCAGTTCCGTTAAGGTTGCGTGAGACATCATTTTTTCCCCTTGGACATGGACACTATGAGATCGCTTACCACTAAGCGTTGGTGGCTAAAAGTAGATATATGTTAGAAAGAAAAAAAAAAACATACGCCCAATACTGGCTAGTCAACCTAACGGCATTTTTGATGACATTTGAAAACAATTGTACGATAATATCTCTATTTTCAGCTTTTCCAAGGTAATCTTAGCGTCAACCGCAAGTGGACCATTGAAAATTGGCCGCCATAGATACCATCCGAGCAATAAACCTCTAAAAGTGATGATAATGAGACCCGCTCATTACCCCGCTAATTGACACAAGAGTTCATTTCAAAATTACAGTTGGCTCCTGGCCTAAGATTAAGACGGCAGAGAGAGCGGGTTCACAGTTCACCGCATTGCATTAAGTGCAATAAAAACACGGTCGATTATATTTTTCTTACATCGCGGCGTCTTTACCTCATTTTTAGGGTTCCGTGCCTCAAAAGGAAAAACGGAACCCTTATAGGATCACTTGGTAGTCCGTGTGTCCGTCTGTCCGTCTGTCACGACCTTTTTTCTCAACAACGCGTAAAGCTATCAAGTTGAAATGTATATAAAATACGCGAGTCTACGGTATCTATAAGCTGTGAAAAAATCAAAATTTTATGTCAACCCTATCAAAAGATAATATGACCATTTATGGTGCATATTTTCACATATTTTGCGTTTTCACGAGGGAATCAAAACCTATAGGGTACTTCCCGTAGAACTAGAATTATGAAATTTGGCAAAAAGCAACGTCTCACAGCACATATAAAGGAAAAAATCCGAAAGTTGTTAATATGAAGATATATCATATAAAAAAAAATGAAATTAAAAATTTACGTATTTTTATTGGTATGTATGGAAGAACCTTATTGTCGACTACAAAGTTAAGTTTGTCTTTCGATATTTCAACTTTTTTTGTTGTTTTTGTTTGGTTTCGCGCTCTGAGAGTTCCATCCAACGGAACCCTCAGAGTTCTATTCGTACTAGTCCGGTTTATTTTACTTAGAAGCAACTGTTTTAGTCCACAATTTGTTGGTCAAACTATTATAAGTTATTGAGTATGACTGCTAATCTTGGGTATGTTACTAGTGGTAATTTCCATGATCAAATTTTGCAGTTCTAGGGTTTATCTTCTTGCTCGAACAAAGATACGTTCGAGGTTTTTAATTCAATCCAGATTTTCATCTACGAATTCTTTAACATTGTACTTATGTACACATGCCTAGATGAAACCGATTGACTCGTAACCTATAGTTATTACGGCTATATTACACCCATTTCTTCAAACGTTTCCTTCATGAAGCGTGTTTGTAATGTATTTCGGTCATATTAACACCAGTCTATAAATAATACACATTTATATCACTTGTCTTATTAAATTTCGGGAACACAGTAGAAGAGTTTATGCGCCAACGTGAAAAAAACGTCTCACTTTTCCTAAACTTGGGTTTTTTGTAATGATGAATTATTATTTATTAAGTTTTCTTGAACGTGATCGAGTGCAAAAAGTAATATTATTATAACGAGGCGAAATATGTATGTGTTGCTTTCAAAACTGCATTTTAGTAAATTCTGTACTTATTTACTAGCATAGACTTATCCGTGACTACTTTGCCTGACTTTGACTGTGACTATGACTTGATATTTAATAAAACTGGAATATAATTCAATACTTGACAATGGAAAATTCACAAAATATGCGACGCCAAAATCCTCGCATGAGGAAAGAAAGAAAAAACACAGTTGAATAATCTATGTAAGTTCTTGCATGTCCGCTTTAGCTTTTCCCTTAGCCAGCGTCTAATCTGTAACCGCGCATACCAGTTCTGTGGGAGCGTAACGGGCTCAGAATGCGAGCTATTGCGTAGATAAGCACCTATTAAACTCATATTTTGTTTGACCTTTATGGCCGGAATTATAGTTTTTGAATTTCATCTACACCTCTAGTTTGAGTTGAGGTAGCGATATATGGTGTTGTCGGAAATTGAATGATATAAAAGATATGGGTTACATTATCTGTAAAAGCCATTTTGACATCCTACGTCATTTTTGAACGCATCTTTATTAAGGTGGTAGATTTGATTTCTTTACCATAACGTTCGCTATGGAACTATCACTAATAGCTGCAAAAATTTATAAAAAAATGACTTCTCTGGACACCGTAAGTGACCTACAGCGTACATAGGGAAACGTGATTAAAATAATAATTTCATAAGATTTTATAGACATCCGTCACCTGTGACCACAGACCATAGAAAGAGAAGTAAATAGAACGAAAATGAGAAGGAAAATCTGTTAGCAGGCATTATGGCAGAACCTTGATTGAACATTCTTATTTAGATCAACGCGTCGAACTCCGCATCACAGTTGCTAACTGATTTCTAATGACTGACGTTTTATTTATATGGGTGCAACTGGCTACAACAGTTACAAAAATATCTTGACAGTCGTTCTACTTTTAAACAAAAATAAAATATTTTTTGTGCCACGGACACTCCAAACTGTTCAACCGTCAGGAATTATAATGATGTAAAGTACACGCGATAAAATTGTTTAAAAGTGTTCCAATTTTTGATGAAATTGAATTGCCTCTCGCTCTATCTACTGTAGTTGAAGCGAGAGACAAGCCATTGTGAATCAAGATTGTGAAATGGTCACTCAACCTATATGAATGGCGTCATTGAACGCTTCTAATGAAAAAATCAATTTGAAACTTCACAAAATGAAACAAAAAACCTCCATCGTCAGAATGATCTATTTCCCGGGCGGTGGTTGCGCAAACCGGCTTATTGTCACGTTGCGCAAGCGCGGACTTGTCCACAATAATCTCGATTGATAAACTCGACAGTAATCCCACGTGATTGTCTAATCGCACCAGAATCAGGCTACGGCTTGATTTTTTGGTGCTGACGTTTTTAATTATAGCAACACCTACGTGCTGCATGGCAATGGGGATAATCCATATTTTTACCAATAGTTTTATAAAGTTGTATAATTATTAACGGGATATTTACCGTGGCAAGGTTGTGAGGTTGTAGTTTAAAACAGTGTTTCAATAGTTTTATATTCACCATCATCATTAGCCAGAAGGTGTCCACTGCTAAACCCCCGTACCCTTTGCCCAGTCTTTAGATTTCCACACTAAGCGACAGCCGCCTGCCATCTGAATCCACTGGATGCCCGCGACCCTCACGATATCGTCCAGTCCATCTAGTGGGATCTATTGGGCCTACCTACGCTGCGTCTTCCAGTTCGTCGTCTCAAATCAAGAACCTTTTTTCCCCATCTGTTCTCCCCAAGTTTTATTTTAATTTCTACAAATGTTATTTTTATTTTAAAACAAACTTAAGATTTCGAAACTTTTACACGGAATATCGTCAGCGTCGGCAGAATGTTCATATCAATGACTCAACTATAAATAATATTTAAATATTTTTTATACTTATTTGTGTATATATTTATTACTCAATAGTTTAAAGATACTAATTTGTGTATATTTATAGTATCAAATATAGTAAAGAAGCGTGAACAAAGTTATCGTAAATACTTAACTTCAACATAAAAATGTCGTAAAGTCGAATCACCTAGTTCAAATATATTTAGACACAAATTATGTCACCTTCTACATTAATAATAGGTTGTAAATGTCATAATAATACTAGCAAAGTGTGCAACGGACATTACTGAACGCTATTTTGATGTTTTTTGCGAGTTTTCACCACAGGACGCCTGCAACACTTTGAAATTCATTTTGCTTTAAAATGCTGTAAGAAACCTTTTTAATGCTACTTATGCTGCATGTATACTTCTGTACTTATAAGTGAATTGTTAATTGAGAAGATCATATCAGTTTTAAAGACAAAACTGTATAAATCTATATATAATTATAAAAGCGAAATTCTGCTACTCACTCACTTACTCACTCGCTCTCTTACTCATTCACTCACTAATTCACTCACTCATCACGAAATCTCGAAAACTACTTGACCTACAAAGCTGAAATTTGGCAAGTAGATTCCTTATGAAGTGCGCTAAGAAAAGATTTTGCGATATGGTTGAATTAAGGGGGGCAAGTGGAGGTTGGAAGTTTGTATGAAAGTCCTTTGTATTTGATGTTAGGGACATGAAATTTGGTATTCAAGTTAATGGTTTAAATTAAATAAACACTGTATAAATTTCATTCCGAAAAAAACGGATTAAAGTTGGAAAATGGTTTTTTTTATTTTTTGTTGACAGTTTTGTAATTACGAAACTGAAATTAGGCAAGTAGATTATTTATGAGGTGTAGAGGTCCGCTAAGTTTTTTTTAGTATAGTGTCCGGCAAATATTTTGAGCAGAAATTGGCTTATTTCCATCGTCCCACCTGACAAGGACATCAAGTGGAGGCGTTGGGAATAAGCCCACTTACTTTGGGAAAATATAAAACGAATGTTAAATATCATAACCGATGGGGAAGAAAGGTTCTGGAGTGGAGACCACGAACCGGAAGACGCAGCGTAGGGAGGCCTCCCACTAGATGGACCCACGACATTGTGAGAGTCGCGGGTATCCAGTGGATGCAAAAGGCGAGCTGTCGTTCAGTGTGGAGGTTAAAGAGGGAGGCCTATGTTCAGCAGTGGACGTCTTCCGGCTGATGATGATGATGATGATGATGATGTTAAATATCATATAAGTAGGTAAGTATATCTATGAACTATATTCACTTATTCAGCAGTATCAATTTCTAATTGAATGTAAGAACTTGTTTTCTTAAAATATCCATGACATCAGCAATTTTTCTATCCGTCTACAAATTCAATATTGTTATTGTTACTATTGACACATAGAAACATTTGCTACGAAATATCGGATACAATAAAAATATTATGCCAAAATATGAATAATTAATTAAGAACCTGCCAACACCTACACGTTTGCATTTATTTAAAGCTGTCAAAATTTTGCTATAAAATATCAAGCTAATATGTATTTTATTCTAACAGAGTGCGAATGCTCCGACAAACTTCAACGCGTTAATGTAACTTGAGAATATTCAAAAAGAAGTATCAAAGTATCAAGAAAGGTTGATCAGGAAAACATATGGACATCCCAAATTCATGAACTAAATGAAATAATTCAATAAATCACATTTGACACTTCATCAAAATTCAACACCGTAACGAAGGTATTATTTTTTCCAAAGTTAGATTTGCACAATTATACAATAATTATATACTATAATAATGACAAAAGAAGGCAAGTTTACGATTTACTTCGAGTTGTAAACAATAGTGTGACATATTAATATGTCAAATGTGATCTATTAAATTAGCCCTACTTTAAAAATGGTCCACATGTTTCGCTGTCAGCTGTCAGTGTTGGTCAAATACGAGGGTAGCGACACACGATGAGGTTTGGCACCCACGTAAAAAAAAACATTGCGTTTCTTTCCTAAACTTGTTTTAGTGTTAATGCGTAATAATGGTGGATTAGTATTTAATAAATGTTTTCGGACGTGCTGGAGTGTGGGCAGTGATATAACGCGGTGAAGCATGTGTTTTAGTGTGGTTTCCAAAGCTCCATAGAAGCCTTCAATTCAATTTATTCTTCGTGGCTTCGTGCGGTATTGCCACAACTTGCCAATGTCTTGTTTAGTGTCGAGTAGGCAAATATTCTGGAGATTGTCCGGTTTATTTGTAGTCTTCACCGCTTCACTAGACTTTGACTTGACCGTGACTTTCTTTGCTCGACTCTTGACTTGTTTGATGACATTTCGTCAAACTTGATAACATTTTAATACACGACACCTGCAAATGCACGACAACTGCGACGCCAAAATCCTCACACAGGAAAGAATAATTAAAAATATTTTATTTATATTACTCGGGAATCACTCACGTAATATTAAGTCGGTTACTCCGACTGTAGGGAAAATGTGTGAAAACCACGTAAATTTCCACGATAAAATAATAAAAAACTTCACAAAGTTAGTTATTGTTACCGAATGTTCCGAAGCACCGCAGATTTCGAAAATGTGTATAACTCTGCTGCAAAATAAACAAGTCTGCGCAGACATTGCAACCGGTCGCAATTTTGGTGTAAATAACCACTGAACGAAAAACTTCGGTTGTTGTTAGGTCTCATACAGTATTTTTCATTTGGACTATTATTTTGATACACAAAAAATCAAAGTTCTTTTCACCCGATCAGTCCGCTTTTCAGCTTTTCTATTTCAGCTACTGCCAACTGCCTTATATAATATATCGTCATTTCACCGAGTCTCAGGGCGTCCTACGCTACGTTTGCCGACTCGTGGTCTCCACTCTAGAACACTTCTATCCCAACGACTATCGGTTCTGCGACAGATATGACCGACCCATTGCCTGTTTCTTAATATATCTCGCCATTTTCATCGTTTTGCATTCAGAGTAAAGAATTCTGCGTTGTCTTAAAGAATGTAGAAAGCATACGTTGTTAGTATAATATGAAATCTTTGGTAGAAAAATTTATTTGAAATATTTGTGGTTTGGACGACAATAATTTCCTTAGTGTTAACTTGGGAATATTGCAGGACACTCAAAATACTTAAATATTGGAGGTATCTTGTTGTCACAAGCAAAAGCATGGGGCATATTTATCTTTTTTCTTTCTTCCTGAGGAAATATTGGCGTCGCACGTCTTGTGCATTTGCCAGCGCCAAAGAAATGTAAAACATTTTCAAGTAAATACAGTTAAACAAAGTATAAGTCACGGCCAAATTCAAGTCAAGCCCCGGTAAAGTTTTTAAGGCTTTACTGGGGACTCTTTAATATATATATGACGTTAGTTTTGACCAATGTTTAGTTTATCGCACAAAAATATTGGTTTGAGTATAGTCTTAATAATAGTAAACTCATGATAATTTCTATTTGGAGATCTAGTTCAAAACAAATGACTAAATCCAAACTTCCCACGATTTACATCTATCGTATATAAATGAAGTATCCTAAATACAAAAGATGAGACGTTAGTGACCGAATCCCCAGAATAGGAAAATAAACATGTAATGAAAGCTCGCCCACCGATTATAACACCGGCGATGCGACCGCAGCGTGTACGTACGCAGCACAACCGCAGGGTATCGGCTATCCGGAGACTCTTCCGCAAAACCATTCACACCACAGTAAAACAATGTCCAGAAACACAAGTTCTTACATAGTTACAACTTACGTATGAGTACGTAAAAACTTCTGCAAGTATTAAAGAACTCAAGCTAGTAAATTTTCTTGCTAAATTATCAATAACTATATTACAGTTCAGTTCCTCTTTATTTCAATGTAGGTATACACACTCTCAATTATTGTTTTAATATCAATATTGCATTAATGAAACACTCATAAATTATGTAACACAACCTGGCGTTACCAAGTCTTCGTGTTTTTTTGGTTTGGTATATTTATGAAATCTCAACTTTTTTTTTATCACGAAAAAGTCTGCGTTTGACCACCAACTCGCCTGTTGGTAAATGACGGTGAGGTCGAAATGACTTAAAAAAACTAAATAATCATTATAAATTTAACAAGTCACATAACAAACGTGTTTTAATATTTTTTACAACACATTTGCTCAAAAAGTGCACTTACGAAGCCTGTATACATCGTTCGAAAGTTAAACATTACGGATCATACAACGGAGCGTGCGGTAATGAATTTGTCCGCACGCTCAGATGTATAGCACCGTGCGTGTGATTTACGGTATTTTTTTAATTTCCATCTTAATTACATAAGAATTCCACAAAAGAGTTTCATATTACGAGAATAAATAAGCTGAATGATCAAACCTCCTTGGAAGCGCTTTTGCTCAATACGTTTGTCTCAGTTTAATACTAAAGAGAAAATGAGACGAAAGATGTAGTTCTAATTTTCACCGCGTGATAGTGGCGCTATTTGCATGTTCGCGCCATTTTCTTATTATATTATAGAAACTATTGTTGTGACTGATATTAAGTTATGAACAAAAATTGTTTCATTTGTAGCCTTTTTTTCTCGCAAATGTGTTGTAAAACGTTGTATGGCACACGTGCGGATTGGTTATTACAAACTCGTGACTATGGTAAGCCCTCGACTTCGTCTCGGGCTTACATTCGTCTACTCGTTTGTAATAACCAACTTTCTGCACTTGTATCATAAATAACTATTTATAATTATTTGTTCACATTACAATACAAAATAATAACTCTTTATTAAAATACCACAAAACAAGGATAACATAAACATTACAATAAGAATATTATCTAGGCTTTTACAAGCACATTTTCTTGTTACCAATTCACCATCATCATTATCATTTTAGCCGTAGGACGTCCACTGCTGGACATAGGCCTCTCCCATCGATTTCCAAAAAGGGCCGGTTAGAAGCGGCCTGCATCCAGCGTTTCCCTGCGGTATCTTTTAGGTCGTCTGTCCATCTTGTGGGTGGACGTCCGTTTTACCGGCCAATTATAATCTAATAAAGTTGTTATGTTTCAAGTTGCGTTACTGCTGGTAAATATTTCTATGGCCACCTGCGCCTGCGCCGCGTCCGCTGACATGCGTTGACACCTCACACACCAGTACAACTATAAAATTCGTGTATTTATCCCCACCGTACTCCCACACGGGTCGTTTCGCTAAAATATATCGCTTTTTATTCGCCGTCCACGAGTTTACATCGAATTTAAATCGGTAGATGTCAAATCATTTTACTCAGCGCGACAAAGAGTGGTTTCGTTTCCAGTGCCTTGTGGAACGCTTACATTAATTTAATAGATGTTTTCTCAGGTGGTGTGCGGCATGTTTTAATTCTATACGTTTATAAAAAACTACTGTAATGATTTAGGATGTAGATGTTGTGTACAACTGTACACAAGGTCACAAGGAACAGTTGTACTAAGCCAATTGGAGGTAATTTAACCCATTATTATGAACAACTTTTACTGTAAGACAAACCAAGATATCGCGAAACACCTGTGTCACAAAAAAATTATTAATTCAAAACAAACAAAAAAAGTATAATCGACGCATTTTTGCTCACTTAGTTTCAGGTTATACGACCGTAAATCTGACTCCAAACTAAGCAAAGCTTGTACTATGACTGCTAGATTGATATACATACATAATTATATATTTTTCAATATAGATATTAACACTCAGGTATAGAACAAAGCCAAATGCTCATCTTATTAATTTTCCTGTGGGAATTGAACCCACACCCCAAAGCGCAGAAGGCAGGTTCACTACCAACTGAGCCACCAGGGCAGTCTAAACGAAATTCTACGAAACCGTTGATACTTTTTTTTTTGCTATATCTGGGCTGGTCTTTTAAACGTTGCTGGTAAACGTTGTTCATAATGATAAGTAAAAGGAGGTCATTAGACCTCTCTTGGGCCTAACCATGTATATATAAGGAAAATAAACTGTCGATTTCTATACAGTACAAATCAATAAAAACAAAATAACGATCGTTTAATAATTATTTATAATAGCCAGAATAACCAATTCCACCACCGAAGAGGAAGTAACATATAAAATCAAATTAAAAATATGCAACACTCTCCGGCAAAAAATAACATTCCTGAGAGCTCACATATTACTCACATCCTGTCTTCAATTCTGTAGAATATACCCCTACCTCTTTCGAGTAAAATTCTTCATGTAAATAAGCCTAGACATACGGCAGCAAATGATCTTGGCGAGTCTATTCACGCAGGACAAGTATAATTTCACATTGAAGACCGGCTGAGTACCGCGCATGTTATATAACTGCTTATAAATTAATGTAAAAACTTAGATTGAGAAGCGTAGTTTGAAAACAAGAAAGCTAACAGTGCAAGTTTAAATGCAAGTAGATCTGAAATAATTGATATTAAAATGAATAAAGAAAAACCTGTGAACGGATACTATTTGGTTATTGATAACACTAAATAAAATACAGTTATATGATTATTGACGGGATACTTACTGTGATCAGGTTATGGATGGAGCTCCCAATATTTTGGTGCAGTTACATGCACCATGTTCACGGGAAGACACACAAAGAGGAAGAAAGGGTGTTTTATTTTTAAAAAAAACCGGAGTACTCTCTCTTGGACTGGCTAGTTTATTGCAAAATCTAGAAATTTACTTGAGAAGAAGCTAAAATTTGTCGGATAGATTTGTTATATAGGGTGTAGAGATCTGCTAAGAAAGAATTTGCAAAAAGGCTGATTTAAGGAGAGCGAAAGAGGATCCAAAGTTTGTATGAAAGTCTACACGTACAAAGTCGCAAGACACAACTAGTACTAGAATATAATTATGATCATTTATGGGGCTTGTAAATTACACGAAAATAAAAAAACAATGAGTTTTAAGGCTACATTCAGTAAAGAGAATTTATTCAAGGTAGCAAACTATAGAATAAAATTCAGTCGTGAAGATAATGCAAGTGTTAAATTAAAAGAAGCAATAAAATCCCATATGTAATCAGATTAAAGCTCGCTATTAACTGTGGCTAAAATCAAATTATCTTTTTTAATTCTTTAAAACGAAGCTGAGAAATAAACTACAGTACAATAAAGAGTTTAATGAATAAAAGGAAGAGAACGCAAAGGTCAAATACGATGGCTTCAAGTTCAATTAAAGAAATTCTCGATGAACTTTTGTCTGTTGATTGTAGTTTATATAAAGATACAGTAATTGTACTTACTGCCGTAATCAAGTTTATGGGATTTATTACTAAAATGAAAACAAGAACGGCTTCCTTAAATATTATATTTATTGGCTTGTTCCGTCTTTAGGTATTTGGTAAAACAGAACACTACACTAGAAACAATTTTATTACGACCACTTTCTTTTTATAATGAAAGCATAGTTTAATTGAATTCATGGCAATAATCTTTATTGTTACTTCTTTTATGGTCCATATAATTTAAAAGAAGACGCATATAAAAATAATCACACAAAAAGCATGCTCTAAATATCTTCAATTAAAACCAATTACAAAGAAAGTGATAGTCGCATCGGTATGCAGGTCAGAAATTCGATTTATTTTTTAATTATCAACAAACAGTTTTAAGGCGTTATCTTCTACTTTATTATTTGAGGGTTAAAGTTCATTTTTGTTTGTGTTAAAGTTGAAGCTGTTCAACTAATGGTCCTACAAATCCTTCGCGGCCGAGTCCTGGTATTGTCCGCCGCCAAGTTTATTTGCTCCTTGCACTACTGTCGCCGGCCGGTTACCTTTTTCCTTTTAACGCGGACAATTTTTAAATGGTTTACGTTTGATACCATTATTGTGTGCCAATCAGGTTGAATTACAATGTCCTTTACCAACGGCCGAACTCAGTAGGAATTTATACTATTTTTTTGTAACAAATCATTTTATTTTATACTTATTTTTACATTCGAGTAAACAAGGCAGCTGGTTTATTTAGATGAGTCCCTCCTTGAATTTAAATAACTTTTGTTTGACATTTGTAAATTTAAGTACGCTCTTTGAGACTTGGAAAATGGTCTTTTACGGGATTCAAAATGTTGCCTTTGACTGTTTTTTCGTAATTTTCATGCATTTTTTTCGCATCGTTTTCGATTTTACTTTCTTTTATATTTAACTACAGTTAATTATAATGTGTCAAGTTTTATTATAAAAGTTAGTGAAATAAAACAGAAAACTAGTTTTAGTATTGCAGTCTTTTTAGTAAACTTCGTAACAATGTTTCCTTGGGAAAAAATTAATCAATATTTACTAAAGTAAGCAATACACTGTAATTCACCGTATCATGATGAGCTTTTGCATCGTGAAATGACTGCACCTACATTTAATACCAGTACTCTATTTTGAAAATTAATATTCTTACAATCTTGCCGTTAAAGACGCGTTTAAGTACCGTGTTCTCGAGCATTTGCAATAAATCTTCCTTTGACCACTCTTATCTGCTTCGCCGTGGTAGCCGATATAACCTGTGTCAACTTGATTGAGAAATTTAAATACAAAACATCTTAAGTACCAACACTGACGGTCAGAGATACCTCCTATCTCTAGAGCACTCATATTTTAAAAGTGTGAAACTTGTAATTTTATTTGTACCGTTCGTCTTAGCCAATTGTATTTTCTCCTAACTTTTATATAATATTTTAACAATACTATAATTTCCCAAGATATAACTGAACTGGTACTGAAACGTGGTCTCTCACTGTGGGATCATAAGTAAGCTCAAAGTCGCACAACAAGCTATGGAGAGGGCTATGCTCGGGGTTTCTCTACAAGATCAAATCAGAATGAAGAGATCCGTAGACGAACTAAAGTCACCGATATAGTCCACTGGATTAGCAAGTTGAAGTGACAGTGGGCAGGGCACATATCACGCAAAACAGATGGCCGACAGGGCTTAAAGGGTCTGGAACGGAGACTACGGACCGGTAAGCGGAGCGTAGGACGGACGTCCCACAAGATGGACAGACGACGTAAAAGAGACCGCAGGGAAATACTGGATGCAGGCTGCTTCCAACCGACTCTTTTGGATTTCGATGGAGGAGGCCTATGTCCAGCAGAGGACGTCCTATGGCTGGAATGATGATGATGATGATGATGATGATAATTGAATCGTAAATAATATATTATTTATATCTTCACTTGGAGATGTTCTTGATTCCGAAATAAATTTAGAAATTATAATATTTATGTACAAATACTTCGAGCTAAAGTAGGTGCGATTATAGAAACAGATAAAAACAAATTAGAATTTCTTAAGTCATTAAACGCGCTAAACGTCGAGTCATCGTGTGTGGCTCCAAAACGAAAGGTTACGCTTATCGAAGATCTCTTCATTAAAGACTAAAATACGGGGTCGTGGTGACGTGAGTTCTTTCTTAATAAGGGAACCAGTGTGACAGAGACAGCGGGGCCACAGGTTTGCATGCTGCGCTCGATCGAGCATCAATCAGACTCCAAACTTCCAATAATAATAAAGTAACCAATCTGATTCGGGAATCAAACCTACAAATGTGTTTCTCCGTATCCAATTCCGTTGCGTGTACGTATTTAATGATTGACAAAACAAAAACGCAGTAGCGACGCGGTAGATGAATGATATAGTGAAGTGAAGTTGTTTTAATGAATGTTAAACTCGAACAGAATAATGATTTCGCATCGTATATTTTCGAAAGGAGTCTGGATCCTCGATAAAACCTCATAATTACCATAAAAGTTAGCATTCAAACTCATTATAATGAAGTCGTAAGTGTTATTGGACAATACAAAACGTTTAACAATGAGCCATTGATTTTATGGTCATCGCCATTGAAATACCGATTTGGCGATGATCTTCAACTAACCCCTTTAGACCTCAATACTGAAGCAATTTATATCAATGACTGACTAACAATGTTAATAAGGCAAGATATAAGAATGAAGCCATTAGCGAAATCACTAAAACTAACACTCGGTCGTCAGAAGCTCTCAATCCAATTTGTACCATAGAATTAGCGGGTCTAAGATACAAATTCCAGCCTAAAAGAGTATACGCACGGCATCGTTGTTGCCATTTATCTTGGCATTGGACGTGGCCGCAATTAATCAAGTGCCGTTGTCACGTACGTAATATACAGAAGATAAAGAGAAAAAGATGATTTCGAGCTAATTATTGGCGATGTTGTATGATTCTTTTTTACTGCCACTTAACACCTACCGGGCCAATTTGTCGGTTGTTCTCTTTTGGTATTCAAACTTTCGGTACCTTTTCAATCCTTGCTCTGTATTATTTCGGCTGTGAACTGCTTTATCTGTGCATACCACTCCGACACTCGCGAGAGTAATATACGGTGTTGATTTATTTTCTGGTCGGCATTTTCACTCTCATTTATCATCGTATATCGGATGCATTTAGATTGTTTATTTTATAATGAGCTCGTGCAAAGGTCAGTATCGATTTTGTTTCTTTTGGTCCTTTCCTTTACACGGATCCCTCGTTTGAGATAACTGTTTTGAGATATTGAGAATCAGCTTGAAATCTTTTCTCGATTAAGTGATAAATCATTTTAGTTGTAAACGTCTCCATTTCAAGTCTTGGCTGCTGAGTTTTTTAAATTAATTTAAGTGCCACGGTATTGTAAGATTCTCGCAAAAGGCATTCAGTGTCCTGTTCATAAGTCGAAGGACCTCACATGTACTGATCAATTCACATTGGATTAAATACCTCTAATTAATTACGATGGCAATCTTAACGTCTGTAGGCGCAAACAATTAGTTTCGCCGAGTCCCTTTACTATTGCAGTAAAGTAGCTTTTGTTGCGTTAGAATCTTATAGATGGAGTTTCTTGTTTCGCGTTTATTTCTAGCATTCAAGATAGGAATTTTGATTTGTACTAATAAATCACTCAAACACAGTTTGTTAGATAATTCCATTCTTAAAGGTTAACTAGTAGTAGACCCTTCCAGTTAGCAAATTGTCTGTGAATTATTATTTATTCGTATTTAAGATTTTGACTAATCCCCTATAAAAGAGCTGATAATCATCAAATGGTTGAACAGATTTTCTTGAAATTAAAATAAATTCTGCTGTTTGAGAGCTAAGATGCCAAATACAGACACACAGGTACACACGTTAAACTTTTAACATTA
Source organism: Agriopis aurantiaria (assembly GCA_914767915.1). Lineage (NCBI taxonomy): Eukaryota > Metazoa > Arthropoda > Insecta > Lepidoptera > Geometridae > Agriopis > Agriopis aurantiaria. The sequence continues at coordinate 2,587,166 of OU611988.1, forward strand.
CACCCCTCTGCACCAGGATTAAAAACGAATCAATTATGAACCTATTAATAAGAAGAAATACCCACCTTAAAATTTTATACATTTTTGAGAAAAACATTTTACTCCTAGCATAGGTGATATTTATTATACCCATTCCGTGTCGCTACTTAGTTATTTATTGTATCCTTATCAATAAAATGTATTATCTCTTTCTTTCCAGATGTCAGCCATAGATCCAGACTGTGGAGTGAACGCTATCGTCAACTACACTCTAGGAGACAGCATCACCAGAGCCCAGTTTATCGTTAAACCTGACTCTGGAGATCTCTGCGTTGCCGCCCCTTTGGACTATGAAGCCAGCAGTGATTTTGAGTTCCCGGTCATTGCTACTGATAGAGGTACCTACGCAATAAATTATTATACCTACATATTTTTACAATTTATCCTCATAGTAGATGTAAACAGCATTCCTACATCTAAGTGGTCAAATATTTAAGAGAACTTTATTAATTTCCAAAAATATTAGATTATATAGACATCTGATTATTCTAGGTAAACTCTCAAGATTGATTAACTTCTAAATTAATTACTGTATTAACTGGTATTAACGGTGGCACGATTTCTTGGTTTTAATGCGTAATGGTCGATTAATATTCCTTTATACGGTATCTAAAATGATCATTATCGCAAATTAATCAAATAACCTTTAGCTTAACATTATCATTGAAGTTTCCAGGGCCCCGATTCTACTAAACAAATTGTTTTTAAATTGTAATTGTTTCAATTTTAATTTGTAAATGGTTGCTTCAAAATTGTCATTTTTTTATACTAAGTTCTAATATTAGGTGGAATTTTTCTAGTATATATTTTTTAACTGTCAATTATGAGGCCATTATTTACAAATTAAAATTGAAACAATTACAATTTAAAAACAATTTGTTTAGTAGAATCGGGGGCCTGTTTTTGCTTTTTTGACTCGTGGCTATTTAAAATTACTGGAAAATAAAAGGAAACGTTTAAATGCTTACTAAATGTAATATCTACATATTTTTTTAGTCTGGCATTTGACCGCCACCTACATTTCATGTCTTTTCAGTCAGACAATTTAAAAAATTTCCAGCATTTTTATATATTCTAAAAAGTATTCAAAATTATAGATTAAGAACAAACTTAATCTATAATTTTGAATACCCTTTGGAGTTCAAGTAGAAAAAGTATTAACCCAACAGTAATAATAAAAGCAGCCAAGTATTTGCGCATGTAAAGCTGCAATTTGAGTCGCATCAGTCAATTTTGAATCTCCAACTTTTTGCGTTGGCTCCTCTTTTCTCTCCTTAATTGGCAAAGATGTGACGCGTCAAATGCAGGAACCAGTACATTATCCACGTACTTCTGTACTAAATGTATTGATGCTATAGGTAGAGGATGCTATAGAATTACCATTGCTCAAAAATAAGGCTGAAGTGGATTGGCCAGCCCGAAATAAATTCCGAAAATGTCTGTCGGCAACCCTACCTGATTTATGGGGCGAGAAGCGAGCAACTATTACTTCTCGTTTTTATTTGCCAAACTCCTGATGGTGACTTTGTGTCGCCGACCGCACATCGGAAAATAAGTTTTAGCTGGATTTAAGGATTTTATTTCAAAGGAAACATTCAAATGATCGTATCGATTAACGTGGAACATCGGGATATCAAGTTATTAAACGATTCAGTAATGTAATATTTAAGGATTGCATATCAGCTTGTCAGCGTCAGCCATTATCGAGTAATATATTGTCAAGGCTCAAAATCTTTTATTCGATTCTAAATTGTAATTTTGCATTATTTGCACATGCCAAAGGAATGTTGTTCTTTCTTGTATTACCAATTTTAGCAATTTGTATTTATGTATCTGGACATGTCTAATTCTGCATTACTAATTTGACGTGTCAAGATTCAAGGCACAGCCGATTAAGAATGAATTTAATAGAAATTCCTATGACATTGCAACATAGTTTTGCTAAAGCATTGCGCATCAGGTTTCATTGCATATAAAATATCACTGCTATTTTCATTATGTTTCGATTACTTAGTTTATTAACAGCATTAAAATAAACATAAACAAGAAGATAGTAGTTGTTACCTATTTCGCGCTAATCTCTACTAACAAGTTATTGCAACAACAATCTCTTTGACCTTTAAATGCACCACAGGAAGAGCATCAGCAGAACAAATACATGCAAAGTAACAAAGCTCAAACAATTATTATCGGCACAACGTTGTCGGCATAAGCATTGACATCCGCATAAATCAAGTGTCTGTCAATTAAACATAGCATTACAACAATACAAACAATCAAGCGACCAATTATTTATTTATTCGCAGGGGGCCTCTCGACAACGGCAATGGTGAAGATCCAACTGCTTGATATAAACGACAACGTACCAGCTTTTACTGTTAAGGACTACAACGTGTCCTTGAAAGAGGGAAGGATATCGACCGAGCCAATAATTGCCGTCTCGGCGACCGATGCAGATTCAGGGAGATTTGGAACGGTTACGTACAGAATCGTAAATGGCAATGACAATGATATATTCCGCATCGATAGGAGCTCGGGAGAGATATTGGTGACGAAGCCGGCTCTGGTACAGAATAATGCCAAGTTTGATCTGGAAGTTTCTGCGACTGACGGCGGGGGTTTGACGGCGCCTCAAGTAGCTGTGGTCCATGTCACGGTGATGCCAGCTGGTATGGGGATGGCGCTCTTTGACAAATCACGGTACAACTTTCGCGTGAAGGAAGATGTGCGAGTCAGGACCGTCGTCGGGACTTTGAATGCCACTGTTGGAGAAAGAGGTAAGTTACTATGAAATTTCTACTTGCCAAAATTTCAGCTAAAAACTTTCAACAAAATTTAAAATCCCCATTTCCTCTCCTTAATCCGTCTTTTTCGGGTTTTTAATACAGTATTTATTTATTTTGAACCATTATTCTGAATACCAAATTTCATGTTCCTAACATCAAAAACAAAGGACTTTCATACAAACTTTCAAGCTCCATTTGCCCCCCTTAATTCAGCCCTTTCGCATAATCCTGCGCGGACTACTACATCCCATAAGGAATCTGCTAAATTTCAGCTTCGTACGTCAAGTAGTTTTCGAGATTTCGTGATGAGTGAGTGAGTGGATGAATTTCCCTTTTATATATAAATATTTACTAGCTGCGCCCCGCGGTTTCACCCGCGTAGTGATGAAAAATGGTGATGATGATGTTGAAAAGTATGCGTATGTCACTCTCCCTTCACCCATGCAAAAGATCAGGTTGTTCCGTTGCTTTATTGCTGCGTGAAAGAGGAACAAACTAACCAACCACCCAACAAACTTTTCGCTTTTATAATATAAGTATGATTTAATACTTTATTGTACACTTACACATTATGTAGAAATGTACAAACGGAGGACTTAATGTTAAACATTTTCTACCAGTCATTCACCAGGTATGTAGCCACAAATGGTATGTAAGCGTGCACAAAAACACCTTATTACACGCCTCCTTATGGTATTATAATAAAAGACAAAAAGGTGGTCAACTACCGAAAATAAACAAAAGGACACAAAATGTACAATAAATAGATAACCTAGATAGATACAACATATATAAATCTAATTTAAATTATATATCAATACAAAATTATAAAAATACACGATTTTACTAATTATTATTACACAAATTATAATTAATATTATACGTATAAATAAAAATTATAAGTGAGTGATTATAGATACGTAGTTAACACTAGACACTGATGCGCTCAAACAGCATTTGATGGAGCTTGCCGACTAATTAGATCAATTTACCGCTAAACCACTTAATGCAACAATTGCTACGGCATACTTCCTCATTTTGACGCACACTAATAAACTTGCAGTGACACCAATAATAGTCTACATGCAAAACAAGGGCAGCAAGGTCGTCTGCAGGGTGAGTTCGCAATCAATGCATCAAGCTTGACTTAAGCCAGATGCGTTTGTTGCCACGCTATCTTACATAATCTTCCTTGTTTACAGATCTTAAATTACATTTCATAATTACTCGTATAATTATCTCATTTGCTGAGTGTATTCTCTGATGCTTTTAAACTTTCTAGGAAAGAAAGCTTTAAAAGCAAACGGTTAGGATTACGTACACCGAATTATACTTAGGGAAAGAGCAAATATGAACATACAACGGTAGTTCAAGAGAATACCGTTCAAAGATACCTTATGGCTTTATTTTGCTTGCACAAATTTATTGATAACGTGAAAGGGATATTTATATTCAAATAAGAGGATATTAGTGGCAGAAGGAAAAGTGATTAGCGGTTAATATTCGAATATACATTATCCTTTTTTTTCATTATAAAATTCCTTACTTTGTATCTATAATTGTCGATTTTTACTTTTTAAGAAAATTCTTGAAATTTAGCATACGCTTTATACATACAACTTAAATATCTTCCAACCTGTAGATAGATAAATAGAAACTCTTTATTGTGTACACCAGAAATTAAAATTACAACACAATAGAAAACACTTACGAGCTAGTGCCACAAGTGGCGGCCTTATCGCTAAAAGCGATATCTTCCAGGCAACCATTGATACTGTATTTAATTACAGGCTCTACCAAACAACATACAGATACAAAACATATATTCCGTATTATTCTATGACCGATAAAAGGTCATTGTACAAACAATAAAGAATATTTTTAAGCTTCTTCCAAATATTAAAAAGGCATGTAAATCAGTTCACAAATGTTGGATTAATCGATATAAAAATATAGATCGAGTCGAGAACTCCTTAAAGTCTATTAAAAACAGCACAACTCTTTTGTCACTGATCACCTTCATCTTGTAATTTGCGCCAACCATAAAAAGAGACATACTTATGCACAATAGTAATCGGCCATTGTCCCGGGCAGGATCACGACCATCTGATGTGCAGCCATCGTTTCTACACGCTCTTTACGACTCTCGCCTTTCTCTATTCTCTTGGAGACTATTTTCACGAGGTTGGGATGGGACAGTAACAGTTTGCATAGATTTTGATCCGTGAGTTCTTGGCGGTACTTAAACGTATTAATTTACTTATTTATTTTCACCTAATAGATACTTAAATAGCAGCTGATGGCAAATGCGTCAATCACGCGAAGCCAAAAGACCCACAAGGGAAAAAAATTGCAACTGCTCTTTTTTTCTTTGCTCGTGATGAGATAGTTTTGGCGTCACACCTCTTGTGTATTTGCCAGTGTCAAGAAGGGAAGTTTTTCAAGTTTTATTAAATATCGTCAAACAAGTCATAGTCAGAGTCAAGCAAAGTAATTCCTAATATATTCAGTTCAAAAAGATACTCTAAATAACCTAAATACTGATCATTTAATTAACGCATATAAATACATTTTTACGTAAGAAAAATTAAAGAGCGTTCATTCCACCCCACCTATTGTAAATTATGTCATATTCATTATTTTTACAATCTTTTATTTAACTTACAACGTTTGTTAGATTGTTTAGGTCAAATCAGCAATAAGAACCAAGCTGAATCAGAACCAGGTCCTCGTAACCGATTTCGCTAAAATATTGCATACACTTTTAGTTCTGGTGACAATACACTATACATTTATACAATAAACAATGTATATTAATTTAAACTTGTGTATTTGTAAAATATTGTTTTAACAATGTTTTTTTTTGCAATTAATTTATTAGTTTTGGTCAAACCTTAGGAATTTAAAAGTGGAATTGCGAGCTTGCTCTATAAAAATCTACATACCTAAAATTTATCACATCCTTTTCGTGCAGAGCTCAAATAGTCTCTATCACACCATTGCGTAACAGCACTGACAGCTAAAATATAGACGCGGAAAGCCATTCGAGCTATGCCCATGCGCATTCCAATTTTGAATTTATTCGCTCATTGCCGTCATAATTAACGGTAATTGTGAGATACGTATCGCGGTTCTGTTGTGATTATAAATCTGTCGTGGAAATGTCGTGAAAGGAATTACTTTCTTTAGCTGTGAAAGTAGCTAGAATACAATTAATTTTATTTAAATAATAAGCTTGCCCTTGACCGCTACTTCGCCTTATGATAAGCGATGATGTCGTCTACAATGGCGCGTGCTTGCCTAGAATAAACCGATTCACTCGCAACTTCAAGATACCCAGATTGTAAATAACTATCGAGGAACACCCATACAGGCAGCGTATTCCATAATCTTGCAATTTGCACAAACTTTGGCTGGGAAAGAAGCTAACTTATAACTAGAGTGCTTTTCATGTTTGAAGTCCCCCAGACGCGGCGCTGTCATCGCGTATCAATCACTATCAGTATCATTTCTCGAGTAGAACTTTAACAACTTTTGGCATCGTACACGACTCTTTAACGATGGAAAATTAATAAAAATCTCACTAGCGTCCAAACACAGTAACAACACCTGACAACTACAACATGGAAATTTAGTTCCGATGTTTGCCGTTTCCGATGTTTGGACTTCTTTCATGGAAAGGACTTTAAATTAAAAATATTTATTGTTGGTTCGGAAAGTAGCTAAACCTTAAAAAAAAATTTTTTATAATGTTTAGCAAAGTAGCTATATTTCAACTGAAATTAAATAAGTCTTCTAAGTCAATCTGGGTGTCTTCAAATCACGAGTGAATAGGTTTCTTCTAGGCAAGCGTGCTCCAACGTAGACCGCATCATCGCTCAACATCAGGCGTGATGGTAGTCAAACGCAAGCCTATAAATTATTAAAAAAAATAAAAAAAATATTGACTAGGAAAGTAGCTAAATTACAACTGAAATTAAAATATTTATTCAGCCAAACTTATATGAAAAGTGAAAAACTGAGTTACCGCTTCAATTCTTTTATGCATAAAGTTTTTAAGCAACCGCTGCGGTATAGATACGTGTTCTAAAGTGAAGCCCGTAGTTTTGAATTGACTACCCTGGAACTAGATATGGAGAGCTACAATCTGGACTCAGTTGACTGTTAGCAAATTACAGAAGATCACATAATCCTACGTATGCAGGTGGACAACAATATAGACCGATGAAGATGACTTTTGACTACTTAAAGATATCTTAAATGTTATACAGCCGCATTCAGAGACGTTACTTAATCTAAGGTATACTTAAAATTGCTCTGTCAACTTCTCGTTGACGGAAATTGTCACACATGAAAACGAGACAGAGCAATTTTAAGTATTCCTTAGCTTAAGTAACGTCTCTGAGTGTGGCTGTTAGACAAATACGAAAAATCTTGCTACAAGAATTAATATAGATGGCGCCACGGAAACGCCAAAAGATAATTCAAGAATTTGGAGGCAGACAGGAAAGCGACTGCAACTCAGTGGTTGAGCAACGAGTGTTTTACCCAGATCTTTGCTGGACCCAGATCCAGCTGGACATCTAATTTTTAAATTGTCTAATATTTTCATAGTAAATCAGAAAGTGTTGAAACATTTCAATCCAACTAATATTATAAATGCGAAAGTTTGTGTGTGAATGTTTGTTACCACGTATCCTACTCCGTAACTACAAAACCGATTTTGATGAAATTTGGAATGTAGGTAGTTTAAGTTCTAGAATAACACATAGGCATATTTTTTTGATATGACATGAAATAAATTTCCACGCTGGCAAATTCGCTGCCAGCAATTTTTTATTGAGCTCAGTCAAATTATTTTTTCTCTGACTTATATTAAATCATAATCAGCCTTTTAACAGTCCACTGCTGGACCTTTAGCCTACCCCCCGAAAGGGTGGTTGGGCCATATCCACCACGCTGGCCCAGTGCGGGTTGGTGGATTCACATACGCCATTGAATTCCTTCTCCGTACGTATGCAGGTTTCCTCACGATGTTTTCCTTCACCGAAAAGCCAGTGGTATTAAAATCCGTACATAAACTCAAACGGGCCCGGGGTTTGAACCCGCGACCTCACGCTTTCAAGTCTAGCGGTCTCTCAAATGGGCTACCACGGCTTGTGTATATGGCTTATTATATAACATTGTGAAAATCTGAATGACAACCAAGGATTCTGATCACTTTCGATAGGTTTTTTAGGATTAGGTTTTTGAACGTAAGACGACAGAAGACTTTAGCAGTTACCCGATATAAGTACAAGTACTTCAGAAAAATATAAAAAAAAACGTTTAATCAGCTTCTCACAATTTTAATAAGCTAACATAGCTAATAAATGAATGAAAAAAGTAAAGTAAGTAAACAAAAAGTTTATTACAAGCATTGAGATACAATACATATAGAGTCACAATCGTGCCAAAAAATTACCGAACCAAAATTCGGCACACGCTACGAATTGCGCCGATTTTTTGGTTAGTTACAAGCTACCCCGATCCGACTACAACGCCGCGCGATGCCAGAGCTACGATGACATAATAATAATATAATACGGACAACTAAAGTTGAACACTATGCAGGCGACATAACGTCTGAACTGGAGTAAATGTGGCATTGTGAAGTATATAATTGATACAATGTATGTATAATGACGCTTGGACGTTTTTTGACTGTTTTCACAAAGAGATTGTGTCTCTATAATAATTGTATCTCGATGATTACGAGTAACAATTTTTTTTACCTGTACCTAACTTTTTCAGTGTAATTCTCAATTATAAATGTTTCCGATGTTCTCGATACCCGAGTGTGCAAATTAAGCAATTAGTAAACTAATTTAAGATCCGGATTCAATTATAATAAGAGTTTGGTACGAATTAAATTCGAATGTTGGGAGGCGCTTCTGGGTCACATCCAATTACATTATTTTAATAGTAATCATCATCATCAGCCAGAAGACATCCACTGCTGAACATTGGCCTCCCCGTTTAACCTCCACAGTGAATGACAGCCTGCCTTTTGCATCCACTGGATGCCAGCAACTCTCACAATGTCGTCGGTCCATCTAGTGGGAGAACCAATAACCGATGGGGAAGAAAGGTTCTAGAGTGGAGACCACGTACCGGAAGACGCAGCGTAGGTCTCCCACTAGATGGACCGATGACCTTTTCACACTCATTTAGGACTACAATTGTAATTGTGGAAGGAACCGGCTTTTACTTTAGAACCTGCTCCCATTTGAAGCTAAGCAAACTGGACACTTACTAAGTTTGCGGGAACTAAATTTAACTACGACATGGTATCAAATACATTAAACAGATTATTTCGATGATTATTAAAATAAATAGGAACTTAAACATAAAACGCATTCTCATTTTCTGGATATTATCCTTGTAGTAAGAATTCCAAAAACTTAACTATATAATGAGACATTTCCAGTGCATCGGAGCTGATTCATAGTTAATCAGTGTAGATGAATAAAGTCTTCACCACTTTCCCTAAAGACAATCTACACGTACACTAATGTGTTTAAAACCAATAATTAATGTGTATTTATATATTAAGATTGTTTTGTGACTTTGTGTGTTTGTTGGAGGTAATTCCTTGGTTGGAGGGAACTACTAAAAAGATGCCAAAAATTCATTTACTTATAAAAGGCTACACCATCCCGAGTGACATAGGGTATGTTTTACGTTTACAATGCGGGCGAATCCGCAGGCAAAAGCTAGGAATATATTTACTTATCTAGTTTAGAGGTCAGTAGGCGCGTACTTGCTAAACATTGCAATAATTTCTCTGCTAAATCATAATTCTGTACCTCTCAGCTTTCACAGATGTGGCTATATTTAAAACATAGCTATATTTTGAAACATAGCTACATTTCAACATTAAAATGTATACGCTGGACAAAGTATGAATCTCTCGGCCTTACCGCTCTGTGAAACAGTTATTGAAGTTTTGTAAAAATTAGGTGCTGTTTTTGGAATATTGAAGTAATTTTTTTTGGAATTTTGGAAACTTTGGAAATCGTGGTTTGGTCCTTGAAGCTTTCATAGTAACTTATTGTGGAATTAAATATACTAATTATTTTTTACTCGTAAATATTATATTCTACTGGCAGCGGGGCGCTGCCAGTAGAATTTCAACTGTTAAAGACAAACTTCCTTTATGAAGTAAACTACAAACAGAATCTCTCTGAACAGTTTGAAAAAGTAAACATTTTATACGCACTAGTGCATAAAATCATAGTTTTAATCACTGGAGCATAAAAAGCGCAAAACTTACTCTAGGAATAAACAAGAACTTTATGAGCATGAGAAGTAACGTTTTTTTTTTATTTAATAGTTAATCTCCCAGTATCTGCCAAGGCCAAGTTCTGTCTCCACCTCCAGTCCCGTGGTATCTGCATGCCGTAACAATGGTGCAGTCATAGAGTACTATTCCCATGGACAAGTGCCGTAACGGTACGGTTTGCAATCCAGTGATTTACAGTGGTGCAGCTCGAGTCTACAGAATAGCGCGATCTGGTGGTGAGGTGAGGCTGCGTGTCACACCGTTATCAGACACTTGTTTATCTGGCAAAGCACCGTCAACACCCCTAGTGTTCCAGGTGTCCATAGACGACAGTTTCTGCTTACCATCCGGCCGAACGCAGGCTCGTATGCCGCTTTCCATTAAAAAAAAAGTATTCTAGCTTCTTTATTCACGTTAGATAAAGAATCTATATCACATCCTCTCAATTTCATGCTGACAACCACGCAAAAATGAGTTAAACCATTTTAACAAGCTGAATTAGAACCAGTTCCTCCTACTGATTTTGCTGAAATTTTGCATACGTATGCTTTTAGTTCTGTGACAATACAACGCAATACCCAATATTGTTATATATTCAAAATGGCCGCCAAAATACAAATAAAAATCAATATAAATTAAAAGCATCATTTAAATAAAAGCTTGTTTTAAAAATATATAGGATAAAATAAAAGTTTGTTTTAATATTTTTTTAGAATGGAACGTAAAGTGCGTGCAATTCCAATTTTGAATTAAATACACACTCTTCTCAATCATCTAAAAGTCCAACCAGCGTATTCAGTCACAAGAAAATGGCGGGCAAAAAATTACCCGACAACCACTGATTATAGGGAGTTATTTTTAATTTATTTCCATAACTCTATAGAAGCCTCTAGACCCTCCACCGCTTTACTATGCATGACTATGACTTGACTGCGTCTTATTTTGCTTGACTCTGACATGTTTAATGATGTATTATAAAAACTTAAAAATATTGTAATACTTGACACTGGCAAACGCACAAGACGTGCGACGCCAATATCCTCCCAAGAGGAAAGAATAAAAAAGAAATTTACGACATTAAACTTGTTAACATTTACCATAGATAAAATGTGATCAATAATCATTATAATAGAATGCATTGTGACAAAACCACGACAATACATACTGTGGTTTGATTAAAATACTATTTATTACACGTCGGTGTCACAGCCACCGAAATAGAAAGCCATCCTGTATAAATATTAGCGAACGCACCGCTCTGTGCTAAGATAACGAACGTGTTTATTGACTCTACATCTAAACAGCGATATCAGGAGAGTTAGATGTTTACTGGATTCTATAGACATCCCCGTTTCTATTAGAAGATCTATGGGATTTTCTTTCTGTAGTAACCCACACATTGCCTTCACACCTCTATCTCCCGTATTCTTAGATGTAAACTCAAGTGAGGGTAGAAAAATACAACACCCGCTCTTCTCGCCAAGTCACAGTCAGAGTCAAGAAAAGTAAGTCACGGTCAAGTTCAAGTCATGCCCTAGTAAAGTGGTAAAGACTTTACTAGAAGATTCTGTGGAGTTTTGGAAACATCACAAAAATGCTCGTTTCACATAGTTATATAATTTACACTCGACACACCCTACACTCGAGCACGTTCAAGAACACTTAAAAAACAACAATCCACCATTAATACACATGAACACTCGAAATAACACAAGTTCAGCAAAATAATGCAATGAGACGCCATGTTTTTTTTTCACGTTGACGCCAATAGCCTTACTTTACTTCCTACATGCAATGTTGTCATATAACAAATTTTATCCCACTATAATTTTGTAGTAAAATAAACTGGTTTGAGTAATTTGAAAAATATTATATTCTTGCCAAATCCGGCTGTCCAAACAATAGACTCAGTAAACCTCGTGACCACAGCAATGTTATTAACTCTATTTGCGTGCAACATTAAGCCATTTGGCAGGACCTCATACCAAATAAATTATAAAGTAATTAGCCAGGCCAACAATAGCAATATTGCCGGGATTAGTATTGCGAATCAAATCTTTAGATTCATAAGATACCGTGCTTAAAAATCACGTTGTGGTGGCTGTTATTGGTGTAAGTTAGAAGAATAGCGATTTCATTTCTGATTTACGGCAGAATATCGAGCATAGTCCCACCATCTTACCTGTTCAGTTGACAGCGTCGCTAGTGGAGAACAAAGTGTTGCCACCTAAGAAATTCGATAAGAAAAAACGGTAGTTGTAAAACAATTTTGCCCACCTGAACAGCTAAGTTGGTGGCACTGTACAGTAGAATTTTAATTGAAATTATACTGTACGAGACATGACTTAGGGCTAAGATTCAATGTTTTACTTTTAGACCAGTTCGTGTTAAGCGGTTGGAACAGCAGCGCTTTTAAAATTATGTTCCATCTTCACCACATCATCGCGCTTATAATGTTAAGAACCAAACCAACCAGGGTTTAGTTCTTATCACTGCCAAAAAAAGTCATTGGATTTTTCTCTCTCGTATATTGCAAAAACTTACTCATACTTACTTCTTCTTCTCCTTGATATAATTTTGATATTGGAACAAAAGCGTTGATAGCGATTTTCCAAGCATCTACATACACACTATTCTATGCTGCACTGCTGCACTGTACTATACTATAGCAAGAAAATGCAGTTTAGGATTAAAAAATCTAAATAGATACAATTCTTCAAGCTCGATCAGTTTTACATTTTCTTACTAACTCGCTAGTTTCTTTCGTATTAGCTCTTCCACCCATTCTCAAGTTTAATTAGAAAGAGGTCCGTAACATTTATGTGCGGTGTACAAACGCACGCCCCCACCAGATTTATAGCTGCGGCTCGAGATAAACATCCATTAATTAAAAAATACATATTATATTCGATATTTGGAAGGGGAATATTAAATGTGTACCTGTTTTGGCTCAACGTCGGCTGGGCAAATTGGGTGAGAAACGAGGTGTAGAAAGTGTGTTTTCACACTAGGTACTAGGAACTTTGGTTTCCTTTGCTTAGCTGCGCCCCGTGGTTTCTTCAATGGTGGACTTTTCCTCAGAAAAGTCCACATTCAAAGGATTTTGAGATCAGTCAATTCTTAATATACCTAACTAGCTGCTTCCTTGTGGACTCGCTATTTTTCAGTTCTCACACTTCCCAAGCTGAAAAGTATTCTATGTCCGTTTTCATGATGCACATACTACCAAATTACCAATTTTCTTAAATTTTATAAGAATAAATTTTATGTTGTAACTTTAATTTTCCAGACTTATCACAAAATAAACTAGCTTAACTATAATTACTAGTTACTAATAGATAATGTTGAACTACACTTCTTTGGCACTTTATTCATCAAAGCTTTCAAGCCATTACTGGCATCTACTCTTCCATAATTACCAATCCATTGACGTCCAATCAAATAACGATAATATACAATATTATATACTTAATATAACATGTATTAATGTGTAGTCCGTTGGACCACACGCATATGCTATTTATCATTTATGACGGAATATGCGTTGGATACACTACAATTTGCCGTTAGAATACTGAGAGAACATTTTTATTAATATGCGTAATTATAATATACCTAACATGGTAAGTATTGGTAGGTTACTGTTCATATATGCATAGAAAATAAAGTCTGGTTCCTGTATAAGTGTAAGATCGTAAGTACCCATTTTGTCACAAGAGAGAAGCAAATTAAAAATTACTTTACACGCCTCCTTCATCATCATCATCATCATCATCATCAACATCATCATCATCATCAGCCAGAAGACGTCCACTGCTGAACATAGGCTCCCCCCTTTAACCTCCACACTGAACGAAAGCTTGCCATCTGCATCCAATGGATGCCCGTGACTCTCACAATGTCGTCGGTCATCACAACACTATACGTTTGTCCAAATAAATGTGCAATCATGTATTATCAAATCTAACCCAAAGTAAGTCATTATAGCATTAGAGTTGATATAATGTGCTGGATTTCATTATTCCAACTGTACTTTTTTTATATTTGTCTGTATTTTGGTTGTTGGTCAATGATGTGATCTGATACCTCATTTGTATGAAAACTTTTAACTAAAGACTCTACAATGAAAAGATCTTGTTCGAAAATTTAACTGGCTGCCTGTACACTACCCGAACTTTGATAATCGTACAAAATAAAAACACCTTTGTCTTTCCGCAATTATTATTGGAATAATGTATCCATTGACATTAAATTTCATATTATAAGTAAGTACTTCGATTGTATAATAATTATAATAATAATAATTATTTAATTTACTTATCCATTTGGTGAAAAATCTAATAATATATTACAACACCGAAAGTAGTGAATATAAAACAATTTCGATACATTTTTTTTCTTTAAACTAACCATAGACAAAATTGTGTCCATTAATAGAAATGCCTTGTCACAAAATATACCTTACTGGTTAGACCTTGACAAAATCAAAAATATAAACTATAAATCACCTTTTAATCCAATTTAAATACATAATTTTAATGGAGGTAAAAAAAAAGAAAAAAAAATAGTTTTAATGTAGGTATGTTAAAAATACAACAGTTTTTGCCGTAGTTTCCAGTAAGACATAATTTTTAAACTTTACAGATTGAATTAGATGATGCGCTTAAAACATTCGGATTTTTATTTTATTTCATTTTATTTTCATGAAATAGGTTCTATTAAATTAAATTCTAGGCTTTAGGTCATTTCACATACAGGTATATATCAGCACACACAACATAACATATTAAACCTAAAGTCCAATTAAACCCGCACACAACTTATATATAGAATAAAATATTGACACGAAAAGTTATACATAAAGTTTTTTTATTTACATACATAGTTTTCAGATGCCATAAAATATTATGAAATAAGAGAATCACTCATGACTAGATCGCTCGATAAGCGATCCCACCGAACTTTTTCCACCCAGCTCCGCATAAAAAATCAATTTTTATTTCACGCTCGCAGAATTGTATAGTAACTGAAAAATTTGAAATTCGAATCCAAGTCCAAGGATACTTTTCGGCGGAGTTGCGCGGGCGCATCCCAATCGAATAAATCCTTTGGTTCGTCGACCTCGCTTCGCGCGACAGTTTTTGCCCCCAAAACTTTTAGAGCTTCTTTTTTAAAAATCCGCTCTTTCGGTACCTACCACAATTATTTTCAACTTTTTCAACTGTGAGTTTCACAATTTATGTGTTAAACTTTAAGTGATGTTACGCGTAATAAGCGTAATTTCAGCCGTGACATTTGAATGTCGTGTAGGACATTAATAGCACAGGGAAGGTGTGAACGACTTTATAACTCCAGATTAGGAAGTCGGCGAAAATTTTGGTGTGGGTGAACTGTTTAATTTCGTCGTCTTCTTGTTATCAGTGCAACGTTTCTCAGTAGTTATTATTATGGCATTTATATTTCCTTTGGCCTTACCATCGCATTGTCAATCATTTGCAATGCAAAAACACTCCCAAATGCATTAACACATAAAATGTACGATTTTAATTCTTGAACGTGCTATTGTAGATGCAAATCTGCGATACGTTAGCAATTATTTATTTTAAACGGAGGTGATAAACATAGAAATATTTTCACATCGCATTAAAGTCAACCCGAGGTCCCGATCCGATAAACAATAGGATTTCTAAGAGCGGTCCGGTGTCGGCCGTGTTATTCTGAATGCCCCCAGATAATGTAACTTCATTGCATTAGATAAATTAATTCACTAAATTAAATCGGGAATCGCTAACAATTCACATAGGGAAATCTTTACAACACTTAATTGAAGCAGTTCGGTCTTCGTGAGTGAGATAATCGGTACGCCATTAATGATTTCAATTTAGAAGGGCGAGATGCAAATTTATTTTGTTTTGCGGGCCGGTACGCCACCGCGTGATGCCCGCTCGGCTCTAATGAATTGAACGAACACCCGGCCCCAAAACTTGATCACCATTGACATCTCCACTTTATTGCTATCGTCGAACTAAAGAAATATGAACGCGCCGCCAATGTTTCGCTGTAATCCTCTCGAGGGTGCGCTCGACGTTATTTAATGCTCATGAATTTCAGATTCCACCTTTAAGTAACTCTAAATCAAATAAAGTTACAATTTACCGTGACTGGGATTAAGAGATCATCGCTAAATTTATCGTGATTTGGTTTGGAGAGAGGATAATGATGGCAAAATATTTGATGATCGAGGTAAAATTGAAAAAAGCCTTGATAATAGCGATGTAGTGGACAAAAACGGAGTGAACAGGGATGCCAAATCCTGCCGAAATAAGACGAGTTTGCGCGTCACCGACTGTATCTAGAGAGAAGAGACAAAGGGAGAGCGCGGAGTGAGGGCGGAGAGAGGGAAGCGGAGGTCCGGACCTGTTACACAAACAAAGACTGCCGGGCATGTCCACAAATAAGACTGTATATCAATCTCCCGTCAGCGGATCTGCCCAAAACGACCGACGAAAAAACGAGCGCAAAAACTGAGCGCTCAGCAAAAAAAATATTTCGACAATGAACCCTTTAAATCGTTGTGAGAACTGCCAATTAAAAATTGATAGATTCAAAATTGTTTCAGTTACCACACGCAGTTTTCTTCCAGTTTTCTAAAGTCTAATAATACGAGAGAAGGAAAAACTCAATAGATCTTACAAATAAGTAACTAGATAGTTCTATAACAATAATTTATCTAACCAAGCCAAGTCTTCCAAAAGCTATAGACTACTATAGAGCTATGACAGTTCTATGAACCTCTTTTGGCGAACTAAAAAAACTGACTATGTTGCTCATTCAAACCCATAAACAATATTCACAATGTAAATCAAACAAATGCTAATTCAGCACCGAGTTAGGACCGAGACACAATTAGCAATAAGAACAAACACACTTAAAGAGACCAAAACAGTTTATTGAGAGACGTAACAATGGCGGACTTGGAACGTGGAAGACATGCCTTGTATTAATCTGAGAGAAGGTGTAATTATCTATAGACAGGTTGGAAATAGATCAAGGGTAAAGATGTTGTGGGTCTTGTTTTGGCCGGACAGCTCAAGGACTATCTAATGGCTATCTCTATATCAATTCAACAATACTTTTTTAAATATTCGGGACATTTTTGCACACACGGTCACCTGATCCCAAAATACTTTATATAATTATTTTATTGACACAACAAAAATCATAGTTCAGATGTTGGTGGTTATAGATAAAATCATTCGACTGAAGTACTGTGGACTTAGCAAAATTTCACATATATTTATTTTATTTATTTATTTATTTTTATTATCTTAGAGAAACTAACGGTCTTAATTAACAGAGTTAATAATTAGCTAGAGACAAAGAGGCCATTTAGAAGTTTCTACTTATAAAAACAGAGTACATTATATGAACGCTAAAACATGTGAATAAAAAAAATAGATGTATAATATTACTAGAACAAAGAAAAAAGCAATAGACTCTAAATAAACTAAGACAAACTAAGATGTGCACTTAACAAGATAAGAAATACATTTAATAATATTTAAGACAAAATAGTACCAAAATTTTCACACATAATTATTGAAAAAGTTGTCACTTAACCACTTCCTTATGGATGAAATACTAGAGACAAATATATCCATACCTAGACAATATTTACGTAACCTATTATAGGTTCCACACGCACGAACGATAAAGCTATTTTGCCGATAGTTAGTTAATGAGACAGATGGTCTGAAGAGCGGTTTATATTTCCGAAATAATCCAGTTGGGACATAAAGATTAATTTTACTATGAAGATCAGGGCAGTCAATGCTAGATGTGACAATCTTTTTAAGGAAAATTACATCAGATATTTCACGGCGATTGATTAATGGAAGAAAATGATGTTTTGCACAAGAATTAAAATGATCAACAGCTCTAGTTTTAGTTTTGTAATTTAAGTAACGTATGAATTTCTTTTGAATACTTTCTAATCGGTTAATATAAACATCATACCTAGGGTTCCAAATCTGAGACGCATATTCCAAGTGGCAGCGCACATAGGTACTATAGAGAATTTTTATAGATTTAGTGGATTTAAAATCCTTTGTTGATCTGATAATGAAACCAAGGGCTTTAGAAGCCTTATTCACTATAGCTGAAATATGCTTATCAAATATCAATTTGGAATCGTGAATAACTCCCAAGTCTCTCATAACCGACACACGTGTTAAAGCTTGATTTTTAATAGAATAGTCGAAGGGTAATGGTAACAATTTACGCGAAAACGTCATTACTGAGCATTTCGAGACATTTAAATCTAGTTTATTGACAAGACAGTAATTGTCAAGTCTAGCAAGTATATATATTATCATCCTGACATAATATTCCTGCTTATGGTTTAGTCAAAGAGAAAACCATAAGGAAACATAGTTTGTTAAAATAATTTCGTGGAAAGGCAATTATATTTAAGCTTATCTTGAATTTATTATCATAGGTACAGTTTAATGGCTATAACTAAATAAGTTGTAATCATTAGATGACCGAAATTACTTTAAATACTTAAAGGTTTTTAATATGACCTATCACCAAGTTACAAGTTCTGTGTCTAATATTTTAGAAATGCAATCTTCAACTTTTTGCTACGTTGTTGGTGGGCCATATTTTGCAAAGGATAAACTTGATAAAAGAGTGATCCATGAAACAATAAACCTTAATATTAAAATACCCTTTCAACGATATTCCACACGAGGGGAGGGATGCAGCAAAAAAAAGGTCAACCCAATTTCATAGATTCGCCGAGCTCTTAAGGCTTTGGGTCGCTGGCATAACTGTTTCACCAGTTATGCCGAAATAAGGTTATATTCAATCTATGCTAATTTAATTCCTTTCTCGTCCAGGAAAACTGCCGATCCGCTACAGCATCGTCTCCGGGGACCCTAATCATCACTTCACCCTGGACCCGACTAGCGGCACCATCATGACGGCAGCCCAGCTTGACCGGGAGTCTATACCCTCATACCTCCTTAACGTGAGAGCTGTCAATGGGAACCCGCAAAACTACGATCAGACTCAAGTAAGTTTCATAATCTTATATTTTTTTAGGATTACTTACCCTAAGGATATGATATTATGCTGTCTGCTCTACCTTTTAACGGCTATATCTTTTGAATGGTAATAAACAGCCAGTGGAATATGTAATGTTACGGTTAATGTTGCATTAACTAAGAAATAATAATAAAATCAAAAAAGTATAACATAAAGGGGGTTACAATACAATAAACATATTTGTCTTTGCTTTAGTGTAAAGACGGTAATACGTACATGTACAAGCTTCAAACTTGACATGATTATAGTACACACTAAAGAAAACAACAAACAGTGTGTCGTGAATAATATTTTTGTATATATTTTTAAATTTACTTACAAACTTGCTTTTTACCGACCCTTATAAAAATAACTAGGATAAAAAAAACTATTACACTATTAAAAACTATTACACGATAAAACTATTTAGGATAAAAAGTAGTGCATGAGTTAATCTAAAGTCTTGGCTTAATTTCATCCAAATCCATTTAGCCGTTACGGAGTTGAGGGGAAACAAATACCCTTACACACAAACTTTCGCATTAAAAATATTACTGTGGCAAAATGCAGGGCACTACACAGGTGACCACAAACTTCTTATGAATATAAATATATATAAAATATCTGAGAAAAGCACGGCACTCCACAACAGGCCTAAAATCTGCCACTTCTTTTGAAATTTTAAAACCCTCAAAAATGTCTTTGCAGGTCCAAATAACCTTGATAGATGTGAACGACAACGCACCAGAGTTCGGAACGTCATCTGTTCGAGTGTCAGTAGCGGAGTCAGCTGCCATCGGATCCGTGGTGTACGCAGCCAGGGCCACTGACGAGGACGACGGGAAGAATGGACAGATCAGCTACCACCTCGTGTCAGCAAGTGGACCTTCGAACACGTTTGCTGTGAATCCTCAACATGGACTGGTCACTTTGCTGAGGTATGTAGATGCGATAGCTTGTGTGCCGTTGATCCGATCGTTATGAAATTTTGTAGACAAGTAGTGTGTTGAAATACAATTTCTCGATTTGAATATAAGCCAAAATTTTGCGAGGGTCGTGATGTGAATATATAGAGGTCACGAGATCACCCTTACGCGAGGTCTTTCAGGGCGACCAACTAGTAGGTAATAATAATAGTTGCAAAGGTGTGGTTAAAGATGATTGGTCCGTGGAACTTGATATTGAAGCTTACTCTCAAGTTGAACTACAGCATCTGATGCTTGGTGAAAAAATCAATGTTTCAAATGCCAATCATCGGAAACAGGATGCCTATGTACAAGAATATAAGCTTAGGGTCAAAGAACAGGGTAATTAACAACTTTTGCAATGGACTTAAACTTGAAATCGCGAATAAAAAAAAACTACTAACTACTTACGTATTGTGCATTATAGTAAATAAAGATTTTTATTATTATTATTATTTATTATCTAGTTTTCGAAACTTTTTTTGACAAGAGGGAAATCTTCCATCGAATTCTCCAGGGTAATACATCAGAGCCTCTAGCACTACCCTTCGACTCCTCCACTTACGACAATATATTTATGCAATCCCAGACCTCGTTTCGTAATTAAAGAAGTAGTAGAAGTATAGAAGTAAGAAGTAAATCCCAGAATCGTAATTTTCTTAATTCTATTGCCCTAGCAACAGGGATAGCCCGTTTTTATAATACAATTACTATTTTCTTCCACAGACCGCTTGACTACGAGAACCTGGTCCGCCACAACCTCGTCATTACAGCTAGAGACAACGGCGTACCTGTTCTCAGCTCCAACCTGACCTTGGTCGTGGATGTCCAGGATTTCAATGATAATCCGCCGGTCTTCGAGCACGACTCTTATACAGCTAATGTTTTGGAATCTGAAGCTGTTAATACGAAGGTAATTCAAGATCCACACGATATTAAGAAGTGAAGAAGACTGAGTTACTAACTTCTGAAGAACGCAGCATGAGGTCGCATCATTATCAGCCTTTCATATTCCCACTACTGGGACACAGTGCTTGTCTGCAAGCGTGCTCCATCTTAGACCGCATCTTTGTTTAACATTGTATTGAAGTTTGGAAGTCAGTAGGCAAAACTTGATGCATCCCCATCAAGCCGATGCGCCATGGTGAGCGATGGTAGCAAACGGTAGCATGTACCACCCGGTTTGAACCTTTGCCCTATACCAATGACTGTACCTATGTGCTGTTTGAGCGGTTTCCTCACGATGTTTTCGCATCGTGAATCGTTATGTCACAAAACCTCAAAAGTTGAATAAGACGTATGGCATTGACCAACATGCACTGGGCCAGCCACTCCTCTATCCACGACGGATTAGGGTCCATCCTTCTCTCTCTATCTCTCTCTGAAAGAATGCCTGTCCCAGCAGTGGGAACATGATAAGCTGATAATTAATGTAATTTAGATGACAATACAGTAACAGTTTACCAACGAACTAATCTGTTGATGAAGCTGGGTGATAGATAGCGGTACATCACTCGAGCTTGGATTAATTTACGTATGATCGTAACGTATCGTATCGGCTTTTGAACTCCTTTACTATTTCTTTCTACATTCATTCTACCATATTTCAATATTGTATAAACTGGCTGTTAAGTCTTTCTTTGATGAATAATGCGACACATAATTTGTACTTATCTGGCAGCTCATAGAAAATGCGTAACACAATTTATTACTTAGATGGTCGAACAAACGTCGATAACAATCTACAAGCATCGGTTTAGATCTCGGCGTCGACTTTCCCAATATGGGCCCAGTCGCATTCCCTTTGCAAGCCATCCATGTAATGAAAATACTCTTTGCAGATATTAGAAATACAAGCGATAGATAAGGACACCGGCAACAACGCACGGATCACGTACCGTATTCTAAACAACGGGACTGACGAATTTTTCAAAGTACAGCCTAGTACTGGATGGGTATACCTCGCTAAGGCGCTCGATAGAGAAACAGTCGCCATACACAAGATGGTAATTACAGCTACCGATAATGGAATCCCGCCTTTATCAGCTACCGCTAGTCTTGTCGTCAACGTCATAGATGCAAACGACAATGATCCAGTCTTTTCAAAAGCAGCTTATGACTTTCAAGTGGAAGAAAATCAGAAGGTTGGAGCAAATGTTGGGAAAATAGCAGCAACAGACGCCGATTTGGGAGACAATGCTGTTCTAAGATACAGTCTGTTTCCATCTAATACCAGCTTCAACGTCCACCCCGTCACAGGTGAGTGTTGATTCATTCCTAATTTGAAGAATTTGGATTGTAAATGTAAATGATGGAGCGTCGCAGGCTTCATTTGTATCGTCAAATAAAATTTCCAATCCAAAGCGCTTCTTCAAAAGACGGTTTATTTATCGATACTGCTGTAGTTATTTATTTTCACTTATGGCAGCAGAATTTTTGTTTACGTTATTTCTTAAAAATCCAAATAGGTCCGGCGCTACACGCGTCATTACAACACATGCTTACTAAGAACAATGCAATTTTACCGTAATGCCGACTCCAGTCTTATGTTTGACCAAGCGAGGAAGTATTCCAGTGACCAACAGGCCACTCGAAGCTTTGTTTAGTCCGGCGGCTCTTTTGAAAGCTAAAACCCAAAGTATGTCGTGCCTTAAGACTCATCGACTGAACAAACAGTTTGGTCAAACAAGACCTTTAATACCTGCACAATTTAAATGGATAGGGAGCAGATCCGATGGCGCATATATTGACTTTGGGGCCTTCCCATGAACAGCTTTTTAAGGCCATCTGTCGCATTCCACCCTGTAATAAGATCAGTTTTGTATTCTCAAATATTATGCGTATTATTTTTCAGTATCAGTTAATCGCATCAGACAAATTAAAACGGTATTATAATAAAACAACTCAGGTAATATAAAGGCCGTATTGTCGCTGGATACGATTGGATTATTATTCATAAATGGGCATAATCTGGGCTCGCATGATTCAGGTTCTTAATCGCACTGATGCTTATCGCCGGAATCGTGTGAGTTTTTCGCTACTCAATATGGGCGTTCGCGTATGGGGGTTGGCAGTTCGTTATCGTGCCGATAACTGACTGATGAATGGTGGATCTTTTCGTCTCAATTCGGTTATCGGAGATCAACACCCCACGAGCTAGTTAGCGAATCTTTACCGGGAGCTCACCCTTTAGCGCGGCGCAGTTAAATTCGTAAATCATTCGCATCGACGTCTGTATGTGGTCCCGATCGGCTCCGATCGCGGATTCAGATTTGAACAGATGCTTATACAATGTTTTCGGTGGCAAAAACTCGCAGCCTTTTATGAGCATAATCACTTCGTTGATTTTATTAGTCCCTTATTATTATTAGTTTATTAGTGTATTAGTTCGATAGCCCGTTAGTCCAGTTGGTAGTGAACTTACCTTCTGAGCCTGAGGGCGTGGGTTCGATTCCCACGTAGGACAAACATTTGTGTGATGAACATTTGTGTTTGTTCTATATCTGGTTGTTAATATCTATTTAAGTATGTATTTAAAAACTATATATGTATGTATATCAGTCTCTGGCAGCCATATCACAAGCTTTGCTTAGTTTGGGGTCAGATGACCGTGTGTGCAAAAATGTCCCGAATATTTATTTATTTATTTATTTATTTATTTATTTATTCGTCGGCGACTCAAAGAATCGCGGCCTTATACCCTCGATCGTAGATCTTGTCTCTAAACGCTTCGCGGTTGTTAATGGTGTTAATCGTTTATGGCAATTTTTATTGGAAAGGTCACTCCACTAGGCAGTGCCGCTCCAAGCGGGAAGCTGAGCAGGCGCACAATGGATTTATGCGCGTCAATTGCGAGTTATAAACGTCGTCGCGCGCGCATGCGTCGTGACCCGCCATTAACTATTATTAAAATATTGCTATGTAGGAGCCTCGCTATTCTCTCCCATGTTTTATTACAGCCTTACCCCGGCCAGATACTGTCGTCGGGTATTTAAAGCTCATACGTTACAAATGTACGTGTAGGACGCTCCGTGGTTCTACAACTCGTTTGCTTGACGGATACCTTTTATTTTCATATGTTCGCAAATGAATTATAGGTGTAAAATGTAGTTGGAATCTGACTCTCGACTGTGCGACTATAAATTGCAATAATACCGGCCGTTGAAACAAAAAAGGTAATTGCGATCAAGGGACGGGGTGACGCCATTGTAAATGAATCTGCAGATACGAATTTCTCAGCCTTTTGTAAAGTTATTCCTGTGGCACAGTAGATATATAAGCTAAAGCAGTAGTTCGACTCGGACCTGTCCTTGAATTCAATGCCTACTGTCGGTCACAGGGATAGGGTTGCTACTATCGGGTTTTAAGAAATTTTTCATTACTTTGCTCGCTACTTTTACGCTGATGACACACATCCACGGTGGATCTTAAATGATACGGCGCGCGACCAACGCTCTGAGCGTATCGTGAAGTATCGTAGTAATTAACCTACCACCAAAAAAATAAACTCATTAGAGTTTGTAATTTGTCGTATTTTTTCAAAAGGTTTGCTTCACATCACTAATAGTGGTATTTCTAACCCCCGACACAGAAAGAGGGGTGTTGTAAGTTTAACGTACGTATCCGTGTGTCTGTTGTATCGTAGCTCTTAAACGGCTTAGCATATTTTGATTAAATTAGTTTTTTGTCTGAAAGGTGACGTGATAATATGAAAAATATTTTCAGCCAGTAGAAGATTATCAGCTCTTTATCGAGGTAAAAAAAGCTTGTTCACCTTTTTCTATATTACTGTAATTTCAACTCTAATCGCGAAAATTTTATGATGTCACTGACTGCAGTTATATCGTTAAAAAATACGTTCTCTTCCGTCGCCGTTTCTGTCATCATGAGGTTAGGGTTCCCAATAAGGAATCTTTTTTGGATAATTATAGATATTTCACCACAAGGATCTCTTTTATGAGAGCTTAATTTCAGGGCTGGAGGGTCACGGTAATCGTTTCAAAATTGACAAAATCTTAAATGAAGTAAGAGTGTTCAGTAGCTCATGTGCTTCAATTGTTTTTTTCAGTTGTTTGCTTTCATTTCAAGTTATTATAAACTAGCGACCCGCCCGCCCGGCTTCGCACGGGTGTAATTTACGTGCGAAGCGGGGCGGGTCGCTTGTTATATATATAAACCTTCCGTGAAAAATTATCTAACTGATGGTGAAAACCGCATCAAAATCTGTTGCGTGGCTTAGGAGGAGTTAGCGGCCATACAGACAGACAGACGCGGATCGTAGAGATAGAGACAGATAAGAGAAGCTTAACTGTTTAACTATGTTTTAGTACTTTTAAATGAATGTTTTTTTTTGGTTATTTTCGTACAAAAGATGACAATAAAGAATAACTAATCGACACTGAATAGCAACCCTCGTAGGTAGCACACGAGATACGCAACACCCTGTATTTGTATACCTTTTAGACCACAATGTTCATTCATGTATAAACAATATCCCTCAATACTTACCTACTATACTTTTTTTCGCAGGTGTAATCACGACCAAAGAAATCCTAGACCGTGAATTCAAGTCATCCTACTCTCTGTTCGCCGAAGCAAAAGACCAAGGTTCCCTGCCAAGGTCTACTCGCGTTCCTGTGTCTATTAAAATCACCGATGTTAACGATAACCCTCCTGAGATCATTGACCCCAGAGAAGACGTGGTCAGCGTCAGAGAAGAACAGCAGCCAGGTGCTGAAGTAGCCAGAGTCAAGGCAATAGATAGAGACAACGGTGTTAATTCTTCTATAACTTACTCTATCCTAAATGAAAGGGATATGGATGGATTTGGAGTATTTGTTATCGATTCTCACACTGGAGTTATCAAAACTAGCACAGGTAATAATCACACTGATATGCAAATACCTAGATATTGGGTTCAGAACAAAATCGTGAAAAAAGTATCCTGATTTATACAAGATCATGCGGAAAGGGAAAGTGGCAAGCTAATGAAAAAGTGTATGGAAAATAAAGAGATCTAAACGCAAATGATAAATTCACTAAGGCACTCCCTTGTCTGTCAGAACTGAGGCTGACCCGATATCAACAGTAAAATATCTTTTATTTTTACTAAAACAGAATTGAAAGCGAATTATATTATTTGAATGTTTTCTTACAGTACTGGATCACGAAGAGAGGTCCATTTACCGTTTGACAGTGGCGGCTACAGATGGCGGCACTCCACCTAAACAGACAGTGAGGCAGTTGAAAGTAGAAGTTCTAGACTTGAATGACAACAGACCTACTTACACCAGCTCAAGTTTGTCATTCAAGGTAAGATATTATACATTTTCAAACATTTGCCACTTATAGCTGGCCACGCTCACGCTGTATACGGCTGCGAGGATAAGTGACGTCAGAGGCGTAGATTGCCGCACCTGCGCTGACCAACCGTATTTTGATCAAGAGTCCATGCTTTGGACGTGAGTAAAGCGAGATTGGGGAGGGGGAAAGGGGGGGGGGGGTATATCAATATTTAAAAAAAATATCGCATGTAACTAATTGAAATCTAAGCAACATGAGTAATGAAAATAGCATTACAAAATGTTTAGTACAATTTTCGTTTTGATTGAAACAAGTTTTCATATTAAATCTTTTTTATTAGTATTTAATTATTGTTAAAAACTAAAATCAATATTTTACGGTACAATTATTAGTATAATGTTTCTTCATTCGTACTGTATAGTGAATTTCCATGAGTACACTCAATCATGTCATATCTTCAACAACAAAAAATGCACGAGGTTTAAGTTTTAGTGGTTTTTGTTTTCTTTCAAATGCACAAAACATGACCTCTAAATAAACAGAAATCTATCAAATGCAAAGTCGTGAATATGTTCCTAAAAATGTTTATGTTTTAGGTAAAAGAAAACGCCAAAATTGGACACGTGGTTGGAACCGTGGCTTGCTGCGACAGCTACATCAACGATAACTCCATAAATAATGAAGAAGAGAAACAAATTTCTTACTTACTCATGTCGTTGACATCTGACTATTTACCAGGGACCTTTGAAATTGACAGAAGAACAGGTTCCTTAGTGGTCGCAAGACAGTTAGATCGTGAAATCCAGGATGAATACAGATTAGAAGTTAGAGCACTCGATACTTCTGCCACTAATAACCCACAAAGTAGTGCGGTCACCGTCAAAATTGATATAGTAGATGTCAACGATAATGCTCCGCAATGGCCTCAAGATCCTGTTAATATAGAAATATCTGAGATAACACCTATTGGCACAACCGTGTACAATTTCACAGCAAAAGATGCAGATTCTGGTGTCAACGGAGAACTAAATTTTCGTATAGTCTCATCTTTACCGTCAACCAAAAATATTTTCAACTTAGATCCGTTAACCGGCTCTTTAACTTTAACGTCTACCCTTGATTATGAAACTTTGAAAGAATATTGGTTAGTTTTAGAAGCGACGGATTTAGCTGCTAACGTTTCAGAGAGAATGGCTACATCTGCCACAGTTCACATAGCAGTAACGGATGCAAATGATAATGCTCCTACTTTTGTCTCGGCAACCAAAATCACCGTTTCATTAAATACACTTTCGGGCACGTTGTATCAAGCTTTAGGTGTAGATGCTGACTCAGGAAATAACGGGAAGATTTCTTACTACATTTCAAGTGGAAACGACCACGCTTACTTTTCCATGGATTATGATAATGGAAAGTTGTCATTTTCCAACAAATACTCGTCTGATATTTCGAGAGTGCGATCTGGACAGTATAGGTTGAATTTGACAGCTTCAGACCATGGAGTTCCGTTTCCGAGACAAAGCCACATGACCTTGGTGTTGAATTTGCAAGAGTCTACAAATATTCCTCCAAGATTTACTGACTCTTACTACAGAGCAAATATTAGTGAAGATATTCGTCCGGGGAGTTTTGTTACTAGACTCTCGGCCAAGTCTTCTCGAGGAAGTGCAAGTAAGTTTATTTATCATTTCTCATGTTCGGAAAGTTGTTCATATCACCGGCAAAATCTTAATTGGAAGTGCCATTTTTAATGGAAGTTTCAAAAAGTGTAATAAAAAGTAATTTGAATACATGACAATGAATCAGAAAGCAAATGTTACCAAAGAGGTGTTTGGTACAATTAATTATTGCACTGTTTCTTCCTTTTTAATGGCTCCAATAATTAGATGTATCTAGCCTGTGTCACATAACCAACCTCAACATTATCAGCCTGCTGGGACACAGACATTCTCTCAGAGAGAGGTGATGCAGCAGTGGGAACATGAAGGCTGGTAATGATGATGATGTTGATGAAATTAAATACTTTAAAGTTAGGTTTCACTACATAATACTTATTGACTTTTTTTATTGTTGCAGGTAATTTAACATACACAATACCAGTTGGAGTGGCCAATGATAAATTTGCCATAGACGAGAGATTAGGCACAATCACAGTGAAAACACGAATAGACCGTGAAGAGACAGACAACTACATATTCCCTGTATACGTGACAGATTCCAGCACATTCCAATCGACGTCAAACTTCGACGTCACCACCGTGACGATAAGCATCATGGACGTGAACGACAATGCTCCAACTTTTAAATCTGGATCTTGCTATCCCCTAGCTGTCCCTGAAAATAATGAACCAGAAGTGATACACACTGTCGCTGCAACAGATAAAGACATAGGAGCTAATGGGGTTATAACTTACAGCATTACGTCTGGGAATAATGGGAATAAATTCTCGATTGATTCCACGACGGGAAAGTTGACGGCTAGAATGCTAGACTGGGAGACGCAATCGAAATACCACTTGACCATTACTGCTTTTGATCACGGCTCGCCAGTAGCTCTTCAGGGATCTTGCAATATAACTGTAATAGTTGAAGACCAGAACGATAACGATCCTGTTTTCGATACCGGCCATTATTCAGCTGCAATCCCCGAGGACGCCACGATCGATACTTCGGTTATAAAAGTGAGAGCGACCGACGCCGATTTGGGATTCAATAAGCGCATTGTATATTCATTGGCGAACGAAAGTCAGGGACTGTTCAGGATCGATAATAAAACTGGAATCATTTTTACTACTGGGTGAGTTAATTGGATTCCGGCCTTGCGAAAATATTTCGTATTTTAAGCAGTGATTTAATTTTGTCTTTTTTAATCCCTGACGCAAAAAGAGGGGTGTTATACGTTTAAAGTGTGTATCTGTGTGGCTGTCTGTGGCATCGTAGCTCCCAAACGGATGAACTGATTTTGATTTAGTTTATTTTTGTTTGAATGGTGACTTCATCAAGATTATTTTTAGCCATGATTCAAGAAAATCTGTGTAACCGTTTGAAGATTATCAGTCAGAGTATCAAGGGTTTTTAATAATTATCAATTTGTAGCAAGTGTAAGCTTGTATTTTTTATTTATTTATGACTATACATCCTTCAGTCGGCATATTAAAAAGGTTTACAAGGTATTAAATAACGTCAAACAAATCACAGTCAGAGTCAATCAAAGTAAGTCACGGCCAAGTCCAAGCTGTGTTCATGTTCTTAGTTCATGAAAATCTTGAGGTTATGAGCTCTTATATCGGGAATTTTTAATATTTAATTTCTACTTTTATTTCAGGGCTTTTGATAGAGAGAAAATGAATGTATATCATTTCGAAGCTGTGGCTACCGATGAAGGGCGGTACATCGCTCGGTCGCAGAGAGTGTCTGTAGAGGTGACAATAAACGACGTGAACGATAACAAACCAATTTTTACAAAGTACCCGTTCAGAGAACAGGTTGCCACGCTGACTCCACCGGGCCAGAGCCTCCTGCGGGTCTCAGCCACTGATAACGACATGGGCATCAACGCGGAATTAATCTACGAGCTCATCGATACCACCCACAAGTTCCGCATCAACCCCACAACCGGCGTACTGACGGCTACTCAGAGCTTGGCGAGTGAAAACGGGAAACTCATCCATCTAAAAGTAATGGTCAAAGATAAAGGCAACCCGCCACAGAGCTCTGTCGGCCTCATTGAAATTCGTGTCGGGGACTTTTCTGATCAGATGACTTTAAATTTTCAAAACGCGACATACAACGTCACTATAGAAGAAAATATGGAGTACGGGAAGGACGTGTTGCAAGTGACGGCCGTGAGAAGCGACGGACGCCGACAGCGGATCATTTATGAAATCGGGAACGGGAATGATCAGTACGCGTTCGAAATCGACCCTTCCTCTGGCGTAATAAGGGTCAACAACTCGGGTAATCTAGACTACGAGTCGTACCCGGGGCCGCGGCGGCAGCTGGTTGTCGTCGCGCGCACGGAAGGCGCGCCCGTCCTATACGGCTACTGCGACGTTATAATAAATCTGCTCGACCAAAACGACCACGCTCCTAGATTTACGCAGCAGCAATACATCGCGAACGTTCTAGAAGGGAACACTAAGGGGGAGTTTGTCGTGCAACTCGCCGCGGCGGATGGGGATCGTGGGGCTAACGCGCGGATTTTGTACCACATCGTGGACGGAAACCACGATAACGCGTTTATAATTGAGCCTGCGTTCTCGGGGTCGGTGAAGACAAACATCGTGCTGGACCGCGAGATCCGGGAGTCGTACAAGCTGACCGTGATTGCGACGGACGAGGGCGCTCCGCAGATGACCGGCGTGGCCACGCTGCGTATCACCGTGGTCGACGTGAACGACAACCAGCCCACATTCCCGCCGCCGAACCAGATCTCCGTCTCGGAAGGTACGTTCTGACTAAATGATAGCGTAGCGAAAATGATAGTTCTTAAATATAATATATTATTTTATTACCAACAGTGCCCCGTGGTTTCACCCGCGTAGTGATGAACAATCGTGATGGTGATGATGATGATGAAAAGTAGCCTATGTCACTCTCCAGCCATTAAACTATACAAATACAAAAAATCAGGTCGATCCGATGCTGTGTGAAAGAGGAACAAACAAACCAACAAACAAACACATTTTCCTTATTTCTTTCTACACTTTTCACGTATTTAGATCGTCATACAAAAGGAGTCAAAGTCAAGAATTAAAATAATGTAAAAAAACGCGATAAAAACCATTAAAAACCGCTTTCAAAAACCGATGTATCAGTAGATGGACGATGTATGATCAGGAGGCTAACGGTTTTGTAATTACAATGTAAAGAAAAAAATAGGCATCCCCACTGCTACCGGGCGACTACTATCTACTGCTATCGACTCGAAATAAATTGGTAGAACAAAAAACGTTTCACAAAGAGGGAAGCATTTTACATAATTTGTATTCTCGACTCCGCGCCCAAGTTACATTGCGACTTTTCGATTCCAGCGCCGAGATTAAATAAAGCTACTCCTTCGGGATCAATATTTATTGGATGGTATTAAATTTTTTCGAGGGCATGTTTTAGCAGTGCCTCCCCGACGGTTCGCGTATCGTTTACAGTTTTTTTCACTTTGTTATTTGTGTCATTGTTTTGTTTTGTTAATCTTTAAAACGGCAGTCGAAATGAGAAAGTAACGTTGTGTTATTATTTTTACAGGAGCGGAAGTGGGTACGGTGCTTACATCTGTGACAGCGAATGACGTGGATACATATCCAGCCCTGAAGTACTCTATAATGCAAGGAGACAATAGGTTCTCTATAGACAGATACAGCGGGAAAGTAGTCTTGAATAGTCCATTGGACTTTGAAACTAAGAAACTTTATCAAGTGAATATAGCTGCGTCGGATAGTGAACATGTCGCTAGTACTACGCTCACGATCAAAGTGACGGATGTCAACGACAATTCACCCGTGTTTGACGATATCTCATATAACAGAATTTTACCAGGTAACTATATAAGTAGATAAAGATTTATTTGATGTGAAACATCTACTGGCTTGCATTGGCAGTAAAACCGACTTCCGTGGCGGCAAACTGCTGTTAACTGCTGCTATGACGGCATAAGAAAGCGACGAGCACGACGCTTTTCATGTTTCACAGCTCAGGAGTCCCGCGATGGCCATCCCGTTTTAAACTTGCTGATCCGACAGATTTTTCACCGTCCAAATTTCAACAAATTTGTTTGATTTATGATCTTGAGTACAAATATCCCCAAAAAAGCTCTTTCTGTTTTCCAAATTTTCCAAATTTCCAGGCAAGTCTTCAAATTTTTCTTTCCCTAAAAATATAATTGGCGCTATTTGAATAAAAGTTTATATTTTGAATAAAAGTTTTAACATTTTGAATAACTTAGCCCAGCCGTTCTCAAGTAATGCGCTTACCAACAAACAGCATTTAATGTTTAACCACCCGAAGCAAAGCGATAAATAAATAAATATTCGGGGCTTTTTTGCACACACGGTCATCTGACCCGAAACTAAGCAAAGCTTGTGATATGGCTACCATAGACTGATATAATACATATACATAAATACATATACATATATATTTAAATACATATTTTACATTAGCTATGATTCAGAAAAATTTGTTCAGCTGTTTGAAGACCATATCTGGGGTTTTTTCATATTTACTTTTTTCAATTTATACTTGTTAACTTATTCGGATCATAATCAAAATGGCATTGAATTAACCTATGGACCTAATTTTGATCTAATAGCACTTGGTCCAATACGCATTTCGATTAAAACGCATTACGCATTTACGCATTTCATGAAATGCGTATTGGATCAAGTGCTATTGGATCAAGTGCTATTGGATCAAAATTAGGTCCTTACATATATTTCATAACATGTATTGGATGTAATGAAAACTATCACCTATGTAAATTGTAACCTTTTCAATTTCCAGAAGGCACTGATACCCAAGAAATTGGCTCCGTAAGTGCAAGAGACAATGACAGCGGAGATAACGGCAAGATATCATACTCCCTTCTCCGGCCCGCCAAGGGTTACTACATCGACGCCATCTCTGGGGCGATCTTCGTCAACTACAGTGCGCTGTCGGGCAGCCAGAGAGACACCCAGCTGGCCATCGTGGCTACCGACCACGGGAAGCCCAATAAAAGTGCAGTGGCTGCAGTGAGGATCAGCACCGGCGCTTCTTCGGAGATCAAGCCTTTCATTGGACAGGATACTTACAGGTAATTTATGACCCTACAGCATCAATTTACACCTATGATTTAAAAAGCCAAATAAAATAAAACAGAAAAACCACGTTAACAACCACTCAGGTTTAGGCTAAATTATCAATACCAAAATCAAGACTAGGAATGCACAGTATTATAAATAAACAATATATAATATCATATATATTTAATACACAATGGCTATTAAAATATTTAACAAATTACCTGACGACTTGAGAATAAGACAAGAAAAAAGTGATTAAGTTAAGAGATCAAAAACGCTATTACAATAGATTTTTTAGGTGATAAAATATTATAAAAACAGATTAGGCCATTCCATACAAAATTGCCATAGCATTGGGTCATTATGTTAAATAAGTGACACCTATGTCTTTTTTTGTACCTAATGACATCAAATCTTATCAATAAATCTTACATTTTTATATAATGAGAAACTTATAAAACATTAATAGACACTTAATTCAATAATTTTCTTTCAATTTCAGGATCACGGTTAACGAAGACACAAAGAAAGGTTCATCGCTTCTTCAAATTGGAGGCATCAATGACGTCCTTAAAAAGTACAACCTGGATTTCCACATCACATCCGGCAACGAAGGCGATATGTTCGACGTCACTTCAGAAGGTGCTCTGATTCTGATAAACAGCTTGGATAGGGAGAATCAAGATTCTTACATACTTGGTTTGGCTGCGGTTGAACAAGGAAAGATGCTGACCTACAGTCAAAATAAAACATCCATAACTGTTTTTGTAACAGTAGCTGATGCTAATGACAATGCTCCTATATTTTCCACGAGCGACTTTGAGCTGACCGTCAGTGAAGATGTAAAAATTGGATATACGCTAACACAGCTATTTGCTGCTGACGCTGACCTGTACGGAACTCCTAATGCTGCTATCACTTACAACATCACTTCTGGAGACGATGAAAATCTATTTCTAATAGACCCGATTGCTGGAATACTAACTGTAAATAAAACTCTCGATTATGACACTGGTAATATTGAATACAAGTTGGTCATTGTCGCTTGTGACAAAGGAACTCCATCACTATGCAACGCTGCGTACATAAAAGTTGGTATTTTAGATGAAAACGATAACGCTCCAACGTTCCCAGTCAATGAGTATTTTGAGACTATTGCAGAGAATGAGCGAGTAGGCACTTCAATATTTACTGCTAGATCCACAGATTTAGATAAAGGAAAATACGGAATGCTAAACTATTCCATTGTACAATCTTCGAATAATTACAACAGAAACGATGATTCTTGGAAATTGTTTCTTATTGATTCTTCATCAGGCTTAGTGAACACAAACGCAGTTTTTGATTACGAACAGAAAAATAAATATGAATTTTCAATCAAAGCTTCCGACGTTGGTGGTAAAAGCTCGACGGTTAAAGTGAGAATCGACATCGAAAGCCGTGATGAGTTCTACCCTCAGTTTACGCAAAAAACTTACAAATTCCGGATTCCTAAATCTCGAGCATTACCCGCCGGATATGTGATCGGTCAAGCCACTGCCACAGATCGAGACAAGGGCATCGATGGACGTATTGTGTACCAACTCTCTACTTCCCACCCATACTTCAAAATAAACCGAACTACAGGCGTTATTATACTAAAGAAAAAGGTTGAATCTGTGCCTAATCTCTTCGGAGGTGATAAATCAATCAGCTTGGTAGTCACTGCCAGCTCTGGAAGACAAGGCTCACTGACAAATAAGACTGCTGTAGAAATAGGCTTGAACGATTTAGCTATAGCAGCTGATACAGAACAAATAACTGACACAGCTGCGGCAGCCAGCGGCGGCCTATCAGACTGGGCATTAGGATTACTTATAGCATTTATTATAGTCATAATTTTATTCGCAGCGGCATTCGTATTTATTAAATTAAAAAATAAGAGGCATAAAAAAGAGAACAAGCCAGGTTTGAACTCTGAAGGTGTAGGAGCTACAAATAGCTACGTAGACCCGAGTGCCTTCGACACAATACCTATAAGAAATACTGGTAATGTTCCACCGAACCAATTTGCCCCACCAAAGTATGACGAGATTCCACCGTACGGTCCACATACAACCAGTTCTAATTCCGGAGCAGCGACTACGTCAGAACTTTCTGGATCTGATCAATCTGGATCGAGTGGTCGAGGGTCTGCTGAAGATGGTGAAGACGGTGAAGATGAAGAAATTAGAATGATAAATGAAGGTCCTTTGCAAAGAGAGGGCTTACACAGGCCTAACGGAGTCGACGATGACAATCTATCCGATGTCTCCGTCCATAACACTCAAGAGTATTTAGCAAGGCTCGGCATCGTTGACGCTGGAACCGGAGGCGGTGCTTCAACTTCCTCTAGACGATGCTCAGAAAATGTGGGGACAAAGGATGCGATGCTACACCACGCACCTATAGACTCCATGCACATGTTTGATGAAGACGGAGCCCATGAAAATGATATCACAAACTTGATCTACGCAAAATTAAACGAAGTAACGGGCAGTGAACGAGCAAGTAGTGCAGATGAAGCGAGTGCAGCTGTAGACCGGGCGATGGCTTTGGGAGCGTTCCCTAGCGCTTCGGGTGACAACACAGCTGTGCCCACTGCTGGACCTTCAATGACAGGAAGCCTCAGTTCTATAGTCCATTCAGAAGAAGAGTTAACCGGAAGTTACAACTGGGACTACTTGCTAGATTGGGGTCCGCAGTACCAGCCATTAGCACACGTGTTTTCGGAAATCGCGAGATTAAAAGACGACGCAGTATCACTTCAAAGTGGTAATAGTGGTGCTTCTAGTGCTAAAAGTAAAGGGACTTCTATATCGGGTGGGAAAAGCGTACCTCCTCCTTTATTGACAACGGTTGCTCCGAGGAGTTGTCCAGCTCCATCGTTGTCCTGTCGGCAGCCACAGTTATTGTTACCTAGGTCTCCTATTAGCCACGATGTTCCTGGAGGGTTTTCAGCCGCTGCGGCTATGTCGCCTTCCTTCTCGCCATCGCTATCGCCTTTAGCGACTCGGTCTCCATCGATGTCTCCTTTAGTAGGTCCAGGCCTACCGCCTACAGCCGCCGGTAGAAAACCTCCACACTCTGTTATGAGAATATGAACTGTGTCGTTAACTTAGTATAATAAATTAGACTTGTACTTATGTAAATATTATAAAAGACAATTTGCCTATGAGTATTCTTTATTGTATTTATTGACTGATTAAATCGGTCACTTTTGTGTATTTTATCATCATTTTGTGCATGTCATTTGTAATTGACTGTCTCGAATGTGCTCAAAGTGATTTTTTAAGTGTTTATTACCGGTTTTGCGGTAACTGTATATAACTTACGTCGGGTTTAACTGTAATTTGTAAATACTAGCATACCTTGTACATTTCTAGGTTCTTGTGAAATATTAAATCAAGACTGCCATGTTGTATTTTTATAGAACAAATCAGCTTTACTTTAAGCTATAAGTATTTTAGCATTTCGTTTTTAAGCTTTTAGTACATTTTCATTGCAGTCACAAATTTACGTCAACTGAATGCCAATAAATGTGCCTTGAAATAAATTCTGCTGTATTAATAAGAATTTTTTACTGTGATTCAATGTGTGTAAATTATTTTTCAATGCTTAATGCCCTTCCCGTCTGAAGTTCTCTGGATGGCGAATTTTCATATTTTTAAGATATAAAATCACTCAGTGTGAATTGGCAAATATGACAAAAGTTTTACTGACTATACAGTGACATTTTGTTTCGGTTATTTTAATTTGATAGAGTCACATGGTAACAAGCTAAATATTAACTTTTTACCATTTTACTGTGTCAGTCAAATTCTCTGTCATAATACCAAATAGACTATTTTTTGTTAGTAATGTTACGATGGATAGCAAAACAGTGATTTTATATCTACAATAATATGAAAATTTGCGAGCGAAAAAACTGCAAATGGGATCAGCGAGAAGTTTAAAGGGTAGCTTTAAGCATTGTTTAACTTAAATAATGTTTCTGAGTAAGGCCGATAATGTTTTGACTTTTATTTTCAATTGTACCTTTTCCATAATTCTCTGTAATCACCCATTTGAATTATTATTGTTTCATGAATTTCATTAATCATTGTAAAAGTGATATGTTTTGTACGAAAACACAAATAACTGTAAATAACTCTTGTAAAATGTTTTAATTTAAGGTCAGCGAGATTGTCTGTGAAGTGTTTACACGGAAATAAAATTGTAAAATTTTACTATTGTTTTTATTTTAGTCCTCTTTTCCTAATATCTATTCCCAAAAATGAAAGTTTTTTCCTTGTGCTATGGGGATTTTAGGAGAACTTTAAATGTATTTCCATTTTTTCCGTTTTTCTCGCCATAAAGTGTTAGCGCAAAACAGACATAATAAAGTTAATTTTTAGAGAAAAAACAACAATCGACTTCGACATCTTAAAAATGTAAAATGTAAAATGTAGAGAATTCGTTGGTTATTGTAGTGATTTTACAAAAAGCCCTAAATTAATTTTGAAAAAATGTATATGAGACCACTTCTAAAACAAAGAAGAATCATCAAAATCAGTTCATAATGGACAACATTTCATTTTTTTTAGTACCTATTTTTATTAGTTTAATTGATAGATTATGAAAAAATATTGGACACGTGTTTTTCAGTTTTATTTTTAACATGATAGTTATTTTTAAAATAATTTTTAAAACAAATTATAAATTATAGGCTCTATGGCTGTTTATACAATAAACAAACGAATATGAAAAAAATTTATGTCAAGGGCAATGTCAAATTTGTCAACATCAAATAGCAAAACAACATGTACTGGGATGCCAGGATGCAAATTAGGTTTTACATTTATTTAAGTGTTCATCATCATTATCATAATCAGCCTTTTAACAGTCCACTGCTGGACTTTTAACCTACCCCGAAAGAGTGATTGGGCCATATCCACCACGCTGCCCCAGTGCGGATTGGTGGATTCATATACGCCATTGAATTCCTTCTCCGTAGGTATGCAGGTTTCCTCACGATATTTTCCTTCACCGAAAAGTCAGTGGTATGAAAATCCGTACATAAGCTCCAAAGAGCTCATTGGTACGGGCCCGGGGTTTGAATCCACGTCCTCACGCTTTCAAGTCTAGCGGTCTCCCAAATGGGCTACCACGGCTTTTATTTATTTATATATTTAACGATAAAGTAATATAGGCGTAAGTAAGTATTTTATGCGATTTAATCATTATGATCCTTCCACAACTTAATTTTCTTTTAATCACCTAGGCTTATTATTTATTCATATTATGTAGATGGAACACGATGTTATGCCATTATTGATTACCAAATAATTTTAATTTTTTGAACATATACGGGGTAGTGGAAATAGATGGCAAGATAGATTTATATTTTTTAATTCAAGTTTTTGGCAAATTAACTATTGCTCGTAAATCCTATTTTTCCATTATTTATTTAGTGTGAATCAGGCAGTGGCCGGAGTACGAATTATCGATTCGTAAATAAAAAATTAAGGACGGACGTGGACGTTTACAGGCTGATGATGATGATGATGATGAAATAAAAAATTGTATTGTATTCGATACGTATATCACGTAAGTACTTATCAAATAGTCGTACTCCGGCCACTGCACTTTTGGCACATGACAGTCCGTGGTAGAAAAGCTATTGATAATAATTAATAATCCACCATTATTACACATTAACATTCGAAAAACACAAGTTTAGGAAAATAATAGGTACGTTAGGTACCAAAAACTCGAATATGTAATGTTAGTTAGAACAAAATACTGTTTAATCTCCTTGGGTTTAATATTCTTTATATCATGTGCAAATGGTTGGCAGCCCTAGGTAGGATCTAGGACCTAGTCGGGATAATCCATTACGCAATAATATTTCCGGGAATAGAGAAATAAAATAACTCTTACATTTAATGGAAATGTTTTATTACTTATTATCTGATATATATAATTATAAGGCAACTAGGTATACAGTCAAACTCGGACCATGCAAAATACCTACTACATGTAAACAACTCTCTAAATTCTTAGCTCTTAGGACCCTATCGTATTAAGATTTCTTTCAAAGGTTGAACTAAAATCTTAGTATGATAAAGTTTTTCATTAAAAATTAAACACTGG
This sequence comes from Agriopis aurantiaria, assembly GCA_914767915.1. Taxonomy (NCBI): domain Eukaryota; kingdom Metazoa; phylum Arthropoda; class Insecta; order Lepidoptera; family Geometridae; genus Agriopis; species Agriopis aurantiaria. The sequence goes on from OU611988.1 coordinate 2,626,602, forward strand.
TTTAGTAAAATTGTTTCTGACATAACTTAAGCTTACAAACCGTAAGTAGGCAGGTATGACCACTAAATTAATAGAAATATTTTCTACTACATTTTAACGCTAAGCTAAGTATATTGTAGTTTCATTTTTTCCCCTAAAGGGATTTTGGCGTCACACGTTTTGTGCATTTGCCAATGCCAAGTATTAACATATAACGTAAAAACCGTCAACAAAATAAGAGATGAGTTAAAGTGAGTTAAAGTTCCAAATATAGTCGAGCAGGTCATAAAGTCAAGAAAAGGAAGTTTCTAGCCATAGAAGCAACGTCTCCACCACTTTACTGGGACATAACTTAGACTTGCCCGTGACTTTGATTGACTAACTTGTTTGACAATATGAAACAAAAACTTGTAAATAAGTATTAACAAATAAACACTGGCAAAGGCACGACGTGAGTAGCCAAAATCAGGAATAAAAGAAGAAAAAAGTGTCGAGTCAAATTTGACTTTTTCTATCTCTACAGCTCGTTGTTAAGGCCAAATATCGTACACTGTGCATATCTCGCACTTTAATCGTCTTCTTCCTTCAGGCCCAAAAGAAAACTACAAAATGGAATATCACAGATGTGCCTGATGCTTATCTACTTACTACGATTGTTTACTTATACTCATAAACTTTTAATAAAAAACAATTTCGGTACCACCTTTTATATAATATTTAATATTATCCCTACAATGAATCACGGGACAGTAGTGCAAGTGCCGTTATGTAACGACCGTCAAATTCGATAAAATACCATAGAATCTATCATAGCGAGTACTGATCAATTGAAATTTTATCGAATTTGTCGATCTCAAATGTCAAATTTGACGATCGATAAAGAACGGTACGTGCACTGCTGAAGAGACAAAAAATATTTTACTGAGATTTTCCTGTAAGTTAAGACTGTTTTAGCTCTACAATACTGTTAGCTGTTTAACAAAAAAAAAAAAGATGCAAAATACAGTTTTTTTCATCATTACATCATTTAAACCTCTTTTTGATATTACATTTATATGCACGCGCGTTTTTTATTGCCACCTAAAACGAATTTTAGTAGTAGAAAAATACAGTTTATTTTTCATTACACATTCATTCTCTCACTTTGCTTGTTTTTCTTTTTTTTTACTTTAAATTATTCATCTGTACTTTTTTTTTGCAATTAATTATGTTGTTTATACCTACACACATAATAAACAGTGGGCGAAGTACGAATTTTCGCTAAGTATATAAGTATCGAATTCCATAAAAATTTCAATTAAAAAATTCATAAGTTGTATATACTTCGGCCACTGTAGATAAGTGAAACGAAACGCAATATTTCGCTTGAGTTTTTGTTCAGATTTAAAAGAATCCAAGTGTTTTTATTTTTTTACTAAACCTTCACCTCTTTTCTACAATATACACAATATGTTGGACAATTATTGTAGGTAGATACATATACTTTTTCCTACGCTGTAGAAAAAAGGTTATCGTTTCTGGTAAAAATGTTAGTGTATAATAGTTGATTGTTATCAAAATCACACGCTGTCAGCAAGTATTTTAATTTTATTTCAGTTTACTGTGGACCATATGCATATGTATGTGCATATTTCTTACATGGAAATACATACTTATTCTACATTATATTAAATTATTAATTGTTTTTAGTTCTGAATAATAAAAAGACTTGATTAGGCAACACAACCTATGGCACCCATGGCATTTTTTTTATATATTTTTTTTATGGGTTTATTGTACAAAAATGCTAGGTACCAATGGCATTTTTTTGGTTAAAAAATACTGTTTTCTTTATGTTCAATAGTAGTATTTTCAAGTAAGTACTTAAGTCTCATTTAAAACTAAGTCGGTATACGAAGTTGAAAGTGATTTGCTTATTTAAAAAAAACTACATAGTAGTACTAACATTTCATACCGTGACGAACAGTCTTACTACAAATGTCTATAAAATAATCACTAAAACTAATAATAGGAAGTATACTTGACATTACTGAAATCTTAATTGACTTGGCTTAGGTTAGGTTAGGTTAGGTTTAACTTAACCAAATACCGGGTGTAAGGAAAACGCACCCGAAACCAAAACACTGCCCATGATTTTACTATATCTATACACAATCGAATATAAATAACCATTTGCCTCATACTTGCAGGTTTAATGTTTTTGAAGGGTTTGCAAAATTCTAAATCACAAGAATTTTGCAAACCAGCAATGTAATGCGTACAAGCGTGCGCAAGGCGCAGGTAGTCTGTTGACTCTAGCATCAACTGATATTTTATTTACATCATATTGCAAAAAACCTCAGTGCCTAAAGACGAAGGTCTTCAACCAGTGTGTGTTGCCAGTGATGACATAATATGGCAGTGACACGTGCTCTCACTATGGGTCTCATAAGCAAGCTCAACGTCACACAACGAGCTATAGAGAGGGCTATGCTTGGGGTTTCTCTAACAAGATTGAATCAGAATCCGTAACGAAAGTTACCGACTTAGCCCATCGAATTAGCAAGTTGAAGTGGCAGTTGGCAAACATCCTCCCACAATATGGAGAAACGACCTAAAAGAGACCGCAAGGAAAGGCTGGATGCAGGCCGCTTCCAGCCGGTCCTTTTGGAGATTGATGGGGGAGGCCAACGTGCAGCAGTAGACGTCCTACGGCTGAAATGATGATGATAGTTATTGCAAAAAATGTGGACTCAATGACCAGCTTTATCACCAGTATTTGTTTCCGGGAGAGTTTCCTTTTCACCCTGTATTTCAACTGGTGAAGATAAATGAAAGTCAATTATATCTTACGTTATTGCGTTTGAACACACTTATAACGGATTTAATCGTGTGTATTTTACATAATTTTAATGATAAATCCTGACGTTTCGAACACTGCAGTAACAACGTGTCCGTGTGACGTCGGTCAGTATACCTGTAACCACGGACACTGCAGTGTTCAAAACGTCAAGAATAAAAATTACGGATTTAATTGAGAACCATCATCTTTTTTGAAGTCGGTTAATAATGCAAAATACTGCTATAAATCCGTTAAAAGAGCGTTTAATTTAAATTTAAGTAATTTAATTATAAGAAATAAAATAACAACAATTTTGTTCTCACTATGGCTGTTTTTAACGCTTTTCTATCGCTTATTAAACTGAATCACGTCGTCAGCGAAAGCTAACTTATTATCTGAGATAAAGCAAAATCTTTAACTTAAACGCAATTTGATTTACCTACCCAAATTGTATTTACACCCAGTTTTTATTTACCCAAATTGTCAAATGGCACGCTCACAAAATGGTCAAAAGTCACAACTCCATAATTTTACTGATATTGGTAAGACAACAACGCAAAAATGTTCTAACTAACAACCATCGAGATACAATACATATAGAGTCACAATTGTGCCAAAAAAACCGAACCAAAAATCGGCGCAGTCGAATTGCGCCGACTTTTGGTTAGTTACAAGGTAACTGCGGACCGACTACAACGCCGCGCGATGCCAGAGCTACGATGACATAGCGGACAACTAACGTTGAACACTATGCAAGCGACATAACGTCTAAATACCTTACCTTTGCGCCGGGAAAGGTTAGGGGTGGGTTATTTGAATAGATATTAGTGAGTGAGTTTAGTTATTGGTGACCAAATATTTTGGATTTATTTGACATATGTACTTATTGTTTTAAGTAAATTAAATTATTTACGTATAATTGTAGTTAATGTGGCATTGGACTATATAATTGATATAATGTACTATGTACAATGACGCTCGGACGTTTTTTGACTGTTTTCACTGAGAGATTGTGACTCTATAAGAATTGTATCTCGATGCCAACAAGACAAATGTTTACATTGAAAACACATCTTAATCACAAGTTTAAAATAATCATATCATAAAAACCCTTACAGCCCTAGCAATTAGGTACATAACTATTTAAAAAAATGACTTTAAAATGAGTGGGCAATCGAATAAAATTATTCCTATTTTTAACAATACAATATCTAAAGTTATATGATTATTTACGGGATATTTACCGTGGTAAGGTTGTGGAATGAGCTCCCGATATTTCGGCGCAGTTACATGCACCATGTTCACGGGAAGACATACAAGAATATACAAGAATAATCATATCTAAATAATCATATACCTAACTTTAGTGAACAACCGTGATAGTTTAAAACAGTGTAATAAAGTAAAGTTTTTGTAAAGGTGTCGAATAAAATTTATTTTCTTTCTTTCTTTCTAATACAATATCTGCTTTAATATAAGAAAAAAAAAAAACAATAAAATCAGTTTAGCCGTTATAGAAATCGACACTGCTTTATGATTGATATTCCAAAAACCCGTACGAAGCGCTTTGATTCCACATTTATTGTATGAACTGCTAGTCTGTGGAATTCACTGCCTGAATACGTGTTCCCCGTCAGTTACAATCTGGGTGTCTTCAAGTCGAGAGTGAATCGGTTTCTTCTAGGCAAGCGTGCTCCATCGTAAGCCGCATCATCCATGCGTGAGATGGCGGCCAAGCGCAAGCCTATCTATTATTATATATATTACAAAAAAAGAAGATTATCAGCTCTTTTATCCCGAGGATAAACCCGATAAAAAATATAAGCCCTGGGCTTATTTTTTTTTTCAATTCATTGAACCAGCTCTGTTTATAAAATACTGTATGTTTAAAATATCAAAATGTCGGAGTAATCGTCATTTATACATAAAAATATTTTTTTTAAACGAATCGAATTGAGAATCTTCTGAAGTCAGTTGAAAATGATGCTAAACATCAAGGTGGTAAATACTAAATTCGTTTGATGGAATTGTGGTTCTGTTTATGTAAATGCATGTCTATGATGACGTCATCGGAGGCGGGCGACTTGTTCCCCGAGCTGGTGATGAGGTTTGCTTCCGAACTTGGAGTTACGCCATTCGCCGACTCCTGAAGGCACAAAACATGCTAAATTATACTTACAAACCAAAAGGGTGAAAAAGGACTTAAATAAGAAAATAAAAGTTAACAAGAAACGGAACCCCATTAGTGAGCCTACGCTGTCTGTCCGTCTATATATTTCGAACCGTAATAGATCTTCGATCAAAACAAAATTAATGGACGGGCCCAGAAGAAGCGCATTTTTGAAGATTACAAAATGACCGCCGGCGCTCTCTTCGTTACAGTCGGTTTCTAGCCGTAGGAAGTGCGACACATGACTTTTGTTACCTACATGATAATGAAACATCTGATATATAACATATAATATTATGTCTTTGTGTGCTTTCCCGAAGTGTAATAACACAATAAAAACCGCTATGTATTTTTTGTAACAAATGTACTGTACATGGTTATAATTAAGTGTTGAATAGGCATGATGGCTAATTTTTTTTTATTACCTCATAAAAAAGCTAATCATAAATAGAGCCCATCAACGAAAACAAAATTAAAATTAGTTCAAAGATAAAAATATAATTTAATTTCATGCTAGACAGAGAGCGCACTATACTGAGCCGTGACGTCACGGCTCAGGAGCGCCATACAAATGCTATACTAACACACGCTTTGCGAGAAAGGGATAGAACATCCCTTCTCTATCCCCACCTAAAACTTCAAACGCTCATATCTCAGAGATTTATCAGCCAATTCAAATAATTTTTTCAGTATGTGTAATGTATTTACTTATATTCATCGCTAAACCGGTTATATGTAATAAATTAAACATTAGGAATCATGCCTATTATATGTCATATGGTTTTGACTCGTTTTTACTGAGCAAGTTCAATGGTTATGGCCCGTCCATTCATTTTATAATGGTCATATCGTTACGATACTTTATTTCAACTTTATTTTTTACTAAGAAATAATTAAAATCTTAAAATGAAATTGGGTACAACAAAATAATTTTTTAAACGCATTTTTATAATAGCTCTATGTAAAAACGGTAATTCGTACAAGTATCAAACTTGGCATGATTATAGTACGCACTCTAAAGTATATCAATAATTATAATATTCGGGATATTTTGTTTATAATGGCCAAGTGTGAGTCGGTGACAAATTTCTGTTCATTACCAAGTTATAACTGGTAATTTCCTTCGTCTCACTTAATCAAAATGCCACATTTTACTAATTTTGAAGTCGGTTTTTTAAATTGATATTGATTGTATTTTATGATGGTACGGAACCCTCAGTTTTACCTGGAATTTCGGCTAGCAGATCTAGCAACCCTACTTACATAAAGTAGGATATTTGTGACACATATTGTAGGTATATTCTATCTAAACTGTTAGACAATATAATTTTGGAGATCGATGGGGGAGGCCTATGTCCAGCAGTGGACGTCTATGGCCTATGACCTATGGCTGAAATGATGATGATGATAATGATGATATTTTTGGCAGAATGTTTGTGGTTCCACACAGCACACCAGGGCAGAGTGATATCACACCGTAATGAGGGCGTCGCACGCCATGAGTTCGTTCTTGGAGAGGTGCTCGACGACCGCCGCCGCGTAGCAGTCCCCCAACATGTTGTTTGTGGTGCGTATCCGATCGCTGGAAACATGAGAATAAAGTAGCTTACATTCTCATCTCAAGAATTACATAAGCAGAATTTTAAACATTTTAACCCTAGTGACGGTAGAGACGCCATAAAAAACTAAAAAAACACGCTATGTGACTTTGTTTAAACTGAAATTTAAGAACTATCCGTCTTACCACAAAAGATTTATGCACGCAATTGTTTAGCAATTGTTTCCCTGCGAAAAATATGCTAAACACTTGTCTAAAGCGTGCTTAAATCTTTTGTGGTAAGACGGTTAATAGCTATTCTCCAATGATGATATAACTGCTATATTATCTTTGCTATTCTCCATCAACTGATTTACCATTAGACGACCAACTAGCTCGTCTCGTCAGTCTGTTCTCGCCGTCAAACAGTTGCATTAAAAAAAGATGGCAGATGTGTGTGTGTGTGTGTGCGTGTGTGTGTGTGTGTGTGTGTGTGTGTGTGTTTTTGTGTAAGAGAAGAGAGCGTCATGTCGTTTGCCGTCACGGTATACGAGTTGATTTTACTGCTAAGGCGTGCTAATAGATTTTTCATATCAAAAACACTGACTACACTTTCTGGTTACATTTACGATGATGACAGTACTCTGAAGACACTGATAACCTTTTTGAACACACTCACACGAGCCAGTCGACAGCAAAGAGTAGGGAGACATCGTGCGCGGGCGCATCCACCGCCGCCAGCACGACCAGAAGCAGCACTAGCGCCGCTGACGGCACTGACGCTGACGACACTGACGCTGCGGTTGACGTTAAGCTGGAATTAGAATAAAAAGAAGTTAGTAAAGTTATCCTCGGCCCTGCATCAATTGTTTATTTAGTGGAGTGAGTGGCTGAGCGATAGCGTGTGCGCTTTATAAACTGACGGTGGCCAGTTCGATCCTTGGCCCTGCACCAATGACTAATTTAGTTGCCATCGCTCAAAAACGGTGAAGAAGAAAATCGTGAAGAAAACGGTATGTCCAAGAACCTGTGATGACATATGACATTCACCAACATGCACTGGGCCAGCATGGTGGATTAGTGCCCATCCTCTCACTGTGAGAGAAGGTCTGTGTCCCAGCAGTGGGAACATGCGATAGGCTGACAATGATGAGTGAATGAAAAAGTTCCAAAGAACATTAAGCTCGAATAAAATGGGTATGACTTTGACTTGGCCGTGATTTTGCTAGACTTTGATTGTGACCATGACTAGCTTGATCTTTTAAATCTTAAAACTGGCGATAACTTACAAATTCAGTTGTTATTGAGATTATTAAATAATGATTATTGAAAATGTTTGGAAGAAATAAATATTACAATATAAATACCGATTTCACGAAATCGACAAAACAAAAACACACAAACAAACAAAAAAAAACTAACGACAAAAACCAAAAAATACGAAGAACAAAACAAAAATAAAAAAGGCAAGTGCGAGTCTGTCTCGAGCACCGAGGGTTCCTTACCACCACAAAATTCAATAATGAAATTAATAGTAATAACTTGGTAACGAACAGAAATTTGTTACCGGCTCGCACTTGGCCATTATTTATTATTTGTTGTTATACTTTAGAGTGTGTACCTACTATAATCATGCCAAGTTTGACGCTTGTACATATTACGGTTTTTCATTAGAGTTAATACAAAAATACGTTAAAAAAATACGTTTGTTGTACGGGGTATACCCTCCCACAACTGGGGTATACTGGGGGGGTTATACCCCCTTTCGTTTTGACTTAATGTTTTTTTATATTTCTCAGTTGATCCGCCGATTCGAAAGATACAGCCTTTAAATTTAGTACGGACAGACAGACAAACATACAGACAGACAGATAAACGAACAGACGAAAAGACAGACAGACAATGTAGGCTTAGTAATAGGGTCCCGTTTTTACCCTTTGGAACCCTAACAACGAGAAACAATATTATCTTACAATATAGTAGTGAGCTGAGCAAATCCCAAGTGTATGTTGTTCATCTGGCAGATGAAGACGCTGGCCACGGCGACGAAGAGCGCGGTCCCGTCCATGTTGATGTTACACCCGATGGGCAGCACGAACCGCGTGATGCGAGGGTCGATTCGGAGAGGGCCTTCCATCGCACGGAACGTCACGGGGAGGGCGGCTGCACTGGATACGACAAATAACGCTCTCATAAAATATTCAATTTAAATAGCTAACGTGCTTTTTTTTAATTATTATAAATATGCTTCCGCCAACTCGTCTGATGTTAAGCGATGATGTGGCCTACGATGGAGCACGCTTGCCTAGAAGAAACCTATTCACTCTCGCCTTGAAGACACCCAGATTGTAACTATCGGGGAACACCCACTCATCAGCGAATTCAACAGACTAGCAGTTCGCACAATAAATGTGGAATCAAAGCGCTTAGTACGGGTTCTCGGAATATCAACCATAAAGTGGTGTCGATTCTTCGTGCCCACTCTGGTAGGTTTCCGAGAAGCTACAATAGGTGGTTCTTTAAAAGGCGAGTTAATAGAGTCCTTAAGGGTCGGCAACGTATTTGCAATGCCTCTGGAGTAACAAGTATCCATAGGCGACGGTGACTGCTTACCATCTGGCGGCCCGTCTGCTTGTTGGCCACCTAGTAAATATCTGGCATAAAAACGGTACGTCAAAACGTTTCACTAATTGCCAAGAAATGTAATGTACTCTCTACTTATAGAAGCAGAGAGGTAGGTTCCCAATAACGTGCAATTGGGTATTTTCAAAATAAACTCATTAGCAAGCATGCTTATTCTATCTTAGACCACATCGTCACTTTCTATCGACTCACGGGTGAATCGTAGTCAAATGCTAGTCTAATTACATCATAAAAGGTTTTATCATCATGATTATAAGCCTATCATGTTTCCAGTGCTGAAACACAGGCATTCTCTCAGAGAGAGAGGACAGGCTGACCCAGTGCATATTAGTGAAAGTCATATCTCTTTGAACTTTTGAGGTTCTTGGACATACCGGTTTTCTCAGGATGTTTTCCTTCACCTCTTCCTTCTGTTGCCGTAGGTATATATAATATTAGTATGAACAAAGCAAAATTATGTACTAAAACATACTTTAATCCTGAACCTACTAAAATAAAGAAAAACTTATCTTGTAAACAGCTGGTCAAATATAAAAAAAACTGTTCTTAAAGATAAAATTTATTTAGAGAATTCGTTTCAAGAACTAGCGTTTTCTACACAATTTAAGCTTCGTATACATAAATACTATTATGCCAGAAAAATGCTCCCAGTGAGTAGGTATTACATTATTTACTCATCTTAAGTTATACCTGTATGTGATACATATGGATCTATACAACTTATACCTTTGATAAGATCATAACCTGAAAATTGCCAATTCAAAATGTTCAACAAAACTACTACATCAAATATAATAATCAACCAGAATTATTAAACGACTTACATATTTATAAATGCTTCGAGTCTGCAGCTGTTGCTTAGTTGCTTGATATAATGTCATTCTAACTTACGTGGAAGCAGTAGCAGACGCCGTTAGCATCGCGTGTGAGAGTCCCCAGTAGAACTTGTAAGGGTTCTTCTTGAGGAACACGAAATAGATGAGCTGCATCACCACTAGCTGGTAGAAGAACACGCCGATGGTGACCGTGGCGATGAACCACGCCAGTTGCGACATGACTTGAGCTAAAACGACAAATGTGGAATGGCTTAAAAAAGGCCTTTATTTCTACTATAGTTTACTTACAAATCTATACACTAAAATAATATTTTATCAGTCGCAGAAGTTGCCTCTGAGGCATAGGCCTCTCTCTATTATTCTCCGTTCCTCTCTTTTTCTCACCCTCTGCCTCCAGAGGAATTCAAATATTTTTGTTAAAATGTTTCTGCATGTTTTTCTTTGTGTTCCCTTTAATCAAGAGAGATCCATGCTCTATTTTTGTCCATCTTGTGTTTTCGAGTCTGCAGAATATGTGTCCCTTCAAGTGACCCGGGTATGATTTTAATTTTAATAACTTTAAATTTACAGATGCCTACAAAATAATTTCAAGTCTGATAGTCTTTTTAGACAAACTGGCGAAATAAACATGATACAATATCGTCAACCAATATTTAAAAATAATTACGTTCCACCGAATCCAATGGATCCAGCTAGGGTAACTAATGCGTAAACTGGAAAAAACTTTGGCAGTGCAATTCGTCTGGATTTATTTTAAGTATTTTTTATTTATTTCATGTGGTCCAAAACTAACCTACATCATCCACATCAAGTATTTTGCCAGCTATGACACTGCTGACTCCAAAAGGTGTGAACCACATGACCCCAGTCACCATTTTCATGATAACATCGAAGATGGCTTGAAAGAAGTCAGTCACTACTTGTCCTTTGGGTCCTAACGTGCCAAGCAGACTGCCGAAGACCAGGCAGAAGCAAACAAGACCCAGTGTGTTGGTTCCTGATCTGAAAAACCACCAATTAAGAGTAAACCGATACCGATTAAGAGTTAATCAATCAATCAATCAATTATATAGGTTGCAGAGGATTGAAAATGGCTCGAAACTTCAACGGCTTGTTTAAGCAGGACGTCTCATCGCACAAGGAGACAGTTTGAATATTTTATTTTATTTTACACAGAAAACATACAGCTCTAATTAATACAGTAGATATGAGATAAACAGTTACACAAAAGCCAAAAACATGTTTTCACTAATACAAACTAGTAATAGTGTAAATGCCCCGTTGCAACACCAACTAGGGCCTAGATAGATAAATAGTAAGTGGAAAACAAACATTCGAAGTCTTTAATATAAGAGATAATAAATTGGTTACCAGAAAGAAAAAAATGATAAATAACATCCAAATTACAAATATTTAAACCTAATACAAATTAAATGTTTATTCAGACATAATTTTACGTTTTTTTTTTTTGCTATTTTATCAAATATACTTAATCATCAATAATCGTTAATATGATCATTTTATCATTTTTTATTATCAAATTTCACTTTTAATGTGTAAAAGAATTTTACGTTCATATTGGACCCTAAACAGTTATAGTAAGTGGAACTAAATGGTATCCCTGGAGCTGCGGTCCTAATATACTGCTTTGGTATCCCCTGTCTGTCGTAAGAGCCGACTAAAAGAGGGCCCTTGGGCACATGGGTGATCAGATTTGGGGATCTGACCTCCCACTTAAGCGAGCCCAAAGAAGGGGTTCCTATGGATATCTCGGTGCTCTCCATCTGGCACGGAAGTTAGCCACTGAGGAGGTTTTAGTGGGTGCAATCTCACTTTACCTGGCTGCATGCAGCGAGTTATTTCGAAGGCAACAAAAAAGGTGGAACTAAATGGAATAGAACGAAAACTATTTGGAATGATATATCAATATTTCCGGTAAGCAATGGAGGCAATAACCAAATAACGATTTGGTTCAATAATAAACCAGTTTATTTATAAACCCTTGCATGCAGCAAAGCTTAAACTATTCTTGGCATCAATAAGTTAAGGGTAGCACGCAATGCGCCTAAGGGAGCTCAGAAAACCTTAATCGCAAGCAATCATGCTATGATGCGAACCCTGGCCTTGAAGTTGGCTCGTGAAAACTTTGGATTACGTAAGACAGCTGTTAGAATTGATGGCATAGGTCATTCTGTAGTCTGTGCGATGGGAAATAAGTTATTTTACGGTAACCCAACATCATCCACATCATCAGTCAGAAGACGTCCATTGCTGAACATAGGCCTCCCCCTTTAACCCGACACTGAACGACAGCCTGCCTTTTGCATCCACTGGATGCCAGCGACTCTCACGATGTCGTCGGTCTATCTAGTGGGAGGCCTACCTACGCACAACATACCTACACACAATAACTAACTTTTCCAAATGTCAATCCCATATCGATTCAAGATGTATATGTAGTACAATAATATTAAACTTATATTGCTAGAATTCGTAAGCTTAATCGAATTTTAATGAGACGCGACTATCGAATAAAGTCTCCTGAAAATTGCAAAATATATTTTCAATAATTATGTTTTTAGCAACATAGTTATTCAGCTATAATGTATAGGCCATGCCTGCGAGAAAGGGACAAAAACCCCCGAAAGTTACTATGTAATTTGGACCGGGTGTCTTTTTCGTGTATGATAATCATCATATAATATTATCATCATTATCAGATCAACATATAAAGTAAAAGTGGCATGGCATTCGCAATACTATGTAAGTATATATTTTGACGCAACCAACTTCCTTTGTTTTCTTCTAAGGCTATATAGATGAAAATTTAATTCAAGTCATCAATCTGAAGCTTTACATATATTATGAAAACAATGTTTGTATTGTAAAGAAATACGATGAGCAACATCGTGTTGCCGGTCCATAACAATTATCGTTATGTCAATCATATGTCATAACATGTGAATAGAAACGATCAAGTCTCGAACACACCGTTAAAATACGTATCAAATTCCATACAAATTTAAGATTTCAAATTTGAAATGTATGGAATATGAAATGTAATTTACGTAATGAATATTTATTCGTACTCGGTATAAGCATATTACGGAGAACCGATAACCGATGGGGAAGAAAGGTTCTTGAGTGGAGACCACGAACCGGAAGACGCAGCGTAGGTAGGCCTCCCACTAGATGGACCGACGACATAGTAAGAGTCACTGGCATCCAGTGGATGCAAAAGGCAGGCTGTCGTTCAGTGTGGAGGTTAAAGGGGGAGGCCTATGTTCAGCAGTGGACGTCTTCTGGCTGATGATGATGATGATGATGATAAGTATATTGTTCTTTAATCTTTGTTCGTATAGTTCTTTGTTCATACAATTGACAGGCCGGTGACGTCATTCACGGTAATTGGGCGACAAGTTCGCGGCAATTCGTAAAGCTAATAGGCATGTGTCCCAATGTTTAATTTATTACAAATAACAGGCTTTGCAATGAATATAACTACACATTACAAATACTGAAAAAATAAATATAAATTTAATGATATTTTTAATTTCTTTTATAAATAATAGGCTTGCGTTTGACCACCATCTCCCCTAATGTTAAGCGATGATGTGGTCTACGTTGGAGTACGCTTGCCTAGAAGAAACCGATCCACTCGTGAATCGGTCTCCACCGGTCCGAATCTCTGAGATGTGAGCGTTTAAAGTTTTAAGTATGGATAGAGACGGGACACTCTATCCCTTTCTCGCAAATTGTGTGTTAGTATAGCATTTGTATGGCGCGCCTGAGGCGTAATGAAATGAAAATACTTATAACTTATTGATTTTTGAACCAATTTAAATTTTGTTTTCGATGATGGGCTCTTTTTATGACCAGCTTTTTTATGAGGTAATAAAAAAAACATGCCTATTATACAGTTTAAAATGTTTTCTTGGTACTTACCGATATGAAACCACTCGTACTAAAGCCAGTGTTTCATTTTCTGTGTTATTCTTTCCGAACATAGCTGGTGGCTCGGCGTACACTGTGTGAGCTTGCTGGAACGCAGCCTGAACTATATTGTCGGGGAAAATATTCCTGAAATTACATTATTCGCTAACTATGCTACACGAAGGCTGTGTGCGAAGTTTGATTAACGTCAATTCGTCAAAAGCAGGCGTCGGTTTACTTAAAGATTTATATTAAGTTACATTAAAAAAATACTCTAAGAATTTTTTGACAGTAACCAAACATCGCGCAATTACAACAAAGAAAGAATTAAAAAGAATTAAGTACACGTAATAATTACAAAAACCATGCAGACGAAGAATTTTAGATGTGTGGATCTTTCTTTTTTTAACCGGCTTCAAAAAAGGAGGAAGTTACAAACCGTTTTTTTTTCAGACGGACTGTTCGAACTCTAGGAATTTGCTTTTTCTACCGAAACCTAAAAAGCACCATATGAAAAACTCATAATTATAAGAACTAAGTTTTTTTTTAAACCAAGTTCTAAAAAGATTCTCAAAATGGTTGTAGCTCCGTCATTAATTTTGTAAACCGATTTGGAAAGTTATTTATTAATTTATAGGATATCTATACTTTCAAATTAATCCCATAGAAAGTTTATTGAAATCGGTTCATTAGTTTGGGTTTTAATTCCAATTAAAACCGTACACTTGTATGACGTTAATGCGGCGTGCGCGCTTTCAAATATTTTCAATATTTATTTTTTCTTTATTTTCTATCGTGTATCGGTGATCACATCCGAATAAAATATTTCAAAAACATTAACTAAACATAAAGAAATAATGTAAAGATCGATGTATCGATATTAAAGGTCTACTTTTGACGAATCGTCAAATTTGAAGCATATTTCGTCTTAACAAAATTGCGTAGGTATTTTATAAATTTTGTAGTCGGTTTTATCAATTGATAATCATTCAATAAAAATAAAGTTAAGTACAAAAATTACTCACCGACCAATATCCAAAAGGCTGTCCAAAATACTGTGATCTTTTTTCCCCTCCATTGGGATCCCCACATTCTCTTTCAGCTCCGGTTCCCCAGGATGTATCAGCATCGCCAGTAGGATCCCCAACAATGCGTTGAACATGGAAGTGAGGATGAAGTAGAGCAAGGTCCGGACTGCGATCTTCCCACTCATTTTAGCGTTCAAACTGGCAGAGCCAGCGATGAGGCTCGCGATGATCAGAGGCAGAATCATCAGCTTAAGAACTCTCATGAAGAGCTCCCCAGGGTAAGATATAATTATGAGAGCGTCCGGGCTGAGATTGTAGGGGCGGAGGCCGAATCCTGAAATACGGTGTTTTAAGGATCTGGTTACGGCGAAAGCTCAAAGTCTAGCAAATCTAGGTTTTATTGGTGATGCAACAGTTTTCACTTCGGGCTTTAGCCGCTTTGATGAGTAATTGTATTTTATTCATTACTAACAATAATTTTCAGCAAATGTCATAGATTTGGCTTTTTAACATCAAGCTATAAAACTCCAAATTTCTGATGTTTATATGAAGCTCTAGAAATATTCAAATAATTAATTATTGAGCTATATTTTCATTTCATAAGCGAAATTGTATGACCGGTGGGTCTATACTCTATGTTGGGTACACTGCGAAAACACCAAATTTCCGATTTTTAATGAAGGCATTCAAATAATTAAAACTGATGTTCATCATCATCATCATTTCAGCCATAGGAAGTTCACTGCTGGACATAGGCCTCCCCCATCTCCAAAAGAGCTGGTTGGAAGAGGCCTACACCCAGCGTTTCTCTGCGGTCTCTTTTAGATAATTCAAACTGATGTTACAACTTATAAAACAAAATAACCAACAACAGTAAGCTTTCTCCTTTTTTAACCGGCAAAAAAGAAGGAGGCTCTCAAGTCAACGCGTATATTTTTTTTTTATGTATGACAACGCATAGCTGTTTACGGACCAGTCTGATTATGATCATTCTTTTTCAAAGCCATAATCTTCAAATCACAACTTTCGTGCAAAAAAGAAAGCACTATAAACTTTCTCCGGTGTATGGTATAAGTTTCAGAAATTACTTTTTCTAAGTTTCTCAGTATTATAAATTAAACTCACCAAAAGCAATCCCCGTGAGCACGCCAGCTAAGGTAACCACCAGCATCGTGTTCTCTACAAAGCATTTCCTCCAGCCAGTGGGTTCGACCGGAGCAGGCCGGTCCTCCGTGGTCTTCGGCCCTCTATCAGCCGGCCCCATCTTCGCAAACAGATACTCTGAAAACCGTTGACTCCTCTCCATTACAAGCTATCCAAGGACTTTACACCAGACCGGAACAACCCAGACTGGTCTTCTATCGTTCCAAACAGACGTTTGTCGCAAGCGGGATTCTCCACTCTACTAATTCTATTCACATGTTAAAGTACTTTGTCTTGTCGTTAAATCGTATTTCGTATCGTAAACTCGGTCCAATTAAGACGGCGTTTGTTTCAATAAAGTCCAATTTATACTGTCATCATATTTTTTTGCCGATACACCATGCTGTTAGTTCGGCCAGCGTTCTTTTAACTGCACTTAGCATCACTAACCTACAGGTTCTATTGGGGTGTCGTTTACCACGTGAATTGCATTGTGTAGTCGACCTCGTATTAATCCATTTGCGCAATAACCATTGGTGGTTCGGTCACGTGAGGTTTTGTAGGTAGAGATTAAACTAAGCAATGTTTGGTGTTCTTGGAGTAATGTCATTGGAATGTGATTTTAGTTGCAAGAAGCCGTGTTGTGGTGCGCGCGCAATCATCGATTTCTTTCCATTTACTTAGTTTTATTAAATATCTATATACCTATAGATTATTAAATTATAGCATTATAGGTAAAGGATGGTACCTTGAGCTTGTTATGTAATATGTAGCGTGACATGAAAGTAAAATGGAGAGTCATTGGCTACGCAATTTTATGTATCGAGTACACTTAAAAAGCTAATAGATTTTTTTTTCTTTCTCCTTTGTCTGACAATTTACATTCATTTATTTCTTATCACAACAGACGGTAACACAAACATGTTTATAATATATGCAAATATCGTAGACACAATTCTTACTTTATTCTAGAATGTAACAACTTTAGTTTTAAATATTCTTAGTTTTACAGCGGGACAAAACTTCTCTAAAAACTGCATTTTCAACTATTTTTTCTGTTATTGAGTACCCATTAGTACGAGTTAATTTTACTAATTATATTTTTA
Source organism: Agriopis aurantiaria (assembly GCA_914767915.1). Taxonomy (NCBI): domain Eukaryota; kingdom Metazoa; phylum Arthropoda; class Insecta; order Lepidoptera; family Geometridae; genus Agriopis; species Agriopis aurantiaria. The sequence goes on from OU611988.1 coordinate 2,643,798, forward strand.
AACATGATAGTTGATTGATATGAATAAACGCTTCCGTTTTTAGGCTTCCGTCGTACCCAAAGGGTAAAAACGGGACCCCATTACTAAGCCTACATTGTCTGTATGTCTAAACAACCAAATTGAGAACCCCCTCCTTTTTTGTAACCCTTGGTGTGCGAGCTAAACTTGCACTTGGCTGGACTTGCACTTGCACTTTTTATTTATAAAACCGAATAGAACAGATTATTCTTATCTATAAGAGTTCACCAATAAATTTTCATAGAAAAACATTCATAGAAATACGGAAGTGCCTTAACTAAACATAATAAAAGCTCTGTTTTAAACTATCACGGTTGTTCACTAAATTTATATGATTATTTACGGGATATTTAACGTGGTAAGGTTGTGGAATGAGCTCCCGATATTTCGGCGCAGTTACATGCACCATGTTCACGGGAAGACTGAAGAATGCGGGTGGTTGGAGAACAGTTAAAAAGTTAGGTGCAGACATAACGATCTACCCTCTTTCTTAGTCTTTTGCTACGGTTATCACTGGAACTCGAACTCGAACCTAAGTCCCGACAAAACACACTCACTGTATCACTGCGTATAGTATTTTGAACACATTTTGAACGGTTTTTTTTTTAAGGCAACCTAAGACTGGAAAAATAATATCCCGAATAATATCCCGTAAATAATCATATACATTTATAATAAAAGCTAGCACTATAAAAACAGTTAGACTGCCCATAGAACGCTGACCAGTTGGCGGCGTACCCAGTATGCAGGCGGTATTACTACGCTGAATGGCAATGCTTATGCGTTGAGCCAGAAACACCAGCATTTTGGTCACGCGTTGATTTATGAAACGTGACTACGTGTATGTGCACTCTCTCTCTCTCTCTCTCCCTGATAAAAGGACTGTCCCAGCAGTGGGAACATGAAGAGCTGATAATGATGTTGAACTACTTCTATAATAATCAGGGAGCGTAATGATTGAAGTGTAATAGATATGGGTCATTGTTTTTATCAAGTATTCAAACTATCGATATTTTTTAGTTTTGAACTGTATTGCTAGACTAGCTGCACCCCCTGTTTCACCCACGTGAACACTGAACAAAGTGAACAATAATGAAAAATATCCTAAGTTTTATTCCAGAACCTAAAGTAATACACCAAATTTCATCAAACTCTCCGTTTAGGCGTGAAAAAGTAACAAACATACACACTTACTCACGGAAATGGAATGGAGATAGCTTATACGCTGGATTACTACCTAATTAATACCTACCTACCTACCCACTTAATTTTAATCACTATCATCATAAATTTTAATATTTGTTAACGCGGGTGAAACTGTGGGCGCAGAACACACAAACGCAGCAGCAAGCTGCGCAGCTAGTTATACAAGGGCCTTACGGCCAACTGCTTACGCGGTATCAAACTAACGTTAAAACCACGCAGTTTGGAAAATCATGTGAACATTAACGCTCCTAGATACGGTTTGCGGTCGCGCAACATGTTTTCATCACCTAAGCTGGATTACTTTAAACAGCTAGCCGTAAGGTAAGGCCCCAGTTCAAAACTCAAAACTATCGATAGCTTCAATACTCGATTAAAAACAATGACCCATCTCTATTAAGTTTCAATTGTTTTGCTCTAATAATTTAACTGCTCTAATAGTTTTAATTGTTTTGTTGGAATAATTATTATGCTCAAGAGGGTAGATCGTTTTGTCTGCACCTAACTTTTAACTGTTCGACCAACCACCCGCATTCTTCAGTCTTCCCGTGAACATGGCGCATTTAACTGCGCCGAAATATCGAGACCTCATTCCACAACCATACTACGGTAAATATCCCGTAAATAATCATATAACTTTAGTTCATAATCATAATCATAATTTATTCAAAAATATAAAAACTTAACAACCGTGATAGTTTAAAACAGTGTTTTATTATGCTCTCACTGATAATAACATTTGAACTTGCAACGCTCTTGACGTAGCCCCGCTGTCGCTGTCTGCTGCATTAAAAACCGCAGCTCTAATGTTCTTTTCATGAAAGAAGTCCCACGGCAAACAGCGGAACTAAATTTCCATGTTGTAGTTGTCAGGTGTTGTTATTGTGATTGGACGCTAGTGAGATTTTTATTAATTTTCCATCGTTAAAGAGTCGCGTACGATGCCAAAAGTTGTTAAAGTTCTACTCGAGAAATGATACTGATAGTGATTGATACGCGATGACAGCGCCGCGTCTGGGGGACTTCAAACATGAAAAGCACTGTACAATGTCTATTCCAAATGGAGAAGATTCAGTTAGAACTCGTCACATGTCTCATGCAGTTATAAATACACCGACTCACGTGCATCGGTTACAAGCCAACAACCATTACAAGCGATCGATGTACTCATTTATAGATCGTTGATCTTCGTCGATGGAAGATTTTTTGCAAACTTCGAAATGGGAAAGGGGAAGAGGGAAGGAGGAAGGAAGGAGGGAGGGAGTTTTAGGCTCTGTTTTCCCACTTTTAGAAATTTTGGTTATACTAGTTTTAGTTTATTTCCATGGTTAGGTAAGAATTATAAAAATGTTCATCATTTCAGTCATAGGACGTCCACTGCTGGACATAGGCCTCCCCCATCGATCTCCAAAAGGGCCGGTTGGAAGATGCATCCAGCGTTTCCCTGCGGTCTCTTTTAGGTCGTCTGTCCATCTTGTGGGTGGACGTCCTACTCTGCGCTTACCGGTCCGTGGTTTCCATTCCAGAACCTTTCGGCCCGATCAACCATCAATCCTGTGTGATATGTGCCCTGCCCACTGCCACTTCAACTTGCTAATCCGGTGGGCTGTGTCAGTTCGCATAATAAAAGTGGAATCTAAGCGCTTCGTACGGGTTTTCGGAATATAATCCATAAAGCGGTGTCAATCTTATAAGCCCTCAATGCAAAAAGAGGGGTGTTATACAATTATATTGAAGTGTGTATCTGTGTGTCTGACACCGTAGCTCCCAAACGGCTGAACTAATCTCTCCTGTATGGCCGCTAACTCCTCCTAAAACACGCAACGGATTTTGATGCGGTTTTCACCATCAGTTAGATACATTTTCAAGGAAGGTTTATATATATAAATAGCAACCCGCCCCGGCTTAGTACGTAAATTACACCAGTGCGAAGCTGGGCGGGCGGGTCGCTAATTTTGTATAAATTTTGTTTTGATAGGTGACTTAATCAAGAGTGTTCTTAGATACGATTCATAAAATTTAGTCAGCCGTTTGAAAATTGCCAGTTGTTTCACTGGGGGTTACACGCTTTCGATAACTTATTATGAACTAGCTGCGCCCCGCGCATTGGCGGATCCAGGAGGGGTGGCCATGGAGGCCATGCCCTCCCCCAAAACACCTAGCGATTCCATGCATTCGACTCAATTTTTCGATTTGATTCCTTCGAGCCTTGTCAGATGCCCCCCCCCCCCCCCCCCCCCCCCCAAAATGAAATCTAGAATGCCCCAGAATGAAATTCTGGCTCCGCCCCTGGCCCCGCGGTTACACCCGCGTAGTGATGAAAAATGGTGATGATTATGATGATTAAAACTAGCCTATAGATATCACTCTCCATCCCTTGAACTATACCCATGCAAAATATCAGATCGATCCGTTGCTCTGTTTGCTGCGTGACAGAGAAACAAACAAGCCAACAAACCAACGCATTTATAACATTAGTATGTTATAAACATTCATTAAATATTCAACATTCATTGAATTTTTATCTTTAGGCTATTTTGAGTACAGTCCCATTAAAAAAATATACCACTATGGTGGAAAATTAGGAGATGAAACCCGTTTTACTGAATTTCCAGTGGAGCAGGCTGTTATTTTTTTGCCACAAATAGATAAAAAAAAAAAAAACGATAGTCTTTATATGGCTGAACAGAATCTTCTTGAATCATAGCTAAAAACAAGTCACTTTTCACAAAAAACTAAATCAGAATCGGTTCAGCCGCTTGGGAGCTACGATGCAATAGACAGATAAATTATTACACCTCTCTGTTTGTCAGAATCAGAAAACATTGACGGGCATTGATTGAAATTGGCGGGTTTGACCAAACAAAAAAAAATTCATTCATTCATTAATTTGTCTGTCTGTGTGTATGTCTGTCTTACCCTTAAACGGCTGTATCTTTCGAACCGTAATAGATAGATAGCCACTTGAAACTTTCACAGAATATCTAATGTTACGGCATATTAATTTAGAAATAATAAAAAAGTCAAAAAGTAAAAACGAAAGGGTGATCCCCATACAACAAACGTATTTTTTACGTATTTTTGTATTAGCTCTAATTTTAAAACAGTAATACGTAGAAGCGTCAAACTTGGCATGATTATAGTACACACTCTAAAGTATAACAACAAATAATAAATAAGGGCAAAGTACAATTCGGTGTCAAATTTCTGTTCAACACCGATTCTTGTACGACCACCGAAGAGAAGCAGCGTCGGGCGTGGCCTGTACTTGGATGGGTGACCGTCTGGGCGTTGATGAGAAGTTGTCTTTTTGCGCATTTTTTTGTAATTTAGTAGCTAACAAGTTATGTGGTGGTACGGAACCCTCAGTGCGCGATCCCGACTCGCACTTTTCTATCCTTTTATTTGTTCCCGATATTAGGATAGGTATTTTTGTGTGAACTAACCGCCTATGATCGTCTATCGTTTATATTCGACATTATTTTAGGTGATAATATCAAGTTTTGTGAAAAGTTTGAAAGAAACGTTTAAGTATGCTGTCGGGAAGCTACTCGTGACAGTTGGATAACTAACCAATACCATTAACCAATAACTAATTACCAACTAAATAACTAATTACCAATAACCCTGTATATCAGCGCCTTTATCCACTTTGTAATGCCGTGTGTCACTGTATTACTTGCTTCTGTAAACTATCTACCGTCAAAAACTATTTTACTAGTTCCTACTTGGTACATACAGCACTTGATATTTTTGAACTGAAAATGTCTTTACCCGTGTTAAGCGAATTTTGGTAAAACTTATGGATTCGCGTCACCGACATGCTAATGTGACGGCGTCATCGACATGCCAATGCAAAAGTTATTACAAAATTTTAAGTTTTCGTTTCTGTCGGCAGTCCCCATGAATGCCAATTTTTTTACAACACATTTGCTCAAAAAGTGCAGTTACGAAGCCTGTATACATCGTTCGAAAGTTAAACATTACGGATCATACAACGGAGCGTGCGGTAATGAATTTAACCGCACGCTCGGATGTATAGCACCATGCGTGTACGGTATTTACGGTATTTTTTTTATTTCCATCATAATTACATAAGAATTCCACAAAAGAGTTTCATATTACGAGAATAAATAAGCTGAATGATCAAACCGCTTCAAATGGAAGCGCTTTTGCTCAATACGTTTGTCTCAGTTTAATACTAAAGAGAAAATGAGACGAAAGATGTAGTTCTAATTTTCACCACGTGATAGTGGCGCTATTTGCATGTTCGCGCCATTTTCTTATTATATTATAGAAACTATTGTTGTGACTGATAAAATTGTTTCATTTGTAGCCTTTTTTTCTCGCAAATGTGTTGTAAAACGTTGTATGGCACACGTGCGGATTGGTTTGTACAAACTCGTGACTATGGTAAGCCCTCGACTTCGTCTCGGGCTTACATTCGTCTACTCGTTTGTAATAACCAACTTACTGCACTTGTATCCTACCCTTTAATTTTTTTTAATATCAAAGATAATAAATAACCAATAAGTATACGTCATTGCTTCATGAACGTATGGCCTTTCTTAGAAGAAAAATCTTCAATTTATTCAAATTTTCAGAATAAACATTATTTCTTAATTACACGATACGTTTAGAGTCTAATGAAAGTAGAGACTGAAAAAGCGTGGCAAATTTAAAAATAACAGTATTGAAATAAAAATAATATGAAATGCCTGGAATAATCTCACTTAATACTTGTAAGTTATAATTTTTATTGTAACACAATCAGAACACTAGTGTTTGCATTTCATATTAATTTTGGGGTTGCAATGCAGTTTTCTTTTTTATTTGGCGGTCGTTTTCAGTCTTTACTTTCATTAGCCAGACTCTACCTACAATACCTTGGAACTTAATGTTATTGGTTCCTAAAAATTTCTAAGACAGATCATTAGTAGGCACTTACAGTTTCAACTCGTTATCAACGACGCTCAAGCCATAAACATCTGTATAGTTGTTTAAAACACTTTTTGATACACTCGAAGCAAATCACAAGAACACATTGAAAGCCAAAGTGGGACACTTACCTTTTAAATGCTTAATTTTGGCAGTTGCTTTCCACGTGAAACAGCAATGAATTCAATAGTAACAAAAATAAAACAAAACAATTAAAAAAGTCACAGACGCACAGAGGTTATAAGCAATTAAACTCAATTAATCGCAGTCTTTTGTTTTCGCGCCAAGAGTTTAAAAAAAAAACTAATTTTCAGCCAGTTTTTTTTACATTTGTAATGACACTGATACTTAATTTTAATCAGTCGATGTTTTCGTATTTTTTTTCTCAATTAGGTAACAAGTGGGTAACAACTATTGTCACAGGATGGTTTCTTTCAACTGCGTGTTTAGATGATTAGTTGGCAACTGCAGCGAATAGCTGGTGCATCATTGTGCTGGTGCCACAGGGTTATTTTAATCATGCAGACGGCTGATATATTGAACTTTTATTCAGCGTCACTGATTCGATACGTCCAAATGGCGTTTCCTAGTTGTAGATGAAGAATTGTTATGGCATGCTATGCAAATAGATTACGATGATAAGAATTCCGTGGTTATGCACCCCATTGTATTTTTCCATGACCTTTTGACGTTGATTTCCGTGTTTTTTTTTTTTATTACCAAATTATGAAATTTAGTAGGTAGCTAGGTAGGTTACCTATACCATCTTTGCCTATACTTACATACAGCAGAAATAAAACATTATATAAGTGTATAGGTAAATACATGGGATACAAAACAAATGGGCCAATCATTGTTTTCTAAACACAAATGTTTTGAGTCAATGATAAAACAATTTCAGAAACTGGATCAGAAGAGGATGGATAGAGGAAATTTGTAGAAAAGGTAGAAGAGCTGGTGAATTGTGGTGTGCTGTTACAGAAAATATTTTATTACATAAATTATTGACATTAGTGCGTTTCATATTCGACCACAACGTCATATAGTCCCACAGATCTAGCACCATAGTCCTAATGCATAGCCCACCCAGCCCGTCAACGATAAAATTATGCAGAGGTATCAGGACTAGCGTCATCTCTACAAAATTGTATAAAATAAAATTATACATCAACAATGTCAGGCTGCTGCTGGTTTTCATCAAGGAGTTAGTTAATCAAATACAACATAGATGTCGTTAAATTAAATTAAATAAAAAATTCATCATCATCATCCAGAAGACGTCCACTGCTGAAAATAGGCCTCCGCACTGAACGAAAGCTACATCCACGGCAGTCGCGGGCATCCAGTGGATGCCCGCGACTTACAATATTGTCGGTCCATCTAGTGGAGAGGCCAACCTCCGCAGCGAATAATATAAAAAAAAAATGTGTTATAATATGTATATATATCCAATACTTAACAGAAGGTTCTTACGGAAAGAAAAATTGAGAAAATTGTGAAGAAAATTGGACGATTTTAATTCGCGTGTGAAATCGCGGGTCGAAGCTAGTATATATTTTATTATATATAAAAATGAATCTCTATTTACTTTGGTCACGCCATACTTGACAACGACTTTACCGATTTCTTTCATCTTTATTTTATAAGTTTTCTAATATTTTGTAAAGGGTTCTTACGGAGAGAAAAATTAAGAAAACGCGCAGAAAATTTGAAATTTACAAAAACTCGTGGTTACACGGGTGGAACCGCGAGGTGCAGCTAGTTTTTAATAAAATTGTAGGAATCCTCAAAATCATTTTACTTTACTTTTAACTATACCTACTCAATCCAATGGCGTAGGTAATTACTACTACGACTTGTCTGTTAGCACTATTAAAACAGTCAAGTGCCTTAGTGTAGCCAACTAAGTAGTAAAGTAGTAGTGTAGTTAAGTATTAAAACAGACCAATACCTTAGTGTAGCCAACTAAGTAGTAAAGTAGTAGTGTAGTTAAGTATTAAAACAGACCAATACCTTAGTGTAGCCAACTAAGTAGTAAAGTAGTAGTGTAGTTAAGTATTAAAACAGTCAAGTACCTTAGTGTAGCCAACTATGTAGTAAAGTAGTAGTGTAGTTAAGTATTAAAACAGTCAAATACCTTAGTGTAGCCAACTAAGTAGTAAAGTAGTAGTGTAGTTAAGTATTAAAACAGTCAAATACCTTAGTGTAGCCAACTAAGTAGTAAAGTAGTAGTGTAGTTAAGTATTAAAACAGTCAAATACCTTAGTGTAGCCACCAGACAAAAATGGAGCAGCATTCAAAGACGGAACTGCTCATTGAAAATGACAATGGCGCAGAAATTCCTTGTACCATCGATAAAACTACAACCATTGTTTTTGTCTTCCTGACAAACTGTGTAAAGGTATTTTAATAATGAACATTAAATTATGTAACCATTCTTTTATACGCACAGCGTGGGTGTGGAATTCTCAGATGCAGTCTATATTCCCCGAATAGTACAATTACGTCATAAAATCTTAAGTAAGCAGGTTCTCTCTAGGCAAAAGTGCTCCATCAGTTTGCGTTGTTTATCATCAGGCGACATAATGTTGATAATAAACCGGCCAAGTGCGAGTCGGGCTCGCGCACGTGTTCCGTACCACCACAAAATTTAATAACGAAATTACCAGTTATGACTTGGTAATGAACTAAAATTTGACTCCAACTTTTGAATGAGCACCTTTGTTTAAAACTACCTACTTAAATAACATGAACAAAATATTATGCTAACTAGAGGCTAACAAAGTTTTGAGTTGGATAAACCGTATCAGTTTCCTGCGATACAGGCCTAGCCTAGTGCAGGAATCGCAGTATACACAATTAGTATTTCTCCTTCATAGAAATAAGCCAGTGTGTATTTTTATTTTATAAACAAGTATATAAGCCTATGTTTATGCAAATAAAATATTTTAATTTTTTATATTAACTCACACTTGGCCATTATTTATTGTCTGCTGTTATATTTTAAAGTGTGTACTATAATCGTGCCAAGTTTGACGCTTGTACATATTACCATTTTTACATTAGAGTCAATACAAAAATACGTTTGTTGTATGGAGACCCTCCCTTTCGTTTTTTTAATATTATTGGCCCATCGGGCAGGCTAAAGCCTTTAAGGCCATACCGCCTGTTCATATGTTTTGTATAGTCTTAATACGTCAAATAAGTCATAGTCACAGTCAGAGTCAAGTTAACTAAGTTACGGTCAAGTCAAACTCATGCCCCTGTAAAGTGGTGGGGACTTTACAAGAGGCTCATATTTTTGGAGAGGAGTTTTGGAAACAACACGAAAAGACACGTTTCACCTCATTATATCACTTTTACGAGCACTTAATGAATAATAATTCACCATTTAATACACATTAACACTTGAAAATACACAAGTTTAGGAAAATAATAGCACAAGCCGACACGTTTTTTCAACGTTGGCGCCAAAACCTCTTCCTCCCTTTCGTTTTTTAAACGATTTTTTTTTCTCTTCTGTGGTTTTTACTTTTCTTTTTTATTATTTCTTAGTTAATCCGCCGTAACATTACATATTCTGTAGAAATTTCAACTGGCTATATTACGGTTTGAAAGATACAGTGTTTAAAGGTAGGACGAACAGACAGACAGACAATGTAGGCTTAGTATAATAGGGTCCCGTTTTTACTCTTTAGGTACGGAACCCTAAAAACATTGCTTTGGTACTCACCTTTAACAAAACGACGCTGAAATAAATCGATGTACCTTTAAATATTTGCCACTTAATTGACACTTTCTAAACAACTTTATAGTTTCACCACACCAAAGAATATCAAAATCAAGTGTGCAAAAAGTTATTATCACATGCTCCACTAGTGAAGTGTGCGGTGACCCAGAGCTTGGCATTAACTAAAAAAATGAGAGTGACTCTGCACGAGACTATGACGTGTGGTTTTTTTTTAATTCAAGATAGTCTAAGCAATGCTTGGTTGAATATGATTTGACAATGTATTATTTTAGTGGTGTGAAAAGATTAGTCAAAACAAGGTGATCAGTATGTTTAAACAAAGGATGTTGATATAATTATGTAAGTACTATCACTTGAATGTTTTGGAAATCTCGTCGACGAACTTACGAGTATGCAGGTATTTCTTTTGTCCACTGTATATTCCTACTAGTAACTGTGCTTATATGGACTCTATTAGTACATATTAAGTCTTGCATACGTCTTTTGGGTTGTCATTGAAGGCTCAATTCAGATTTTTGTAGATTTAGACAGCTTTCTAATATTAAAGTTGTCATAAACTAAATAAGTACCTAAGTACAAATATATGTGTAGCCTTCGCCCAAAATAAAATTTATGGACGGGCGACCATTGAAATTGCTTACTGATAACGATTCAAAACCGTCGGACATATACTTCAACACCTAATTATAACCATGTACAGTACATTTGTTACAAAAAAATAGATTAAAATAGGTAGATAGAGAAAAATAACGGTTTTTTGTTGTGTTATTACACTTGAGCGCCGGCGATCATTTTGTAATCTTCAAAATGCGCTTCTTCTAGGCCCGTCCATTAGTTTTATTTTGGTCGTAGTGTGTAGCTGAATCCCGCAGATACATTTCCAGATATTTACCGAGATAAAAAAATCTACAAATTTGTAAACACCGACGCCACTGGAAGTAGAAGAAATTAAGCAGTATTTCCACCCTTATACGTGGAATATACTCAGCATATTGTCATATTAAATGGATTCACCATTGAGATATAGCCTGTTCAATAAAAAAAAAAGAAATTTCTTCACATAAAATATGTACGGCTAAAATACGTACACACAAAAAAAAATAGTTGTTTGATTGAAATATTTTAGTTTTTTATAATTATATTGTTCTTTATTTTTTCTTTATTTTAATTGTATAAAATGAGTACCGTACATTTTTAAGAAAAAAATTTTTTTTTCTCAGACTGTTCCTACTTAATTGCTTTTATGACAATTCACACGTGGACAAAATAACAACAGTGAATTTGTTTAATATTTATAGATAATTTTTAGGCTTTTTAGTCTGTGGTTTACACAGCTATCACACACAATATAGGTAAGTAGCCTGAATAACTGAGACTGTTATGGTGTATAATATAAATATGTATGGATGCATGTTTGTTTCGGCTTCATGTCCGGAGTGTCATAAATATAGACTACATTAAATTTTACAGTTATGCTTAACAAAATAATATACTTGTTGTTTGTTATTGGTAAATAAAGTTTTTAAATAGTATCAAACTGAGAGACAAACAGCAAGAGGAAAGCTTGAATGTAGCCATTAAAAAAAGTTTTATACAAAGAGTTTATTGCGCTTTACTTGTGATTTTTAGAATACCCCACGACGCGAGCAATGAGGTCCCCTCATCTGCAGTGCATTACCGGCGTAATCACGGTCAGATTCATGACATACTTCCCCCATTTGTTATATAGAACACAAAATAAATATGTTCTGGCATAAATAATAATTTCTCTATAGTTCTGGGTGCACTTATTCTTCATTTCGCAACTCTAATGTACCTAAAGTCAAATGCCAAGCTACCGCGGACTAAGCTCAAGTCGATGCTCAAGACTAAGAGTCTTGAGCATCGACGTAAAGTTGCTAGCCTATCGGTTTTTTATCGGATACATTTCGGAGAGTGTGCATCGGATCTGCATGATCTAAATCCCTCCTGCCCCTTTTTCTATCGGACTGCCAGAGCGGGCACGAAAAATCGTCACTGCTTTATGGTTGATAGTCCGAAAACCCGTACGAAGCGTTTTGATTCCACATGTATTGTGCAAACTGCGGAACGCGCTGCTTGAATGGATGTTCCCCGATGGTTACAATCTGGGTGTCTTCAAATCACGAGTGAATCGGTTTCTTATAGGCAAGCATGCTCCAACATAGACCACATCGTCGCTTAACATCAGGCGAACTAAAAAACTACCACAGAATATCTACTCACTTATACTGATGCAGCAACCAAAAACGTGTCTTGGGCTCCAATACTAAAAAACGCCAGTCTTCCCTATCTTGCGCAAGTTCATGCCAATATTTTCCCACTTCATATTTCCACCCTGAGACGGCCGAAGGGCCTTCAGTCATTCGGCAGCCCCAAGTATGCCATTTTAACAGCGCGATCCTCTCCCAATCGTCATACATTCATTCGTCAAAACGCCTAGCAACGATCTCCAAGACCTAAAACTTTTTTTAGAAGTGAAAGTGTTTGTTGGCTTGTTTATTCCTCTTTCATGCAACAACAGTTCAACGAAAAGCCGTGTTTTTTTATCCATACGTATAAAATAAATGGGTACAGACAACCGGCTCCATACAAAGAACTTTAACAGGAGCACGCACACAAAGACGCGTACGTACAATGATCACGGATCAAGTCGGTCGAACGCCAGTCGCGAGTGCCCGTGCTTTGGCAATATTCGTAATTATCGTTTCGTGTGACAATATTGTCATAATGTACAATGACTTTTCCATTGTTTTCATAATAATAGCAAATAAACTTATTTTAAGAAAGAGTCTTTTTATATATAATAGTTGTGCCCTTCGTACGTGCCGTAATCGACGAAAATGCTATTCGGTAACCAATTCATAGATTTTTATTTGGTTGTATCCTATTACTTTTCATATTTTTATTATGTTTTTGGGTTTTAAAGTACCTAATATAATTATTATACCCAAAAAAATTGTTTATAATCGAAATTCCCAAATCAAAACTTTTCACAGAAAATTATAATTGTTTTGCCAGCCACAGAGCTGCGGTTGCGGTTAGGTTACTAAAATTAAGGTCAGCCAAAGCTGGCCTTCTGTACCCTATTTATTTTGTAGTACCACACGGTCCCACTACACCGGAATAGATACTTCCACACAACTTCCACCACTTACCAAAAGCCGAGGCAACAAATTTTCATTTATTTATTTTTTGTTTGAAATGTAACTTGCTCAAGAGTGTTATTAGCTATGATTCATGAAAGCGGTTCAGCAGTTTGAAGATTATTAGTTCTTATATATCATCATCATCATTTCAGCCGTAGGACGTCCACTGCTGGACATAGGCCTCCCCCATCGATCTCCAAAAGGGCTGGTTGGAAGCAGCCTACATCCAGCGTTTCCCTGCGGTCTCTTTTAGATCGTCCATCCATCTTGTGGGTGGACGTCCTACGCTGCGCTTACCGGTCCGTGGTCTCCATTCCAGAACCTTTCGGCCCCATCGGCCATCTGTTCTGCGTGATATGTGCCCTGCCCACTGCCACTTTAACTTGCTAATCCGGTGGGCTATGTCGGTGACTTTCGTTCATCAACGGATCTCCTAATTTCTAATTCGATCTCGTAGCTCTTATAGCAGAGTTTAAAAAATAAATAAATGATCAATGTATATTTGTTTCCGCACCTCAGTCCTTCCGCAGTTACATTTCTCTAGGGATTGTTGCTGCATTTGGCTTTGGACTGTGGCTAGTTTAGGCTCACGGTGTGAAAGTAAAACCACAAGGAGCGATAGATAGCACATCAATATTTCCCAGTGACAGCTCCCTTACGGATTTATTCCACGGGATTTTCAGATAAGAGCCAAGGCAGCGAGGGGTATCAGATAAAACGTCGCACGGATCGCGATGGAAAGATGAACGAGTCTCGGAAGCTGATTTATGTTGTGCTGAAATGCTTTAAAAAAGTTACGTACTGTTTTACCCGCAATTATGCTTTTTTCAGGATAAAAAAAAATACACAAACGTAAAAAAACAAAACACATGAGAAAAGACATCATGCCGTCACTTCCGTCACGGCATACTAGTCGTTCTTACCTCCAAGTTGCGCCAAAAGATGTTTAACATCAAAATACACATAATCATTAGGTAGGTACAGGTATAGTACCCTTAGTGCGCGAGCTCAACTCGCACTTGGCCGGTTTATTACTCTTTGGGTACGGAACCCTAAAACGACAGTTAAAACAGAGATTGCAAGTCCTCATCAAAACCATGGTATAATAATATACTCCACCAGGTATAGCAAACCGAGAAAAAATTTCCACGTGGGCGTCCCGCAATGATGTCATGATGTCAATTTACAACAGGTTCGAGAGAGATGACGATACACCACGTAACATCCGAATGAATAAAGTGGCAACTGGACAGTGACGTCATTGCGGGACCACTTCCAAATTGCTAGACCTTGTTTTCTTAGATCATGATCAAAACTTTTGCTGAAGATAACCACAAACCCAAAACGTCACCTGTGTACCTTATATATTATTTGTTATCAGCGGTTTTTTTTAAATCGAAATTACGAAGGTCAATAAATTTTAATAAAATGTATATCAATCAACTCTGAAGTGTGACCTACTAAACAAAAAAAAACATTAAAATCAATTCATAACTGGCAGAGTAATCACGTAACAAACACAATAAACAGTTGGACTGCCTATAGCCTATTGAATATCTAACCCACTGAACCCACTACCAGTAAGCTGCGTGAAGAAAGATAAAAATAACATATAATGAGGCCTATTCTGTCATACCACTCAATAAACTAAACCAATCTGACAGGACTAAAATTATCTGCCTCTGTTTTCATTTTAATACGTGAGAGAAGGATGGCAACATTTTTTAGAGCTGTCAAATTTAGTTTAGTTTAGAGAGCATATCTTTCCTCTTTATAATATTAGTATAGATTACTAATTATCACTAATATAACCAAACATCAAAAACGAGATGTTGTCCGTGTGGTAGTGCCAAGAACGCTGAGGCATGATAACTAATATTTTTTTATTACCTCATAAAAAAGCTAATCATAAATAGAGCCCATCAACGAAAACAAAATTAAAATTAGTTCAAAAATAAATAAGATATAAGCAGATATAACCATTTAAATTTCATGCTAGACAGAGAGCGCACTATACTGAGCCGTGACGTCACGGCTCAGGAGCGCCATACAAATGCTATACTAACACACGCTTTGTGAGAAAGGGATAGAGCATCCCCTCCCTATCCCCACCTAAAACTTTAAACGCTTATATCTCAGAGATTTATCAGCCAATTTATATTATTTTTTCATTATGTGTAATGTATTTAGTTATATTCCTCGCTAAGCCGGTTATTTGTAATAAATTAAACATGAGGACATATGCCTATTGCTAAAGAAATTCTCTGCGCGAGGAATAAGCCTCTCTCTTATCACCAGCGGCGTCGGTTAAATGTGGCAATTTTTTTTAAAACTTTTTCTATGCATTAAGTACTTTAATTATATTGTACTAGCTGTTGCCCGCGACTTCGTACGCGTAGAGCTCGGCCTTCGGCCTCGCTACCGCGACCCACTCCAAAACACAAAATTTCATCTAAATCGGTCCAGCCGTTTACTCACCGTTTAAACCTTCCCTAGACCTCCACGAATAATTCAAGACCAAGATAAGATAAATCCGTTCAGCCGTTCTCGAGTTTTAGCGAGACTAACGAACAGCAATTGATTTTTATATATATAGATTGTCTATTGTCTACTAATTATTAATTACAAGTAAATAACAATACAGGACATGATTCATTTGTGCCTTATCGCGCGTGCTGGAAGCGGGACTGATAATACAGTAATTACAAAACTATTTTAATATCATTAAAAATATTTCTTCCTAAGTATTTTTTGTATTTCTATCATTACCAAGTTAGGCAACGTAGGGGGCGCTGTCGGTACTTGGATGGATGACCATCTGGGCGTGATGTTGTCTTTTTGCACTACTTTTATTTTATTTTGTGCTGGTACTGAACCCTCATTGCGCGAGTGCGACTCGCACTTGGCCGGTCTTTTACACGAAAAATCAATTGTCGCTTACCAACACGCGAGTTGGTGTCAAACGTGGGATATACCTGCAATAAAATTTGCATGCATTTTTGTATTTGCTAAATGCAATAATTGGTGAGAGGAGTCTTACTTCCTTGTCATTTTACCGATAAAATCTCCGCAAGTGTTTTATAGGTTAGGATTTTGACAGCTATAAACAACCCCATTATAAAAATCGAAGTACATTTGTGTTGTATATTTTATTTTCTCAAATTTGCTTAGTAATTTTGGCAATCTTCTTCAAGATAAATTGCTGTACTGATCAAATAAACGCAAACAGTCGGACGATCAGTTGGCAATGTTAGTATATAAAAAAAATCGTCTCACCTTCCTGCAACATCAGTTCAGGCTGGCGCTGCCGCCGCTCAAGCCGAAAACCTCAAACGGCGCAAATATGCACACCTTGACTGTGCATGTTCGCTCCGTTTGGGGCGGAGACGATGGGTCCGTGGGGGCCGGCGGCTATGGGTCTTTATCGGGACTTGGCCAGGCGATTGCTGGAGGCGTCGGGTGTCCAGAATGCTGGCTTCTATTTCGCCCAGAAATTGAGCATTGCCATTCAACGTGGCAATGCTGCCAGCATTCTGGGGACCTTTCCCTCCACTAATGGTCTTTTAGTTTAAGTTTTTAGTTTGTATTTAGTTATTTTAAGTTTTAGTTATTTATTTAAGTTTTCGTTAATTTTCTGTTTTTTGTTATATACATATTATTATAGGGCTGCAAAATTAAAATAACTACAATTTAATATTACTTACAGAAATAAAATTTGATAATGAAGCGATTGAAGGGTCTATATTATACAAAAGATTGTCGATATGAATGGGAAATGGAAATTTATAATGAATTAACAAGTTGAAAAATGAACTGTGATCAAAATTGCTACAGGAAAAGAAAATGTATTTCGTGTTAGCACTATTAGCGTAATAAATTACTATAAAAACTTTAACAGTCACATGTTTTAAACGTTTATCGGGACTTATCACGTATTATTTAATTTAGGTAAAAAATATGTACCTTTCGCTCGACGTTTCGACCATGTTACAATGGCCGTGGTCACGAGCTGACTGAAAACTGCGGGTGAGTCCGGCGAGAAGAGCGGGTGTTTTGTTCTCCTACCCTCACTTGATCTTGAAACAACAGTCACCTTATTTAAAAATGGAACGACGTTTTTACTCTGAATCATGGCAACTAATTTAATTAATTTACCAAAGAAGTTACGGGAACTTCTTTGGTACCTAAATTAAATCTTCATGCAATTATAAACTAACTTTTGAGTGTTAAATAATTTAAATTGAATTTATTCGGATTCACATCTTGTGCATCTGCCAGAGTCAAGCAAAGTAGGCAGTCACGGTCAAGTGTAAGTCATGCCGCAGGAAAGTGGTGGAGGCTTTAAAAGAGGCTTCTATGGAGCTTAGAAAAAACACGAAAATACATGTTTCACTTCGTTATATTCTCACTTCTCACACTCGAGCTCAACCACGAATAATAAATTGATAATCCACCATTATAATAAATTAACACTCGAAAATACACAAGTTTTGGAAAATAATACAATGAAGCGACATGTTTTCACGCTGGCATTAAAAAAATTACCTAATTACCATCAATTTTGACAGTTACCTATTGGACTTTTTTCTCAGTAAAAACTTCATTTTATCCACTAGCCAAAACCGTAAAAAACTGCGTTTCTGGACCATCTACGTGACGAATTGTGAGGCATCCTCACATAAGTCGCATCATCATCAAGAGTTGCAGCTATTGTATTCAGTCATCATCATCATCATTTCAGCCGTAGGACGTCCACTGCTGGACATAGGCCTCCCCCATCGATCTCCAAAAGGGCCGGTTGGAAGCGGCCTGCATCCAGCGTTTCCCTGCGGTCTCTTTTAGGTCGTCTGTCCATCTTGTGGGTGGACGTCCTACGCTGCGCTTACCAGTCCGTGGTCTCCATTCCAGAACCTTTCGGCCCCATCGGCCATCTGTTCTGCGTGATATGTGCCCTGTTGTATTCAGTGGTTGAAGGTAATACACTGTGGTAATACAACTTTGTCGCAAAAGTGCTCTGACAATTAGTTCAATAATGTTTAGGTAGATGTCGCTACAAAAGATCTAGATGGTTTTGTTCTTCACTTCAGTAGTACAACACGGGACCATAATTATTATGAAGATCATTTACTCAAGATACGCTAGTAAATATAAAAATGAATTAATTCTAGTGTAAAATCTAAACTGTACGAATAAAGAAAATAAAATCACAAAATTTTCTCTTTAATTCAAACAAGTTTTGAAACAAAAATTGGATAACAAATTTAATGTACTATAGAATAAAAATACTTGCTTGAATCAAAATGATAAAGACAAGTGTGTTCTGAACATTTTGTAATGTTATTTTCTTTATTAGTACAGTTTAATTTTTACTTATGTGCTTACCTACAATTCAATCATTTCGTATGTTAAACAATGTTGCAATGCGCGAGCGAGACAGAGAATGCACTAAGCATTTCCTCCAAATACAGGGATATTTTTTTCGTAATTTCAGGGCTAGTCCAATAGTATAGGTTGTTCATAATGATGAGTAGAATAACCTCCTTTCGGCTTAGTATAATCTATATGCTACTCTCTATGTTTACAATCTCACCTAATTAAGGTAATTGATTAGTAAGATAAATCCAAACATCTTAATCTACATGACTGTTTAAAAATGGATCCCTATTTTCCTTGGTCACTATTACCGATTTCACTCTCCTTTTTTTTTAAGTTTTCTAATACTTCGTCGAAGGTTCTTACAATATGAAAAATTAAGAAAATTGCGCAGAAAATTGGAAAGTTTGAGAAAACTTAACGACGATTTTAACTTCGCGCGTTTGACAGTTCTAAGACAGGACAACGTCTGTCAGGTCAGCTAGTATTAAATAAGAATGTCCAATAACACTTTTCTTGTTATCTCTATTTCTATTAACCTAATAAAGTATCATTACAAAAATAAACTAAAAGCTAAAGTAACTAAATAAAAACAAATTTAAATATAAACTAAAATACTATCTCAAACTTTAAATTAAAAAATGCAATAACAATAAATAAATAAACATAATATTTATCCGGCGAAAGGCGCCGCTGCTATTGCGGCGTCGTATGCTTCTGCAGCTGCCAGCTGGGCTGCTGCTTCAGCACGGTGTACCCGTATAGCTTCCATCTGCGCTTCATCCACTATGTACAAAATATTGCTGCAATAAGGTATCGGGCAGTCGCTCGTCTCCTGGCAGTGCTTGATGTGGAAGCTCCACAGCGCGACTAGCTGTACGCAGAGCCTACAGTTGCCCCTAGCTTGTAGCTTGCAGACCTTCTGGTGCCTTACCACAAATCTCATCTTACGGCAAGCACCCCGCCGACAATGAGCATCCCTGCACTCGTAAGCGTGCACCAGTAGATTGAGGGTTCTCTGCATAGCAATATCAAGGATGAAACATTTATGTCTTTCAACAACACGCGCCATATTTGCCCTTTTCTGCGAGGTACCAACTCCAACCCAGCTTCAACGTCTTGTATATCGTTCCTTCTTTAGTCACACACACAGAATAACGCCTGTTGTGGCCCTAAGATCGTAGCCTGTTGCACGTAAAGTTTCACCCACAAAGGGTACTAAGGTATGAATTATGGACTGTATATACACTTGGTTGTAAGACTAATTTATCGGTAGAGTTGAACGAGGGTACCACCTACATATTTTCTAAGTTATCCGCAGAAAAATTGAAGTTCCATCGTTTGGCCAACTGATACAGATAAACTGGTCCGTCTGTATTGCTATTGATCGTGGTCAACTGAGCTTTAAGATGCGCGCGCCGTTTTGGATATCCGCCAATGATGAATTGAGCTGCGATATATTAGCCAATCATAATATTCGTAGAATTGCACTAAAGTCGCTTCAAAGTGAAGTCGCTGTGCATCCTCGGCCTCGAAAGTTCAATCATCGCAAATAACACTAGCAAACATGAAAACCACGGACCAAGTAAATGGTCTGCAGATTGTGACTGACTATCGTATCATAAGTACATTGTATCCGTCATTGTATAGTCACATTTTTAAACGATTTTTTTACAATACTTTTCACCACTAATATATATGTATGTATGCGGGTATGCCTTAGGACTCTGGAGTCACTTCTTCTTCGAGTTCTTTCAACAGCTCGAAGTGGCTGATTGTAAAACAAAAAAACGTAAACAAATCCGTTTGTCATATAATTATTTTTGATTTAAATTTGATTTGTTGGTTAATCCGCTGTAAAATTACATATTCTGTGAAAATTTTCAACTGGCTATCTATTATGGTTAAAAAATACAGCCTTTAAATAAGATAAGACATACAGATGACAGACAGAAAGCGTAGGCTATCAGGTTGACTCCCACAAGATATAAAAGATGCACCTTCCCGCAACTCGTCCAAGTTTAGAGCGAAGAAATGGCTTCTTGAGCAAGCATTTTATGGGGTGAATGAATTTTTGCATAATATAATAATAATATTATAATATATAACTTTTATTAGCTCTGCTTTATTTCACATTCCAATGCAATTCAACAAATCTATTCAATCATTTTAAGTTCACTTAATCATGGAAAGTGAAATGAGGTTATTAAGTTAAGTTACTATTTTAAGTTACCTACTTATGCTTACCTATGTAGTAGGTACTTGTGTGTGATCTTAATGTGTGAAATAAATTTACTTATAAAAATTTACTTACTTACTTATTATACACCGAAATAAAAAAATACAAAAATAGGTAACTTATAAATAATACAAAAACCGGCAGTATAATAGGCGGCCTTATTTAAGCGATTTCTTCCAGGCATACTGTAGCGTAATGCAGCAAATTATTGACACTTAAATTTTTTATATTATTATTTGATTATTTTGACTCTTTTATTGACCACAATTGGTAATTTATTGATGTATTGATGTTTTGTATTATTTACTATAGACAGTATGATGTATGCTTATTATTATTGATAAATTGTTATTGCAATTAGCTAATTACACCATGACATGTAACTTGTGTTACGAATAAAGAGATATGAGATATGAGATATTGACACCCGGTGGTGTGGACCCTTAGAATAAATACACAAAGAAACCAAGTACATTCGCAAAATTTAAGCCATTCAAATGGTGTCATATATGACACCAAAAAATATATAAAATTTTTACTATGATAATTTGCTCGGTGAAATCGTACCACAACAAATCAGAAAAGCAGCATAAGAGTTATGGTGTGACATTCCACAGGTAATCCATTAATTTTCTTGCTTAAATCGTTTAAAATACCAATCGAAACGTAAGCTACAAAGCGAATTTGTAGCTTACGTTTTGAGAAGGCGTTGTTTGGAAACACCTTCTCTGAGTAGTTATTCTAAGTGTGGACCCTAAAAATTTACAGTGGTGATTTTGAATAAGAAGTAATCATTATTGCATTCACTAAGTACCTACTTATCTTTTGTTGTAGTAGCAGTTCGAATGAGTTTATCAGTCACCCACTTTGCGTTCTGGGATACAGTTGTGTACTTACATAATAAAATTATTATGTAAAATGGAGTGAAAAGAAACACCAACCCAACAATATTATATTGATATAAAATTAGACATAGACACAGTGTGCAGTGTCTACGAATAAAAGTTTACTTCGTAACCCCAAGGGACCGCAAAATACAGGCTCGGCCTAGTTTGGGGCCCTTTAGCTTAAAACAATCTAATTAATTTGTAATAATATGGTTATTATTATAAGATAAATAAATTATTTAAATTTGAATTAAAAAAATATTTTAAGTAAGGTATCTGTTGTGATATATTTGTTTATAATAGTGATATAATTTTTGTTTGCGGAGTTGGGCAGGAAAGTTCAGTATTTTATTGTTTTTCCTTTTGTTTTTGTTTACTAAATAACGTGTATCTATAAAATCATCATGGCCTATGTGTCAGGCGGATTTTTATTAAAATTAGGTATTTAACATTTTGGAACATTGTATTGGGGTACAATCACGTTTTCTTACAATTGCTTCTATTAAAACCCCTTCAGTGGCCTTGTTTCTTCACCTTCCTACCAACTAATCTTTTTTTTTTAAATTGACGGTAGTTCTGAACTTTTGACAATAACGTAACAACTTTGGACAAAATATAGCTCTGGTAAAAATTGCAGTGAATATGTGTTTCAAAATCATCGTAGTAGTGTGCATTATAAGTGTGAGTGGTAGTGGCATATATCATGAGAACACGAAAGTTACTTTTCGTAATCCAGCGGCTAATTCTGAGTTTTTTGGATATTCAGTTGTACTGAATCGTAATGGGTATGTAAAGTTTCTTTAATTTTTTCTGTAATACTACAAAAAGCAGTACAGAAGGCTGTAAAGTAGTTCCTTCTGTACTGTGCCAATAATTGAATTTAAATTTGATAAAACATTCTTTCGGGTTTTTCCACTTCGATCAAAATAAATACACAAAACGCGGCCTAAAAACTCCGCCAAAACGCGCCGATGCAGCAGTTTGCACTCAGTTACTCGTTACCTAGCGATGAGTAAACATCCTGTGTCATCAACAATTTCATAGATAGTATGTATTGACAATTAATTCTCCACTATTTTGCAGGGTTTCAGTGTATGTACGGCATGTGATATTCTTGGTTTATTTGATCTAAGGATCTCCGCCAATTATTAAAAAAAAAACAACGCGAATGTTAATCTAAAGATCAATCGGATTTTATCATCTCTATTTTTTTAAAATGTTTAGCATAGTATGTTATAATGTGCGAAAGAGACAGCCCTGACCGGGGAGCCTGATCGTCTGTAGAGGCTCCGGTGGTTGTTCCATTTAACTGCTCTCAAGTTTTTCCACATAATTCCAGGCTTATTGTAGGAGCACCGAAAGCGCGAACCAGACCTGGGCAAACAGGGTTGGTGTTCAACTGTACCCTATATGGATTGGATTTAACCCATGCACGGAATAACACTGTTAATTGCTTGCCAGCAGTAGATCCTAGCGAATTATGTAAGCAATTGTTTTCTTATAGTCATCATCATCATTTCAGCCATAGTAGGTCCACTGCTGGACATAGGCCTCCCCCATCGCCGGTTGGAAGCGGCCTGCATCCAACATTTCTGTGCGGTCTCTTTTAGATCATCCGTCCATCAGTATCAATAACTTATCTGTGAAGCTATGAACAATACAATACAATACAATACAAAAACTCTTTATTACTCTTTTTTTTTCTTTTTCTCTTATTTTCTTTTTTTTTTCTTTATTTTTCTTTTCTTTTTAATCTTTTTTTTTTTTTTTTTTTTTGTTTCTTTATGTCTTTATTTCTCTCTTTTTTTTGAACTACACCGAGAAAAGCTATGCTTGGCGTTTCTCTGAGGGATCGCATCCGGATCGAAGTTATTCGCCAGAGAACTAAAGTTACCGACGTAGCTCAGCGTGTTAGCAAGCTGAAGTGGCAGTGAGCCGGTCATATCTGTCGCAGAACCGATAACCGTTGGGGAAGACGTGTTCTAGAGTGGAAGCCACGAATCAGTAAACGTAGCATAGGACGCCCTGAGACTCGTTGGAGTGATGATTTATGTAAGATGGCTGGCAGTGGCTAGAAGCGAAACGCCTAAGATCGGGCTGATTGGCATGCCGTAGGAGAGGCCCATGTCCAGCAGTGGACTAGTATAGGCTGATGATGATGATGATTAAAATAATAGCGATTCACACTTCCACGAGTAGAAAAGAGATGAAGTTTGCGCGCTACTTAAAACATGAGCGCTTTTCAGATTGTTGATTTAAAAAAGTTCCAGCTGACTCGAAATATAGAGATAGGTAATAACAGCAAATATTAATTAACACAATTTTATTGACCTGTTGATTCCGTATCCGACATGTTAATTATGTTATATCCTTGATATAGCAAAGAAATAAAGAGTATGAAATTGTGTTTATAAAAAAAAAAACATACAGTCGAATTGATAACCTCCTCTTGAAGTCGGTTAAAAAGCGTGTTTGGCTATTTTTTCTTAATTTTTCCGAGACTAAGTAATATGTTTATTTTTTAGCTCGCTTTTTTAAAGACGACATGTGGTTTGGAGCAACTGTAGCTTCGTTAACTGATGGAAAATCGTTGGTAAGTAGCTAATTTATTAGTTATACCTACTCGTAATACGCACGATGACATATTTTTTAACTCTTCTACAATATTCTTACGCATATTAATTTGATGTAAAAGTATCGACTCCAAAACTAGTAAGCAGAGCGCAGCTTTTGAGGTGTATTTGATTCCAATAATACGTAAGTACGAATAATTTTGTTCGAGCGTGTGATTTGGAAATATCAATAATTTTGTAATTTTGATGTAAGACTTTTTATATTGATATTTATAAATTTACATTATACCAAAAACATATTAAACTGGCTTCGTATCGTTTCCTACCTTTAAATTCTAAAACAAAACTTAAACAACTTGTATAATTATGGCAACTGCGTCAGTCACGCGGAGCCAAAATCCGAATACGGAGAAAAGAAAAAAAAAAAGAAAAAAAAAAAAATTGGCATTTAAAATCTAGGTCAGCATAGTAGGTACATATAAAGATACCTATTTCATCAAATAAAAATCATAAATGTAGGGATTCTAGTTCTTTTCTATTATGCATATCAATTGTATAACTCAGTATTTTAAAGTGGGGATTATCCTGTCTTTGATAGTCTGTATTTACCAGTCAATTAAATTAAACTTTGATCTATAATGTTATCGGTAGCTTTAAAACTGCGTGTTTACAATAAAATTACCATTTTATCACAGTTTTTTAATATCCGTGGTTTAACCCACGTATCTACCCATGACAGAAAGGAAAATTGTATAAGAATATGCATCCATGACAGAAAGAAATGGAGTACCTTAGTATATGCATCGTATGAGGTACTTTATGATCGATAAAATGAGGAAGAGGAATCTTCACAAGACATTGTTGTTTAGGTCAAAATCATCATCAGCCGGAAGACGTCCACTGCTGAACATAGGCCTCCCCCTTTAACCTCCACACTGAACGACAGCTTGCCTTTTGCATCCCCTGGAAGAAAGGTTCTGGAGTGGTGACCACGAACGGAAGACGCAGCGTAGGGAGGCCTCCCACTAGATGAACCGACGACATTGTGAGATCTCACATCACATCTCGGTTCATCTAGTGGGAGGCCTCCCTACGCTGCGTCTTCCGTTCGTGGTCACCACTCCAGAACCTTTCTTCCCCATCGGTTATCGGTTCTTCGAGCGATGTGGCCTGCCCATTGCCACTTCAACTTGCAAATTTTAACAGCTATGTCGGTGACTCTGGTTCTTTATTGAATATCCACGTTTCAGATTTTATCGCGCAAAGAAACTCCGAGCATAGCTCTCTCCATTGCCCGCTGTGTGACTGAGCTTTAGTTGTTTAGGTACAACGGAGTTGTGTATATAGACGGCGGAACGGAGAAAACATGCGTTTTAAGTAGGTGTAATTCGTTTCTAATAAAAATGGAATCAGTCTAGCGCGATTTTGAGACGTCAAAATGGCAATTTGCAAAAAATTAATGTAAATAGATATTACGTAATTTTTATTAAAAAAATTAGCTGCACCCCGCGGTTTCACCCGCGTAGTGATGAAAAATGGTGATTATGCTGATGAAAAGCATATCTCTGTATAACCTATCTCCATCTCCTGGTTCTAAGCTACCTCCCCACCAATTTTCAGCTAAATCGGTTTAGCCGTTCCTGAGTTATAAATAGTGTAACTAACACGACTTTCTTTTATATAAAGGTAGATAAACGATATTTTTAAACATTAACCGTCTTACCACAAAAGATTTAAGCACGCTTTAGACAACTGTTTGGCATATTTTTCGCAGGGAAACAATTTCTAAACACTTGTCTAAAGCGTGCTTAAATCTTTTGTGGTAAGACGGTTAGTTTTTGGTAAATTGTACCAAGAATTACTGAAGATAACCGTCTTGGCGTCACAAAATGGCGCTAAACCGATCCTATTCTTATTTGAAATGCATTATCTATGTTTTATTTTTATATGCTTGTCACTATATTTCCAGAATTTTATTTTGTACCTTTTATTTGAAAGGTTTCTGTGTGATAGTTTTTAGTTATGTTTGATTAGAATCTGTGAATTCTGTGATCTAAAAATGTTTAGCTCTTTTCAGAATTCGTCATGGTTTCATTTAAATTAGATGTATTATAATTTAACTTTTTTTTTCAGTATTGCGCTCCAAGATTTACGGAACCGTACAATTCTAAACATTTACTCGCCCATGGGGTGTGTTTGATTTCTATTGAAAGAGGATATAGGCACAGCTCTGTCAATCCACTTAGCGAAAAAAGTGAGTAGATCTATACTCATCGCGAAGATGATAGAATATTAACTATATTAAGTTAGCATCCCGTGGCCGAGGGAGCGATGGTGGCTGAGCGGCAGCATGTGCGCTTTATAATCTGACAGCACCCGGTTTGATCCTCGGCCAACCAATGACTTATTTAGTATCTAAACAAATTTTGTGCAGTTTCGATGCCATCGCTCAAAATCGGTGAGGGAAATCTTCGCGAGGAAACCGAAAAATTCCAAGACATGACATTCAACATGCACTGGGCCAGCATGGTGGATTAGGGCTCCTCCACTCTTTCTCTGAGAGAAGGCCTGTGTCCCATTAGTGGAAACATGAAAGGCTGATAATGAATGATGGTCCCGTGGCCAAAATGCTGGTCAGTATCTCTCCCAACGGGTCAGTATTGCAATACTGCTGGCAGGAGATAGCCACGTAGGAGATAGCCCGTTGGTCCAGTTGGTAGTGAACCTACCTTCTGAGCCTGAGGGCGTGGGTTCGATTCCCACGTAGGACAAACATTTGTGTGATGAACATTTGTGTTTGTTCTATATCTGGTTGTTAATATCTATTTAAGTATGTATATCAGTCTCTGGCAGCCATATCACAAGCTTTGCTTAGTTTGGGGTCAGATGACCGTGTGTGCAAAAATGTCCCAAAATATTTATTTATAAAAAAATAAATAAAAAATATGCAGGCCGCTTCCAACTGGCCCTTTTGGAGATCGATGGAGGAGACCTATGTCCTGCAGCGAACGTCCTATGGCTGAAATGATGAGACATCGTAATTATAGTAAATAGGTATGTGAACGATTCCAAAAAACGGAGAAAAACGCAAATCAGTGCTTTTTTTCGCGGATAATTCTGCGCTTAACCACCAACTCGCCTGTTGGTAAGGGACGATGTGGTCGAAGATGAAGCACGCAGACATAGAAGATACCTATTCCCTTTGGCCTTAAAAAAAAGGCCTAGATTATGTTTCCTTACGTGTTTTGGTCTTCACAATTGCCTAGGTAAAACTTTAAGTTTTAATATGACACTTTTTTTTAAATTTTAAACATACCATGGAAGTAGACAAACTGAAACTATAGATGACCGAAATTGCAAGCGGGAAAAGAAGGCCTTAACAACTTTCGGTGAACTTTGCCATTAGTTCGCCAGAAAATAATTGTTATGTTAAATTGTTGTCCACTGATAACAATGAAGTTGCATTCTTGATAACTCTCTGTAATGAAGCCAATTACAACTTCGACCAAAATAAAATGAATGGCCAGGCCATAACCATTGAACTTGCTCAACAAAAACGAGGCAAAACCGTTGGACATATTATACTTCAACTCTTCACTTCAACCATGTACAGTAAAGTTACAAAAAAATTATAGCTGTTTTTAAATGTGTATTTACATTTCGGAAAGCACACGAAGGCATAATTTTGTCATGTTTCGTTATCATGTAACCAATAGACGCGTGTTGCACTTCCTACGGCTAGAGACCAACTGAAACGAAGTGAGAGCTGGCGCTCATTTTGTAATCATCAAAAATGCGCTGGTTCTGGGCCCGTCCATTCATTTTATTTTGGTCGAAGAATTACAATGTGAATATAGATAAAGAATCATCAAAACAGTTCTTACAGCGGCGCGTTCGCAGTTACACAGTTTTGATGATAACACACATTTTGAACATATCTATTGTGTTTAATACTAGTAGGTTTTATTGTTGCTGTGTTTATAAGTTTGTGAGTGAGAACTTTTTGTTTTTGAATAACTATCGGTCTCTCTCTGTCTAAATATGCTACATAAATGGTCATATCTTTTGATTGCGTTGACTTACAAGTTTGATTTTTTCACAGCTTGAGAGGAACCGTAGATTTGAGTATTTGATATAAATTTTCAACCTTTTGTAGTTGGTATGCATGGAAGAACCTTATTGTCCATTACAAAGTTAAGTTTGTCGTTCAATTACACTTCTTTTTGATGTTTTTTTATTTGGATTCGTGCTTTGAGAGTCCCGTCCAACGGAACCCTCAGAGTGCGAGTCCTACTCACTCGTACTTGTCCGGTTTTTTACGTAAGTATAGGTACGGTTCTTGGTTGACAGCAGGCTAGTTAGATGACCACAAGAGGCAGGCAGTTGTTGATAATCAATCATGAATCTCATTGTCTTATTCTTAGTGATCGGAGCATGATTGGTGATCATGTTTTATTTTTTGATGATCATGTTTTTTTCATGAACTTTGTTGTATTTTTGTAGATCATAGTTGGCTTATTAATGATAATAGCATGGTTTCAGGTCGGCAAGCTTTCATGACGGATGGCAAACGTCGAGAGTATGGCGAGTACGGCACCCATTTGAACTTCTATGCATACGGACAGGCTGGCATATCCGTTAAAGTTGTTGAGAACGGTAGCGTCATTATTGGAGCGCCTGGTCTTCTGCAATGGACAGGTATTTAGGCAGGTATATTTATAGCGATGGGCTCAGCAGTTTATACCAGATTCCAGACGTGGGCTCAAATCCCAACAAGTTTGAGCTGCCGGTGAGGGAAAAAGCGTGAGGATACCATATAATGGTGGTAGGGTATTTTCAACGTTTGAAAGTTGAAGTGGCAATGGGCCGGTCACATCGCTACTTCACTAGCTTTGTGTATGTGTGCCTTCGAACATATTTTTTTATTGATGATGTGTGCAATGTAACCGATAGTGAGGCGACCAATGAGCAGTGTGCATTTTGTATTTGTGTTCTGTTTTGAGATGTGTGCAGGTTATTATACTGAAGTGTGCACTTGTAGAGATTTATGTTCGATTACTTGCATAAGTGCATGAAAAAACTAGTGTATGCTATAAGTGTTTATTTCGTCCCCCGCAATGAAATGACAGACTTTTTTCCATAGCAGCTCGGGAATATCGTACATTTTTTCCATTCTAAGAAAAATTTGAATGGGAAAAGTATATTTATAATTTCCCCTCAGCCGTGGTACATGCGGTAGGTCCGAAGTGTCACACGATCACACCTCTTTATAATAAAACGGCCAAGTGCGAGTAGGGCTCGCGCACTGAGGGTTCCTACTACAAAAAGTAGTGCAAAACGACTACATCACGCCAAGGTGGTCACCCATCCAAGTAATGTCCGCGCCTGACGTTACTAAACTTTAGTGAACAAAAATGTATCACCGACTCACATGCACTTGATCAGTATTTATTATATGTTATTTTATAGAGTGTGTACTATAATCATGCCAAGTGTGACACTTGTACATATTACCGTATTTACACTGAAGCAAATAAATAAATAAAAAAACATTTAAAAAACGTTTGTTCGGAAACCCCCTTTAGTTTTTACTTTTTATGTTTCCGTACCCAAAGTGTGACGGGACCCTATTACTAAGCCTACTCTGTCTGTCCCGTCCTACCTATTAACGGCTGTATCTTTCGAACCGTAAATAGATAGCCGGTTGTTGAAATTTTCACAGAATATGTAATGTTACGGTGGATTAACTTAAATAAACAAAAGTAAAAACTGCATATAGAACTATACGTTGGCTTGTCTCCGTCTTATATTTAAATTCTTGAAGTCCTTATTCATTGTAAGCTCGTGTAATATTTCTATCTCGTTTTCAGGCGGTATCATAAATTATCGTTTCAACCCACGTGAAGGAAGCAATTACTTCAGTAAGCAAATTATCAGTAACCCCTACTACACTCACGAATTGGGACCAGATGACTATTTTGGTACGTATCTACTGATTATATTTTGATACGATTCCAGAACCTGCCCTCGTTAAATACGGAATCTTAAAATAGTTACTACACATTTCCCGTCTTACTACAAAAGATTTAGAAACGCTTTAGACATGTGTTTAGCATACTTTTCACGGTGAAACAGCTGCTAAACACACGTCTAAAGCGTTCTTAAATCTTTTGTAGTATGACGGCTTAAGTTTAGATTAAAAATAAATAAAAAAACACGTTTCCAGTGCATGCATTTGTGTAGAAAGCGCTGCCCGAATGCGTATTCTCAGATGGTTTCCAGTTTCACAACTTGGTTCTTCAAATCGCGAGTGAATCAATTTTATCCAGGCCAGTGTGCTCCATCGTGGAAAGTATTAAAATTAGGCGAGTTTACAAACAGAGGGGTGTTTTAAATTTAACGTATGTATCTGTGAGTGACGTGTTTGATATATATGATATGTGCAAAAAAACTATCTGTCTGTGGCATCGTAACTTCTAAACGGATTAATCATTTTTTTGTTGGTTACATGATACAGAGTGTTCTTAGCTATGATTCAAGAAAATTGGTTTTGACATAAGATTAACAGCTCGTTTATTAGGAGTTTAAAAATTCAATTTATACTTGTTCTTACTTGTTTGCCTTTCCAAGATTACCAATCAGTTCTGCAAAAACACTTGCTTTTGACTTGGGTCTAGCTAGGTAAATTGTAAAGGAGCTTGTCCCCATAGAAAACTCTACTAGATAAGCTTTTGGTACTTAGGTGAATAAATAAAATTAAAATAAATACTCGGGACATTTTTGCACACACGGTCATCTGACCCCAAACTTAGCAAAGCTTGTGATATGGCTGCCAGAGACTGATATACATACATTTATATTTTTTAATACATACCTAATTAAATAGATATAACCGCCCAGATATAGAACAAACACAATTCTATCCTTTGAGGTAGTCAGTTTTTCATCGTAGCAACAGAAACTAAAGGTCAAACGCAATCTAGAGTTAAAAATAAATGTTTTTGTTTTATGACAGCGGAAGTTTTTTTAAATTGCATTTTTTTCCCTTTATTAGGATACAGCGTGGAAGCAGGAGTCTTCCAACATGCAGCTATGACACTTTTCGTGGGTGGAGCACCCAGATCCATGAGCGGATATGGCCAGGTTACAATTAATACTTTACTTCTTGGTGGCATTCCTTTTCTTTGTTTGGTGTATCTGAGGAACTTGTAAATACTTCTTGATGTACTAGGTTACCCGGGAAGGGTATACTCACAGAAAAGAGAAGTAAATAGAACGGAAATGAGAAAGAAAATCTGTCGCCAGGCATTCTGAGTGGACCTTGATTGAACATTCTTATTTAGATCAACGCGTCTAGCTCCGCATCCAAAGAACTTGGACCTTACCTTTTTGGGTTAGTTCTCAAAGTTCTTTGTCCACATCACAGTTGCTAACTGATTTCGAATGACAGGCGTTTCATTTATATGGGTGCAACAGGCTACAACAAATTTCTTACAAAAATGACTT
Organism: Agriopis aurantiaria; assembly: GCA_914767915.1. Lineage (NCBI taxonomy): Eukaryota > Metazoa > Arthropoda > Insecta > Lepidoptera > Geometridae > Agriopis > Agriopis aurantiaria. The sequence goes on from OU611988.1 coordinate 2,675,453, forward strand.
GATTGCCGTTTTAATAAAAATAAAAAACTGTGGTTGTACTACTAAGCTGAAAGGGGTCCATAGCATCCATCATTATAAACACCTTTTATTATGGGAGCAACTATATCAGCTGTGCCATAAAAAATTGTCATTCACACTCGTCAAAATAAATAAATAAATAAATAAATATTTTGGGACATTTTTGCACACACGGTCATCTGACCCCAAACTAAGCAAAGCTTGTGATATGGCTGCCAGAGACTGATATACATACATATATAGTTTTTAAATACATACTTAAATAGATATTAACAACCAGATATAGAACAAACAGAAATGTTCATCACACAAATGTTTGTCCTACGTGGGAATCGAACCCACGCCCTCAGGCTCAGAAGGTAGGTTCACTACCAACTGGACCAACGGGCTATATAATATTAACTATATAATACATTCTGATCTATTATGGATCAAAAAATACAGCTAGTAAAAGGTAGGACAGTCGGACGGACGGACAGAGGGCGTAGGCTTAGTAATTAGGTATCGTTTACACCCTTTGGGTACGGAACCCCAAAAAATATCATCAACCGTTCCAGACATTTTGTCGTTTTTTTTTTTTTTTTTTTGACTTGTACTGTTGGCCTTTTTGCCTCTACAGCTTGACCGGACTAGTTAGCGAACGCAGAGTGCGTTCGGCATAACTTGGCATTTTGTCGAGTGTCAATGAACTTTTTATATGGAACAGCTTTAGTTTTTTTTCTATTTCATGGTTGGTTCAATAGTCAAAGTTGTTCATAACGATGAGTACTATGATATTATCTCCGAATATTTCATCTGTATAACCAGGCACCCAGTATAAATACAAATTAAGCACGCCATTATTTGTATGCGAGTAATTGAGAGATGATTCATATCAGTAAATATCCTCTATAAGTTTTATTGTTGAACACTGTAATTTTTATCAGCGTAAACCATTTCGGGGTCCATGCCCTTTATCAACTTTTGTTTGTTAATAATACAACTTAAATATTTACAAGAGGAATAGGAATACAGTGTGAATTGCTCATTACTAATTTGCGTGTATACACCGAGCAGTCCAGAGTGCCTAGTGCGTTTTTTCAATTTCGTTTACCTATATTCGGTCGCGTTAAGAGCCGTATTACAAAATGCATGGATAAATTTTAGGTATATTGATTATTGGGCATAAAATGAAACATAATGCCGTGATTGTCAAGACAAATATAAAACAACTAAATCAAATCGTTAAAATTGTTTATTTTAAGTCAGTAATTTAACAAAGTTGGCTCTCAAACTTTCCCTCCTAGAGTTTTGCTAAACCGACTTTTGTAAATCGGAAGTAATAAATTGAAATATTATAGCGTAATTTACATAAAATAATACAGTTCTATTTATTACAGGAATGAAATTTTCTATAAACGCAACGCTAAAAATCTTGTTTTTGTTGCATTTTTCATCTAAAAATGTGAGAAAGTTCTTAACGTTAACTATTTAAACATTTACCGTTAAATATTTGAACATTTACCCCCTTATTAATAAGCGTGGTGTAGTCTTCGAATACTTACATGGTGTTTTGTCTTTTTCTTTCACAAAAAATTTCATTCAAAGAGGTCTAATAAGGGGGTATAAGAGCAGTGCGCTCTAGCGCTATTTAGATGGCACTGCTATTAATTTTATATTTAACGCGATTGAATAGGTAAACGCAGTTGGAAAAATTCGCATACGGTCCAGCTAACAGCACCCGTTCACGAGTTGCCTTTGCAATATTTGCAGGTTCTAGTTTTTGAACCTGCTGTACGCGAGCAGTATCCCCTGAAGATCCACGCTAAGCTCCGGGGTCCACAACTTGGCTCATATTTCGGAGCCAGTCTATGCTGCCTGGATTTGAATGGAGACGGCCTCTCTGACCTTCTAGTTGGAGCCCCTACCTACGTGACCAAAGACGGTGGCTTACCGTATGACCAGGGAGCTGTCTTTGTCTACATGACCAAGCAAACGGTAAATAAAAAAACTAGCTTTCATCTACATAGTAAAACACAGCTTTTGGGAAGGTGTAACTTTATTTGAGTATAATAAATTCTAGAATAAGTAGTTCCAGAAATAACTTCATTCAGATTTGTTATCGGTAATTATGTAGCAAATATTCTCTGGCAGGTTCACCTAACAACTTGTTCCATTACTTTAATTAGTAATTTTCTTGGAATAGCTATTGTTAGGTTTTTTTTTTGTTTGCCAGTGAGTTGGTGGTTTTGTAGGGAAAGTGTTTGGGTAGTGAAGGGATGGTGCTATCGGTATACTCCTTCCCTTCACCACTGTTATTGTTAGGTAGAGCCATTACATCTTTCTATAATTTCGCTTGGGCGGGTCGCTAGTTTAGCGACCCGCCCGCCCGGCTTCGCATGGGTATAATTTACGAGCGAAGCTGGGGCAGGTCTTTAGTTATATATAAAACTTCCGTGAAAATGTATCTAACTGATGGTGATAACCGCATCAGAATCCGTTGCGTGATTTAGGAGGAGTTAGCGGCCATACAGACAGACAGACGCGGAAAACGACTTCAATTTATACTATGTAGAGATAATAAGGCTTGCGTTGGCCGCCATCGTGCTGATGCGGTCTACAATGGAGTACGAGTGCCTAGAAGAAACCGATTTACTCGCGATTTAAAGACAATCAGACTGTAACTAACAGGGAACACCCATTGACCCTTTCATTTTGGCTTAGTACTAACCATTAGCCGTTACCGTAGCCCTGTGTCATAGCGTGTGAACATGGTAGGCTGATAATGATGATGTTGATGATGACTAACCATTCCATGCAAATGTTGCAGGACACTGGATTCAACTTGACCGAGTGTAGTCATGTAATGGGATCTGGTGCAAGTGGTGCCCGTTTTGGGACAACCATAGCTGACCTAGGAGACGTGGATGGAGACGGGTTTAGAGGTAATTTTGTAAACATTTTACTAGACATTTATAAGGATGCACAAAACCGAATGAGGTCCGTTATCATTATGAACAACTTCTAGAAACCAATACTCGAATGAAAATCAAGGGGGGGAAAAATTCCCTGTTTCAAAGAAAATGGCCATTTGCACTACTCCAAATGCATGGAACAGCTGTTGATGATATTTTTTTTGAGATCCGTACCCAAAGGGTGTAAACGGGACCTATTGCTAAGCCTACGCTGTCTGTCTTTCTGTCCGTCCGTCTCTCCTACCGTCTGTCCGTCTACCTTTTAACGGCTGTATCTTTCGAACCGTAATACGTATATCAGAATATGTAATGTTACGGTGGATTAACTAGCAAAATATCAAAAAGTTAAAACTACACGGAGGTTCCCATACAACAAACTTTATTAAACATATTTATATATTTGCTCAAGTGTAAAAACGGTAATACGTACAATCGTCAAACTTAGCATGATTATAGTACACACTCTAACTAAAGTATTACACCAAATACTCGCACTTGGCCGGTTTATTTATAAAACCTTTAAAAGAACAACAGTTATATGATTATGGGATATTTAACGTACCTAATCAGGTTGAAAATATCCTGTTAATAATCAATATAACTGTAGTGAACAACTGTAATAATTTATAACAGTGCTCTAAATGATAATTTCAGATGTGGCAATAGGTGCACCTTGGGAAAATGGTGGATCGGGTGTGGTCTACATTTATAGAGGGTCTGCCAAAGGACTTAGAAGCCAATATACGCAGAAAATTGAAGCCGAAGGAGCACAAAGCTTTGGCATATCTATACCTAAAGGGATTGATGTTGATTCTAATAAATGCAATGGTAAGTTGAATAGTATAACGACGGAATTACTGGATAGATGAAGGGTCTTTTCTATTTCAAATTGTATCAACTACCTATTCAAACCAAACGTGCAATGCCCTGGTCTGCACTGTCAGCAATGACCTACTTGCTAACAGTGGCATGGAATTCGACTAAGCGCTAATCCAGCAATTATACATCGACGGCAAATTGTAAATGTGTACGGTTAATTTAGTAAAATTATAAGTTGAATGTTAGTCAAATAAATCATTTATTTCCGTCAGCGCCCCGTGACGGCCATTTTTTTATCGAGTATTATTAAGTAAGTATTGATAAAGCCGTGATAGCCTATTTGGGAGACCGCTAGACTTGAAAACGCGAGGTCACGGGTTCAAACCCCGGGCCCGTACCAATGAGCTCTTTGGAGTTTATGTACGGATTTTCATACCACTGGCTTTTGGGTGAAGGAAAACATCGTGAGGAAACCTGCATACATACGGAGAAGGAATTCAATGGCTTATGTAAATCCACCAACCCGCAACTAGGCCAGTGTGGTGGATATGACCCAATCGCCCTTTCGGGGGTAGGCTAAAAGTCCAGCAGTGAACTGTTAAAAGGCTGATTATGATGATATGATGATTAAGTAAGTATTAAATTTGGGCTGACAATCCAGTAATGGTTTGACAGTATCTATTGGTTCTAGTTATATGATTATTTACGGGATATTTACCGTGATAAGGTTGTGGATGGAGATCAGATATTTCGTCATTTACTTGCACAATGTTCACAGGAAGACCACACAACATTATCACGGCAAATATCCCGTTAGTAATCATTTAACTGTAGTGAACAACCGTGATAGTTTAAAACAGTGTTCTATTGGTTTTGTTTTTCAGATCTAGCCATAGGTGCAGCAGTAAGCGGCACGGCGTATTTGTATCGCTGTGTTCCCACCATTACGCTGCACGCTTCCATTAAAGTGCCCGACGCAATGAACCTTCCTCACAACGCTACTGGGTTCACAGCCTTGTTTTGCGTCACTGCAGCGGCCAGGCCTCAGTGGCCTCATGTGAAAGCTGGTGAGCAATATTTCAATACCCCCCCTCTCCCTACTCGATACCTCTGAATACTCTCCCGCTAAAGTTACCTGGAAGAGATTGGTCGCAACGCATACAAATGGATGTTGTAATTTTATACCGTGTTAAGCGAAAAGGCTGTACTAAGCCGAAAGGGCTCATTAGTACCCACCATTATGAACAAATTTTACTGTGGGACCAACCCTGAAGTCACGTAAAAACATGATCTGTTTCATAATTTTTGTCGAGAGAGCGTTTTCTATGGAACAACTGATTATATTTATCGTCATAATGATGGGTACTAATGAACCCCTTTTAGCTTAGTATAGCCTTTCCGCGTAACCCTGTAAATATATGTTACAGTCAAAACCAAATTTGACGGTGATAATCAGTTAAAACTAGTTTTGACTAAGGATGTAGGTCAAAACCAGTTTTATCTGATTTTTGCAGACAAAATTAGTTTTGACCGGTTGTGAGTTTTGACTGTTACATAATAATATACAATAATTTTTGTTATATGAACGTCTATACTTACATACTTACAAAGTCGCAGGCAACAGCTAGTTTGAAAATTTTAATTTGATGGAGTAAAATGGCAACAAGTAAAGTTTTTGCATTTTTTAGATTAGTTAACAGTAAAGTTTTATTTTTTAGTGCAAGTTTATTTATATTTGATTTTAAGTTTTTTTCGTATAATTGTCTAATGTTTACTTGTAATCATGTTACTCCGTCAAATTAAAAGATAATATATAGAAACAAACATTTCTTTATTTGTAACTAGCGACCCGCCCGCCCGGCTTCGCACGGGTGTAACTTACGTGCGAAGCCGGGGCGGTTCGCTTGAACCTTCCATGAAAAATTATCTAACTGATGGTGAAAACCGCATTAAAATCCGTTGCGTAGTTTTATAGATCTAAGTATACATAGGGACGGACAGCGGGAAGCGACTTTGTTTTATACTATGTAGTGATAGTGATGTTATTATAATCAGCAAAACACGGTTTTGACTCTTTTTGTATTCGTGTGAAAATGCGCGAGCAAAAGAACTGCGGACAAAATAAGAGCCACTTTATTATAATATAATAGATTTTTTGAGGTTTTTGATATTCTACTACTGGTCATATTCAACATTATTTTTGAAGCTAAATCTTCATCTACAGTTTTCTCATCTCCCATTTAAATGAGGATGCTCCATACCAATCCAATAAGTTTTAAATATTATGTTGGCTTGAAATCCTACGGCTCCTACGGCGGTCCTACGGCTGAAATGATGATATGTCCAGCAGTGGACGTCCTACGACTGAAATGTTGGCTTGAAATGTCAATAATGATGCGTCGTTTGTTTTAGTATTCAAAACAAGAATAGTAATAGACCCAGAAGAGAACCGCGCTATGATATCTGATGATTCACAATACATTGTGTCCATCGTGGCAGGAGACACACGGTGCATCGAGCAAACCGTCGACGTAAAGGTAATATTTATAGGGCATACTGTACTAATCCGAAAGGAGGTCCTTGTACTCATCATTATGAACATCTTTTACTATGGAACTAAAATGGATATCGCGAAAAAACTCTGCACTGGTGTACACCTTTCTGTCTAACCCTGTATACGGTGCGAGCGTATAATAGTGATAAAGTTACGTGTTACTGACGTCAGAGACCGACGTGACGACAGCGTAAAACAAAATCAAAACAAGGCGTCGATTCTATCATACCACTCACCAAACTAAACCAATCTGACAGGACTAAAATTATCTACCTCTCTTTTCATTTTAATATGTGAGAGAAGGATGGTTGCAATTTTAGAGCTGTTAAATTTAGTTTAGTTTAGAGTATCGATGCCATTGGCATTAATTCCGGTGTACTCCTTCTCTAAACTAAACTAATCTGACAGGATTAAAATTATTTGCATCCCTTTTCGTTTCAATACGCCAGAAAAGGATGGCAACAATTTTAGTGCTGTCAAATTTAGTTTAGATAGAAATTCTAGCTAAACGTATTTTGTAATACATTTACAGTCAACTGCAGATTTGTCTAAGCCGATTTTGATGAAACTCTTCTTGGAACCTGTGGAGATATTAAAAAGTAAGTTCTTATATTGTTATTATTTTGTAGCTCAATTACACTTAAGGGTTACTTCGATAATGGATGAATGATTTAACCTTCGTACAACGTTTATTTTTAGGGTTCCGTACCTAAAGGGTTAAATTGGGACCCTATTACTAAGCCTACGATGTATGTCTGTCTGTCCGTCCGTCCGTCTGGCTCACCTTTAAACGGATGTATATTTCGAACCGTAATAGATAGCCAGTTGAAATTTTCACAGAATAGTATATTATAATATTTCACAGAATAAAATAGTAAAGCGGTAAAAAGAACTTGAAATCTAACTAACTCTAAAATTCTCAAAATATTTTTTTATTTTCTGAAAACTTATAATACTTCCCCAGATGATTCCACTGTGTTCAACTACCAAGCAGCCAGGGTTTCAGAAGACTCAGTGTTGGAGTCTTCGTTCCTGATCCAATTAGTGAGAGATTGTGGTGAGGACATGATCTGTACGCCATGGCTAGAGATGACATTGGAAGCTTTAGAAAAGTGAGTAGAAATAATTGCAGTTGAATTTCCTTATTATTACACCTTTATAAGGGAATACGCGGAAAAGGTGTAATAAACAAAAAAAAATACTGTTTTAAATTATCACGGTTGTTCACTAAAGTTACATGATTATTTACGGGATATTTACCGTGGTAATGTTGTGGAATGAGCTTCCGATATTTCGGCGCAGTTACATGCACCATGTTTGCGGGAAGACTGAAGAATGCGGGTGGTTGGTTGATCAGTTTAGTGTCTTATTATAATATAATGGCTGGATATTATACATAATATCTAGATTAATTACCTTAGTTGTAACATATACACCCTTCCGGCTTATTACACTCTTTCCGCGTCAGCCTGTATTAGCTTCACTTATATTATAACTAACTAACAATGTAAACAAATCTTGGAAGTCTATTTTACCCTACTTCTAACTGTTGTATCAAGTTAAAATCTGCAAGTTAATGTAATTTGGTTAGGCATTTTTTCTTTGGCAGCGTTTCCCTTACACCAAGGTATTCAGTATAAGCACACTTTATTCATCACACTATTTACTTTCAGCCCATATACTCCAGGACTCAGTGAACAACTAGGTGCAAAACTTACCATATTAAATACCGAAGAACCGGCTTATGGTGCAAGAGTCAACATTACTTTGCCATTGATTCCAAAGAGACTTCCTAGCCCTTGTAAATTAGAAGACTTAGTGTTGACTTGCGACGTTCCAGCACCATTGTTCCGTGATGAAGGAGTATCCTGGGATATAGAACTAGAGTATAAAGAAAGCAATGAGACAGATTTGAGGATTATAGCTCAACTTGATGATCCACTATACAACAGGAATATAAGCAAGGAATCTGTCGTAGAAGTGATGATGGAAATTCAGCCAGTCGCTGTTTTTAATGTTGCTGGGTATGTTGACTTAATGAATTTAATTGATCTGGGGACTCAGTTAATTTGGTCTACAATCTGGGCCAGCGCTTGAGGGAGAGAGGGCGTGCGTGATGCCCGGCCAAGCCACTACTTGGCCCAAAATATATTGCTTTACCATACAGCGCGAAAAGACCGGCCGCCAGCAATTCAAGCATGTTTTGGCGAGAAAGTTCCGATCGCGGAGGTTTAAAATTTAAATATATTTATGTGTTTAAGTTTTTATTATGGCTCATTCCCAAACGGGCTCAAAAAATCCCATCAGCTCAAAAAACTATATCAAAATGTGGATCGGTATTCAATTTAATTCCTAATGAGGTCTAAGGATTAACAGTTTTTTTAAATGAGATTGACTAAACTACATATTATTTACCCGACTGCCTCTGAAGGAGGGTTGTGTTCTAAAGTGTGTACCTATTTTTCAAATTGATAAAAAATGTGTGTGTCAATCACATGACAGAAGTGAAAAATCCATCAAGGTCGTAGAGAGAGAACTTATACAGAATCTATGATCAAGGTTGACCATATCTCTCTCGCTCCCTTAGTCGACTCGAGCCGACTTTACCCGAACGAGTATCTAAGCGTGACGAGTTTAGTGCTTTCCCCCATCCCAAAAAGTGCCCACTAAAGAACCTAAAAACTTTTCACTTCAAAAACTTAACCAACCAACCGATTTTTACTTAGATGTCCCGATAGACATTTAAAACTTTATTCTTAGGCAATTTTTGAATAATGTAATAGTTAAAGTAATAAATTACATATTAATTTGAAAGATATGGCTCATGAAAATTTATCTGATCAATACATACTTTGATTTAAGAAAACCTCTTCCAAACGACACTATTCCTGTCACAAGAGAAAAGTTTTATGGAGCCGATAACGTCACATTCATGCATTATTTTGAGGTAAGTCATAATTTGAAACCACAATGAAGTATTTGCATCATTTGCATATTTTCGTGCGATACAAATGTTGTTTTTTTCCAGATCTCAAATATGGGCCCATCAAACTGGTTGAATACTGAATTTAATATTACATTACCTACAACGGTATGTACCACAATGTCAATAGCTTTTGTTTTTATTCAAAAGTCAAAAATCAAAGATTTTGACTGTTGAATTGTTGGCACAGAAAAAAATTTCGTTTTACTTTTCTCTGATATTGAGTCACCAAATATTATTATGTTCATTTTTAAATGGCGTATATTATGCTTTATAGTTAGGTACTCGGGAAACATTTTTTTTTTTTTTTTTTTTTTTTATGATTGATTTTAATTACTTTGGTGGTAATTATATGTTAGGCTTAATTTAATTGAATCAGGCGTTACTTTGAAAGAAGAAAGAAAGAAAGAAAAAAAAAAAAAAACGACACCGACATTTTTTTTTTATTCTTTGCGAGAATTTATCTTAAAACTTTCACGAATCTCTAGTGTATATAAAACTTTTAACTTTATCTGAACTTTGCAGGTGAATCTGTCGAGCCCGATCAAAGGCTGCATACAGGAGAACGAAACTAGACTAGACTGCGTCTGGACAATTCCTGCTAAAGTTTCACACTCAATCATTCTGCCGCTGTGGTTTGACTTGGCTACACATAGTAAGGATTGTTTATTTTGTATATTTTTTGTTTTAAGACAATATTTAAAAATCTTTTAGAACACCTGCTTAATGTGGGGCGTGACCAAAATTCTGACGTGATTCTGATTTTCGTAATTAACAAACCAAAATATAAGCTAACATTAACACTACAAAAGACCGTTGAAGGTCTAAAGACAATTCAAATACTCAAGCCCACTACCAGTTGGTAGCGTACCCAGCATGCTGGCGGCATTACCACGCTGAATGGCATGCGTTGAGCCAGAAAGACGCATTTATCATAATAATAAGAATAAGAATAAAATATATTTATTGCCAAAAAACAAAAACAATGGACATATACTATAAGAAACATAAGGAGATACAATGTAATAATATACTTACAAAAGTTATATGAATATTTATATCAGATTTATATGTATGAAATAATTTACGATTCATTTTGCGGGATCCAGTGACTTAGTTTTTAACTACGGTGATATTTTTTTACTGTATGCTTGTTTTGGAGTTCTTTGAAAAAAAACTGTATTGGAGTTTTCATTGATTGTATTTTGTTTATTGAAATGGTACCTATATTATACTTGGTTTATTTTGCTAACTTTTCAGGGGACCTTTTAGGGCAGAACACAACTCTAAACATTACAACTGAAGTCGTTTTAGCCAACGTACGAGATGGAACTAGGTAAGAGAAGTGTGCTTTTTTTATCTTTTTTTATGCCCGATGGCAAACAAGCAGACGTGCCGGCTGATGGTAAGCAGTCACCGTTGCCTAAGGATACTTGTAACACCAGAGGTATCACAAATACGTTGTCGACCTTTTAGGCATCGATAACTCGGGACTGTAAAGTTAAGGACTATATTAACTCGCCTTTTGAAGAAACCCATGTACCTTCTCGGAAACATCGCGGAAGGTTGCTCATTTCACATTTATCAGGTGTGAGGCATGAAAGATCGCGTGAATCGCACAGTGTGCGATTTCCACTGATCTATGATGTGTGGATGAAATTCCAAGCGGTGGCGGCTAGTACGATGATAAAACCGTAACGCTTTCAAAATAAGCATAAGATCTTAGAATAACTACTCATAGAAGGTAAGTTTCCAAACAACGCCTTCTCAAAACGTAAGCTACAAATTCGCTTTGTAGCTTATGTTTCGATTGGTATTTTAAACGATTTAAGCAAGAAAATTAATGGATTACCTGTGGAATATCACACCATAACTCTTATGCTGTGTGGTACGATTTCACCGCGCAAATTGTCATAGTATAATTTTTATATATTTTTTGGTGTCATATATGACACCATTTGAATGGCTTAAATTTTGCGAATGTACTTGTTTTCTTTGTGTAGTTATTCTAAGCATAATATATTTATTTATCACTTGCTTTCCGCCACAGCTTCGCACGGGTATAGATTATATAGCTTCTGTCACCCGGGGATAGTGTAGCTTCCCAACAGTGAAAGAATTTTTTAAATCGGCTCATGGTTCAGTTGTTTCGTAGCCTATTCAATGCAAACAAACAAATAATCAAACCTTTCCTCTTTATAATATTAGTATAGATAGTATAGATTATCATCATCCGCATTTGTTTGTCTACTCATGGAGATAGGCTTCTTTTGATCGTCTATGAACCCGGTCTAGCTCTCTGAATCCAGTATCTTAGACGCTTTTTGGCGTATACCTACTCCTCACTCCAGCACACATAGTATTTTTAAGTTTGTTTACCAACTAGCCTGACAGTAAGCGACGCTATGGCCAAGGACGGAGGACGTTGATCTGAGAGAATATTATTTATTTGAGCCATATATTATGAGAAATCAAATCGTTGCGTACGAATTTTGGAATTTTTACGAGGCACATGGTAGTTTGCGGCTCACTTAAGGTGGTTCGTTTCACAAATGGCGGGAAATTCAAATTTCAAACAGTTTTCTTTTCCTTGTAGCTAGGCCGGGTAATTATTGTAAATGATCATGATGTTGGCGCAAATTGATTATTATTCTTTACCAAATCATGTAAAGCTATTTATCTCTAATGCACATTATTACTTACATTTGTGAAGAAACAAATTTTTGCTGCTTCAAACGGTTTATTCACAAAAGTAAGTAATATGGTGCGTTACTCTTAAATAATTGTACATTATAATGTTAAGAACAGCCAACATTTTGAGGAAATACTGTTAAATTTAAAAATAATTACCTGTACTGGCTACTAAGACCAAAAAACTGTTTAAAATTTGAATTTCCCGCCATAGGTGAATCGTACCACCTTAAAGTGCATCTACTCAAATTTTACCTAATAATGGTTACCACTTTGTTTTTTTTTTCTACTAGGATAAGACATTACTACTTGGCCCAAATTTTTTTAAATAAAATTTTGTCCGCTGTCTTAGTGTTTTTTTTATTCGTATTCTTTTAACGTCATTTCTTAGAAAATGTGAAACTAGTAGAATAATATATACAATAAAGAATACTTTTCAAGCTATAGTAGTCAAATCGTTTATAAATCACTGATTGGCAATTTTTGCCACCACATGTGCCCTCATGTTTAATTTATTACAAATAACCGGCTTAGCGAGGAATATAACTAAATACATTACACATACTGAAAAAATTATTAAAATTGGCTGATAAATCTCTGTGATATGAGCGTTTAAAGTTTTAGGTGGGGATAGGGAGGGGATGCTCTATCCCTTTCTCACAAAGCGTGTGTTAGTATAGCATTTGTATGGCGCTCCTGAGCCGTGACGGCATGGCTCAGTATAGTGCGCTCTCTGTCTAGCATGAAATTTAAATGTTTATATCTGCTTATATCTTATTTATTTTTGAACTAATTTTAATTTAGTTTTCGTTGATGGGCTCTATTTATGATTAGCTTTTTTATGAGGTAATAAAAAAATATTAGTCAACATGCCTATTGTCACCTTAAAAGTGATTTTTATTTTCGTTTTCTTCAGGACCGCTACAGTGACCACGACACTGGTTTTGGACCCAGCCTCGCCCATTTGGCACATAATACTACTCGGCGTAGTGTCTGGACTCATCTTACTGGCTGCTATAGTCTATTTGATGTACAGGGTATGTGAGAAGAAGAAAAAATACTCATCGACGATTTTTTTATATACGAATAGGTCTACGTTTAGCCACCAAGTCGCCTAATAGAATGGAAGAAATTCAGCACTATTATTGATAGAAAACGCCTTGTTTGTTAACATAGACATCAAAAAATTCAATATACAGATTTTAGTTACAAAATATCACGTTTTTGCACGTGCAAGAAATGTAAAGATATGTCTAAAAAAGTTTGTTTTAACTAAAATTAAAATTAAGCCAACACTAACGCTCGACAAGCTCAGTGAACGAGCAATATTCGGCGATACATTTTGTTCTAATAATGCACAACAGAAAAAAAAAACAACTGTTTTTCTATTAAAAGCCCGTGTTCCATCCAACCTAGATACAATTTGGACCACTACCCCTTCTGGAGGATGGTGATCAAACTTAGATACCAATTGGGTCACTACTCCTACTGAAGGCTCGTGGTCCAACTAGTTAGATAAAAGATTTGAACCAGCACAGTAACATAGCCGATATTTAATTATCATTTTTGGGAACAGTTCCCACTGGTAGCGGTTTGATAGAATAATAGTTAGGTTTTTTTTTTTTTTTTTTTTTTTTTTTTTTTTTTTTAAATATAGTAAAGTTAAAACTGTAAAAAAAAAAAAAAAAAACATTTAAATTCCTGTCAGAGCCCATAAAACTATAAAAACCACCTTATTTTCCAGTTGGGTTTCTTCTCGCGACAGCAGCGTGAAATGCTCAAAGATCTGAAGGATGGACAAACCCAGCCCCTCACCGAGCATGACACCAGCAGTTCCACCGAACCGTCAACTATAGAGCCCGATGAGTCGACACAGGAGCTTCTGGATGATTCCGACTGATTTTATTACTTGGACACAGAAGCTTTTGTGTAATTTCAACTGTGTTAATGAGATTGACACAAAAGCTTTTGTGTAATTTTAACTGATTTATCGAGTTTGATACAAAAGCTTTTGTGTCATTTCAACTGATTTAATGAGCTTGACACAGAAGCTGCTATTGGTTGATTTTCATTTATTTAATGAATACTATTTACTATATAAATTTTTTTTAATCAAAATTTCTATAATTACCTAACTTTTGCCGATGGTTTTACCCGCATTATGAATAGCACGATATAATCTGTCACTTAGGAAATGTGTAGCTTCCCATCAATGAAATAATTTTCAGAATCGGTTTAGTAATTCCAGAGATTACCGCACACAAACAAACAAAGTCACAAAAAAGCTTCTTTATAATATCATAGTAGTTTATAGAGAGTGTAAATAAACTAGGCGTTCAAATACAACTAACCTTGGGTGCAAGTACCGTTCTTTATCGATCGTCAAATTCGCTAAAATGCCATAGAATCGATCACAGCGAGTACTGAAAAAATGGCATATTATCGAATTTGACGACCTCAACTGTCAATTTGACGATCGATAAAAGAACGGTACTTGCACCCCTGATGATAATATCTTCACAATTTACAATTATTTTCCTGTGTTTACACAAAATAGCACGATTTTTTCTGAAAAAGTAATGTAATGCCAACGCCATAATGTTCAAACTTATTTTGGGATTACCCATTTTTTTAATTGAATCACTTCTGTTCTAAGGATGCGATATGTGCTGTTATTGAAAATGGTAAACACGCCTAGCCTAAATTGAGATGTGGCTCTCAAATTTGACTGATTATGCTTATTCTTACTCTCTTAATACTCAATACTTATAAGTACTTAGTTAAAAGTGAATTAGGCTAATGTTATCATTAAAGTTATATGATTATTTACAGGATATTTACCGTGGTAAGGTTGTGGAATGAGCTCCCAAAATATGAAAAAAGAACAACGCCATCTAGCGCCATGTAGATGAAGCTGCTCTTAATTCATGCAAATCGTGGTTTACGCTAACGCAGTCGTGTACGTTAACGCAACTAGAAAAACTCACACTAGGCCCACCGATATTTCGGCGCAGTTACATGCACCCAAGGACTTTGTATACCTACCCTAAACTCCATGCATGCACCATGTTCAAAATGACATGACATGGGAAGACTGATATCATACAATCATATAACTTTAGTGAACAACCGTGATAGTTTAAAACAATGTTATCATAATAAGAGAAATGGTTGGTTGGTTGGTAGGGTGGAAAAAATTACTTTTTATGCATTTTATTTATATAAAAAAAAAACAATGAATTTGCATTCATTTATTGTACACTCACAATCATTTATTACAATCAATAATGAATTCCTTATTTAAGTACAAAGTAGGTAATATCAAACAAAGAAAATAAAAAAAGCCTTAATTGTTGATTAATTTATTACAAATAACCAGCTTAGCGAGGAATATAACCAAATACATTACACATACTGAAAAAATAATTTAAATTAGCTGATAAATCTCTGAGATATGAGCGTTTAAAGTTTTAGGTGGGGATAGGGAGGGGATGCTCTATCCCTTTCTCACAAAGCGTGTGTTAGTATAGCATTTTTATGGCGCTCCTGAGCCGTGACGTCACGGCTCAGTATAGTGCGCTCTCTGTCTAGCATGAAATTTAAATGCTTATATCTTATTTATTTTTGAACTAATTTTAATTTTGTTTTCGTTGATGGGCTCTATTTATGATCAGCTTTTTTATGAGGTCATAAAAAAATATTAGTCATCATGCCTTTTATCACTAATAATAATCAAAAATCAAAAACAAGATGTTGTCCGTGTTCAAACATGTGTATCCAAAAAATGGTAATTCAGAATAGAACCCATGAAAGCACCCATCCGCAAAGTAAAGAGCTTGCTGGGAAACTCCAACAAGGCCAAACATTTTTCAAAAAACTAAAATAACTAACAATATGATAAGCATTGTTAAGTTTTTATGAATTTTGGACTTAGCATTTTAAACTTTGTTACGATTGTAATCAAATATGCCATTTTATATTCATTTTATATGTGAGTGTTATTGATTTATGTCATAATCTTACATTGTTTCTTAACAAAAATAATTTACTAATTGTTATTATGCTAAGTCGACGTATTCTTAATTAGTTGTTAGTTTTTTTAACGGGCTTAAAACAATGAGGGTTTTAATTTGACTGTTTTTTGTGTCTATGTTACGCGATTTTTTCGCCAGTAGAGATACTTTATTTTATTTTATGAATAGTCATTTTGCGGTCTTATATTAATTTAAATAATATTAATATATTATATAAGTGTGGAATACTATCATCATCATCATCATTTATTGAACTCTAAAGATAAATAATTCCTTCCTTGCCTCTGTCTATGAAACCGCAGTTAAAATGGCAGCTGGTTTCGTACACAGAAATATAGATCTACGCTCGGAACTAGTATCTATCAAAACATCGTAACTGGTTACGAAACTATGGTTACATAGGCGGCCGAAGCGAGTTTTTATTATTTCGTAAAAATATGTCATTAATGGAATGTTTTTAGGGTTCCGTACCTCAAAAGGAAAAAACGGAACCCTTATAGGATCACTTCGTTGTCCGTCTGTCCGTCTGTCTATCCGTCTGTCAAGACCCTTTTTCTCAAGAACGCGTAAAGGTATCAAGTTGAAATTTATACTAAATACTTGGGTCTACGGTTTCTTTCGGTAATAAAAAAATAAAAGTTGTGAGTCAACGCAATCAAAAGATATGAACGTTTACCTATGTCACATATTTTGCTACTTCACAGGGGAATCAAAACCTATAGGGTACTTCCCGTTGGTTGACCTAGAATCATTAATTTTGGCAAGAGGCAAGATGTTACAACACATATAAAGGAATAAATCTGAAAGTTGTTAATTTGAGGTTATATCATATAAAAGATTGTTTTACAATTACAAACTTACATTTTGTAGTTGTTATGTATGGAAGAACCTTATTGTCAACTACAAAGTTAAGTTTGTCTTCCAATATTTCAACTTCAGTTAGTTTTTTTTTTGGACTCGCGCTTTGAGGGTTCCGTCCAACGGAACCCTCAGAGCACGAGTCCTACTCGTACTTGTCCGGTTTTTTTATTTTAGTTTGATTTTACACAATAGACTGTTATTAATAAAATAAAATATACTAACGAATTATATTTCATAATATTTTTTAGCATCCTCATCCATCCATCCTCTAATTTGTAAATATCTGTAAGCTGGATCGCTGCCAAGTCAGCTAACTGATGGGACATTTCCTGTGAGATTTGTGTCTGCCAAACCGGTAACACTATAACTAACAATATACCTAACTTTGTAAGTAACGAAGATAAACTAACTAATATTTTAAACTAGAATTGCCTCGCCATTTCACCCAATATCCTGGAAGCAATATACCGACCGACATATCAATTTAGCGACGTAAAAACATATTTGGTAAGTGTTGCTGTCTTATTTAGTATTGCTAGAGACATTCTTTAAGGAATGGGCATGCGTTTAACCGCCAACTCACCTGATGCTAAGCGATGACGCGGTCTATGATGGAGCACGCATGCTTAAAAGAAACGAATTCACTCGTGATTTGAAGACTCTCAGATTGTAACCACATCCATTCAGGCAGCGCTTTCCAAAGACTAGCAGTTCGCACAATAAAATTAGAATCAAAGCGTTTCGTACGGGTTTTGGATCAACCATAAAGCGGTATCAATTTTTTGTGCTCGCTGTGGCAGCCTGATAGTAAAATAAAAAGGACTTAGACCAGGGAATAGATCATGCAGATCCGAAACACACACACACACACACACACACACACACACACACGCACGCACGCACAAAATACAAGCTAATACTAACATTACAAAAACAGACTGCCAATAGACCGTTGAAGATCTAAAGACAATCCAAATGCTCAAGCCCACTATCAGTTGATAGCGTACCCAGCATGCTGGCGGCATTACTATTGAGTGGCAATAATTATGCGTTTAGCCAGAAACACGCCAGCAAGTAATTACATCAGTTCTATTAACTTGCTAAACTAATGGACGTGAGACTACTTAAGCAAAAATAGTTCGATCAAAAGCACATTCACGTAAGCCTGACTCTAATAAAGACTACAAAAGCCCTTTCTATTTTTGGATTTCATTCAAAAAGAAAGCCTACCAAGTTTCTTTGAAACTTTCGCAACGCTCTGAATTCGTGAAAAAACCTTCGGAACTTCATAATGGTTAATGTAACCTACGCATATTGTGAACGCCCTAAACTTGCCAGACCAAATGAAGCTTTTCTTGCGTATCATGCAAAACTAGGCTAAAGTAAGTCATTTTAGCCGAGTTATGCAGGACATAATGTTCTACTGGAATTCCTTATTCCCACTGCTTTTTTTTAAATATTTGTTTTTGGTTGCTAGTTTTAGTTTGCTATGGTGTGATTTGGATTTGAAACCTCATTTGTATGAAATTTTTTACCATACCATAGAGACTACATCAAAAAGAACTTATCACATTTACGAACTGGCCACATTTTCGATAAATGTACCTAATAATAAGTTAACTCTAGAAATCTTCGTTTTACTCGGGATTCAATATGCGCCCGTAATCAAGGGGATTAAACAGTTTTAGACACTGCTTTATCCCTTAAGTGAATAATCTACTATATTTTATCATAATGACATTCATATTTAAAAAAAACGAGTTTCTTAATTCGTAATTTTATAGAGTCTACTAAACATAAACAGCTAAATGTTAAAATTATACACTTTTACGATGACGTGTTGTGCAGGTGTCATGTGTAGAGTGACGACTCCATCGCAGGCGCTTGTCATTTGCTGCAATACCCAGTCTTGTTTGCTGACATCACGCGAGATATGCCATTTATTCGATCCACACATACACATGCACGACAAAGTGACGTACAAGTATCATGTAGAGAGTGACGGTTCGGTCGCAGGTGCTTGTCAGTTGCTACAACACCCCAGCGTCTTTGCTGACACTGTCGCGCACGATATGGCATCTATTCGATCTACACATCACAGAATAAGAACTAGTAGCATATAAGTAGTGCAAAATTAGCATAAACGAATTAAACATCTTACATTCTATACTCGTATGCCAAAATTGTAGTTACCAGAACGAAACATAATTTATTTTTGATAGGACGGCATATTACAGGGTTGTACGCTGTTTTAATGCACTAGGGACTTGCTAAAGGCTCCAAAAGCTACATACTATTTGACAGGCGGCCTGCTACTCGTTGTAAAGTCTAGTTTATTTTCTTAGCTACATACACATACACATTCACGATAAAGTGACGTACCTACAAGTGTCATGTAGAAAGTGACAGCTCTGTCGCAAGCACCTATCAGTTGCTGCAACACCCCATCAATGTTTGCTGACACCGCCACGCACGATAAACCTTTATTCGATCTACATAAAAACATGCCAGACAAAGTGAAGTGCAAGTGTCATGTAGAGAGTGACGATTCTATTGCAAGTGCTTGTCAGTTGCTGCAACACCCCATCAATGTTTGCTGACACCGTCACGATCGATAT
The DNA here is from genome assembly GCA_914767915.1 of Agriopis aurantiaria. Lineage (NCBI taxonomy): Eukaryota > Metazoa > Arthropoda > Insecta > Lepidoptera > Geometridae > Agriopis > Agriopis aurantiaria. Next base: position 2,694,985 of record OU611988.1, read on the forward strand.
ATATTTTTTTTATGTCATAGGTGGCAAACAAGCAGACGGGCTGCCTGATGGTAAGCAGTCACCGTCGCTATGGATACTTGTAACACCAGAGGCATCTCAAATACGTTGCCGACCCTTAACGACTCGATTAACTCGCCTTTTGAAGAACCCCATGTTGTAGCTTCTCGGAAACACCGTGGAAGGTAGCTCATTCCACATTTTGCAGGTATGAGGCAAGAAGGATCGTGTGAATCGCACAGTGTGCGATTTCCACTGATCCACTGATGATGTGTGGATGAGCCTTTAGGCGGTGGCGGCTAGTGCGATGGTAAAACCATGTCGCCGGCATCAGATCAAACAGTTCTTCAGAACACTCTCCGTTGTAAATGCGATAAAAGACACAAAGAGACCCAACGTCTCTGCGCATGCTGAGCGACTCTAGGTGTTCAGTGGGTTTGGGATCGTCGACAATTCTGACAGCTCATTCTAAACATAAACATGCACGACGAAGTGTCGTGCAGGTGTCATGTAGAGAGTGACGGCTCCGTCGCAGGCACCTGTCAATCGCTTCACCGCTCCAGGCTTGTCTGCTGACACCGTCACACACCTCATGCCATCCAGGACCAGCTCAATCTGAAAGATCATGCATCTTACATAAGTCAGGATTTACGTGCTTACACTACACCAAGAGTGAAAAGATAACAAATAAATCATATGTTTGGCATAATTAGCCTTAAGTGCAATACACACCAAAACTGCCGACAGCTGCGGCTGCCTGCTGGCTACAGCTCGCCGACTTGCCGACATAAACCGCGGCGGCAGCCTATATGAAAAGAATCACGTCGGTAACATGCACCCGCGCGTGCTGCCCGTTGACATATTATTATTAGTGGCATGTCGGCGGCTTGCGTTCGCAAGCACTCAGTTGCCTGGTGACACTCAAGCTGTTTTCCGACTTGCAATCAGTGAAGCCGCCAACTATCCCACCGACAAAAAGTGCCCGACATAGTACTTTAGTGAGTATTGCGCTTTACAATCGTACGAAAAAAAGCAATGAGAAGCTTCTTTTCGCAAAATGGATGATAGATACTCAATAAAATATCTATCATGATAAAGGAAAATAGGAACTACCTTGAAAAAAGTATCAGCTATTATATTTACAACACATTTGCTCAAAAAGTGCACTTACGAAGCCTGTATACATCGTTCGAAAGTTAAACATTATGGATCATACAACGGAGCGTGCGGTAATGAATTTGTCCGCACGCTCAGATGTATAGCACCGTGCGTGTGATTTACGGTATTTTTTTAATTTCGATCATAATTACATAAGAATTCCACAAAAGAGTTTCATATTACGAGAATAAATAAACTGAATGATCAAACCTCCTTGGAAGCGCTTTTGCTCAATACGTTTGTCTCAGTTTAATACTAAAGAGAAAATGAGACGAAAGATGTAGTTCTAATTTTCACCACGTGATAGTGGCGCTATTTGCATGTTCGCGCCATTTTCTTATTATATTATAGAAACTATTGTTGTGACTGTAATGGTAAACGACATTCGTCTATACCTGATTCTAGTGATTCGCCAGAATCTACCTCTTCTTAAGTGATCGTCTTTTTTTTTCTTTAAGTGATTAAGGTTATTGTATTGTATCGACACAGATCCAGTTAAAGGTGGTGATTCCTTTGTAAGGATGAGCACATTTAAACATAATTATAATTAGTATTCCATATCTTTAGTAGCGGGAACTCCACGGCTTTTACTCGATTGCACAAGTATACATTCAGGCTTGTCGGCTGAGAATAGCTTTGAAGGATAGCGTTGAAAGTCTAGAGCTTCAATTTAGTTAAAGGTTAGCTGAATTCAGTAATTAGCGCGGTATTATAATTATCCAGACAAGTAACTGACTTGTGGTACATTGTGCAAATCTGTAACTGACATTTTAATTGGCTCACTCTGCTCGATCTAGCCTATATCCTTAAAAGGAGAGTGCTGAGCACTGCTTCTGCGGATCGTTAGTTTGGCGAGCGCGCCTTACAAGACGGCACCATTAGGGTACGGCCTTCTCGTACGCCATACGTACAAGTACCGGATTTAAAAAGCAAATTTCGGTGGCCACCGAAGTCAACTTACGTCCGCGACACGTAGCTTAGCATGTGTCATTGTGAGATGTGTGAAATGCGAGCCAGAGCCACAAGAAAACCGGCACGGAAGATTTAGACCTGCTGAGTCGGTATTACCGACCTAAAGATACGTTAATAAGGAGCATAGAAACTCTTTATGCCTCGTAGGGATATTATGATTATCCCAACCGACCAAGATACCGTAAATCCTAGTCGATACATTACTCTTCCAAAAGCAAGATGACGTTAATGATATTTAGTTCGTTAATTGCTTTATCAGATCCTCACGGGAAACAATGTTGGCCTATTTAATAACATTTATCTAACTAGATGAAATATGCATATTATTTGTCACTAAGGCGGCTTAAGGCACTGACACTCGGTGACTCTGAGCAGGAGCTCTTAATGTTTCTGATCTAGCTACCATTCGCCGTCGTCTCTGCTCATCAGGTAAGCGGTGACATGCCATAGTGGACCCTATCTATAGTGCAAGTAATAGTTCAATATATTTGATACTTATTCAATACCCACCACAAGTATGTTCTAGAGATTTGGTGGTCGATCGTTGCACGGAGTCGCCGATGTCCAGCCGCAGCACGTAGCGTTCTAGATAGAGATAACCTAGGCTCGTCCTTGTACGAACGTTAATAGAATGAGGTCTATCAGAAAGACCTAGATTTAGATCTGTAGAGGTGAGAATGGCATATTAGTATCACTACGATCGAATGACTCGGGAAACGTCCGTATACGTTACAAGTTACTCGTTGTCCTTGGGAATAGCTTCCCTTAGTTTATGTTTAGCTGAACCGGCCTTCGTTTGTGGGGATACTATATGCCAGACCCTGCCTGCCTATCAAGGTGTTAGGGTTCGTAGAATAAAATATGCAAATCAAACAAATCATTTGGGCGATATAAGGGTTTATTAAGACTTTGATCATGTAATTAACGTCTATTGTTAGAAAATAATGCAATCTGTTCGTCTTTTGCAATAAACATAATCATAGTATATTTATACGCCCCGTATCCCAGATGTGGAATACGGAATGCAGGACACTCGACTAAACGGCTAGCATTAAGATATGGTAATTTTCCTTTCCAGAAAGCGAGTATCCGAAGCGAAAACTGGAGGAAAATGACATGTCTAATCCTTAGGAATGAAATCGCGTTCGCCCTTCTCTTTACTAATTATTATTTAATTGAGCCTATATTAAGCTATATTAGTCTCCGTTCCTTGGTGTTTATTAATTGATTATTAGATCAAATACTGTTTGGTAGTGATTTATAATAATTTATAGAGATTTCTCACAATGTTATTAGAATTAATTTTACTGAAATATAATTTGATAAGAAGATTAGATTTAATGGGTTTGACTGTTATTGGCTACATTGTGAAACTTGGTCAGATGTGAATTATTATTAAGCTAGAATGTACTATGAAGTACCCAATCTTGATAGTTAATTGCCACGGCCAAGGTACGGAAGTTTTATCGTAAAATACCACAACAACACATTAATTATCAGAAAATTACACACACATTATATCAAGTAATACAATAAAGGTACAGGTTCATTTAGAGCATAATTTATATAGGTAACAGCCATGCAATTATAATTGGTTGGCACCCGTCAAATGAAGTAGACTCCCTTGTGGTCATACGCTCGTAGCAATATCAGTACTGTATTTACTCACTGGTAATACAAAAATGCCAGGAGATAGCGACCAGGAGAACTTAAGTAGAGTGACTTTTTCATCCATTCTTTCCAAGATCATATTAGTTATTACTGCTCTAAAGGAACCAGGTAAAAGATGAGAGTCATACATTATAAGTAAATGCGGCACATTATAAAATCATTGGCCTCTAATTCAACAAGAATAGAGTGAGCAAGAGATATATACATTCGGCCAAAAGCTCTTCATTTAGACTTGATAACATGACTGGATTAGAATAATGAATCTACTTGTCTCTCTAAGTTCATTTATTTCCAGTCGTAATGAATCAATTAATTATTCTGAGTGCGTTGATTCGTTTAGCTCGTTTCTATTTGCACAATGCGGTAGCAGTACCACGTCTATAGCGACTCTAGGTGTGAAGCACCGCTTTAAAAAGACTTTCATGATTCTATATACAATATACATAGCGGGCCATATGGCGCACGCAATTAAGATCCAGCACCAGGTGATACGCTTTGCATAGCATGGACTTAGGTAGGAGTCAGGTCCCGTCACATGGGGTCCTTCTAGGCCATTTGAGCATAGGTTACTAATTATCTTTTGATATTAGTTTGATCAGACTTGAGTGTAAGGAATAGAATATCAGTACTTTACCGACAGGCGTCCTTACCGGAACTTCACTGATTATAACACTCTTTAACAGCTCACTTGCAATGGAACAATCTTACCATTTGCAATATTATTAGATAGATAAACACGTCTACACTCGCTCACTCCATATCAATCACTGTGTCTCTAATTTTGGCGTTCGGTCCTGAGAGGACGCGTACATCTGTTATACATATTCCAAGTAAATTAATGGTCCCTTTTTGTTCTGAGTTCTTTTGACACATTCGTTCGACACTTAAGTTCTACGCAACTCAGCGTGCTACATTTTATCTTTAGAATTAATATCCACTAGGTCCGTTTGACATGTTTATGACGCCAAAATCTTAGAAATTGTGCAGGCTAGGGTTTTTTCATAGTTAGGGCAATCTTAGGATAAAGAAATTAAAACTCCCATTAGTTGCAGTTCTGGTAAGGCGAACACTTAGAAAGTTTTATGGCTTGCACATGTATCATAGTATTTCCGTGAGAAATTATCGTCACGAAAGCGGAATGTCAATAGTGCTTATATTTGTGCAGACAAAACAAAAAAATTATCCCGACTAGGTATTCCATCACATGACTGATATTAAGTTATAAACAAAAATTGTTTCATTTGTAGCCTTTTTTTCTCGCAAATGTGTTGTAAAACGTTGTATGGCACACGTGCGGATTGGTTATTACAAACTCGTGACTATGGTAAGCCCTCGACTTCGTCTCGGGCTTACATTCGTCTACTCGTTTGTAATAACCAACTTTCCGCACTTGTATCATAAATAACTATTTTATATTTATATTATTTTGGTGACTAAAATTTTTCAGTGAGACAGTTGATTTTATTATTATGTACTTTATATCTTTTTATTATCGGATATAGCCCGGATTTTTTAGAGGCATTGGTAGGGCGAAGCTAATACTAAGAGACCCTGTTGAACGGCAAACGTTCGATGGATTCTAGGTTATTATTTTATAATAGTTTAAAAGGGTTTAGTTGTTTGCTTTTGTTACGTTAATGTTTTGTTTGTTATGTTTTTCATTCTTATAAGTGAAAACTCACAGTGAATGTTTTAAAATTGTGTTTACGTTAGAACGTGTGTATTTTGCACGTAGCACGTAGTAACATTTTTAGACGTCATTAAAATTAAAAGAAAAAACGTGCTCACTTGAAAGGTCAAAGAAATACGTACAAGACCTTCGACCAAAATAAAATGATTAGACAGGCCCAATAGAAGCGCATTTTTGAAGATAACAAAATGACCACCGGCTCTCATTTCGTTTCAGTCTATCTCTAGCCGTAGGAAGTGCAACACGTGTCTATTGTTACGTGATAACGAAACATCTGACAAAATTATGCATTCATATGCTTTTCCGAAGTGTAAATACACAAATAATACCGAGATCTATTTTTTGTAACAAATATACTGTAAATTTTTATAATTAGGTGTTGAAGTATATGTCCGACGGTTTTGACTCGTTTTTACTGAGCAATTTCAATGGTGAGGGCCCGTCCATTCATTTTATATTAGTCGAAGTACAAGACAGGTGTTTTTTGTCTTAATTTCATAACAAACCGAGGTTAAATGTCATAGAGTGACGTGATTACCAAAACGTGCACTACGCTGTCATCATCATCATCATCATCAGTCCATGTTATTCCACTGCTGGACATAGACCTCTCCCAAGGCACGCTGCTCAGCCCGATCTTTGGCTTTTCGCTTCCAGCCACTGCCAACTGTCTTACGTCCTACTTTACTTACTTTTCTCTACTCTATTCTACTCTACTTCTCTACTGGGCAAACGACTTCCATCTTCGGTGTCATCTTCGCTTACCACCAAACTTAGAGTTAGAACCAAATGAAAACACATTTTATGTAATAAAACCGTATATCGTGACTCCATCGAATTGCAGGGCGTTTCACGATACGCGCGCTAACGATATGAGAATTTTTGTTTCTAAATTATTATAACACCGGCTTGCACTCACGATTATGTTGTTATCGGTCGATCGTCTCGACCGATAGAAACATAACCGTGAGTGCAAGCCGGTGTTATAATAATTTATAATGAATCATCACGTGAGTTTTGATGAAGTTTTTGTTTCTACTTTAGAACGCGCACGCTCTAGGCCCTATTATTACTTTTTTGCACAATTTTCAGCTGTAGTAATTTTTAAACTTTCGCGATTTGAACACATGTTTTACCTAAATTAAATAATACGTGATAAGTCCCGATAAACGTTTAAAATTTTCAGCTGGAAATCACATATTTACACAATTTTTCGGGACAGTGTCAAGGGTGATTCTGGGATAACTGCAAATCCATAAAAGATGAATTGTAAAAATAACTGGTGTATTCCAGTCTATTCGTAAATTTTGTTAATAATTTTTTTTATACGGATAAGCTCATTTTTTTGCGATTTTCGCGGTTTATAGGCTCCATGGTAAATTTTGTACAACACGAGAAACAATACCCATTTGCCCCTTTTTGGGCCCTAGAGCCTTAGTTCTGATGCATTACACGAACTTTCTGCCGATGAAAGCGTAAAGGTAAGGAAAGGTACCTTTGTACATTAAAAAAGCAACAAACCGTGAAACCGGAATTACAGGGTTACGCATATAGACTGTACTAAGCCAAAAGGAGGTCATTTTACTCATCATTATGATTGTTTTTTTTTTACAATGGGACCAACTTTAATCGCGAGAAAAAAACAGCTGTTCAATACATATGTCGAGTCGAGTGTCAATGGCCGTTTTCTATGGAAAACCTGATTTTTCCCCTCGATTTCAGGGTTGTTCCCATAGTAAAAGTTGTTCATAATGATGACCTCCTTTCGGCTTAGTACAGTCTATATGCGTAATCTTTTATATTTTATGATCAATTCAACAAGTAATTTACCTTTGTTTCTACATCATCATCATTTCCATCTTCGGCTTCGATATAATTTTCTTCGCTGTACACTATTTTGGAATCATCTAAATCGGTGCAGTTCCCACATTTCCATATGCCAGCCGTGCGATTTACTGGTTCATCTGATAATAATAACAAAATATTCATTGTAAATCTAAAACAGCCTATTTGGGAGTCCGCTACACTTGAAAGCGTGAGGTCGTGGGTTCAAACCCGGGCCCGTACCAATGAGCTCTTTGGAGTTTATGTACTGATTTTCATACCACTGGCTTTTCAGTGAAGGATAACATCGTGAGGAAACCTGCATACGTACGGAGAACAAACTCAATGGCGTATGTGAATCCACCAACCCGCAACTGGGCCAGCGTGGTGGATATGGCTCAATCACCCTTTCGGGGGTAGGCTAAAAGTCCAGCAGTGGACTGTTAAACGGCTGATTATGATGATATGATAAAATCTAAAACTATATTACCTACTCTAGCTTCAAATACCTACGCGTAATGTGCTGCTTTCAGATAATTCAAATGGATTATCTGACATGCAAACGACGAAAGTCTTCGACCAGTGTGTGTTGCCAGTGATAACATACGGCACTGGAACGTGTGCTCTCACTGTGGGCCTCATTAGCAAGTTCAAAGTCGCACAACGAGCTAGGAGAGGGCTATGCTCGGGGTTTCTCTACGAGATCGAATCAGATGTGAGGATATACGTAGACGAACGAAAGTTACCGACATAGCCCACCGGATTAGCAAGTTAAAATGGCAATGGCCAGGACACATAGCACGCAGAACAAATGGCTAATCGGGCCGAAAAGTTCTCGAGTGGAGACCACGGACCGGTAATCGCAGCGTAGGACGTCCACCCACAAGATGAATAGACGACCTATAAAAAACCGCAGGAAAACGCTGGATGCATGCCGTTTCCAACCGGCCCTTTTGGAGATCGATGCGGGAGGCCTATGTCCAGCAGTGGACGTCCTGTAAAGAAAATGTCCTAGCTAAAATGATAGTAATGATGATGATGATGATTGCAGAGTTTAATGAATACTTTTATTTATTAGATGTATCTAATAGAAAAATACGAGTCTAGTATAGAAGCTTGCACTCTACCATGCACGCCAGCTTCTACACGAGTCAACCCAGCTCCCTGGAATATTATTGTGCGGCTCTGGAGTCACATTGGTAACAAGGGCGTAGTTGGCGTTTTTCCCCCTCATATTTTTTTTTGTAAAGCGCTAGCAGACGATGCGTAGTACAAGTAACAAGTAGCAAGTACAATTAGGCGTTAAAACGATAAGTAGCAACTCGCGCGGTGACGCTACAACTCACGTGCGAGTTCGTAGTCGCACAAGTGTTCGAAAGAGCCGAACGGTGCGCTGTAGGCGTCGTGCGAGCAGGGCGGAAATACGAAGATTCACTTGGCACCAAGGATCAGCGTGAAGTGCTACTATGCACTTTCACTATCACGGTCACTAACCACACATAACCACAACTTTATACTTAAATAGCGGTCCGCCTCAGCTTCGCACGGGTATAGATTAGCTTATGTCACCCGGGGATAGTGAGGCTTCCCAACAGTGAAAGAATTTTCAAATCGGTTCAGTAGTTTCGGAGCCTATTCGATGCAAACAAACAAACTAACAAACAATCAAATCGTTCCTATTTTTAATATTAGTATGGATAATGACGTACTGTTGTCGTTATTTAGAATAGATGTGATACCAGATACAAAGAGTGTATGGACAACAAGGTCAACCAAGTAATTTCGACGGTTTAGGGAGCTTGTCGTTAAATCGAGTGTCACTATATATATATATTTTGCACTGTAATAGTTTTTCCTAGAGAATATTTACAAAGGAAAGCGACCACCGGGCAGACCACCAGCCCACTGGTCGGACGACATCGTTAAGACAGCAGGAAAGCAGTGGACAAGGCTAGCACAGGACCGGTAAATATGGCGCGCTGAAGAGGAGACTTATACCAGCAATGGGTGGAAAATGGTTGATGATGATTGTGAATATTTACAAAATTACAGACCTGTTACGTTGTCATCAGAATGTGACTCCCCATTCAGCAAAAATTCTATGACAGGGTCAATATTTTCTTCACTCACATGTGCGAAAATCTTCACTGACAATATTAATGTTATATATAACATTAACTTTAACATGTTCATTTAAATGTATAACATTAGAAGCAAAACTTACTTGTTTATTTATTGTTATATTGTTAAAGAAAGTACAGTGGTTTTGTTCTATTCTTAATTTGATATAATATTACGTTCATGTGCTTTGGCTAATTTACAAGTAAATACTGTTCAAAGTGTGTTTAAATTATTAAACGTATCGTTATCTGTTACATTGACCTATGTAATATATTGTTTTGGGTTCAAGAGGCGTTGTTTGGGTTTGGCTTGTTGTTATGTCATTATACATAATTTTAATTATTATTTCCTTGATTAACATTTATTAACTTTGATATTTTATAAATAAATAAATAAATATCATATTACAATACAAATACATTTATTACCAAAAAACTACTTTTATATTAACCTATACTGTCCCACTCCTGGGCAAAGGTCTCCCCCATTTCTTTCCAGACAGCGCAATCATCCGCCAGACTTGACCACTGTACCAGGAACGTGTCAAGGTCATCGCGCCAGCGTTTTCTAGGCCTGCCTTGGCTCCTTCGTCCGTTTTCAGGCACCCACTGTGTGATCCTCTGGGCCCATCTATCAGGGTGCATCCTGGCCACGTGTCCCGCCCAACCCCACTTTAATTTACCAGCTTTGATGCCAACATCAGCGATTCCAGTAATTGAGCGCAGCGTCGTGTTTCGGACTCGGTCTGTCCTTTTGATTCTTAGGACGCTGCGCTCCATCGCTCTTTGGCAATCCCCAAGTTTGAATTTCTAAGAATCGGTCAATGACCAAGTCTGTGCACCGTAAGTTAGGACGGGCAGGATGCACATGTCGATGAGTGTACGCTTTAATGACAAAGGAAGGTCACCCTTCATAAGCTCTTTCATGGACCAGTAGCTCCTCCAAGAATTTTCGATGCGGCAGTTAATTTCTTTATCCTGCCGGTTGTCGAAGGAAACTAGCTGGCCCAAATATATGTATTCATCGACATAGTGTAGTTCCTGCCGTAGTGTTCGTGTAGTACCGTGACCTTAGGCTTTGTGCTATTTGTCATAATTTTTGTTTTGGACCGATTCATCGTGAGTCCAAGCTTGAGGCTTGCCGTGCTAATGCCGATGCTTGCAGCATCTTTTTGTCACCAACATCGATACTTTTCGCGCTCCACGGACTTGTCAAGGTCTTAAACACTTCTTCTAGAGAGCTGGTAAATAATTTAGGGGAGAGCGGGTCACCTTGCTTTTACGCCTTACAATACATTAAAATTTGTTTTACATACTTATTAATTAAACAAATGAATCTAATTTTACTATGAATCCAACCCAGAAAGCATAAATAAATATATAGAATGAAAAAAAACTGTTTCATGCATGTAAAAACAATGTAAATGTCATCGGATGTATGGAACATGTATGGAATAGTTTATATTCTGTCGCAATTTCAAGGTTAGCCCTGAAATATTGGTAAGTACAATGTACCTTCTTTCAGCTAAATAGCACCGTTCTATGTAACCCTGTCAAACGATCATCCTTCTACCGACCATGAATAATAATGAAGATATAGTAATTACATACAGTGTACGATATCAAGATAATATTTTTATGTCTTATTTAAAAACGACAAAAATTATAATATAACTACGGCGAGGAAATAATAAATACAGAAGTGACATGACCGATTTCATCAGATCCATGGCGGGGCTGTAGCAATAAAGATTATTGGGTCATTATTGAGATTCTTACGAAATCTACCAAGCCGATGCCTAGTCCTAATGTTTAATTTATTCCAAATAAGCGGCTTAGCGATGAATATAACTAAATACATTACACATACTCAAAAAATAATTTAAATTGGCTGATAAATCTCTGAGATAATTATGAGAGTTTAAAGTTTTAGGTGGGGATAGAGAGGGGATGCTCTATCCCTTTCTCGCAAAGCGTGTGTTAGTATAGCATTAGTACTCCTTTCGCGCTCCTGAGTCGTGACGTCACTGTCTAGCATGAAATTAAAATACTTATAACCTATTTATTTTTAAACTAATTTTAGTTTTGTTTTCGTTGATGTGCTGTATATATGGTCAGCTTTTTTATGAGGTTTTAAAAAAATATTAGTCATCATACCTAAATGTGTTAGATAGATAGATACTCTTTATTGTGTACACCAGAAATAAAATCTTCAAACAGTTATAAAACACTCAAGAGCTAGTGCCACAAGTGGCGGACTTATAACTAAAAGCGATAATAAATATCATCATCATCATCATCAGCCCTAAGTGACCCACTGCTGGGTATAAGCCTCCCTTTGTTTATGCCACTCTCCCCGGTCTCTCGCTATTCACATCCACTCGTTCCCGACAGTATTTCTGATGTCGTCAGTCGACCTCATCCTCGATCGGCCTGGGTTCCGCTAACCTAGTCTCGGCCAACACGCGGTTACTGCTGTACACCACCTCCCATCATTACGTCTGGCTATGTGTCCTGCCCAGCTCCACTTAAGTTCTTTCGCCCTTTTTACGACGTCTGCAGCTTTGGTGCGACGTCATATCTCAGTGTTTCGGATACGGTCCTGCAATTTGATGCAGAGCATGGCTCGCTCCATGGCACTCTGTGCGACGGCTATCTTGTGCACAGTCTTCTCCGTGAGCGTCCATGTCTCAGCACCATAGGTCATGGTGGGCAGGATATATTGGTTATAGAGACGAGTCTTGCGCCAAATGCGCCATGACAAAAATCTTTTTAGAGGAAAAAAAGTGCATAACTTAATTTATTCTTGCATTGTTAATGTAAAAACAATTTACATATTTCAAAAAAGCAAGTTATTGCAGACCGATTTTAATACATTAATACTAATTTTCATCATGACAAGTAGGTATAGGTACTTAACGAAAAAATAAATAGATTTTATTGTATAAAACCAATCAAAATATAAAAGGTTACGGTCGTACGAAGTCGCGCAGCTAGTATTATCAGTGTCCACCAATTTCTGAACTATGAATATGACCACAATTTTATGGCTTTACGGTTTCAGAATTCTTTGATAATCTTTGGTATTATTAAGTGTCCACCAATTTCTGAACTATGAATATGACCACAATTTTATGGCTTTACGGTTTCAGAATTCTTTGATAATCTTTGGTATTATTAAGTGTCCACCAATTTCTGAACTATGAATATGACCACAATTTTATGGCTTTACGGTTTCAGAATTCTTTGTTAATCTTTGGTATTATTAAGTGTCCACCAATTTCTGAACTATGAATATGACCACAATTTTATGGCTTTACGGTTTCAGAATTCTTTGATAATCTTTGGTATTATTAAGTGTCCACCAATTTCTGAACTATGAATATGACCACAATTTTATGGCTTTACGGTTTCAGAATTCTTTGTTAATCTTTGGTATTATTAAGTGTCCACCAATTTCTGAACTATGAATATGACCACAATTTTATGGCTTTACGGTTTCAGAATTCTTTGTTAATCTTTGGTATTATTAAGTGTCCACCAATTTCTGAACTATAAATATGACCACAATTTTATGGCTTTACGGTTTCAGAATTCTTTGTTAATCTCATAAGACCAATTATCATTTACTTACTAAACATAAAACTTAATTAATAACGCAGCGTGCAGACTTAAGAATAGTGATTTTCAAAAACGCATACAAAGTAAGCCTACTAGGCCTTTGTTCAGCAGTGAACGTTTAATAGCTGATGATGATGATACAAACTAATGAACTTAAATACGTCCAACGATTAAGAAAATATCACTAACATCAATATTTTTTTCCTATGAAAGTAAAATAAAATGTGACTTGCTATGTGAATGTATTTTGCGATTATTATATTTTATGCTACTTATTTTGTTTTCGTTGATGTGCTCTATTTATAATCAGCTTCTTTATTGGGTAATAAAAAAAAACATACTGTCGAATTGATGACCTCGTCCTTTTTGAAGTCTGTTATAAAATAGGACATTAGCCTATATTATACGTGCTTACGTCTTAAGAAACGGAAGTGGAACCTAAGAATTAACGTCATAGGGTAAAGAAAAACGATATTTTGTCAACATGTTTTTGTGCGTGAGTTTGAATAACCACGTAGTAATTTATAATTTTATTAAATTAATGATGTAAATTTTTTTTTTTTAAACCGGCCTAGTTTGATTTGGGCTTGCGCGCTGAGGGTTCCGAACCATAACATAAAATACAGAAAACTCAATGCAAAACAAAATTATTATTTTATTTGGCTTATTTCTCTAACAAATAAACACGATATCAATGTAGACCATAAGCTGCTACTGCAAAAAAGTAGTGCAAAAAGACAACATGACATCACCTATTCAAGTACCAACCGCGCTTGACGTTGCTTAACTTCGGTGGTATTACGAGTACCGGTGGTGAGCAGAAATTGGTCACCGAATCACACTTGGCCAGTATTTATTATTTATTGTTTTACTTAGAGTGTGTACTATAATCATGCTAACTTTAACGCTTGTACGTATTACCGTTTTTACATTAGAACAAATACAACAGGACACCCCCTCCCTCGTTTCTACTTTTTGACTATTAATCCGCCATGACATTACATATTCTGTGGAAACTTCAACTGGCTATCTATTACGGTTTAAAAGATACAGCCGGCCGTTAAAAGGTAGGATGAACAGACTGACGCACGGACAGACAGCATAGTCTTAGTAATAGGGTCCCGTTTACGTACTTTGGGTACGGAACCCTAAAAACCACTGGGGAACTTCAACATTATTTTGAAACCTCAGATGACTCCTAGTGTTTGAGATATAACGTTTACTATGGTTTGCGATTCCTTAAAAAGATCCCAAAGTAAATAATTCGCATCACTAATTGATTGACCGCCGGCGTCTCCAGTGCACGCTGTGCGCGTTTTATTACCAACTCAACAATCAACTAAATAACACTGCGCCGGAAACTCGAAATTCAAAACAATATTATAACTTTTTTAGCCTGCTGGGAAACAAAACTTATTCGAAATTTAACCAAATAAGAATAATTATTCAAGTGAAATGGGTGTAGAAGCGTATGTGCCAGTAGCCGAGTTTTACGCGGGAAAATCAGTGTTCATAACAGGAGGTGCCGGATATCTTGGAAAGGTGATGATTTTATTTTGAAAAAGAATTTACTGTTGATATTTCTGTTGCCAACGTGAAAATAATATGTCGGTCTCATCGTATTATTTTCCTTAACTTGTTTAATTTCGAATGATGAGTTTAATGATGGTGGATTGCAAGTTGAAGTGGCAGTGGGCAGGGCACATAGCACGCAGAACAGATGGCCGATGGGGCCGAAAGGTTCTCGAATGGAGACCACGGACTGGTAACCGCAGCGTAGGACGTCCATCCACGAGATGGAAAGACGACCTAAAAGTGACCGAAGGGAAACGCTTGATGCAGGCCGCTTCCAAACGGCCCTTTTAGAAATCGAGGCCTATGTCCAACAGTGGAAGTCCTACGGCTGAAATGATGACGATGATGAATGGTGGATTATCATACTTAATATAATAAATGCGAAAAGTTTATTGGTTTGTTTGTTCCTCTTTCACGCAGCAACAGAGCAACGGATTGACCTGATTTTTTGCATGAGTACATATAGTTCAATGGCCGTAGAGTGACATAGGCAACTTTTTATCATCTTAATTATCATCATCATTATCACCATTTTTCATCACTACGTGGGTGAAACCGCGGGGCGCAGCTTGTTATTTAAAAGTGTTCTTGGGCTTAGTACTCGAGTGTGGTAAAGTGATATAGTATGTATTTTCGTGGTTTGCTAAATTCCACAGAAGCCTCTAGTAAAACTTCGACTACTTTACTAGGATATGACTTTGACTTGATCGTGACTTACTTTGCTTGATTCCAATTTGATTGACGATATCTTATAAAACTTGAGATATTACAATACTTGACAAGACGCAAAAATACTTTCTCTTGAAAGTATTTTTGCGTCCCACGTCTCGTGGGAAGAATTAAAAAAAAACAATTTTGTCAGCTTTGCTCAAAATCCGTGACGACGGTTTCTTTTGTTCCTTTTTATCTTTTTAGAGTTCCGTAGTATTACAAGAAACCCTTATAAGTTCGTTCAGTCCGACCGCCTGTCCGTCTGTCCTATTTTTTTAGAACCATCTTACTTCTTTACTTATTAATGTAAGTACATTTAACTTTGAACGAGCCCGACTCGCACTTGGCTGGGTTATTTATGTATGTACTCCATTTTACAAGTTGTCGAGGTGGTACCACTTTTTTATAAAAAAAAATTATGCCATAGGTAGCAAACAAACAGACGGGCTGCCTGATGGTAAGCAGTCACCGTCGCCTATGGATACTTGTAACACCAGAAGCATCACAAATACATTGCCGATTATTAATAGGCTTGCGTTTAATCGTCTCCTTGCCCTACGTATGAACAATTTTGTACGAGCGCCTATTAATTTGGCAATCTGGCAATTATATTATCAACAATTTTGCTAGTGCGCTCACTAATTTTGAATTTTTTTATTTATTAATATATGTATAATTCAACGTATCATGCTTAATAAAATTGTGATTAATTCACACAAATTTTTATACAAATATTAAAATACTAGCTGTTGCCCGCAACTTTGACGCGTAGACTTTTATATAAAATTGTAGCCCCCTGTTTGCCCTTTTAATTTGGTACTTTCGCAAATCCTTTCTTAGCGGATCTTAAGGGCCCCATAAGGAATCTACCTGCCAAATTTCAGGTGCAGGTTCATGCTAATACAATACCACAAAAAATGCTCTTCAAAACCCGGATCAGGTGAAACAAGAGCCAACTTTGACACTTACATTTTTAATTTTTTATTATCCTACTCCTGGGCAAAGGTCTCCCCCATTTCTTTCCAGGCAGTGCGATCACCCGCCAGACTTATCCACTGTATCTGGAACGTGTCGAGGTCATCGCGCCAGCGTTTTCTAGGCCTGCCTTGGCTCTTTCGTCCGTTTTCAGGCACCCACTGTGTGATCCTCTGGGCCCATCTATCAGGGTGCATCCTGACCACGTGTCCCACCCAACCCCACTTTAATTTGGCAACTTTGATGCCAACATCAGTGATCCCAGTAATTGAGCGCAGCGTCGTGTTTCGAACTCGGTCTGTCCTCTTGATTCTTAGGACGCTGTGATCCATCGCTGTTTGGCAAACCCCAAGTTTGAACCTTTGAGAGTCGTTCAATGGCCAAGTCTGGGCACCGTAAGTTAGAACGGGCAGGATGCACATGTCGATGAGTGTACGCTTCAATGACAAAGAAAGGTCGCCCATCATAAGCTCTTTCATGGACCAGTAGCTCCTACAAGACACTTAAAATAAAAAGTGAAAAAAAAACGCTGTAAAAATTGTAATTGTATTAAGTTTTGGAACAAAAGTTGCTAAGCGATACAGATAAACTCTTACACATAATAAGCAGTGGATACTACCAATAGCATAATGAGTCATCAACAATGTACAATGCATGCAAAACAATAGCAATCGTTGGCTTCTCATTGTTAAAACATTCGACAAACTGACACAGAGATGAAAATAAATAATAAACAACGACTTTCTTACTATAGTCACCGCGTTACCAACTGAGTCGTCGAGCAATAAACGTCATACCATAAGACCTGTGAGTGCGAGCGAGATAGACAGATAGTTTATGACCTGACGACTCAGATGATAATGCGTTTACTATAGTCGCCATACTCTACGTAAGCAGCAAAGCGACGCGATACAATGCTAGATAAGTGGATATTTTTATATGACATTTTCTTAGCTCTAGGGCTTTGGCAACACTTGGTTGCCGCGTCAAGTGGTCGCGTTCGAGCCATCAATTATTGATATATTATCCTTGTTATATATTGTTTGAAAATACAGTAGGTGTTGATATAATCGCACTTAGAAGATAAAATCAAGGCGAAAGGCAAGCGCGTAACGTCCTTATCCGTAGGGGCACATTGCGGTACTGAGCTCAAACGGAGCATGTTTCGCCATTTAGATGCAAAGCGCAACAGAATAAGATTGAATATCGAAATTGCCTTTTGACCGAATAATTGTTTAGAACTAAAGGACGTAAGTCTCAAATCGAATATATTTTATTATGAGAGTACTAACTGGTCTAGGTAAATTTTGTCTTAGCACTGGATTACAAACTATATTTTCCTTCAGTGAGTATTTATTTTAGATATGTGACTGAATATTTACATAAATATTTGTAGTTCCTAAATAATTGTCATAAAATCGAGACTAGGTTCTAGGAAAAGATATACGAAATAGTGAATAAAAATATAATTTTTTGTTCACTAACAGACTCATTAGTTCCGCACCTACAGAACTTTTACTTCACTGCATAATAACGACTAACCAAGAAATAATATATATTTCCTACTAAGTCATCACCCTAAAAAAACGCCAGAAAAAATAAAAAACAAAACAAAATAACCCGGAAATAAATAAATTAAAAAATGATGATGATTTTAATGATGAATATGAATAAATAAACGTTTGGATCAACATCCTTTAAGATCTTTGCCTTATTGCCTGTTTATCCTACTCAAGGGTATCCAAAATAGTAATTTTATACTAATTATGTATCTTAATTTTTCAGGTATTGCTGGAGAAACTTTTGTACAGTTGCCCAAAAGTGGACAAAGTTTTTATATTACTACGAGACAAGAAGAATGTCAGTGCTGAGCAGAGACTTCAAAAGATCATTCATCTACCTGTAAGTTCATTTTCATATACCCATATATTACAAAAGATAATTCTTAGCAAATAAATAAAATCTTAAAAAGTGCATGTCAATCATCAATGTCATCATCGTCACCAGTTGCATCGTCTTCATATTATTAGGTCTTTATTTGTTGACCTACCACAGGTTCATACCTACTGTTTTAGATAGCCCGTTGGTCCAGTTGGTAGTGAACCTACTTTCTGAGCCTGAGGGCATGGGTTCGATTCCCACGTAGCACAAACATTTGTGTGATGAACATTTGTGTTTGTTCTATATCTGGTTGTTAATATCTATTTAAGTATGTATTTAAAACTATATATGTATGTATATCAGTCTCTGGCAGCCATATCACAAGCTTTGCTTAGTTTGGGGTCAGATGACCGTGTGTGAAAAAATGTCCCAAAATATGTATTTATTTATTTACTGTATTTTCTTTCCTGCTCCAATCTTGTACTAAATGTTAAACCATTTAACTCTTAACTGTTACAAGATTCCAATCGAGCTCAAGAAGAACAAGTTTTTCATTGATAAGAAAAATATATTATAAGAATAATATATATTTATTGCCATGAACAAACAAAGACAATGGACAGAAACACAAAGAAAACACAATATTTGGCAATAGGGGTACGGTCAGCGCTGTGCTGCGAGGTCCCGAAGGGTCAAGCGTGGCTGGCTTATATTCATCATCATTGGCCTACCAGCAATGATGAATCATCTACAAGAGGTTATTAATTATAGCGTACGATTGATTGCATCTCCGTTCGTGGTTATTTAAACCCGTGTCTCCTTTTTGCCAAGCAAATTGGATCTACGTCATGGGTCGCATTTGGTGGTTTTCACGTTGGTGCTTACTTGCACGTTTTTCATTATTATATGATATTTCCTACAGGTGTTCTCCAGGCTGAGGAAAGAACGACCAAATGATTTAGAGAAGATTGTACTGTTGAAAGGTGACATCAGCGCACAAAACTTAAACATGCAGAATGAAGATTTGGAAACTGTGATAGAAAAGGTATCTGTAATAGTTTATTTGTCATATTTTACAATAATGTTTAATAATTCCTAAATGCTCCACCACACAATGCTGCAACACTGCTCCTGGTAGCTTCTTAATTTGCGTTAAAGATAATAAAGACATTTAAGTGACAAAAGATGTTCGAGGATAAACACGCACACGTTGCTGCACTGTTAAGGCGCGGAACAATCGCAAAATATACCAAAAGAGGTGTTTTTAAATGCTTAGTGTGATTTGATGAAATTAATTAATGAGATTAAAAAAATATTTCAAGTATATAAAACACCTGTTAATAATCTTAACCAGATAAAATCTTATTATAATCTGGATCTGGATAAAAAAAATATTGAAATATAATTGTGAACCAAAATAAGCTTTTTAATTGATTAACAACGTTATATAATTTTTACGAAATGAATAGCCAAATTAGTGTTTTAAAACTTTGACCAGTTAATTGTTTAAATCCATTTTTATATTTCGAATAATTAAATTAAAACCATCAAAATAATAAATAACCACAAGTTCAAAGAGTGTGACCCTGTGCGAGTAGTTACATCGGTTTTTTCGGCCTATAGGTAAGTAATGAATGAAATTTGAAGTTCAACTGAAATCGCATGATTTTATCACGTATTTCTCACGCAATTTGTTAGTCTCCTAAATTGAATCACGTGTTAAAAAAATCTCACGGTACGAACCTTGAATTCAAGTATAACAAGAATTTAAATAAAAAAGTTTTTTTTAAATTCGTGTACAATTCAATCGTTGATCTTATGGTGCCTCGAAAGTTATTTCTTTTAGAGATTATTGTGATTTATGTTTCATTCATTTTAAATTTCGTCGATCTCATTGAAATTCATAGTCTTTTATTTAATTTTATTACTATATAACTAAATAGTTCATCAGACATCTTCGAAACAAATTGGGGTCCCGTGAGCGTAAGACCGCAGGGAAACGCTGGATGCAGGCCGCTTCCAACCGGCCCTTTTGGAGATCGATGGGGGAGGCCTATGTCCAGCAGTGGACGTCCTACGGCTGAAATGATGATGATGATGATGATGAGCGTAAGACCCCGTGCATGCGAGCAGTTTTCATCGAGCGAGTAGTTAATCAGTGTCAGTGTCAGAGTAGTCAGTGATGACATACGGCACTGAAACGTGGTCTCTCACTATGGGCCTCATAAGCAAGCTCAAAGTCGCACAACGAGCTATGGAGAGGGCTATGCTCGGGGTTTCTCTACGAGATCGAATCCGAAATGAGGAGATCCGTAGACGAACGAAAGTCACCGACATAGCCCACCGGATTAGTAAGTTGAAATGGCAGTGGGCAGGGCACATATCACGCAGAACAGATGGCCGATGGGGCCGAAAGGTTCTGGAATGGAGACCACGGACTGGTAAGCGCAGCGTAGGACGTCCACCCACAAGATGGACAGACGACCTAAAAGAGACCGCAGGGAAACGCTGGATGCAGGCCGCTTCCAACCGGCCCTTTTGGAGATCGATGGGGGAGGCCTATGTCCAGCAGTGGACGTCCTACGGCTGAAATGATGATGATGATGATGAGTAGTTAATCGTTTTAGAATATTTAATAGTTTTTGAAGAAAAATCTAGATGGTTCTATTTTAAATATGGGTGCAAGTTATAGTGACTGGCAAACAATTTGAGGAATGCACAAAAGCCAATAGTGTGCTTGTGTGCATGTGAATGCACCAACTTTCTCCCACTACATTGCTTTTTGCGATATTTTTCGGCCATTGTTGGACCCAGGTATATCCTAAAACTGCGACAAGAACCACCATAGGATGGGCAAAAGCATCCTATTAGTACACGGTGAACGTACTGCGATCCCCAAGCCACCTGCCAAACTTGGGGATCATGGCAAGACCCCTCTCTAAGAGGGAGGCGTGGGTATTGGCGCCAACGCGAAAAAAACATGTCGGCTCGTTGGTTTATTTTTTTAACTTGTGTATTTTCGTGTGTTAATGTGTACTAAATGGTGAATTATTATTCATTAAGTGCTCGTAAACGTGCACGTGGGCAGGTGATATAACGAGGTGAAACGTGTCTTTTCGTGTTGTTGCCAAAACACCATAGGAGCCTCTTGTAAAGTCTTCACCACTCTACAGGGGCATGAGTTTGACTTGACCGTGACTTACTTAGCTTGATTCTGACTGTGACTATGACTTGTTTGACGCTATTAAGACTATGTAAACTGGTTAATATTACGACTAAAGGACATTGAATCCAAGGTCATGAAAATTTTAACAAAAAATAATAATAATAGAAGAAGGAGGCGTCTGTCCAGCTGTGGACCTTTATTGGCTGCTGATGAGTGTGTACACAGTTTTAGACATTTTTTTTAAGAATCACGAAGCTATTAAATATTAATACTAAATTGTTTTCCATTACAGGTGTCAGTGGTGATCCACTCGGCAGCAACAGTAAAGTTCAACGAGCCTTTGAAGATTGCGCTCAACGCCAATCTTGAAGGCACCAAAAATGTGCTCAATCTATGCCACCTAATAAAAAACTTACGGGTAAAGCCTTACTGTTAATCATCAGTTTATGTTTGTCTAATGCTGGAATTAAACATCTTCTGAAAGACGCCACTGAGCTTGGTCTTCGATTCCCTGCATCAGGTTACTCGTATGTTTGAGCGACGGAATGTGAGCAAGAAAGATGTAAGAAGATGACGTCCTTTAGAAGAGGTTTTCATCCAGCAGTCGACAAAATTTGGTGTTGTAATTTTTGAAAACAAAAGAAATATATAAAGTCGTAATGAATGTAAAGTTCTCACACTTGACAACACAATGAACATTACCATAGTAATGTATATTTTTTTATACCATCAGGAAGTAGAGATTTCAAAGAACAAAAAGCCTACCGATAAAAAAAAAACTGATATTTTTACGTGAGAATTTCCGATTGAAAATTAAGGTGCTTTTTCTATATTAAGTCAAATTAAGGTGAAAAATAATTATTTATATATATATAATTGTTTGTGACATAAAAAGATAAGTTTTCACCAAATTTCGTGAAAAAATATTATTTTTTTGTAAAAGATATAAAAAACTTGGTTATTTGAATATTTTACATAAATTTTGTGTTTATGTGAAAAAGTGTTAGATATTTTTATTAGGGTTCCGTACCTCAAAAGGAAAAAACGGAACCCTTATAGGATCACCTCGTTGTCCGTCTGTCTGTCTGTCTGTCCGTCTGTCAAGACCCTTTTTCTCAAGAACGCGTAAAGGTAGCAAGTTGAAATTTATACTAAATACTTGGGTCTACGGTTTCTTTCGGCTGTAAAAAAATAAAATTTGTAAGTCAACGCAATCAAAAGATATGAACGTTTATGTCGCATATTTTGCGATTTCACAGGGGAACCAAAACCTATAGGGCACTTCCCGTTGACCTAGAATCATGAAATTTGGCAAAAAGCAAGGTCTCATAGCACATATATAGGAATAAATCCGAAAGTTATAAATATGAAGGTATATCATTTAAAAATGATTATTTTGCTATTACAAACTTACATTTTGTAGTTGGGATGTATGGAAGAACCTTATTGTCAACTACAAACTTCAAAGTTGTCTTCCCAGAGACTGTGGGATCGGCCGATCTGCGAACTAGCATGGAAATCGCTACTAGATACGTGTCCTAGTATTGCAGATCGCGCTCGTATTCTTGCTGTCTCTGTTTGGGAATCGGGATTTTGGTTGCAAGCCAT
This sequence comes from Agriopis aurantiaria, assembly GCA_914767915.1. Classification (NCBI taxonomy): domain Eukaryota; kingdom Metazoa; phylum Arthropoda; class Insecta; order Lepidoptera; family Geometridae; genus Agriopis; species Agriopis aurantiaria. The sequence continues at coordinate 2,717,954 of OU611988.1, forward strand.
GCCCTCTTTTAACACAGGTAGCCTTTTAGATCCAACCACATTTCGTCTAGCTGTCAGCTTACGCTTGCTTGGGTGCAAGGTGCTGTGAGGCCCATCGCTGTCAGTGTGGTACTGCTGTTGACCAGCTCGGTCACCATGGTCTCTCTTGCTCGAGAAGCGCTGGTCGTATTGGCCGACACGCTAGCCTGAACGGCATCATACGCATGGCACTTTCCACCGCCAATGTCGCAGCTGTGCTCAAACCGAGTGGTCTTGCGCGTGACGATGGATAGAGGCCTGACGGTATGACACTTGTGCCCTGGAGGTTGGGGCGGCCCCTTGTATGGGATGCAACTTGTGTCGATACTTTGGCGCCGTCACATCTTCCTGAGACACAGGGTAGGGCTGGCGCGGCTGCTAATTCGGCAGAGCAGCACAAGCGTCGCAAATATGCTAACCTCGGCAGTGGTTACATATTTGAGGCGTTTGGGGTCGAGACATTGGGCCCTTGGGGACCGGGAGCTCACCTCATTTTCAGAAATCTTTCAGAGCGCCTGGTTAATGCGACGCGTGACCAAAATGCTGGCGTGTTTCTGGCTCAACGCATTAGCATTGCCATTCAACGTGGTAATGCCGCCAGCATGTTGGGTACGCTGCCAACTGGTAGTGGGCTTGAGCATTTGGATTGTCTTTAGACCTTCAGCGGTCTATGGGCAGTCTAACTGTATTTGTAGTGTTAGGTTTAGCTTGTATTTTGTTTAGTTATTAAAGGCACTTGCCCAGTAAAAAAAAACTACAAACTTAAGTTTGTCTTTCAATATTTTAACTTCAGTTAGTTTTTTTTTTTGTTCTCGCGCTCTGAGGGTTCCGTCTAACGGAACCCTCAGAGCACGAGTCCTACTCGTACTTGTCCGGTTTTTACCTATAACTTTGCTATTTAACTTTTTTCCATAGGACTTGTAGTTTTGCCGGAAATCGAGATCAACCGTTTTTACCCTTAACCGTTTTCCACTTCCCGACCTCAGATCGCCCGTAAATTATTTTTCTTTTCATTTTTAGGGTTCCGTACCTCAAAAAGAAAAAACGGAACCCTTATAGGATCACTTCGTTGTCCGTCTGTCTGTCCGTCTGTCAAGACCCTTTTTCTCAAGAACGCGTAAAGGTATCAAGTTGAAATTTGAAATACTTGGGACTACGGTTTCTTTCGACTGTAAAAAAATAAAAGTTGTAACTCAACGCAATCAAAAGATATGAACGTTTATGTCGCATATTTTGCGATTTCACAGGGGAATCAAAACCTATAGGGTATTTCCCGTTGACCTAGAATCATGAAATTTGGCAAAAAGCAAGGTCTTATAGCACATATATAGGAATAAATCCGAAAGTTACAAATTTGAAGTTATATCATTTAAAAATAATTATTTTGCTATTACAAACTTACATTTTGTAGTTGGAATGTATGGAAGAACCTTATAGTCAACTACAAAGTTAAGTTTGTCTTTTAATATTTCAACTTCAGTTAGTTTTTTTTCTTTTGGACTCGTGCTCTGATGGTTCCTTCCAACGGAACCCTCAGAGCACGAGTCCTACTCGTAATTGTCCGGTTTTTTTGTTATATTATTCTCTTCCTTTTCCAATGGATTTCATGCTACTATTTTATTTATTTTTCACTTTTGTACTATTTGCAAAGGCGTTAGCACTGGTATATTATAGCAAAACGATAGAGTTTAGATAACATCTGGTTTTCAAAACGTCTGAATCTCTCAACTCCCCTAGATTCAAAACTTCGTGGTTTTTAAATAATGCAGTTACGTGGACTTATAGTGACTTAACTTCCAGGTATTTGTACACGTATCAACAGCTTACTGCAACGCAAATCAGGCGGTAATAGAAGAGAAAGTTTACCCGCCACCAGTCTCAGTAGAAGAGGCATACGAATTTGTAAAAGAAAATCCAAGTGAAACCAAAACTGTGCAGTTTTTGAGTAAGTTATAAGACAATTTTAAACATTTAGCTCCAAACGGCTACACTCAGGTGCTATTCGATGATACAATAATTGTACCCTTTTCCAAACATAAACTATCATTTTTCATTAGGTGATATTATTATCAAATTAATAGTTATAATTTTTTTGCAAAATATAATGTGGATTCGTTGCTCTATCTGAACGTTTACCGGGGTGACTGGTTAGACAGTGGAAATATTAGGTGATATTATTGTACTCGTTATTATAAATAACTTTCCCTACGGCACGGACACTGAAATCACGAAAAAAATTTGCTATTCCATTATAAAAATGTCATTCAACGAAATGTATGGTAAAGCTGATTTTTTAACTGAAAGTTGTTAACAAATCTTTTGCTGGGTATGAATATGAAAAATAAAACGCATTTTGAAAAACTTAGTTCTACGTCAATATAATAATAGTGTGAAATCTTCCATCATGTGAAATACAGATATCCCGATGGGGATATTAGTTGATTTGTGTTGTGCCATTTCCCTTGGTGATTTTTCAAACCTCTCTGTGCTTTAAAACGTTAAACTAGAACCCTGATCTGCCTCGTCAAAATCGATTGCGTCCGCTTATGCTCAACGTACAAAAATAGAAAAAAATGCAAGTAAACTCACACAATTAAAAATGACAGTAGTTTGGCAGGTATTAGCTCTTTAAATGGCATACAAATGCACGCGCACTTCTGGCGGGTGCTGCCATGGTTGCCAACACGACTGAACATGTATTTCCAATCTGAAATACCGCACATAATTATAATTTTCCCTAACACCCAAAGGGGCAGTAGCTAAGAAAAAAAACTATCGATCGGAAATAAAAAAAACTCGTATGCTAGCTCCACTATGAGTGTTGCCAACCCCATCAATAACTTTCGTCAGGCTGTGTTATTCCGTCAGGTGGTCTAAACCCCGTCTCATTAAAAGCCCCGTCTCATGAGCTTTATGCTTACACTTTTAAGCATTAGCGCTTTATAAGATACACAACAAACGATAACTGTTTTTTTTTTTGTTTTAGATGGTTTACCAAACTCGTATACATTTACAAAAGCACTAGCAGAACATCTGGTCTCCGAAACCCATGGGGATATTCCAGTTGTCATTATTAGACCTTCCATTGGTGAGTTAATTACGCTATAGATGAATTTTATACCTTAGGTATTCGCTCAAACCAGTTATTATAAGATCTATTCCACTCTAAAGTGGGGGTGTTCAAAATGGCTGACTTGAAAGCGTCGACTGCTTCTTCACCGGACTGGAACCTTTGACCACGAAGACTTTTCTTAGTTTTAGGAAATGTATAGAAATCGTTACGGCTTAGGTCAGGACTGTATGGAGGATGGTCAAGAATTTCTACTTTTTCCTGCTTCAAATACTCAATCGGTTGACGAGCGCTGTGTGAGCTTGCGTTGTCGTGGTGCAGGATGATGCGTCGATTTGATTTTCGAAGTTCGGCGATGACTTGTGGTAAACAAACTGTGGTATACCACTCTGCGTTAACCGTTCTACGATCTTCAAGTGCAATAGTCGCAACATGGCTGGTTTTTCAAACGAACGTGGCCACCATCTTCTTTGAAGTGCTTCGAGAACGAACAACTTTAGTCGGCTTTGGCTCGTCTTGAAAGACCCAGATTGTAGATTGTTGTTTGGAATCAGGATCGTAGGCATAGATCCAAGATTCGTCACCACTGATGATGTCGATGACGTGATTTGACTCTCCTCGGTTGAACCTTTGCAGAGTTTTCTTACACAATCTGACGCGGGCCGCCTTGTGATCGTCGGAAATCAGATGCGGTATCCAACGGCAAACTAGCTTTCTCACACCAAGCGCTTCATGCAAGATCTTCTGAATGGTTGTCCCTGAGATGCCTAATAGAGCCTCTATCTCTCGATACGTCACATGACGATCTTCGAGAATTAGTTTTCTCACAGCAATGATGTTATGTTCAGTTAAGGCGGATTTTGGGCGTCTTTCGCGAGATTTGTCACTAACACTAGTATGTCCACGCTGGAATTCTAAATACCAGCGTTCAACAGTCCACAGATATGGGGCTTCATCACTGAACACAGATGTTAGCTCTTCAAAACACTGAAGCCGTGTCAGGCCTCTTCTAAAGTTGTAGAAAATTATTGCACGAACATTTTCCTTAGAAAGATTCATTTTCGTACGTAACCTGCCAGATTCCAATCGACGCTGTGACTAAACAATAGCATTAATCCTAATACTTTTAACTGTTTTGAGATTCAAAACTTAAACACATTCGAATGTAGAACAGTTCCAAATTCAAAATTGCCGGGAAATGTGGAAACGACAGAACTTAAAAGGCATGCCTAGTACAAATTGTACAAGTGGCGCAATGTGTATAGATTTGCAAGTTACAAGTTCGTACAATAGAATTGCAAGTTACAAATTTGCAAGTTCACACTTGCCGGTTTCGTAGCCCCCCGCGTCCTCTTTCATGTTGCATGCCAAAAAAAATGTTGTCATATCTACTTGCGTGGCAGATACAGGCATGCCAGTTAGCGTATACACATGAAAGTAGGTGGCACGTGCAAGGAGCTTTTATGCATGTGTGCCAGCTACAGTCATGCGCCTTAATACTTTGCTGACATTAAAAGACTCTATGCCTGTTATTGTAGCCTTTCTTAAATACCACAAATGGCTCAATCCATTTTGCAGGTATATGGCAAAACAGATTGTGTAAATAACAGAAATTTAAAAAATTCAATCACGAGTTCTTGAGATTAGCAACTAGAATTTGTTTGGTCATAAATTTTGACTCTTTATAATATAATTACGATGATAAGGTAGTTACTTATATAGAAATCTTGCTCGTGATAAGGTAGTTACTTATATAGAAATCTTGCTCGTAAATGTGTCTGGACTCCAATGGCACCTTTCTCGATCTTGCGAAGAAGGAAATAAATAAATAAATTATAGCAAATTGAATATGCACCGTAATTAATAAATTGTAATTTCTAGTGACTCCATCAAAAGACGAGCCAGTCAAAGGTTGGGTAGACAACTGGTTCGGAGCCACTGGCCTTGTCACTGCCATTGCTAAAGGCATCTGCCGCGTGGTCTACACTGCTGACAACCACATCGTGGACTTGATTCCTGTGGACTACGTGTGTAACCTCACGCTGGTGGCGGCTGCTCGAGCGAAACGGTGAGCACTTTATAGCATGATTGCCCTAATCACTTGTTTTATTAATTAGGCCTTCGAGATGTCGAAGGAAACGGCGAGCGCTTCTCCGTGTTTCTTCATGGCCTCACTCCAGATGTGTGTGTTGTACGCTAGAAGATCCCCAGTGGACCGGTTCTATTTAGATGTCATTGATTTTTCTAATAACAGGACTTTATATTTTCTGTGGCAATAACTGTATTGACTGATTGCAACTTGGAGGACCCTGTGTCTGTTCTGTCTGAGGAGTCTCATTCACGTGTTCCCCGTAAAAGGTCATTGGACATTGGAACAATAGAATGGATGGATGAATGGATGGATGGACGGTGGGCGGTGGACGGTTGGATGGATGGAAAATAGATGGGGAGGTATAAATAAAATACACGCGATTAAATCCGTTAAAAGTTTTCAACTTCAATGTGTTAATAATCATCGTGAAAACCTAATAAATCATTATGGAAACAAATCTTGGCAGTCGATGTTAAAAGCCTAGATAATATTTTTGTTGTAATTTTTATGTTATCCTTGTTTTGTGGTGTTTTAATAAAGAGTTTTTGTATTGTATTGTATTGTATTGATATTAACCTACTTCAAAATTATCGCATCGATGTGAAACTTCGTAAGTAATAAACGAGTATGTAATCTGGATACTGGACGACAATAAAATAATGTCATTATCATCATCATCAGCCTTTTGACAGTCCACTGCTTTCTTTCAGCCTACCCCCAAAAGGGTCAAAGGGGATTGGGCCATATCCACCATGCACGCTGGCCCAGTGCGGGTTGGTGGATTCACAATCACATACGCCATTGAATTCCTTCTCCGTACGTATGCAGGTTTCCTCACGATGTTTTCCTTCATCGAAAAGCCAGTGGTATTAAAATCCGTGCATAAACTCCAAAGAGCTCATTGGTACGGGCCCGGGGTTTGAACCTGCGACCTCACACTTTCAAGTCTAGCGGTCTCCCAAATGGGCTATCACTGCTGTAAAATAATGTGGTACCAGCAAACTGATCTGATGATGAAGCCAACAAGTGGATCGTGGAACTCTTCAATGGTTACTAGTAAACTCCTCAGGTTTGTCCTTTGGTTTGTTTTTAACAAGTCTTTGATTGTTTGTGATTTGATTGTTTTTTCGTTACTCTTGCTGACGAGAGTCTGATGATGCAGCCGGGAGGTTAATAGTGAAAATCTTCATAGCTACCAGTAAACTCTTCGAGTTTGGAGTTCTTTGGTTTATAAACAAGTGTTTTTTTACTTTTTGAAACTGTGAAATATTCTATGGAAAATGATAGGTATTTGGTGATATCCAGGCAAAAATTTAGACCCAATTCTAATGCCAGCCTTTTCCTTTCAGTCAAACGGAGGTTGCTGTCTATAACTCGTGCTCTGGATCTTCCAACCCTATCACAATGGGGCAACTCAAGGACTTGTACAGTGAAGCAGGTGTTAAAGATAATTTTAGTAAGTGGATATTTTAAAAATCAATATCATAAAAGATCTCCTTGTGACATTACTTGTAGAGCCTGATTGCAGCCTGAGCTGGATTAAATATCATAAAACAAGTCAGTCAGATTAATACAAATTAAGTCACGGTCAAGTCCAAATCATGCCGTAGTAAAGTGGTATAGTAGACATAGACATAGACATAGACATCATTTATTTGTGGCAAAAAAATACAATAATTAGAATGGTAAAAAATAAAATAAATTAAACTTAAACAAATCTTAACTAGAGCTTATCATATTTTAGTAAAGCCTTTGTTAGAGGCTTCAATGGAGTTTTGGAACTGCCCACACTCGAGCATGTTCACCAATATTCACGAACACTGGCGGCCGGTTCTTCATCAACAACCAAAGTAATCAGTTAAAGGGTTAACTTTTACTTAACCATTACTGATACAATGCCAAATGTGTTTCTTCGTTCAAGTACCACTAAAGTAAAAGTCAAATGTGATGCCATAGCATAAATTTCCCCAAAAAACTTTGTTCCTCTCCCGCAAAGCGTATATTAGTATAGCATTTGTAAGGCACGCGCACGGTTTGATAAAGTAGCGTGCTATAGTGCGCGCTCTGTCTACCATGAAATTAAAATAATTATATCTGTTTTATTTTTAAACCTATTTTATGTGGTTCTTCAAAAGGCGAGTTAATAGAGTCCTAGGTGTAGGTATATCTATAGGTGACGGTGCTTACCATCAGGCGGCCCGTCTGCTTGTATGCCACCTATGGCATTAAAAAAATTATTTCGTTTCGTTAGCCTAGTCTAGAATCAGGAGATCGAAAAAATTACCGAAGTTCAGATATTGAGAGTAATGGAAGCGTTTACCCAAATCGTTGCCCAAGTTTGAATCCTGCTGGTCGTTGAACTTTTCAATTGTCTACATAAATAAATAAATATTCGGGACATATTTGCACATCACACGGTCATCTGACCCCAAACTAAGCAAAGCTTGTGATATGGCTGCCACAGACTGATATGCATACATATATAGTTTTAAATACACACTAACACCCAGATATAGAACAAACACAAATGTTTATCACATACATGTTTGTCCTAGGTGGGTATCGAACCCACGCCCCCAAGCTCAGAAGGCAGGTTCACTACCAACTGGACCAACGGGCTATCTCAACATTTCATAACGTAACGTTTCAATCACCTTCATTAGTTCGTTTCCCTCTCGTAAGATCCACAACTAGTTCTCAATTAGAGTTATTTATATTTGCAGACGTGCTGCCGTATCCTGGAGGCCTGCTGCTGACTCGGCACTACTGGCTGGTGCGACTGATCACTCTCTTCACTTACCTCCTCGCGTACGTCGCCGACATGTTGGTGCGACTCTCTGGGAACAGACCTAAGTACTTAAACACTGTTTTAAACTATCACGGTTATTCACTAAAGTTATATGATTATTTACGGGATATTTACCGTGGTAAGGTTGTGGAATGAGCTCCCGATATTTCGGCACGTTATATGCACCTATTCTATCTATACTAATATTATAAAGAGGAAAGATTTGATTGTTTGTTTGTTTGTTTGTTTGCATTGAATAGGCTCCGAAACTACTGAACCGATTTGAAAAATTCTTTCACTGTTGGGAAGCTACACTATCCCCGGTTAACATAGGCAATATTATATTTTCAAAAAAATAGGGAATCCTTACTAAAACTACAATAAAGAAACCCAAGGTGTAAAAAATAAGATTTGTAATTTTGACTTTGCGTTTTTGACAGTTCTAAGACAGGACAACGTCTGTCAGGTCTGCTAGTAATATATAAAAAAGCAGACGGAACATAAAAATCTTTGACATCTGTCTATTTGACATTTAGCTACTTGTTCTATGATGTATTATGTGATTCAGTTGTATTTGTTTCCAATTATTATTATGTGTGTATAATGTATATTTTATCATGAGTTTGAGTTTAGACATAATACCAAAATGCACCAACATGCACTGGGCCAGCATAGTGGGTTAATTATCCCATCCTCTCTCTGAGAGTGGAAACCTCACGTAGTTGTCATTTCGCGTATGTTTCATTAGCTACATTCTGATTGGTATCTACCTTTAATTTCAATACTATGACTTCTTTTTCGTACACTGGTATAAATAAGGTTGACATTCATATATAAAATGTTGAGAATCATTCATTATACGTAAAATCCAAAAAAAAAAAACGTATTTTTCCTTTCAGATACACAAAACTCCTGTCTCAAGCTATGATGGTGCGTGACGTCTTAGAATACTTTACATCCCACTCCTGGGTGATGAAGACAGATAAATCCGAAGCTTTGTACGAGAGCCTGTCTCCGACTGACGCGCCCAAGTTCCCGTTCCTAGCGACGGACATTAACTGGACCGAATATATACCCATATACTTCCAGGGGGTCAAAAAATACCTGATCGAGAAAAAGTCGATTTAGAGAGCTTCACACTTACATTCAATAACCTAATAATATAAATGCGGAAGGTGTGTATAACCTCTTAAAAGGCTGCTACCATCCACAGCTATTTCACTTGCACATGCTGAAGATATAAAAATCGATGGGATATTATTTTAAAAATGAGTTTAAATTTTATTTTAAGCAATTGTCATGTATTTTTTTTTTGTAATCTTAAAGAGATTTTTCATAATTTTTAGGTCCCCGATTCAAGATATTAATCTTCAAACGCTTAATAGTTTTTCATGAATCATAGCGTTGTAATAACTATTTGACTGTAATACAACCTATAACCCATGGTGATCATGACACTACCTGTCATGTCTACCTGAATGTCAAACCAACTGTGGTGTTTTGGTGCAACAATATGTAAACTGTATTATTTGCGTGAAGTAAATAAAAAAAAACTACCATTTAATAATACTAGATTGGCCGTAGTGACGCTCTAAAATTCAGAATACTATTCATCATTATCATCATTTCAGCCGTAGGACGTCCACTGCTCATAGGCCTCCCCTATCTATCTCCAAAAGCGCCGATTGGAAGCGGCCTGCATCCAGCGTTTCCCTGCGGTATCTTTTAGGTCGTCTGTCCATCTAGTGGGTGAATACTATTCACCTTAACTAAATCATGGAAGAAATTATACATTATCTAGACACAATTCTCTACAATTTATTATTATCCAATTATTAGGAACAATCCGGGGCGGGCTGTTTGACTAGATTAGTTTATATTATAATTAGAATTAAGTAGTTTGTTAATTTGTGACGTATTAATTTATTATTATTATATATATATGTATATATATATATTTTTTTTTTTTTTTCGTTTTTTTCTTACGGAAATTTCTGTCTCAGATGAATAGTCTATTCTATACGATATAAAGGAATGTTTGATGAAAAATGTGAGGTAAAAAAATATTTTCGACATTTCTAACTTTTCCGGAGCATGTAGCTCACGGTTACGTATTCGATTAAATGTATAAAATAAAAAAAATTAAAATTGTATGACCTTTTATTCAGTGTTAATCATTTTTCCTAACGACAAACCATTTTGGAGATATAAGTGAAAACCCCAAAGAGGACAAAATTACGTTTATCTCCTCCCTTCCTCCCCCAGCTCAACCCCTAGACGTCAGGATTTTTTGTATATTCACTCCCTAAACAAGCTTCTGAAGGAAGCGTTCACGTACTCTTCACCTGCTTTATTGACTGGACTAGGTAGGTATATTATACGTGTTTACGTCTTTAGAAGCGGAAGTGGAATGTCATAAGTTAAGAATAAACCGGCCAAGTGCGAGTCGGGCTCGCGCACTGAGGGTTCCGTACCACAAAAAAATTCAATAACGAAATTACCAGTAATAACTTGGTAATTAACAGAAACTTGTCACCGACTCGCATTTGGCTATTATTTATTATTTGTTATATTTTCAAGTATGCACTATAATCATGCCAATTTTAACGCGTGTATGTATTACCATTTTTACATTAGAGCTAATATAAAAATACGTTGAAAAAATACGTTAATAAAAAATATTATTTGACATCCTAATATTTTTACTAACGTTTTCAAACATGTTAATCATATTAGTAATTCATATTACGATTTAAATGGACACGGTAATCCGTTATATACCGCATTACGAACTACTTTTGCTATGGAACCAATCGTTCTATCGTGAAAAAAAATCTGCCTTCTAAAAAAATTAAATTAAATTTCTATACAACATAATATTACATGATACGCACAGCTGATATTTTTTTCAAGTTTTTATGTTTGGTTCCGTACTAAAAGTTGTTCCTAATGATCATCCCTTTCAGCTTAGTAGGTACATCATATCTACGTAGCCCTTTATGCTTACCAAATCTCATCAAAATTGGACGAGTGGTTTCCGGAATATGTAGGTATTGTATGTTTGTATGTAAAGTATAAAAATTATTGACAACATCGAAATCAGTACTGAATTAATATGTATTCAATAACGGTAACAGCTCATGAACAAGGTTTACAAAGGCAATATAAACCTTTACCTATTACGTATAAACAATTGAGGTCAGTTGGGTTTCTTTAAAACTTAATAGCGCCTTTTTTATCGCGAATATAGTACATACGTACGTACATATAGAGTACATACTCGTATATTTCACCACCAACTCGCCTGATGATAAGCAACGATGTTGTCGAAGATGGAGCACGCAGACTTAGAAGATACCTATTCACTCTACCCTTGAAAAGGCCCAGATTATAAATGTATGTCGGAGCGTATGAGATGCGTGAGAGGGGCTCCGGTGGATGATGGCCGATCTGCATTAGATAATCTTGGTTCTATGTCGTGAGTATAGCGGCCGAAGAGAATGAGACATCGCACGTACATTGATACAGTTTTTATTTTGTACCACTATGATTAATAATTACAATATCAAATTACTTCAAAATTACTTGGGGACAAGGTGTTCCGCCTTGTAACGAACGCTACCAGCCTCCAACCAACAATTCCAATTTCAAACTTCAAAGTGACAATCCCAATTCAGATACCAAAGTAAAAGGAGATTAAAAAGTACTCTTTGGTGAGCTCCACCAAGCCTCGCGTGTCCGCCGCGCCGCGCTCACTAGCGCCTCTGCCGGACGGTATACCAACTTGCTAAACTCTGATTGGTTGTCAACGACACAACTTAAGCTGTTTTATCGTGTGTATGAAATTTGTGGTGTGAACAATAAAGAGTTTATCTATCTATCTATCTAACTTCACAACGTAAAGAATTTCAGCAGAGTAAGTTACTGCAGCGTTACACCAGTGGTGGCACCACCTCCATCACTAGTCCACCAAAACAAAGCTAGGTGACGCCTACCTACATAATCTAAGCCTTCTTAAAAACTATCCGATGGTAGTTGCGCCGAGTGCTGAAACTACAACGCGCCGACATGTATTTTGATTTTGTCATATTCGCATGGCAAATTGATCTGTCAACTTCTTGCGCGGAAATTGGCACACGCGCACCACACGCGAAAACGTGACAACAGTTTTGAGCATTGTTATACTTGAGTATCGTTTTTAAGTTAGGCCGTAACAATGTTACTTTTAAACGCAAGCTAAGCTAATGCTTAAAAATTTAAAAGTGATCTGTCAACTTCTGTTGTAAAAAATTTCATGCCCGTGGAAACAAAGTCCTTTAGTAGTAATATTAAACAAGTTGACATAGTACTTATTAATAGCGTCAAACAAGTCAGAGTCAAGCAAAGTAAGCCACGGTCAAGTCAAACTCATGCCCCAGTAAAGTGGTGGAGACTTTACAAGATGCTTCTGTGGAGTTTTGGAAACAACACGAAAATACATGGTTTACCTCGTTATATCTCTTGCCCACACTCGAGTACGTTTATGAGTACTTAGTAAATAATAATTCACCATTAGTACACATTATCAATCGAAAATACAGAAATTTAGGAAAATAATACGAGGCGATTTTTTTTTCCAATTGCCACGCGCGAAAAATAAGACAAAATTTTGCAAACTTACGCTTGATTGACGATTCTAAGTGAGACCTTTCAGTTATAAATTGTTCGCAGATAACTCATCTCGTTCTTTTCGTATTTTTTACCGAAGAAAAAAAAGAGGAGGTTCTTTAGTTGACATGTAGGGTCATTGTGGGAACAGTGGATCGGTATTTTTTCAAAGAAACGTAGATAAATCGCTTTATTACTCTCGTTTCTTATATTTGTTTAAATAGAAAGTAGCATTATTGTTCTACATATTTTTCCCAGACAGCATCTATATATCATTAACCATTTTGTCGATATTGTGTTTTTTTTTTAAACGAGAAATTATCCACTGTGTACTCGTATGGGTATACAGTGAATCATAGTACATGTACACAGTGAATAAAGGAAGTTATTATTATAAGAAAATAAATAATATTGAATGTAATATTTAATATTTTCAATTATAATAATGTCAGTCTCGATTAATAGATAAAAACAGAAACAAACACCAAAACTTACGTATTATAATTTTTTTGGCCCGTCGATACTCTTAAACTGTTATAACACGTGCGCGCGAGATCAGAATGACGCGCCAAACAGAGCGGTAGTGCAATACTCTTGAAAGCGAGGCGATGGAAAGAGATAGTCTCTGTAAAATCGTTCCGTCTGCCAAATATAGCAATGTTTCACTGTGTACCCATGATCCACTGTTCCCACAATGACCCTATGTATATATTTTTTTAAACCGTTTTGAACTTTTTTGACTCTGGCAAATGCACAAGACGTGCGACGAACCTCCCTGGAGGAAAAAAATAATCTTGTCCACTGGCCGCTGCGAAGCTCTGAAATTCAGAATATTGACATTAATCACAAAAAAAAATTACGATTTCCCATTTGTAAATTTCTTAGATGAATAGTCAATAAGATACAAAGGAAAAGTTGAAGAAAAATGCAAGGTAAACATCTTATATTCGAAAATCGGAGCATGTAACTTAAAAATTATTAGGAATTCGAAAAAAGTGTATAAAATAAGAATTGTAGAATATGTTATGACCTTTTATTTAGTGCCAAAATACTTTTCCCTATGACAAACCGTTCTCGAGATATAAGTGAAAACCCAAAAAGGATAAAAAGGACCTTCTTTGTCTCCTCCCTCCCCCGGCTCAACCACTAGATGTCAGAATTTTTAGTATCTTCACTCCCTAAGCTCTCTGAACAAGCTTCTGAAGGAATTGCTCACGCACTCTACATCTGCTTTATTGACTGGACTAGGTATACGTGTTTACGTCTTGAGAAGCGGAAGCGGAATCCAATAATTAACGTCATAAGTTAAGAAAAACTATATTTTGTCAACATGTTTTTTGTACGTTAATTTGATTAACCACGTAGTACCACATTATGATTCATGTATAAAATTTAAATAAAATAAAAGTTATAAAAAAAAACACTGTCGAAATTCGATATTATTTTGAAACCACAGATGATGCCTATATGTTTGCGATATTATTATAAATGTTTACAATTGTTTGGTATTCCTTATAAAGTTCCAGAAGTAAATTAATTCACACCATTCATTGATTGACCGCCGGCGTCTCCAGTTCACGCTGTGCGCATTTTATTACCGCCGCTGCAAATTCACTATTCATACTGCAACTAAATAAAACTGCGCCGGTAATTCGAACTATTTTTGGTTGCTGGAAAGCAAAACTTGTTCGAAATTTAAACAAATAAGAATTATTCAAGTGAAATGGGTGTAGAAGCGTATGTGCCAGTAGCCGAGTTTTACGCGGGAAAATCAGTGTTCATAACAGGAGGTGCCGGATATCTTGGGAAGGTGAAAATTTTATTTTGATAACTGTCTTATTCGGTTTTTTTCAAAACAACGTTTGAACAGAGTTTTGGCGCCAACGTGAAAAAACGTGTCGCTTTTTCTTTAGTTACTAATTTTGAAAGCGTTACGGTTTTATCATCGTACTAGCCGCCACCGCCTGAAATTTCATCCACACATCATAGATCAGTGGAAATCGCACACTGTGCGATTCACGCGATCTTTCATGCCTCTCACCTGATAAATGTGAAATGAGCAACCTTCCGCGATGTTTCCGAGAAGGTACAACATGGGTTTCTTCAAAAGGCGAGTTAATACAGTCCTTAACTTTACAGTCCCGAGTTATCGAGGCCTAAAAGGTCGACAACGTATTTGTGATGCCTCTGGTGTTACAAGTATCCATAAGCGACGGTGACTGCTTACCACCAGGCAGCCCGCCTGCTTGTTTGCCACCTATAGCATTAAAAAAAAGTTTACTTTCGAATGTTAATGTATAATAATAATGGATTATCTACACTATACTACTAATATTATAAAGAGGAAATATTTGATTGTTTGTTTGTTTGCATTGATTAAGCTCCGAAACAACTGAACCGATTTGAAAAATTCTTTCACTGTTGGGAAGCTACACTATCCCCGGGTGACATAGGCTATAATCTATACCCGTGCAAAGCTGGGGCGAACAGCTAGTTATTTATAAAGTGTTCTTGGACATGCTCGAATGTGGGTAAGTGATATAAGGAGGTGAAGCATATATTTTCATGTTGTTTCCAAAAGTCCATAGAACGGGACTAGGATAGTGACTTACTTTGCTTGATTCTGATTTTGTTTGACGATATCTAATAAAAATACAATACTAGATCCTGGCAAATACACACGACGTGCGAAGCAAATATCCGCTCAAGAGAAAGGAATAAAAAAAAATTACATCGAATTTTATGTTTTGCAGAGGACTCATAATCTCATAATTATGAAAAAAAGTGAGCAAGGGTTTCTCACATTTTTTTTCATCCGACTTGAATAAAGGAGGTTCGATATAATTGTATATTTTATGTTATTGCAGATTGTGAACCGATTTTGATAATAATTATTTTGATAATGAATAAATAGGTTATATTATTAAGAGGGTGAGTCCCATTTATATTTGAAAGAAAGTATTCCTCCTCTAAGGGTGGAAAATTAGAGGATGAATTCCCTTTATTGAACTATGTTTTTTTGTTGTTGTTGTAACAATGTATCTGTGTAATCATTTACGGGAATTAAATTTACCATATATTTTTTTTAAATTATGTTATTTATTTTGAATAATATATTGTATTCAGTAAGTAATTGTCTTTTTAATAAAGTATATTATTTGCATTACTTAAATTATATTAAGGTGATAACCCAGTGCCTATTTCTACACAAAATTGCACCTTAAGTACATCTTACCTTTGTCTTAATTAGGAACACTACCTTTTAACTTTTTTTATCTTTTGTTATAATACCTTTTTGATGATTTTTTTAACCCTAATAGTTTAACAATATCAATTACATGTCGTTAAAAATATTCATCAGGTATATAAAAACCAGCAAAGTACAAGTTGGACTCGCACACTGAGGGTTCCGTACCACCACATAAATTGTTAATTACTTTAGTACAACAAAGTAGTCCAAAAAGACAAGATCAGGCCTGATGGTCACCCATCCAAGTACCAAGCACACGAAGTTGCTTTAAAAAAATATTAATGTAATAAAATAAAAAATTAATGTGAAAATGTGCAAAGGTATTAATGTGGTTATATCGTCATTGACTTTGGTGAACAGAAATTTGTCACCAACTCGCACATGGCCAGTATTTATTATTTGTTGTTTTACTTTAGAGTCTTTACTATATTAATGCCAAGCTTGTATATACGTACGTATTATCATTTTTATATTAGAGCAAATATAAATATAGGTACAATATGTAATAGAGCTTTAGTTTTGTACTTATTGACTTTTTCTTAGTTAATACGCAGTCACATTACATATATTCTGTGAAAATTTCAACTGGCTATCTATTACGGTACGAAAGATACATCCGTTAAAAGGTAGGAAGGACAGACGGACAGACCGACAGACTGACAGACGGAAAGACGGACGGAAGGATGAACGGACGGATAGATGGACGGACAGACTAACAGACAGACAGATGGACAGACAGATAGCCTAGGCTTAGTGAATAGGGTACCTATTCATTGTCTCTGTCTTTTAAACCGTTGAAATTAACAATTAATGATGATGAATAAATATACTTACTTATTGTACAAGCAGACAGTAATTAATACCTAACTAAGAAAACTCAAAAAACTAACTAATTGAAGATCGTTTATCTATCTATAATGTTTGAGGATTTGTCGGGGATACCGAAAGTTTCTTTACGTGACCAAAATGCTGGCCTGTATTTTGGTCAGAAAGTTAGCCTCGCAATGCAGCGAGGCAACGTGGCCAGCAGTTTGGGCACTCTGCCTAAAATTAGAGATCGTTTGAACTATATATTGGCCTTCGTTGCTGATGAATAAATAAATGTTCGGATAAGCATATCCTAAGCAAATCTTTTAAGATCTTTGTCCTATTGATTGATTGATTGATTAACTCTTTATTGTTGACACCACACTATTGCCTGTTTTCCTTACCCAAAAGCGTCCAAAATTATAATGATGTATCTTCATTTTTCAGGTGTTGCTGGAGAAACTTCTGTACAGTTGCCCAAAAGTGGACAAAGTTTTTATATTACTACGAGACAAGAAGAATGCCAGCGCTGAGCAGAGACTCCAGAAGATCATTCATCTACCTGTGAGTTCATTTTCTTATGCCTATAATTTACAGAAAATCATTCTTAGTTACTAATTACGGATGATCTGGACTTTTCTACATTATAATTCTGCCCTCGAGAATTGAATCGACTGAGACAGTATTTACGCTAGTAGTCCAAAAGCAAGTAGCAAAAAATTGTCAGATCTCCCATCAATTTCACACAGAAAGACCTTAATAAAACTATGCAACTTAATCTTCTATGATAAAAAAAATTTTCGTTATACGACGATCCGATTAAAATAAAGAAAGATCGCAAGAATGCCGCCGCGCGAATGACCATTATCTGATTAACCATGACCACGCAGCTGAGAGTAACAGATGAACAGAATTAACAACAATTTCTATTCACAAAGCGGGTGAAACAGACGAACCGTCAAACTACCGCCCAATATCTCTTCTGACATCCATCTCAAAAATTCTGGAGAGAGTAGCAAACAAAAGTTTAGTAAGCTTCCTCGAAAAAGAAAGCATCCTCTCACCAAACCAGTTCGGTTTTCGCTCAGGCAGGTCAACAGAGGACGCTGTTACATCTCTAGTCGACTTTGTTGCTAAGGAACTTGACAGAGGGCAGAGATGCATTGGCGTCTTCCTTGACCTTGCCAAAACCTTTGATACTGTGTCTCGACCAATACTACTAAACAAACTTGAATGCTATGGAGTGCGCGGCATTGCTCTAGAGTGGTTCCGCTCCTATTTATCGAATCGCAAGCAACGTGTTAAAGTCAATGACCATTACAGTGACTTTGGAGAGGTGTGTTTTAGAGTCCCCCAAGGCAGTGTGCTTGGCCCAACCCTATTTTTAGCATAAATGACCTCTGCCAACTCGAAGTTGCAAACGCTAAGCTGTTTGCCTTTGCAGACGACACAGCCATTATATTTCACGAGCGGAACTGGAACGCAGTAGTGACAGCGACTAATGACGGCCTACGCGATATCGTCAACTGGCTCCAACGAAACCTTTTAACACTGAATGCCACAAAAACAAAAATATAGGCCTTTCGTACATCGAACCGATCAGTTCCCAAACTTCCTCTTTGCGTTAAACTTCACACATGCACCCCTCACACCTACCATCAATGTACGTGCGAATGCCCAACGATAGGAGTAACCAATGATATTAAATACTTAGGCATACATATCGATGAATTACTATCATGGAACAAACAAATTGAAACTATCAGAGGTAGACTTAGAAAACTATTATACATATTTAAAAAACTTAGAAAGGTGGCAGATACAAAAACGGTAGAAATGGTTTTTACTGCACTATGCAAATCCACTTTGAACTACTGCATTACTTCATGGGGCACCGCTTGTAGTACGAATCTGATAAAAGCGGAAAGACAGAGACTTATTCTAAAAGTTGCTTTTAAAAAACCCTTTCGATACTCAACCGATGAGCTCTACAGAGACACGAAAGAACTCAGGGTTCGGCAGATTTTTATTGAGTCGTGTTCTCTGAGATTCCATAAAACGGCTTTTCAAACCGCCACCTGTCACCGATCCAACATTACCTCATTGCGCTCACGTAGATGGGATCTTCTTAACAGGAAAACAAGACTAGGACAAAGATGTTACAGTTACTTAGGGCCATTCGTCTATAAGAAACTTAACAAAATACTGAATATAACTGGCAAAACAAGAAACGAATGTAAAAGAAAAATAAAATATTATCTTCTCACGCTGGACTACAATAGCACAGAAAATATAATTAGACCTATATTATAATTATAAATAAATAAATAAATACACACATTTAATTATTATTTCCACATACTCACACAATCTAATTCACATCAATTAAAATCGCAATACTTCTGTTTCACACAACAATTATACTCGGAATAATTCTGATCAGATGACAAATAATTGAATAGCATCTAATAGCATGTATGTGCACATTCTCGCATGCACCCCCGAAGAGAACTAGCTCCCACAAACTCAGGGTATCCTACTATGGGAGCTGGGGCCTCACATAAGTTATTTTATTGCATTGCATAATTGTATAGCTGTATCTTAAACCTATAAATTATATCATGCATGAATTTTAAAAAAAAAAAAATTATTGTAAAATTGTTATATTATTATAATAAGATAGCATAAGTTGCATATTATGATAACCAAATAAATAAATTTATTATTATTATTATTCACATATTTATTTTCCCGTTTAAATTTACGTTTTTTTACAATATTTCCTATAAAAACAAAATATTATTAAAAAAACTAAACCTAGAGTGCCGCTGGCAGCGGGGCAGGGCCCAAGCTACCGGTGGTTAGGGCTGCAGAGTGAAGAACCTCCTGACAATACGTGCCGTGTCCAGGATTACCGCCTTCTGCATCTGACCCCAACCATCTAGCGAGAGCCTCTTAAGGTGTTGGTCGAGGCTCTTCGTTATAAGGCCGTTCACCGATACTACTATCGGGACAATGATCGTCGAGTCAACATCCCACATGGCGGTAACCTCGTGAGCTAAGTCAAGGTACTTGCTGAGTTTGTCCTTCTCGGCCTTCACGAGGTTCTCGTCATGTGGGATGGTGATGTCGACGAGCACTGCCCGGCGCTGGGATCGGTCGACCAACACGATATCAGGCTTATTGGCGACAATAGTCCTGTCCGTGATGATAGAGCGGTCCCAATAGAGCAAAGCACGACCATTTTCGAGAACTGGCGCTGGTGCGTACTTGTAGTACGGCACCTCAGACTCGACAAGGCTATATCGAAGGGCAAGTTGCTGGTGGATGGAGCATCGAATCCATTTTATCCAGAAGTTGTGCAACCCGTCCGGCCCAGGACTTTTCCAGTTCTGTGCCGTACGGATCGCACAACTAACGTCTATAGAGTTTATTAAAATAGACCCCATGGGTTCGATGGACTCACATTCCCGCTCGACAACACGCATCCAATCACCCTCCGTGTGCTCGACGGGCACCGACCAGATACCGCGCCAGAAATTAATCATGGTGCTTGCATCTGGTAGCTGCCCGTCACTCACACGTTGGTCAGTTTCTTCCCAGCCTCGGTACACCTTCCTCTGGTCACTTTGGAAGAGGCGATTTTGCGAGTATCTATCCACACGCTCTCTGTAGCGGCGAATACGATTTACCCATGCATAGACTTTCTGCTTCAGGTAGTCGATGCGTTATTATTATGATTATTCAGATATTTATTTTCCTTCTTAAATTTACGTTTTTTTACAATATTTCCTATAAAAACAAAATATTATAAAAAAACCTAAACCTAGAGTGCCGCCGGCAGCGGGGCAGGGCCCAAGCTACCGGTGGTTAGGGCTGCAGAGTGAGGAACCTCCTGACAATACGTGCCGTGTCCAGGATTACCGCCTTCTGCATCTGACCCTTGACCCAACCATCTAGCGAGAGCCTCTTAAGATGTTGGTCGAGGCTCTTCGCTATAAGACCGTTCACCGATACGACTATCGGGACAATGAACGTCGAGTCAACATCCCACATGGCGGTAACCTCGTGAGCCAAGTCAAGGTACTTGCTGAGTTTGTCCTTCTCGGCCTTCACGAGGTTCTCGTCATGTGGGATGGTGATATCGACGAGCACTGCCCGGCGTTGGGATCGGTCGACCAACACGATATCAGGCTTATTGGCGACAATAGTCCTGTCCGTGATGATAGAGCGGTCCCAATAGAGCAAAGCACGACCATTTTCAAGAACTGGCGCTGGTGCGTACTTATAGTACGGCACCTCAGACTCGACAAGGCCGTATCGAAGGGCAAGTTGCTGGTGGATGATCCTGGCCACCTGGTTGTGCCTGTGCAAGTACTCGCCGTTAGCAAGATGCGAACAACCGGAAATTATATGTCGGAGAGACTCTCCGGGACGGTGGCATGCCCGACAGATGTCGACCGTACCGTCCTTCATGATATATTTCCGATAGTTGTTCGTCTTGATAACTTCGTCCGCAATCGCACAGGCAAAACCCTCGGTTTCCCCAAAGAGGTCACCGAACCGTAACCAGTTCACCGACGAAAGCAGGTCCACATCGGGCCCTGTTAAGGCCCGATAGAACCGTCCGTGCAGCTCCTTGCCCTTCCATACGTCCCTGCGGTCTTCGATGCTCAGCACCGATGGTTTGCGCCAATTCTCGTTTGCCAAGGAGAGCGGCGTGAGGCCCCTGTCAACTGCCACAACATCACGATGCATCCCACTCTCGCTGTTACGGAAAAAATCCCTGAGACTGCACACTTCGCGGTTGTGTAGGTTCTTGGCATTTAAAAAGCCTCGACCCCCCCACTTCCGCGGAATGTACAGTCTCATAACAGACGAGCGTGGGTGTAGCATGCGATGTGATGTGAGCAGTTGACGGACCCTCCTGTCCAGGGCGTCCAGCTCAGTTTGAGTCCACCTCAATATGCCAAAGGAGTATATCAATAAAGGCATCACCCAACCGTTGAAGGCACGCACCTTGTTGCCGCCAGACAAAAGACTGTTAAGTACTTTTGTAAGGCGAAAAAAGAAGCGTTCCTTCACCGATTTTTTGATGTTCTCTACCGATATACCCAAAGACTCTGACATACCGAGGTACTTATAGGTCTCGGCCTCGGAGAGAGATCTGAGAGTCATCACCTCAGAGAGCTGTAAATTCGGGGAATTCACAACTTTCCCTTGCTGTACATGCATGACCGCACACTTGTCTACACCGAACTCCATCCTGATGGCGCTGCTAAAAACACTTATGATTATGATTATTATTATTATTATTAACAAAACAAAGAAGAAGAACAGATATTTCATTCATCACCATCATTGGCCTACTGACATCTACACGAGATGATCCTAAACAGTGTTTGAATGAGGACATCTCCACTTGTGGTTAAATAAGTCGGGGTCCACAGATGTAGATGTGGATATGTTTTCCAAGTAAATTGAATCTGCGTTGATTATCGCAGTTTGTCATTTTCACGTTGATAGATAGATAGATATACTCTTTATTGTTCACACCACAAATTGGACTAATTTGGTGACTAATCGCGCATTTTTCATTTATTCATTCAACTAGGATGGGACTGACGTGCCATTGCTGGCAAAAGTCCCCAAAATAAACACAGAATAAAAAATTATATATATATATATATATTTAAGAGCGTAGCTCTTGTTGGTGGAGTAACTTCCAGATTTGACGGTCTTCTGCTAGCGTTTTGCCTCCCTGTACGACATGACATCTGCCTTTTCCTTTATTTGGTCTAAGAATACTCTTCTTGGTCTTTGTCTTCTTTGTCTCTCTCTTTCCTTC
Organism: Agriopis aurantiaria; assembly: GCA_914767915.1. NCBI lineage: Eukaryota > Metazoa > Arthropoda > Insecta > Lepidoptera > Geometridae > Agriopis > Agriopis aurantiaria. The sequence goes on from OU611988.1 coordinate 2,740,474, forward strand.
TACCTTTACCTCTATAATTGTTGTCATTTATTTGTCGTGTCGAACAAGGTGGCCAACAAAGATATTCTGTGGCCAAACCTCTTTCCTCTTCTAGTCTCTATACTCGCTAGCATTTTTCATTATCATAAGATATTGTCTACAGATGTTCTCCAGGCTAAGGAAAGAACGGCCAAATGATTTAGAGAAGATTGTACTGTTAAAAGGTGACATCAGCGCACAGAACTTAAATATGCAAAATGAAGATTTGAAAACTATTATAGAAAAGGTATCAGTAATACCATATTTAGCATATATTATGTATAAGAATTCCTCAGTGCCACTATTACATTTGCATATAAAGTTGATAGTACCCAACGTGCACAAGATGTCGTCAGGACGTTGCTCGGCATGGCGTGAGTATATTTGTAACCACGACCTATATCTAATTAGACGCCACATGTCGACCTACCTTGCATGTCATATTTTCAATACAACTACGATAAATTATCGCAGTTGAGTCCGGCTAAAACCAGCCTGCTCAATCGGTGCCGCGACAACACGTGTAAATGGGTAATTGTGCAATACTGAGTTGTAAGTATACCGCAAATAGAGTTGGCCGACAGAATAAAGGTATTTATTTTCACATGTAAGTACTTTTAGATACAAAATATTTGACACGCTTAGTTTTCATACAGTTTGGACCGCTTTTGAAGTCTACTTAGATATAGACCTGTGGTTATATCAAATTGACCATGTCTATTTTCGGCTCTGCAAAAAGCAAGTCAGTAGAAAACATATTTTGCATGCGTGCATTTTTAAGCCCAGTGCATTTTGATAGTATTTGTTTGCACTGGGCTCAAACATGCATAATATGGTGGAGTCTTTTTAGGGTTCCGTACCCAAAGGGTAAAAACGGGAACCTTATAGGATCACTTTGTTGGCCGTCTCTCCGTCTGTCCATCTGTCCGTCTTTCAAGACCATGTAAATGTGTATGATATAAATTTCACTTTGATACTTTTACTTTTAATGGTATCAAGTTGAAATTTATACTAAATACTTGGGTTTACGGTTTCGTTCGGCTGTAAAAAAATTAAAGTTGTAAGTCAACGCAATCAAAAGATATGAACGTTTATGTCGCATATTTTGCGACTTCACAGGGGAATCAAAACATATAAGATACTTCCCGTTGACCTAGAATCATGAAACTTGGCATGAAACAAGGTTAGCACATATGAAGGAAAAAATAGACAAATTGTTAATTTGAACATCACATAAAAAAATGGTTTTTGCTATTACAAATTACTGGAAAGGAGACCACGGACTGGTAAGCGCAGCGTAGGACGTCCACCCACAAGATGGACAGACGACCTAAAAGAGACCGCAGGGAAACGCTGGATGCAGGCCGCTTCCAACCGGCCCTTTTGGAGATCGATGGGGGAAGCTTATGTCCAGCAGTGGACGTCCTATGACTGAAATGATGATGATGATTATAAATTACATTTTGTAGTTGGTATGTAACCTTTTTTCGTCAAGACTCGATTCCCGAGATGGATCTACATACATATTTACTGAGTTTGTACGGAACCCTCAGGGTGCGAGTCCTACTCACTCTTGTCCGGTTTTTTGTTTACTTTTTTTGGAGCCAACTCTAACAGTTTTACAACAGGGTTAACCTCAAAAACTAATCAATGTCATCTCAGTTAACGATAACTTATTTTCATCAAAGTTCAAAAATAAGTCAAGTATGTTCGTAAGTCATATAACTTTAGTGAACAACCGTGATAGTTTAAAAAAGTGTTTTAAATTAAAGTCATTATTCTCGACAACGTTAATTATAGTTTAAATGAAATTCGCAAGAAATTATCAGCCGAAGATCCATTGTCTGTCTTGAAGATCCATTGTCTAACCTATGATAAAAACTAATCCTAAATATCTCAAACTTATGTAGCATGATGATTTATTTGAGTTATGTTTTTTAAGAGTTTACGTTAGTTTTTTATTTTTGTTGTTCTTTTGAGGCTTTATTATAAACTAGATGCACCCCGCGGTTTCACCCGCGTGGATTATTCCTTATAATATCATCAGCTATCATTTTTATTTTTACTAAGCTCTTCCTCCTGCTATCTTCTATATAGTATAGTGAAAGTCCTATCAAAATCGGTCCAGCCGTTTTGGAATCCACAATTTTGGAGAACATGCATACAGACCGGCGGCAGTAGCCGCGTCGCCCGACCCACTGCTTAGTATGAATTTATATGGAGTGCTAATAGCCAAGTCTATATAATTAGGATTTGACCCGGAAAAAAAATAAGCAGAAATTTTCCTTCGGAATTCGTCAAACAGCTGCCCATCTTCCAATGCTGCTCCGGTGGTTCTGGTCGCACTTTTAGGACATACCCATGTCCAAACATTTATTGCCTATTTAGCAATCCAACTCCGAAAAAAATTATGGCCATGGCCTGTACTATGAGCATATTGAAATATTAAAATTGTACCCGTACCTAAAATTGTTTAATCAAATGATGTGCACATATTATAATAAAATTAAAAAAAAGGTTATTAATTTTTTTTTTATAGTCTAAGAAACGTAAGTATTGAGTATAGTTTTAACCGACTTCGAAAAGGAGGAGGTTATCAATTCGACTGTATGTTTTTTTTTTTTTTTGTATGTTTTTTACGCGAATACTCCGCCAATTTAAAATTGTTTTTGACGATTATTTTTTTGTTTGGTAGGTCATAACTCATAAGTGGTCACATTTTTTTTTTATCGACATTGATTCAGTGCTTTTTGAAAAATTTACAAAAATATCTACAAATTCAATGTACATTGTAAACATTGTACAGTGCCACCAACTTAGCTGTTAAGGTGGGCAACATTGGAACTACAGTTATTTCTTGGTGAATTTCATACTTTGTTCTCCACTAGCGACGCTGTCAACTAAACAGCAAACATCACAGATCTACTACTGACAAACATAGAGGAAAGACTTCAAAAAACAAAGAAGTGTCTCCATGGCGACCATGCCCTGTTGTTTTTCGTTAAATTTTTCATGACCATGGATACAGAGTATTTGAGTCGTAATATTAAATAGTGTCGTGTATTTAGTATTAAATATTTTATATAGTGTTCAATAGCGTCAAACAAGCCAGTCAGGCAGAGCTAATCATGCACGGTCAAGTCAAACTCATGCACCAGTAAAGTGGTGGAGGCTTTACAAGAGGCTTCTATGGAGTTTTGGACCCTTATTAGGGTTTATTATTCTTGTTACGGGTTAACTGAGCCTACGCTATCTGCATGTGATGTCTGTCCTACCTTTTAACGGCTGTCTTTTGAACCGTAATAGATAGCTGTTTTTTTTACAGAACTTGTAAATTACAGCGTATTAACTTAACAAATAATAATAAAGTCAAAAAGTAAAAACTAAAAGTGGCCCTACAACAAACGTATTTTTTACGTATTTTTGTAATTGGTCTAATGTAAAAACGGCAATATGTAGGTACAAGCGTCAAACTTGGCATGATTATAGTACACACTCTAAAGTATAACAGTAGGTAATAAATAAGCAAATATGTATTCCTTTATATAATTAATACGTCACTTACAGAAATAATATACAATAAATTGTCAATTAATACTAATTACCTACTCGAAAAGTCCTCCGCGGACCGAGCCCTGACCGAAAGTCCCCAATACGCTGGCAGCGTTCCCCCGCTGAATTGCGAGAGAAATCCGCTGTGCCAGGAACCAACCCGATCGTGGATCGAGGCCCTTCTCCCTCATGCGGCGCCCCAGGTCCAGCACAAACTTCCGTGCTTCAGCACACCAAGGCCCCGCCGTCTCGACGGCAAACGGGACAAAATCGTATGCTGACCCCAAGCAGGCGTATTTGAGGCATTTGCCTCTGGCGGCTGCCTCCGCTCCCGCGCCAGCAAACTGCTGGGTAGCGGGGAGGTGGCAGGATGCAAAAGTGCTCACGCATGTAGCATCCCACACGAGGCAGCGACCTCTCTGCCATGGGACCAATGTAAGTCCGTCGGGACGCTTGCCGTCTGTCCGAGACAACCCCGGGGGCTCCAAAACGCTTGGCACCTCTGCAGACACAAGAGCACGCTTCAGGATGTCATTGATGGCATGATGTCGAGGTCTACGGCCTGCACACCGCATGCAGCTAAGACCGTGGTGTCCATTTGCCTCAACTTTCGCTCCACAAATGCAAACGTGAGGTTCGCAAACAGAACAACCAAGCCGAAGAGCCACTGCCACCCTCAGGGAGTCATCATCAGTCAGGTAATAAATGTATTAATAATTTCGTTGATTGTCCTTTAATGCTCATTGCTTTGAAGTTATTTAAATATTATTATCTACTTTTAGTTTTAGTTTGTAAATGAAGGTATAATCATGAAGTCAGTTCTTTTTTTTCTAAAAAGTATCTTTATTGTATTGTAATTTAGACATGAATATAAATAATGCAGTTAAACATAATGAAGAATCATAGATTTAAATAATACATTATGTATGTTATACACGAACCTATTAATGATTATTGATGTGATGTAAACTCAGATTTTCTCGTGGATAACCATGTTCAATAAAAAACATACAGAGGTCGTTATGGTGAAACCTAATTATCTAAAACTGCATAAAAATAAGGAGTTAGGTGCTAGTTATAAGTAAATAAATAAAACAATACATATCATAATTATTTCAACTAGTTATTTCCCACGCCTTCGCTCGCATAGTATTGAAATCCACTTTACTTACTACCCTCCCGCATCCGTCCAGCAATCCACTCTATTCCCGTTCCGCTTTTTCTGCTCCAGGACCGAATCCTTCCCCTTATTTACCATTCTTCCGTCCCACCTTAACCGTGCCAGTCCTACGTTAGTCCCGTAATCTTCTTTACAACAGGCCCACCTTTTCTGATCCAACTCGGTATCCGACCCGTTATCCACGTAAGTCACAGCAGTTTTTATTTTATAGTTTTTGTAGAAAAAACTACTTTGGGTTCTAATTTAAATGTAAGCACAGAGTATAGTGACTGGCTAACAATTTGGTAAATATGCAATAGTTGATTTTTGGGTCCCTTTGGTGGACCGAAAAGGGACGATGGGATTTCGAGTAATTTTCGACCGCACGATTTTGCGCAATTGGTTGTTGTGTGCTTGTGTGTGTATACGTGTGCCAACTTCCCACCACGACACTGTTTTTTACGATATTTCATTTCACTACTCAGTTGGGTAAAAAAATAAAATGAATAGGTAGGTATAGGTACTAAATATTAATGCTAAATTGTTGTCCTTTACAGGTATCTGTGGTGATCCACTCGGCAGCAACAGTAAAGTTCAACGAGCCTTTGAAAATTGCGCTCAACGCCAATCTTGAAGGCACCAAAAATGTGCTCAACTTATGCCACCTGATGAAAAACTTACAGGTAAAGCCTTACAGATTATCATCAGCCTATGTTTGTCTAATGCTGGAAGTAGACATCTCCTAATAGACGCCACTGAGCTTGGTATTCAGTTCTCTGCATCAGGTTACGCAAGTCTTCACTCCACCTAGCCACTATACTTAATTACTTACTCTATGTTTGAGCGACGGAAGGTGAGCAAGTAAGATGTAAGAAGATGACGTCCTCTAGAAGAAGTTTTCATCCAGCAAACGACAAAATTTGGTGTTGTTTCATTACTTCGCAAGGTCAACTTCGCAGAATGTCTTTATAGCAAGCGATGGACTGATAAAACATCTGAATTCAAAACTTTTTGGTTGTTAATTAATGCAATTACATGAATTTATTTCCAGGTATTTGTCCACGTGTCAACAGCTTACAGCAACCCAAATCAGGCGGTAATAGAGGAAAAAATTTACCCGCCACCTGTCTCAGTAAAAGAGGCATACGAATTCGTAAAAGAAAATCCAAGTGAAGCCAAAACTGCGCAGTTTTTGAGTAAGATATGAGACAGTTTTGAATACCTAAAGCTCCACACGGCTGTACTCGGCGGTCTTACTCGCTATGACACAGTAATAGTACCTTTTCGAGACAAAAACGTTCACTTCCTAACCCTCTAAATTTATACTAAGTGAACTGACCACCTAAATCACTCGCTTTACGCTGCTGCCCAGTAGCTAAGATAAAAAAACTACTCGTATGCTAGCGTTTTTTTGAGTATTGCCAACGCCATCAATAATCGTCAGGCTGTATTATTTCATCAGGTGGTCTAAAAAATCAAAACCCTAATTCATAGGCTAGCTATATGCTCACACAATTATGCATCAACGCTTGTGTGTAGTTTACTACACAACAAACTATTATTTAACTGTTTCTTTTTGATATAGATGGAAGACCAAACACATATACTTTTACAAAAGCACTAGCAGAACATCTGGTCTCCGAAACCCATGGGGATATTCCGGCTGTCATTATTAGACCTTCTATTGGTGAGTTAATAAATTGTATGCCTTAAGGCAAACAAGACGGAAGAACAGGCTGTCTCATAGTAAGAAGTTACTGTAGCCTATGGATACCACAAGTACCACAGGCATCACTGATACGTTGCCAACATGTAAAGATTGTAATCAAATCGAATCATTTATTTGTCAGAACATGGTAGGTACATATCCATACAAAACAGCTTACAAAATGTAGCGTATCTCAAGTCCTTGCCTGGTGCGGCGTACAAATATGTAAGTGGCTTTTATTACATATTGTATTATTAATTTTTGTAGCTATAGAAATGGGGTCGGACCCATGCTCCACCCAAGTTCTCCACCTATGTTCGTTGTAATTTTTTTCTCGATCTTATGGCAATTATTTAGTCTGCATTAAATATTGGAACATTTTTATCACTAAGAAAATACTGAAATTTCACAGTAGCATTTTGTTTTAACAAAGTTTTTTTTTTTTTTTTTATACATTCCAATACTTAATTCTCCCATATTTTCTCTATGCTTCATGTACCCTTCGTAAATACCGCGAAAGGCTCATTCCACATTTGCAGGTATATGGGAACAAAGATTGTATGAATCAGTGTTAAATAAAAAAAAATAAAAAATTATAAGTAGTTGACATCAGCCCCTAGGATTTGATATGGCATAAACTTTGACTCTTTATAGTAGCTACTTAATATAATAGAAATCTTACTAGTAAATGACATGACGTGTCTGGGTTCCAATTATACCTTTCTCCATCTTGCAAATAAGGAAATAAATAATAGCAAATTGAATATGCAACGTGACACTGTACTTACAAATAGTAATTTCCAGTGACTCCATCAAAAGACGAGCCAGTCAAAGGTTGGGTAGACAACTGGTTCGGAGCCACTGGCCTTGTCACTGCCATTGCTAAAGGCATCTGCCGCGTGGTCTACACTGCTGACAACTACATCGTGGACCTGATTCCTGTGGACTACGTGTGTAACCTCACGCTGGTGGCGGCTGCTCGAGCGAAACGGTGAGCATTTTATGGCATGATTTATTTTATCCAAATCATTTATTTTATTTTATTAATTATGCTGTATTGTCTGATTTCTACGAAGGGCTCTGTGTCATTGTCTTTTACTCGGACTTTGGATTGGACTAGTCTCATTCACGTGTTCCTTATAAAAGATCAGTGGACAATGAAATAATGGAATAGAGGATGGATGGTGGATGGTGGGTGGTGGATGGGGGATAATGGATGGTGGGTGGTGGATGGTGGGTGGTGGATGGTTGATGGTGGGTGGTGGATGGTGGATAGTAAGTGGTGGGTGGTGGATGGTGGATGTTGCATGGTGAATGGTTGATGATTGGATGGATGAGGTATAATAAAATACACGCGATAAATTTCATTGTGTTAAATAATCGACAATCGAAGTACGTAATCCAAAAGACAATACAACACAAAAGACATTACAATCTGGGTGTCTTAAAATCAAGAGTGAATCGGTTTCTTCTAGGCAAGCGTCCTCCATCGTAGACCGCATCATCGCTTAACATCAGGCAAGTTGGCGGCAAACGCAAGCCTATTATTAAATAAAAAAAAACTGTTTAGGTTTCTCTTTATTAAAAGATCAATTATTGTGTGTATTGTATAATGTGGTATCAGCAGACTGATAACTCTTTTTTGTAAGACCACCATACAATTAAACCAACCAATAATAAAACCAGCACCAGCATTACAATAAAACTATTGTCTAGGTTTTTAACGGGTGGCCTTATCGCTTAAAACCATCTCTTCCAGGCAGCTGATCTGATGATGGAGCCAAAAGGTGGATAGTGGAACTTTTCAATAGTTAGAAAGAAAGAAAGAAAGAAAGAAAATAAATTTTATTCGACACCTTTACAAAAACTACTAGTAAAGTCCTCAAGTTTGTCCTTTGGTTTGTTTTAACGAGTCCCTAAATTACACTTGGATATGACGACGAGACGAGAGTCTGATTAGAGTCAAACAGTGGAAATCTTCATAGCTACCAGTAAACCCCTCAAATTTGGGCTCTTTTGGATTGGTTTGGTTTCGAGACGAGCATGTTTTTTTTTGTTTTTGAAAATGTTGTTATTTTCTATGTAAAATTATAGATATTTGGTAAATATTGAGACGCAATTCTAATGCCAGCCTTTTTCTTTTAGTCAAACCGAGGTCGCAGTTTATAATTCGTGCTCTGGATCCTCCAACCCTATTAGAATGGGGCAATTCCTGCGCTCGTACAGTGAAGCGGGTGCGAAAGAAAATTTTAGTAAGTGGATATTATAGAAATCAATATCATAAAAGTTCTCCTTGGGATATTACTTGTAAAGTTTTAACGTATCTTGAGCCGACGGAAATACCATCAAACAAGTTATAATCAGATCAAAACCAAATAAGCCACGGACAAGTCACCTTTCAACTCAGAGCAAATAAAAATACAGAGGGACTACGGCAAACACGAAAAGTGAAGCCACTTTTTGAAACATGAGTGCGTAGTCGATGTTCGTGTCGTGTAATTCATCAAAATATGTGATAATATAAATACTTAAGTGTGGAAATATTCCATCCTTCTTCTTATTTACTTTTGTGTTGTTTTTACAGTTCTTAACACTGCAAGAAGTTATTGTTTCTTTTTAAAACGGATGTTTTCAAAACACTGTTTTAAACTATCACGGTTGTTCACTAAAGTTATATGATTATTTACGGGATATTTACCGTGGTAAGGTTGTGGAATGAGCTCCCTATATTTCGGCGCAGTTACATGCACTATGTTCACGCGAAGACTTCAAGAATGCGGGTGGTTGGAGAACAGTTAAAAAGTTAGGTGCAAACATAACGATCTACCCTCTTTCTTAGTCTTTTGCTACGGTTATCACTGGAACTCGAACTCGAACCTAAGTCCCGACAAAACACACTCACTGTATCACTGCGTATAGTATTTTGAACACATTTTGAACGCGAATTTTTATTTTTATTTTTGTGGCAACCTAATACTGGATTCCACGCACTGGCGAGCTGAAAACCATCACCTCGATTGAAATTCTGACATTTCGAGATCTCAATATCCCGTAAATAATCATATAACTTTCGGATGTTTTCAGTACGACGTTCTGACAAGAAATTCACGTAGTTTTGGAAGCGATTTTGGCGTCACTTTGGCAGTGCGCCGTAGGGACTCTACGGCTACTCTCTGTATTTTTATTTGCTCTGAGCCTTTAAAAAAAAACTGGGATACCTCGGGTTTCTCATAGTGCTAACAGACGCTCAAACGCGGCTGACCTCAACCGCCGTCTGACTAATGGGAGAGAAAGAGATGGAAATATGATATGCTCACTCTTTCTCTCCCGTTGGTTGGACGGCAGTCCGTCAGCCGCGTTCGAGCGTCTGATAGCACTATTGCAGAAATCGGGAGTAACAATGAAAACATGTGCTGGAAGTTAACAGACTGTTTATTTTTTATACGGGTGGTAGTCACGTAATATGCGGGTCTTACCTTCAACCAAAATAAAGGGAATGGACGGGCCCTAACCATTGAACTTGCTCAGTAAAAACTAGTCAAAATCGTCGGACATATATTATAAAAATGTACAGTAAATAAGTAACAAATGTTACAAAAAATAGATACCGGTTTTATTTGTGTATTTACACTTCGGGAAAGCATATGAAACCATATTTTTTTCAGATGTTTCGTTATCACGTAACAATAAACACGGGTTGCACTTCCTACGGCTAGAAACCGACTGAAACAAAGTGAGAGCCGGCGCTCACTTTGTAATCTTCAAAAATTTGCATCTACTGGGCCCGTCAATTCATTTTATATTGGTCGTAGGGTCCTACCGCCATTATCGGAAACTACACGACAACACCACACACAAAAAAATAGGTTCAGACGTTTGGGAGCTACGATGTTACAGACAGATTCACAGATGTATTGATGCACAGCAGTGCAAGTACCGTTCTTTTATCGATCGTCAAATTGACAGTTGAGGTCGTCAAATTCGATAATATGCCATTTTTTCAGTACTCGCTGTGATCGATTCTATGGCATTTTAGCGAATTTGACGGTCGATAAAGAACGGTACTTGCACTGCTGATGCGTTAAACTTATAAAACTTCTCTGTTTACTGTTTTGATACCCTATTCACGATTACTATAATTATTTTATTTTGTTTTTAACTCTTAATGTCTATGTATCTTTTGTTTCTGTCATCTATAAGTAGTAGTAGTAAGTATATTTATACATATATAATATTAAAAAGAGGAAAATTTTGATTGTTTGTTTCTTTGTTTGTTTGTTTGCATTGAATAGGCTCCAAAACTACTAAACCGATTTGAAAAATTCTTTCACTGTTGGGAATCTATATTATCCCCGGGTGACATAGGCTATATTATATTTTTTTACAATAATAGGGATCCTTACTAAAACTCCAATAATGTAACCCAAGGTATAAAAAAATAAGAGTTACACCCGTGCGAAGCCGGGATGCGTTGCTAGTAAATAAATAATTATATTTCTTTCTTTCTTTCTTTCTTTCTTTCTTTCTTTCTTTCTTTCTTTCTTTCTTTCTTTCTTTCTTTCTTTCTTTCTTTCTTTCTTTCTTTCTTTCTTTCTTTCTTTCTTTGTTCAAGAATTTAGAGGCCAGCAGGAAAGTGACCGTAGTTCAGTTGAGAGCAATGGAGGCCTTTTCCCAGATTCGAATCCTGCTGGTCGTTGAACTTTTGAATTGTCTACAACATTTATATCACCTTCATTAGTTCGTCTCCATCAACCATCTCAAACTACTTCTAGATTAGAGTTATTTATATTTGCAGACGTGCTGCCATATCCCAGACTCCTGCTGTTGACTCAGCGCTACTGGCTGATGCGGCTGACCACTGTCCTCACTTACCTCCTCGCATACGTCGCCGACATGCTGTTGCGACTCTCTGGGAACAGACCTAAGTACTTACGTATTTCTGACTTTTACGTTAAGACCACTCTCAACGGCCACAAACGTTGGCCACAGCTATCTCATTCGTACGTTTTTAACATTTTTAAAGATAAAAAATCACAGTCTGAATTCTAATTTCTCATCATTCAGGTCATTGGCATTATTTTTCGAATAACATTGCAAATAGTTTAAAGCAATTTTGATATTTTATAGGGTGGTAAAAGATATAGAAAAATTAAATTATCGAGATTTTTTTTTCATCTTTTTCCATTTTGTTAAAGCGAATGCCCAATGGATCTTAATATACAATTATTTGTATATGAATTTCTAGTGTAATTCATATAAAAATAAATAAAAAAAAACAACATACAGTCGAATTAATAACCTCCTCCTTTTCGAAGTCGGTTAAAAATGAACTTCCGCAAAGTAACGCCTGATTCAATCAACTATCTTAATATACAATTAGAGTTCAATAATATTTTTTTAGAAAAAAAAAACTACGTGCAATTATGACAGCTGTGGCCGTTAAGCGTGGCCATAACTTTTGTACAAACGTCTTGATACTCCAAGAACTTGGTGTTGAGCTGCTTCTATCTACTGTATTGTTGATCTCGTATTGTCATTCTTTGGACAAGCAGCAATGACCCTATAGAACGCCTTGTCCAAAGTAGAGAAGAAACATCTAGACCTCGTGAAAGGCCACTCATGCGGTGGACTAGCCATAGTAACTCTATTGTGGGCGATGCATGCATGATTAACAGGGTGATTGTAGCGAGACATAGCGAAACTGCGTGAGCTTCCTGAATAGATTCCCCTGCGATAATTTATTATAAGCTGGGCGTCTTCAAATCGCGAGTGAATCGGTTTCTTTTAGGCAAGCGTGCTCTATTGTATACCCAAAGCGAGAGTCTCCTATGTAAAACGGTGTACTACAATCTCTCTTCCTAACGACGTTTTATAGATAGACGAAAGACGTTATCAATGGTTACGTCCATGGTAGTAGATCTGTGCGTCCATGATAATTATAGACGCACTAATGATGCCGCACACTGACACTAATGTCACTAATCTGACGGTGACATTGAGTGGTGTGAGAGAATCACCTTGTTTAAAAACAAGGTGATTCTCTCACACCACTATTGGCAATATAGAGAGCGGTCAACGCATCTAAGTTTAAAAAAATATTAGCTCGTTTAATGACTGCTGTGCTAAGAGTCTAATGAATAAAAAAACAGATTAAAGCTAACCTGAAATTTATGTTTTATACTATGATTTTAGTTATTTTACAGTATATAAGGAATCAGGAGTTCATGTATATGGTGTCACATTTTAGCCACGCAAAATGACAAGTAACAACATTATGTTTGGTTTCACTCCACTAAATTACACTTTACCACAATATGTTTGACCTTTTGGGCATCAATAGTAACAAGCGTTTGTTTAAGGGTGGGAAAACCTCGCCTTAATAGGCAAGTTTTTATCTTGTATAACAATTATTGATCCTATTAATTTAATAATTTATAATCACTAATATTTGGAATCTGTTAAATACTGTCAGCGCTAATCTGGAATTGCATATGTTCTGATCTTTCCGGGTACCCAAGATACAGGCCTAGCCTAGTTTGGGCCCACTGCAGACTTTTTTTTTGTGTTTTTCTATATTGTATGTCTTTTAGGAATTTTATGTGCTGTTCTTTCGGAAATATATGATTTATGTGAAATTACACACACGTAAATGATAACAACGCAAAATGACAAATAATCAATGTATCAACTATGCAAAACTTTCACATTGACATCAGTTTCTGTATTTCCTTTTTTACATTTTGACATCTAGCTGTATTTATTGTTTGTTTCCCACAGATCTGTGTTTGTTTCCAATTATTATTATGCTTGTATATGTCATTTCCCGTAGTTATTGGTAGTTATCATAATTATAGCGTACGATATGTTTCATTATGCGTAATGTCATTATTGTTTTATCGCGAATAAGTCCACGTTTGACTCGGCTGATGGTAGGCGATGATGTGGTCGAAGATGAAGCAAGCAGACTTAGACACTTTTTAGAAGATACCTATTCACTCTAACCTTAAAAAGGCCTATACTATGTCTCTCAGGAAACAAGGTAGCCGATTAAACATAGCGGAAGGATTATACGTGAAATCCAAAAAGTCCTTTAATCATAAAAAAAAAATTCTTTCAGATACACAAAACTCGTGTCTCAAGCCATGATGATGCGTGACGTCTTAGAGTACTTTTCATCCCGCTCCTGGGTGATGAAGACAGACAAATCCGAAGCTTTGTACGAGAGCCTGTCTCCAACTGACGCGCATCGGTTCCCGTTCCTGGCGAGGGACATTAACTGGACCGAATATATATCCATATACTTCCAGGGGGTCAAAAAGTACCTGATCGAGAAAAAGTCGATTTAGAGATAATAATACTCCTTCACACTTACCTTCACTAATAATAAAGGTTAATATTAATCAAGCGAATAAAAAATTACTTGGCGACTTAAATGAGAGTATGTAGCTTTTACTAATTGGGCGGTAATTAATTATTTTTGCGAAAAGTTAAATGAACAGTCAACTAATGTTGATTGGTAAAAATGGGCCAAACTAAAAATGATGCATATTAAAAATCTAAGTGGCCGACTGGAATTACCTAGTGGGTGACTGTTATATCAAATTTTGTTTGGTTAATCAAGACACTTGCCCAGAAGAAAAAAAAAGTATTGAATAGATATATAGATAGATAAACTGTTTATTGTTCACACCACACACAATTTCAATACAGAATCAGGGTAGTGAACTACTGCAGACCATCAAGAAAAGGAAAGAAAGGGCATCTTGGCCACGTTTTGCGACACGAAAAATACCAGCTTCTCCAGTTTATTATGACGGGCAAAGTTGAAGGTAAACGACGCACTGCAAGAAGGAAAATCGTGGTTACGCAACATCCGGGAGTGGACCAGCATAGCCAGGGTCGAACAACTATTCCGCTTGGCACAAGATAGAGAGAAGTTGCCAGAGAGCTGACGGCCAACCTCCACTAGTGGAGAGGCACTTGAAGAAGAAGATTGAATATCAGGGTAGATCCGTCAGGTTAGAAGGCTAAGGCGGCTTTAGGTGGTATTTTTTTTATAACAACGCAATATCCTCGCCCTCTACCTCTCTATCAGGGAAGACCCAAATTCTGGTATTGTCTGTAATAAAATATTTAAATACTATATAATATTTCTTTTTTAATGTCACATAAATTCTAAATATATGGTATTCACCAACAACTAAACTAAACCTATACAAATAACCCACCCCTAACCGTTCCCGGCGCAAAGGTACCCAAAACAATCGCTGCGTTACCGCGTTAGATGGCAATGGCCAACCTTTGCACCAGGAACGAGCCGGAGCGGGAGCTATATAGTTTATAGGGTAATAGCCTTACTAATAGTAATAGGGTTTTTTTATTCACCTTATTTTGACTTAATATCGATAAAGCACCCTAATTTTCAATCGAAAATTCTCACGTCAAATTATCAGCTTTTAGAAGTATGTGGGGTTTTTGTTATAAAAAAATATACATTATTATGGTAAATGTTCTCAGAAAATGATTTTACAGCTGCTTTAGAGAAATTTCCCCTCCACTTCCCGACCTCAGATCACCCGTAAATTATTTTTCTTTTCATTTTTGTTATATTCTCTTCCTTTTCCAATGGGTTCCATACTACTATTAAAAAAAAATTATCTACCCCGGTCTAAAACGTTATTATTTGATACTAAACAATATTGATTGACGACATAGTAAGAGTCGCTGGCATCCAGTGGATGCAAAAGGCAGGCTGTCGTTCAGTGTGGAGGTTAAAGGGGGAGGCCTATGTTCAGCAGTGGACGTCTTCTGGCTGATGATGATGATGATGAATATTGATTGATTGATTGATACAGAGGCCAAAAACTCTTAAAAACTAGTGTAACAACTAGCGGTCTTATCGCTAAAAGTGATCTCTTCCAGGCAACCTTAGGATGGAAAGGATTTATACAAGACGTAGAAGACGGTGTATTTATATCTAGTTTCATTATCTGTAACTTTTTTATCTGGTATGCACAAAAACTTTATAAAATATTTCAATATCAATTTCCGCCATTGATTTTGTTGGTGAATTCAAGAGGTAGATTATAATTAAATCAATCTAATAACATATCATAACTTATTTTCACTACCCTGCAAAATACTCACAGTTTAGCGTGCATTATAAGTTTGTCGCGTTTGCCTTAGAGACTCTGGACCCGTGGTCGTCTGACACCAACAAATTTTTTAGAGATATTTCGTTCTTGCTTCGGGGCTTCGGGGGATCCCAGAGCTGAGATTTTGCTCAAAAATTGGGCCTTGGAATCTAGCGATGTAATGCTGCCAGCATTTCGGGTACCTGCCGCACGGTAGCTACTTGGAAAGGCGTGTTTCCATTGTAAATATTTATTTTAGTTCTAGTTTTTTTTTAAGTTTCTAACCCGAACTTAAAAGTACAAATTATGAATATCAACAAATTTTAAATGAATCTAATTTCATAAACTAATGCCATTAAATCCTCAAAATAATCACCGAAGTTTATGAAACTGTTAGATTTTCTATTAGGTTACTAGTATTGCAATATTTCAAAATGCAATGGTCCAGCATGGTGAGTTAGGGCCCATCCTCTCCCTCTCTCTTTCTTTCTGTGAGTAGGCATGTGTACCAGTAGTGGGAGATGATAGGCTGATTATAATGATGATGATGTTGAATATGTCAAACACGATCATAATATTTATTTTATCATAACATTACAATCAGGATTGGATGCAAAAAGTGTTATTATTAGATAAGTAATTATTATAGGTTTCGAGAACGATTCCAAAATAAAAGATAATAATGTAGAAACAACGGTAAATGACATAAGCGCTATTGTATGCTAATTTTGTTGACGTTGTTTATTCTTCATATCAATGACATGTTGCAAACCAGTAGCATGCATTGTTATGCAGCCGATAGCACCGGTTATGGACAGAATACTGGCCGTACAAAGACCTCACAGGCCGCCGTTGAAGTAAGTAGGAACAAACTAGTGTCTGAAGTTGAGGCCTCGCTTGAGCAAGTCTCGGATTCCGAATTTTGATCAGCTTAACCCAACGAAAACATGTTTGCATATTAACTGCAAAAAAATCATTGCTGTGCCTCCTCGTTTTCAGAACATTCCTTTCAAGGCTGCGGAGAGTATCAGAATTCTGGGCATTTCTGCAATTGTACAATTCCGTGAACTCAACGCAAGCAAGGCCAAACTTGGTGTGTGCAACAAGGCAAAGCGATACTTCACGCCGATTCAAAGTCCGACCTCACATGGAGTACCTACTGCTCCCATCTTTGGAATGGAACATCCAAGTATCATCTTGAGCCTCTTGATGCATTATAGCGTAAAGCTGTAAGAATTGTCAACGATCCCAAACTCACCGAACACCTAGAACCGTTCAACATGCACAAAGACGTTGGGTCTCTCTGTATATTTTATCGCATTTACAACGGGGAGTGTCATGTGGGAGTCAACGGGGAGTGGGTAGTGTCCGAGTTAATAGATTCTTAAAGGCTCGGCAACGTAGTCGTGATACCGCTTGTATGTTACGAGTATCGGTAGGCAACAGAGGTTGCTTACCATCAGACAACCCGCCTGTTTGTTAGCGACCTAAGACATAAAAATGATACTTTTAGCTGGTTTCAGTTCCGAAGTTCGTTGTTCGTTGCTTCATTATAAAATTGGATGTAATGTAAGTCAGTAATATTTAAATTATTTAATACCTACTTAATTAGGTACTTTTACTGCTTTGTTTTGTTTAGAGGAGTAGCGATAAGAATATCAATACATATTCTGACATAATAGACTAAAATTAATTGAAATGCAAGTTGTTGCCAAGACTTATTATTTATAGATCCATAACAGAATAGTAAATAAACACCGTGTATTATAATTGTACAGCACCTCCTCGAGATTAGTACAATAGGTCAACACATGTAGTAACATATAGTTTTTAATGACATGTGTTAACCTAAACGGCGTTAATCTCTTCGGACTCGGTGCTGTACAATTATGATAGAACTTCACATACAAGTAAGCTCGTTTAATCATTAATTGTACAGCACCTCCTCCTTGAGATTAGTACAGTAGGTTAACATATGTGAAAACTATGCGTTACTACGTGTGTTAACCAATAGGTAACTAACGCAGTACTATATAGTACTATATAGTACTAATCTCTTCGGACTCGGTGCTGTACAATTATGATAGACCTTCACATACAGGTAAGCTCGTTTAATCATTAATTGTACAGCACCTCCTCCTCGAGATTAGTACAGTAGGTTAACACATGTGAAAACTATGCGTTACTACATGATGTGTTAACCTGTTGTACAAATTTCTTCGGACTCGGTGCTGTACAATTGTGACAGAACTTCACATACAGGTAAGCTCGTTTAATCATTAATTACGCCCCGTTAGATGTTTGTACCTATATGTTAATCCAGGGTATAAACTACATCCACACGTCATTGAAATCGAAGTTGAGTGCAGAAAATGCGCTTTAAATACAAATTTTCGCGTTTATAATAATTAGTATGATTTTTTTACCATGCACGATTTGTTTACTGTCATATTGGGACCCATATAGTGGGTCACCTTTGAATTAGATTTGAGACTATGTATGTGTTATCATATAAAGCCACGCGTCTTGGTTTCATTGGTCACAGTAGGTACATCTAAGATAATTAATTATAAATATATAGTAAAAACATAATACCCAAAGTACAAAGTACCTCGTGTTATGCTACATTCCTACATAAGTAGGTACAGCAATGTTGAATGATCCCTACTTATAGCACCATTATGTAAAGGTGCGGTCACTCTTTGCGCGAAAATGAAATAAAACCGGCCAACTGCGAGTCGACCTCGCGCACTGAGCGTTCTGTACCACCACAAAATACAATAATTATCAATTTAAAAACCGACTTCAAAATTTGTAAAATATGGTGGTATTTCGATTCGATCGAATGATGAGGTTATCTAAATAGCAAAATACGTTGCTTAACTTGGTAATGAACAGAAATTTATCATCGACTCGCACATTGCCAATATTTATTATTTATTGTTATACTTAAAATGTGTACTATAATCATGCCAAGTTTGACGCTTGTATGTATTACCGTTTTTACATTAGAGCTAATACAAATATACGTTAAAAAATAAGTTTTTTGTATGAGGTCCACACCTTTCCTCATAAGTGTTGTGCAGAAAAAAATATTATATTTAATTTTGATTTAAATGTATTTTCCAACATAAAACTCTTTCCGTCTTACCACAAAAGATTTAAGCACGCTTTAGACAAGTGTTTAGCATATTTTTCGCAGGGAAACAATTGCTAAACACTTGTCTAAAGCGTGCTTAAATCTTTTGTGGTGAGACGGTTTCTTTTACAAGGCCAAATTTTATTTTTAGCCTGTTTCGTTGGTTTTTTTGACAGGTTTTATATGTACACTTTCTGCCCAAGTTCTAGACATCTGGAACATGTTTGGCTAGCTAGCGTGTCGCCACTATCTAGCTATGTGACCACACCTTACAATTGTGTGTATAAAAGGTGGTTAAAGATATTTTTTTAGGATTTCGTAGTTCTACAAGGAACACTTATAAGTTAGTTCTGTCCATACATCTGTCCGTCTGTTCTAATCATTAAGAATTCTCTATAGTTATTCATTTAAGTGCATGAAACTTGTTAAAATGACAGTTTTAGTGCATAAATCAATAGTAAAACTATAAATTAAAAAATCGCAAAAATGCAAAAGTTAGTGTTTATCAGACTGACTTTTTGAGTCATAGCGATAAAACAATAATAAAGTCAAGATATTCTAGCTCAAAGATCATTGACTTTTCGTAAAATGAAAGACCAACGAATCAAATAATGTTTCCCTAGTGGTTTTCCTATTGGTTAAACCATAAAAAATATATTTATTTATTTTTATTTATTACTAGCGGTCCGCCCCAGCTTCGCAAGGGTATTGATTATAGCCTATGTCACCTAGGTATAGTGTAGCTTCCCAACAGTGAAAGAATTTTTCAAATCACTTCAGTAGTTTCGGAGCCTATTCAATGCAAACAAACAAACAAACAAACAATCAAATCTTTCCTCTTTATAATATTAGTATAGATTAAAAACACTTATAACACCATTACAGATAAACTAAAGCGATGCTATAACAACTTAAATATTTAATTTGAAGGTACAAAAATTGTATTGTATATAATAATTTTTTGACTCGTTATACCTACTTTCAGTGACATCTATTGCGTCAACAATAGATGTCCCTGAAAGTATGCTTTTCACATATTCTGTGAGCAGCCTCTGTGAACTCTGCCAGGCCGCAAGTAAAAATATCAGAACTTTCTGAGACCAGATTGAGCAACATCAAAGCACGTGATACCGGGGCAAACCTGAGCAGGTTTGTTATATGTTATGTTATGTCGGGATCATATATCTCTGAAATTTGGCTGGCCACAGAGTTTCAATCATTCTAATTTTTCTATAGCCACCAATTTCTGAACTGTGACTGTAAGTACAATGGCATTGGTTACGGAACCCTACCATATGCGTTTTAGCCAGTCTTTTACGTTGTTAATTCATTACACTTTCAAATCACGTAATATATACTTACATGTTCCAACTTGTAATTTTATTATATTAAATGCTTATCGCAAACCGATGCGAGGCAAAGGTAGCGTTCAAGTTCATTAGGTTAAGGCTTTCTTTTTACGTCACCGCTACTTTCAGATAGTGGTCACTAACGGCAAAATGCGAAATCGGTATTACAATGAATTTTAATTAACAGCAAGGAAGATGACTAATAGAAATGCAAGAAATGCTGCGAAACTTGACTGCGATACTAGCGCTACGGTGATTTGTAGAACCCTTTCGTACATTATCTGACTGCAGCGCTTACGGAAGTTCGAGACAACTTATATAACGCTCAAATTACGGCGCCATCTAAGTTCGTACCGTTTTTAAGCAAATTTCCGAGCTTCGCTCTAATGTTCCGCTATTGTATTTCCTCTTAGTCTATCTTCTTTGTTAACAGTTATTCCCAACCCATACATTGTTTGCAAAACACGTTTTTAGTTTAGATGATAATATATGGTTAACTAAATGACCTCATTCTAAATCTTATATCGCGAACTTCTAAAGATGGTATCAACATGCGTAGAGAGGTTGGATCTCTCTGTATCTTTTATCGTATTTACAACGGGAAGTGTTCTGAAGAACTGTTTGATCTGATGCCGGCGTCACGGTTTTATCATCGTACTAGCCGCCACCGCCTGAAAGTACATCCACACATCATAGATCAGTGGAAATCGCACACTGCGATTCATGCGATTTTTCTTGTTTCATACCTGCCTAATGTGGAATGAGCTACCTTCCACGGTGTTTCCGAGAAACTACAAAATGGGGTTCTTTAAAAGGCGAGTTAATAGAGTCCTAAAGGGTCGGCAAGGTATTTGTGATGCCTCTGGTGTTACAAGTATCCATAGGTGACGATGGCTGTTTACCATCAGGTGGCCTGTCTGCTTATTGCCAGCTATGGCATAAAAAATGGTGAACTAATTATTTTTTATGCACTCTTATGATATGGGTATCAAATAAAAGGGTTTGTTGAGAAGAATACAAAAAATTTAATGACGTCATACTAAATTCAATATGGCGGAAGTTCCAATATGGCGGACAACATTTTCTTATCTGTTATATCATAATCAGTCTATGTAAACTACAGCCGGACAATAGAGCTGTCCCAACCCCACATCACATCAGCAGCCATTTAAATGTCCACTGTTGGACAAAGGCCTCCCTCTTAGAGAGGGGTGGCGCCATAATCCCCACGCTTGGCAGGTAGCTTGGGGAGGCAGTACGTTCACCATGTACTAATAGAACGCTGCTGCCCGTCCTCTAGTAGTTCTGGTCGCAGTTTTAGGACATACCCGGGTCATCCCAAGGCACGCTATTCAGGCTGTTAATGATGATGATGATGACTCATTTCTACTCGAATACGATCAGCCCAATTGGTTTTTATCGCAGTTATTTCCACGTTTGACACCAACTCGCGTGTTGGTAAGCGACAATTGCTTTTTCGTGAATAAACCGGCCAAGTGCTAGTCGGGCTCGCGCATTGAGAGTTCCGTAACAGCACAAAATAAAAAAAAGTAGTGCAAAATGACAACATCACGCCCAGGTGGTCATCCATCCAAGACCCGACCGCGCCTTACGTTGCTAGAAATTTATCGCCGAGTCACACTTGGTCACAGCCATGTTTGACGCTTGTACGGAACGTGTTACTGTTTTTACAAGAGAATACAAAAATACGTAAAAAAATACGTTTATTATATGGGTTGTCCCCCCCCCCCCCCTTTAGTTTTTACTTTTTGCCTTTATTAATATTTCTTAGTTAATCCGTCGTAACATTACCATGTTGTAAAAATTTCAACTGGCTATCTATTATGGTTTGAAAGATACAGTCGTTAAAAGGTAGGACAGACAGACAGACAGACAGACAGACAGACGGACAGACGGACAGACAGATGGATAGACAGACGGATAGCTTAGACGTAATAGGGTCCCGGTTTCACCCTTTGGGTATGGAACCCTAAAAAGTAAATCAGCGTAAGTGTTTATACCTAAGTAACAGTTTTTTTCCTAGAATTGCTTACGAGTGCTAGTAAAAATTTAACAAAACACGTCACATTTCAAATAACTACTTCCTGAATATTCGTTAGTAATGTACAAATGCGTATTTTCAGCAAATCGACGGAAGTGTGAGAAAACGCATAAAAAATGTGTTTTCTTCACGTTATAGCAAAGAGCATAGTTCAGCCACAACCGTCATAGCTATCAAGTTATAAAATGTCAATACAGATGATGCCAGCTTCAATTGCAAACGGATTCTTGATGCAGACAGTATCTCTGAAATAGCTTCGTTAACATTAAAAAAGACAAAAATAATAAAAAATAAATTAACTAATTAAGATAATAATAAAAACTACTGAACACTACTGGTAAATAAGGACTCAGGAGTGGTTTAAATTATTTAAAAAAAATACAACAAAAGTTACGTATAGTGGTAAAAATGAAAGGTGATGAAATTAATATGTTTGTCCCGGAATTTTACGCTGGAAAATCAGTGTTTGTAACAGGAGGATCGGGTTTTCTTGGAAAGGTATACGTATTTTTAAATCGTTTTATAAACGAAACTTTGGTACTAGCCCGATAGGTCTGCATTATACTCATCACCCATAATACATTATTCCCATGATGATAAGGTGATCTAATCATTATTTATCACAATTTATTAATCAGAAACTGCGTAAGCAACAATGTTCAACTTGAAAGTGTCCCTTTTTATGCCATAGGTGACAAACAAGCTAACGAGCCACCTGATGGTAAGCGATCACCGTCTCCCATGGATACCTGCAACACCAGGGGCATCACAAATACATTGCCGCCCCTTAAAGACTCTATTAACAACCCTTTTAAAAACCCCATGTTATATTCCCTGACTTGTGTTGGGAGAAGCACAGGTGGAATAAAAAAGTATACTCATCATTATGGACTAATTTTACTTTATTTTTATTTTTATAATAAATAATAGGCTTGCGCTTGACCGCCAACTCGCCTGATGTTTAGCGATGATGCGATCTACGGTGGAGCACGCTTGCCTAGAAGAAGCCGATTCACTATGGGAACAACCCAGAAATCATAAAAAAATAATCAGCTATTTTACACATTTTGTCGATTGCGAATCAAATCAAATCATTTTTTGCAGTTTGTAGGTACATTATAGGTCTTACAGTGCAGAATTACTAATAATTCTTTTTTAGGTCCGTGTACAAACTTGCCTCGATAAGTGGTATGCAACATAAGTTATATTATTATTAACTAGCTGACCTGACAGACGTTGTCCTGTCTTAGAACTGTCAAACACGCAAAATTAAAATTGTAACTGTATTTTTTTTCACCTTGGGTTACATTATTGGAGTTTTAGTAAGGATCCATATTTAAAAAAAATATATAATATAGCCTATGTTACCCGGGGATAGTGTAGCTTCCCAACAGTGAACGAATTTTTCAAATCGGTTCAGTAGTTTCGGTGCATATTCATTGCAAACAAACAAACAATCAAATCTTTCCTCTTTATAATATTATTATTATTATTTATCTATACTTCTATACTAATATTATAAAGAGGAAAGATTTGATTGTTTGTTTGCATTGAATAGGCTCCGAAACTACTGAACCGATTTGAAAAATTCTTTCACTGTTGGCAAGCTACACTATCCCCGGGTGACATGGGCTATAATCTATACCCGTGCGAAGCTGGGGCGGACCGCTAGTTATTTATAATCAAGGAAGAAGCAAGGTCATAATGCAAAACATTTGTTAGTTTTATTAGTATTACAAAAATATAACATTGCCATTTAGTAGTCCTGTCAAGTTTCTTAATACAATGTCCCTGCGAATCGTCAATTTCAATTTATTTCTTTGTCATTTATAAATTCGCTTACAGTGTAATGACATTTAGTCAACCGATTTTTTTCAATTTTATTTATAACAGACTAGCAACTGTGATGCGGACAAAGAACTTTGAGACCTAACCCAAAAAGGTAAGGTCCAAGTTTTTTGGATGCGGAGTTCGACGCGTTGATCTAAATAAGAATGTTTAATCAAGGTTCACTCATAATGCCTGGCGACAGATTTTCCTTCTCATTTCCGTTCTATTTACTTCTCTTTTCTGTGGTTTCATTCAGCTTTTTAAAATGTTATTGCAGCTGTCAGTGCAAAATAAATGCTTGGACCGAGTTTAGTTCCAATAACAATTGTTACAGTTAGTTTTAGCTTATAAATTTCGTCTCAAGGAGCTCTATAATATTCGCCTGAACAAAGACCATCTATGGAATGGAGCACCCAAGTATCAGCTTGACCCACTCGATGCATTACAGCGTAGAGCTGTCAGAATTGTCAACGATCCCAAGCTCGCTGAACACCTTGAGCCACTCAGCATGCGCAGAGACGTTGGGTCTCTTTGTATCTTTTATCGCATTTACAACGGGGAGTGTTCTGAAGAACTGTTTGATCTGATGCCGGCGTCGCGGTTTTACCATCGCACTAGCCGCCACCGCCTGAAGGCTCATCCACACATCATAGATCAGTGGAAATCGCACACTGTGCGATTCACACGATCCTTCTTGCCTCATACCTGCAAAATGTGGAATGAGCTACCTTCTACGGTGTTTCCGAGAAGTTACAACATGGGGTTCTTCAAAAGGCGAGTTAATAGAGTTCTAAAGGGTCGGCAACGTATTTGTGATGCCTCTGGTGTTACAAGTATCCATAGGCGACGGTGACTGCTTACCATCAGGCAGCCCGTCTGCTTGTTTGCCACCTATGGCATAAAAAAAAAAAAAAAAAAAGACCTGATAAAATTATAATTTTCAGCTGTTTGCTAAATAATGTTTATTTTTTTCAAGGTGTTGATTGAAAAACTTCTCTACAGCTGCCCTCTAGTGGACAAAGTCTTCGTATTACTTCGAGAGAAGAAGAGCGTCAGTGCCGAACAACGTCTGAAGAATATGATCGATCAGCCCGTGCGTGTATTTTATATTTAACTAGCTGAACCCCACGGTTTCACCCGCATTGTGATGAAAAATGGTGATGATGATGATGATGAAAATGTTGAAATGATGATGATGTTTTTCGGGATAAAAAGTAGCCTATGTGTTAATCCAAGGTACAAGCTAACTCCATACCAAATTTCATCTAAATCGGTTGAGTAGTTTCGGCGTTGAGTCCAGCCAAACATACACACTTACGCATTTACACTAATATTAGTATGATTTGCATGTTAGACCAAAGCCCGCTCGACAACAACCCTGTTAAAAACAAAACCAATGATAAATAGTGTCGTGTGCGGCCTTACGGCCAACTGCTTACGCGGTATCAAACTAATGTTTAATCCGCGTAATTCGGAAAATTACGCGAACGTGAACCTTAACGCGCCCAGATACGGTTTGCGGTCGCGCAACATTTTTTCATCACCTAAACTGGATTGCTTTAAACAGCCAGCCGTAAAGCCCCTGTACAGTAAAATTACATCGACAATTGGTTTGGTTTTATAACCGACTTTAAAAAGGGGGTTCTCAATTCGTTAGTATTTATATTTTACTTAATTAATGTTTTTTACCTCAGAATCAAAATATTCGAGACATTGTTTTTTTATTTTTATTTATAGTTATGTATTAAATAGTAGGCTTGCTTTTAACTGTCAACTCAGGTTTAAACTTGCTGTCGACTTTGAAATGCCACGCTGCCTCCCTGTGGTGCTTACGGCCAACTGCTAACGAGGTATCAAACTAACGTAAAATCCATACTCAGTTGGAACATCACGCGACCGCAAACCGTATCTGCGCGCGTTAAGGTTCACGTTCGCGTGATTTTCCATCTGAGCTGATTTAACGTTAGGTTGATACCGCATTTACGCGGTTTATTGAGTGAACTATGATTAAAAGTAAATAATTATAAACCATTAAATTAATATTAAGGTACTATCGACTTAAAAACAAATTTCATTTGAATTGTAACTGTTTTAAATATGTTTTCAGGTATTTTCTAGAATAAAGACTAAAAGACCCGACGACCTGAAGAAACTTGTTCTTGTGAGGGGAGAACTGGCGGCAACTAACTTGAATATTTCACCCGAGGACCTTCAAACTATCAAAAATAAGGTGAGAGTAGACTTTTGGGCTGACAATTTTTATTCTCTTACTAGCTGACCCCACAACAGAAGAGAAAAAAAAATTTACTTCTCTTTTCTGTGGACCCGACAGACGTTGTCCTGTCTTAGAACTGTCAAATGAGCGAAGATGGCATCGTCGATAAGTTTCTTGAACTTTCCAATTTTCTGCGCCATTTTCTTAATTTTTCTTTCCTTAAGAACGGAAACGAAACGGACGAAGAAGGAATTTATTTATATATATTCATTTATATATGTATACTAATATTATAAAGAGGAAAGATTTGATTGTTTGTTTGTTTGCATTGAATAGGCTCCGAAACTACTGAACCGATTTGAAAAATTATTTCACTGTTGGGAAGCTACACTATCCTCGGGTGACATAGGCTATAATCTATACCCGTGCGAAGCTGGGGCGGACCGCTGGTAGATTATATAAAGATAGAATAAAAAACCATAAATAATGCCGATCACCGAAAACATTTTTTTTTATGGATAATAATAAGCATTTTAATGTCTTGCTAGACAGAGAGCGCATTATCAAATTACTTCACTTTAAGTACGCCAAACTAATTACATACTGACACTCACTTTGCGGGAAAAGGAAAAAGCATCTCTTCCTAGTCCAACAAAAAACTCTACATTAATATCTTATTAATTTCTGGGGGAACTCTACTGACAAAAGGATTGCTTTCAAAGCCCAAAAGAGGTGCGTCAGGGCAATGTTTCATCTTCATAAGACTGATAGCTGTAAACCGTTCTTTTTAAAACACAAGATTCTGACATTACCATCTCTATACATATTAGAAATAGCTACTTTTGTAAAATTAAATCCACATCTCTTTGGTAGTTGGACTGATGCTGCTATTCGAACTCGCACACAGGCCGAGATGAAGCTCTGCCCACGTACGGCCAAAACTGGACTCATGCAAAAAAGTGTATTCTGTATGGCTCCTTTAATAAATACTAAAATTCCTAAAATCATCAGAGAATTAAATGTTGGAATGTTTAAAAATAAACTAAAAACTTTATTAACACAAAAAAGCTACTATGAAATTTCAGAATTCCTTAATGATAAAAATGTTTTGATATGTAATGTAGACATAAACAAATAAAATAATAATAATAATAGCTTACATAGGTAGTAACATAGATAATAAACATCTAATTAAGGTATTAAATACAACTAAACCAAAATATGATTCTAACAATATTCTAACATAGACATAATTTTGTTTATTTTTTTTCCTTTTTAACTTTAACAAAAACTAATAAAAATATTAATAAAAAACTAACATTTGTACGCTGTAACAGGCAAGGACATGAGATACGTCTCCATTCTTACGACCATGTATGCTACTTTATATGTATGTGTACCTACCATGTTCTGACAAATAAATAATTTGAATTTGAATTTGAATATCTAGCCATAATAATATAATATCTAGCTGGCGTGTTTCTGGCACAACGCAAGAGCATTGCCATTCAACGTGGTAATGCCGCCAGCATGCTGGGTACGCTGCCAACTAGTAGTGGGCTTGAGCATTTGGATTGTCTTTAGATCTTTAACGGTCTGTTAGCAGTCTAACTGTATTGGTAGTGTTAGTTTTAGCTTCTATTTTGTTTAGTTAAAAAGCCACTTGCCCAGTAAAAAAAATTAATTCTCAGAACTTTGCAAGGCGATTTAAATAATTTCTTCAATAAATACACGTAGACATATAGCCTGTTATTTTTTTTTTATCATACACCAGTCTGATAGTGGACAGCGTCGGTGGGCTTTAATTTCACGCCTCCTCGTAGAGGCATTTTATTTGAAGACGTTCGCACGTCTTCAAATAAAATACGCATTGCGTCATCATCGGCATTGCTCTGTTCTTGCCATCGCGTTGCATTGCGCTTGCGCCGCCGCCGCCACCTGGGGTGCGGAGATCAAAATTATTATCATACAGATACGTTTTTAATTGCATTTTAAATTATATGTCTATTTACATTCTAATTGTGATAATTCACACTAACACGTTACATAAATGTGTATGTTTTTTCGCACCCTACAACAGCGAGATGGATTTAGATAAAATTTGGTAAGGAGGTAGTTTATACCCTAAAATGCCCTAGAATAACACGTAGATAACTTTACCGGCAAAATAAACAGATTATTTACTTTATTTGTTTTCCAGGTGTCTATCGTAATTCACTCTGCGGCCACAGTCAAGTTTAATGAACCTCTAAAAATAGCTCTGGCTATCAACCTCGAAGGCACAAAAAATGTGCTGGAACTGTGCAAGAGTCTAAAACAGATTGACGTGAGTTACTTCCAGATAAACATAATTATAATAAAAAACATATTATAATAAAAAACATATTATAATCAAAATAATTGAAGACTAAGTGAGAGACAATGTAATACGTAGTATAGTTAGTAATAGATCGTTGGTATAACCCAACCCACCTGGGTACCGCAGGGTATAACATGAAAGGGATTAAAAGAGTGACAGAACTTAAGTGGGACTGGGCAGAACACATGGCCAGACGTAATGATGGGAGGTGGTGTACAGCAGTAACTGCGTGGTGGCCCAGACTAGGTTGGCAGAAACCAGGCCGTCCAAGGATGAGGTGGACTGATGACATCAAAAGTACTGTCGGGAACGAGTGGATGAGACTAGCGAGAGACAGGGGAGAATGGCATAAACAAAGGGAGGCCTATACCCAGCAGTGGGTCATTCAAGGCTTATGATAATGATAACAAAGAAAAGAAATGGAAAGTACCTATACAATTCAATTATGAAAGCGTGGTCAAAATTAGTATGTTGTTAAGTCTAAGTTTTTTTTATTTTTTTATGTCAAAGTATTAAATTATTACGTTAATGATATTTTTTTTTTATGTTCAGGCATTTGTGTATGTGTCAACTGCGTATTCGAACGCCACCCGGAGTATCGTTGAAGAGATGATTTATCCCCCACCAGCTTCGATAGACGAGGCGTACAAATTAGTGGAACAAGGCACAGGAGACGAAGATATTACTACCTTTTTGAGTAAGTACTCCTCATTATCTACCACAGCTATCCTTCTTTCATCTGCTAATCGGGTTCAGGTAATACTCTGATCTATTCACTGGTTAGCTAATTTTACTTTCATCATTATCAGCCTATCATGTTCCCACTTCAGAGACACAGGCTTTCTCTCAGAGAGAGAGAGGAGGGTCCTTATCCACCATGTTGGCCTATTTTAACTATGTAAGGTCCGGTAGGTGGTCGTGGCGATCTACACATCTGGTCAAAGCATCCCGCAATGCTGACCAGCATTTTGGGAACGATGCCTGTGGGCAACGGTCTGTTAGATTAGTGTGGTTTTATATAAATACTAGTTTTTTGGGCGCGGCTTCGCACGCGACGTGTTTTTTTTAAAAAACATTTAAGATAAAAAACAAACAAAAAAAAAAAAAAAAACCCTTGTATTTTCGAACAATTATTTTGTAGGTAAATTCATCGTATCAAAATGGTTAATGCGACGCGTGACCAAAATGCTGGCGTGTTTGCCGCCAGCATGCTGGGTACGCTGCCAACTGGTAGTGGGCTTGAGCATTTGGATTGTCTTTAGACCTTCAACTGTCTCAGTTCAAATGGGCAGTCTAACTGTATTTGTAGTGTTAGTATTATTAGCTTGTATATTGTTTAGTTAATAAAGACACTCTTACGCTAAAAAATATATCTATTCATTGTATATTTTACCGGAAATTACCGGAAATGCATACACGGTATACGGCACGATCACGCTCACAATCACGCCCACGCTCACACCCGTGCTCACAACAGCGCCCACACCCACAATCGCACCCAAACTCGTACTCACACCCGCATTATAACCCGCACTCACACCGCACTCACACCCGCACTCATACCCGCACTCACACCCGCATTCACACTCGCACCCGCACCCGCATCCACATCCACACTCACACCCACACTCAGATCCACACTCACACCCGCACTCACACCCGCACTCACACCCGCACTCACACCCGCACTCACACCCGCACTCACACCCGCACTCATACCCGCACTCACAACCGCACTCACACTTGTACCCGCATCCACACTCGCACCCCCATTCAGATCCACACTCTCTACACTCACATCCACACTCACACCCGCATCCATACCTGGACCAACACCCACACTCACATCCACACTCACTCCCCGCACTGACACCCCACACTGACATCCCGCACAGACACCCCGAACTGACACCCCGAACTGACACCTCGCACTGACACCCCGCACTAACACCCCACAGTGAAGCCCCGCACTGACTCCCCGCACTGACACCCCACACTGACACCCTGCACTGACATCCCACTCTGACACCTCGCACTGACACCCCGCACTAACACCCCACAGTGACGCCCCGCACTGACTCCCCGCACTGACATCCCACACTGACACCCACACTGACACCCACATTCCCATCCAAACTTACACCCGCACTCACACCCCACACTCACAACCCGCACCCGCACCCGCACCCACACACGCACCCACACTCCCACACGCGCTCACACCCGCGCTCACACCCGCGCTCACACCCGCCCACACCCATACCCGCAATCACACCCGCACCCTAACCCGCACCCACACCAGCACCCACACTCAATTCCACACTCACACCCAGCACTTACACCCCGCACGACACCCGCACTCACACTCGCGCTCACAACCACGCTCAAACCCGCGCTCATACTCATACCCACACTCACGCCCCGCACTCACACCCCTTGCTCACACTCACGCTCACACTCGCGCTCACATCCGCGTTCACATCCGCGCTCAAACCCGCGCTCATACTCATACTCACACCCACATCCAGCACTAACACCACGCACTCCACTCGCACTCACGCCCGCGCTCACACCCGCGCTCACACCCGTACCCGCAATCGCACCCACACCCGTACCCGCAATCGCACCTAAACCCGCACCCTAACCCGCACCCACACCAGCACCCATACTCAATTCCACACTCACACCCAGCACTTACACCCCGCACGACACCCCGCACTCATACCCGCGCTCAAACCCGCACTCAAACCCGCGCTCATACTCATACTCACACTCACGCCCCGCACTCACACCCCTTGCTCACACTCACGCTCACACTCGCGCTCACATCCGCGCTCACATCCGCGCTCAATGCTGCGCTCATACCCATACTCACACCCCACACTCCCACCCCGCACTCACACCCTGCACTCACACCCTGCACTCACACCGTTTGCTCACACCCGCGCTCGTACCCACACTCACATCCCGCTCTCACCCGCGCTCACATCCGCGCTCACACCCCGCACTCACACCCCTTGCTCACACACACGCTCACACCCGCGCTCACACCCGTACCCGCAATCGCACCCACACCCGTACCCGCAATCTCACCTAAACCCGCACCCTAACCCGCACCCACACCAGCACCCATACTCAATTCCACACTCACACCCAGCACTTACACCCCGCACGACACCCGCACTCATACCCGCGCTCAAACCCGCGCTCAAACCCGCGCTCATACTCATACTCACACTCACGCCCCGCACTCACACCCACTCCTTCATGCACACTTACACCCTCATTCACACTTACACCCACATTCACACTTACACCCACACTCACATCCTGCAATCACACCCGCGCCCACACCCACACTCGCACCCGCACTCTTACCCCGCACTTTTACCCTGCGCTCACATCCGCGCTCACAACCACACTCGCACCCGCACTCTCACCCCGCACTTTTACCCTGCGCTCACACCCGCGCTCACACCGCGCTCACACCCGCACTCACACCCACATCTGCACCCACATCCACATTCACACCCTACACCCGCACCCACACCCGGACCCACACTCACACCCACACTTACACCCCGACTAACACCCACACCCGCACACATCCACACTCACATCTACACTCACATCCACACTCACATCCACACTCCCATCCACACCCGCACCCACACCCTCACCCATACTTTTTATTCATACCGTGTTGGTTCTCATTGTCGCAATTTGTGGCGATAGGCGCTATTGGTATAATTCGGTGCGCGCACTTAATATTGATGGGTTTATTATAGTTCCGAATTCTTGCGAACGGGTGGCGTTAATTATCCAACTTGTATTTGTACCCTTTTTGACCTTCACATTCATTCATCATTTCAGGCGGTCATCCATCCAAGTAGGTACCTACCGACCGCGCTTTACCTTCAGTGATCGTACGACAGACAACCGGTGGTGAACAGAAATTGGTCACCGACTCACACTTGGCCATTTTTGATTATTTTCTGTTTTACTTTGGATTGTGTAGGATTTATGATCATGCCAAGCAATTTTGACGCTTGTACGTATTACCTTTTTTAGGGTTCCGTACCGAAAGAGGAAAACGGGACCCTATTACTAAGCCTACGATGTCTGTCTGTCTGTCTGTCAGTCTTTCTCTCTGTCCGTCTGTCCGTTTGTCCGTTTGTCCGTCTGGCCGTCTGGCCGTCTGTCCCTTTCGAACCGTAATAGATACCCAGTTGAAATGTTCACAGAATATGTAATGTTACGGCGGATTAACTAAGAACTTATAAAAAAAAGTAAAAACAAAACAAAAATAAACGTATTTTTTAACGTAACTTGTAATGTAAAAACGGTAATACGTAGTTTTTTATGTCTTTACTTTTTACGATTCCATACGCAATGTGTGTAAATGGGACCCTATAGCTATGCCTACACTGTCAGTCTGTCTGTCCATCCGTACTATGAATCAGACAACATGCCAAAGTTAGAAAAATAGTTAGCGCCACCTTACATATATTATTATAAGTAACGAAAATTGTCAAACAGAAAATATCAATGTACGTAAATACAAATAAATCGGCCAAGTGCGAGTTGGGCTCGCGCACTGAGGGTTCCGTCCCACCACAAAATATACTAATATTATCAATTAAATAAAAAACAACTTCAAAATTAGTTAAATGTGGCATTTCGATTCGGTGAGAGAAATGATAAGGTCGTCCAAGTAACGAAATTACCAGTTTTAAGTTGGCAATGAACAAAAATTTGTCACCGACTCACACTTGGCCATTATTTATTTTTTGAAAGAAGAAAAAGAAATTCAAATATCTGACTAAAAATTACGACAAATTTATCCAAGAACATTACACATTAATTCAAAATAGGTCCAGTATTTTGGAAGTCACATAAACATAAATAAGTACTTACACATGAAACATAATTATAACGCAATTATTATTATAATCAATTAATTAATAATTGGACAGTCGAGTAAAAATATAATGATTTGACGGCGAGAGAAAAAAACTATCTGCACAATCAAATAGCTGTATCTGCCTAAAGTCAGACCAGCTTATCACAAACGTTGCAAATTAATTAAAAGTTTGTAAAAATAGTCATCGACCCGGTCTACCCAATAGGACTACAAACTGTATGAAATTTGAATTTCCCGCTGCATTGGTAAACACCACCTTAAACGCAAATAGTACACCATTTTATAATTATCTATTTAATCGTTTTGTTATTATGAAACGTACGTAGTAAAAGTACTATATAAAAAAAAAAAAAAATTAAAACACGTGTTTCTATTTAGAAATCAAATCGAGATACACGTTTTTGCTTTATCTGTCTACATTAAAAATGCATAAAAATTGTATACCTTCCCTTAATTTTTCTTTCACAAGGACGTGAAACTGCACAAACACATGATTTTGGTGCGTATTAAAAAATAAGTATGGGAAGTATACTTTTTTTTGCTGATTCAAAAATGCGCAGTACGGAAAATCAGGCGAACGTGAACCTTAACGCGCCGCGATACGGTTATGCGGTTGCGCAATTTTGTCGCAATCACATAAACAGACTCGCATAAAACAGTTAGCTGTAATGCCCCTGATGAGGAACCTAACACCTATAAGTACTCAATTAATATTTTTGTCGAGGATGTGTCTGTCGTACGTGCGTGTCACACTTATGATCCGTGACAGTTACAAATAAAGTCAAGCCAAGTGCGAGTCGGGCTCGCGCACTGAGGGTTATGTAGCACCACATAACTTGTTAGCTACTAAAGAACAAAAAACATTTGTGCAAATAAACAACATCCCATCAACGCCCAGGCGGTCACCCATCCAAGTATATAGGTAGGTACCGCCCGCGCCCGACATTGCTTCACTTCGGTGATCGTACGAGATCCAGCGGTGAACCGAAATTATTCACTGACTCGCACTTGGCCAATATTTATTATTTGTTTCCATACAATAGTTTGAAGCTTGTACGTGTTTACCGTTTTTACATTAGAGCTAATACAAAAATACGTTAAAAAAATACGTTTGTTGTATGTGGACCACCATTTCGTTTTGACTTTTTGACATTTTTATTATTTCTTAATTAATCCGCCGTAACATAACATATTCTTTGAAAATTTCAATTAGCTACCTATTACGGTTCAAAAAATACATTCGTCTATAGGTAGGACAGACGGACAAACAGACAGACATCGTAGGCTTAGTAATAGGGTCCCTTTTTTACCGTTTAGGTACGGAACCCTAAAAATCCAATTGCAAAATAAAACACACCTAATTCAAGCCGTTTAGGTTTAACAATCTCCCTCCATATTGGGCAGTCGGGTAAAAACGTAGCTGTGATGTTAAACTACTAACTAAATTATACAATACCTACTTACTAAATGTAGTATAGTTATAGTTATGCGGGGCAATATTTACGGTTCCATACGCAATGGGTGTAAACGGGACCCTATTACTATGCCTACGCTGTCTGTCTGTCTGTCTG
This sequence comes from Agriopis aurantiaria, assembly GCA_914767915.1. Classification (NCBI taxonomy): domain Eukaryota; kingdom Metazoa; phylum Arthropoda; class Insecta; order Lepidoptera; family Geometridae; genus Agriopis; species Agriopis aurantiaria. Next base: position 2,775,494 of record OU611988.1, read on the forward strand.
GCCGCCCTCCTATGAATCAAATACCATGTCAAAGAAAGAACAATAGTTGTTGATGCGGTTTTTTTAGATGGCTTACTAAAAACGATCGAAATAATAATTAAATAATACCTAATCAATTTTGAATGGTCTACGCGAGTTTAGGTGACTGCGGGAACATGACCCTTATGGCGCCGAGCGAGATATGGTTTTCATTTGAATCGGTTTGTACGGGCGCCCAGTGTTTGCGTACTACACAGTCAGACCAACTTATCTTTTAACCCAAAAAACAAACAGATAAACCGTCACACATTGTAACAAAGTCTAAAAATAACAGCAAAGTGTGCTTTATATTTAAAAAAAACCGGTAGGACAGAGCGCACAGGCAGGTACTTTTTTCCTTTCCAATGAGCCCTAAGTACAAACAACAATTAAATGAACTCTGGTACACTTGACATTAAGGTTCATTTTTATAAGCCCGAAATGTCACAGGCAATGACGTGTCTTCACGTAAACATCTCGTGAACATTGGCATATAGAATAGTGTATAGTTACTGGGGCAATATTTAATTGAATTGTAAATCGATTTAATCTATTTTTTATTATGAAACGATACTAAAAAAAATATTGTATCGTAAATTATGTATTTTTTCCTATAGTACTGTATCAAAATATTTTCTTATGAAAGTCCGGTACAAAAGTAAGTTTCAAAAAATAAAAACACCTGAATTTCAAAATAGAATCGAGATACACATGTATTTTTTTTACATAAAAATAGCTTCATCTGTCTTCATAAAAAATGCATTAAAAAAAATTATACCTTTCCTTCATTTTTTTCCACCATGGACTTTAAACGGCACAGACACATGATTTTGAATGGTATGAAAAAAATAATTTGTATGGGATGTGTATTTTTTTTTACATATTCAAAAAAGTATCAAAGTTCGTGACATTTTTTGTTCAACCACCACCCCCGTATCTATTATACTTTCTGAGGGAAGTACATGATGCGTCAGCGATGATCCATTTTCCGGTCACCTTGGTGACTTTTCATATTGGTAAAGTTGTTTTGTGCACAAAACTGAACATAAATGTGACCTTTTCATGATGTCTTCTCGGTCAGAGGTGTCCATTTGGATGTTAGAAAATATGCTTGTATGGGGGCCATCTTGAAAAATGGCGGAATTCAAAAACTAATATCAGAAATGGAATTGGGGACCTCGAAAACTCCCGGATGCCAAAAATCGACCCCATCGGACCATTTTGAAATTTGGCCGCCATTTTGAATCCGCCATTTTGGATTTTTTTTACCCCCACCGTGTAGCCCTCGTGACCACCTATGACATTTGGTCGAACGGGACCCCCTAATCTCTCATACTTTCAGAGATATGAGTGAATACATTTTGTATGGGAGAAGTGTTTTTTTGTATGGGAGCCATGTTTTTTTTGTATGTTTCAAAAAAGTCCCAATATACTGGTCAATTTTAGTTCAGACGCCACCCCCCTGACTGTTATAGTTTTTGAGGGAAGCTGGGTATGTATGGTGAAAATTCCACATTCAGGTAATTTCAGACTTTTCTCATACTCGACTCACTTGTGTCTATACTTTCACCGTACATTGTCTATACCCCCGATTGCTCCTTCTGGGAGATCAATGAGCGATAAATATGAAAAAAAAAAATTGTATGGGACGTGTATTTTTTTTTACACATTCAAAAAATTACCAAGATTTGTGACATTTTTTGTTCAACCACCACCCCCTTATCTATTATACTTTCTGAGGAAAGTACACGATGCGTCAGCGATGATCCATTTGCCGGTCACCTTGGTGACTTTTCATATTGATAAAGGTGATTTGTGCACAAAACTGAACATAAATGTGGACTTTTCATAAGTCTTCTCGGTCAAAGGTCCATTTGAATTTCAGAAAATATGCTTGTATGGGAGCCATCTTGAAAAATGGCGGAATTCAAAAATTGATTTCAGAAATGGAATTGGAGACCTCGAAAACTCCCGGATGCCAAAAATCAATGCCCTCGGACCATTTTGAAATTTGGCCGCCATTTTGAATCCGCCATTTTGGATTTTTTTTACCCCCACCGTGTAGCCCTCGTGACCCCCTATGACATTTGGTCGAACGGGACCCCCTCATCTCTTACGGTTCCAAAGATATGAGCAAATTAATTTTGTATGGGAGAAGTGTTTTTTTGTATGGGAGCTATGTTTTTTTTGTATGTTTCAAAAAAGTCCCAAGATATTGGTCAATTTTAGTTCAAACACCACCCCCCTGACTATTATAGTTTCCGAGGGAAGCTATGTGTGTATGGTGAAAATTCCACAATCAGGTAATTTCAGACTTTTCTCATACTCGACTTGATGTTGGCTATATTTTCATTATACATTGTCTATACCCTAGATTGCTCCTTCTGGGAGATCAATTAGCATAGTATCTGGGTCAATAGTGAAAATAGTTACAGCTTTATATAATATGAATTGTTTTTATTTTAAGTTCGTTATGATTTCCAAATAATTATGTATTTATTTTTTGTTTTTATTCTTTGAATGGTGTAGTGATGCTTCCTGCATGAATTGTCGACACTGTTGCAAATTCTAAAGAAAAGTTTTGTGCTGTTTTTTTTTAATTGCACTAAGTACTACATACATAATAGCACACGTATCAATATTTATATTGATTCGTCAGCAATAGATTTTAAGACCATACCTCTTTTTTTTTCATACCACTGGGTTTTCGTTGAAGAAAAACATCGTGAGGAAACCTACATACGTACGAAGAAGTAATTCAATGGCGTGTATGAATCCACCAACCCACAACTGGGCCAGCGTGGTGGATATGGCCCAATCACCCTTTCGGGGTAGGCTAAAAGTCTAGCAGTGGACCGTTAAAAGGCTGATTATGATGATGATGAGATTTTAAGACAAACCTTAGAATCTGTTGCTAAAATTAGTTCATCAGATTTATTCGTTTTCAGATGGGTGGCCAAACACTTACACGTACACAAAAGCATTAGCAGAGAATCTAATATCAGAAACCCATGACGATATACCAACAGTCATCGTTAGGCCCTCTATTGGTAAGTTGAATAAATGTTGTAATTATGATACCTCAGTTTTTGGTGCAGTTGTAAGAAGCCGCAGAACTTGGGTTCAAATGGCAACAAAGATGATTAATATCCATTTTGGCATTTTGCGTTATGGCATTATGCGTTGAAAGGTATCCCAAGAATTCATTTATGCAACTGATTTACAAGGTGAGCAAGTTACGCTTGCCCATAACAGTTTGTTGCCACTCAAAATATTAGGCAGTCCATAAGCATGCTTGACTATAAAACGACCCTTAGAAAACGACCGTTTTTTGGGTGTGACCCACCATCTAGTATTAAATCAATTAGGTACCTTCTTTTTATCACATGAAAGTCCACGTTAGTCCACCAACTCGCTTGTAGGTAAGCTGTCGTTTACCACGTTTGTGGTTAAAGAAGGAACATGCGGACTTAGAAGATGCCTAAAGAAGATATCCGTGAAGTGACCTAGTCACTCTAACTTTGAAAAGACCTAGATTACCTACATCTCTCGGAAAATAAGGAAGCTGACAGGTTGCCCCATTTGTTGGCTGTATGAATTAGAAACGTAGAATCAAAACTATTCATGAAAAGCTTATAATATGTGGGTGTCTCTCCTCCAGTGACTGGATCCCTATCAGAGCCAGCCCCGGGCTGGGTGGACAACTGGTTCGGCCCCACTGGACTCATGACTCCACTCGCGTTGGGCGTCTGCCGCACTCTGTACACCGAATACGACTACAACATTGACCTCATTCCTGTCGATTACGTCTGCAACATGATACTGGTAGCAGCTACGCAAGCTAAAAGGTAATTAATCAGAAACCTGTATATAGCCCTGTTTTAGGCGGGGGCCGGGGGTATGTCCTAAAACTGCGACCAGAATCACCGGTGAATGGGCAACAGCATCCTATTAGTACATGGTGAACGTACTGCGATCCCCAAGCTTCCTGCCAAGCGTGGGGATTATGGCAACACCTTTCTCTAAAGGCCTTTGTTCAACAGGTGACATTTAATGGCGGAACTGTAACTTTTAGATATATATTTTTATTATAAACAAAAGCACGCTTTTACGTTTTGCTTAGACGTAAGACAAGAAGGTCTAATGTGACCGCTAGCAGTCTTTAAATTCAAAGCAATTTTAACTTTAGTGTGCTTTTAATACAAAACAAAATACAAAAGGTCGCACCCATATCCCACGACCTCTGCTGTCGCGCGCATTGTCTCTTTGATAGTATCGTACATTACAGTTGTAATTGCTTTGTAAGAGAGTGCATCTTATTGTGTATTTTGCTAATATTGCAACTTTATTCATATTTACAGGTCGCGTGAAATTCTTGTTTATAATTCTTGTTCCGGTTCAACAAATCCTATATCAATAGGACATTCGGCAAAATTATACACTGATGCCGCAATCAAAGATGGATTCAGTAAGTTTTGTAATTTTATTTATTATCTTGTAGCGTAGTTCTATCAGATGTTCTTAAAGTTTGCGGAAAGTATAGCGAACGAACTGATTATTCTATTGGCTTTTAAAAAACCGGTCCATAAATAGAAGCCTATCACGGAAAATATAATTTAAATGTGTTTAAAATTAAGGAAGACAAAGCATTTTATTGTCTTGGTAAACAGAGACAGCACTATACTTATGAATGACGTCACTGACGTCACTTGTAATTAGGTCATACGAACTCTTTACTGACACTTCACTTTGCAGGAAAAGGACAGATTATCCCTTCATAATACCAAAAAGTTTATATTATGTTTATATTTTAAGCAATTCAAATATATTTTTAGTGTATTTTAAGTAATTATATACTTCACTAAGCATGTTATTGTTAAAACGGTAGAACGGGACCCTATAACTGAACTTACGCTGTCTGTCTGTCTGTCCGTCCTATCTTTTAACTGCTATATCTTTCGAACCGTAATAGATAGCTAGTTTTAATATTTCACACAATATGTAATGTTAAGGCGGATTAACTAAGAAATAATAATAAAGCCAAAAAATAAAAACTAAAGTATTTTAACGTATTTTTGCTATGTAAAAACGATAATATGCACAAGCGTCAAACTTAGCATGATTATACTACATACTTTACAGTATAACAACAAATAATAATAACCAAATGAGTGTCGTTTTCAATTTCTGTACATTATCAAGTTAAGTAACGTAGGCCGCACTACGCACTTGGCCGGTTTATTAACTAATCAAACACCTGTCCGATTGCCATGAGTGGCATTAACAACGAATCACTAGCGTGAATTGGAGGTTATGTTAATTTGTGATGATACAATGATACAATGATACAATGACTTTATTGGTCTGTGAAACTAGGTAATAATAATTATATGTTACATAGGTGTCAAAACAGTTGTATGTGCTCTAGCTTCTACCTAGAAAATGGTATACAGACATCATTATGACTATGGCTATAAAAATAATAAGTAATTGCTAAATAATTATATAATATTGCTATTTGATTAAGATAATTCAGGGATCAACAAACAAATCCGCAAACACTTTAACATTCATAATTGTAAGTCAAACGAGTAGGTATTTAATTACATAGGTACATAATAACAAACAAAATTAAGCAAATGTCAAATCAATAAATATGTCAAAGAGAAAAATTGAGAAATTTGTCGGTGTCTACAATAACTGCCTCGCCATGTACAAGCCTTCTGAAGGTCTCTGTTATAAAGGCTTACTCGGCTTCTGCAGACTTATATACCCCAGAAAAGAAAACGATTTGTGTAGAGCTAAAATTATGACATACGTAGTATAGTATGAAACCTTTGGTGTAGAGTATAAGTGGTTTGCGGAGACCAGCTAGTTTATAATATTAGATGACTAGCAACGTACCTCGGCTTCGCACGGGCCTAAGTCTTATTTTTTACAACTTGGGTTACATTATTGGAGTTTAGTAAGGATCCCTAATTTTTTTGAAAACTTAATATAGCTTATGTCAACCGGGGATAGTGTAGCTTCCCAACTGTGAAAGAATTTTTCAAATCGGTTCAGTAGTTTCGGAGCCTATTCAATGCAAGCAAACAAACAAACAATCAAATCTTTCCTCTTTATAATGTTTTTTTTTATATAACTTTATATACATCATCATCATCAGCCAGAAGACGTCCACTGCTGAACATAGGCCTCCCCCTTTAACCTCCACACTGAACGACAGCCTGTCTTTTGCATCCACTGGATGCCCGCGACTCTTACTATGTCGTCGGTCCATCTAGTGGGAGGCCTACCTACGCTGCGTCTTCCGGTTCGTGGTCTCCACTCAAGAACATTTCTTCCCCATCGGTTATCGGTTCTCCGAGCGATGTGGCCTGCCCATTGCCACTTCAACTTGCAAATTTTAACAGCTATGTCGGTGACTTTGGTTCTTTGGCGAATATCCACTTTATATACTTACGAAACAAAAAACTAACGAAAACTAAAATATAAACAACTAAAACAACTTAAAACTATTTATTTTAAGTTGTGCATAATAAAATATATTACTTTTACCAATATTTCTCATTGTTACAGATATGCTACCGTTCCCTCATTTCGTTTTGTTCACAAAGCGAAGACAATTAATAAAAGCGATTATATCATTGATGTTTATTTTCGCATACGTCGCTGACACTCTACTGCAAATTATTAGACAAAAACCGAGGTAAAATAATGCTTTGTATTTATAACCTACAAACTGTTTCCCGCGACTTCGTACGGGTAGATAGTTATATATGCTTTTAACTCTCTTTTGCCTCTTTTAATTCGGTCTGTCGCAAAATCGTTTCTTAGCGAACCTCTACATAATAATGCTCTACAATCCTATGTATTGTAGAGCATAATTACGTCCGCCTCCTAATCTAATTAAACTAATATTTAAATAAGCTTCGTAGGTCAACGAGGTTTTGTGATCAGTCAGAGAGTGAGTGAATGTGTGAGCGATATTTTGCTTTAATATATAGATAGAAGATATAGTCATCGTTTATATATACAGGGAATCTAAGATATATATTAGCATCGATTCTGTTGTAGTACTCGCTAAATTTAACCAATTTGACAGAATTACTAAAATTATATGCACCCTTTTCATTTCGGTATGTGAAAAAGATTGCAACAATTTTAGAGCTGTTAAATTTATTTAAATTTAGAAAATGGTATTAGAGGATCGACGTCGATGTGCATTAAAGCCCATTGCAGGAAATACATTTTTATTTGAGCGCAACGCTACGACGCTTGATTCATAAACGCGTCACATCAGTGAACTAAAAAATAAAGTTTTTTACTGACGCTAGACTAAGTCGTAGCATTTATTTGCTCTGACAGCTGCATAACAAAAATAATGCAAAAAAAATATATGCTGAACTGCTGAATAAAAAATGTTTTTCATGCTTCACTAATGTATGATGCGTACCAGACCTACTACGGCTACTACAGTCTTAACGTTGAAAAACCTTGCGAAAGTGATCAGAAGTCGATGTTTTTATTCAGATTTTTAAATTTTATTGCAGCTGTCAGAGCATAATAAATGATTGGACCAAGTCAAGAGACATTCAGCCGCAATACTTTGCTTTCCTATTTATTTATATTTTGGATAACTCATTACATCCTTAAACAGATGTAAAAAGTTATAAATCTTTCAGAAGAATAGATTGAAAGAAGAATAGATCAAACCGTTGTATCGATGTTTAAAATAGGTTTTACTGTGGCAAAAAAAACAATACATATAAGACAAAAGTTTTGAGACAAGTAAATCCAAAGATGTAATAAGCCTTTTAACAATACACTGCTGGAGTTTTAGCTTATCCATGAAAGAGCGATTGGGCCACCACATTAGCTTAGTTGTGGGTTGGTGGATTCACATACGCCATTGAATTTCTTCTCCGTACGTATGCAGGTTTCCTCGCAATGTTTTTCTTCACCGAAAACCCATTCGTATGAAAATCCGTACATAAACTCCAAAAGTCATTATTGGTACGGGCCCAGGGCCCACACACGACCTCACGCTTTCAAGTCTAGCGGTCTCCCAAATAGGCTACCACGGCTTCTAAAGATCCAAAAACATATCAGCACATAAACCATGACTTCTTTTACAGATTCGAAAAAATTCTCACGCAAACGGTGATCGTTCAAGACGCTCTCGCCTACTTCACCGGCAACTCCTGGCTTATGAAGTCGCCCAAAGCTTTAGCCCTAGCCAAGTCCCTCTCACCAAAAGACTACCAACAGTTCCCCTGCAACCCCCAGGATATAGTCTGGGAAGAATACATTCCTGTGTATTATAAAGGTGTCAAAAAATACCTGATCGAGAAACAAAAGTGAATAGGAATAAATATCGATTTATTCTTGAATTTTTTTTGGATTCTGTAATTTTTTTCTTACGTGTATACGGTATATATTATAACAATAAAAGATAATAATGTTAAATGCTAAAATAGTTTTATTTAAAGATTTTCATAGAAATTTAAAAGTCTCGTTCAAACTACAGAGAAGTGTAGTATTGAATAGTGAGAGTAAGTGTAGTGAAGAGTAGTGTAGTGTAGTAGAGATGTTATAAATATTATAGTTTGAATATTTTAGAAGAAAACTGTATATCTTTTGTTTTTATGCGTCTATCTGTTTTTGATTAATCTAAGATATAAGCTCATTAAAGGATCGAGCACATTAGGACGGGCCGCAGTGGGCCGGGGCGCATCGCTAAAATTGCTTTCATAGATTTTACATGAAGTATCGCACATTATGCCGGGCCGCAGCGGGGCAGATTTCTATATAAAATGTATGAAAGTGCTTATTGCGATGCGACCCGGCCCGCTGCGGCCCGTCCTAATATGCTCAATCCTTAATACGTATTTTAACCGACTTTATTTATTTATTAAAACGGCATTAAACCAATTACATCAATTAATTATAGTTACAAATATCAAGATAAAAAAATAATTTCACAAGTTTATGACAAACAGTTATCTTCAGAAGCTGGCGTTCAGCAGGGTGACCCGTTGGGACCAGCTCTCTTCGGTTTAGGAATTCACCCCATAATATCTAATTTAAATTCAAAATTAAATGTCTGGTACCTAGATGACGGAACTTTAGGAGGTAAAGTGGACACAGTAAAAAATGATTTTACAAGAATCATAAATCATTTTGGGAAAATAAATTTAGAGCTAAATTTAGGCAAGTGTGAGCTTTTTGTTTCGTCTAAATTCAATGACCATGATCGTGAAGTTATTATTCAAAGCTTTAGGGACATTGCACCGGAAATTAAAATTTTAGAAAAGAACTCACTTTACCTCCTGGGGGCACCTCTTTTCGAGGATAGTGTTGGACCTCTTTTAGAAAAGAAATCTAATATACTTTCGGTAAACATCAACAGATTGGGCTTTCTAAATTCTCATATCGCCTATACCATTTTAAAATATTGCCTGTTTGTTCCAAATTTCACCTATATCTTAAGAGCATGCCCAATCTGGAAACATACGCAATTTTTAGAAAGCCTTGATGCCACCCTCAAAACATCTTTGGAAAAAATTCTAAATTTAATCCTCGAAAACAATTCCTGGATTCAAGCTTCATTGCCTATTCGATCTGGTGGTATCGGAATCAGAAAAATTTCCAGTGTAGCTCTTCCGGCCTTTCTTTCATCTGTGCACAGTGTATCCAAACTGTGTTCTTCAATCTTGAAAACATCATCGGTTCGGATTCTCTGTGCTGCTGATGCAATTGAGGCCTGGAAAACTGTCTGTCCCAATGGAGATATACCTAAGGAACCAAAACGTCAAAAACTATGGGATGCTCCATTGGTACAGAAAGTCCAACAAGATTTGACTCAAAATTCTTTCAGTGACCAGGATCGCGCAAGGCTTCTTGCTGTTTTCGAGCATGAGTCCGGGCAGTGGCTCCATGCCCTTCCTTCTGCCAACCTCGGAACTCTGTTCGACAATGGCAGCTTCCGTATCGCCATCGGTCTTCGATTAGGAGCTGCTATTGTCGAACGACATTTGTGTCCGTGTGGAAGCGGCGTCGATAAAAATGGACTTCATGGACTCTACTGCCAACGTAGTGCCGGTAGATTTTCCCGCCACGGCTCCATAAATGATATCATCAAACGGGCACTTGCCACCATCAACATCCCTGCTGTTCTCGAGCCGGTGGGGATAGTTCGGGATGATGGTAAGCGCCCTGATGGCTTAACTCTGATCCCCTGGGAGCGGGGAAGGGCTCTCGTTTGGGACGCTACATGCGTCGATACGTTAGCCCCTTCTCACCTCAGGGGGACAATTCAAAAAGCTGGAGCCGCGGCGGAGGCCGCAGAAGACGCCAAGCGGCGCAAGTATGCATCACTTTCAAGTGAATATATATTTGTGCCGCTGGGCGTCGAAACTTTTGGTCCATGGGGCCCATGTACCAAAAAGTTTTAAAAAAAAATTTCGCCACATTTAATCGACGCCGCTGGTGATAAGAGAGCTGGCTCATTCCTCGCGCAGAGAATTTCTTTAGCAATTCAACGCGGGAATGCAGCCAGCGTTCTTGGCACTTTACCACACGGACAAAACCTTTTTTTTTAATTTTTAATTATATTAGTGATAATTTGTATGTAATAATTAGTATTAGTGTTAATAATTAAGGCTTTTTTATTTTCTTTGTTTGATATACCCTATTTAGATAATTAAAATAAAAAAAATAATAAAAAATTACATGTCAATAATTCTTAAATATCTAAAAACATGTCATTTTATCAAGTCCTTAAAATCTAAATTTAAACATAAAATAAACACGTTTATCATGTGTTCTTCTCACAATACGTCAAGCATACCGACATTAAGTCCGACCACCTGTCCACAAACACATCGGTTGTCTTTCAAGAGAGCGTTGAGCGCGGTGAGAGTGCGTGGAATAGGAGACTTGGAGCGAGCTACTGTACGGCAACGAGACTCGGCAACGAGACTCGGTAGGAGACTGAATCTCAATTTAGTATAATAGCCATAATAATATGCTATCAATTATTTTGTTTTTGTTTTTTCCCAGCTCCAATAACACAAATAATTTTTTTTGAACTCCTATTGATTTAGCAATTTCAATAATTTTATTTTGAGTGCTTATTAAAGTCGGTTTTTAATTTGATATATTTATTTCCAAGCAAATCTTGTTTAATGTAGCTAACTATATAGTAGATATAGCATACGCCTTTTAATAGTCTACTGGTGATTTTGGCTTACCCCTAAAAGGGCGATTGGGCCATATCCAGCACGTTAGCCCAGTTGCGGGTTGGTGGATTCACAGACGCCATTGAATGAATGAAAAGTACAACAAACCCTGGTTAGGTTAGATTAGTCTCTATTAGTCAAAAGAGTTAGTGAAACTGCGGGGTGCTGCTTTATATATATATTTTTTCCAGGAAAATGTAAAGCTGCCTCCTACGGCTTGGACTATAAATCTACCCATGTTGACTCGATCGTTGCAATGAAACAGATTATTTGCTAAATAAATCTGTCAATGTCAGGAATTACTTCCTGCTCAAGAGCTGGAAAGGCTTCCATTAGACGCAAATTAAATGTTTTAACTCCGTGTTTTAACCGAAGCGGAAGGCATCACTATATAAAGGATACTTTTCAATTGCTCGTAAAAAAAACTCTGCAAAAAGAGATGCATAAAATTGCGGATTTCACTGTGACACCTGTCATATTCTGTTTTTTTTTTTTTTGTTAAAATCTTCATGAGCGTGGATTCATAGTCCTTTACTCGTAATATTAAACAGTTTACTTTGTCTTGTTGTAGTTGTACCACAGATAAAAAATACCGTGGTACAACTGGATGACCTACCAGTTGTACCACAGACGATAAACGTTCCAAAGACTCTGACACCATTGCTAACCACTATCTGAGTGGCTACCAAGTGAAAAGCCGAGTGTAAAACTTATCATTTTCCTTGACACAACCTCTGACATAACTGATGAGCGTCTCGCCTAAAATGTTTTTTTTTTGTGCACTCGTTGCACAATCTAACATCGTTAAGGCATACAATACAATTCTTTATTAATAACTCCATAGTTACAAGTCAAACTTCTCCAGTACACTTTCTACAACGATATAACATATAAACTTATATAAACAGTATATGTTAATAACATAGCAAGTCTCTATTATTTTTTCTCTAGACCAGCGCCGGTTGGTAACAAACGACATCAATCTGAGCTGACGCTGGTTTGTGGCAAAAATCCAACGTTTTTTTAAGTGTATATCTGAAAGTGTGTGTGTGTGTGTATTTGTAACTAAATAAACATTGGTGTCGATTCTGTTGTACCATTATCAAAACTAAACTAAATTTGACTGCTCTAAAATTTTTGTCATCCTTCTCTCACACATTGAAATGAAAAGAGATGCAGATAATTTTAGTACTGTCCGATTGGTTTAGTTTAGTGAGTGCTATGACAGAATCGATGCCATTGTCTATTGTTTATTTATTCAAATGCCTTGTTGGAGTGAATCTTCCATACTTGTACAGTTATTTATTTTGTGTTATTAGTTTGATAGAGTAATTGTAATTCGGTCCGGTGTCCACATGAAGTTATACACACAAATTATATTTTCGACTTTTGCTGTAGTCTTGGATGATGGCAATCAGAATGCTCGTCTAAGTCCTACTTTATAAGCTACTACCACAACTAAGTCAAGTCAAACAAAGAGTTTAGAAGATTAAGGCTGCGCGGGTCGCTGAGTAATATTTTGATTAATACTTTGATTAGAAAACTTCGATGTTCCGCTGCGGTGTCTTAAACCTTTTTGGAAGTCGAGTACTGAAGATACTGAGAATAAATTGGCGAATTTCAATACTTTATTGAAGTTTGTTGACCAGTATTTGTTGTTCCAGTTCTGGCTTTCAAGTATTTAGTTAAGTGGAAAACTTTATGAGCAAAGTAAATTACTTATCGATATGCCTTGTAATTAATAAAACCAGCCAAGTGCAAGTCGGGCTCGCGCACTGAGGGTTCTGTACCACCACAAAATATAATACTTATCAATAAAAAAACGACTTCAAAATTAGTCAAATATGGCTTTACGATTCGGTAAAAGAAAATGAGGCCATCCAAATATCCCAATTACCAGTTATAACTTGGTAATGAACAAAAATGTATCACCGACTCGCACTTGGCCATTTTTTTTTTGTCATGCTTTAGAGTGCGTCTCTACTATAATGTTGCTAAGTTTGACGCTTTCACGTATTATTTTTAAATTAGAATAAATACAAAAATACGTTAAGTAATAGAAAGAAAGAAAGAAAAAGTTAATATGTGACCAATGGCTGTTTTAAAAAGGCGGAAGACGCGTGACATCCAAACATTGTACCCAATAAATATGTCTCTGTTTCGGCTCGAGTCAGCGGCGACGTTGACGTCTACACTGTAAACGTCAACTTCACTACTCCATCCATAGATTCAGTATAGTACATACTGAATCTATGACTCCATCAGATACTACATTAGACCATAGAAGTGACATTTAAAGAAATATATGTAAATTGTTTTTAATTATTTACGAGTGAAAAGTAATGCCGTGAAACCTGCTTTTTTTCTTCGAACCGTTGGTGCACCCTGTGGTGTCGTTGGTGTCGGCCCCAACTCAGCATGATGCCGGCTGTTAACCAGTTTGTTGTATACCCCCCCCCTCTTTAGTTTTAACTTTTTGACTTTTTTTTATAATTTATTTACTAACCCGCTGTAGCATTACATTATTCTGTGACAATTTCAACTGGCTATGTATTACGGTTCGAAAGATACAGCCCATGATCTAAGCAAACAAGGAGTGGTCCCGCAATGACGTCGCTGTCCAGTTGCCACTTTATTCAATCAGCTGTTACGCATCATTGCGGGACGCCCACGTGGACATTTTTTCTCGAATTTCTACACCTGGCGGCGTATATTATTATACCATGATACAGCCGTTTAAAGATAGAGCAGACAAACAGACAGACATCGTAGGCTTACCAATAGGGTCCCGTTTTTACCCTTTGGGTACGGAACCCTAAAAATCAATTTGCCATGACGCCTGTCAAACTCATCGCGGTTTCTGTACTAGGTAAATATTTATTCCTTTAATTATTGTTTAACCATAGTTTTATAAACTATACTAGCTGTGCCACGCGGTTTCACCCGCGTTATATATTTCCTTGAAGGAAACTCCTTGGTAGCTACCCCCTTTGACTTTTTTTATCTATGTTGTAATGTTATGTCAATGTATAAGACTTCAATTCTTACCGTTCCATATAAAATATATGGAAAAATGAATTTTCATTATAATTCATTTTTTTCGTGAGTTTTTCCGTTATTTTAATACTTATTCTGCTATTCAGGGTGGTCCAACAAATCAAAGATCATGAAATCGGAAAAAAATCAATCCCTGGTTAGGTTCTGTCTGTTAGTCAAAAGAGTTTATAAAAAGTCTTAGCGTAGGTCTGTATTCTGAGCGTAGGTAGTTATTTTTCATTTTATCCATCGCTTTTCTTGCTGTTTAATCTACCTACATTCCATAGCTCTACCTACATAATTATCACAACGTTGATTTTCCCAAACCCAGGTCCAAATTCCTCTCTCAAATCAAACCACACTTCACCTCACTCAGGATTCAGGACCTTCAAATTCCACTCTCCTTGTATCCTATAGGTATCCACGTATAAAGCTGAGGTAACTCTAATCTAATTGAAATAGTTCCACAATGAGCGAGTGCTGGTGACAGCTTCCGTTTCAGACTTATTCAATGTGAATACTGCTTTACACAACAATGCAGACCTGACCTTTATAGTGCAACAAGGTTATCTGTTGAAGTGGTCAAATCTGGGAACTATATAAGAGAAGGTATAAGTTCTGTTCAGAAATGCGACGGTGGCTCTCTCAGTCAACTCTACGGATATGTTGGCTGCACTGAACTAGAATTTGACTCACGTCGGCGTTCATCAAATGGAGCGGGCTCCGAACATATACTTTTTTAATTGAATAGACTTGCGTTTAATCGCCACCTTGCCTGATGTTAAGCGATGATGAGGTCTACGATGGAACATGATTGCTGAGAAGAAAATATTATTTAGTAACTTAGTAAAGCTGAGGACATAAAACCTAGGACAAACATTTATGTGATGAACATTTGTATTTGTTCTATATCTGGTTGGTAATATCTATTAAAGTATGTATTTAAAACTATAATTATATGTATGTATATCGGTCTCTGGCAGCCATATCAGAAGCTTTGCTTAGTTTGGGGTCAGATGACCGTGTGTGCAAAATGCAAATCCAATGAATGCAAATCCACTGTAGACATGGCCATCCGCATAGCATATTTTATACGTTCAAGGAATTGTTAAAATTTGTGGATCATCATCATCAGCCAGAAGACGTTCACTGCTGAACATAGGCCTCCCCTTAGATTTCTACACTGAACGATAGCGTGCCATTTGCATCCACTAGATTCCCGCGACTTACGCAATGTCGTCGGTCTACCTAGCCTACCTACGCTGCGTCTTCCGGTTCGTCGTCTCCACTCAAGAACCTTGCTGTGTGAGATGAAGTTAGTAGGTGACTTGCTTTAAATGAAATACCAAAATCTAAGCTTTACCACAGAATAGTTACTGGCTTCCAACATTACTGTACCACAATATAGTTATTAGCAAATAGAATAGAATAGAATAAATTTTATTGTTTAAAACTGGTACATGAGTTGTTACAAATAAGTTGAGTATCACAGTTTTACCCTCTTCGGGCGTACAGTTTTTAAAACAAAGATTTTATACTTATACTACGTATGTCTTTATTAGGTTTTAACATCGACAGCTGCTAAAACAGGACTGAGGAGTAATCTTACGTCGATTATGTGCTTAAAAATGTCGCATTCTATCAAGTTTCCGTAGTGTAGCGGTTATCACGTGTGCTTCACACGCACAAGGCCCCCGGTTCGATCCCGGGCGGAAACAGTCTTTTTGTTCCTAACAATGTATCAGCTGTGTTGTATCTCCAACTTGGTCGTTATACAGCAAGGAAACTTTGGTATCTCTATTAATCTCTCTAAAAAGCCATTTTCTTACAGTAAAAAAACAACCTAATCTCGTGATAGATTAGGTAAACTACAAAAGGAACATCCTAAAGGTGTTGACTTTTACGCCTATTAAATACACGTTTGTGACACCGCTAGTGTTGGGATCGCTTTTCTCTATGTTAACGATAGGGTTATCCGTAAAGTTGGGATTTGATCTCAAATAAGGAAACGCTAGGTATTATAAAGCATAAAGGTAAACGTGTAGGTATATTTATTTATCACTGATGAAAAGTCTAGGTATTGTATAAACTGAGAGATATTCCCCTATCGATAGAATGCGGTGGCATCACGTCACGTGTGCATCGGTTTCTTCTAGGCAAGGGATTTCTAATTTCCATCTTAGACCGCATCATCGCTCAACAACATGACATAGCGGTCAAACGCAAGTCTATAAGTCATTTCGGAGAGTGTGCATCGGATCTGCATGATCTAATTCTTTCCTGCCCATTTTTCTATCGGACTGCCAGAGCGGGCACAAAAAATCGACACCGCTTTATGGTCGGTATTCCGAAAACCGGAACGAAGCGTTTTGATTCCACTTTTATTATGCGAACTGCTAGTCTGTGGAATGCGCTGCCTGAATGGGTGTTCCCCGATAGTTACAATCTGGGTGTCTTCAAATCACGAGTGAATCGGTTTCTTCTAGGCAAGCGTGCTCCACCGTAGACCGCATCATCGCTTAACATCAGGCGAGTTGGCGGTCAAACACAAGCCTATTATTGTCTTTTTTTAAACACCCCAAGGCAAAATGCGTATCATCATTATCAGAATATCATGTTTCTACTGCTGGGACACAAGCCTTTTCTCAGAGTGAGAGAGGATAGGTCGTAATCCCCCATGCTGGTCCAGTGCATGTTGGTAAATGTCATTTGTCTCTGAACTTTTTTTTATTTCTTGGACATACCGGTTTCCTCACGTGTTTCCTTCTCAGTTTTTGAACGATGGTACCGAAAACTGCATAAATATAATTTATTTGAGTACTAGATAAGTCGTGCTGAGGATTGAACCGGGTACCGTTAGATTGTGAAGCGCTCATCCGCTCAGCCACCATCACGAGAATTTCTGTCTAGATTCTTTTTCTTTTTCTTTATTAAGTTTGCGTTAAGTTAAGTTCTTTATTAAGTTTAAGTTTGCGTTGAACGTTTCCACTTTATTTATTTGAATTTGTATAATATATTGTAATATTTTCAAAGCGGCCGCCACAAGCAAAAGCTTTTTTTATTTATAAATAATAGGCTTGCGTTTGACCACCATCTCACCTGATACTAAGCGATGATGTGGTCTACGATGGAGCACGCAAGATGGATCTAACATTGAATGTGACAGTAAAATCTGTCTACCTATTTCCGTCGTTAAATATGTCTGGATCTATATCATCTGGATGCTCATGGAAATAGCGCCTATTAATACATGTTCCATCTGCTTTGCAAACAAAAATCCAGGCGTATGTGGAACAAGAAACAAAGCGCTACTACACCACTGTGAATCCATTGTATTTTCGGACCACACAGCTTTTATACTCAGCTGCTGTGTTCTAGATTTAGGTTTTTTATGCCATAGGTGGCGAACTAGCAGACAGGCTGCCTGGTGGTAAGCAGTCACCGTCGTCTATGGATACTTGCCACAGGCATCACAAATATGTTGCCGATCCTTAAGGATTCTATTAACTCGCCTTTTGAAGAATCCCAAGTTGTAGCTTCTCGGAAACACCGCGGAATGTAGCTCATTCCACATTTTGTAGTTGTGAGGCAAGAAAAATCGCGTGAATCGTACAAAGTGCTATTTTCGCTTATAACTTCTAGATTTTTTGCCCATTTGCACGTACGCAAAGCAACGACGCAAGTCCGGGCATGACATGGATCTTATAGAGGTATTGTGCGTCATTCGGAATCCGACGTTTTAATCAGGTAATTAAAGTTGGTTTACGCGTGCGATCCAGTAGAAATAGGACGGCTAATTTTACACTATACAGGGTTACGCATAGACTGTACTCGAAAATCACCGAAAATCGCCATTGTACTTACTTATTATTATTATTATGAACAACTGTTACTATGGATCCAACCATGAAATTGCGTAAAAAATTGCGAAGTACAGTTTTTTTATGTATGGAACAGCTGATTCTTATTCGCGATTTCAGGGTTGATCCCGTAGTAAAAGTTGTTCATAATTATGAGTACAATGACCTCCTTTCAGCTTAATAGTCTATATGCGTAACCCAGTATTATCTTTGAGCACGGTCGTGGGTCCACGACCTCGCTATGGCACCTCGTCAACAGATCCGGTGTGCCGTGACGTCAACGGCACTTCATTTGCTATCACCTCTCCAAAGTATTATCGACTTTGATATTCCTCTCCACCGAGCGAAAGTTAATCAACAAAGACGTCCTTTACAAAGGAGTGAGTTAGGGGCAATGAAGGGGTGAAAAGGGGCAAGGGGGTTTATCTCTATTTAACGGGTGAGCGCTTTCGTCAGTCGACCAGTCGCTTTTCATAACGCCGTCACCTGAAATTGCAACGATTAAACCTGTACATAATATTTGAATGATTATGACTTATGGTACTAAGACGTGGTCCTTTTGGAAAAATTCAGTCACACAGCGGGCAATGGAAAGAGCTATGCTCAGAGTCTATTTGTGCGAAGAATCCGGAACGCAGATATTCACCAAAGAACCAGAGTCACCAACTAATTTATAAGTTAATAGCTATGTATTAAAATTTGCAAGTTAAATTGCCAAATTGGCCACAACGCTTGAAGAACCGATAACTGATAGGGAAGAAAGGTGCTTGAGTAGAGACCACGTACCGGAAGACGATGTGTGGGTCAAGCCTCCCACTAGGTGGGCTAACGACATCGTGAGAGTCGCGGGCATCCAGTGGATACAGATGGCAGGCTGTCGTTCAGTGTAGAGGTCTAAAGAGGAGGCCTATGTTCAGCAGTGGACATATTCTGGTGCTGATGATATATTTTATTAAATATGTACATATATTTAATACCGCCGTACCTGACTTTTACCAAAATAGATTATGTTTTTATAGCTTCCATTCGCAGAAGCGCCTGTTTGCGTGATTCAGTTAAAGTGCCCTAAATACCTTTGTTATTTTGATATTAGTAGAACAACAAACCATTTACACTCATTATTTTAGGAAACATTTAATAATTATTACATGTAATTATAATTTGTAAAGTTTAATGCAACATTACTCCTTTAAAACGTCAGTTAACTGCCCTTTTGAAGAACCCCATGTTATAGTTGCTCGGAAATGCCGCAGGATGAGCTCCACTTATATTGAAGGTGTGAAAAAAATCGCTTGAAGCGCTCAGTGTGCAACTGCTACAGATCTATGATATATGGATGAAATTATACAGGGTTAGACGGTAAGGATGTAATAAGCCAAAAAAGTTTAAAATGAACATCAAGATGAACAACTTTTATTGAGGGACCAAATCTGAAATCGCAAGAAAATATCAGCTGTTCTATAGGAAACAGTAAATCACCCTGCGCTACCGATTATAGGGTTGGTTCCATAGTAAAAGTTGTTCATAATGGTGACTATAATATTATAGACCCCTTTCGGCTTAGTATACCTTTTCCTCGTATTATCATTATTTTTATCGCAAAACACGAATTACACTAATGACAATTTGAAATAAAATACAATATTATATCATAATATGTATATCCTAAATAATATGAATTTATAAAAAAAAACTTAATAGTCATATTTAAAAAAATATAAAATTTATAAAAATGTTAAACTAAAAGAAGAAGTTTTAAATTAATTTTAAAAATCTCTGTAACATAGCAACTGAAACCGCAAGCCATAGCTAGTATAAGTATAAATATCCGGGCCCTCAAATTATCCCTCGACCACTTGAATTTTTCATCCTAATTGGGAGCCGACAATAGCAATTTCGTATTAGGATTTATCAAAGAAATTACCCATATAAACTGAAGAACAAGCGCCCTCATTATCTTTGCCTCATTAGGGAGGGAAAAAACTTTCCCACCCTCCACTTTTGATCTTTTTCTTCGTAACATAGTTGCAAAGGGCAATGTCGTTATACTTTTAATAGAGGGCGGAGTTTAAGAAGTGTAATGAAGATAAAAGACGATGAGGTGTCGTAAGGTGTCAGACGTGAGAAAAAAGGTAAGGAGACATGTTTTTGAAACAACAAATGAAATTGTTGTGTCATGGAAACGTTTATAAGAAACTAGCTACCTAGGGAGAAACTTCAGTTTCACCCGTGTAAGAATTCCCTCAGAAACCGTAAAATTTTCCAGGATAAATTGGTTTATTTTACCTATATTTGATGAAATTTTATCTATACTAATATTATAAAGAAGAAAGATTTGATTGTTTGTTTGTTTGTTTACATTGAATAGGCTCCGAAAATACTGAACCGACTTAAAAAAAACTTTCACTGTTGGGAAGCTACACTATCCCCGGGTGACATACGCTATATATCTATACCCGTGCGAAGTCGGGGCGGGCCGCTAGTATCTATACTAATATTATAAAGAGGAAAGATTTGATTGTTTGTTTGTTTCCATTGAATAGGCTCCGAAACTACTGAACCGATTTGAAAAATTCTTTCACTGTTGGGAAGCTACACTATCCCCGGGTGACAAACGCTATATTTAAAAAAAAATAGGGATCCTTACTAAATCTCTAATAATGTAACCCGAGGTGTAAAAAAATAAGACTTACACCCGTGCAAAGCCGGGGTGCGTTGCTAGTATTATATATAGACAGACATCGTAGGCTTAGCATGTTCCCGTTTTTACCCTTTGGGTACGGAACCCTAATAACAAAAAATCGATCACCGAAGTAACATAGTGATCCGGTCAGTCGCCAGATGTGTGACCGTGAGTGGTATTTATAACTGAGCGCCACCGTGGATCAGAAGACAAGTTAAATTGTAGGCCTCGGTTGAACCACTTAGCCAAGTTAAAAGCCTTTAGGTGGCCTAAAACTTTAGCATTATGGCTTGACACTGAGACTATTAGAACTTAATTACTTTTGTACGAGGTGTCCGCCGTAACATTACATAATATGCTGTGAAAATTTAAACTGGCTGTCTATTACGGTTCGAAAGATACAGCCGTTATAAGGTAGTACAGACAGACATACAGCGAATACTTAACAATTGGTTCCGTTTAAATCCTTTGGGTACGAAACCCTAAAAATAAGATGTCTCATGTCCAGTAATGTTACTGGAACTCTGTTATTACCTCATTTGATTTCTCCCCTCATATACCTAGGTAGGTATATCCGAGAGTTAATGTTTCAAGCTATCCAAGAGAATTATTCAGCGCTGTGGGTTCGAACATTTTGTGCTGTTTTCCGAGGGCTGAAACTACGTTGCCCATTAGTTTACCAAGCACCTGTACAGATTGTTGAGCATAGTTTAAACTAGAGTTGCAAGTTGGGATAAACAGCACGTTTTGTTCAAGATTTTAGCCTAATAACTCCGGCCAAATCCTAGACTGATAGAACATAGAACAGAAATTCAACTTTTCACTACAGAACCTAAAAATAATGTTCATATTTTTTTTTTTTAAATAATAGGCTTTTGACCACCATCTTGCCTGACGTTAAGCGATAATGGGTCTTTTGAAGACACCCAGATTGTTACTATTGAAATCAAATTAATTTTTTTTATAAATATTTTTTTTTATTCAAATTTTTTATTATTGAAGCGGTTTCTTCTAAGCTTGCGTGTTCCATCGTAGACCGCATGAGGTGGTGGTTAAACGCAAGCTTATTATCTATCTATATAATCTACTAGCGACCCGCCCGCCCGGCTTCGCACGTGTGTAATTTACGTGCGAAGCCAGGGGGTCGCTTGTTATATATATAAACCTTCCGTAAAAAAATTGATTGATTGATTGATTGATTAACTCTTTATTGTTCACACCATGAAATTTGATACAGAGGACAAAAAACTCTTAAAAACTAGTGTAACAACTGGCGGCCTTATCGCTAAAAGCGATCTCTTCCAGGCAACCTTAGGATGGAAAGGATTTATAGAAGACGTAGAAGACTAAAAATTATCTAAGTGATGGTGAAAACCGCATCAAAATCTATTGCGTGGTTTAGGAGGAGTTAGCGGCCATACAGACAGACAGACGCGAAAGTGACTTTAATTTATACTATGTAGAGATACTAATATTATAAAGAGGAAAGATTTGATTGTTTGTTTGCATTGAATAGGCTCCGAAACTACTTAACCGATTTGAAAAATTATTTCACTGTTGGGATGCGACACTATCCCCGGTTGATATAGGCTATAATATAATATCTATAGCCGTGCAAAGCCGGGGCGGCCTACTAGTAATATTATAAAGAGGAAAGATTTGATTATTTGTTTGTTTGCATTGAACAGGCTACGAAACTACTGAACCGATTTGAAAAATTCTTTCGCTGTTGGGAAGCTACACTATCCCCGAGTGACATAGGTTATATGTATAAATATCTATAGCCGTGCTAAGCCGGGGCGGGCTTGTTATTTTAAGTAGATAATTTGTATTTTCAGTTTGTTTTAAAATTGTATTGTATTGTACACTCTCATTATCGTTGGGTCTTACTCGCTTCACACTTTGCCTTGCACATTGTTGGCTGAGAGGTTTCGAGCGAGAGCATTCAGCCAGCATATCATCAACTTTTTGGGCAGTATTATATATTGGGCATATTTGGTCGCTTGGGTGTCCCGGCCAATTTCGCAAAAAAAGGTAAAGTGTCCCGCCCCTCCACGGCATTTTTTGCGTGCATCGGCGCCGGGCGGTGTTGCCGCCTCTCAAAATGGAGTTACTGTGTGATGCGTGTTTCAAAATGTGGCTCCTTTCAACCCAGAGTGGGACATACTCATACCTTACCCGAGATAATCGCGAGAAAAAGAGAATAAGGTATAGTTTGACAGTGCGTCGCGATTATTGTTTGGGTACCTCAAATACCCATGGTAGGAAATTCGCTTTTTTTTATGGGTACCCGGATACCCTAGGACATCGAATGGCTTCAAGTCCGACAAAACAGCCAAATTCATCATAAAACATCTCTAGTTCTCGAAGCGACCGCTTCTGGTTGAAACGTACTCTATCAGTTTAACTCCTCGCTGTGAACATTTAGTAATTAATCAAGTTTTCACTTAGTTCTCAGTGGGAATTCCGAAAAAGTTATTGTGGGTACTACTCTACTATTTTCTGATTTGTGTTTTGTTTTTAGATTACACGTAGTAAAATTATCTTAGTACAAAATATCAATAAAGAAAAGAAAAAAAAATAGTTTTTGAGATTACTTTTTTTGTAGCTAAAAGACATAGGTTATAAGGTCACAAATCGGCTGCAACTCAGCATAATGCCGGTTGTTACACAGCGCTGGTCTCCCATTGACGTATAATAGACATTTTTATTTATTTTATAATCTTTCATTTAACTTTTAAAGATTGTAGTTAGTTTTTTTTGTTTAGGTCAAATCCTGCAAGTTCCCTCCTAACCAATTTTACTGAAATTTTGATGACAATACTAATAAAATATGCAATACCCAATATTGGGATATTTTCCCAATGAATTTAGACTTTCGTCGTTTTCCGCTAGATACTCTGACTATACTTCAACCCGCATTCAGTGGTCTTTTTCGCGCGCACTCACCTTGAAAAAGACCGCCGAGTGCGGTTGAAACTATAGTCGGAGCAACCGGCTTAATCATTCGTAAGCAATTCCCGTGTCATATAAACAAAATGTGTCAACCACCTCAGTTTCCATAATAAAACTTTGATAGTTTATTTAACAGAAAATGCATGCAAAGATGGAAGGAGGAAAAGGTGGCATTTACAATCTTTTTAAAATATAAATATGAGTTTTTAGCGCCGACAAAACGTAAAAATAGTCAGTGTCTAAATATATTATTCTAAAATTTTAGTAATTAGTATTTTTCAAGTGTTTATGTAAAAAATGCTTTTTCACGTGACTTCGTACGCATAGAAATTAAGAAAATTGCGCATAAAAATGAAAAACTTCAGAAAACTTAACGACGATTTTAACTTCGCGCGTTTGACAGTTCGCGCGTTTTATGCATGCATACGCTAAGTATCCCTCTACGTATGCATGTGAATTTCAGACAGCAGTTTTATTTTTAATTTTGGACATTTATAGATAAGACAGGACGGCGTCTGTCAGGTCACCACAGGTCACATTATCAATAATTATACCTGATAAATTATCTTTTGGTTTATCGTACAAAATAATACCATTCCTTCCTACGTATCTACCTACATGTTACAGTACAGGTATACTCTAAAATCTTATTATGCCTTCCGCGCGCCTCGCTCCCTGGCTTACATAGTCTAATTGATTTCAATTAAAAACATTCAGTAGGGAAAACACCTTATTGGATATGACAGTAGGATGCTAACATCTGAATGCTCAAATTCCCTCCTGCCAAAACCCTAAGCAAAATTTTTGTGTTTTTTTTTATTGTTAACGAATCTTCTATCAATAAAGTATGTGCTAAAATGTTATAATAGCTAATCGTCTATATATCGCCACATCAGAAATAGACTTTTAAGATAGCCCGTTGGTCCAGTTGGTAGTGAACCTACCTTCTGAGCCTGAGGGTGTGGGTTCGATTCCCACGTAGGACAAACATTTGTGTGATGATCATTTGTGTTTGTTCTATATCTGGTTGTTAATATCTATTTAAGTATGTATTTAAAACGATATATGTATGTATATCAGTCTCTGGCAGCCATATCACAAGCTTTGCTTAGTTTGGGGTCAGATGACCGTGTGTGCAAAAATGTCCCAAAATATTTATTTATTTTATTTATTTAATTTCTTGTATACAAAAAAAAATATGATTTCCTAATTACGATAAAAAAAAACAGTTCCAACAATTGTAACAGTGTTTCACGATAAAAAACTTTCTAATGGATTATAGACTGCCGAAGAAGGAAAATATTTTTTTTCCGGGCATATGTACTTCTGTTTGTTCATGTATATTTTTAATGTTCCTATATTATTTCATGTGTGAGGTTTCGTTTGGTAGGCCAAAGTCTAATAAGCCTCTCGGAGTTTTTTCAGTTATTAATACCGCCTCCATTCATAAACAGGATATCTTTCTAGCTGCAGTGAGAGAGCACTATGTAGATAGAACCCAATTCAATTGTAACCGGAGAGGTCCTCCATAGATGTAACTTTATGTCAACACTGGCCCCGGACCGTCCATCTACGCTGGTTCGACGCTACCTGCTCGACCATCGTGATTAAAAACAAGTGATGCCAGATTTAATCTAAAACTGATTATGTTTTAATAAAAGTCTGAACAAAATTTTAATTAATTATCGCCATCATCACTCTACATCAGGTGAGGCGACGGTCAAGCACAAGTTTTTTTTTTTTTAACTACGTTTATTTTCAAAATATGCTGTTTTAAAGGCACAATTAATCAATTCTTTATTTTATTTTATGACAGCAATAAAAAATTACTACCGTAGCTCGTAAGTCCTTTTAACCAATGAAATGTACATTGAGTTAAATTAATTTGAAGTATTTATAAAAAAAATAGTGCAGGTTTTTTTGTTAAGCCCTTTTAGAACGTGCTCGTGAAAAGTGACTATTAATATCAATAATATCCAACACAATAGGTATAAAATAGTACCTTTAGTAAATATTTGAGCCACTCAGACTGTTGTTAGCTCTGTAACAGCGAGCTTCGTCTAAGCTTCTAATCTAAGGTCTACATCAGTCGCTGGACCAGTCGCTTCGTAGCCGCCGTAGAGGGTGCCCGCTACGACACGCTACGCGCTACGCAAAACTTCGCTACGAGATGCTACAGTTCTTCAACTCAATTTGAATTCATAATTTAAATTCAAAAATCAATAATTATTGTGACATTTAAAAGTAACATTAAATTGAAACTTTATGCTAAACAGATTTTTAATCTATTTTAATTGTTTAGTGCTCTACGGATTCAGTATTTCGATTTAAATAGTTTTAATGTCATTTAAAAGAAAAACGAATCTAAGCATAACTGTTCGTAATTGACAAATTAATATTTAGTGACTTAGTTTAGACTTAATCATGTGAATATATTTGCAAATAACTATAAAATATGAAGAATGGAGACTTTTCCAGGTTGAAATGCGTTTGTGGTGATGGTAAGTTTTAATCATGCACTATTCCTAAATGTAAGCTAATCAAAATTACTAAAAATATTTTGATATGTTTGTTTCAATTTGTAAAAATGTGATGACGATATTTCTAAAGCTTTCATATTAAGCAATTTTGTCTTCGTACAGAATGTCTATCATTATGTTGGTTAATCACAGTGTTGTTTTTGAATTAAGTTCGTTGCGAGAATAATAAAGAGGTAATGGGGTTTCTGTTTGTTTTCAATGAATAATTATTTGAGTTAATTCACCGGTTGAGATTGTAATTAAGTAATTAGGAGGTTGGATAATTATTACTTTGATGGGATAATATTTTGTTGTTTGGAGGTGTCAATTGGGACCTTAGATAAGACAAATAAGGGTATCTCACAGTAACTCATACATCACACATTTAAGATAGTTGTTTATAATCTTTAGCCTATTTCAAGACGTATTGTATACATACATGTAGGGTAGCTCATAAAGTAGGTAAGACGTCGCGGCTCCAACAACTCGTAAACTGCGCCATTAACCGTTTTACGGCTTCTCAATACATATTAATTGGATGTCAAACGTTTAGCAAGTTTGTAATTGAAACTTTACGATCGAATGATTTTATTGATAGGTGAGTTAGTAACTACTTCTTAGGTACTACTATTTATTTTGCTATTGTAGAAACGTCTTTCTGTTAATTAATGGTGACGGTCTCGGTAGCCCAGTTGGTAGT
Source organism: Agriopis aurantiaria (assembly GCA_914767915.1). Classification (NCBI taxonomy): domain Eukaryota; kingdom Metazoa; phylum Arthropoda; class Insecta; order Lepidoptera; family Geometridae; genus Agriopis; species Agriopis aurantiaria. Next base: position 2,802,508 of record OU611988.1, read on the forward strand.
GAACCTGCCTTCTGCGCTTGGGGGCGTAGGTTCGATTCCCAATTAGGACAAATATTCATGTGATGAAAATTCGTATTTCTTCTATATCTGGGTGTTGATATCTATTTAAGAATGTAAGTAATTTTAAAAAGTATGTATGTGTGTATGCCTCTGGCAATCATAGTCCAGGTCTTGCTTAGTTTGGGTCAGATGAACGTGTGTGAATATTTATTAATTATTTAATTAGATTAGGAATTTGAAAGTAATAAAAAATAAAACTAAGTACACTCAAACTTAAGTAACCAAAAAAATACGTTTCTAAATAGAATCTAAAATAATTGGGTTTATAAACTATAAATTGAAAACTGTATGAAAGATACTGCGGGTGCCCAAAAATCTAGACATATTACAATGTTAAATGGTATAACTTATTATTTGGCCGAGGTGAGCACCAGCTCTTGGGTCACAACGAGGTGCCTGGACAGTCTACTTTTTTAATGGAAAATTTAGTATTAAGAAGTTGAGTGTTTTCCATACAAAGAAGTACTAGTAGGTAAAGTATGCGATCAGTGTGCGAAGAAGGAATATTCGATACTAGTGTCAAAACTCTGAATAAAACAAACAAGCTTAAAATTAATAAAATTCAATTTCACTAACATTTTTTCTGCATTAAATGCAACTTCAGAGTTTTAAGGCGGGGTTTTCCCGCTTTTTAGCAACGCTTATTACTACAGATGACCATAAGGCGCAAATGGAGTAAAACCATGGCGCTTACACACAGTCGTGCGTTTCGCTACTTCTATTTTTGAGGTTTTTCTCATATTTGTCCGAAAAGTATAGCTGTTATGTAAGATGTACCTTTGCGGTTTCCTACATAATTATGAAATCTAAATATTAATATATCTTTAGACATCATTTAATAAATATAGATATTCTAATCAATCCAAAAAAATGGGAGAAGAGCGCAAATTAGTGTTACTTTCATATAAATAATTTTAAAAATAATTTCATTTCATATGTTTTTTTCTATCGATCAAAATGTCCTGAATCGTGTTTCAGTCTTTGGGATTTCCTGGATAAAACATTCAATTTTGTTAAGACATCAATTTTATAATTTTACGCTAACCATGGAGGTATGCACACTTAAACTAGAATGACCAAAGTTGCTAAAAGTTGGAAAATAGCGTCTTAAACAGTGTATAAACATTGTCCAGGTAGGCATTGAGTAATAACAAAAGCTCCGTGTATGTAGATACAGCTTACAAGTTAAAAATTGAGTTCTCGACATGAAAGTTCAATAGTGGGTGCCTTATTTGCCCACAATCGTAACTCGGTTCCTGTTTTCACATTGCATCGGGCGCAACACTCGTGCTCAAACAACACAAAAACATGAACAACACATTCGTACTTACCACAAAGTTTGGAATCTAATTAGAAACTAGCAACTAGCGTCTGCGGGACACGTGAGTTATTATAGACTGTAAAATAATCGAGGCAGGGATTTCATGTTTGACTAAGTCCTACTAATTTGGTTACAATATAATTAGCTTCATCATTATTAGCCTATCAATTTCCCACTGTTGAAACACAGGCTTTCTCTCAGGGAGAGAGAAAGAGAGAGGATGGGCTAAAAGATACAGATGGGAGAATGCGACAAAAGATACAGAGAGACCCAACCTCTCTACGTATATAGAGCGGCTCCAGGTAGGGTTTATTAGTCCAGAAATTTCGGAGGTTCTAAGGAAGGGCTGTTAATAGAGTCTTTAAGGGCCGGCAACGTATCTGTGATGCCCTTGGTGCAGGTATCCATAGACGACGGGGATCGCTTACCATCAGGCGGCCCGTCAGCTTGTTTACAATATATGGCTTAAAAAAATGTGTAGACACAACAAAATCAATAATTATTTTAATATTTTTTTTTAAATGTTTTTATTACATATCTAACAATAGATTTAAGTTTTGTTTGTAGGTACTATGGATTTAGTTGTCCTACAATAAATACTTTGAATTTGAATAAGGTTTTTGGAAAAAGAAAATTTAGAAAAGTTGCCCGGAAAAATGGGAGTTTTTAAAATTTGGACAAGATATTGTTGTCTAATCAGTTAGTTTGATATAAAAACCAAGTGGATCACGTTTATGTAACATACCATAATCTCAAACAAACTTTTTACATACCCATAGCGTTTTGTACAAAAATTCATCCCTAGAGCTTTACCCGTCTTCTTTCGTTTAGCAAAACTAAACTGTGTTGTTTAAAAAATAATGTCGATTATCCTCCACGAAGCCTCGTTCTGTGGTTGAAAACAAAACGGTTTTTCTATAATAATGTTATTGCTTTCAGTTTTCCCGCTACTTTTTGTTCTGCGATAAGCCGACCTTTATCGATAAGTAGAGATGGTAATCCTAAATGACTGTATTTCGAAACGCCGATGAACATTGCGGTTTTTGAACGCTTTATGTAGACGTTATAGCAATTCAGCTTACGTGGCTCTGAAATAGATTACATTATAAATTGCAGGGCTCCGTGGTTTTACTCGCTACAGGCTAGCTTATACCCTGGATTAACAGATAGGCTACTTATTTATATACGGGATAAAAAGTAGCCTGTGTGTCAATCAAAAACACTGAACTGGCCTCAAATTGTGCAAAACAGAGAGGATAGGATGGCATTTAGAGTGCATTGGGATAATGTAAACTAAGACAATAATAATAATAATAATGATGTGTTACCTCCTCTCTCTTACCTCCTCTGTTATGAGTCCTCTCCACAATCGGCGATTATAGACGACTAGCTGCGCCCCGCGGTTTCACCCGAGTAGTAATGAAAAATGGTGATGGTGATGAAAAGTATAGTGTGTAAGCCTATGTCACTCTCAAAAAACTCTCAACAAACAAACCAACTAACAAACACACTTTCGCATTTATAATATTAATTAATTAATTAATTTTTTTTTTTTTTTTTTTTTTTATTACACGTGACCACGATCGTGTGGAGGGCTTACTCGCTTACTGACTTGACATTTTAAAATGCTTTTAACCTTGAATAAGTATGTGTGCTTATCTTTATTTTATTACAAACTAGCTGCGCCCCGCGGTTTCATCCGCGTAGTGATGAAAAATTGTGATGATGATGTTGAAAAGTAGCTTATGTCACTCTCCGACCGTTTAACTATACCCATGCAAAAAATCAGGTCGATCCGCTACTTGTTGCTGCGTGAAAGAGGAACAACCTACAAACCAACGAACAACCAACAAACCTACAAACAAACAAAAAAACACACTTTCACATTTTCACATAATATTAGTATGATAACAGGCTTGGCGATGAATATAACTAAATACATTACACATACTGAAAAAATAAATTGAATTGGCTGATAAATCTCTGAGATATGAGCGATTAAAGTTTTAGGTGGGGATAGAGAGGGGATACTCTGTCCCTTTCTCGCAAAACGTGTGTTAATATAGCATTAGTATGGCGCACCTGAAGCGTGACGTCATAACTCAGTATAGTGCGCACTTTGTCTATTATCTTATCTTACTAATCGCTCATTTATTTTTGAACATATTTCAATTTTGTTTTCGTTAATGATGTCTATTTATGATCAGCTTTTTTTAAGGTAAAAATTGTCATCATGTCTATTCTTATCGCAAAATTTTTGAACGTAAGACTGTACCTAGCAGATACCCGATATACTTCAGACAAATATTAATATACGTATTTTCATTGGTCTTTTTACAATTGTAAGAAACTGCTGTTTCCAGTCACAGAGGAAATAAATGTAAAGATCAAATTTAAATCAGGTAACTTTTAAGCTATGCAGTATATAAACTCACTATCTATTATAATGGAACCCTTTCATATGTATGAACATTAAATTTTGATATATTTTCTAAAAGCCACCTCAGCTAGTACTAAAATATCTTCAAAGTAGAAAAAGTTTCCTCAGAAAGTGGAAGTAAAACCGCAATACTTTGCTCATTATCACTTTTGTCACCGAATGTATTTTAATAAGTACAGTTGAGACCAAAATTTAAACTTACCATTTTATTGAGACTAACGGCTATTTGTACTTGCCTAATTAGGCTAATTAAGAGAGATTGCCAATCAAAACCTAAAGGCACAGATTTAGTTTATCTTCAGCAGAACTAAAAGCTAGTAAAAGTGCAAAGTTATTGAATCTGTAAAAGCTTGGAAGTAAGTAATTGTTGTTAAACTAGCATCACCCTCTCGGTTTCATCTGCAATCCTACAGAAAACATGTTTTTTCTGAGTTAAAAGTAGCATAAGTGTTAATCCAAAATATAATTATAGTCTTCATCCCAAATTTCATTGAAATCCATTCAACTGTTTCGAAGGTAAATACGAACAAACATACACACACACGCTCACACAAAATCATTCGTTTTTATGATGTTAGAGTGAAGAATAATGTTAACGAGATATTCGTTAAATATATGAAAATTAGTCTGCTAGTCTGTGGATTGCGCTGCCTGAATGGGTGTTCCCCGATAGTTACAATCTGGGTGTCTTCAAATCACGAGCGAATTTTATTGATTTCTTCTAGGCAAGCGTGCTCCATCATAGACCGCATCATCGGGCGAGTGGGCGGTCAAATGCAAGCGTACAATTATTGGAAAAAAAAAAAACTTCAAATGCGTCTAACCTTTCCGTTGTAGTGGGCTGGTTAGGGAACTAAATTTCCCTTTGAAAGCAATATGTTTTGATCAGAACATCCGATGGTGCCTCCCACTGTATTCTAGGGGTAGCATTGTATCTGTATAGACACAACTACTAAGTAGGTTATAGGAATATACATAATATTTCGCCTTCTGTCACTGGCAAACTAGCTTAATGACCGACCGTCCGACAAACATGTTCAAATTAATGTGTAGCTATGTCTATATTTTACTACAACGAGGTTTACAACCACAGAATGTTAGTAGTAGGTAGAAAACCATATGTATCTCTTAAGTGACGCCAGAAGTATGAGCGTCTAGATAGTTGAATTTCAACTAGGAAGCACAAATGCGCATTTTGATCAAATTCACAAAGCATTTATATTGCTGCCTTGCATGCGTTTTTTGGCAACGACACTAACAGCTGCACTAACAGTAGTGTCGTCTAAAATTAACGACACTACTAAGCCCATTTTGGATAAAATTGTACAGAAAGTAAATATTCATTTTTATAGAATTTTAGACATGACTCTTGGTTGTAAAATTTTGTGCGAAAGACCCGTATTTATACTCAATACTAATGAATTTTTGTAGTCTGAGGACTAGTTTTTACTGAAATTATTTGTAAATGTCGATAAGGGGTAGGTAGTATACCTTTATAAGACATTGGTTAATTTTGTATCTCGACACTATGGAGAATGTTTTCACACAAATTAATAAGTTTATTTTTATGATTTTATTTCAGGTGTAGTTAGTAACGTAAAGTGTTATTTACTTTATGCATGTGTTTGTTTAGTTCTAATCTTTTTATGGGCAACTTATCTCACCCATCTGAGGGTGAAGTACCAGGTCAACATAAACTGCCAGCAGAACTTTCAGTTTGCAGTTCTTTAGAATTGTACAAAATAAAGAAATTATTTAAACGAATAAACGGCTAGCACTCACGGGCACACACGAACGGCTCATTAGTTTCTATAGTAAAATAATGAAATGAAAAAAAAACATTTTTTAATGAATGAAAATGAAAAAATTATCGTGATCGAAATGATGTTGTTATTGTGTTGTATTCCTTGTTGTAATTGTTGTGTGGTCTCATACCACAAACTTACCACGGTAAATATCCCTTAAATAATCATACCTCATTATAACTTTAGTGAACAACTGTGATAGTTTAAACTACGTCTCTGTGATAGTGACTAGCCTTTCTAAAGATGTCCGATATTCCATGGATGGGTGAACGTGGACATAACTTCTCCCTCCTATCCGGTTTACACCTATCTCTGTACATTGCCCGGGGCGGGTAAGATTAGCCCAGGGTGAGGTACGATTAGGGCAAAAAGCGGGACTAGAAACGGAGATTAGAGTAGTGAAGATACCAAGTTATTAATAATTATGAATTCACTTATTTCACTTGACTTGACTTCGGTTGTTTGTTGTTTTTGGCGTCTTGTACTCGGTGCAAGTAAAAATAATTATTAATTTAAATAATCGACAATATAAAATTAAGCAAATTCAGTTTCTTGGATGACATAATATTGTCATCAAAGCAATGACTATTTACTTACATCAATGCATCAAAGTACCTGAATTTTCTAATAATTTTGATTTAAAATCCAAAATACTGAACCGATTTTGATAAAATTTCTTCGGTATTAATCTGAAAGTATGTTTTTTTTTAAATTGGTTCTTAAAAGACGGATTTGTGAGGTAACAAACATAAAAAAATCTAACAACCGAATTGGGAACCCTCTCCTTTTATGAAGTCGGTTAAAAATTTGAACGTGCGTAGAAGAAGTGCACGTGAGTGAGAGCTGGATGGAATAGACAAAGACCATTTCAAGTCCAGAGAACAACATGTTCAGAAGAAAGCAATTGGGCTTCTTTTATATCCGCACTGGGCCAAAACATGTACACAAACTAGACAATAACATCTCTTGGTAAAATAAAATAAATAAATATTCGGGACATTTTTGCACACACGGTCATCTGACCCCAAACTAAGCAAAGCTAGTAATATGGCAGCCAGAAACTGATATACGTACATATATATTTTTATACACATACTAAAATAGATATTTAACACCCAGATATAGAACAAAACAATGTTTGAAGTGGGAATCGAACCCACGCCCCCAAGCGCAGAAGACGGGGTCACTAACTGGACCAACGGGTCTATCAAAAGTAAACAAGTACCTAATGTGTATCAACTCAGATAAGAAAAACAAAGGATATTAGATTAGATATATTATCATCATCATCATCAGCCAGAAGACGTCCACTGCTGAACATAGGCCTCTCCTTCAACCTCCACACTGAACGACACCGACCGACCGATAACCGATGGGAAAGGAAGGTTCTTGAGTGGAGACCACGAACCGGAAGACGCAGTGTAAGTAGCCTCCCACTAGATAGACCGACTAACCTAAGATTGACATACGTAGTATAATAATAGTATGAAATCTTTGCCGACTACATTGTGAGAGTCACGGGCATCCAGTGGATGCAAAATATATATTATGCCTTAGTTCAATTACTATTGTTTGATTTCAAATGCATCCGTGTTTTTCTCACTTTATTCACTAAATCACACGCAAAAACTCCTAGTAAGCACCCTTACTAATTTTTCACACACACTAAGTAACTTTCAGCACCATTAATAAACTAACTAAAAATATTCGTGCGAAAAATAGCGATGAAGCCGTCTGCAAGTTGAGTACGAACTGAGTTTCGCAATAGCGGAAACTCGCATTAATACTACGCAACTCGCAGCCTGATACGTTTACACCCGCCACGCCACCTTGCCATATCTTCCTTGCTTCTCTGATCTGTATCACGAGGACGGGCTTCAGAAGGATTTCTTTAGCTTCATTTGTATCCAAATAACTTTGTTAACAAATTTTGGAATTTGCTTTTAATCTACTTCTAATTGCCGTATTGTACGAATCTTGGCGAGTAAATGTGAGCTGGGTGTCAATGTAATAATTTTGTGCCATTTATTTTTCATTTAAATACGGGAAAGTGCCTTTATTAACTAAACAAAATACAAGCTAACACTAACTTTATCAAAACAGACGGCCAATGCCAATAGACTGTTGAAGGTACAAAAACCTGCAATTAAAATACTGAGACATTTCAGTCTCACTAGTTCAATGTTTTTTTTTTTCATTGAACTAACGAGACTAACAAGGCTCAGGGGCCTTACGGACAACAGCTAATTGCGGCGCCTAATCCGCTCAGTTGGAAAATCACGCGAACGTGAACCTTATCGCGCCCAGATACGGTTTGCGGTCGCGTGATTTTCCAACTGAGCGGATTAGGTGCCTGTAATAGCAGTTGTCCGTAAGGCCCCTGAGCCTTGTTAGTCTCGTTAGTTCAATGAAAAAAAAACATTGAACTAGTGAGACACATGTGTCTCACTAGTTCAATCAAATTATTTCATTGAACTAGTGAGACTAAAAAAATCTCAGTAGTTCAATCAATTGAACTGATGATTGAACTACTGAGAATAGATGTAAAAACAATCCAATCTCAAACCCACTATCAGTTGGCAGCGTACCCAGCATGCTGGCAGCATTACCACGCTGAATGGCGATGCTTATGCGTGGAGCCAGAAACAATCCAGCATTAACTGATCTGACGATAAAGCTATGAGGTGGATAGTGTACTTTCAAGTCACTAATTAACCTCTTGAATTTGCGCCCGTTCGAGTCTAATACATTACATGGTAACGAGGAAATGATGATGATGCTGGGAGAAGAATAGCGCAACTCTTCAATAGATACCAATAAACCTCTTGAATTTGGGCTCATTTAGTTTCTTTAGCGTGTTGTTCTTTAAACTGTAATTATTATTATTTATTTTCTATAACTATCTTTTGTACACAGTTTTTGCAATAAAATTATTTTGATTCTGATAACTGCGAAAAGAAAGAGATTTGCGGATAAAACCGCTGGCGCAGCTATTTCAAATAAAATCCATCAATATAGCCAACCTGTATCAAAGACACCTTCCAGACAGAATATCTTTCAAGAATTTATCAAAGAATGTAAATAAATTGTCAGAGTAATTTATGAACGTGTTACGCCGGCATTTCCACGCTTTTTACCAAGAAAATGTACCTGCTATTAGGAAAGCCAGCAAAAAAGGATGCGAAACGTATACGGGAGATAAAACCAAACGTTTTGAGCAGGTTTGCTCCTTGTTCGTAAATTCTTGTCGAGTATATTTTGGAGTTTACTTTTATTAAGCTGTAAATGGACGTAGGTACGTGATGATACCTTTTCATGTTCGAAACCAGGGCTCTTATTCACAAATTTCATTAATTTATTTAAATCTGCTTCTTCATCATCATCATCAGCCAGAAGACGTCCACTGCTGAATAAAAGCCTCCCCCTTTAACCTCCACACTGAACGAAAGCCTGCCATCTGCATCCACTGGATGCCCGCGACTCTCACAATGTCGTCGGTCCATCTAGTGTAGTCTACGCTGCGTCTTCCGGTTCGTGGTCTCCACTCAAGAACCTTTCTTCCCCATCGGTTATCGGTTGAAATCTGTCTAAGTTCGTTAATTTTTTTACCAACAGCGCCAATAGAAAAAAAATATGGGGAAGCAGAACGCAGTGTTCTGTTGTGAAAACTGTGTTTCGAGTATGTAACAAACTCTATGAATAAACAAAAAACTACTTGATAAACAACTTAATAGAATAAAATCAATAATCATTTCTTAAAACACAATTTGGCTACCGGAGTGATTATTTTTAATTGTCTTATAAAAAGCTGGCCCTAAATCGATTCGATGACATTAGTTGATTGAACCAGGCTTCACTTTGCAGAAGTCCATCTTCTACTGCTTTTCTGACGAATCTCTAGTGTAATTCCGCTTCTAAATCCCTTCAAGTAAAATAAGGGATTTGGAATAAATTATTTAAAAAAATATCATTAAAATAATGTATCCTAAATTTCTTATTGTACTTGAAGCGACGTAGAAGCGGAATTGCACTAGAATTCGTCAGAAAATCCGAAAACAAAGTCAAAGTTTGTTCAAAATTAGAGAAAATATATATACATTTTAATGTCTTGGAGAACGCAATATACTTACAAATGACGTCACTTGTAAATACGCCATACAAATTACATACTGTACACTTTGCGAGAAAGCTACAGAGCATCCCTTCCTAATCTTCGAAATCTTCAAAGTTCTAAAATATAAGTAAACACTTATATTATATTTTCCAATTTCAATAGTTTCTTCAGTGTATAACATAACATCATGATTATACACACATAACACAAACACAACACATACACAAAAATATCAAAATATTACATAAATCAATAAAAAACAATAAAAATCACATTATCAAAATATTATACGCAGTGATACAGTGAGTGTGTTTTGTCGGGACTTAGGTTCGAGTTCCAGTGATATCCGTAGAAAAATACTAAGAAAGAGGGTAGATCGTTATGTCTGCACCTAACTTTTTAACTGTTCTCCAACCACCCGCATTCTTCAGTCTTCCCGTGAACATAGTGCATGTAACTGCGCCGAAATATCGGGAGCTCATTCCACAACCTTACCACGGTAAATATCCCGTAAATAATCATATAACTTTAGTGAACAACCGTGATAGTTTAAAACAGTGTTTTATTATGATTATATTTTTCACTAAGCCTATTAAACACATTTTTGACATCCTATTGTGATTATTACTATACAATTTAAGACTCACATTCGTATATACATGTCTTTTTTTTTACATATTCGTAAAATACGAAAAAATCTCAATAAATTTACGTAACAGATATGATAAAACTGATAACGTATGTCCACCTTATCACTACACTCTTAGCAGTAGTTCTGAGCCAGTTATCTTACGAGTTTGTAAGAAAGTACACTTAAACATAATGGGTGTGACATGTCAAATATTCATTAGAAGACCAACGCAAGGAGTCCATAAAGCAGGAAAAACTGTAACTGGAATCGTGAGATACGCAACAGACGAGCCAGAAGAATACAAGGATATAGTGCTCTCGTTTGTTGGAAAAGGAATATGCAGTTGGACAGAAACAAGGTACACTACTAAAGGTATAGAATCAGTTACATATACTGGTACAGAAATATATACAGCACAGTACCTAAGCATTCACGATAGAGGTTCTGAACCAACGTTTATTTTACCAGTTGGTACATATGAATATCGATTCAGATTTTTCTTACCAAAAGATATACCACCATGTTTTGAAAACGATGTGTGTTCAATCAAATATAAACTGGCTTTTAAGTTAGAAAAACCAAACTCGGTCAGTATTCAACATATGACCTTCGGCTCTGAAGTAAATGTGTATAGCTATGTCAAAGCAGAATCACCTGAAGGAAATATGTTTTTTGGATTGTGTAAGACGCTATTCAAAGCTTTTAGCAAGAAAACTCCCGAAGTCCACCTCAAAGGAGAGATTTCTAATACTTTATTTAAGCCCGGACAAAGTGCTTTTCTTAGTTATGAAGTGACCAATGATACTGACGTTACTATACCCTCTGTGAAGACAGAACTGATTAGCCATACAACATACACAGCCAATTGTGGTAGAAAAAAGCATAGTGAAATAACTATAAAAGAATGTACAGTTGAAACTCCTAGCGTCCCTAACAATGCTGTTGCTAATATGTCAAACATCGTACCAATTTTAGCTCATTTACATTCAATACAAAATTGCAAGATCATGGACAAGAAATACGAACTGAAAGTGACCTTAAGACTTCCGATACCTTTTTTAAATGCATCTACAGAGATTCCTATCGTAATTGGTGAAGTATGTGATGATAATGAGTCAGTCCAAAAAAGTCTAAATGGACCACCGGCTTATTTAAAAGTGTAATGAGTAAAACGAAAACAATAACGATAGAAAAACGTTTGCAGTGGATCAACAAAGTTTCAAACGTAAACTAGCTGCATACCGCGGTTTCACCCGCGTGGGCATTTTTTCATAAAACATACATTTCAAAGACAAAAACTATCAAATGTCACTTTCCGACCCTCCAACTATCTCTGTACAAAAAATCACGTCAGTTCGTTGTTCTGTCGCTACGTGAAAAAAAACAGACAAACTGACAGAGCAACAAACAAACACACTTTCGATAAAACATTCGTATGACGACGTAGCTACATAATAAAAGCTATTTTTAATAATATTATATTGGCTTGATATTTTAATCTGGGTAAGTTGCACGGCGAACCTGAAAACATTCGTTATCTATCTATATTCGTTCATCCTATCTGAAAGTAGTGATACAAATGATAAAAGTAGACACGTTATCAGAATATTATACTGGCAGTTATCAAAGGTGGTTGTTATTGAACACACGTCATTTCTAAAACAATGGGAGTGACTTGTCAAATATTGATCAATAGACCGAGAAAAGGAGTTCACAAATCTGGGAGACCAGTCACAGGAATAGTGAGATATGCAGTGGACAAACCTGATAGGTACAAAGACATTATTATTTCTTTAGTCGGAAAAGGAAAATGTTCATGGAATGAGACAAGAAGAAATGTTCACAGAAATCGCAATGAAACAATAAGGTATATCGGAAGAGAAACGTATACAGCACAACACTTAAGCTTACATGAAAAAGGACCTGAAGGTGACATTATATTGCCTACTGATACATATGAACGATCATTCAATTTTGTACTACCGAATAATATACCATCGTCATTTAACAACAGCAGATGTACTATCACATATAAACTTGGTTTAAAATTCGTAAAACCAAGTTTTTTTAGTACCAACAGTAAATTTGAAACTGAAATTGATGTCATTGGCAACGTACACCCAATTAAACCTGAAGAAACTTCAGTTATGGAACTAGAGAAGACATTGTTCAAACCCTTTACAACGAAAAAACATCGTGTGCATCTGCAAACAGTAATATCAAACACTATATTTAGTCCGAAAGAAAATGTTCAGTTGGATTTTAATATAACAAATGACACTAATGTAATTATTCCTTCAGTGAAAGCAGAATTAATCTGTCATACGACTTACACTGCGGATTGCGGGAGAAGAAAACAAAGTACTAAAACTATAGATGAATGCATAGTTGAGACACCAAGCGTACCAGATAATGCTGTTGCTAATCTAACGAGCATAATGCCATTAGCAGGCTTTCTATATACTATACAAAACACCAGAATAATGTTCAATGAGTATAGTATTAAAGTGACGTTGAGATTGCCAATGCCTTATATTAATACCTCTTCACAGATTCCTATAGTCATTGGGGAAAAATACGGTGCTGATGATGTAGAATTGTACGCTTCAGAAGCTGAAGATCCTGTGGAAGAACCACCTTCCTACTTTCAAGTTATGAACGAAGGCAAGATAGACAAAGAAAATGATTAAATTATGTTATTAAATATTAATAAGGCTAAAATAAATTGGCTTCAAATTAATCCAGCAGACTGATTCATCATTTCAAGACAAATTAGTTTTTGCTTCCCAGTAAAGTTCATTCAAATAATTTCTTCACTTGGAATTGTAATTTAAGTCACACTGTCAAGGGTAACGTTTGGAAAATATGTAATTACAGCTCTTTATATAATGAGTTCATTACACCAAGCCAAGTATGCATGTTACAAGGGAATAATTAAGATGAGAAAAGTAATAGGTCGATATTTATTATTATGTAATTTTATTACAATCGAAACGTGTAAATAGTGCTAAGCTATCCTAATTACTTAAAGTAGTATTAAGGACGTTTTCAGGATAAAATAAATAAAACTGCTCTTATTTCATACAAATCGTGGTTTACGCTAACGCGGTCGTGTACGTTAACGCAACTAGAAAAACTCACACTAGGCCCACTGACCTTTTGACTTATTATACCTTAAAATCCGACCACTTACCATCCAAGCTGGTCCAGTAATAATAACCAAACACACAAAAGAGATATAAAAAGGGCGTAGTAAAAAAACGGTTAATAACCTCCCTAGTTATTACTTTAGGGCTGGCCAGTACGAAAATCGTAAATTATAATGCCCATAATCCCTGTTTATGATCTGAGGGGAGTAAAAGGGTCTGAATAAATATATTTTTAAGGCTCACTGTCACAGTTACAGATGAAAATTATTAAAGATTAGATGTAGATGATCCAATCTGTCACCGAGCGCCTTACACCTACATCACCTTTATATCTACTAGCCAAATATTACTATCATTGTGTGTGTACAAAGACGATTGTAGCTGCGGTAGTTCCTACATAGGTCAAACGAAGCGTACTATAATAGAAAGAATCAAAGAACATATCGCGGCTGTCAAAAATCGCCAGACACAGAAGTCGGCTATTGCAGAACATTTGCTTGAGGCGGGATCCGGTCACTGGATCGAGCTCCACGATCCGAAGGTCCTCTCCACTGAACGACATTATTTTTCTAAAATGGTTCGTGAAGCTGTTGAAATTAGAAAACATCGCAATTTCAACCGGGAAGATGGATTTAAGTTAGCGGCGTCATGGAATCCCATAGCAAGTGTACAAACCGCGGTGTAGGTACTAGGACATTTACCGATACAGTCAGTGTTGTGTTTCGTAGTGACTACCCTGCGATTTTGTAGTTTAGCTCGCGTTATGTGGTTAAACAATGATTTAAAGCCTTTCTCAAAGTGTTATAAACCTACGAAGAAGAGCCCTGGGAAAGTAAAATTATTTTTTCGTAAATTCTGACGATACCTCTGTGCATAACCTCTTCTTTTTGAAGTCGGTTAAAAACACGTAATCAAACCTCTTTGCACATTGAAATATTGTACGCACGTAATAAGATAAATCCAAGGATTTTCTACCTAAGGGTATATAATATAACATCCTTTGATAAATCAGATGAGACTAAAATTGCCTACCAATTTTACTCTAGCAATGGTCGTAACCTTAAATTAGTTACTTTAAAAATAGACACAATTAATAATAGGCGTCTTAAATTTGCTAGTCTATCGATTTTATATCGGATACATTTTGGAAAGTGTGCATCGGATCGGTTTGATCTAATTCCCTCCTGCCCGTTTTTCTATCAAACTGCCAGAGTGGGCACAAAAAATCAACCCTGCTTTATTCATATTCATATTCATTTTATTAATAAAATGTTATTTTACATGTCAAATAAAATTGTTAAAATAATACAAATCAAATAATAAATTATGTCAATCAAATAATAAATTAGATCAACCAAATAATTTAGAACTAGACTAAAATAAAAAATTATATCAATCAATTACATAATAAAAAAATAAGTCAGTTATAAAATAAAAATTACAGTTAATGTAATAAAATCCATTAATTAAATTAAATTATACATTTATAAAATTCGTCAAACGTGTAGAAAGATTGCTCGATCAGCCATTTTTTGAGACGCGACTTAAAAGAGTGCAGGCTGACGGCTGCAGTGACGTCGTCCGGCAGGTGATTGTACACGGTGGGACCCATGACGTGCGTTAACTTAGAGGACTTCACCGAGGATCGCGGGATGGACAACAACTTGTGCCTACCACGAGTCGGGTACTCGTGCTTAGAGCCGCGCTCCGCGTACGTATCCAGGTTTACCCTTTATGGTTGATATTCCGAAAACCCGTACGAAGCGCTTTGACCCCAGTTTTATTGTGCGAACTGCTAGTCTGTGGAATGCGCTGCCTGAATGAGTGTTCCTCGTTAGTTATAATCTGGGTCTTCAAATCACGAGTGAGCGTCTTCTAGTCAAGCGTGCTCCATCGTAGACTGCATCATCGCTTAACAAAAGGCGAGCGGTTTTTTTTTTTTTACTTATTGAGAAAAATAATTATGATTTCTCAAAGTAATTGGATGATTTCTTTGTTTTTTTGCTGTAGAACGTGCCGTAATCACAGGGACGATGGTATCCCACTAGGGAAGGCCCGTCCAGTGTCCACGTACAAACAGGATTCACCTTTTACCCCGCGTAGTGTCCTTTTTGTTAAAATATGGATGAGAAGCCCACATTGTTTCCCGCCAGGCTATTACAATGACAAATGATCAAGGGTCAGAGGAAGCCAACATTTGTACTTACTTAATTAATATAGGTAATTAAGTGATGGGTTGGAAAGTCTTTTTAAACCCTTATTTATTAAAAGTAATAAGTTACTTTAAATATATACTTATAGGGGTCACTTATTCATCATAACATTGTACAATATACATGATACGGGAGGCAATGGTGGGCAATGGAGAGAGCTATGCTCGGAGTTTCTTTGCGCGATAGAATCCGAAACGTGGATATTAGCCAAAGAACCAGAGTCACCGACATAGCTGTAAAAATTTGCAAGTTGAAATGGCAATGGGCAGGCCACATCACTCGAAGAACCGATAACCGATGGGGAAGAAAGGTTCTTGAGTGGAGATAACGAACCGCAAGACGCAGCGTAAGTAGGCCTCCCACTAGATGGACCGGTGACATAGTGAGAGTCGCTGGCATCCAGTGGATGCAAAAGGCAGGCTGTCGTTCAGTGTGGAGGTTAAAGGGGGAAGCCTATGCTCAGCAGTGGACGTCTTCTGGCTGATGATGATGATGACATAATACGAGAGTGTTCTGAAGAACTGTTTGATCTGATACCGGCATCACGGTCTTATCATCGTACTATATAGCCGCCACCGCCTGAAAGTTCATCCACACATCATAAATATCAGTGGAAATCGCACACTGTGCGATTCACACGATCTTTCTTGCCTCACCTTGCTCCTTAATGTCTGAATACTTTTTGACCAACATACGCGCGCGTATACAAAATATCTACTAATAAAATGGCCAAATGACCACCCTTATCAGCTGTCTAATCCATCCCCATTCAATGGCAACAGCCGCTCCATAGACTTCCTACCCTACCATAGTCTTCTACAAAAGTATACAT
Organism: Agriopis aurantiaria; assembly: GCA_914767915.1. NCBI lineage: Eukaryota > Metazoa > Arthropoda > Insecta > Lepidoptera > Geometridae > Agriopis > Agriopis aurantiaria. Next base: position 2,819,073 of record OU611988.1, read on the forward strand.
TCTACTAAAAAAACTCAAATTGGTTATTATATTGTTATCCAAAATTTAACAAACGTTTATAATATTACAAAGGAAGATTATACTAAAACACGTATAAATTACATAAAAGCGAGCTTAATCTCTTCTGGTCCCAACATTCCCGCATTATGAGAATTGACCCTAAAGATTTTATATTACATTTTTACAACCTGAACATAACTTGGATAATTGAATATTGTATATTCCATTACAGGCCACACAAGTTTTTGTTCCATTTGCATTTTAATTATTACAATTGTGTCGAATTGGTTGTACTAAACACTAAACTAAACCAAACAGACACGTCGAAATTATTTACATTTCTTTTTATTTCAATACAATCTGCAGTGCAAGTACCGTTCTTTATCGATAGACAAATTTGACAGTTGAGATCGACAAATTCGATAAACTGCCAGTATTGCCAGCAGTATTCAAATGCCAATTTGATTAGCACTCGCTATGATAGATTCTTTTGTTCTATGGCATTTTATCGAATTTGACCATCGATAAAGAACGGTACTTGCCCTGCAAGCGTTGCAAACGTTGTCTTGTCCAAATTTCGTAGAACAAGATCCCGAATTTTAAAATTTTCGGGAAAATTTTCTTTTTATTTTAAACCACACCTGTATTAAGAGGAAAAAAACAAAATAAAAACAATTTGGTCTAACCGTTTTAGTGATTTAGTTAGATTAACGAACAGCAATAATAATTGATTTCAATATTTAGATTATACTCGTAGCGGTGAGACCAATGAGGTACATATTGGGTGAGACAATCAATATGAGCGTTTGGCTTGGTGGCACTAAAACATTTGATCTGAGGCAACATCTGCCTGTAAAAAAATACGGACTCAGTTATAAAAGAATCTGAAAAGAATCTAATATTTTAGTAAGAATCTAACTTCGGAATGAAACATCCATTTCTATATATTTCAAAATCCAATCTCTGAGTAACTGGACAGAGACGAATCGCACTATTCATGCGAGGAGTTAAATTAAATTTTCTTCGCGTTTAAATAACCGACCGCTTTTCCTAATCGAGGAAAAAATAACCTACATAGCTGTTTAATTAAATACCTACCAATGTTTTTCGCTTCTTAGTGGTTGGATTAACAATCTCTATTACATCCATTGTAAAATCGACTCTAACGGTGGAAAATAAAGCGGAGATTGAAATGGTGAGCGCGTTTTCTAATAAAATAGGCCAGAAACACTTGTGCAGTTGTAAGAGGTCGCTAGCATCGACTCGAGTCTCGCTAGAGGGTGCTTCATAACTGTAAAGTCATGGGGTTTTTGTCGAAGCCAGCTGGTTTTGACACTCGAGTGTCTATGATAAAAGAAAAACCCGCAGAGCGATGAAATTTTCAAGACATCTTGGGGTTTAGAAAAGCGATTTAGCGCTTGAGAGCTCCTGTCTTGACTTGAAGGTTACAGAGAGATATAGCGCTTTGATTTCAAGAACCATGAATAAAGTATATATACAGACAGCGGGAGAAACTGAACGTATTGGTGATTGTTCTGGTGCCGTACTGGTGTTTGCGTAGCAAAATGCCAGTGAATAATTTAAGGCTAATTATCTAGGAATGGCTTATCTCTTTAAAAAATTAATGAGTAACTTACGAAATACGGGCGAGTGGCAGTAACTTGAAGCGAAAAGCCGAAAAACAGGCTGAGTGTATGCCTTGAGAGATGCCTATTTCCAGCAGTTGCAGTTGGAGTTTGTGTTACCTAACTTAAATCTCTGTATACTCAAAACTATTGCTGTCTTGCATTTTTAAATTAAAATATCTGATTTTTGCATGTACGCGTGTAGCAATTTTCCCTTTTTTTTATACCAGTTTGTATTTAAATACAAACTACAAACCTAACTGACTACACAATATCTAAAGCTAAAAAATAAATGCTTAATTATATTAAATTTCTAAAATAAAATATCATACCAAATATTTTCTATTATTGAACTACAAGCACATATTAAAGTTAAGCTGTTGTTTTTGTTTCTTTATTCGTGTAGAATTTTGATTTCTGATGTGCATAGTAAATAAATAAATAATTAAACTTTATTTACTATAATGGTATGTTAGGACCCGGGTATGTCCTAAAACTGCGACCAGAACCACCGGAGGATGGGCAGCAGCATCCTATTAGTACACGGTGAACGTACTGCGATCCCCAAGCCGCCTGCCAAGCGTGGGGATTATGGCAACACCCCTCTCTACGAGGGAGGCCTTTGTTCAGCAGTGGACGTTTACAGGCTGATGATGATGATGATGATGATGATGATACTATAATGCACAATACATATTAAAGTAGCAGCGGCCCCTGCACTAAGCGGGAGCTTGTATCGCAGGAACCAACATACAAGTTAACAATAGGCATGATTCCAAATGTTTAATTTATTACAAATAACCTGCTTAGCAATGAATATAAGTAAATACATTACACATACTGAAAAAATTCTTTGAATTGGCTGATAAATCTCTGAGATATGAGTATTTAAAATTTTAGGTGGGGATTGAGAGGGGATGTTCTATCCTCGCAAAGCGTGTGATAGTATAGCATTTGTATGGCGCTCCTGAGCCGTGACGTTACGGCTCAGTATAGTGCGCTCTCTGTCTAGCATGAAATTAAATTAAATTAAAATGCTTATATCTTATTTATTTTTGAACTAATTTTAATTTTGTTTCTGTTGGTGTGCTCTATTTATGATCAGCTTTTTTATGAGGTAATAAAAAAATATTATTCATCATGCCTATTTAGGTTTCATGGGCTGACAACAAAGCGTTTCTTTCTATCTTTATGAAACAAATTGTATATAAAACACTGTTTTAAACTATCATGGTTGTTCACTAAAGTTCAAATTTAAATTCAAATTTCAAATTCCATTGTAGAATGAGCTCCCGATATTTCGGCGCAGTTACATGCACCATGTTCATGGGAAGACCGAAGAGTGCGGGTGGTTGATCGAACAGTTAAAAAGTTAGGTGCAGACAAAACAATCTACCCTCTTTCTTAGTATTTTCTACGGTTATCACTGGAACTCGAACCTAAGTCCCGACAAAACACACTGTATCCACAGCGTATAGTATTTTGAACACATTTTGAACGAGTACTTTTACTTTTAAAGCTACATAATACTGGATTCCATGCACTCGCAAATTGTATATAGTTACTCACCTGATGGTAAACGCCTTAAATTCAGTAGGTATCACCAATTATCACTACACAGTTTAAAATAAAGTCGCTGTCTGTCCGTCCCTATGTATGCTTAAATCTTTAAAACTACGCAACGGATTTTGAAGCGGTTTTCACCATCAGTTACATAATTTTTCACGGATATATAACTAGCGACCCGACTTCGCACGTAAATTACACCCGTGCAAAGCCGGGGGGGGGGCGGGTCGCTAGTTTGATTATAATTTAAGCTACATGCAAAGTTTTGACTTACGTAGGCAAATCGCTAGTTATGAAATAAAAAAGGACTTGTATATTCTAAGACTGTGTGCTAGCTACGATCACATCGCCGTTTACCAACAGATGAGTTGTTGGTCAGACGCGGACAAATACGCGACAAAAAAAACTAGTTGAGGTGGCATAATACCTATACGGGACTGCTTCAAAAAGTTTCTACGACTTCGTTAAAAGTATAACAAGCATTTCAACAAGTTGCCGGAGTTCTGACAAAGTAGGGTAATTACGAGGAAGGATTTTGAGGCTGGCTCCATTGTAGATGAAGTGGACTCTAGATTTTATACGAAAAGAGTAAAAAAGGAAGCCTACTTACACCCAGCAGAGGGGAAAAACAGCTCAGCACATTTCACCCGAATATTAGGAACAAGGGGGTCAGCCGCTCACGAATTGCATAAGGCCAAACGTTCGGTGGAGGAAATCGGAGACTGGAATGCTGGCGCTTTCTGAGGCCACAAAAAAATCGAATGCCCTATAGTTTTAGTTAATATTAGTAGTGAGTAATTTCTTATTTACAATTTTAGTATCACCAATCAAATTTCAAAAATTATTTCATCAATAATCAAAAAGTATCTTTAACAATTTATAACAGCAGAGCAATTTTATTATTTTTATTACCCATATCAGAAAAGAATATATTTTTACATGACATTGGAAAGGATAACTATACCTACCTAATTAGCTATATATTACAACAATTTGATTAGAGTTACTAAATAAAAAACCGAACGAACGACCGAACTGTATTAGAACGAAATTAAACTGCCTACTCTAACTATAAATAAAAAACTGCATTAAGGTCGCTGTCTTCGGGTAAGGTGCCCAAAAAGCTGGCAACATTTTAGTATTAATCATCTTTTACGTTTTATACATCGAGATACAATACATGTAGTGTCGCAAACATGCGCAACTCTGCGCACGCTACGCATTGCGCCGACTTTATAGTTAGTTGTAAGACAACCGCGATCCGACTACAACGCTGCCCTATGCCAGTGCTGCGATGACATAGCAGACTAGCGACGTTAAACACTATGCAAGTGACATAACGTCTAAATTAGAGTAAGTGTGGGATTATTATGAATTATATAATTGATATCACGACGTTCCATATTTTTTGACTTTTTTCACTTAGAAATTGTGACTCTATGGTATTATCTCTCGATGGTTTATAACATGTTTTTTTTGTGAATTCAATATGACCCCTTATTCTGAGAAAAAGCCTCCAGTTTTTGCGTAATAGCTACGCGATCTTAAAATGCTTGCCCAACAAAACTTTTTAATAACAACTTTGCAATTCTTTCTTGTTGAAACCAAAATCCATTAGCTTGTTACCAATACCGAGTAGAATAAAGGAATGTTGCGAACTTTTAAACTCTATACGATTCGAATTAAAACTTTGGAGCCCCTTGTTGGGCAGTCGCTATAAGTAGGTATGGATTTTTTGGTACCTAATTCATTTTGCTAAGGAAAGTGTATTAAATATATTATTAAAGTATTGCAAAGCTAAGATATGGATTTATCCAGACCGGGTTTGTGCTGTTTGGGGTTGGGACTTTAGGGCCGTGGGGGCCGGCCACGAACTGTGTGGGGACCTAGCCAAACGTTTGGTGGAGGCGACTGGGGACCGGAATGCTGGCGCGTGATTACTTTCGCCAAAAAAGTAGCATTACCATTCAACGTGGCAATGCTACCTGCATACTGGTCATTTTTCCTTCCACCAAGGAGCTTTTAGATTAGTTAAGGGTATGTTTAATTGTAAGTACTAATTTTAGGTTTTATTTGTGTTGCTTTTCCAAATATGTGTTTCAAATATAATTCAGTGCATAAAGTATTGTTTTATCACGTGTATTTCTACATGTTCGAACAACACGGGTTACTCGCAATGAACATTTTAAAGGACCCGTTAAGTTAAATGTAATGAATTAAGGGCATGTGTACCAAAAAATAAGGCGAGTCCTTAAGTGTCGGCAACGTATTTGTGTTGCATCTGGTGTTACAAGTATCCATAGGCGGCGATGACTACTTACCATCTGGCGGCCCGCCTGGTTGTTACCCCTATTTTATTTTAAAAATGTAGAGTTCTGGCAATTCAAAATTCGGTAAAAATTATGTGCAGACTTACCACCATAAGTAGTTTAGGCAATACTACCATAGAATCGACTACGGTTTCACAAGAAAAAAAATGGAAATTCACCTTCATTATATCCGGGGTTTACCATCCGTAGGATTGTACTTTTTCTTAATCTGTGTAGTAGGTACCCTGTTCGTTCCCCTTAATTCAAAGCGAACATTGCGCTTGGCACGAGTGTGCAATTCTTTGATCTGAGCGCTCAGGTTGTCGGTCAAATCGTGCTTGGAACCTTTTAACAAATTTGCCGACATTTTCACGAACATTTTAACAAGGAAACGGCTGACAATTCGAGTTTAAAAATAGGCGCTTTTAGGTTTAGGCAAGATATACGTATTTAGATGAAAAGAACACACCTAGCCTAGAATGGGACCTTGCTCTACATTGCGCTTGCCGGAATACACCGTGAGGCACTTGGAGAAGGATTTGTAAAATTATCCGTAAAGCCAAGGAATGGAATAACCAGAGAAAGGCATAATCTAGGTTTTTTTTCAAGTTCAGGTTGTACGATAGGACCACGTACCGATAAGCGCAGCGTAGGACGTCCACCCACGAGATGGACAGACGACCTAAAAGAAACCGCAGGGAAACACTGGATGCAGGCTGCTTCCAACCGGCCCTTTTGGAGATCGATGGAGAGGCCTATATCCAGCAGTGGACGTCCTACGGCTGAAATGATGATGGTGAGAGTAGATAGGTATCTTCTAAATCTGCATGCTCATCTTCAACCACGTATGTACTGTACACGTAGTCGTACACTATTTATTGATAAAGGTGGTGCGAATTCGGAAATCGTGGGTAAAGCCGCAGGAACAGCTCACGCTTATAACAATAAGTTTAGTAATGTTATCATCGAGAAAATGTCGACACTTTACGATAGCTATAAAACGAAACGTCGGTATAAAATTTATATAGGATCGGATTAATGAAACGGTTCCGATTTTAGCTAATTGAACGATTTGAGTCAGCGTTTTATGGCAAACAGATAGGTACTTTATTAACAAACTCGAAAGGGCTGATTTTATATTTTGGGCTTAACTCATCTAATTTTAATACAACTTTGACACCCGGCATGTCTTGAAAAGTGTACCCGTTTGTTGATTTTTTTCCTACTAATTTAACATAACTAAGAAATACCTTAACTGCTGCAAACGAAGGGTTAATATAGTCAACAAAGGTAGGCAATGCAAATGCGGCAATGGTTAATTTTCTGGTCTGGTCTGGTGTAAAAAATTATTGTAGGTGGAAAACTGTGACGAAAGTGTTTTTAACTGATTGTGAAAACTTAACTGATCAATGGGACAGGGGCAAAGAACTATGATGACAATTATAACAAACAAAACATACAAACAAACAAATTTTATGTTGATATTTTTACAGCAATATGTTGTATTTATTATGTTAGTTTTTTTTACTGCTTGGTATGATTAACGTCGGATTAGATAAATAAATAACAAGTCCAATCAAAAAAACTAACATGACTAACAATCTTCTTCTGAGCTTGAAACAACGGCAGTGCAAGTACCGTCCTTTATCAATCGTCAAATTCGATAAAATGTCATTTGATCAGCACTCGCTATAATCGATTGACGATCGATAAAGAACGGTATTTGCACTGCTGATTCGACATTTTTAAGTGTGGAGTTTTGGCGCCTACTTAAAAAAGCATGTTGCCTCATTGTATTATTTTCCTAAACTTGAGTACTTTCAAGTGTCAATGTGTAATAATAGTGGACTTATTTTTTTAAGTGTTTGTGAACGTGCTCAAGTGTGGTTAGTGATATAACGAGACGAAACATGTTTTCTTCGTGATGTTTCCGAAACTCCATAGAAGCCTCTAGTAAAGCCTCCACCACTTCACTAACGAACTATGCTTGAATCTGTTTGTGATTTGGTTACGTTTTTTTTTTTTATATTCATATACTTGACACTGGCAAATGCACAAAACGTGTGATGCCGAAATCTAAACAAGATGAAGAAAAAAAAGTCAACCCTTAAGGTCGTATTCAAACGATCACAACTACAATTAGATGGGGCAAAAAATATAAGCATTCAAATTTTCCTCGTCACAGCCGCTTGGCTTCCTTTTCCTCAAAATCGTTTTCCTGGTTGTATTTTTTCTTCACTTCTTTTTATTTTCCAAATTGCACACATTCTGTACAAAATATGATCGAACCAATGAGTGCCCAAGAACCATATTGGAAGGTCCTCAACAAAAGTGCGTAACAAGGAAAAACACTGATAAAAATGTAAATGAACATTGCAAGGAAAAATAAACAACGAGACATGAATCGACAAAAAAAACCTTTTTACTTTTAAGGGGTACGGGGGGAGCGTCAAATCGATATTATAATTATGTTTTATGTGAAAACTTCTTTAGCCACGTTGAGCACTTTTTGATGGGGGAATAGCACTGAACTCGCGTCACCGTCACGCACAGATACTCGTTCGGGTAAAGTCGGCTCGAGTCGACTAAGGGAACGAGAAAGATATAGTCACCCTTGATAAAGTTTTTACTTCTGTCGCACTCTTTTTTTACCAGTTGCGCCCTGTGATTCTGCACCCACGTAGATATTCCTTCCAGAACCGTAATTTTTTCTAGGAAAAAAAGTATTCAAAGTATTAAGTATTCTCCGTCCAACTATCAAAAAGCAAAAAATCACGTCGATCTATGTTGTTTGTTGCTGCGTGAAAGAAAAACAAAGAAAATTACACTTTCTCATAGTATTTAATATTAGTATAACTTTTCATTTTCGTATTTTTCGCTACTTAAACTCGGTCCAAGCACTTATTTGTTCATAAAATTCATTCTTCATTGTAAAAGCCGAATTAAATAATTTATTCAGCTTTTTACAATGTTATTGCAGCTGTCAGAGCAATTAAATTAATTAAAATAATCATTGTTTTATCACGGTTTGTTTCTCCCATAGCCAGCCTAAAAACTGACATGAGGATCGGCATCTTAGCTTACAGCCCCACAAACCTGTCTGGCCCGCTGATAGCGTCGCTGTTATCGCATTGAGTGTCATAAGTTATTTATTTTTGCAATTAAGTGGGTAAAAATAGGCAAAATAATGACTGCTGTTAGTACAAATAGGAATTTAAAATCCTAAGTGTTTTTGTTAAAAGCTTAGATAATATTTTTGTTGTAATTTTTATGTTATCCTTGTTTTGTGGTATTTTAATAAAGAGTTTTGTATTGTATTGTATTGTAATTTAAAGTTGATTTTTATTTCAATTTGGCGTCATTTGTTCCACTTTTATGACCACCGGGCCAGATAAGTTTGTGGCATGGTACTTCACTGTTTTATTGTTTTAAAACACACTAAAGCTTGACACAGTCAGTTCTCAGTCATTACTTGCCAAGATAAACGACAGTGTGACAGGTCCTCAGCTTTATTCATCTAAGTCGGCAAACGATTGAGTCAATGGAGCAATATAGCTGAAGACGTTTGAACGAATTCACCCAAATAATCTGCAAGGTCACTTTTGCGTAGGTTTTTTACTAGCATACGTTTTACACGCTTTATATTAACTGACTAATAAGGAAACAAATCATACTGTAGAAGTCAATAAATTGACTTACTTCTGACTGACTATCATCTAATTGTCGTATCAATATGAAACTTTTCTAGTATATCATATTCATTCGAACGACAATACAATAAATTGGTACCAAGAAAATGATCTGATGATGGAGCCAGGAAGTGGATAGTCTTTAATGGTGAATCGCACCGACAGAACCATCTTGCGGGATAGGCGCTAACTATCATCCCGCATGAGCAGAGGAGCGCGGCATCAATGCCTTTTTAATTTGTTTTGTTATTCTTGCAATTTTTCTCGGAGCACTTGTATCACTGTTACGGCTTGCGCAACTATCGAGTGATTGTGGGTCCAACTTGTCCCCTTATTGAGTCTGGACAAGTTGAGTATTGCCACGATTAGCGCGTCATTGTGACGCAGGTCATCTTTGTATTTTTTGATCGAAGATTTCCAAAATAGTTGAATAAAAAAATACTATTTCAATTATATTTGCTGCACTTTTAACTAACAATGTAAATATAGGTATTTATTAAGTTTGGTACGCTTCGCTGTGCGTGCTAAAATTAACTTTGCTACAACGTATCGAGACTAATCGAGAGTCTATATTAGTTAACATATCATTACACATTATGCTATGTCAAAAAAGTCTGTTCTTCTACTGGGGCCGTACAGTAGTGCTGTGTCATTGCGAAAAGTTGCACGACAGCAAACCGTATCTCGACGCGTTAAAGTTGACGTCCGCGTGATTAAACCGAATAGCTTAAAACAAGTGACGGTGCGGCCCCTGATATTTATTCTATAATACAGTACATAATATATACTTACATACTAATATTATAAAGAGGACAGATTTGATTGTTTGTTTGCATTGAATAGGCTACGAAACGAAACTACTGAACCGATTTGAAAAATTCTTTCACTGTTGGGAAGCTACACTATCCCCGGGTGACATAGGCTATAATCTATACCCGTGCGAAACTGGGGCGGACCACTAGTAGCACAATAAAAATTAAATTACGAAATATTTTTTAGAGTTTCGGTAATGCAAGGATCCATTGCGAGATTGTTATACCATCTGATTCTTGAACGTTCACTTTAGGTGTCCGTGTTTCGGCTTAGGACATGAGTGAAGGTAAGTTCATTATCTGAACCATCTCAATTAAAATTATCATGAAATAAAGAAATGTCCCTTCTTCACTTATAGGTCTATATTATTATATACATAAAGGGATATATCGTTCTTTCACAACCCAATACTCAAAAGGATATCAAACGGTTTTTCCATTCACTCGAGTGATTTTCAAACAAACGATAAGGTCAAGCGCTAAACGGTAGTCCTCCCGCCGGACAGTACGGTTTCTCCCACACATAAGCGATTTCCATCCAGTTGCTATGCATTGGACCGTAACTAGCGGCCTTACCGGTTAAAAAAGCCTTTTACTATTTGAATCTTTTTTTTTGCCTCTCTCGAATTTGGTATCTAAAGCTAGCAAAGCAGCTAGCAAAAAATGTAGTTAATTCGTATTTTTGAAAAAAATATCTTATCTTATCTTAGTTAAATAAGCGTATATTCTATGTAAAGCACAAATACGTATTTATTTGAAAACAACCGTATGATCAAAATATGCCAATTTCAGAGTCCAATAAAAGTCTTTGAAACTCAAAGGACCCTCTTAAGGCTTGCTTAAGGGGATCACTGAGCACATATACGTAATTGCCTGAACCTTGTTATAGCCAATGGGCTTTCGGTCTAAAAATAAAAGATAATCGTGAGTAGATACTGTTTATACCAGAAAATTTGGATGACCTAACTTGTGGCTAAGCCTGCAGACACATTTTGGTTGCCTTTTTTTAATTTTAAAACTAATAATTATTAATGAAAAAATTTACTTCAAATATAGTAAATACGCTAGTTCGTTTGCCGATTATGATGAAATTTCTATGGAACCAATCTAAAAGTTATCATATCAATATTTTTTTATTTTTATTTATAAGAATTTTTAACGTTACAGGGGGTTAACTAACAAATAATAAAAAAGTCAAAAATTTAAAAACGAAAGGGGGTACAACAACTAACGTACTTTTGTATTAGCTCTAACGTAAAAACGATAATACGTACAAGCGTCAAACTTAACAGTACACACTATAAAGTATAATAATAAATAATGGCCAAGTGCGACTCGGTGGCAAATTTCTGTTCACCACCGGTTCTCGTACGATCACCGAAGTGAAGCAACGTCGGGCGCGGTCGGTACTTGGATGGGTGACCGCCTGGGTTTTTGCACAATTTTTTTGTACTTTAGTAGTGGTACGGAATCCTCAGTGTGCAAGCCCGACTCGCACTTGGTTGGTTTTGTTTCTCTACGTGCGAAGGGAAAAAATGTCACTTCGCTTTGTGAAGAAAATAGTTTCTCGAAATAAGCGCTCAGTAGGCATTGCTGATTAGGATCAGACCCTCCAAAATGGGCACTTAAGGCAAATAGCTGCTATTCAGAAGTGTTTATTTTGTTATTTCGCCTTGTTGCGATCTGGTAACACTTATTTGAAGAAAGAATCGGGATTGAAACTGCTAGTTAGCTGGGTTTTCGGGAAAAATTAAATGCACAATGAAGGAACGAATGTAGTGATACGCTTAGTAGAGCGCTTTCACTACCTTAAAATTTTTTTCAGTCGTCTGCGAGGTACGATGCCACAGGCAGACCCAAAGATATACTGACACGCAGATACACAGACACACAGATACAAACGTTAAACTTGTAACACCACGCTTTTTGCGTCGTACTTAAAAATAGCGCCATAGTAGATGATTAGCCACTTTACTCGTAGCTTTAGCTCGTACAAATACCAACTTAGTGTGTATCGATAAAAACTAATTAGCAAAGCATTACACACTTCCAAAGAATGCGATCACCTTACGAGGAATCTAATCACATTATCAATGCGAAATTAAAACTGTCAATTCTTACCTTTACAAAACGGATGTACCAATTTTGATTTGGATATTTTTCCCGAAAAAAAACTTAATCAAAAAAAAAAAAACTTTTTTTTTAGTTTTTTTTTTTTTAACCTTGCCTGGTGGAACCGTGGAACGCAACTATTTCTTTATTCTACAATATATTTTAAAATGTTATTTTATTAGACGCCTCTTTTCTCAAAAGAAATAAATACTTAGTAATGCATAGAAAATTTACCTTCTCAACCTATTGCCGCTAACCAGGCAGTCTTCGGCGTGAAATCTATTTTCAGATGAAGTACTAACTTTCCAATTCACAGACAGTTTGGAGTAGGCATGTTTCGGGTACTGTTTATGCCGGAGTGCTTCGAAGGTACATAAACTTTGGGTAAAATTATACCAAATACAGTTTAAGTGGCAGCTAAAAGCACGCAGCTATCCCAATCACTTTTTTTTTTCCCAAAAAAAAAACATGAGTGTGAATTAAAAAAACGATTAGGCATTATTTTTAGAATAACATTGCAAATAGTATAAAGCATGTTGATATTTTATAGCATGGTGGAAGAGAGAAAAAAACTAGTTTTTTTTTCTCTGACTTAATTATTTTTTGTCTTTACAAACGTTGAAATGCGCATAAATGAGATATCAGCGCACTTTTAGATTCTCCTTAAGGGGCCTGTATATCCTCTGCAGCTCTCTCACTCGCACATTTTCACATTATTGAAGATATAAAATCAATGAGTGTGAATTTCCAAAAAGTAACAAAATCATGTCATGATGTCTATCGTAACATTACAAACAAAGAAATTGCTGACCCCTTAAGATAATAAATATTTGGCATAATTTTATTGAGTCCAATTCAAACTCGAAAAAGTTGTTTTTAGGGTGGCCGTACCCGGCACAAGATGGTGGTCAGTTACCAGGTAGTTAGTACCATAGGTTAGCTTTGGCTGGAAGCCAAAAGCCTAAGTTTGGGCTGATTGGAGTGCCTTGGCAGAGGCCAATGTCCAGTAATGGACAAAGATGGGCTGACTAGGATGATACTGGAACCATGGTAAAAGTAACTTAATTACAATTTACGATTGGATTCTCGTCGCCTAGTGGCCGAACACCCTATTCATCCCTAGGTTAAAATAAAAATGCGAAATACGATGACAAGAGAAAACGGGGCGCAAAATTGGCTATTTCTTGACAACGGGAAACGAATTAACCCCAAAACACCCGGAGAAAGGCCCGGGAATGGGTTAAGAAAATGATTTAAAAATAGGGGACGGCGTTGAGAGCAATAAAAGTAAATAGCGCTAGGGCGTCATGGAGGTTGAATGGAATCGTGGCAGGCAACCGACTCATCTCGGCTCCTATAAGTACATTACTATACATTTCTAAACGGGGCAAGTGACTTTATTAACTAAACAAAATACTAGCTAAAACTAACACTACAAAAACAGTAGCTTGCCCATAGACCGTTGAAGGTCTAAAGACAATCCAAATGCTCAAGCCCATTATCAGTTGGCAGCGTACCCAGCATACTGGTGGCATTACCACGCTGAATGGCATTGCTTGTGCGTTGAGCCAGAAATACGCCAGCATTTTGGTCACGCGTCGCATCAATCAGGCGCTCAAAACTAACATAAACATTTTTCAATTTTTCATTATAATACTCAATTTAACATTTTTCAACAGTAAAATGAAATTTGAACCAAGTAGGGTAAAATGTCATTTTACTGTGTTTTTTATATTACAATGAGATATCATATCATTAACCGATTTTACGTTTCGGCTCTACGTGAGACTGAAATTAAAACATATAACACACTGTTTTAAGCTGTCACGGTTGTTCACTAAAACGGTCGGTTGTTCTCATTCCACAACTTTACCACGGTAAATATCCCGTAAATAATCATATAACTTCAGTAAAACATATAACACATAATGTATAATAAAAATAATAATTAAAAAACGGAAATAATTTCAGCTCCGTAAGTCAAGTAGTTTCCGATACTTCATTAATTAGGCAGTCAGTCAGTGCCTTTGAGAATAGACGACTAAATACGTCATTGGTCAGTACTGGCATTTCACTTTTATGATATAGTATAGATAGATAAGTATTTCATACCAAAATAATCTGTAAACTGAATGACGTTCTTAGTAAGTACAGTTTTCTTAGCAAAAAGCAACAATAATATTTTGTCTCGTATTTCTTTTCAATTTTACTTTTGAGCAATTTCGAGGCAATTTCTTCAGAGCGATCATTTATCTCACTATAAGGTATTGTTATTTGAGCTTTCTTTTGTGTTCTATGTGGCCGTTATAAATTGCCCTTCCTTTAATATCGACTCGATTTTTGATCAGTTTTATTTCGTATACAAAAGATTATTAAAATTTTGTTTGACCACACCAATGGAAATGAAAGGTTTTATTCGTATTTCTTTGATGTTTTAGCTTTGATATTGATAAATTTATAAAAACAGTCTGAATGTGTTATCGGATGGATTTATGGATCCGATTAAATCCATTACCCACTTCACTTTTGAATCGCAAACTATGCTTAAATTATTTATTGCCATTACGACCCTCGGTTTTACCCGCGTGGACAACCCCTTAGTTTTCCGGGATAAAGTTGTACTATGTCACAACATGCTACCAACTATAATTGTGTGGTGTGAAAGGAAAATTAAATAAACCACCCAAGTGCAAGTCGGGCTCGCGCGCTGAGAGTTCCGTACCACCACAACATACAAAAAGTAAAACAAAAAGACAACTTGAGGAAACCTGCACACGTACGGAGAAGGAATTCAATGGCATATGTGAATCCACCAACCCGCGACTGGGCCAGCGTGGTGGATATGGCCCAATCACCCATTCGGGGGCTAAAAGTCCAGCAGTGGACTTTTAAAAAGCTGATTATAATGACGATGATGATGATTAATATTAAAGTTTGATTCGCTGTAGCTTGGCTTGAAACACTTCCGTGTATCTAGATACCCTAGTTTTACCTAGTCTGTGTACCCTTCATTTAGTTTCGCATCGTTGGGAAATAATAAAAAGCAAGGCTCCCTTTGTGCTTCGAACAGAAATATATTAACCTAATAGATAGGTAACTAAACTACAGCGTATTGCGGTAAACAAAGAACTATGAAAGTTGAACCCAGTTCATAGTTTCTCGTCAGAACTTAATCCATTCAACGCAGTATTGAACTAGCCCGACATACTGGTAATAGGCTTCCTGACTCGATAATAAGAAAAGTTAAACGAAACTGAAAATGGCCTACAATGAGCACAATACACTTTCAGGCAATTAAATGTTTGTATTGTGCTATTATTGTATCGCATTTCGAGCTGAAGTTCTAATAAATAGGTCACGAATTGGACTGTTTCTATATACAATTCATTTCCACGTGGCCTCTTTTTCTCACCTTCCTCACACTCGTAATTACACAAGTTTAGGAAAAGAATACAACGAGACATGTTTTTTGACGTTGGTGCAAAAACCCAAGTATAGTCTTCTAGACCATCCTGTCAGAGGTTGGTTATCATCAGAGAATAGACCAGATTTATTCTTATTTTGCACATTGCTTCGTGAATCATATGCAGAGATTGAAATACGTAAGGAGATTTTTAGCCACGAGGCATCGAGATACAATACATAATTATAGAGTCACAAATTATTATATTAGTTAATTGTACTGATTCGGAGCATCATGTATAAAGTTCTAGGAACGAGCGAGGGCCGAGTGCTTTGTTCTACTGGCGACGACATAGCAAGCCGAAGCCACCCGAATGATCCGGAGTGACGGGCATGCACTCGCTCGGCTATTTCCGATGTAGATACATATTATTATGTTTACTTAATTAATGTTCTAATTATTTAAGCTGAGAACATGTCACCCAGATAAACCTCTGCGAGGGTTTTTGGTGACAGCAAACATGTAATATATGTAACATTATGTCATAAATAAATTAAAAAAAAAAAAAAAAAAAAAAAATACGTGTCAAAAAAATGTCCAAACCAAAACTCGGCGCACGCTACGAATTGCACAGACTTTACGGTTAGTTACAAGGTAACCGCGATCCAACTACAACGCCGCGTGATGCCCGTACTACAATGACATAGCGGACAACTAACGTTGAACACTATGCGAGCGAAATAACGTATAAATTGGAGTATATGTGGCATTGTGAACTATATAACTGATACAATGTATGTACAATGACGCTCGGACGTTTTTTGACTGGTTTCCGTGAGAGATTGTGACTTTATAGGAATTGTATCTCGATGCCACAAGGTAAGCCTTTTCTAAATGGTCTTACAGCATGTTTTACATAATTTTTATATAAACAAACCGACAAACAGGCATGCTTTCCACTTGATAGTAAACGGTAACCACCGCTTATACCTGCAACACTAGCGATGTTGACGATGGTAAAGATTAAATTAAAACGTATGCAAATACTAATAAGTAAATATACCGTAAGGCAAAACATTTCACATCGACATTAATACTAGAAATAAAACTCTTAAAGCAAGCAATCAAAACACGTGCAAGCAATCAAAACACTCTTTGTGTTTTGATTCGAAACGTTTTGCGCTATAACGTTTAAAATGTTTTTTTAATGATCCCAGAGTACAGTTTTTAATGAAGCTGGTAAGAAATCACGAATTGTTTAACCACCTCGTAATGGGTGTCCTACCGTAGAATTTGGTTATTTAAAGGACATATTAAATATTAGTATTTCTTTATAAACGTTAATTATGACGTGATGACACTTTCCTAACCGCAACCGTAGTTTATTATGGAAAACCCGCATTATTGGCTAAGATATTTTTACCTGTAGTCACGCACTCCGAGTGTCCAATGCAAATTGTATATTTGTCTCTTTCTAACAACAGATATAGCTTAAAAAGTCTTTCATATTTTTCCTTATTTTAATATAGCATATACATAACATAATTATTATTATTTTCATAGCATAGCGTATAATATACATGCGTAGGTAAGCTATGCTGTTATGGAATATGCTGCATTTAGTCAGTTTTTAAAGCCGTGCTGTTCGCCTATAACGTCTCTATTATTACACCTCTCTGGTTATTGGTGATTCTTATAACGCTACGTTATTCTCTCTTTAGCTATAATTTTTCAAGATATTTCCATTTAAAATCCGAAATCTGCTATTGGACAGCCTGTGTCATGTACGAATATATTATGTAAGTACTATCCTCCAATCATCATGTATATTATATTCGTCTCAAAATCTCATTTTTTTTAATGAATTTTGCCTTCACGCGTTTATTGTATTTCGCCCGTAAGTATAAAAAAGTAAATACATGACGAAATCAGTCAAAGTCAAGTAAAGTGGTGATTACGTCCAAGAAGTTTAGGAAAGTACACGACAAGCCTCGCTTTCTAACATTTGCCCTTTACCGTATACGGTTTTGTTTAAAGAGCTCTCTGAACAATTTGAACTCAATTTTCAACTTTAATGTCAAATTATTTGATCGTTCACAGGGCCTGAATTAAGCCACAAACAAAATAAACCAACATTCAAACTTTCGTACGTATAGTTTTAATTTAATCCGCAAACTCTGTCACCTCTAATTAAAAATCTATTGTGTCTATAACCTATTGCTAGGTTTATTAAAACACAATCTTTGTGAAATTACGAGAGAGTTCCCGATTCATTTGTTTTCTAAAGTTTTCAGACAAAACAATGTACGGTGAGGGAATATGTGTAACATAATATAGTTAAATGTTTTCACTGTCCAAAGCCACAAACGAATATTTAGAATTCGTTCTATGTTTGTAATGTTACGATAGACACCAAGACATGATTTTCTTACTTTTTGGATATTCACACTCATTGATTTTATATCTTCAATAATGTGAAAATGTGCGAGCGAGAGAGCTGGAGACGGTATACAGGCCCCTTAATACTCAAATATTCCACTACATTTGCTGGCCGGCCCTAGTGTGTCAGAACAAACTTAAAAATTCGTATTGCGTTACAAGACATCCATAAACATAGGAACTAAATTAGATTTGGGATTCAGAAGCTTTTCGGTAAATATATAAATTGCGTTTATCCGAACGAAGCATACAATAATCCCTTGAGGCCGTAGTTCTCAAAGTTGGAGATATCACCTCCGAGTCGGACAATTTAGAGGCCTTCCGAGCTGAAACTTCATCGGGGAGTTGTTACTGTAGTATGAAATGGAAAAACAAATTGAGGAAAATAATTCGATAGTAGAATAGGCTATCGAACGGAATCTTAGGCTTAGTGAAAAATATAAACGGGTTAAGTGCGAGTCGGGCTCGCGCACTGAGGGTTCCGTATTACCACATAACTTGTTAGCTAAAAAAATAATGTAAATGTAGTGCAAAAATACAACATCCTATCAACACCCAGGTGGTCACCCATCCAAGTACCGGTCGCGCCTGTCGTTCCTTCACTTCGATGATCGTACGAGACTTGCACTTGGCCATTATTTATTATTATACTTTAGAGTGTGTACTATAATCATGCCAAGTTTGACGCTTGTACGTGTTGCCATTTTTACATTAGAGCTAATACAAAAACACGTAAAAAAAATACGTTTGTTTTATGGGGACACTCCCATTTCTTTCTTACATTTCCCATTTCCCATTACTATCTATTACGGTTCGAAAGATACAGCCGTTAATAGGTAGGACAGATGGAGAGACAGACAGACATCATAGGCTTAGTAATAGGGTCGTTTTTTCCCTTTGGGTACGGAACCCTAATAACTAAATGTTATACATAAAACTACTGAAGAAACTACTTAAAAATTAAGTTCTGAGATATAAGCGCTTAAAGTATTTGGCTGGATTAGAAAGGGATGGTCATTTTCAACAAAGTGAGTATCAGCATGTAAGACTAATAGTATGATATAATACTTATCTAAACCTAGCTAAGAAGATGACAGCTGCAAAATCTTTGAGAGCCTCTGTAATTCCGAAAGTGGAACTCTAAGAGACCTTGCTTTATTTTGCTAGAGTATTTTTCCTCTGATTAAATTCGCTGCGGTCTGTAGGACAATTTAACTTGATCCTTGTGAGACAATTGTTTGGATTCTATTGTGCAAGGATCATCCTTTTGATAAATAGGGGTTCTGAAATATAAAACAGTCTTTATTAATTATTAAAAAGAGACGCAATATTATGCTGGTAATCCTTTGTATCTTTTATGGAAGCTTATTCTAACGTTCACGTAGGGCAGTTCGATTCAAGAGGTATGTACGTATATTTAGATACCAACGTAATTACGTAACGTTGAAGCAAATCTATTCATTACAGATTTTCATGAAATATTTGCAAACAGCAAGTTTTAAAAAAACAATTGAACTAATAGTATTTCACCATACAAGTGAATAGTGTCATCATCATCATCCAAAAGAAGACAACTGCTGAACATAGGCCTCCTCCTTAGAAGGCCACACTGAACTGTAGCCTGTTATCTGCATTCATGGATACGCCTCACGATGTCGTCAGTCTATATAGTGGGAGGCCTACCTCGTGGTTAGGTACTTTTTATTAAAAGTTCGTGGACGTACTCGAGAGAGAAAAAGTGATACAACGGTGAAACATGCAATTTTGTGATGTTTCCAAAACTCCATTGAAGCTCCTTGTAAAGTCTCCACCACTTTACTAAGTCATGACTTTGACTTGACCATGGCTTACTTTGCTTGACTCTGACTGCGACTGTAACTTGTTTAACGATATCTAAATAAATTGGATAATATTTTAATATTTGACACTGGCAAACGCACAGGAGTGCGACGCCAAACTCCACACAGAGGAAAGAATAAAAATAAAAATAAAAAAAACATTTAAATACACCGACATATATACAACCACAGATTTATTTCGGTAGACTCTAGGACCTTTGCTTCGCTCAGTCAAATAAAACAGTACATTTCCAACTTATTGTAAAACACTAGTTTCATTGATATATTATTATGTACCTAGGTACTAGTTTGTATTTTAAGTTTAAAAACACGCTTGGGTAAAAAACCATTCTAAAAATGAAAATGTTTTCGACAAAGGGTGTGCGTTCACACGGAAACACGTCACGTGTCACCTGAAAATACTTTGTGCATGTGCAGCAAAGAAAAGGAAAAAAATCTTTTGTGTGCAGTAAATGTTTTTTTTAGGGTAACGAGTACGTACATGTCAATAGGTTTGACCACAGACTAGGTAAAGCTACTACGTAGCCTAGACTTGTAGTTACGATTATTTACATTTTGGGAATTCCAATTCCCAAAATGTCCCTTTCGATAAATGTCCCATGTGCTTATCAAATTATAATATGAAAGGTGATTATCGCCGAGAATCCCGAGTAATCTAAAAAATATTGTAAACTGCTACGCAATATGTTTGGTCTAATAATGTCTCCGGCATGTGTCGGAGAAAATATAGACGAAACAACAATTTAAAAAAAAACTCCTTTCCTTGTCCTTTTTTCCTTTGAGATAGCGGGTGAAACCACTGACGCAGTTAGCAATAAATAAAACACCAAGGCCTAATATAATTATGTATCTACAAAATAAGACTAGACAATAAAAATTAATAATAGTAAAAAGTGTCGTAATAAAATCCGCTATCACTTGTCTCTATTATTAGGGCTGTTGTTTGGCCCTTTGTTCCCGAATAATTACGCCAGACAGAAATATGAGGGCTGTCGTAAAATGGCTGCTAGTTTATACGCGCCTTAGGAATACTGTTCAGGTAGAACAAACAAGTCTTGTTTGCTCTACCAACGAAAACATAAACATCTGATCCTTCCGAAAAAAGCCTGAAAAGGTTTACTTATTTACATTTTGGTCCTTCGACTTTTAAATTCAAAAGGGCAATTTATTCACATTCATTTATTCAGTGACTTGTAAACATCAATATAAAAATTAAAAAACTACATTTTAAAACATATTAGCATGCTGCCTGTCTATATACGGGGGAACTAAAAAACTAGTTCCAATCTAAAATCACCTAGTGGCTAAAAAGTCACAGCCAATGAATTCACATAATATCAATGGTAGGTATTTTAATGACAACCAGCCCGATGGGTCGATGACATCAGACCCATCGCAGGTCATACGTGGATGAGATTGGCCCGAGACAGGGATCAATGGCGCAAGGGAGAGGAGGCCTATACCCAGCAGTGGGTTGATACAGGCTGACAATGATGATGATGAATGTATTTTAATGGAGTACTACATTAAGCTAATTAAGTTGAACCGTTGAACCAACTTAAGACGCAGCAGAACTCGTAGTATCTGTTTATAAAGGTATGTGTGTACATAATTATATCTCAATGCATATTAAGATTAAAAAAAACCGGGAAAATGTACGTTTTCTGTGATCAAATAAAGGGATGCATATAATTATAGTCAAACTATAGGTATTTGTTCCAACTATTATTTAACTCTGTTTTCATCTTTTTACAACGGCATCACAGCAAAATCTTTATTCGGTTTGCATGTCGGTATGTAGAGCCTGCCTTTTTTTTAAATATATAATTATGGCTTTTGACCACCATCTCGCCCGATGTTAAGCGATGATGCGGTCTACGTTGGAGCTTTTGTCGGTAAAGTTCTAGGCATGACGGTCTTCTGCCAGCGTTTTCACCTCCCTGTATGTCATGACATTTGCCTTTTCTTTTATTTGGTCTGAGAACTTTGTCCTTCTACCTTTCCCTCTATAATGATTATCACAGACCACGAACCATCTGCAACCGACGACCAGGCCTGCATCCAGTGGATGCCCGCAGATGGCAGGTTTTCGTTCAGTGTTTCCAAAAGGCCAACAGTTAAGGACCATACGTCTCAGTACCAGTAAAATACCAGTAAATAAAAGAATATGCATCCAAAACAAAGTGTTTTTGTATTGTATCTTGTTTATCACTCTAACGAGCACGCTCGAGCCCAGCTTTTACCAGATTAGATGAATGATAATGGAGGTTCATCATAGATTTACAATGGTAATAATAAAGTAGCTTTCACGCCCTAAGGGAAGCCGTTGAGCCAAGCCGACGAGATTTGGTTTTCATATTCCAAAAGTGATTTCCATTATCTTTTGGAATCTAAAAGGATAATAGAAATCACTTTCAATCATCCCGAAAGTTCAAAGCCTAGTGTGATTTTCTTGGAATATCTGAATTTTAGACAAAGTGTTAGTAAATACACTAGGCTTTGGGGGAGGCCTTTACCTTGCATTGGGACGCAACAAGCTGAGACAAAAAACACAAAAATATAAAGAAACGAGTTAAAAGTTAGTGTGAAATACTTTATTATGCACAACTAAGTTAAAAGTTAAAGCTAAGAACTATGTGTTTGTTTGTTACTTGGTTGCCATAAGTCCCACTTTCGGCGAGAAGTCCTGTTTTTAGGATTCCGTACACAAAGAATTACCCTATTACTAAGCCTATGATGTCTGTCTGTCCGCCTTATCTTTTAACGTCTGTATGCTTCGAACCGTAATACATAGACAGTTGAAATTTTCGCAGAATATGTAATGTTACGGCGGATTAACTATTTTGGTATTTGCTCCAATTTAAAAACAGTAACACGTACAAGCGTCAAACTTAGCATGATTATAGCACACGCTCTAAAGTAAAATAACAAATAATAAATAATGGCCAAGTGCGAGTCGGTGACAAATTTCTGTTCACTACCAAGTTAAGCAACGTCGGGCGCGGTCGGTACTTGGATGGGTGACCTGGGCATGGTATTGTCTTTTTGCACTACTTTTTTTAATTTGTGGTTATACGGAACCCTACGCGAGCCCAACTCGCACTTGGCCGGTTTATTAATCAAAACTTTCATACAATGACATTTTGCTCACGTATTTTATTAGAAAATCGGCGTGTGACATCTGGCTCAACAATGAATACCATACAATACAATATCTAGACAGGCACAAATGAACTTGTGGAGTCACCTAACCTGTCAGACGCCTTCATCTTCGTATTATTGAACTGAGCGTACGTGTTATCATTTAATATATGATTGTAATATTGGGATTGTATTCAAACCAAAGTTCATAAAAGAAAGTTTAATGCTCTCTTAAACTGTTTTAAAAAAAGATTATCGAGAGCTTCATCCACCACCTTATCACGAAAAATATCCCGTTAATAATCAAATAATCATATTGCTAAGATTGTATTAATCTTGGAGTGTTCAAGTCTAGGGTTAATATGTTATTACTGGTAAAACGTGCTCCAACTTCGACCGCGTCATCTCTTACCATCAGGCGAGATAGCGGACAAACGTTAGCCTAGTCCGATGTAAAAAAAAGAACATATAGTATACTAGCTGTTGCTCGTGGCTTTGCTCGTGTAGTATTAAAATCTACTTTACTATCTCCCGTCTTTTTAGTTTCAGTCTCGCATCCATCCTGTAATCCACTCTACTCCTGTACCACTCTTACCGCTCTAATTCTGCATTCACCCCCTAAATCCACTCTACTCCCGTTCCGCTCTTTCTTATTTAATGTTTATAATGAATGACTCCATCAATATTTCAGGCAGTTTAACATTAGTCATCAAAATTATAATATTGTTGGTCTAAGGGCCATAGCATATATATGTAGAAATAGCATAAATCTAATAGTTGGTGTGGTAGGTTATAATTAAATGTCTGTATACCAATCATACAATACTTTTTACATACATCGTTATAAATACAAATTTGTTACCTACGTATTTTTAAAAAAAACATTATATTTTATATTTGCTGAAAACTGGCTAAAGTCAGTTAAAACATAACAAACTCTAATTCTGCTCCTAAAATGAGCTGACGTTATCAAAAGGGCTCTAAAATCATCCTCTAAAAGCGGACGTTAACGCAAAGCACCCCATCATCAGAATATCTAATCTAATTCGTTCCATTTCGCGAAAATCACAGTTTTCCTGATACAGGGTTAAGTGCTTTAATAAATAAATTAAGGGGATGTACACTCTCTGAGGTACGTGATTTTAAGGACGGTTACCCATTACGATACTGAGTGAAGGACTTACGATTCGAGCAGGGTTTATTTCCATCTGCCCCTATTATTGCCCATATTATATACCTTTACCTATTATTTATACATCTGCCCCTATTATATACCTTCTTCCACGGAAAGTCAATTAAGGAAACAAAATAGTTATATAATTAATAATTATCAATTTAAAAATTCGAATTCGGGGCAGATGGGAATAAACCCTCGTCAAATCGTAACAGACCTTTAAAGGCACGCGCGTCAGTGTGTATATGTGTATTGTACACTCCTTTACTTTATTTATTATGTAACACCCATATTTATTTATTATATTTATAATCTATAGGCTATATAACACCCTATTATTCCGATTTTTTGGGTTCCGTACCTTAAAAGGAAAAAACTGAACCCTTATAGGATCACTTTGTTGTCCATATGTCTGTCTGACTGTCAAGGCCCTTTTCTCAGAAATGCGTAGAGGTATCAAATTGAAATTTATACCAAATACTCGGGTCTAAGGTCTCTATCAGCTGTAAAAAATCAAACTTGTAATTCAACGCTATCAAAAGATATGACCGCTTATGTCGCATATTTTCGCATACTTTGCGATTTCAGAAGGAAATCAGAACCTATAGGATACTTCCCATTGACCTAGAATCATGAAATTTGGCAAGAAGCAAGGTCTCACAGCACATACTTGTATTTGGTGTTTATAAAACCTTATTGTCCATTTAATTATTATTATTTGTTTGGACTCGTGCTTTCAGGGTTCCGTCCAACGGAACCCTAGATAATCGGATAGAGAGAAGGTGGTGTGTCAAAAACCTAAAAGTACTAAATCGCAATGTCGCTCGGTACACGTTAAGGTACACACATCTCGACGCTTCGAGGGCGCGTAGGAATCCGAGAGGTAAATGAGTTTAGCGAGTTTCGAGGAGGTACCACATAAATTGGTTACTTGTAAATTAGGGCGTTTGTTTATTTCAATATTCGATAGTAGATTTTTTTGTTTTGATAAAAATATATGTAAATATTATTCGTAGAAATCAATAATTATTGTCGTATATTATACATGATAGAACATTTGAGTGGAGATGACGAACCGGAAGACGCAGCGTAGGTAGGCCTCCCACTAGATGGACCGACGACATAGTGAGAGTCGCTGGCATCCAGTGGATGCAAAAGGCAGGCTGTCTGTTCAGTGTGGTTAAAGGGGGACGCCTATGTTCAGCAGTGGACATCTTCTGGCTGATGATGATGATGAACATTTGATGAACTTTTATCAAAACAAAAACACATTGACAGCTGACTACAATGAAAATGGCATTAACATACATAAAACTTATTTTATCCATTAGTTTAATGCTACAAAAAAATCTTTTTAACAATATATTGGAGATAAATCTTAAAACCGTGATGAGGATTGTTACACTGTTGATATTGATAAAAATGTTGTATTAGTAAAAATTTCTTTTTGGCTTTCGTGTTACTATTTATCTCATATAAATTTTTTAGTTAGCAGCTGTTTTTTTTCCATGTAAAATAAAAAATGCGGTTTAACTATCGATGCGACAGATGTCTACACTATTGCGTCGATTCAGTCATACCACTCACTAAACTAAACCAATCTGAGAGGATTAAAATTATCTGCCTCTCTTTTCATTTTAATTGAATTTCATTTAAATTTTTTTGAAATCTAATTTTTGTTTGGGGCTTTAGTCGCTATGCGATTATGCCAGCCCCGCTTTTCAAAGCAACTATCATTCACAATCAAAAAGGACCAGAGTCCCTACGCTGATCTAATACGACCGAGACCATTGAGAGAAGAATGGCAACAATTTTAGAGCTGTCAAATTTAGTTTAGTTTAGTTTAGAGTACATCAGAATCGATGCCATTGTCTGTATAAGCCCTAACTCTTCCAATCACCGTGGGTAATGTTTACAAATTGGATAGAAGACAGTAATGTCGCCATTACTCTCCATTGGGGGCCATCCACACTAATCTAACTCGGTAAACGAACACTAACATTGCGTATAGAGTCGGTAAATACTACTTGATACAATTATACCGAGTACTAATACTTGGGTATAGATACAATACTTAGATACAGGTATGTTAGTCACTACTGCTAGGCTACGAGATATTTTACATAGGCACATAAAGATTCTAAGGTCTTATCTCTCAAATACAGGAGCTAACATATTACGTTTGTAGTGACATTTGCATAGTGAAATTGTCGATTAAGCAGAAATAGGCATGTGTCCTAATGTTTAATTTATTACAAATAACCGGTTTAGCGATGAATACAACTAAATACATTACAATACACACACTGAAAAAATAATTTGAATTGGCTGATAAATCACTGAGATATGAGTATTTAAAGTTGTACGTATGGATAGAGAGGGGATGTTCTATCCCTTTCTCGCAAAGCGTGTGTTAGTATAGCATTTGTATGGCACACCTGAGCCGTGACGTCACGGTACAGTATATAGCACTCTCTGTCTAGCATGAAATTAAAATGCTAATATCTTATTTATTTTTGAAATAATTTAAATTTTGTTTATGTTGATGTGCTTTATTTATGATCAGCTTTTTTATGAGGTTTTATTAGTCATCATGCTTATTGTAGAGCGATTGGTCAAACTCCTCCCTGTGCCTGTGGTTATTGAATTCGCGAGTACTTAATTTGATTTTCCTAGTACTTTATTTGAATTTCATCGTTTTCAACTGTCGCTATGACGGAAAAGAGAAAGGGAAACGTCATAGCGTTTTGTAGGCAAGTGCGAGGCTGGACATTCTGGTCTGAGCAGCAGTGCAGTAAGCACCTTAAATATTGAACATTGTTACTCTGCCATAATGTACCTAGATTTAAAGTGATAATAATTATTTAAGTGGAAGTAAATGAATATACTGTGACTCGCCAACCCTTAAACTCTTGTAACCGTAATAAGAAACCTTAACTTACCTAATAACTTACTAACTAATAACCTAAATGACCTAGATGACGATATTAGATAATACATTTAGAGATGATACCTAAGAATGAAATGTAGAAGTTTAAAGATATATTGATAATTGATATGGCCAAGTGATCGTTTAGTTAGGAACTCTTCGTTGTGCTCGCTGAAACCCTGGAAAAGAGGCTGGGTGTTTCCTAGCTTAGAGTTACCTAATTCTACGATACAAAGTTATTCATCTACCTAACCTGTAATCAACCTAAGTAGTGATACCTAGACAATAGAGCTACTATTATTTTAACCTATTCTGAAGACATTCAAACTTGTTTTCTTAATACATAAATAAATGCGTATTCAGATGATAATAGATAAGCTAAGAAGTAAATAAATTCTATATTATTTTGAAATCAGAGTAAGTATAGTTTATTTTGAGTATTTTAGTATAACTATTACGACAGTATAGAAACAGATTTCATCCTAAAGATATACAGTGTAATTTTATTTAGAACTTTTGGGAAATGACTTTTATATATATAATTCCCTGAAATCAAGTGGCTAGCTTTGTAGCTAGGTCACAGGCCCCGCACTCCGCCTGGAACTATGTGGCTCATTCCTATTTGACTGGGCACCACTCTACCACATTTCAGGGGGAGAACTAATACAATTAAAGGGACGAGAGGTCTCTACCTAAACTATGTGTGTGAAGTCAGTCTTATCGGATTGTCTTTGGTCCCTGTGCTAATCTGTCTGGTGTGGAGTCAGACAGTTGTTTTCTTGCGAGATTCCACAGGACTTCACATCTGTAAAATCCTACGGATCCTCTATAGGTACTAATAGATAAGTATATAAATAAATAAAGTATTCCTAAACTTAAAACTATCCTACTTTAATGATTATATACTAAGTGGTTTCCTTAGCTAGGGTAATGAGAACCCTATATGTAAATAAGTAGAAATATTATCCTCTAGACAGCTGCAACGCCACAATCTGTTGAACGACTCCAGATGACATCTTCCTTGATTTATAGAACCTACATACTATTTAGTTATGTGAGGAAAGATGTATTTGTTATAAGTATATGTGAATTGAAGGTCATTCTAGGTACTGCTTCCAAGTCTAGCATCGACTAAAGAATCCTTTGACAGACTTCGTCAATAAGTTTGAAACATACAACTTTATGTACAATTTTCTAGTAAATAAAATCTATGTCGAAGGTTGTCATATCTCCCAGGTTCAGTAGAGATGTAATGACTATGCTTTGCATTACTATTTGCTAGGCTCAATAGACGTATTTACAGAAAATCAGGCTTCTTTCGCCAACTGAATTATTATCAGGTTTTCAATGACTAAATTTTCAGTCTGTCATGATTCGATTAGTAACACCAGTCCAATTCACCAGTACCCAAACTGAATCACATTCCATCACAAATTACTACTTTGCAACGCGAGTATTTCCTTAATTATTATAAGAAACAAAACAGAATCAGGCTTTACCAAAACCTGAAACCGTAGACTAATGAATGACCAATATTAGGTGGGCTGTCAGTTGACATTTGACTTTGATTAAAGGTGAGAGCTTTCACCATAGACTCTAATTGAAAGAGAGGGTCTAAAATTCCATTGCCTTTATTTATAGGATAATACCCATTTAGTCAAAATCTTTTACTTATTTACAAGATAAATTAGTGTCAGTCACTTGTTAGGTAGTTCTACCTTTATATTCAAGAGACTCCACTAGAGATAATCCAATTGACTTTAAATTACCAATTATTCAATAATGTGAAATATTATGAGTTAAAACTTTGAAACCCAACAAGATCATTCAATAATCTACATTGAACACCTTATTTGACTGGATCCGACTCCAATGGAGTTATTACCGGAACAAGCTGAAAAGGTAAAATCCCTACTAATTGGCCCTATGTCTCGCTGATCTGATAATCTCTCATACTTTGAAAATATTAGATCGACGAGATCTCCCTATTTCCTACACCTTTGTTTCCCTAAGTCTATTCTAAAGCTATACCAGAGTTGAACAAAGGACTCGCGGGTCCTGTATTTAACTAAGCACTCAAACCCCCACCTGACACAGAGTTTATTGGAAGATAGGTTATCCAATGTGCAAAACTCTTCTAGACTAGCTGAAGCCTACATGGGTGACTAGTCCAACTATCCTGAAGTCCACTACCTATCAACCCTACGGGAGTCTGTTTCAACAGGCCAAAGCCTAGGGCGTACCTTTAACACAAGGATCCACCCCTGGGGACTGAAACGGAACATCCACCTAACGTACAAGACAGTTTACATGGAGTCTGAGGTCCGGTCATCGGTGTACTTACAGATTCACCGGTTCCGCCAAGGAGCAACTTTGCGTTTGCAAAGACCTAGAGAGCCTCCGATGACCGTATACCAAAAACCATGCACCCTGGTGACTTATTGATCCCACATTTAAGGGGTAAAATCAACCTTGGAGCGTCACAAAATTCCAAGTCCTGACTATCGGGAAAGACGGAGATGACCAGCCCCTAATGTGGTCACGTAGTTAGGTCCCGGGGCTGGCCATTCCTCATACCATGATGAGGTAGAACACCATAGTCCAATATTTAATTTAAGTTTACTTTACACTCTACTATTACTCTTTAGAAAAACTTGAATACGCTCAAAAACTTAACGCCAGACACGACCAATATAACATGGAATTGTCCCTGACGCCAAGATGAGCTGAGATAATTTCACAACACAATTTGAAACTATCTAAAACACTGCCAACTTTATTGAATTATATATTCAGTCGGGCAGAGTTTCTGCGTAATTAATCAAACAAATATATTGGACGAGGATCGGGGCAGAGCTAAGTGTGTCAGTACCTTCTCGTGAGAGGTCTCACAACCAAAGAACCCCGCTCCGCCTCTTTCCTCTCCTTATATAGCTTTGCCGTTAACAGGTAGAACCATTATAACGGTTGTTTTGGATATAACCATCATTTCAGTAATGCCCGTTATTTTGATAAGAACGGTCCTTTTGGATCATTGTTTGTGTTTAAACCCACAGACATACATCCAAGTAGACGCCACAAATCGTCCCACCTTGCGTGTCATATTTCCAATATAATTACGTTCAAGGGTCGTATCCAGGTTCAACCAATACCAGCCTGTCCGACCTGTGCTGCAATTACACGTCAGTTTGAAACGAATGTGAGTATTTTTTTTACAACCCCGTGTTGCAAATATAAAATTTATAAAGTTGTTCAACAGGATATTTCTTTTCTCACTTTAGGTACGAAATTACGCCACACTTAGTTTCCATACAGTTTGACCCCCTGCGAAGCCTTCCCCTAGTTAGGTCTGTGGTAAAACTTACAACATTGACTTACTTTTTCCGATACAACTGTTCTTTCATATTATTTTGGAATGAACTGTTATGACAGCTAATTTTGTTTTTGCCGTAACATCTGAAATGTTTTACTTTTACAGTTAAAACAGTTCTTTCGCATCATTTTGGAAAGCTCCGTTATAACAACTATTTTTGTCATCGCCGCAATAACTGAAATGATTCTCTTTTTCAGTTAGAACAGTTCTTTCGCATCAATTTGGAAAGCTCCGTTATAACAACTATTTTTGCTATTGCCGTAATAACTGAAATGATTCTCTTTTTCAGTTAGAACAGTTCTTTCGCATCAATTTGGAAAGCTCCGTTATAACAACTATTTTTGTCATCGCCGCAATAACTGAAATGATTCTCTTTTTCAGTTAGAACAGTTCTTTCGCATCAATTTGGAAAGCTCCGTTATAACAACTATTTTTGTCATTGCCGCAATAACTGAAATGATTCTCTTTTTTTCAGTTAGAACAGTTCTCTCGCATCAATTTGGAAAGCTCCGCTATAACAACTATTTTTGTTACTGCCGTAATAACTGAAATGATTCTCTTTTTCAGTTAGAACAGTTCCTTCGCATCAATTTGGAAAGCTCCGTTATAACACCCATTCTTGTTATTGCCGCAATAACTGAAATGATTCTCTTTTTCAGTTAGAACAGTTCCTTCGCATTATTTTGGAAAGCTCCGTTATAACAACTATTTTTGTTATTGCCGTAATAACTGAAATGATTCTCTTTTTCAGTTAGAACAGTTCTTTCGCATCAATTTGGAAAGCTCCGTTATAACACCCATTCTTGTTATTGCCGCAATAACTGAAATGATTCACTTTCTCAGTTAGAACAGTTCTTTCGCATCATTTTGGAAAGCTCCGTTATAACAACTATTTTTGTTACTGCCGTAATAACTGAAATGATTCTCTTTTTCAGTTAGAACAGTTCCTTCGCATCAATTTGGAAAGCTCCGTTATAACACCCATTCTTGTTATTGCCGCAATAACTGAAATGATTCACTTTCTCAGTTAGAACAGTTCTTTCGCATCATTTTGGAAAGCTCCGTTATAACAACTATTTTTGTTACTGCCGTAATAACTGAAATGATTCTCTTTTTCAGTTAGAACAGTTCCTTCGCATCAATTTGGAAAGCTCCGTTATAACACCCATTCTTGTTATTGCCGCAATAACTGAAATGATTCACTTTCTCAGTTAGAACAGTTCTTTCGCATCATTTTGGAAAGCTCCGTTATAACAACTATTTTTGTTACTGCCGTAATAACTGAAATGATTCTCTTTTTCAGTTAGAACAGTTCCTTCGCATCAATTTGGAAAGCTCCGTTATAACACCCATTCTTGTTATTGCCGCAATAACTGAAATGATTCACTTTCTCAGTTAGAACAGTTCTTTCGCATCATTTTGGAAAGCTCCGTTATAACAACTATTTTTGTTATTGCCGAAACAACTGAAATGATTCTCTTTTTCAGTTAGAACAGTTCTTTCGCATCAATTTGGAAAGATTTGACTTCCCGCCATTTTGTTATGTCATAATTCCACCGATCATTATTCTTTCAATGTCTCTTGTGTGTTTAGTGAAACAAAAACATCTTTTAAATGAATTTAACTTCTATTTTTCCTGGACTAAACTTTTCTTCATGGCCAAAATCCCTGATAAAAATCCAGTTCTAAGTTCTCCAGCGTCGAACAGTGCGTGAAACTACAAAGAAATTGTAAACATGATGAAACTTTAAGGCTATCAAATCACTTTGTCAACACCAAATGTGGGCTAAATAAGCTTCAGAACTTTCATCTGCTCCTGCCGATCAAGGTAAGAAAGTCTTCTCTTCCATACAATCTGATTTATTTGCAGTTTTTCCATACATTTGAAATCTAGTTTGTTGTTGTAAAAGTCCCATATTTCACAACAGAATTGAATCAGTTTCATTCAGAAATCCTTCCAACACATCCGAGAATCTATTGATAAGAGTCTACTTCTTGTGTTTCCATGCTAACGCACTTGTAAATTCTTTAAGCTTAGCATGTAACAAAGGTAGAAAATGCTTAACTTTGACCCTTTTATTGGTTAAATCTTTTATGCAAAAGCTTGGTTCAGACAACTTGTATTTCCTTCAATTCTAACACCAACTTCTCTTAATTTTCAGATAGCTCGTGTATCTTCACTGCACCAGGGTAACGCGAACTTGATGTCTTCATTTCAAGACTTGTTACAAAGACTGAATCTAAGTGGGTGCTGCACATTTCATTCTCCGGACAGATCATACCTGTACCAAGAATACCTTCTTTGAATGGATAATGATAATTTAATGTAGACAGTAAGCTCAGCTGTTTATAAGGTAACCTTTATTCTAAATACAATTCTATCAGTATTTTGTAGTGTTATTCATTGATACAAACCAAATATACATAAAAGGTTAATTTTTCCTCCATTTATCTACTAGGATAAACTATGAGACAATATTCAACCAAAAGGCAAGGTTAAACATAATGTTTCTTCAATATTTTACTTGTTATAAACAATTAGACAACTTAACCAGTATTAAGTCTCAGTTTCAATTAAGTACTTCAGTAATAAACTAAAGTTTAATGTTAAAATATTTGTGAATGTTAACGTAGACATTCTGACTCGTTACAATACCGACGTACAAGAGTTTACGTGCAGAGTGTGAAATAAAATCGGTGTCTACCAACAGAAAGGACTTTGCTTACAATAAGTACTACAATTAGTTTAAAACCCTCAAACATACTTAGCTCGGAGAAGTTTAGGTAGACCTCAACACCAGTTACACAAACCTTCCCAAGATTAGTGACCGCCACGTGATTCATCATCAGTTCACAGAAAAGAAAACTTTTTTTTGTTTAAATTAGAACGGCTTGCATTTGCATTTGCAAGTGTTATAGCCAGTTGCACCCATACAAACGAAACGTCATTCATTCGAAATCAGTAAGCAACTGTAATGCGGGCAAAGAACTTTGAGACCTAACCCAAAAAGGTAAGATCCAAGTTCTTTGGATGCGGAGTTCGACGCGTTGACATAAATAAGAATGTTCAATCAAAGTTCTGTCATAATGCGATAATATCATAAAGGCGGTAGATTTTCCTTCTTATTTCCGTTCTATTTACTTCTCTTTTCTGTGTATATGTTCAACCTTCCCAACACTTTCTTATGTAATAATTACTTAAGTAATTCGATACCTATGTGACATTTCAGTAACTATTTATGATCTGAATAAAAGCAAAGCACTGTCAACATCGTTAGTGTTGCAGGTGTCCATAAACGGTGGTTTCTGCTTACCATCAGGCGAAACACATGCTTATTTGCCGCTCTTTTATGTAAAAAAAACAATGTACAAAATCACACGGTACTGTTTTCTGAAACGAAAGGAGGATGAATAACTTTTACTATGGGGTCAAACCCAAAATCGTGAAAAAATTATCAGCTGTTCCCCTCCCATATTGAAATATCATTCATGCTAAACGAAATGAACAACAGAACAGATAACAACAACAAACACGGAAACACAGACACGGAATAACAGATTTTTTGCGACCATTGATCCCACCGCAAAAATTATTCGTAATTATGAGTACCAAGACCTCATTAAGGTAGTACGTTTCACCAACACTACCGATTTGCGCAAACACTGTGTTATTTTAAAGTAATTACCCGGCCTAGCTACAAGGACAAGAAAACTCACGTAAACTCGCGTATTCCCTGAGGAAGGGGCTCTAATGGCTCCGAAACCGGTCGATCGTCTCGACCGATAGAAACATAATCGTGAGTGCAAGTCGGTGTTACAATAATAATTGATAATGAATCCTCACGCGAATTTTGATTAAGTGACAAGAAAACTGCTTGAAATTTGAATTTCCCGCCATTTGTGAAACGTACCACCTTAAGTAATCCTACTATAAGGCATAAGGTAAAACTGAGGCTAAACAAAAGAGGTTTATAAATAAATCCTCCCTTTAGTAGATTTATATAGTCGTGTGAAATTTCAAAGTTTATCTACGATCACAATCAGCCCACCCCTTCAGCTGGATAGTCCCATCAAAGCTCGCCAGTCAGCTCCAAACACTGCCAAAGTTTGTCCGTTTCCACGTTATCGACGGCGGTTAGGCCTGATTTTAAAAATTCATTCACAATTAAAACTTCTCGTTTATTCTAGGCCCCGGGAAATCGTAAAACTCGGGAACCAGATAAAATCGAGTCGCACGAGACAAATCAAGTGAATAAAATAAATGTGAATGTCCCTGAACCAATAAATTAGAGGGCATGAAACGTCAAAAAACTAATGAAATTTTGCTTGAGTTAGGTAAGTCGCATTGTCAAGTTGCGCGGGCAAGAAAAGTGACAGTCTACTGCCATCTTTATCGGCTTCAAAATCGTATGTCAATATCTCCGCTAACAGTGAATTAATTTTAATTATTTGATGTTATGACAAGGGTATAAGACTGCTTCAAGTGTGCTCATAATTATACATCTCCCATAAGAATATATTATGCCTTCAAACTCTTATTACTTACGTACAATATTGTAAGGAACACGTCTAAACCCACTTATTTTAAAACAATAGATAGGCTTACGCTTGGCCGCCATCTCGCGGTCTACGATGGAGCACGCTTGCCTAGAAGAAACCGATTCACTCCTCGACTTGAAGATGTAGATTGTAACTAACGGGGAACACCCATTCAGGCAGCGAATTCGACAGACTAGCAGTTGGCACAATAAATGTGGAAACAAAGCGCTTCTTATCGGAATCGGAATATCAACCATAAAGCGGTGTCGATTTTTCGTGCCCGCTCTGGCAGTCCGATAGAAAAATGGGCAGGAGGGAAATTAATCTTGCAGATCTGATGCACACTCTCCGAAATTTTATCCGATAAAAAACCGATAGACTAGCAACTTAGCGCCGATGCTCAAGACTAAGAAGCTTAGTCTGAACCAGGGATTCATTGCTGATGAGCCACTTAGCACGTTTCTAAATAGATTCCAACGCCCCAATACGAATAAAATATGCGATATAAATAGTCATATCTTTGATCTCGTTGATTTACAAGTTTGATTTTTTTACAGCTGAAAGAAACCATAGACCCAAGTATTTGATATACATTTCAACTTGATAGCTTTTCGTGTTCTTTAGAAATAGGGTCTTGACAGACGGACAGACGGACAACAAAGTGATCCTATAAGATTTCCGTTTTTCCTTTTGAGATACGGAACCCTAAAAAGAAAAACGTTGGGAAAATTCTCATTCCTGTTTTTCTCGTTCGAGTGTTATGTCCTAGTAGTTATACTTTTAAGCTCGAACCTTGAGACAGTCCTGCGGGAAAGACCTTTGTAACCTGTCGACTTATCGTTGACAGCGAGCACGGGAACTTACCGGAATTTATTTAACCCTTACACCTGGATACTGGTAGGAATGAGATAAAACTTGATTAATGGAAAAACAGGGATGCCGCGTTTTCAAAAACCAAGTCTTCATAATTTATATAATTATGCTTTTTGGTAACAGGTTTTGGTAACACTAGAACAGCCTAAAGATCCTCATCTCTTAAAGATACCCGTGCTAAATGTCTAATTCTAGTTAGACAAATATAGAATTTGTCTAATTAGAATTACTTTACCATTTATTAAATAACCAGCGGTCCGCCCCGGCTTCGCACGGGTGTTATTGGAGTTTTAGTAGGGATCCCTAATTTTTTTGAAAATGTAATATAGCTTATGCCACCCGGGAATAGTGTAGCTTCCCAACAGTGAAAGAATTTTTCAAATCTGTTCAGTATTTTCGGAGCCTATTAAATGCAAACAAACAATCAAATCTTTCCTCTTTATAATATTAAGTACCCATAGATAAAAAATAAGGTTGGAATGATAGCAACACATATCAGGTAAAATTGTGGTTAAACTCTGCATCACAATTTGTTGGAAAACTTTTTTTGTTGTGACGTGTACAAAATTCACATTATTAGCTAAAAGCCCACATAGCGTTAAAGTCAAAAATAATCTATACTAATATTATAAAGAGGAAATATTTGATTGTTTGTTTGTTTGCATTGAATAGGCTCCGAAACTATTGAACCGATTTGAAAAATTCTTTCACTGTTGGGAAGCTACACTATCCCCGGTTAACATAGGCTATATTATAATTTCAAAAAAAAATAGGGATCTTACTAAAACTCCAATAATGTAACCCAAGGTGTAAAAAAATAAGATTTGTAATTTTGACTTTGCGTGTTTGACAGTTCTAAGACAGGACAACGTCTGTCAGGTCAGCTAGTATTAAATAATTATGCAGCTATACCTCCAAAATTAAGCATCCCAAACTTAAAATATCACAATAACAAACTTAGCAACAATAGGTTAAATCAAGCGAAAAATCTCGTTCCGCTCCTTGAAAAACGTATTCATCAGTCACTCAGGAATTGTAATTTGGACTCTCAATGTTATTACATAAGGTGGAAACTCGTGACATTACAATGAAGAGCTTTACGAAAGTAATCAGTATTTGATTGCGACTTTTGTAGGCAAATCCTGTGAATGGAT
Source organism: Agriopis aurantiaria (assembly GCA_914767915.1). Taxonomy (NCBI): domain Eukaryota; kingdom Metazoa; phylum Arthropoda; class Insecta; order Lepidoptera; family Geometridae; genus Agriopis; species Agriopis aurantiaria. The sequence goes on from OU611988.1 coordinate 2,856,070, forward strand.
ACCCGGTTAATTGAAACAGATTTGACAATGCGACGCCCCGGATGGAGGAAAGGTCGTATTTGTCAAAGACTGGCAAAATCTGATAAAAGTTCATTTGTAGAAAGAATGGGGAGAAGTTTGGAAGACTACCTAAATAGAATATCTGAATAGAATAGCTTTGAAGGTCATAAGTCAGCCATTTAGGTAGAGTTACTTCTATTACGTAGATTCATCATCATCATCATCAACCAGAAGACGTCCACTACTGAACATAGGCCTCCCCCTTTAACCTCCACACTGAACGACAGCCTGCCTTTTGCATCCACTGGATGCCAGCGACTCTCACTATGTCGTCGGTCCATCTAGTGGGAGGCCTACCTACGCTGCGTCTTCCGGTTCGTGGTCTCCACTCAAGAACCTTTCTTCCCCATCAGTTATCGGTTCTTCGAGCGATTGCATAGTTTAATGCATAGTAATTTGAAGATTAAGTCAGGTTTTACTAACTAAATGTTGGAGTAAGTATATGTCATCAAATTATATATTTTAAGGCTCTTATTATTGTACTTTGTTATCTATATACCTGTTAACCATTGTACTTATAAAGGCATCTTTAAATACACAGACTAGGTAAACCAAAAAAAAAACTAATATTTTCTGATCATAATTTTTTGAATTATAGCGATAAAAATGTAATAAATTCAAGAATTTCTAGCTCAAAGGTCGATCTTAAAATGATCTTGACAAAGAATGTTTCCCTATAAGTTTTCTTTTTGGCTAAACTATAAAAAGTTTATGTTATGTAGGGATTATACATCTCTGAAATTTAGCTAAGTCCATAGAGCTTCGTTCGATCGATATTTTTCTATAACCACATTTTTTTTTTACTTTGAATATGACCACAATTATACATACTGTTAGCTGAAGCTGCAGCGCCGCCACCCCCTACCACCGCTTGACTATAAAAGCAGCCAGCAAGCGGCGGTCCGCCTCTTACTAGTCCGGTCAAGCTGTAGAGGCCAAAAGGCCAACAGTAAAAGTCAATATCAAAAAAAAAAAAAAGCGGTCCGCCTCTCTCTTTGCCTGGCTTTTGCTCTAGACACAGGCTCTAGACGTTCGGTCGTGTTTCGGTTGTGCTATTTTTTGACATCAGTCTGTTAAATATTTATTAGTTCTTGGTACAAATAAATAATCATTTTGTGTGATTTTATTTCTTTTTTTAATAAGTTTTGGAAGAGGTTTCTAACAATACATATTAGGTAGGTATAATGAAGCCTTGGCTACGAAACCTTGCCATATGCGTGTCTTGACACGCTCTTTGCCAGTTATTCATTGCATGTACCCTGATAACACCGACATTTGAGAACCCATGTTACGCGCTTCTTTTTAATGTTCTTATTATACGCGAATTACTCACATAACATTAGGCCGGTAACTCCCTACTATAGCAAAAACAAAATGTTGTACCAATATCTTTTGTTGTAACATGATATTCGTGTTTAACACCATTAAGAAAATTGGGTCAGAGCCGTTACAAATATTATGTTATAAACTCAGATTATAAAAACCAGGGAGATATGGTAACGTGGCGTGGCGGATGCGAATTCATCCAGTCTGAATGACACCTTCGACTAAAATAAAATGAATGGACGGGCCCTAACCATTGAAATTGCTCAGTAAAAACGAGTCAAAACCGTCGGACATTTACTTCAACACCTAATTATAAAAATGTACAGTATATTTGTTACAAAAAATAGATCCTGGTTTTATAAGTCTACTAGCTGCACCCCGCTGTTTCACCCGCGTAGTGATGAAAAATGGTGATGGTGATGATGATGATGATGAAAAGTAGCCTATGTCACTCTCTGGCTTTTGAACTATACCCATGCAAAAAATCAGGTCGATCCGTTGTTCCGTTGCAGCGTGAAAGAGGAACAAACAAACTAACAAACAAACACACTATCGCATTTATAATATTTGACACTGTCCACTTTCTAGCTCGAGCATCAATGTCTCTGCCGTAGAGGGACTTAGTATACTTAGCCTATGGTATCTGCAAATATTTGTCACAAGTTATGGTCCTCGACTGACTTAACATCGTCATGATCATAATCATCGCTTTCCATCAGGTGAGATGGTGGCCAATGGTAAACAATTTTTTTAAATTAAATATATGTATAAAACAGCATCTTATCTCACATCTCAGTCCACTGCTGGACATAGGCCTCTCCTAAGGCGCGCCACTCAGCCCGATTTTTAGCTTTTCGCTTTCAGTCACGTAAGTACCAGCTTGAGGCATTGGAGTCTATTTAGAAGCGTGCCAAGAGGCTCATCAACAACGAATCCCTGGTTCAGACTAAGCTTCTTAGTCTTAAGCATCGACGCAAAGTTGCTAGACTATTTTTTTCGGATACATTTCAGAGAGTATACATCAGATCTGGATGATTTAATTCCCTCCTGCCCAACCCCATTTTTCTATAGGACTGACAAAGCGGGAACGAAAAATCAACACCGTTTTAGGGTTGATATTCCAAAAAACCAGTACGAAGCGCTTTGATTCCACATTTATTGTGCGAACTGCTAGTCTGTTGAATTCGCTGTCTGAATGGGTGTTCCCATATAGTTACAATCTGTCTGGTGTCTTCAAATTGAGAGTGAATCGGCTAGGCAAGCGTGCTCCATCGTAAACCGCATCATTGCTTAACATCAGGCAAGTTCGCAAGCCTATTATTAAAATAAAAAAGTCACGGCTAGCTGCCTTACGTATATCGTCACTCCGTCGAGTCTATGGGCCTATGCTACGTTTGCCGATTCGTGGTTTCAACTCTAGAACACGTCTAACCAGACGGTTATCGGTTCTGCTATGACAAGCCCGCTGCCACTGCTCCTTGCTGATATAGCAAAAACCTCTCTGCAGACCTAACTCAGGCTGAGGACAAATTGCCATTGTGAGGATTGTCTTTCCTCTTTCCACCGTTATTATCCGCGTGTAGACGTGATAAAGCTAGAATATGAATAAGTTTGTATTTTTCACGCGGGACAAAAATGGTGGAGAGACAGTCTGTTCATGTACCGTGCTAGCAAGCAGAAGGAAAAGAAAAAAATAAGGGTAAATATACAACAGTTTAAAATAAACGCCACCCTCGTGACCCCACTTCAAACAGAATTAAATACACCCATCTGTAATTTCCCCCGAGCACGCGGATTTGAAATATTTTCGATTATGGATGTAAAAAAATCAACGCGGCATACGTAATGCTACATAAATTATTCAATTGAAGGGATGGAAGAGAAATCGGTATCAACAGTTTAGTAGCAGATAGACAACTTGCGATAAAAATTGGTGTAAAGTAGGTCTAGGTACTACTCACAGATCAGACAAACATAGGAGATATGCCTCAGTATACTTATCGTTCGTGTTCAAATGTCACTGATTTGTTTCACTGATTTTTAACCGCTAACTCATTTGTTACGCACAAAAAAACTTGTAGCAACACCAATGAACTAACTAATACACTGCCAGCTGATAGTAGGCTTGAGAATTTGGATTGTCTTTAGACCTTTAACGGTCTATGGGCAGTCTAATTGTATTTGGAGTGATAGTATTAGCTTGTATTTTGTTTAGTTAATAAAGGCCGTTCCACAGTAAAAAAAAATTACTAACGAATAGTCCATATGCAAAAAAGGGCATAAGATATCCAGACTCTTTTAGACTGGATCCGTTCGCACCCACAACGCCACCATATCTCCCTTGTTTAAATGATCTGAGGTTGGAAACCTCAGCATAAATGACTTTCATGTGACATTTGGAATTAATTGATTAAACTTTGTAAGTAACGTTGGTTTTTTGAGAGTTATGTTACTGCTCTATTTTAAACTGTGATTCTAAATCAGCAATCGGAACAGACACGTGAGGGTAGGTGGTAAATTTCAAACTCCTGTTGGCGCTGGCCGCAATCCATTCCAAATTACAGCCGCTCGAGCTATCGCCAAATACGGATTCAGAGTAGGTATTCAATTAAAAGTTTGCTTAAACACTAAACGCACCAAATGTAGATTGGAACCTACAGTGACGTTTTAATTGACTAAAAAAAACAAAACAAATCCTTAAGGTTACATAAATTACGCGTAAAATTTTTGTTTTTATATATTTTTATACTATAATCAATCCAAAGGCTCCAAACTCAATGATTCCAACTATTCTCAGAGCCCGGTTTCCGCCACGACTATTTCACAAGTTTTTTATCGATTTAAAAGTAAAAAATAACTGAAAATAAAGAAAATGGTTCACAATGATTTCACATACCAAATTATTAAAAAAATATGTGGAAAAATATAATAAGATTACCTGAGCTTTATATTTCGAATACATTAATTATGTATTTAAGTATGTATTTAAAACTATATATGTATGTATATCAGTCTCTGGCAGCCATATCACAAGCTTTGCTTAGTTTGGGGTCAGATGACCGTGTGTGTAAAAATGTCCCGAGAATTTATTTATTTATTTTATTTATTTATTTGCAAATGTTTTAAAGTAATTTTTATACTGGTATTTTTTTCTGGCAATCGTGATCCATAATTAAAAAAACTACTACATATTTGCACATACACACAATACATTACATATTATACACATAGGTACATGGGCAGGGCACATAGCTAGAAGCTTGCAGAACAGATGGCTGATGAGGCTGAAAGGTTATCGAATGGAGACCTCGGACCAGTACCTAAGCGCAACGTAGGACTTCCACCCACAAGATGGACAGACAATCTAAAAGAGACCGCAAGGAAATGCTGGATGCAGGCCGCTTCCAACCGGCCCTTTCAACATCCAGCAGTAGACGTCCTATGCCTGAAATAATGATGATGATTATGACTACATATTTACTACCAACCTACGTTACTTACATATTAAGAGCCGCCAAAAACCTATTAACATAGTCAATAGACCGCAATAACTAATTTACGCAAGTACCTACTTGACCTGTACATGAACAGCCCATTACTCACGTAATACTCGGGAAATAAACTATAATTACTGACCTACAACGGTCTATGGACAGTCTAACTGTATTTGTAATGTTAGTGTTAGCTTATATTTTGTTTAGATAATAAAGGTACATTCCAAAGGAAAAAAAAACTAAAATGTCATTTATCTCGGCTGCGAAAATATTATGATTCATTAAATAAATGAACGAATTATTTAGCGAATGATTTATGTTTTTAACATAAAATTACTGTATACTTATGAAAAATTTACTTCGTTTATTTATATGTATAGGTAAAAGACGTAGTTTTATTTACACGAAAAATGTTTTAAATACAGATATTTAAAACCTAAAACTATTACTACCAAATATAAAAAAAAAGACTAATTAAAACCTCACTATCATTCTATTAAACCGCTACCAGTGGGAACTGTTCCCAAAATGCTGGCGCCATTACCACGTTGTATGGCGATGCTCACCCTTTGAGCAAAGTAGAGGCCGGCATTTTGGTCACGAGTTGCGTCTATCAGACGTGAAGATCTGTGAATTTTTTTTGGCTCCCGATCCCCACGGCCCCGCCCCATTGTTTCGACCCCAAAAGGCTCAAAAATGTATCCACTAAATAAAATAAAAACTACTTCGTTTATTATGCGAAGTTTCACAATATTTTATATTTCTTTAAAAGCACCACAAAAAAATGGGATAAACAGTTTTTCCCATTTATATAGGTCACCATGAAAAATAAAAAAACATCAAATGCGCGAGTGAGATCGCGCACCCGGTATTCTGGCCCTTAAATGTCCAGAATATTAATGTGTAGTCCTTTGATAATAATAGTTTGGATTAAACTCGATAATAATAACCTTAAAACCCAAGCTAGTACCGAAAAAAGTGCCTTGCTTACTAGTGCTACAAACGCACACTTCAATATTGAACGGCACACAACTTCAAACGATATGCTCAAAATATAATCAAATGACGACCAAGAGGGGTTGTAAGTGCTAATGGGGAAACTGTAGGTATAACCATTTAAGTATTATTTTTTTCTGAGGTGTAGTCTGGTGGTAATGGTTATCTCGTGCTATCCTCCTTGCTCTATCTGACTTGCACCATGTGCGCGAGCAGGACAGCAAATATACACCATCACCACGAGACTTCACACGATTATTAATATAAAAATATTTGTGCTGATGTTTATCATAGAGCAATTAGTGCCAAAATTGCCAAGCTGAATACAATTGTGTATTTTCAAGTTAAATTATTTTGCTCGGGATAGCTTAATTAACTGCTATAAATATTTTGGTCACGTATTTCTTTACATGGAAGACTACTAATTAGTGAGTTTTGCAATTACTCTGTTTAACCATTATTTTGACGTGAAACCCGTACTATATTATAATTGAAATAATGGAATGAAAGCTAGTAAAACAATTGAAAAAATTTAACTAATTAATACGATCACTTAAGGGTCAACTAAAGGCGCGTGGATATCTAAATCACGCATTTTATCGTTAAAGATTTTTAAAAAACACAGAGTGGATAGATAGATCGATTGGTCGTCTTCAGAATAACATTAAATAGTATAAAGCAATTTTTGCAGGGTCGTATGACACGATCAATAAAATTGTAGGTCTTTGTCATATAACAACAGCCGCTTACTATTTAAGAGGCCCAAAAGTGGCCCAAAAATTCTAACATTAGTGTTGGCCACACAGTTTATACGAACTCACTATACAGGGCTATAAGGAAAGAGTATACGAAGCCAAAACGGGGTTCGTTATACCCATGATCCAAGAAAACAAGGTCTAGCGCTCTGGGAGTTGTCCCGCAATGACGTTACTGTACATTTGCCACTTTATTGTAACAAACACAGATACTGGGTTTTTTTTTTAAATAATCTATTAAATAATATACAAAAAGCACTTCAATTGTCATTTGGTTCAAATCAATTCAAGTTAAGCACAAATTGAATATATTAAACACAATTTTATCAAACCCACATTGATTTATTGGATTCCCACAGGTAATAATACGAATATTAGGGAGTTATAACTTCACGCTACTGTCAACATAGAAAGTCCGCCATTGTTTCGTGTATAGTCATCTCTCTCGAACTTGTTGTAAATTACTTATTCTGCTCTTGCTTATGCACGTGTACGTATATCCATGACATTGATGACATCATTGCGGGACACCCACGTGACCTTTTTTCTCGGAGCGCTATATTATTATACCATGGTTATACCCATCATTATGAACAACTTTTACTATGGGACCAAACCTGAAATCGCGAAAAAATCAGCTGTACCATACATTTTGTCAAGTTACAATAACAGTTTTCTATGGAACAGCCAACAGGTGATCTTGTTTTTGCGATTTCAGGGTTATTCCCATAGTTGTTCATAATGATGAGTATACCGAATGCCTTTCAGCTCAGCACACCTTTTCCTTATAATCCGGTATGTAAGAAAAATAAGAGCTGAAGCGAAATATTTAACGAAGATTTTTGCTTCCAGGATAGTCGGCGCTGAAGCCGGCCTGGCATGACGCGGACACCCCGCCCCTCTCCACCCCACCTTAACACACCCCTCTACGAGCCTGCCTTGAAGACCTCCTTCGTCCTGTCCCTATTCACGCTCCTCTTGTTGCCACTCCGGACACAAATGACTCACCTACGTAACGAACAAACTGTAAATACCACAGATACAAGCAACGATGAGCTTATTATAAACCATGTGACCACTAAGGAGTACCAAACTCTTTTAGACAGATTTCGAAGAAAACCTATTTTTGATAGCAAAAACGAAAATAATAGTTTAATAGTCAATATAGAAAGCACTAGTCTAATTAATGACACTATAGATTATGGCGAAGATATAGAAAAGGAACAATCTAAAATATCTACAGACAGAGATGTTGACAACTCAATGGAAAAGTTGAGAGTTGACGACGCAACAAGGACCAAAATATTTCACGACTTCTTCACAACTGTAAGCAAATATCCCGAAAGGAATACTAATGAATCAAAAACCGATTCGAATTCAGAATACGTAACAGAATACGCGAGTGTAAGCGAGATGGAAGAGTTGGTTAATGATTCTTTTTCTTGGTCTAATGAGTCATTAGTGAGTCCCACAATCAAACCTTTACCCTCACATGCCCCTAATACCCGGTATATGCAAACTCCTAAACCAAGGATTGATGGTGAGTCGAGTAATATCATATTTCAAACGATAATAAATGGCTCTACCGGAACGGTTTAATTTACCCAGAAACTAAAAGCTCAAATTAACCACTTCGATCGACTGGGTGTTTTGCAGCATAGTTAGTGTGGCGTAGAGTATTTTCTGTATAATAAAAACAAAATGTTTGAAAACTACATCAGATTCCATTATACTAATTTAATGTTTTTTTACGTGTATTTTTTATTGTTTAATCAACGCATTGTTCATATACGATTTACAAAAATGTAGCACCTTAAAACCATGGAAGGTTTGTCTTGGCACACAGATTCACCCCTCGCTGATAAAAAGACGTAAGTACCTACGCTGACAAAAAGAACAAAATAAAAATAATTGATACAGAAACTGTACAATGCAAATCAATAAAAAAAACTACCCGTATGTCTTTTGACGATTAAATAGGCTTATACTCGTATCTCGAAAGAGGTCCTATAAAAGTATGCAAAAAATATCCATCTCTAATGGTGGCAATTTTGCCATCAACAGTGTAGGAGATAGTGAATTTGTTCAATGTGATCACACCATCAGTGCTGTCCAACGATTTTTACCTGTATAGAACCTGTTTTTAATGGATTTAAAGACAAGTGTACAATTTTTATATAAATATATCGAGGAATATAGACTTTAGTGCACTACCATGCCACTCGATCCCATGCTACCGCTGTTTGTATATTTTATCGCATAGATAGATACTCACTTTTCCTCTACACAATTAAACGGAATATTTTATCGTTTAACAATGCGGAAAATCAAAGGCGGTAATTATTAAAATGGCTCAGTTCCAACACGAAATAAACTCGTATTTTTTGCATGCCGAACGGATGTTGAGCCAAAAATAATGAACGGTTGTTAATTTTTTTGCGACAGAATTTCATTAGGTATTCGTCGTGTAGGCTATTAAATTTTGGTCTACATTTTCAATAGGCTGGTGGGTAATGAAAAAAGTTTATTTTTCTTCAACGAAAGTTTGGCGGGTATCCATTTTATTAAAGAGGAAGCATAGAGCTAAATGTCAAGAGAGGGTGATCCGAATATTGCGGTCCAATATCATTAGTCTCTGATAAGACAAAGGAGATACGCCTTAGTATAATTATCATCCGTGTTCAAATGTCTCGGTGTTTCTTACACTTTTTTCACTATACCGCAGAATCGCAACGCAAAAACTGTAAGAACGGCACAATTTTTTCAAACTTGCTAAACTAAAAGTCCTCATGGCAAAATAAAGCGACAAGGTCTTTTAAAGGGTGAGTTTGACTAAAGACTCGAGCCTGATACGTTCACACTCGCCACGCTACCTTACCATATCTCCCTTGTTTGTTTGATCCGAGTGTTTAGTACTACGCCGCATCGTAGCGTGCCATACGTGTCGATATAATTATAATATTATTCGAAACTACTGAACCGATTTGAAAAATTCTTTCACTGTTGGGAAGCTACACTATCCCCGGGTAACATAAGCTATATTATATTTTCAACAAAAAAATGGGATCCTTTCTAAAACTCCAATAATGTAACCCGAGGTGTTATACTAATACTAATATTATAAAGAGGAAAGATTTGATTGTTTGTTTGTTTGTTTGTTTGCATTGAATAGACTCTGAAACTACTGAACCGATTTGAAAAATTCTTTCACTGTTGGGAAGCTACACTATCCCCAGGTAACATAGGCTATATGTTTTTTTTTTTTTATTGGGATCCTTACTAATACTCCAATAATGTAACCGGAGGTGTACAAAAATAAGATTTACAATTTTAAATTTGCGTGTTTGACAGTTCTAAGACAGGACAACGTCTGTCAGGTCAGCTAGTCTATACTAATATTATAAAGAGGAAAGATTTGATTGTTTGTTTGTTTGTTTGCATTGAATAGGCTCCGAAACTACTGAACCGATTTGAAAAATTCTTTCACTGTTGGGAAGCTACACTATCCCCGGTTAACATAGGCTATATTATAATTTTAAAAAAAATAGGGTTTCCACACTAAAACTCCAATAATGTAACCCAAGGTGTATAAAAATAAGATTTGTAGTTTTGACTTTGCGTGTTTGACAGTTCTAAGACAGGACAACGTCTGTCAGGTCAGCTAGTAGATTATATTTTGCCAGTTTATGTATTCCCTCAAGAAAGACGCAACGACCAATGATCGGGCACCAACAAAATCAAGCGACTGACTTTACGGTGGTGCGCAGTATTATACTTTCAAGCACCACTAAGTTCGTACCATTGAAAAAGTTCATTAGTCTTGTCTAAGCTAAAGAAATCAAAGAGAGACGGGCTATTTTCTTATTTTTTTTTTTTTAGGGGAATTACTCATCTTGGCGCCAATAAAAAGGAAGAAATTCTGTGAGTGATTTCCGAATAACAAAAAATATTATGTAATTTTTTTGAAAAAAATTAAAACTGACTTCAATAGAGGGGTGTAAAATTCAATAAACTTAATTAATTGCGTAATTTTCAATATGGGATGTTTTTACACATACCTATTTACATAAAAAATACAGAACTTAAAATATCTTACTTTTTTAAGTCTTTTATAAATTTTATAAATGTTTACATCGCATTTTTTGTAATCGCTACTACCTTCCTTACAAAAGTGATTTATTTTTTACTAGCGGTCCGCCCCGGCTCCTCACGGGTATAGCTATATTATAGCCTATTAAAATAGCCTATATTAATCAGTAACAATGTAGCATTCAAATGGTGAAAGAATTTTTAAAATCGGTCCAGTACTTTTTGAGCCAATTCTTTACAAACATACATACAAATCTTTCCTCTTTATAATATTAGTATAGAGTATAGATATGCCCAGTGCCTTTATTAACTAAACAATATAAAAGCTAATACCAACATTACAAATACAGTTAGACTGCCCATAGACCGTTGAAAGTCTAAAGACAATCCAAATTCTCAAGCTCAATACCAGTTGGCAGCGTACCCAGCATGCTGGCGGCATTACCACGCTGCATATTTGTTCGGGGAAAATCTTATTTTAATCCAACACTTCTCAGACACATTTGATTCGATATTCGAAAAATTTAATAGCCAAGTCCCAATCAAAAATTATTATACTAATTAAGTACCTACGTATACAATGAGGTCCTTTTGTTGTACAAAGTTCATAATTCAGAGTTGACATAAAAGTAATAAAGGCCTTTATTGTTTTCGACTGTTCGAAAATTCGACCGACATGAAGAACAGTGGTATTGTATTAATAAACCGGCCAAGTGCGAGTCGGGCTCGCGCACTGAGGGTTCCACACCACCACAAAATTCAAACTTATAGGAAATTATCAGTTATAACTTGGTAATTAAGAGAAACTTGTCACCGACTCGCACTTGGCCATTAATTATTAATTGTTTTTATACTTTACATTAATAATAATGCCTCTTGGTGTTGGTTTCGGCCCCACGAATGCCTACCAAATGTCCGGGCTAGACCCGTGTTTATATTGAAATAAAGTGTCATAATAATAATATATAACTTTATTATACACCGAAATAAAAAAAATACAAAAATAGGTAACTTATAAATAATACAAAAACCGGCAGTATAATAGGCGGCCTTATCGCCTTAGGCGATTTCTTCCAGTACATTGTACATTGTGTACTATAATCATGCCAAATTTGATGCTTATATACATATAACCGTTTTTAAATTAAAGCTAATATAAAAATACGTTTTTTGTATGGGGACCACACATTTCGATTTTACTTTTTGTCTTTTTTATTATTACTTTGTTAATCCGCCGTAACATTACATATTTTGGGAAAATGTATTACGGTTCAAAAGATACAGCCATTTAAAGGTAGGATGGACAGACAGACAGACTGACGAACATACACATACAGACAACGTAGGCTCAGTAATAGGGTTCCGTATTTACCCTTTTTACGGAACCCTAAAAACAATGGAAAATCGAACAAAACCATATTAATAATCGGATTTGGTTGCGACTGCTGAAGTAGCAGACACTGACTTCATAATGGGACAAAGTTTTGTAGTAAATTGTAATAATAGTTATTTATGTTCCGAATTATTAACGTCCTGAACCAAACTGCCATGGAAAGGTTCATTTGACTATACCTATAAAGGTAACACAGAAAGGTGACACGGTAAAGAGGTCATTGTACTTAAGGCCCTTTTTAGTTGTAGCAATTTTGGCCATTCTAGTTTTAGTTTGTCTACATCCATGGTTAGATTAAAATTTTAAAAATGATGTCATAATCTAAATTTAATTACTTATCTAAGAAACCGTAAAGGTCGAAACACGAGTAAGGACATTTCGTTTCATAAAAAAAAGTAACACTGATTTGCGCTTTTCTGTTTCAAATCGCATTCAAATACCTATTTACTAAATGATGTCTACAATATCTTAATATAAATATGGAGGGAACCATAATAGTTATTTATTATACAAGTGCGGTAAGTTGGTTATTACAAACGAGTAGACGAATGTAAGCCCGAACGAAGTCGAGGGCTTACCATAGTCACGAGTTTGTAATAACCAATCCGCACGTGTGCCATACAACGTTTTACAACACATTTGCGAGAAAAAAACAAAAAATGGAAATTAAAAAAATACCGTAAAGTACACGCACGGTGCTATACAACGGAGCGTGCGGTAAAATTCATTACCGCACGCTCCGTTGTATGATCCGTAATGTTTAACTTTCGAACGATGTATACAGGCTTCGTAAGTGCAGTTTTTGAGCAAATGTTAAAGTAAAGGTACATTTTACATCACAGCTATACTTTACGAAAAATATGAGAAAAATCTCAAAAATTTAAATAGTGAACCGCACGACTGTTTGTAAGCGCAATGGTTTTGCTCCACTAACTGCAACTTTAATACAATATATTAAGCTTTATGGTAATTTGTAGTAACAAGCGTTGCTTACAAGTGGGAAAGCCTCGTCGTAACATTATGGACAATTTTCACTATGGGATTGGAACAACAATAAAATCGCAACAAATCTGCTGCTAGCTGTTGCATACAAAAGTGTCATTCACGAAACATATGGAACGGTTCTTTTATCGTGATTGCGGTTAGGGTTTAGAACAGCCATTATGTGTAACCCTGCATACTTGTCATACATAAACTGCCCATTATCTCAAACTTTTGCAAAGGAAGCATTTTATTGATAAAATGAAGTATGTATTTGTTTTAATACTAGCTACTTCTGGTGGTTTTGTCCGCTACGGAAATCATACATATTCCGAGATGAAAAATACATTACGTGTTAATTCAGTCTCTTATTCAAAATTTGATTCTCTTCTGTTAAGCCATTCACAGATATCTACTATACTAGAGGCCATTCGAAAAGCATAGCATACCAATAAAAAGTAGATCTGTGCAATAAAATAAGAAAAATAAGGTGCCACCATTGGTGCTACCTATGCTAGCACTTTGACAGTTGCCAATTTCATACGTCACTTTTTAAACAAATTCAATGTTTCTTATATTTTCGTATAAGCAATAAGTGTATACACAGCTTTAGTCCCAGCCCTAGAACAGCTATCCACAGTCCAAGATAAATGTTCGTTGCGGTCGTGGTTGCTGTCACGCCACGGCCAGCTCGTTGTATTATTTACGAAATTTGGGTTGCACGCTGTTTAATTGGCCAAAATTCAGTACCAAAATATCTTTGCCTAAAAATAGGTATTACAAGATAGAATACGATCAGGAATGAGCAAACTTCAGCCTCATTCCAATTCTGTGACTTCAGCTTGAGTCGGGAAAGACGCTCGCCAAAAAAGAAGAAATATTTGAGAATTGCTGTTTTGGAACCTATTTCGAGCTTACTCGCTGAACGAACTTTACTGAGAGTTGCCTTTTTAGCCAAATTACCAAAACACTGTACCCTGTTTTAGACAACGACATGTAGGTACCTACCTATTATTATTTTCGAACATAATGGTGTCGATTCTATTGTACCATTATCTAAACTAATCTTAAATTTTACAGCTCTAAGATTGTTGTCATCCTTCTCTCACACATTGAAATGACAATCCTGTCAGATTGGTTTGGTTTAGTGAGTGCCTTGACAGAATCGATGTCATTATATTGTTTCTTCTTTCATGTTGAAAGGATTGTGGTATAACGTCTTGTGTCAATGTAAATAATGAAATATTTTCAAAAAATCGCCAAAGAAGCTATAAAAATATACTGAAATCATAAAAAAAACTGCATTTCTTTATCGCGTATAAATTGGATTTTATTTTAGATTAAGTACTTTGCTTAAACTATGACTTTATGTTTAACGATATCTTCTAAAACTTGAAAAGTATAATGTACTTTACATTGGATGTCAGGATAAAAATGGCAAGACCCAAAATTTGAATGAAAAAAGACACAAAATTGTTTACTGTCAGCTGTCAGTTACGCGTGAAGTTTAAGCGCCAAACATAGTAGTCTTTGCGCCAAACTGCGCCAACGTGAAAATCAAATCTTGCCTTATTGTATTATTTTATTATACTTGTGTATTTTCTACTGTTAATGTGTAATAATAGTGGACTGTTATTTATTAAGAATTTGTGAACGTTTTTGTGCTCAAGTGATATAACGAGGTGAAAGATATTTATTATCGTGTCACAAAATAGAGGGAAGAAGTAAAAAACACTAATTGGTCTGAATTTTGCATAATCAAATAAGTAACGTAAGTCTATCTAATGTTGACCTTCTATTATTATAAAAAAGCATAAATGTTATTATGAAAAATAGGTCATTTAATATATTTAATTATTATTTGTAATTTAATGATTGTTGTAATTTGAATAAATAAAAATAATAATATATGTATATATATATATTGCTACATAGCTAGCGTGTGCTAGCATTTTTCTGTTTAACTTCAAATAAGATCTCAAACAAGCTTTTAGATGTTATTTATCCTTACATTTACATCGCCCGTCTAACCATGAATACTATTTTGGATGAGAGCACTTTACTGGTCCGCGGTCAGATCCGAACTAATTCGCAATTACGGGTTAGCCTTTGATCGATGTTTCACTCGTCAAGTTGTTTGGGTTGCGAATTTGGTGACAAAATTGCTTTGAATTCTGTTCCGATAATCAATTATTAATATTCCAGTTGGCAAATAGGTAGGACTCAAATAACATAGGATTGATAGAGATAACAAGAAAAGACATAGTCCTTTTTAACACTAAGCTATGGGAAGACTAAAAGAACGTTAATATGAGTATTTAGATGTACAAAATAAAATAAAAGTTTCAATATAAAAGTTTAAGGAAACAAAATTATACACTTAGAATCCGATTACATCCATCTGGTAAGTTGAGCCACTGAGCTTGCGCAGAGACGTTGGTTCGCTCAGCTTGTTCTACAGATATTATAACGGGGAATGCTCTGATGACCTTTTTGACCTTACCCCCATCCCGGTTTTACCACCGAACCGGCCGCTATCGCCAGAAATGCCATCCGCACATTATAGATGCGTGGAAGACTCGCACTGTTCGATTTGATCGATTGTTTCTGCCACGCACCTGTAAGTTGTGGAATGGCTTACCACCTTCGGTTTTTTCCTCCGAAATATAATTTGGACTGCTTCAAACGAAGGGTGAATAGAGTCCTTAAAGGTAGACAACGTACTGACAATGCCCCGGGTATTGTAGGTGTCTATAGGCGGTTGGTGACCACTCACCATCAGGTGGCCCCTAGATTGTTTGCCACTTATTCTATATTAAAAAAAAAACAACTCGATTGTTAGAATCTGGGTGTCTTCAACTCACGAGTGATTCTGTTTCTTCTAGGCAAGCATGCTCCACCGTAAACCGCATCATCGGTATACATCTATACATCAGACGAGTTGGCGGTCAAACGGAAGCTTATTATTAAATAAATAAAATAGAAAATTAAAACATACAAATTGTGATTATTTATGAAATATCATGCTTGGAACCTAAAGTGCACTTATAAAAATTTCAGTGCATACATAAGTTTCATACAAATTAAAAAATTCAAAATTGAAATTAGTTACGTTCTTATTTACGCACGTACACATTTGTAGCTACTTTATAGATCCTAATTATATGTGAAATGTTTTGTATGAATTAAATAAATATTTTGGGACATTTCGGGTTCATTTTTTTACACACGGTCATCTGACCCCAAACTAAGCAAAGCCTGTCATATGGCTGCCAGAGACAGAAATACTATACATACATAAACTAGCTGCGCCCCGCGGTTACACCCGCGTAGTGATGAAAAATTGTGATGATGACGATGAAAAGTAGCCTATACGTACGTCACTCTATGGCTCTTGAACAAAAAAGCAAAAAAAATTTTGCATATCCATGCAAAAAATCATGTTGATCCTTTGTTCCGTTGCAGCGTGAAAGAGCATCAAACATACATCCATCTATACATACAAACTTTCGCGTTTATAAAATATTTGTAGGATATATAGTTTTAAATACATACTTAAATAGATATTAACAACCAGATATACTTACTTTATAGACCCGAATTACTATGTATCTAAAATAATAATCTAAATGAATTAAAATTTATCTAAGGGCCTCAACGCCAGACTTTCACTAGTACCTTATTTGTTTTATTTTGCTATCCTGCTAGTTCACATTTAAATAAATAAATACCATGAACAATAGATAAAGTTTTTTATTCATTTTATTTATACTTCATTATATATATTTTAAAATTTGTAAAGTAGATGTAAACAAGACGGACTTAGCAAAATATATTGTGTTATATATTTTTACAACACATTTGCTCAAAAAGTGCACTTACGAAGCCTGTATACATCGTTCGAAAGTTAAGCATTACGGATCATACAACGGAGCGTGCGGTAATGAAACGCATCATACAACGGAACGTGCGGTAATGAATTTTACCGCACGCTCCGTTGTATAGCACCGTGCGTGTACTTTAAGGTATTTTTTTTAATTTCCATTTTTTTTTTTTCTCGCAAATGTGTTGTAAAACGTTGTATGGCACACGTGCGGATTGGTTATTACAAACTCGTGACTATGGTAAGCCCTCGACTTCGTCTCGGGCTTACATTCGTCTACTCGTTTGTAATAACCAACTTACCACACTTGTATCATAAATAACTATTGTAATCTTCTGATCGAGCACTACGTAATGATGGTAATACCATTTTATGGTACTGTTTAACAAAATTTATTTACTATTTTCCCTTATTTTTTTTTTCGAAAACTTCATCTGGGATTCTACCTACTTTAAGTCACTTCCACTATTAAAATGATACAAATGGCACGTCACATATCGAAATTCATTAAAGCGTTTAGGCTGTAGGGCGTGCCAAAGATACCTCATAAATTCATACCTACACTCGAAAAACATACACCTCTTCTTGCGCAGTCAGTTAAAAAAGGTATCCATATAAAAATCCAAATCAGTCACAAAATAGAAAAACAAATTCAATATCCTTTTCAAAAGTTACAAAACTCTTTTCATTAAAATGAAATTCTGATTTGAATGTTAGACTTACTAGAAAGTTGTTCGCTGTCCACATTTAGACCTTCACTCGAGCTGACATGCACTCTATCTTGATTTATTATTCACCAGTACATCTCTCTCCCGATTTTATTTTTAAAAATGTCTGTCGATGTCTCATCGCTTCTAAGCGTGACGTTAAGGTTGGCAGCCTAAGGTCTACTACCTCATCTTACCTAATTTTATATATTAACGGCCAGTTATCTGAGTCGCGTAGGCAACAAAACGCTCCCTCAGCCCCTGCCAAGTTATAGCGACAATGTATTTTTCCACCCAAAAGTCAGGACGCCCGCGGGGGGAGTGCAACGACAAAAACGAACATAGGTCCGACCTCGATGACGCCTGGCGCGGTACGCGGTGCGCGCAAATTCTCGCGACCTTTTTACGCTTTTAATTTCACTAAAAAAACGAAACTATTCACTATCAAAATTCTATCCAAATAAAAAAATGTTGAATAGGATTGCCTTTCAGTACATGCAATTTCCAGGTTGTTACGAGCTTTCATCAGAGCATAAAACGAAAAAAATAAACTGAATCGACTTTGTTTCAGATTTTTTTTTGATCGAGGAAAGTTTATTCTATCGTGTTTTGAACCAAATCATAAACTCAAACACAGATGTATCTGTGACATGTTTTTTTTTTCAGCTCAAATATTGTAATTTAACAGAATAAAATTGATTTAAAACCGTCAAATTTGGTATAAGAGGCCGTTAACAGCGTACTTGTACAGATATGGTTACGGATGGACGCCACGTCTTGTTTCATATCTACCAGGCGTCCCGTGATGGCCAAATTTTGGTATGGGAATGTCTTTAAAATAATTAACATTTCTCTGAGATATTTGAAAAAAATTTGGTACTATCCACATATCAGACAAACAAGGGAGATGACTGTGTTAGGGTGGCGTGGTAGGTGTGAACACATGTGGCCTAAATAAGCTTTGATGCCACTAGTCAAACTCACCTAGCAGACGACCTTGTCGCCCTTTTTTGCGTGTGGACTATATTAGTGTCACTACAAGTTTCTTAGTGTGTGTGAAAAATGGGTAAGTGAGCCATAAAAAAAATTGATGGATAGATAGAAATTCTTTATTATGTACACCAGTAATAAAAATTACAAACAGAGAGAAAACATTTTATTTATATTACACGGGAATTACTCACGTAAGATAGAAAATACCTACAAGCTAGTGCCACAAGTGCCACGGCCTTATCGCAAAATAGTTACTGATCTATGTATAGTTTAACTTCAGTTGTGTTTATGTAACGTTTTCACATCACCAAAAAACTCATTTTGACCCCAAAACAGTCTCCTATGACCCATCCTACCTTTTTAGACGATGTTAAAAATTGCCATGTCTTGTAACGTCTGTAATTTCCGCAGCGTTTTCCCTGTCTGCATTCCCGCGGGTCTTCCATTAGTTATTTCACCCAATTTATAACTTGGCGAGACTCGAGAACGTTTATCTAAGCTTGCGTGCTTTGAATACTTAGATTGTGATAATGGTAGACATGTGTGGGAAAATTAGCTTTACAGTACAATGTAATAGACTGGTAGAAACTTTTATAGATGATGCTAACTAACAAGAGAGATATGCCTTACAATAGGCTTGAGTCCTAATGTTTCATTTATTAAAAATAACAAGGATATAATTGAATACATTAAACATACTGAAAAAATTATTTTAATTAGGTTGATAAATTTCTGATATTTAAGCGTTTGACGAGGATAGAGAGCGGATGCTCTGTTCTCGCAAATCGTTAGTATAGCATTTGTATGGCGCACACGGCTTGACGTCATAACATGATATAGTACGTTCTCTGTCTAGCATGAAATTAAAATACTCATAACTCATGTGATGTGTTTTAAAAAGGGCAAGTGCCGTTATTAACTAAACAAAATACAAGTTAACACTCACACTACAAAAACAGACAGACTGCCCAATACCCCCCATAGATCGTTAAAGGTCTAAAGACAATCCAAATGCACAAGCCCGCTATCAGTTGGCAACGTACTCAGCATTCTGGTGGCATTACCACGCTGAATGACAATGCTTATGCGTTAAGCCAGAAACACACCAGGTTTTTCAAAGGTTCAAAGGCTCAAAGGTTTTTCAACACATTATTTTTTAATTTTGTAATCGTTGATGGGCTCGTTGATTAGCCCACACAATTGTATGTTTGCTCTATGATTATGATTTATGATCAGCTTATACATGAGATGATAAAAAATTTGTTCACATGCCTATTATCGTTCATCTTTAGGTATATGTACATATACTTTTTCTATATTTCATATCTATGTTTCATATACTTTTTTAACCATACCGCTAAACCATTTAAGGCAAACTGTAAGTACGGCATAACTGCAAAGTTTTCAAGCACACTAAGCAACTTGAAGCAACAAAAATATTATTCTTTATTACAAATTAAGCATACCTATAACTAACAGATAAACCAAAACATTACATGCTGCAGCTTAAATGGGCAAGGAAGACAAAACTGAATTTGCACATCTTATCAAAAAATATATCCAGATCAGGTTGTTGAGAAAGTATGCTATTCATAAGTTGTATGAATCTCGGTGTGGTTGCGTTATAAGCGCGAACAGTGTGCAGCCCTGGGGGCAGCTCCAGCAGGCGGCGCATGCGGCGCGGCCCGCGCTCGGCGTCACAGCCTCGCATGTAGTCGCATGGCGCCAGCAGACGCAGCTCGCTCACCACACAAGGGTTGTTCATTTTATTGTGAAGTAGAAGATAATAGTGTAGAATGAGTTGCATCTTCTGCCTTAATTCTAATGTATAAACTATGAACTAACTCATAGTCCACAAGAAAAAAAAGCAGAAAGATCATCTGAATTGGGCCAGATGCATTCGCATCACCCACACCACCTTATCATATCTCACTTCTTTGTCTGATCTGAGCAAAAACCAATATGACCTGGGTGTTTTATACCCATATACATAAAGCCATAAGTAAGACCGTAAAACCGCAACATTTATTACTTTGGGTATTACATCGCATTACTAGCAAAACATTACTTATCATTACCTTAAAACCTTATTGCTAACACATTAATCCTAATATCTTAAAATCGAGCCTTTTTCATTCGACGCGGACCACTAACGTTACAAATGACCGCCTAAAACAAAATCTATGTCGCTTTCACATGTTGCCATTAGACTCGCTACATTAATTATAACAACCGCATGTGTTATAAAGCTGAGTAATAAGTATACTTACTTCGCACATTCCTTGTAAAAGCGCATCTTTGAAAATTACGTTTTCGAAATAACCAACGAGTACCTAATTAGGTACTCGTTGGTGAATTCACCAGCGTTTTATGAAATGAAATAGTTTATTGCCCAGTTTTGCATCCATAACTCATTCAAATCTATATACATAGGTATATAAAAATGAATCCCTATTTACCTTGATCACGTCATAACTTGATAAAGACTACGTTTTTTTTTTTTTTTTTCGAATACTTTGTAGAAGGTTTTTACGGAAAGAAAAATTCAGAAAATTGCGTTTTTTTTTTGTTTATGAAATCTTAATGATGATTTTAACTTCGCGTGTTTGATGTGAATTCACCAGACATCAGTTTTATTTTTGTGCTAAGACAGGACTACGCCTGTCGAGTCAGTACTAAATAATATTAATTAATAGATGGATAGAAAGTTTAAAGGTAAAATTAGATATTGAAGATTAAGATGAAAATGAACTAAATGATGGATGTGTGATACGCTCTCCACGTGCGATGTATCGGGCTGGTGTGCCACTCGTACCGCAGCCATCAGATGCGTTATCGGAGCGGTGCAGGGCGGTACGCGCGGCGGCCGACCGGCTCCGCAGCAGCGTCTGCCAGCAGGGCGTGCGCCCCGCGGCGAACATGCCGCTCGCGCTGCAACCGGAACATCACGCGCCGTGCGTGTACGTATTGCACACGCATCTCACTCATAGCGGCCTTGATGTGATTCGTCCACAGCTCTGCAGTGTACACGCTGATGCAGTAACTGATGAAAAGTTGTACCTTAACAGAGTCACTGCAGCGAGAATCGCCTTGCCAGCATGTTACCGTGCACTTAGCCCGCCTCTCTGTCTACGTCAGCGTAATCCAATAGGTCTGAAGTGATCATAGGACCGAGGTACTTGACCTGCTTGACTTGTTCCACGGCAACGTCTTAAAGTTTGAGAGGAGGCAGATTTGTAATCATTTTCAATTAATTAATTAATGTTAATTATGTTCTCTTTTTCTCTTATTAAATACAAATATCTTTGCGGCACATCGCGCATGTCGAAAATTATAACATCTAGTGAAAGACGCCATTTTATGCAACCAACGTGCTGCAATCACGTGATCTTTATGTCATACATTACCATACAGAATCCATAAAAAAAAACAAGGACTAAAGCGAAAACTTCCTTAAAAAAACATACTTAGATAATATTTTAGACAGTTGACAATATTTTAGACAGTTGACAATATTTTAGACAGTTGACGAGCGCTGCAGTAAAGAAATCAGATGGTAGTAAAAAGAAAGAAAGCAAAGCTTGACGTGATCTGAATAAATGTTATTAATTTTTTTCAGGCATGCTTTCCAAAAGCATTGTCTAATTTGCATAATCGTTTTTTCAGAGATTGATGTCGTTGACATTTAACTTAATTTGGAGCATGTCTTTGCATGCTTACGTACAATCACTTATTTCAACTGCAGAATCAAACTATGGCATTTAAAATGCTTGTTTGTCCCTGCTTAGCTCTGTAACGGCTGAACGAAATTAGATGAAATCTATCTATCTATATATAATTATATTAAAATCAATTGCTGTTCGTTAGTTTCGCTAAAACTCAAAAACGGCTCCATCATCATCATCAGCTTTTAACAGTCCACTGCTGGACATACATACAGAAACAGGGGTGGATATTTTTTTGCAAATTCTGGAATACCTGAAAATGCTTTTTTTTTGGAATTTAGTATAGACAAAGTTTATCGCTCAGCTAGTTAGATATAAAAGTAGCTTACACCCTGCATGCGTAAATTAATTTTTTTACCCGGAAATGTTAACAGTTTTTGAAGGATAGCTATTGAAACCTCTGGTGCAGCATTTTTTATTATTCTTCTTGATATAAATAGAAAGCAATCTTGTTCCAATAAAGGGCTCTTTTTGCTCATTATCCTGTTATTTGTGAAGTACTGCTTTAATCGCCGCAATCGATTCACGTTGGTTCAACTCTCCCCCTAAGCTAATTACACCTCCCTCTCCTTCTGGCGTATTACTGTGCCCACGCATTGAGGCTACCTTTTACATATTTGAAATAAGTAAAAGCTGTGAGTGAAACTTCTCTTAATTTTTAAGAGCAATCTGGATTTCAGAGAGAATTTAGCTAACACTGATTTTGTAGAAAATATCAACATATTTTCAGGAATAAAATTAAAATAGAAGGTTTTCCTAATTAGAGGCAATTATGTCGTTTGTTTCAACTTCTGAGCCTTTACTTGTTTAAGAAAAGGTTTAGCGCTATTATATTTCGTTTGTAAACAAGTAAACAAAAGTCAAGGAGTTTACTGGCAGCCATTGAAGAGTTCCATTATCTACCTCCCGGCTTCATCATCAGACCTTTGTCACCAAGTATAATGTATGGGACTTATTAAAACAAACCAAATGATTCAAAACTCGAAGAATTTACTTGAGACCTTTAAAGACCTTTTAATGTAATGTATTCTAGCAAATAAATGATTTGATTTGATTTGTAATATTACTAGTACTAGTAAGTTTACTCGTATGTTCTTTTACTAGTAAGTTTACTAGTTGTGGTTTTGTAGTGATTACTGATACTACAACTACATTACTATGTAGTTGAAAGAAAATATATTTAAGATGCTTCTGTAAAAACAGTCAAATACCCTATTATTTAAGCGAGTAATTACTTTTTTTCTATATTTACGAAAAGGAAAGCATGGCCACAATCTGCCCACAGGTATCGTTCCCGAAATGCTGGCTTCATTGCTGCGCTGGAATATAATACCGACGCGTTCCACGTGGTATTTTATTGTATTCAGCATTTTGGTCAGCATAGAATTATCCTTTTATGTAGCCCTGTGTACTTTATTCAAAGTTACAATGTGTCAATCCTTGTTTAGGGCCAACGAAAATAAAACATTATAAAAAAAATACTTGATTACTGAAAAAAAGTTTTTTTTAAACCCATAGGCGTGCTTACGAACAGATTGATTTTAATTGATTTTTTTATTGATTTTAATATAATTATATAGATAGATTTCATCTAATTTCGTTCAGCCGTTAGAGAGCTAAGCATGGACAAACAAGCATATTAAATGCCATAGTTTGATTCTGAAAAAAATTTATAACATTTATTCAGATCACGTCAAGCTTTGCTTTCTTTCTTTTTACTACCATCTGATTTCTTTACTGCAGCACTTGTCAACTGTGTCAATAATTCCAAATATAAAATATTGTCAGCTGTCTAAAATATTATCTAAGTATGTTTTTTTAAGGAAGTTTTCCCTTTTGGGTTTAAAAGTCCTTGGATTTTTATGGATTCTGTATGGACTGTATGACATAAATATCACGTGATTGCAGCACGTTGGTTGCATAAAATGGCGTCTTTCACTAGATGTTGTTATTTTCGACATGCGCGATGTGCCGCAAAGATATTCTTAATTCTTGTATTTAACAAGAGCAAAAGAGAACATAATTAACATTAATTAATTAATTGAAAATGATTACAAATCTGCCTCCTCTCAAAATTTAAGACCTTAGAATAACTACACAAAGAAACCAAGTACATTCGCAAAATTCAAGCCATTCAAATGGTGTCATATATAGCTCTTAAAAAATATAAAATTTTTACTGTGACAATTTGCGCGGTGAAATCGTACCACAACAAATCAGAAAAGCAGCATAAGAGTTTTGGTGTGACATTCCACAGGTAATCCATTAATTTTCTTGCTTAAATCGTTTAAAATACCAATCGAAACGTAAGCTACAAAGCGAATTTGTAGCTTACGTTTTTTAGAAACCTACCTTCTTTGAGTAGTTATTCTAAGACTTGGACCTTACTTTTTTGGGTTAGGTCTCAAAGTTCTTTGTCCGCATCACAGTTGCTAACTGATTTCTAATGACTGACGTTTTGTTTATATGGGTGCAACTGCCTACAACAAATTTCTTACAAAAATGCCTTGACAGCCGTTCTATTTTGAACAAAAATAAATATTGCACCTGCAACACTAGCACTGATTAGCTGGCCTCTTTATTAGCCTTAACTTGTGTATTTTCGAAAATTAATGTTTTATATTAGGGGATTATTATTTATTCAGTGTTCATGGACGAGATCGAGTTGTAAGCAAGTGATTTAATGAGGTGAAACACGGTATTTTCGGGCGGTTCCTAAAACGCATAGAAGGGACTAGTAAAGTCTCCATCAGATAAAAGAGCCCTAGACTCTCGTGTTTGTCGAAAAAAACAACGGTAACTGGATTTCAAGCGTTTTGATTCTTTCAATTAGATATTAAATTTCTGTTAAATTTCGGCTTCAATGTTTCGAAAAACTCAACATTATAAAATTATTACTACCAATTTACATTTAAGTAGTTTTTCGTACTACGAGGGAAAGTTTGAGAGTGGATTTCGTCAAATTACTGACATAAAAGAAACAATTTTAATGTTATGTTTTACTTGTTTTATATTCATCTTGACAATAACGGTTTAATTTTCCGATTTATGCCCTAAAAACCAGATATTTAAATTAATAGATCCATTTTGTAATAGGACTCTTAGCTAGGGCGTGACTTAGACTTGGCCGTGACTTAGTTTGCTTGCTGACAAGTTTGACGATACTTAATAAAACTTGAAAATATTTTAATGCCTGGCACTGACAAATGCATAAGACGTGCGACGCCAAAATGTTCTTCAAGAGGAAAAAAAACGTGTTTCTAAGTAAACGAAACTTGCTCGCGTGAAATGATAACACTCGAATACATCACATACTTCGAGTATAAATCAAACGTACAGCGTGAAAAGGAAACATTTATATATTAACGTTTGCAGAGTTTCACTGTTTACGTCGGGTTTTTGCCAGAATGTCGTAATTAACGTGAAGTCGACCATACGGAGTAAATAAATAAACACGCGCGGTTGTTTGTTGTGCTTACATCGGGATCGCGTATGCATCACTGGAACTGTACAGGTGTGTTTGCTTTGTATAGGTGACTGACTGATGTACATACGCCGTTTAATACGGTGCTAGTTTTGTCGTAGTGTAAAGCGTAGCGTGGCGAGGAATTTAACGTAGGTTCAAGGTTTTTTTTTACGTAACGTGGTCCGCGTTTGATTTCCAACTCGTCTGTTGGTAAGTGACGATGTGGTCGAAGTTGAAGCACGCAGACTTATATACCTATATAAGTGTAGGATAGATTAAAAATAACGTGGAATCCGTGGTAAGGAGGTAAGTTCAACGTAGCTTTGGCGTAGCACCCACGTAGATTTGGCGTAGCACCTGCGTAGCTTTGGCGTAGCACCTGCGTAGCTTTGGCGTAGTAACCGTGTATATAAAGCGTAGTTTTGCAAATTAAAATGCATACATAGACATGTATAATATGTATACATCGCGTATTTCGGTTTTCCAGTCTGACGAAGACATGTTAGGGACTGATAGTAGATGAACCTTATCATGTATTACAGATAGTGGTCAGGGAGGCCAAAATAAAAGTCCAAATTGTCACACTTGATCTTCTCTCTCTCTATATTCACGATAAACTGATGCCGTACATACATTATTTTCAATACCTCCACCATCTTGATTCCCCTACTCCAAAACTAACCACATTGGCTTTCAAAACAGTTTCTCATTATTATGTTTTTGTAGAATCAATTATTTAGTCCCGATAAGAAGAATGGTAAAATAGCTATATATATTTATGGAATATAACGCACATCAATAATTTGATTAACTAACTAGTAATTCAATTCCGCTAAGCTAACTTTACGTAGTTCGTCCCTGGATCCGTGGTGTGGCGCTAGTGGTCGATGACGTTTGTAACACTCGGCCATTCTGAAATTGCCGTGTCCCACGGCACTCGCCACTATTATCAGCAGCAGCTCCACTGAAGCTCGTTTCCTGGAAAAGGACAAGAACACGCAGTAATTTTCTTTTGTTTATGATTAAAAGTTATTTTAAGTTCAATAAAATGTCTCGGAGATTTGTACTCTCTACTGCGATTCTTTAACCAACTACATATAAAAATGTAAACTCATTTCACGCATTTAAAAAAAACAATTGGCTCAATACATTATCTCAGATAAATCACTATAACAACAAATGCGTGAAGTGGGTACCTACTTCACAAATTATTATGTGTGTGTTAGTTATTACCACTTATTTATTTCGCAGTTAAGTATTTAGGGGGTTTTTTTTTTCTTAGTGCATGCGATGACGAACACTATTATTTCCTATAGTTAAATATGTTATCATTTAAGTGACAAATAATTGTCTTTGTGTTAATAAAATTCTTTAAACCTAAACCTACTTGGTCATATAAATAATATCCACATTTATTGTATGACTATTAAACTTGACTCCGTATTGGACATGATCACGTAGCGGTCCTGCAGTCATACATACATGATCACCTAGCTGTCTTTTCAATACCAGTTGCAAGGGACTTGTTCACCTCATAGTCATCCTATTAGGTAGATACCTAATATATTAGACTTGATCACGTAGCTGTCTTAACCCACAGATGTGTTGGACTTGATCACATAGCCATCATGTAGACACCATAATATTAGACTTGGTCACGTAGCAGTCCTGTAGTCATCATGCATAATTTCTTAATTATCTAGCTATCTTTTTAATACTAATTGCACTGTACCTATTTGTTCACGCCATAGTCATCCTATTAGATACCGGATATATTAGACTTGACCACGTAGCTGTCTTAATTAACAGATGAGTTGGACTTGATCACATAGCCATCGTGTAGACACCATAATATTTGACTTGATCACGTAGCAGTCCTGCAGTCATCATGCATACTTGATCACCTAGCTGTCTCATTTACGTTAGTTGTAGTGCACTTAGCCACATAGCTGTTTTGCTAGATACCAGATACAGGTAATGGACTTGATCACAAAGCCATCCCAGAAACACGTAGATAAGTACCAGATTTATTGTTTATGCAACTTTTCGCTAAATAAACTACAAACATCTTACTGTAATTATAGCTTTTTTTCATCCAAATATTTTTTTTAATGTAATACCTATGCTATGAAACAAACATACTTAAGCGAATTCAGGTATTTGCCAGTTTTACATAAATCATGTACTGCATAATGTACAAATCATCGTTTGTGTAAAGATTAATTGAATTAACTGTATGATTATGAGATCCGGATATCGTTGATTTATAGGGTCGAAGATTAGAGAATAAGAGTCTTACCTCGTACGACCGCATTGTATACCTTTTAAGCTGACGATCAAACCTGCTTTTCATCAGCGTCATACTCCTGTCAATACTACTAACAATGCTACTAACTTAGACACAGCTTTATTACAGCTTACTACGCATACGCATTTCGTGGCTCAGCTATGCCATCATACTCTGGGGTAATACTGACTTGTATTACCCCACCTGACACTTGACCTACACCTGACTTGTAACTTGTAACTCGTGCTGCTGGGTCTGATGATCAATAGGAGCGTCGGAGGGCAAAACTGGTAAACACGTGCTGTTGTGGCTGAACATCAAACAAAAAGGCGCGAACCCCGTTAGTAGTATTTAGTGTATTGTTTATCCCCCTTACAATAACGGCCAGTTTGTTGTACCATGTGCACTCAATCTCCGACATTGTATACAGTCCGTTTAATAGCGTACGGTTTACTTACTGAACCTGGCCATTTGATAGCATTCAAAACATGATCATTCTACATTTTAATCAGATTAGTACAGCCTAAGTCTTTTGTATCCCTGGTTAATGAATCAGAATATTTACTAAGCAAATATAGTAACAATGCTTTTTCGTCATAGTTTGTCGTGTCGTGCTTCTACGTCAATATCCATTAGCGTTATGTCCCGTTTATTGTCACTGTTGTAATATGCTTACACATTGAGTACATCCATCTTTTCTATTAAATCAGCTCGACCTATCATTTTGTACGCTGCCCATTAAATGTTTTCGTCACCTACATTGTTATATTTTTTTAGAGAAAATTATTTCGAGTGAATTAACATTTCTGGAATATGGAACAAAATACTACCCATCTCCACGCATAGTAGCCATGTTAGAAATGTGTGTTCTTTAAAGATTCAATACATTCAGGTTAGTAATCAATGTATACCTCTATATCGAATGCTACGCTACGGGGTAACAACATAATTTTTCAGATAAACAGAATGTTTTGTTACTACTTCGCGCTTGTTTAGTCGGTTGCTCAGTAAATTCTATTAAACCCTTCTTATACACGGCTATCATTCAGCATAAACACTTTACATTGGATCATTATGTTAATATAAATTTTACTTATTTATCATTGTATTATTATTGTAAATGTAAATATTGAATGCCGGATGAGGGTAGACTGATTAATACAATCGTTGCACTAACGTGTAGCCTATTAATATTGTATCAGTTGATCAATAAATGTTTTCTGATTCTAAATCATAATGTGCAATAAATGATTTGACTTGGACTTTGACATGTACCAAGAGATTGTGAGCAAAACCTTCCACCACAACGTCAGATGGTTCGATACTAAGACGCGCAGCTCTTGACTCTTTGTGAGCCTGAGAATATTTAGTTTGCTCGCTGTATGTGTGTATGCTAACTATTCACATCCGTTTACAGCTATCTTTCTCTTATATATCTCTAAACATTATATCATACATAATGTGCATTACGACACTCACCTTGAAGGTCTGCTGCTGTAAAGAACTGGGTCCAAACCAACAAGTTGCACGTTGCACGACACGTTCCGCACCGTTGGAGCATTCTGCAGTCTTTCATCTCGTGACCTGGTCACCGGCACACGTAGCAGTTCCTCGGCACCAACTGTGTTTGCGAGGTCGAAATAGAAGACGCTGCACAGCTCACTTTATCACCTCCTTGTAGTAGTTGTAGCCATTCGAGCAGTATTTGCAGCTTCTGCATAATAAACTGACGGTACTCATTATTCCATCGGTTCACATAACCTAGCTGGTCTATCTTGTGGAGCCATCCAACCACGCTGCTGGTCTTGTCATCGGGACGAAACTGTATGACTTCAGGTTCAGTCGCCGTAACTTGTCGTCTCTTGCTGGAGCCCACGGAATCGCGATCAGCAGAAAAAAATCGTCATTTTCAGTCTCCTGCTCAGATAGCGAACTGCTATACTTTCGTTTACGACGACACAATTCACGAACATAATATGGGCAAGACATTTTATCCCGTATCCCACTTCTGAAATATTACAGATAGTGGTCAGGGAGGCCAAAATAAAAGTCCAAATTGTCACACTTGATCTTCTCTCTCTCTATATTCACGATAAACTGATGCCGTACATACATTATTTTCAATACCTCCACCATCTTGATTCCCCTACTCCAAAACTAACCACATTGGCTTTCAAAACAGTTTCTCATTATTATGTTTTTGTAGAATCAATTATTTAGTCCCGATAAGAAGAATGGTAAAATAGCTATATATATTTATGGAATATAACGCACATCAATAATTTGATTAACTAACTAGTAATTCAATTCCGCTAAGCTAACTTTACGTAGTTCGTCCCTGGATCCGTGGTGTGGCGCTAGTGGTCGATGACGTTTGTAACACATGACCTTGCGTTGTTGTTTAACTTAACTTTTGAACGCAGGATCTGAAATGTACACTGTCCTTTAATTATGGAACAAAAAATACTGACAACAAAACAATTCCAACAGTTTTTAGGATTCCGTACCCAATGGGTGAAACGGGACCCAATTACTAAACCTATACGCTGCCTGTCCGTCCGGTATATATCTTTCGACCGGTACTCGATAGCCAGTTGAAATTTACACAGAATGTGGAATGTTACAGCGGATTAACTAAAAATAATAATAAAGTCAAAAAGTAAAAACTAAAGCTAGTAGTTCTTTTTTACTTACTGTCCCCGTACAACAATATTATTTTTTGTATTTGCTCTAGTGTAAAAATGGTAATTTTACAAGCTTCAAACTTGTCACGATTATAGTACACAGTCCAAAGGAAAACAACAAATAAAAAAAGAATAAAAAAAAAAAAAAATAAGAAATGTCCCAAAAATATTTATTTATTTATTTATAAAATACTGGCCAAGTAAGAGTCGGTGACAAATTTCTGTTCACTGAAGTTAAGCAACGTCGGGCGCGCTCGATACTTGGATGGGTGACCGCCTGGGAGTGATGTTGTCTTTTTGCACAACTTTTTTTTGTATTTTGGTAATTAATAGTTTATGTAGTGTACGGAACTCTGTGCGCGAGCCCGACTCGCACTTTGCCGGTTTATTTCGCGTATATTTTGACACGACTATACGACAAGCTGACATCGGTTTTGGATTAAAAGAGTCCCAAGCCGTCACCGCCAACCTCATGTTTAGCATATTTTTAACAGCTATTCAAATCTATTCACTCTTCCGCGGAGAAGGCATGTTTATTCATGTTTTGCGGTTTTAATGGGAAAAGACATGGAGAGACTGCGAGGTACATAGAACGCGCTTAAAAAATATTAAATGTTACAATCCCAGATCAGAAAAACAAGGGAGATATGGTAAGGTGGCATGGTGGGTGCGAACGCATCTGGCCCAAATCTGGATTGATGCACCGGTTCATTTATGTATGATGTTCATCATCATCAGCTCCCCCCTTTAACCTACACGCCGAACCACAGCCTGCTATCTGCATCCACTGGATGCCCGCGACCTACCTACGCTGCGTCTTCCGATTCGTGGTCTCCACTCCAGAACCTTTCTTCCCCATCGGTTATCGGTTCTTCGAGCGATGTGGCCTGCCCATTGCCACTTCAACTTGCAAATTTTAACAGATATTTTGGTGACTCTGGTTCTTTGGCGAATATCGACGTTCCGAATTCTATCGCGCAAAAAAACTACCGAGCATAGCTCTCTCCATTGCCCGCTGTGTGTCTCTGAGTTTTTTCCAAAAAGCCAACAGTTAAGGACCACGTGTTAGTACCATATTATGACATCACTGCAACACACGTCACATACTCTTCAAAAACCCTTGTCTGTGGTATCTTAGACGAGAAAATGTCACGCAATTTCCCGAACGCTGCCCATTTGAGTCAGTTTTGTGAACCTTTCAATAAAAATATAGTTTCTAGAGAAGGGTGGACAAGGAAGACTTATATTGTGTTGGTTCAGGGCGCGCGTGGCGATGAATATGCATCGATTGCTCTGGAACTTTCCATGACACTAGCCATTTGGTATGGAGTGCGCTGCCTGAATGGGTGTTTCCCGAAAGTAAGAATCCGGATGTCTAAGTACCGGGTAAATCGTTTTCTTCTAGGCAAGTGTGCTCCACTGTAGACCGTCATCATCAGGCGAGATGGTGGTCAAGTGCAAGACCATTTTACAAGAAAACTTTAGTAGATACATCCCTTTTTCGCGCGCTTTTAATAGGATCTGTTTCGTCAAGATAATAAGTGTTAGTAAATTTTGTGTATTTACACTACTTACTAACAATTTTTTTTTTACAGGCAAGTGCTTCTAATTACTAAACAAAATACAAGCTAGCACTATTAATCTAACCCACTAGAAAAATAATGCCCAAAAGCGAGACACACAGATGATAGGGTGCCATTATTAATAGATAGTAATTTTCCATGCTGCGTAGTTAGATAGTTGGTAGTTAGTAAATAGATAGTTAGAAATAGCCTAGGTTATATAATTATGCAGCCAGGTGGAGTGACGACCTGCGAAAGACGCTGGTGGCAAGTGGATGCGAAAAGCAGAAGATCGTGTCTTGTGGCGTTCTTTAGCAGAGGCCTACGTCCAGCAGTGGACGAACATTAAATAGGCTGATGATGATGATGATATAATTAAAATTATATCTATTTTGTTTTAGTCATAGAAAAATTTAATTTAAGATTCAGATTCAGATTCTTTATTAACCAATATAACATGTTCAAACATGTTAAAAAAAAAATTAGATTCGCTCACATCTGGGTTGGTGTTAAATGATTCTATACAAAAAATAAATGGACAAAATAAATTCGAGCCCATCGGCTCCGAACTAGTTTTCGAAAGATACTGCCGTTTAAATGTAGGACAGACGGACAGACAGACATCGTAGGCTTAGTAATAGGTTCCCGATTTTACCCTGCGTACGGAACCCAAAAAAATATGTATATTTAAGTACTAGGAATCTATAAATATAATACATTATTTATTTATTTTATCTTCGTAACATTAAAATTAAAATAAAAACAACAAATTAAAACTTAACTATTAATCTATTAAACCGTTACCAGTGGGAATTGTTCCCAAAATGCTGGCCCCATCTATACTAATATTATAAAGAGGAAAGATTTGTATGTAAGTATACATATTTGTAACGAATTGGCTCAAAAAGTACTGGACCGATTTTAAAAATTCTTTCACTCTTTGGAGGCTACACTATCCCCGGATGACATAGGCTATTATCTATACCCGTGTGATGCTGGGGCGGACCGCTAGTTAAATATATAAATGAAATTGTAATATATAAAGTGCGACGATTTTATCGACTCAAGCTTTTCTGTAGGCACAAAGTTTTACAGATTAATCTCAAAGCTTAGTGTACAGTTACGGGATAAAGGTGAATTCTCGACAACGCGCATTACGCTTCGTATTTACTAATTCTCATTAATTTATCGTGGAATTCACATTTGGAGCTGAAATATCTAATTACAAAGCAACTAATACGGTCTCTTATCGTTTTAGTACAAAAGATAGTAAATTCATGCGAAGCGAATTCATACAGAAGCTTTTTAACCGATAAGTGCAAAGCTATTGAGCATGGAGGTATAATTCGCGTATATATTATGTATGTTGTTTGTCCCACTTACATTACTAAAGGGAGTATAGTACCCTATGTCTGTCCTCATGCAAACTATCTTAGTGCCAAATTTCGTCAAGCTTTTAAACCTAGCTTTAAATCGCATCAAACCTAGCTTTAAATCGTGAACAGCAAACAAACCGACGCTTGTATAATATTAGTTAGGATAACTTTAAAAACATTAAAACTCGACAACGAGATTTCATATATATTTTATTATATTTTTTATGCCATAGGTGGCAAACAATCAGACAGGCTGCCTGATGGTAAGCTGTCACCGTCGCCTATGGATACTTTTAATGCCAGAGGTATCATAACTAACGTTGCCGACTTTTTAAGAATCTATTAACTCGCTTTTTGAAGAACCCTGTTGTAGCTTCTCGGAAACACCGTGGAAAGTAGTTCATTCCACATTTTGCAGGTATGAGGCAAGAAGGATTGTGTGAATCGCACAGTGTGCTGTTTCCACTCTTCTATGATGTGTGGATGAGCTTTGAGGCGGTGGCGGCTAGTGCGATGGTAAAACCACGACCCCGGCATCAGATCAAACAGTTCTTTTGAACACGATTTTTATAGGTATCATCTAAGTCTGCGTGCTTCATCTTCGACCACATCGTCGCTTACCAACAGGCGAGTTGGTGGTCAAACGTGGACTTACCAGCTTAAAAAAAACACTCCCCGTTGTAAATGCAATAAAATAATGATATAGACTACATTTTCAGACAGACCCAACGTCTTTTCACATGTTGAGTGGCTTCAGGTGTCTAGGTGTTGGTTCCTAAGGCTAAAACTTTTTCCGGTCGAACAGACTGGCTACGCTCAGCGACAAACAAAATTATATTTCCTGGAATAGCCGTTAATAATCATAACTGTAGCGAACAACCGTGATAGTTTAAAACATTGTTTTAATGTGGTTAACATAGAAACTGGTTTATAATACTGAATAACAAACAAACATGCGAGTTACCTGATGTTAGTGGCTCTGCACCACCAGAACCATTGCCAGTGCATTGCTTACTCTACAGGGTAGGATTATGTTAAGAATTTATTCTTGAAGTTACTAAGTAAATTTTTGAACACATTAAATTAATAAAATTAATTGATAAAATTATAAAGATGATGATAAACTACGACAATGTAATATTTGTCATAGCTAAATTGGCAATTTCGGATTCATGATATTTTTCGTGTGCCAATTTTCTCCGGGGATTTTGGATATTTGCAATTAATTTTTGAAATATTTTCTTTTAAATTTAAATATAGCACTTCTGATGATATTGCTATTACCACTTGCCTGCTATATCAACATCGGCAACTTCAGATCAGGCAATAACCTTGTTTGTCTGGTCTGAGCTGACGACTGACGCCTTAGCTGTTGATGCGTTGTTTATAAAAGCAAGACTACCGCTTAACTAAACAAAATACAAGCTGCCACTAACACTACAAAAATTGTTAGACTGCCCATAATAGGCCATTGAAGGTCTAAACGCAATCCAAATACTCAAGCCCACTATCAGTTGGCATACCCAGCATGCTGACGGCATTACCACGCGGAATGGCAATGCTTTTGCGTTGAGCCAGAAACACGCCAGCAATTTGTCACGCGTCGCATTAACCCGGCACTCAGATAGATTTTTGAAAATGAGGTGAGCTCTTGTTCCCCAGGTGCCCAGTGTCTCGACCCCAGCTCAAATATATAAATACAGCCGAGGTAAGCATATTTCCACTGCTTGTGCTGTTCTGCCGAATTGGCAGCCGCACCAGCCCTACCTTGTGTCTCAGGAAGATGTGACGGCGCCAAAGTATCGACACAAGTTGCATTCCACACAAGGGGCCGCCCCAACTTCTGTTTATGAGTGTAATGGACTTAGTTACACGAATGATGTGGTAACAATTAAAAAATCTGTCACTGTTCACGCTGGATTGATGAAGTTTGCTGTATACATTATTGTTCTCAAATCTCGCGCGTCTATGTCCTCCATACACTGGACCAACGTGGGACCAACCAAACGTCGAGAGCCGACAACCAATCACAGACGCAGCTGATCTGTCAAAGTCAGCTGTCAGAACATTATCATCCAGAGAGTGCTTCGGTTAGGTTGCACGAGTTCGGTTCGGTACGATTTGGTGGCAGCGGCCGGCGGTTAATCTCGGTGAGTACAATATTGTTTTCAACAAATTTTATTGATCTTGCGTGTGCATAGGCTACTTCACGATTTTACAGTCCACTAGCTTTAGCGGTAACAGTCACTCAAGCTCTTAACTGTATCATCATCATCATCATCAGCCTGTAAACGTCCACTGCAGAACAAAGGCCTCCCTCGTAGAGAGGGGTGTTGCCATAATCCCCACGCTTGGCAGGCGGCTTGGGGATCGCAGTACGTTCACCGTGTACTAATAGGACGCTGCTATATAAAACTGTAACTGTATATTAGGGCTTTTTTTTTCTAAGCGTTATTGGTGACAAACAATCCAACGGGCCTCCTGAAGGTAAGCAACCACCGTCGCCTATGGACCACCACCAAGGGCAATATAGATACTTTGCGGACTTTAATATATTAACAGCCCTTTTGAAGAAGCGAGTGTTATATTTACTTGCCGCAGGATCCAGGAGCTCATTACACAAATTGTAGGTGTGAGGCCACCCTAGGCTTAGTGTGTTAACCTCAGATCAGACAAACAGGGGAGATACGCCTTAGTACAATAATTATCGTTCGGATTCAAATGTCTCCGTGTTTCTTTTTTCGCTAAACTGTTTTGCGCAAAATATTCTCAAATAGAGACCACGGACCGGTAAGCATAATGTAGGACGTCAAGACCACAGATGCAAAGAGACACAGGAAACGCTGGATGCAGTCTCCTTTCAACCGGCCTCTTGGAGATCGATGGGGAGGCCTACTACCAGCAGTCAATAAATAAATAAATATTTCGGGACATTTTTGCACACACGTTCATCTGGCCCCAAACTAAGCAAAGTTTTTGATATGGCTGCCAGAGACTGATATACATACAATCATACATATATAGTTTTAAATAGTTAAATAGATATTAACAACCAGATATAGAACAAACATAAATGTTTGTCCTAGGTGGGAATCAAACTCACGCCCCCAAGCTCAGAAGGTAAGTTCACTACCAACTGAAGCAACAGTTTATCAAATGATGATGATGGCAGTTTATTATATTTCATTGGTTTCCTATCCTGAAAGTAGCACAATAATCCGTGCTCCGTCCTCCGTGCCACTGAACCGTGCTGCATGGACGAGCGCGCAAGCGTTGAGCTGCATAATCCCAACCGCGCGGAGTCCGCCCAAAATGCAACGAGCATTTTTTAACATTTCAGCTATTTTCCTCGTCAGTGACAGGAAATTGCGGGATGCCTTCTGTTGTCACGTTGAATGGAAGGTATTTTTTTATTTCGAACAGGCTTTTCCTGTTCAAGTATTCAACCACGAATTCGAGTAAATATAAAATTAATATAATGATAGTCACAAGTATAAACCATCCGATAAAAGAGCTGGTAATCTTCAAACGGCTGAACAGGTTTTCTTGAATCATCGCTGGGAACACTTTCAATCAAGTCAACTTCCAATCAAGACAACTTCCAATCAAGTCAACTTTCAATCAAGTGAACCTTCAATCAAGTCAACTTTCAATCAGGTCAACTATCAATCAAGTCAACTTTCATTCAAGTCAACTTTCAAAAAATTAATCAAAATTTGCTTCAGCCGTTTGGGAAAGATTAGGATTAAGATTAGGTTTGGGAAAGGTTTGGGTTTGGGATACGATGCCACAGCCAGACACAAAGATATACAAACACACATATTAAACTTATAACACCCCTCTTTTTGCGTCGGGGGTTCAATAGGGTTAAATTTTCGTAAAAACTAAATATTAATAATTAGGGTGTTATACCACTTAATTCACTATATTATTACTTAGCTTTTTATGATGTATTTCTTTTGTTGGGTGAATTGAGGAAAATCTCTAGATCCCTGAATTGATTTCGTAAGCAAGTTTGCTTCATCGTTAACCGCATCATAACTCAACATCAGGCGAGGTGGCGGTCAAACGCAAACGAATCATACTAATATTATAAATGCGAAAAGTTTATTGGTTTTTATTTATATTACACGGGAATTACTCACGTAAGATTAAGCCGGTCACTCCGACTATAGTTGTGCCAAGCGAGACGCAGCCGCGCGCGCGCATTCACCTTGAAAAAGACTGCCTAATGCGGTTGAAACTATAGTCGGAGTGACCGGCTTAATCTTACGTGAGTAATTCCCGTGTAATATAATTAAATGTGTGAAAACCACGTCAGTTTCTATAATAGTTTATTGGTTTATTTATTTTATTACAATTTCTCAAAACTTACAGCTAAAAACCAAAACATTTTTGAGACAATAAAAAAACTTTTCTTACAACAAACATATCGCAGCTAAGTATTACTAGAATTTAATATCGAGTTAACTCCAAAATAACTAATACAATACAATGCATAACATTCGTTTGTTCCTCTTTCACGCAGCAACAGAGCAACGGATCGACCTGATTTTTTACATGGGTATAGTTAAATAACCTAAATGGCAAGTAGTTAAAAGTGACATAGGCTACTTTTCATCATCATCATCACCAAAGCAAAGCGAGACGTAGCCGCGCGCGTGCATTCCCCTTGAAAAAGACCGTCTAATGCGGTTGAAACTATAGTCGGAGTAACCGGCTTAATCTCACGTGAGTAATTCCCGTGTAATATAAATAAAATGTGTGAAAACCACGTCAGTTTCAATAATAAAATCATCATCACCATTTTTCATCACTACGCGGGTGAAAGTGCAGGCCGCAACTAGTTATTAGATAAAAAAGAGATTTTGCGAAAGGATCGAATTAAGTGGGCTAAAAGTTTACATAGTATACTCGAACTAAGTCGCGGGCAACAGCTAGTTATTTATAAAAGCAAAACACTTCTCACTAAATGGCTGACTAATCACTAAATAGATAGATAGATATTTTTTTATTACACAGAAAAATAACAGTATACAATAACAAAGAATACACATTAATTTTTAAGAAACAGCTTAATAAGTAAACACAGGGTAGTTAAATTCTGAGTTTATGTATATGAGACTAATCGGTGAGCCCCAAACTAAGCACGAGGCTTGTATCTTGGGGCCCGAGTGCAAAGTTAACAGAGGTTTTATTGTGTGTAAAAGATCAAAATGTTTTTTTTTTTTTTTTTGAGTAGCGAAATGACAAAAAGTAAAAAAATTGAAATAGGTGTATTCCTATTTCCAAAATATAAATAAAAATGAAAACTAAATAAAAAAATTACCATGTACGGCATCACAATGAAAGGAAAGGAAAATGGAAAATCTCGAAACTACATGACCTAATTTGGCAGGTAGAATCCTTATTGGGTAGACATCCGATAAGAAAGGTTTTATGACATCCACCAAGTAAGTTTATGTGAAATTCTACGCGTAAAAAGTCACGGCGATATGTATATGGAGAGAAACCGGCTTTTGCTTATTATAAAATTATGATTCCACAATGTTTAATTATTTTCTTTAATAGCATATAGAATATTAATTACATATTATTTTCTTTTTTCATTGATTAAATAATACTGACAATACTGCTGTTTTTATTGTTAACAATGATTATTTCATGTTGGAAATATACTTATATTGTGTATTTAGAATTTAATGTAATTTATTGAAAAATAATAAGAGCGACTAACGCCACTTATTGGTAGAACAAACGGGAAATATTTTTCCCATTTGTTCTATTGGTAGAACAAAGGGTAAAACAAACGGGAACAACCCCACTTACAGTAGGATGATTTTGAATGACGGATAATGTATTTAGAAAAACTGTTTTACTGTTTTGACTCACTAAAATAAACTATATATTATAATTATTACCATCGCCGTTAATTTAGCAGTCTAGATGGAATGTTGGACATTTTGAGCTATGGACGTTTCGCTCTTTCGTCTTTATAAGCTTTGGACATTTTGTTCCTTGGTCATTGTACCACTCTTTGGACGTTTTAGTCATTTGACAACTTGCGACTAAGGTCGCAAAATAATTTTTTTGCGCTATTGAGATTGAGCGACTAAACGAAAGCTGGGCTACTATTGCTCTAAAGCTACCTAGTTGTTATAACTGAATCTACCGCCGTCAATTTAAACTGACTTTTCGATGTTAATTTTGTTAAAACATCGTTTCGAAATAAAAAAGTACACGAGAGTGGGCGAAAGGTTCGTTTGGCGCGGGCAGAAACCTTGTTAACAGAGACGTAGATTGCCTGAAATTGTTATCTGTGATATTTTTCGAGACTTTTGTGTAGAACAGTTATAAAAACATTGATTTTGTTATACGTGGCCAACTACCCAAACTTTAATTGTATTGAGTCTACATATCTCAACAAAATCTTCTTTACCTTTCCTTTTTTAACTTTGTTTCTCTGGCGAATTTCTTTGTTACGGATACGATCCCTCAGAAAACCATAGCCATAGTTCAAAACGTTTGCCCATTCGAGGTCTTTACTCCAGAATACGTTAACTGCAGCAGTCACTGTGACAGATATGACCGACCCACTGCTATCAGTTTGTCTTTTTTTTACATCAGAATAGGCTAACATTTGACCGCAATCACACGAAAATAATCGTGAAATATTG
Source organism: Agriopis aurantiaria (assembly GCA_914767915.1). Taxonomy (NCBI): domain Eukaryota; kingdom Metazoa; phylum Arthropoda; class Insecta; order Lepidoptera; family Geometridae; genus Agriopis; species Agriopis aurantiaria. Next base: position 2,896,524 of record OU611988.1, read on the forward strand.
AGCAGATAGCCATATCAGCATGTGCCGCTCGGTTGTCATAGTAACGGTTCTTTAATTAACGATAGCTAGTAGAGAAGCGCTTAGAATTCTGCCCTTTTCTGCGTTAAGTCGAGGAAAAAACTGAATTTTTTTACCCACGGACCCTCCCATGTGAAAGCTATAGCTAGGCCCATGTTTTTCGTGCTCTTACCAGTAGGAGAACTCAGTAGAAGCATGCAGAAACACCCGGAAAAACGCTTGATGCGAATGAATGGTATTTCAACCATGTAATTATGTGATTTTCAATGTATTTTTGAAGTTAAACCTGACATAAGTTTGCTTCACCAGTTATAACTTGGTGTTATAACGGACTGCATTAGTGACCTCTCCGAAAGGTCACGGGGTAAATGTCAGCCGCGTCCGTTCGCCAAATGACCCAATCTCACACTAGCATAGCACTGGGGGTTTTGTGACCAACATTTAATTGCTGTGTTGTACAGCCTGTTCTTTATGAAGTTGAGTTTATTTGCTTTCTGAGGCAGGTAACGTTTTGGAATAAAATTCCAAATTAGATTATCACACTTCACACTAACAAACTAGTATAATTACATATTTTTTTAAAAGGGGTTGTCTGTAAAGTCTGTTTACGGACAATAATTTTACGACATAACGCTTAGGCCGATTGTGTCTCTCTATCGCTTGTTCCGCGCTCTCGCTTGCACGCGCGGCTCAGATGGAACGTGACAATAGGGTGTTTGACTGCATTGAAAATATTATGCCAATTGACATCATCCATAAACATGACAAACATGAAATAGCATATTTCATTGATTTTTTTATAAAAATATGCTTATTTTTTGTAAAAAACGCGAATAAAAAAACTGTATTTTCGACATTTGATCACGTGATCGAAAACGGTCTGTAATTGGCTTCATCCCTAGTGACGTCACACAAATCTAAACAAACAGATTTTGTATTGATATTTGCGAATTTAATGTTGTAAAGCTATTTTGAGAGCGATTTATCCAGAAATTATCACCAAAAACAGTCCGGAGGTTAAATGTGAGAAGAATGGAGAAACATTTTGTGCAAGCAGACAGCAGTAACTTACCCAAAATTAATGTATTTATGGTTGCATATTTCTTCAATAATAATCTACGTCATTGTTTCTACGCTGCAGAACTCAAAACGTAAAAACTACAATGTAAGTATTAATTTTTAATTGTTCTCCAAGCAAAACATTCAATCAAGTTGTACAAAAAGTATGTTGTAGTAAGTGGATATCACTATTTTGTTAGGTTATGTCTTTACAATGTTTAAAAAGAAAGTAACAGTACATAAAATAGTAATGCAATAAAAACACAAATTGTAATAGAAATATATAGACTCAAATATGTACCTCAAAATGATCTTCGCACATAGAAACACTTGAATTAGCTCCAATACTTTTGGGTTCTCTACGAGCTACTTAGTTCCAACCACTTTTTGCGAGTTTTGGGGTCCATTGGAACAGAAACGAATAGTTTTTCCGGTGTTTTATGGAAGTATTTGTACATTGTGGCACTACACAACATTTATAAACCATTACTTCTATTAGAAAATTAGTGATTATCAAACTTTTGCTGCCTGGCTGCAGCTGTTTTGTTTTGTGTGACGTCAATCGTCGCTCGACCGGAGCTATGATGCAGGTCTGCGTTTTGGCGCGATATTTTTTTATTCAAACTTTAACATCGATTTATATCGCAAATACGACTGATATCCAGAAAATATAAATGCAGTATACATTAAATTATATCAGGCAATAATGTGCAATAGTTTCCCAAAAGTAGTCAAATACCCTATTGTACGTGCGTGCAGCCGGCGTTCATCTGTTTAAAAATACTCTATAATAAAAGAGCTGATAATTTTCAAACGAATAAACAGATTTTCTTCAATAGCAAAGAACAATCTCGATCAAGTCACTTTTTAAACAAAAAAACTAAATCAAAATAGTTCCAGTCACATATCATAGATCTGTGGAAATCGCACACTGTTCGTTTTACGCTATCTTTTTTGCCTCACACCTGCCTGCAATTTGTGGAATGAGCCTGCGGCATTTCTGAGTAACTATAACTTGGGGTTCTTCAAAAGGGCTGTTAATAGAGTATTTAAGGGTCGGCAACGTATCTGTGATTCCCTGGTGTTACAAGTATCCATAGGCGACGGTGATTGCTTACGAATTGAGGCGGCCCGTTAGCTTTTTGCCTTAATGAGATAAAAAAAGCAGTTTGGGAGCTACGATGCCAAAGATAAACACAGATACACACGTAAAATAAAATACACCCCTCGGTTTCCGTGAGATTTAAAAAATAATAGGAGAAACGTGCCATGGGAGAGGCCCATGTACATTGTACAGCAGTGGTTTAGTATGGGCTGATAATGATGACACTAATAAAATAAATGCGGGTGTATGTGTGTCTATTTATATATTAAACACGTATTTGTGCGGCTTTATGGTGTTTAATCAGCGAATTTAGTTATTATTTCACTGGTTAAACACCATAAAGCCGTAAACACCATAAACACCATTCGATAGCCCGTTGGTCCAGTGGTTGGTAGTGAACCTAACTTCTGAGCTTGGGGCGTGGGCGCGTGCAAAAAAATTTGCCGAATATTTAATATTATTTCTTTTTATTTAATACTAGCGGTCCGCCCTAGCTTCGTACGGGTATAGATTATAGCCTATGTCACCCGGGGATAGTGTATAGCTTCCCAACAGTGAAAGAATTTTTCAAATCGGTTCAGTAGTTTCGGTGCCTATTCAATGCAAACAAACAATCAAATCTTTCCTCTTTATGATATTAGTTTAGATAGATTATTAGTATAGATAAAGGATTTGTTTTGTTTTTCTTAGGCCGTTATCCTAGGTTCTAATCAACATTTGGTGTGTTTAGTGTTCAAGCAAACTTTTAATTGAATACCTACTCTAAGTACGTATTTGGCGATAGCTCGAGCGGCTGTAATTATAGTACTAAGTATAGAAGTTTAGATAACTCACGGGTTGAGCCCGGACCTTTGAAAGGCATTGGTGGGGCCAAAGCCAAGACAAAGAGGCCCCGTTGAGTAAAAAAAATCATAAACTTATTATTATTCACACATTTATTTTTCAAAAATAAAATATCATACAAAACTTAAATTAATATATAAATATTATAAAATTATATTAAAAAAAAAAAAAAAATTATATTAAAATTTTTTATTTTTATTTTTTTTATTAATATTGTTATTATAAAGCCGCACAAACACGTATACCATGTTTTCGAAAAGTCAACTTAACACTGTCTAAGCTGTTTTGTTTTTTGGAGTAGCACGGTCAATATTTACTAACTCAAGCTATCTTATCTAACAGTACGAGAGATTTATGGTTCATCATGATAGATTAGCGCAGCTTAACGAACATCACCGTAAAGTTTATGATCTTTCCGCGGTTTATTGTTACATTGGCACTCATCGTAACCGACAAGACGGCAATACAGAATAAAGTGCACATAAAAATAATACACTTTATCAATCAGGAAACACTCAAGCTATAAGTGCCTACACTGACATATGCCTCTTTCATGACATGCTCCGACCCAGAGACGCACAGACTAGGTAAAGCTTACGTAAAGTCTTTGCCCGACCTAATCTTTTGCTATAATAAAGTTCCGAAAAAGATCTTGGATATCAATGAGATTAAAAAAATTACATTAAACACTCGAAGGTGCGTCGGTACTTCACGTCGGAACAGTTGCTGTCACTGTATCAAGCACAAGTTCGGTCGTGCATGGAGTACTGCTCTCACTTTTGGGGGAGATCAGCTAAGTATCAGCTTGGGGCGTTCTATTGAGAAGCGTGCGAAAAGGCTCATCGGCAACGAATCCCTGGTTCAGACTAAGCTCCTTAATCTTGAGCATCGGCGCAAAGTTGCTAGTCTGTCGGTTTTTTATCGGATACATTAGAGTGTGCATCGGATCTGCATGATCTAATTCCCTCCTGCTCATTTTTCTATCGGACTGCCAGAGCGGGCACAAAAAATTGCCCCCGCTTTATGGTTGGTATTCCGAAAACCCGTAATTTGCGTGAAGCTCTTTGATTCCACTTTTACTATGCGAACTGCTGGTCTGTGGAAGAATGCGCTGCTTGAATGGGTGTTCCCCGATAATTACAATGTGTCGGTGTGGGGTCTTTCTTCTGGGTGTTTCTATGGGTGTCTTCAAATCACGAGTGAATCGGTTTCTTCTAGGCAAGCGTGCTCCAACGCATCATCGCTTAATATCAGATGAGTTGGCGGTCAAACGCAAGCCTATTATAAAAAATAAAAAAAGGCTTATTACAATATTAACATTATACGGAAGATAAATATGTTATAGCTCTAAAGTTCACTAGACAATACAATTTAAAAATTCCAAACTGTCTGAATTCTGTATAGTTGAAAGAGCTTATTCCGAATCCTTTGATTGATGCTAACGACTTCGGAAACAGATTCACATGTGCAAAGGATTACTCCTGAAGACTGACTAATGTCTGTTAGTAGGAAAATTTATGGATGCATTATTCAACTGACTATACTCGTAGAACAAAAGATATTCTCAATTCGATTGTAAATATACTTTTGTCAGTAAATAAAGCACCCTGCGTTAAATACACTTTCGTATTTATAGTGTTGTATGTATGTATCTACGATATCTAAGTCAAATGCAAACAGATTTTTACTATGAAATTCTTTTATCTTTTTAAAAGGGTATATACTCAATTGAATGGTCCCATAACCGACCGCTTGGAATATATTTTATGCCCTAAACTGCCATAGCGATATCAGCGTGAAATAAAACCTCTATTCAGCAAGGTTTACATCAAAACCATGTTGATACACGTCAAATTTTCCTGTATATTTTGGGCAAAAGCATAGGGCAAAAGTTTTCAAAAATTCAGCAACAAAACACAACACTCCGCTCCCCATTTCCCTATACGGGTCCATTTTAACGCAGTGTTGCCAGATTGAGAATTTTCCCCTAAAATTGATGTGTTTTTGGAACTCATAAATGTGCAAAAACGTTTATTTATATCGCACCCAGATGGGCTATCGCGAAAGTTAAACCGATGTGTTTGGGACAAGAATTCGGAGAAATGGACTATTTGAAGGGTTATGGCGAACGCATTTTTTTTTTGACCGGCCTATATAATATATATATTTACATAAATAATCGCACACTGAGTTTCTCCGACTAATTAAACTTTAAATACTTATTCAACACACTTTGAAAGTTATTGAGAAAATATCAAAAATGTAATCAGAAATAAATTCTTAGACGTGTGAATTCTTGTAAAAATTACTGAGAAATATTATCGCATTTTCTGGCGAACGCATTGCCTGTAGCATCCCGGCTTTGCACAGGTGTAAGTCTTATTTTTTTACACCTTGGGTTACATTACTGGAGTTCCCGGGGATACGGTAGCTTCCCAACAGTGAAAGAATGTTTCAAGTCGGTTCAGTAGTTTCGGAGTCTATTCAATGCAAACAAACAAACAATCAAATCTTTCCTCTTTATAATATTAGTAAAGATTATTATGTTTAAAATTAAACGCCTACTTACATAATCTCACGCTGAGTTCTTCCGACTAATTAAACTTTAACTACTTATTTACACCCTTTCAAAGTTATTGAGAAAATATCAAAAATGTTTTCAGAAAAAATTCTTAGACCTGTGAATTCTTGTAAAACTTTCTGAGAAATATTATCGCATTTTATGGCGAACGCATTGCCTGTATATTAAAAACTAAACGCCTACTTACATAAACACACTCTGAGTTTATCTGACTAATTTAAATATAAATTCAGGACATATTTTTTTTCACACACGGTCATCTGACCCCAAACTAAGCATAGCTTGTGATATGGCTGCCAGAGACTGATATACATACATATATAGTTTTAAATACATACTTAAATAGATATTAACACCCAGATATAGAACAAACACAAATGTTCATCACACTAATGTTTGTCCTAGATGGGAATCGAACCCAAGCAAGGCAGGTTCACTACCAACTGGACCAACGGGCTATCAAACATTACCAATTATATATCAATTAACAATTAAATTAAATTAAAAAAATTAAATTAAATTAAACAAAAACATTATATCAATTAAACATTACCAACTCATTTTACAGACTTTCAAAGTTATTAAGATCAGAAATAAATTGTTAGACGTGTGAATTCATGTCAACAATTCTCAGAAATTTTATCACTAACTTTCATTTCATTTAAACATCTAAGTATTCGATTTGGAAAATTAATTGCCTATTTCGTCATGATGTTTACGTAGTTAATAAATTTATAGATAGTGACTATTGTGTACTCTGTGCCGATGCCCTAAAAGGATGAAAGGAATTTTATTAGATTTGTGCTAAAAAGGGATCGAGGCTAAAGATTTACGGGTGCCCAACAAAATCACGATCTCAAGAGTCTCTCTTAATAACAAGCTAGAAACTACTCTGACAATACTTCATCATCATCACCATCAGCCAGAAAACGCGCTGCTGAACATATGCCTCCCCCTTTAACCTCCACACTGAACGACAGCCTGCCTTCTGCATCCACTGGATGCCAGTGATTCTCACAATTTCATCGGTCCATCTAGTGGGAGGCCTATCTACGCTGTGTCTTCTGGTTTATGGTCTCAACTCAAGAAACTTTCTTCCCCATTAGTTATCGGTTCTTCGAGTGATGTGGCCTGCCCATTGCCACTTCAACTTCAAAATTTTAACAGCTATATCGCTGACTCTGGTTCTTTGGCGAATATCCACGTTTCGGATTCTATCGCGCAAGGAAACTCAGAGCATATCTCTCTCCATTGCCCACTGTGTGACTCTGAGCTTTTCCAAAAGGCCAACAGTTAAGGACCATGTCTCAGTACCATGTGCCATCACTGGCAACACACACTGGTCAAAGACCCTTATCTTTAGGCACTGTGTTATCTTGGACGAGAAGATGTCACGCAATTGCCCGAACGCTGCCCATCCGAGTTAGATTCTTCGGGCGACTTCTATGCTTAAGTTGGACTTACACTGAACAATCTGTCCAAGATAGGTGTAATGGTCAGCAACTTTGAGAGTATCGTTCCCAACGACTACCGGCACGGGTTCAACATGGACATTGGACATGATTTTTGCCTTGTCCATGTTCATCATTTATTAGCTGAAACCCCTTTCACCGCGGAGACGTAATCGACGCACGGTTCATCATCATCTCATCATCATCATTTCAGCCGTAGGACGTCCACTGCTGGATATAAGCCTCCCCCATCGATCTTCAAAAGAGCCGGTTGGAAGCGGCCTGCATCCAGCGTTTCCCTGCGGTCTCTGTTAGGTCGTCTGTCTATCTTGTGGGTGGACGTCCTACGCTGCGCTTACCGGTCCGTGGTCTCCATTCCAGAACCTTTCGGCTCCATCGGCCATCTGTTCTGCTTGATGTGCCCTGCCCACTGCCATTTCAACTTACTAAGGCACGGTTACCCACTCGTTTTTGACAACTTTTATGTACCAAATTAGAAGTAAAGTTTTTGATAAAACTGTCGAAATTCGTTGACAGGTACGTTCTCACGAAAATTATTGAATATTATCAAAAAGCTGTTGCCCGTGACTTCGTGCGCTTAGATTTTCAGATACAACTTTCATCCTCCATTTGGCCCCCTTAATTCAGCTTTTTTGCAAAATAACATAGCTTGTAACTTAATCTGGTCTTTATTTAGCATACTCCTGAAAACCGCATCAAAATTAGTCAGTGGTTTAGAAGTTGTGCGTTTTCAAACAAAAAAACAGACGATCATTTTAAAAACTGACAGTTTTTTATCTGCTTATAATAAGCAGATAAACACGTTAAGGTCAGTTTTAAAAAAAACACACATTGGGTGTTGTAACACACGATGTGTGTTTTTTTTATTACTTGCAATTACAGGCTTATTTATCTCTACGTATTTATTATATTGTATAGATAGATTTTTACTACACTTGCTCAATTAACTTTGAATAAAAATAAAACGTGCTAAAACCTTAAGACTCGACTTAAAAAAGGAATTTCATTAATGAGAGTCCGAGTCGACTTCCATTTGCATTATTTCAATTAATATCCTCTCAAAATGGTTTTATCTGAGCAATAAAGTATTTCAACGAAATTGAGTCTTTAATAGACTTTTAATTAAGGCAAGCGGGGTGTAAAAACTTCATTTTCAGGAGGCTTGGAAGTTGGCCGTCGACGGAGATCCGGCTGTCAGGTGCGAGGGGGCTTTTTGAAGTATTTTTGCTGAAAGCATTCAGACAATGTTGACACATTTTTGAACGTAGTACTTTCTTTTTAACCGACTTCGAAAAGGAGGAGGTTATCAATTAGACTGTACGTTGTTTTTTTTTTTTTTGTTTATTTTTTTTATTGTATGCTAAATGTCTCATTTCATTGTAAGTAATCGTACTAATATAATAAATGCGAAAGTTTGTGTGTGTGTGTGAATATTTGTTACCACGTATCTCCGTAACTACTAAACTGATTTTGGTGAAATTTGGAACGAAGTTTAGGATCTGGAATAACAAAAAAAAATATACGATTATGTTCTCCGCTTGGAACAAATCAATTTTCACGCGGACGAAGCCGCGGTATTCAACTAGTTATAACGTATACTTAGAATATAATAAATATTTGCATTTGAATTTCAAAATATTATGTGTGAGTTTGTTCCAATCAATCCAATCAATTTCGTAACGGTTCCTAACAAATAAAAAATTTAATTTATTTCGATTTGCATTTGGTGTATTAATGACAAAATTCTCATAGCAAAGGTACAAACTATGCTAGCGCTACTTTACGGTCAAAAACCGTCTTAACCAACTTTGAAATACACCGTCGGAAGCCGAACGCTTATGTACTCACGGCTACCTGTTTCAAGCGAGTCTGTCAAGGTGATTGCGAAACGTTGCGCAACCGCAAACCGTATCTCGGCGCGTTAAAGTTCACGTTTACTTGATTTTCAGCACTGCGCTGTTTCAGTGCTGTTTCGAGTGCGCGTAAAGAGTACGGCTAACTTTTAACGCGGGGCGCAGGCCCCAGGTAGTTAGTTGTAGATGACGGGACCTTTCACGTAAACCGACTTGCCTGAATACGTACCTGCATCGCGTGTTGAGACCTTTACCTGTATAAAAACAGTTTAGTTGTTGAAAACCTAGCGTGCCGGATTCGTATAACTAGTATGACGTCCCGAAAGCAAATTAGTAGTAATTTAACTCCATTCGCACTGCCAACTACTTTCGTAAACCTTTAGATTAGATTAGATAGTTTACTATGGCGCAATTTGATATTTTAGTATTGATGTCTGACGTGTGACGTGCTACTGCGAGAACGACGGTGATCGAACTGAATTATATGAGGCGTGATAGTTGGAGCATTGATCCTACTTCAGACAGACCACAGACTAACGTTTTTGTAATGGACTGTTTTTGCTTGTTTATGTAGTTTTTTTTTAAATAGATTTATCCTATCTCATATCATATCATCTCATCTCATATTATCGTATCGTATTGTATCTTATCTTATCGTAACGTATCGTAACGTATCGTATCGTATCGTATCGTATCGTATCGTATCGTATCGTATCGTATCGTATCGTATCGTATCGTATCGTATCGTATCGTATCGTATCGTATCGTATCGTATCGTATCGTATCGTATCGTATCGTATCGTATCGTATCGTATCGTATCGTATCGTATCGTATCGTATCGTATCGTATCGTATCGTATCGTATCGTATCGTATCGTATCGTATCGTATCGTATCGTATCGTATCGTATCGTATCGTACCGTACCGTATCGTATCGTATCGTATCGTATCGTATCGTATCTTGTCTCGTCCTGCCCTGCCCTGTCCTGTCCTATCTGGTCCTGTCCTGTCCTGTCCTGTCCTGTCCTGTCCTGTCCTGTCCTGTCCTGCCCTGTCCTGTCCTGTCCTATCCTGTCCAGTCCTGTCCTGTCCTGTCCTGTCCTGTCCTGTCCTGTCCTGTCCTGTCCTGTCCTGTCCTGTCCTGTCCTGTCCTGTCCTGTCCTGTCCTGTCCTGTCCTGTCCTGTCCTGTCCTGTCCTGTCCTGTCCTGTCCTGTCCTGTCCTGTCCTGTCCTGTCCTGTCCTGTCCTGTCCTGTCCTGTCCTGTCCTGTCCTGTCCTGTCCTGTCCTGTCCTGTCCTGTCCTGTCCTGTCCTGTCCTGTCCTGTCCTGTCCTGTCCTGTCCTGTCCTGTCCTGTCCTGTCCTGTCTTGTCCTGTCTTGTCTTGTCTTGTCTTGTCTTGTCTTGTCTTGTCTTGTCTGGTCTGGTCTTGTCTTGTCTTATCGTATCTTGTCGTATCTTGTCTTAAAGCCTGCACACTGAGTGTGTGTGTGTGTGGGTCTGTGGAAGTCTGTATTTGATAGTTATCCAGACATTTGATCAAATTATACTAAGGAAATCGAAATCTCCAGCCAACGGCCAAATCTAATGGAATCTGGTACTAAATTAGTTTCAGGAATTCAGTGACTCGGGCTTTGAATTGCAGATGTTCGAAAATTTGGCACTTTTGAAATTATATCCTCATCCAAGGCCATGTGTATAGCCTTCTGTATTTTTCCACCTGACTATGTATGTTGAAAAATACTTTTAACTAAAACACAATACGTTATAAAAAGCACCTCAATAGTAAAGTAGGAAAAATTTTGAAGTCTGAACATCTGCTTTCAGACCTCAGTCGATTTACCTAGTGAGATTAGATAGTCAGGTTGTGAGGTAATAAAAATATACGTAATCATTGTTTCAAAATGTAAACTTTATAGTGCTAACAGACGCTCGAACGCGGCTGACGGACCACCGTCCAACCAACGGGAGAGAAAGAGTGAGAATATCATATTTCCCTCTCTATCTCTCCCATTGGTCAGACGGCGGTTGAGGTCAGCCGCGTTAGAGCGTCTGTTAGCACTATTAAATAGCAATAGGTACCTATTGTAATGCGTGAAAGATTATAAATACAAATTTCACCTAACACCAATATCGTAATCGAGTGCTCCGAATTAAAAAAATCTAAGCCAAAAAAACATTAAATCCTTTTTCGTTCACAACTTTTACCATCTTTTAACATTAAAAAGAGGTAAAAAACGCATTAAAACGTAGCTTCGGGTTGCGTTAAACATCCATCACGCCTTAATGGGTTATGTATTCGAACATACAACTTAGATAGATATACATATAGACATGTATGAAGCGAATGTATACCTTTGACCCTTGTAACTTTCTAAGCGTTTAGGCGCATTATGAGAACATTTCTAAACTGTGGTACTATTTTTAAGGTAAGTATGGGTTTGCGCTGTTGATAATTGTGTTTTACGTAAGCACAACCCTTTCAGATGTGTCGTTTTCACGTGTTAAAGGTGTAACAATATAGGGGTCAAACCACTAACGTTCGGCCTAATTCCTATTCGGAGCCCAAGACACAGGTTGAGCCAAGTTTACGGCCCACAGACAATTATTTGCAGTGCTTAAAATATTTGCTCAATTTTATATAATAGGTATATATTATTAGGTGCGTGCTTAGGAATGGAACTCTTGGCCAGTAATACTTAAGAGCCGTATTACATAATTATCAATTATTAAAAAAAAACTTTAAAATGAGTATAAAATACGCAATTACGTTTACCTACTTGGATGACAATATCTATTATACAAGTAATAAGTTTTCCAGTAGAAGAACTTAATTATTTACACGAAAAATGTTTAAAACACAAATATATAAAACCTAAAACTATTACTACCTAACATTAAAATTAAAATAAAAAAAACAACAAATTAAAACCTAACTATCATTTTATTTTCCAGTTATTTTAATTTAAAAACCAAACCTCCGCACCGATTTTTATTTTAACCTGAAATTTTTATGGGACCAATATGAAAGTACATCCTTTCAAATAAAAAAATAATTTTCCGAATCGGTTAAAATTAAATTACGGAGTTCTGAGGTAACTAACATAAAAAATACAATCTAATTGAGAATCTTCTTTTGCCCTCCTTTTTAGGTGTCGGTAAAAAATGCGATCGTTCAATTTTGATATCTGGATTTTCGGGCATAAAGATAAATAGATTGCAATTGAAATAAAAATTACAGATAAAGATAGATAGACAGAAACACTGAATTGTGCACACCAGAAATAAAGGTTAAAGATAAAGAAACTTAAGAGCTAGTGCCAAAAGTTTAGTGGCGGCTTTATCGCTAAAAGTGGTCTCTTCCCGGCAACTTTAGATGGATAAAATAAATAAAGCCGTAATTGTCAAGAGGAATATAAAACAAGTATACCATAATATTAAAGTTGTTTATTTTATGTCAGTAATTTAACAAAATCCACTTTCAAACTTTCCCTTCTAGAGTTTTACGAAAAAATAACTACTACTTTTACTTTTGTAAATTGGATGTAATAAAGTTGATTTGTTGAGCTTTTTTCCAAAATTATAAGTCGCTACAATAAATAAAAAATACAGATCAATTTTTTACAGAAATTGGTTTTTCTATAGATCTTTCTATTTGATAGAATCAGAACGCCAATAATTCAGGTTTCGGTGCTTTTTTTCGGCAAAAAATTAAAGAGGGCCCAATCAAAATCAACTCTATTTAAAAATATGCCTTTACAATATTATAAGATACCAACAGCTAATTTGATAATATTAGTATATAATACAGACCTAGACATTCAGGCAAAACCTCTTTACAACTGCATTTGATTTAGGAGACCATTTGAAGATAAAATATGTAATATAATCTATAATTTATCGTTAACCTAAACCTAAAATTATACCATTCTTCTTTGCCAGATTTCCACAAGAACTCAACAAGCCGCATCGTCTCCATCTTGGGGCTATTCGAGCTGTCAGTAGGAGAGCAACCGCGAGCTGATGGCGCATCAGAGCTAGCTGCCGCGAGGCTAGCAGTAGACCACGTGAATAGGCAGCAATTACTGCCTGGATATATGCTTCAACTCATCGCTAACGATACCAAGGTAAGTCTTACTATACGCTGTCAGTGAGGAAACAGCTGCAACCCGATGGTGCTACGAAGCTGGTTGCGGAGAGTCTGGAAGTAGACTATATTAATATACGGCGTTTGATACCTGGATGTTGAAGGTTGCATCTCATAGCTATCCACAGAAAAGATTATTTTATTTGAAGCCAACTACTAAGGAGATTTCTACTGCTTATTGTTAGTGGAAGACCAGCCGATGCTTTAGAGATGGCTATGCTAAGGTTATCAGTAAACCAGCATGCTGCGATCTGCGACTATTGGATACCTGTCTCCAAATTGGGCTGAACTGAGCGGCCCGATGTAAACCACTAGAATTATTCGATTAACTTGACATCACTTAGCCGTCTATTTTGTGTACTTCTTGTCTATATTGTTCTATGTCAAACGAATCTGCCACATCACTCTACCACTTCTTAGCCATGAAGCCCAAGTTTGATTTCTCCGTTTGTCTTATAAGTAAACTAGCTACATCCTGCGGTTTTACACACAGTCATCAAGTTTTCTGTGATTTCCCAGATAAATAATATGTCTGTTCTCATAATTATGTCTTGGTCCAATTTTATCAATATTTGCCGAGTTTTTTGGTCGTGAACTAGAAACAAACGTGATAAATGATGATGATAAAAGGTTACTTTGGTATGAAACGTGATCTGTGTGTCCAGTGTGACCCAGGTGTTGGTGTGGACCGGTTCTTCCACGCCCTGTATACCCAACGCGAGTCCAGGATGGTGATGCTGCTGGGGACTGCATGTTCTGAAGTCACTGAAAGCATCGCCAAGATTGTACCTTACTGGAATATAGTTCAGGTAATATTCTATCTTACTGAAATATAGTTCAGGTAAGATTGTTCCTTACTGAAATATAGTTTAGCTAATATTCTAACTTACTGAAATATAGTTCAGGTAAGATTGTTCCTTACTGAAATATAGTTCAGGTAATATTCTACCTTACTGAAATATAGTTCAGGTAAGATTGTCCCTTACTGAAATATAGTTCAGGTAATATTCTACCTTACTGAAATATAGTTCAGATAAGATTGTCCCTTACTGAAATATAGTTCAGATAAGATTGTCCCTTACTGAAATATAGTTCAGGTAATATTGCACCTATTATTTTATTTTATTTTACATGGAAAACAAACAGCTGTCTTGGTCGTTTGAAAGGTGACTTGATCGAGAGTGTTCTTAGCATTGATACATGAAAATCTGTTCAGCCGTTTGAAGACTATCAGCTCTTTTATCGATGGTATTAAAAAAACAACCGTGGTAGACTAATTGGAAGACCGCTAGACTCAAAAAAAGCATGTGGTCGCGGGTTCAAACACTGGGCCCGTACCAATGAGCTCTCTGGAGTTCATGTACGATTTTCATACTGGCTTTTCGGTGAAGGAAAACATCGTGAGGAAACCTGCATACGTACGGAGAAGAAATTCAATGGCGTATGTGAATCCACCAACCCGCAACTGGGCCAGCGTGGTGGATATGGCCCAATCACCCTTTCGGGGGTAGGCTAAAAGTCCAGCAGTGGACTGTGAAAAGGCTGATTACGATTTAAAAAACAATTCATACTTATTGAATGTAAGACTGTAGCAGGTACCCGATGTACTTCAGCGTTTAAAAATATATTTTACACTAAAGTTATATGATTATTTACGGGATATTTACCGTAGTAAGGTTGTGGAATGAGCTCCCGATATTTTGGCGCAGTTACATGCAACCACATGCACTCCACAACCTCACCACGGTAAATATCCCGTAAATAAACATATAACTTTAGTGAACAACAGTGATAGTTTAAAACTATATTTTACATTATTATTGCTGCTGTCATAGCAAACAAATGCTTAAACCGAGTCTGGTGTAGTTAAAGTTACAATCAACTGCATCTGTTCTTACAAGGCACAAGTATCAATTCATCCGACTCCAAGTAATCCCGAGACTTCATCTGGCTCGTACCTGCGCTCGACTTTGATATCCAATCCTCTCGGACACATCCATAAAGAGAACTAGATTTAACGCTTCTCAGCATCCGAGTCCCATTGTGCCACTGCTAAACGATTTCCAACTCTGAGACATAAAAATAAAGCAGATTCGTGTATGAGGGTTTTGAATCAGCAAATCCAATATTTGAATTTGGAAGCTTTGTTTTGGTAGCAATTGTGTTACGTCAGATGCAGTATTGACTCTCAATCAGCAACGATTGACTGGGTACATGGTTAGAGACGTCTCGATTGTCTCATTAGAGAAACGGCGTGTAATTTGATGTTGAACAAGTAATACGAACTAAGAAGTTAATTTTTTTAATGAGCAACTGTCTAAAATTTCGTGACTCCGACATGAATTGACAGCGTTGTCACTTAGTAATAGCATCTACTAAACAAGCAATTCCGACCCCATGTTATAAAATAAATAACTTATAAGTATTTTAATTTCATGCTGGACAGAGAGCGCACAATAGCAAGTTATGACGTAAAGCCTTGCGCGCGCAATACAAATGCTATGCTAACACACGCTTTGTGGGAAAGGCACAGAGCATACCCTCTCAATCACCAAAAACATTCTTTAAACGATTATATCTCAGAAATTCGAATTTAAATTATTTTTTGAGTATGTGTAATGTATTTAATTATACCCTTCGCTAAGCCTGTAATTTCTAATAAATGAAACATAAGGACACATGCCTATTGTACCGCATTTTCTAGAGTTTCAAATAGTCGAGAGTAGGAGACGCGACACGACGCTGAAGCGCGGTAAACAATGTTGAATCTACAGTAAACCAAGTAGAGGTTATTTTTCTACAGCTGCTTGTGCCTACGCTGCGACGGCAACTCGTCTCTCCATTGGGCAGAGACGGCGTTGAGCCGAGACATGTTAGTAGACCCCAAATCTTTAAGTTTAAGGGATGATAAGTAGAGTGTAGTATAAAGGGTTATGTTTTTTTTTTATAAATAAATATTCGGGACATTTTTTGCACACACGGTCATCTGACCCCAAACTAAGCAAAGCTTGTGATATGGCTGCCAGAGACTGATAAACATACATATATAGTTTTAAATATATAATTAAATAGATATTAACAACCAGCTGAATGCTCAGTTTAATTCATTATCATCATTATCAGTGTTATCTTTTTCTCACTGCTGGACACAGGCCTTCTCTGAGACAAGATGGGCCCTAATCCACCATGCTGACCCAGGGCATGTTGCTGAATGTCATATGTCTTTGAACTTTTTAGGTTCTTGTACATACCGGTATAGCTATGGTTTTCTTTCACCGTTGTTGATCGATGGCATCGAAAACTACACATAAATAAGTCATTGGTGTAGTGAGCACCGAACCGGGGATGCCGTCAAATTGTAAAGCGTGCTGCCACTCGGCCATGTAACATCGCTCTATATAATGTAACTTGGCTTGACTTCCAGCCACGCAAGAGGTCAAATTAACCTCATTGCACGGTAGTGGCATCGCATCACATCCCATATAGATAACCTGTTGGTCCAGTTGGTAGTGAACCTGCCTTCTGCGCTTGGGGGGGTGGGTTTGATTCCCACCTAGGATAAACATCATGTGATGAAAATTTGTGTTTGTTCTATATCTGGGTGTTAATATCTATTTAAGTATGTATTTAAAACTATATATGTATGTATATCAGTCTCTGGTATCCACATCACAAGCTTTGCTTAGTTTGGAGTCAGATGACCGTGTGTGAAAAATTGTCCCGAATATTAATTATATATTTATTATACTTACTTTAGGTAGTTATATACACGTTAGCTATTTTCACCGCTTTGATTATGTTTTGTTGATACTTATGTGAGAGGTCCGACAGGACTGCCCAGGGATTTCCCCGGGGGGTCATTCCTCCCTTCCGCGCAGCTCCGTTATTACCACGATTGATTCAGGTGGATATGGGGAATTGGCCAATTATAACTTGGACAATGTTATAACCCCAGTGCCTTTACTAACTAAACAAAATACAAGCTAACATTAAAAAATACAAAAACAGTTGCCCACACACCGTTGAAGGTCTAAAGAAAAACCGCTCAAGCCCACTATCAGTTGGCAGCGTACCCAGATCACCACACTAAATTGCAATGCTTATGCGTTGAGCCAGGAAACTAACTATAACCCCATAACTATTTAGTACTAGCTGACCCTAGACGTTGTCCTGTCCAAGATTCAATAAACTTGATTGAGACCTGATGTAGCGTTTGCACCATTGACTTGCACCATTAATGGTGCAAACGCTACTAACGTTTGTACCTTGTACCGTTTGCACCATTGACACTTGCAACATCAATGGTGCAAACGCAACTGCTTTGTACCGTTTGCACCATTAATGGTGCAAACGCAATGTTCTAGATAAATAATAGAACCCCATAGATAAACCCCATGTAAAAATTCACTTTTATTTTCTACCAATGTTTCCATTTTTCCGGACAACTTTTCCGATTTTTTATTTAAACCCTTATTCAGACTACTAAGATATCATTTTTGCATCATCCCGAGTGATTTTGGTGTGTTTAATTGTGTTTAATATATGTATATGTACCTCAGTGCCTTAAGACGAAAGTCTTCGACCAGTGTGTGTTACCAGTGATGACATACGGCACTGAAACGTGGTCTCTCACTATGGGCCTCATAAGCAAGCTCAAAGTCGCACAACGAGCTATGGAGAGGGCTATGCTCGGGGTTTCTCTACGAGTTCGAATCCGAAATGAGGAGATCCGTAGACGAACGAAAGTCACCGACATAGCCCACCGGATTAGTAAGTTGAAATGGCAGTGGGCAGGGCACATATCACGCAGAACAGATGGCCGATAGGGCCGAAAGGTTCTGGAATGGAGACCACGGACTGGTAAGCGCAGCGTAGGACGTCCACCCACAAGATGGACAGACGACCGCAGGGAAACGCTGGATGCAGGCCGCTTCCAACCGGCCCTTTTGAAGATCGATGGGGGAGGCCTATGTCCAGCAGTGGACGTCCTACGGCTGAAATGATGATGATGATGATGAATATATGTATTATATTTATGTTTGATATAGTAGTCATAGTCATAGTCATAGTCATTTAATTCATAAAGCCAATTTACATGTCAGATTAAAAATAATAAATAATATAGTAATGAATTACAAAAAATACTACTTAGTAGATAAAATTAGCACAAAAATTTGTAGAATTCATTGTAATTGTAGAATGCTTGCTCAACAAGCCAACGTTGTAAGCGTGATTTGAAACATTGTAGGCTAGGAGCTGCAGTGACATGTTCTGGGAGGTGGTTGTACACGTCGGGGCCCATGACATGAGTAAGCTTGTCTGACTTGGTCAGCGTTCGCCTGATGCCGGCGAGATGACCCGCAGTGCTTGTGGAGTAGTATCCTTAAGACATGAAACAAGACTCGTTTTATTATATTCTATTAAAGAAAATGTTCCCTCAAAAACTTGTTTCGCAAATTCTAAAATATATATACAACAATAGCATAAAATATACCTACAGTAGTTTACTAGATATAGCCATTAAAGTGACGAAATGATGCGATTGAAAATTTTTAAGTTATTATAATGGGTAACATTTTTATAATTTTTTACTAGCGTTTAACTTGCCCTATTATTATGTATGTGTGGGACAAATATTGCAGCTGAATTTTAGGCCGTTATCCCCAACCGATTGACCTGAAATTTTGCATACATGTTTGTCAGTTGTGTGTAGCCATGCATTGTCATCCAGTTTGGATGACATTGCATGGCTAAGTAAGATTGCAGTTAAAAAGTTAAAAAAAATAATTATGTGTCTTGTGATAAGCAATTATGGGCGACTCGCAAGGCTTTAAACACAGGATAATTACATTAAAAGTACAAAGAGGATGATAATCGCATCCTTAATATTAACTACAGTGAGAGAGCTCTATTGGCGGAGTTCTTGCAAGTTACTACGATACAGTGAGCACTGCTCTGGCCTTTGATGTTCGGCCACGTACTAAATTCAGACAACAGCTTAATTGTCTGGTATTTTGCGACCTTGTTAGTTATTTCCGTATAAATTATCCTATTATGGTACAGGCATTTAAACTTACTCAAACCATGGTATATATAAACTATACAGGGTGTAAGGGGAACACTCTCGAAGCCAAAAGAAGGTAATTGTACTCATCATTATGAGTGTAATTCAACTTTTACTATGAGACCAGCCCTGAAATCGCGGAAAAAATATCAGCTGTTCCATACATTTAGTCGAGTGTCAATGACCGTTTTCTATACAGTAGGTATGTTCGGGAACACATTTAGAAAATACAACATAGGCAAGATACAACAATATTAAGAAACCATGAACCCCTAATAATAAAATCATAGCCTAAAATAGTAGACACAAAATTACTTCTTGGTCTATAAAGCACATTTTTCTCCAACAGGTGTCGTTTGGGTCCACGTCCCCAGCGCTCAGTGACCGGTCGGAGTTCCCGTTGTTCTGTCGGACCGTAGCCCCGGACTCCTCACATAACCCTGCTAGAATTGCCTTCATTAGGTATAACACCTTGTAAATGTAATTTTTTTGTCAGAATCTCAGATCTTAGACCATCTAAGATCTCTGCAAGAGTTGTCGTGCAGGTAAGATTTGTAATTACTTTGTGGATGTCTTCTATAAAAAGAACGACAAACAGGTCTACGATCCGCTTGATGGTAAGCAGCTATCGCTTTAACCAGCCTGCAAAGCTGAAGGTACAAGCTTTTGGTGGGGAGACCTTCGGGGTAAGAACATTCCACACCTTGCAGATCTGCGGACGAAAGGAGCGGAAGCCCGGACTGTGTAGAATGGCTAAATTTGCAAGGTGATGAGCAGGGGTAAGCTTTTCAATACTGTTGGTTCAATATTCAGTGTCTAATCTACTCCAGTTCCTACCAAGTCCTACCTATAACCTGCAACCTAACCTAGCCATCTCCTATCGTAACTGGCATTGTCTTTGTCGTGCTCCAACTAGCTTTTTCTTTCCAGACAGTTCTGCTCTGACTGCTTGTGTGTGTCTCAATTCTGTCTCTCTCCAGACAGTTCGGCTGGGACACGGTGACGGCGTTCTCTCAGAACGAAGAAGTGTATTCGCTTGCCGTCAACGAGCTGGTGACGCAGCTGGAGGCAGCCAATATCACCTGCGCTGCTTCTATCACCTTCGCTGAGTCGGACTTTAAGGAGCAGCTGCAACAACTTAAGGCAAGTTTCATATTGCACTAAAGTATTGTGGGGATTCTAATGTGCTCCGTCAGGCACATAGATAGACCACCAAGGTTGATTTGGTAAGTATTATTCCCTACATAACTCGGCTCAATGCATCCGAGTGCCTTGCAAAGATTACCCCACCCCACATCACCAAAATAACCTAATTAAAATCACCCTATCATCATCCCTCCATCGATTACCATTCATCATCCTTCCATCCTTGATGGTATACTCGCTGGCTGTTAAAAAATTGATATGCAGCTAAAAGTGGCCTAGCCACTTCTATTAAGGCGAGGCTTTAAAGTTTTTTGAACGCCTGTAAATATAAATAAATCCAAAAATACAGAATCCTTCACATAGTTTACAAAACGTACAATGCCGTCTGTCAAATAGTATGTAGCCTTTGGGGCCTTTTACAAGTCCCTAGTACATCAAAAGTGTGTACCTACAACCCTGCAAATTGCCATCCTGTCAAAAATATATGTTTTGTTCTGATAACATCAATTTTGGCATATGAGTCAAGAATGTAACATGTTTAATTTGTTTATGCTAAATCAGCACTACTTCAACTTTTTTCTGAGGATTTAAGTCCGTTTCAAATAGCATGGCACTTGACAGGTGGTTTGACAGTACGATAGAATGTAACGTGATTTGTAAATATTGAATGTGACGTCACAGAACTAAATCAAAGATATACATTTTGCGGAAAACATATAGCTAAGTGCTACTATGAAAAGTAGTCTGTTAGTGGTGGTTGTCAAGTGCCATGCTATTTGCAAAGGACTAGTATGTAAGCATCGATAAATTTCCATCTAAGAGCTAAATGATATGCGCCAAGCTCAGCAGATAAGCGTCATAATGTGTTTAATGTTATGCTCGAAAACTTCGCAGCTCAGCTAATGATATGCTGAACATAATGCGTCTTCGTGAATCTAGATTAATTTATTCAAATCAATTCTCAGTTTATGAATACGTAGAACTTTAGCTCAGCCCGTAACGTTCTATTTCTGAATACTGAACACCCATAGGAAATTATTATTATCACTTCAGATAGGTAACACTGATATTTAAGTAAAATGGAAGTGACTATTTCTGAGTCTGATTACTTTCTACAGCGTTTCGACTGAAGACAATCAAGATGAAGTTTGCCAAGATTTATTTACGACTTCAAAAAGAGTTCTACTTTATTAAAACCAAAAAACATATTCACATACACCAAAGACTTTTTTTTTAATGTAATGCTATGAACAAGAAAAACCTTTTAATGCCAATGATAACGTCAATGTCATTCAAACGTTAGGAAAAGCAAATGAAGAGCATTGATTTTTAAATATTTATTCAAAAATATACTCAAAATCTTTGACGAATAACCTGTCACTTTGCTCAAAATATTAGACTTAAAAAAATCAAAATAAAAAACCTTTAATTGGATTTGTAATTATAACGGAAAAAAAACTAAAATTAATTTGTTGAAATGAAATGATTCAGCAATAAAAAAAACGATACTAAGTACACCAAATACAATGACGTCATACCTGATCTAAGACCAAATATTAATCCTTGACTACAGGCATAGGTCCCAAAATATTATGATAATATTCTCATGCATAGACAATACATATTTATCATATAATTATATATTAATATATTATAGATCTATAGACATTTGCTCTATATTCTCAGACCATCAATTCGATCACAAATGAAACATTAATGGAGTGGTTATTGGTGAAGCATTTGATTTGGGAACATCCATTCGTGTCTTCGACGAACTCGATTACAAACGCCCGGTATCTCAAACGCCGATTATCTCGAAAACTAACTACCTAGTAGTTTGTTAAAATAACGAAATACAAAAAAAAACATTCGCTATAATTTCTAGATTAGTTTAGTTTTATATTTTAGTGCTAGTTTGTTTATATTTGATTTCAAGTAGTTTTAGGTATACATTCGTTTTTCTATGTGCATACCAAAATGCGTACTTACTTACGTAGGTAACTACTATGAATTTTTCTTATTAAAAAAATATTTTACTATGATCACTAATTACATTGAAATAACGTCTTTTTGATTATTTATCATCCTACAATAAATAAAATACAAACGACATTAAAATAAAGACGAAACACGGCATGATGTCAAACTGACAAATACCAATATGACTTTATTTCAATGTCACTAATACTCTTGTTTTAAACGGCAATTGCCTTTATTAACTAAACAAAACACACGCACCAAAATAAATTTGGATATTTAAATAAATACAATTTTTTGTATTTAAGATAGCCCGTTGGTCCAGTTAGTAGTGAACCTGTCTTCTGAACTTGGAGGCGTGGGTTCGATTCCCATTTAGGACAAACATTTGTGTGATGAACATTTGTGTTTGTTCTATATCTGGGTGTTAATATCTATTTAAGTATGTATTTAAAACTATATATGTATGCATATCAGTCTCTGGCAGCCATGTCACAAGCTCTGCTTAGTTTGGGGTCACATGACCGTGTGTGAAATAATATCCCGAATTTATTTATTTATTTATTTAGTCGATCAATTTTAACAAACGATTGCTTTGTTAGTTTTTAAGATAATCAGCGTACGAGTAATAGGTCGTACATAAATATATCTATATCCAATTCAAACTAGAGTCCTACGCAAACTGTGATCCCAAAATCCCAACGGCACAGAATATGTAATAGTACTTTCCGTGTAGACAAACATCGTGGTCGGATTTGACAAACGTGCCCACGGTTAAATCTCGAGTGTTTTTATGTATCTTAAGATATATACATGTCCGTCAGAATACCAGGATTACCTCGTCTTTAAACAATCTCACTATCTCCTCCACCATTTCACATGTACCAGAGCCACCCCTAAAACGCAAAAATATATTCTTTTTATACTTTTTAAATTTTGTTTACTCAAACTGCAATTCTGCAACGTTTCAAACACTTGTCTTAATAACTCTAAGAAATTATGACGGACGAACTGAATTTTTACTATGGGATCAAAATCTGAAATTGCGGAGAAAAAATCACCTGTACGATACATTTTGTCGAGTGTGAATGACCAGAAGACACGGATGACAAGGAACAGCAATTTATTTATTTTCATTATTTCAGAGTTGCTCCCATAATGAAAGTTGTTTATAATTATGGGTAGGTACTATGGACCCCTGTCGGCTTAGTGACATTGTATATCGATGTTAGTAGCCCCCCTTTTTTTTAAACCTCCTTTTTGTATAATCCAGTATAAATAACTAAATAAATAAAATAAAATAAATAAATATTCGGGAAATTTTTTCACACACGGTCATCTGACCCCAAACTAAGCAAAGCTTGTGATATGGCTGCCAGAGACTGATATACATACATATATAGTTTTAAATACATACTTAAATAGATAGAAACAACCAGATATAGAACAAACACAAATGTTCATCACACAAATGTTTGTCCTAGGCGGGAATCGAACCCACGCCCCCAAGCTCAGAAGGCAGGTTCACTACCAACTGGACCAACGGGCTATCATAAATCTATACATAAATCTGTAAATAATGTCCACAGAGCTCGAACATTTTGATTCCTACCGAAGTAATGTTCGATATCTGCAGTTTTCTTTGAGAATAATGTTATGTAGAACTAGCCGCCCTCGAAGGCTTTGTACTCTGGCCATTGTTACTGAGGTTTGTTCCACAAAGAAACAAGTTTGCTTTGTTTCTCCCGCTCTAAAAATAATGCTTCAGACGTGAATGCTGTAATAATCCTGCTTTATACTTTACAAGCTTTGGTTTGCTTTTAATCCGTGTGGGAGACGAGAAAATTATCGATATTTTTCATTTTTATAGCCTTTTCATTTTAACTTGCCTTGTTAGTATGGATCAAATCTGGCAACTGAATTTTAAAACAGCTAACCTACCGTTTTAGCTGAAATTTTGCATACACGTTTAGTTTGGATGACAGTTCATGGCTAAAATGACGACATTATGCTCTCCCATGTTATGGGTGGGTATCAATTATTGAAAGGGTTTGCTGAGAAGAATATACAAAAAATAAAATTAGGTAACACTAAATTAAATATGGCAAACGCCCAAGATGGCGGATTACAATTTCACTGCTAAAGCTTGTTTAAAAAAAATGTTTTACTAATAAAATTATTCGTAAATTATATACCAAAGGCGGCAACCACGTATTGTTTTTTTTATTATTTACCAAAATACTGGAATTTGTCCTAGCTTAGGACTAGGACAAAAAAGTTGTACTAGCGACTTTAATGTCTCAGAAGTTTTGGCGTGCGATGCGTCCGCGGTCGTCGCTTTCTAATTCTACATGGATAATACCAATAGGCATGTGTCCTCATGTTTAATTTATTACAAATAACCGGCTTAGCGAGGAATATAACTAAATACATTACACATACTGAAAAAATAATTTAAATTGGCTGATAAATCTCTGAGATATGAGCGTTTAAAGTTTTAGGTGGGGATAGGGAGGGGATGCTCTATCCCTTTCTCACAAAGCGTGTGTTAGTGTAGCATTTGTATGGCGCTCCTGAGCTGTGACGTCACGGCTCAGTATAGTGCGCTCTCTGTCTAGCATGAAATTTATATGCTTATATCTGCTTATATCTTATTTATTTTTGAACTAATTTTAATTTTGTTTTCGTAATAAAAAAATATTAGTCTTCATGCCTATTGTATTGCATTTACATTTACAGTCTTCGATTGTTTTACATGATGACGTCAGAAACATAGACTAACTCTATTACCCAAGCTTCCTTCCACCGACTAACTTTCCCATATTAATTCTGACGTCATTATGTTAAACAATTGACGGCTGTATATTAAAATCCCGTCTCTCGACTACGTTTTTCACTGTCATAAACATCTACGCGAAGGGGCTTGAGGTTCAAGCTGAAAACTTTAAATTGGGTTTGCGCCGCTAAACAGAGCCTTGTCGACTTCTTAATCGGTTTACGATCGTAATTTTATTAATATATCATTGAGTTTAAGACTGGGAAGTAATTAGATTCGAAGGGATTTAACTTGGTTGAGATTCAATTTGAATCACAATATTTTGTACTGAAAAGTCTTTAATCACTTCTCATGCTCGTAAAGTTCTTGTTCATGCCCGATGTAAGTGGACTAAACTAAATTTTTTAAAGTACACAAAACCTACTTAAGATTGTACAAAGAGGTTCTGAATTGAGTTCGTGCATGATACAGAACCTCTTTAAAGGTGTTCAAAGAGGTTCAATATGCAAATGTAGGTATACATGTAGGAAGTTTCCTTCGGTCCCTAATAATAACAGGGTATTATAAAAGGCCCAGACATAACGTTTGATGTGATCAACAAGGGTGTGATTCATAGGAGTCTAGCCGTTAAAAGATTATCAGCTCTT
Organism: Agriopis aurantiaria; assembly: GCA_914767915.1. Classification (NCBI taxonomy): domain Eukaryota; kingdom Metazoa; phylum Arthropoda; class Insecta; order Lepidoptera; family Geometridae; genus Agriopis; species Agriopis aurantiaria. The sequence continues at coordinate 2,922,209 of OU611988.1, forward strand.
TTATCGGAGGTTTAAAAAATCTCTCAATGTACACTTATTGATTCATTCATATTAAAGCCTCCAAATGAATCAGTAACAAGTAACTAATAGTATTCGTTTAGTTAATAAAAACCATTCCAAGTGCTCCCGAAATGTAACTATCTGTCTGCATAATATAAGATACATAACAAATATGTATTTTATATATGTATATGAACATATGAACAAATATATAACAACAAAATAAATCAAAAATAGCGAAACAATTTTAGCATTAACTTCAGAGCGCTTCAGGGGTTCAACTAAAATTTCTTCTTCACATCTCATAGAACTGAATAGTAAGTACTAAAGTACCTATATAGCTAGGTACAGACTTTAATACGTTTACGCCTTTGTTGAAGCCTTTCATCGCTTCGCCTTACAAACCTTATCTTCAATTCTTTAGCCAGCTTTTATGATCGTTTAGCTACGAACCTACTGAGGTGTTGAATAGGCACAACAAGCGCTTTATATCTCTTGTAACGCAAATCATCTACCGTTTACACACATTTTTCAATTTAATATGGCGTAAAAATAAGCCCTTGAAATATGAATTTATGCTTAAAATATAGGTGTGTTTGTAATGTATAGGTTCTTTTACTATTCACTGAATTTCGTCATATTGGTTTGGAACTAAATTTTTCTAAATGCGAACTTTTTGTTTGCGATTCATGTCCGGATAAAGATGAGGTTATTGAAAAATTCAATAATTTAGCTCCCAATATCAAATTATTAGACAGGCGTTCTCTCCGTCTCCTGGGTTCACCGATGTTGGATGAGTCTTTTTCACCTTTTGTTGAGGAAAAAATTCAAAATTTTATGGGTGCTTCCGACAGGTTACTCAAAATTAACGCCCATATGGCGTTTATAATTATCAGATACTGTTTGTTTGTTCCTAAATTTATGTACACTTTACGATGTAGTCCACTGTGGAAACACGGTGAGCTCCTTTCGAGCTTAGACAATGTCGTAAAGGAAACTCTAATATCGGTTTTGAATGTTGATTTGAGTGACAGGACATGGTTACAAGCCTCACTACCTGTAAGGTTAGGAGGCTTAGGGATCCGCCAAATTTCAAGTGTTGCGTTACTCTTGTCCTCATTTCATAGTACTCATAAATTAATAGAAAAAATCCTTGCACCCTCTTTAGGTCCTTCCGATGTAGTTGTATCTCATTCGAAAGAGGCAATGAATGCTTGGAGGCTGGCTTGTCCAAATACCGATTTTCCCAGGAAGTTGTCTTCCCAGAGACTGTGGGATCGGCCAATCTGCGAACTAGCACGGAAATCGCTACTAGATACGTGTCCTAGTATTGCAGATCGCGCTCGTATTCTTGCTGTCTCTGTTTGGGAATCGGGACTTTGGTTGCAAGCCATGCCCTCTTTTAACACAGGTAGCCTTTTAGATCCAACCGCATTTCGTCTAGCTGTCAGCTTACGCTTGGGTGCAAGGTGCTGTGAGGCCCATCGCTGTCAGTGTGGTACTGCTGTTGACCAGCTCGGTCACCATGGTCTCTCTTGCTCGAGAAGCGCTGGTCGTATTGGCCGACACGCTAGCCTGAACGACATCATACGCAGGGCACTTTCCACCGCCAATGTCGCGGCTGTGCTCGAACCGAGTGGTCTTGCGCGTGGCGATGGAAAGAGGCCTGACGGTATGACACTTGTGCCCTGGAGGTTGGGGCGGCCCCTTGTATGGGACGCAACTTGTGTCGATACTTTGGCGCCGTCACATCTTCCTGAGACACAAGGTAGGGCTGGCGCGGCTGCCAATTCGGCAGAGCAGCACAAGCGTCGCAAATATGCTAACCTCGCCAGTGGATACATATTTGAGGCGTTTGGGGTCGAGACATTGGGCCCTTGGGGACCGGGAGCTCACCTCATTTTCAAAAATCTTTCAGAGCACCTGGTTAATGCGACGCGTGACCAAAATGCTGGCGTGTTTCTGGCTCAACGCATTAGCATTGCCATTCAACGTGGTAATGCCGCCAGCATATTGGGTACGCTGCCAACTGGTAGTGGGCTTGAGCATTTGGATTGTCTTTAGACCTTCAACGGTCTATGGGCAGTCTAACTGTATTTGTAGTGTTAGTTTTAGCTTGTATTTTGTTTAGTTATTAAAGGCACTTGCCCGAAAAAAAAACTGAAGTGGGTATACCTATTGGATACCACATTGGATACAGTCCAAAAACCTAGTGCAAGTTGTCAGAATTCGTGGTTGACATTCAGCTTTCTAAAATGTTATTGCAACTATCAGAGCAAATAATATGCTATTACCGAATTTGTCTATATAATTTTTTATCAATGTCTTATCGCTAAAAGTGATCTCTTCCAGGCGACTATCGATGAGTCGTAAAAGAGACGCTGGTTCTGTATTTTCATGTCACATTCCCGAATCGTGGAATGTGGTACTCTCCCAATAGAATCTAGCCTTATGTTTGTTTTACAAGCCGAGCACGTACGCAGGGTACTATCCAGATGAAACAGATAACAAAAACATCACGAGATATATGACTGAAAATCTACGTATTTCACATTGTTCACTATAGAATAGAGGATAAAAAGTCATGAGATTACTGACATAAGAGTTCATGATTCATCATTCATGATGGTCAGCGCTGTGCAGTTCCATGTAAAGCCATCCACAGTCCATTGCGCACAGCTACGTTTGACGATTGTATCTTGTCTTTAGCTTCGTTCGGTACGGGGTGCCATACATATTAACACATGCTATGCACGGCTGCGTGGATAGGTATGTGACTTTAGAGGCACACGCGTGACACGGGGCCAGGATTCCTCCCCCGCTTCTGCCCGCTCACTCACCGTTGACGTAACATCGCTCAGCCACAGAAGACATAATAGACACAGAAGGTTCACTCCGCGAAGAAATTTAAATAAATAAGGACTCTATCTACGTGGCAATAAAGTAGCAATTCAACTCGTACAGCGCTGGATACCGCTCGCTAGAAGGCCGCTCTCTATCTATCACGTAGCTCTATCTCTCCTGACGCGGCACTTGTAACGTTAGGGTTGTCTTCTTGATATTTACACAGAATCATCATCATCATCAGCCAGTATATGTCCACTGCTGAACACATGCCTCCCTCTTCGAGAGGGGTGTTACACAGAATACTTATAAGTATTTACTTACCAGCTATTTTTATTTTATTTTATTTATTTTATTACAATTTCTCAAAAACTTACAGCTAAAAACCAAAACATTTTTGAGACAATAACAAAAAACTTTTCTTACATAACTATGTATCCTATGTAGTACCTACCTATTACTTATATTCTACTATAATTGGAACGACATTTAATCTGCACAAAAATACTAACGCTCATATTTTGAATTTGGTCCAATAACAATCATGCAAAAGTATAAGAAGCCTATTACATGATCATCATCCCAAATATCCCGATGCATATATAGGTAAAAACTACATGAAACATGGAGACCTCATTTGGGATCCCTAATTTGCTGATTCTGTTGAAAATAATTGGCGCGACGTGGCTAGCGTAGCGTGCGGGCCGGGCGCGAGCCGAGCGGCCACTGATTGCCCTGCTGTGACCCTCTCGGGAAGGGACACCGGCCGAACATACCTAAAGTTCGGAGTGCGCCATGCCTGGCTCAGCTAGTAATGCGTGGCTGCATTGCTACGCGCCACAAAGCTCTCGTGTCCATCGTAAGCGTAATCGTGCACAGATATCTGTGGCCGACTGATTAGGTACAATTGTTATAACCAGGGTGGGTACTTACATATCTATAATTATAATAATTTGTTTCAGGAATTGGACACGAGAATCATTATCGGGAGTTTTTCACAAGAGATGATACCTAAGATATTCTGTGAGGTGAGTTGTATTCGAGTTTAAAATACTATATTTGCTATCCACAATCATTACAACTTACAAAGTTTGAGCAGCGAAATAAAGCCAAAACCTTTCGCCTAGACTACTGAGTACTGGCCGAACGAAACAGTCGAGAAATCTTATGCATTTAACCTGAAACCAGCAAAATGATTGGTCTTACAATTCCTATTAATCTCTTATCCTAGTATTGAATTGTAAAGGTTTATACTAATTCCCGCGTCTCTCGAGACCGCAGGCGTTCAGACTGGGCATGTTCGGGGCGGAATACGCGTGGTTGGTGGCGGGTATGCCGCCCAGGATCAGAGGAACTGCGCCCTGCACCAGAGCGCAGCTGGCGAGAGCTCTTGAAGGACTGGTCACGGTCACGGCTCATAGAGGCATCGTGGGCGATGTGACATCATACTCTGGCCTGGTAAGAAATACTCATGAACTCAGAATGGTATTTGAAAACCAGGTTTTATAAATCCGCGTTCTGCACTAGGGAGCAGCTGACAAGAGCTCTTAAAAAGCTGGGTACAGTGGCAGGTAATCAAGTATACTTACTATTTAAATTTAGTGAAGTAGCCACAAGAGATAACATAACATAGACTGATGTAATTTATCAAAAATACTTCCCTAAATGTTCAGCAACTAGATTCTACTAAAGTTATATGATTATTTACGGGATATTTACCGACTAAGACTAAGAAAGAGGGTAGATCGTTATTTCTGCGCCTAACTTTTTAACTGTTCGACCAACCACCCGCATTCTTCAGTCTTCCCGTGAACATGGTGCATGTAACTGAATATCGGCAAATCGGAATATCGGGAATATCGGGAGCTCATTCCACAACCTTACCACGGATAATCATATAACTTTAGTGAACAACCGTGATAGTTTAAAACAGTGTTTTAGATTCTACTATTATAATACACACGCATCCATACGGCATACTATAACTATTACATGGGAAAATAAAACTACTTTCTCAAACGATAATTTAGTATAATAAAAATTGTCCTATTGCAAACATGAAGCTTTGCAAATAAAATGATAATATAAGTACTACAAGACTTGAGCCCTACAATAAGATTAAGAAGTTGTACGCACGACAAGTCTTAACCTAAGTCTAATTAGGCTATTGCAAATCCCACACAAGATACACAAATCCACAAGCAGAAGCAGACAAAGGCAAACCTGCCCAACTCTAGGTCCGTGGACCACAATGAGACCCGACAGCATCGGTTGGCGGTTGGCTCAAAAACCTTTCGTCATTATTAGCCTATCATGTTCCCACTGCTAGCCCAGTTCATGTTGGTGAATATCATGTCTGCACTTTTGATGGTCTTGGGCATACTCCGCGTGGATGTTTTACTTCACCAGATTTTAAACGATGGCATCGAAAATTATAGTTCATAATTTATTTAAGTACTAAATAAGTCATTGGTGCAGGGCCGAGGATCGAACCGGGTGCCGTCAGATTGTAAAGCGCACATGCTACCGCTCGGCCACCATCCTCACAACGTCTAAGCTCTAATTAACATATTTAATTTGTTGACATATTAATGTTTTAGTTATTTGAAACTTAAATTTTGCCCACCACCTGTGAAAGTCAGGCCAACAGTATTTACCCCAAGTTATTAGTATTAGTGATAATAATTAAGGCTTTTTTGAATATTAAAAACATTAATTAAACCCCAAGTTTAAATTTAAGTTTTTAAATTCTCTATAGGTGGCCTACCAGATGTCATTGAATCAAAATGTTGGCCCACCTCCGAATTTGGTTGAGCAGTCTTGCATTCGTCTAGAGAATCTAGTTAATGCTTGTGGACTCTTCGATACACGCGAGCTCAAAGGCTTTGAGTCTAGCTTAGAGATCTCCAAAATGAAAACTAGATTAACGCAGCTAAGTGACAGAAAACGGACTAAATCTACATTAACGAGAATTGGGGTGTCTTCTAATCGCGAGTGAATCGGTTTCTTCTAAGCAAGCGTGCTATGCTGTAGACCGCATCATCGCCTAAAACCTGACGAGGTGACCGGTCAAACGCATGCCTATTTCGAGTCCTGCTCACCGGCCGTGCTCTAGATAGAGGTAGAGGTAGACGTTTTTTCTATTTCTTCCGTGGAATAGGGAACTGGCAAAAAAATTCAAAATTGGGAAAATTGCACAGTAATGCATTTTTGTGGGTACAGCAGTAAAGAGGCGGATCATGCAATTGATAGCGGAGCTAGAGCTCAACTGGCGCAATGCTGTGGAGCTCCGCATAAGTGTGTATGTGACAGGAACTCAAAGTTAAAGCAGGAGATCGTTCTGATTGGCAAATGCCAAGGCTTTGAGTATACATTAGGCTTAGGCCTGTCCAGACCTACGTCCAACAGTGGACTGATGATGAAGATGATTAAAGTATAGCATCACTCATTCCAGACGAACGAGATGTTCCACCGAGAAATGGAAGCAGCCGGCGTGCCTGTCAGCCGATACGCTCCACAGACCTACGACGCCGTGTGGGCCATCGCCTTGGCCCTCACCAAATCAGAACAACTGTGGAGAACCCTCGAGATCTCAGAACCAAATGCCACTCTCCACCAAGGCACCACGAGATTCGACCTCGGGAACTTCGACTACGATCGGAAGGATATGGCTGAGGAGTTCCTAAATCAGTTCGCAAACTTAAGCTTCTTGGGAGTTTCGGTGAATAAATTTGTGTAATATTACGCACCTCAAAGATGTTACACGTATGTGGTTTATATTTGCATAATGTTAAACTGGGGTGGAAACATCGATATTGTAACATAAAAATGTATGGTCTATATTGTAATACCACATAAGTGAAAAATGGGAAAAGTCAGTCAGTAGAAGTCGTAGACTTTTGACTTCTACGTTTTTGACGTATTATTTTCTTTATAAAATTATTATTATAGTTATGTTAGTATTTTTTGGCAAATGTAGGTAATTATATGACATAAATATTGACCACATTTTTGACTGCTAGCTACTTATCTTAATTTTTGTCACATAATTACTGTTTTCAGGGTCCAGTGTCGTTCAATGGAGCCGATAGGATAGGGACTTCAGCGTTCTATCAAATTCAAGGTAAGTCAATTAATTTACTCGGCCGCGTAACTAATTGATGTTGTTTGAAGCGACGTTATTGTTTCTAAGATTTATGGCTCTACAATTTGTTTCATTAGTTAACTGTTAATAACTTAAGATGAGTAAATTTTAGACAAAGACTTGCTACATGCTAAAATTGTAATCTAGAAGTTATAATATCTCAATGGTTCATCATCATCAGCCAGAAGACGTCCACTGCTGAACATAGGCCTCCCCCTTTAACCTCCACACTGAACGACAGCCTGCCTTTTGCATCCACTGGATGCCCGCGACTCTCACAATGTCGTCGGTCCATCTAGTGGGAGGCCTACCCACGCTGCGTCTTCCGGTTCGTGGTCTCCACTCCAGAACCTTTCTTCCCCATCGGTTATCGGTTCTTCGAGCGATGTGGCCTGCCCATTGCCACTTCAACTTGCAAATTTTAACAGCTATGTCGGTGACTCTGGTTCTTTGGCGAATATCTACGTTCCGGATTCTATCGCGCAAAGAAACTACGAGCATAGCTCAATTGCCCGTTGTGTGACTCTGAGTTTTTCTAAAAGGCCAACAGTTAAGGACTACGTCACAGTACCATATGTCATCACTGGCAACATACACTGGTAAAAGACCCTCGTCTTGAGGCACTGTGGTATCTTGGACGAGAAGATGTCCGCAATTTCCCGAACCCTGCCCATCCGAGTTGGATTCTTCGGGCGACCTCTTAGCCTGAGTTGGACTTGGTTACATTCTCAATACCTCAATGGTTACAGTCAACAAATTTCCATATGAGCTACTATCTAGAAAATAGATACCGTTATATGGTTGGCGTTCCATAATCCCGAACGAAATTCTGCTTTACAGTGTGGAAATCGGTAGACTGTGAAATGTGATGTCTGAGAACTTTTCACCGATGATTACAATGTGGTATCTTTAAGTCACTTTCTTATAGTGTTCTATCATAGACCGCGTCATCGTTTAACATCAGGCGAAATGGCGTCGACACACAAGCCTTTTTACGAAAAAAAACTAAAAAATTGAGTAAATTATTAATACTGGTTTATAAAAATAAAAGTACCTAGCATACATTACATAAATGCAACAATAGATAGGTACCTGTTGTTTATTAAATTTAAAATAAAACGTTAAGTTTAAGGCGCAGGTGTTTTAGGAAGAACGTAAAATTTTTATCACCCTAACAACTTGCCTCGATCATAAAGCCAACATAAAAACTAACAACATTTATGTATCTTTAGACTATCCTCAGTTATTTGTTACGAAAACCGTTAGTGCCGTTGGTATTATACTATAATGTAAAGACGGTATGAAAATTTCAGAATAAAGCTAAGATAAAAGTTGCTTTGTTTCCACGAAGGTAATGGAAAACATGCAATGTTCACAACTTTACTTGTTTCCTGAGAAAAAACTATTATAATATCAACTCTCTACACAATACAATCATCTAAGAAAATATTTTATCGTTGTTGAGAAAATTGGCCATTCATATTTACTGCAACACAATCTTTTGAATCCTAGGCGGCCGCCCAAAAACAGTAGCTCTTTACATCCACGGGCGCGAGATATCCTGCAGTGACTGCGTGAAACCGCAGTGGGCGGGCGGGATCCCCGCAGCCCGGAGGGTGATGGTGCTGAGAGTGGACTCGGTGTGGGCGCCAGCGAGGATGGCCGTCGCGGCGCTGGCGGCCGCTGGGGTCGCGCTCGCGCTCGCTTTCCTCGCGTTTAACTTGCATTACAGCAAGCGAAGGTCAGATTAGTAGTAAGCAAATTCCAACATAAGAAACTAACGCAAGCAGATATTATAATATTGCCTACCTTGGATGCAATAAAAGTTAAGACCCTAAGTTATACGTACGTACATAGGACTTATTAAACTTTCTGTCACAATTCATATTTCAGATCCATAAAACTGTCGTCGCCACGTCTTAACAACATGACTCTAATAGGCTGCGTGCTGGTGTACACCGCGGTGGCGTTGTTAGGTGTCGACAACTCTACCCTGCCATCCCACGTGCCCTTCTCAGCCATGTGTACTGTAAGCACGTTTCAACGGTTAGCCCACAACTATTAAAATTACTGAGTGTAAGCCAGGTGTTTTTTTTTTTAAATTCATTTATTCCATATATATACACATAATTAATTTAAATTAGTATCGAAAAACTAAGCTGTTTGTATCGATACTAAGCTTCAAACCGTCATGACGAAAAACCAGAATAGGTAAGGCCAGCTGTGGTTAATGTCACCCTCTTAGCTGTAGGTACACTGTCCGCGAGCCTCTGAGAGCTTCTACCTAGAGAGGTTTAGAGCGTGAGTGTTCTAATTACTCTCGTTAGGTTTCGCTCGCTTCGCGCTTTGCTTACTTCGCGCGGTCTCTGCCAAGACGCTTTCCAGCAAAAGTCCCGATAATGTTAAACCAGCATAATATTTGCTAGTTTGTAGCATAATATATGTTCAGAACAGCCATAACTTTGTTACAGTCTCATACCAAACATACATAGGTACGAATATTAAAGTATTTAACCTACTTACCTACAAATGTATGATTTTGCGTCCCACGTTTGTCGTCAACAAGACCTACAATATTTTTAGTTATCAAGGACGCAAGTTTGCTCCTAAAATTGTTCTAAGTCTAGCAAAAAGCCAAGTTTACGGTCTACTTCACGCAAGTAAACATCTTGAATAATACAATCAAAAACACGAAGCTGATTTGAGTAGCCTACTAAAATATTCCAACTACATTTATGAACAGCGCATTCGAAATAACTTGCTCAGAAACAAGTCTTAAGGTGCTGATATACCTACCTGAGCATACTAGCGAACGTTACATTACATAAAACAAAACAGTGTGTTACATTACATGTTGATATCAAGGGTGGAGCCAGCTTTGGTGCCCAGGGGGGGGGTCACATAGTCGTGATCACAATCGTGGTTTTTATATTAATTAGTGGTCTACCTAGGTCCGGGACCCAGCCCAGGGGTTATGACCCCCCCCCCCCCCCCCCCACCCCCCTGAATTCGCCCTTGTTTAATATATAATGTATGCTCACAAGACATGAGCATTGCACCCAAGTTCGAAGCAGAGTTTTCTTGCAAAACATAAATATTGCACTTTGGAACTTTTACTATTCGATGTTCAGTTCGACAAAATTCAAAAACGGCGAATGCTTAATTTTTAGATTATCAGGTTTACCAGCACCTTAAGAAATTTAAAACAAAGGTCGTAAGGCAACATTTTTCAGAGGTATTTTCTTTGCAGGGCAGAGTGTACATACTTTCGGCTGGGTTCTCTCTGGCTTTCGGGTCGATGTTTGCGAAAACTTATCGGGTCCACAGAATATTCATAAGGTAAGATTCGCATCAATCATTTAGCTAGCCTTCGTTAATACTTAATACCACTAAGGATACCTTTTGGAAAACTTTAACTTTACGGTGAAGTTATAGATAGAATTACGCATGAGTTTGCTAATTCAATCTTTACTCTAGTCTTAGTTTAGTGTAAAGTTTATTGAAGTTGGTATGCCATTCAGTAGAGATATGCCGTTCTGCCATTCATATTTTTCATCTGTCAATGTCATGATAGAGATTTTACTCTGCAGCTCTGGGTTTTTTTTCCCCTAATGCAGGGAACTTTTTATGTTTCTGTACCCAAAGAGTAAAAACGGGACCTATGCCTACGATGTCTGTCCCTCTGTCCTACCTTTAAACGTCTGTATCTTTCGTACCGTAATAGATAGCCAGTTGAAATTTTCACAGAACATGTAATGTTACGGTAGATTAACTTACAATTAATAAAAAAGTCAAAAAGTAAAACCAAAAAGGGGGTCTCCATACAACAAACTTATTTTTGTATTAGCTCTTATGTAAAAACAGTAATATGTACAAGCGTCAAACTTGGCATAATTATAGTACACACTATAAAGTAAAACAAGAAACAATAAATAATGGCCAAGTATGAGTCGGTGACAAGTTTCTGTTCATTACCAAGTTATAACTGGTAATTTCGTTATTGAATATTATGGTGTTACTGAACCCTGTGCGCGAGCCCGACTCGCACTTGGCCGGTGTATTTAATATAATGCCAGCACAGACTAGGTAAAGCTAAAAGCAAATTTAGGTCAAACATATTATGTATTCAAAAGTAATCATTATCAACTATAATTTTACAATAATGATGTATTGTACTTGACCTTTACGTTCGGTGAAGGAAAACATCGTGAGGAAACCTGCATACGTACGGAGACGAAATTCAATGGCATATGTGAATCCACCAACCCGCAACTGGGCCAGCGTGGTGAATATGGCCAAATCACCCTTTCGGGGGTAGGCTAAAGGTCCAGCAGTGGACTGTTAAAAGGCTGATTATGATGATGATATGATGTACTTGACCTTTCTTCTCCATCGGTTATCGGTTCTTCAAAGTGGCCTGCCCATTGCCACTTCAACTTGCAAATTTTAATAGCTATGTCTGTGACTCTGGTTCTTTGGCGAATATCCACATTCCGGATACTATCGCGCAAAGAAACTCCGAGCATAGCTCTCTCCATTGCCCGCTGTGTGACTCTGAGTTTTTCTAAAAGGCCAACAGTTAAGGATCACGTCTCAGTATCATATGTCATCATGTAATGTTAATCCGTTATTGTTGTTCCAGCAACCGCAGCGGCGTTTGCAAGACGAAGCTGCTCCAAGACACGCCGCTGATCTCCCTGGTGTGCGCCTTGCTCGTGATCGATGGCATGATCGTGACACTGTGGGCCTCCATGGACCCCATGGAGCGCCACCTCAAGAACCTCACCATCGAGATCAGCACCACTGATAGGAGCGTTATATACCAGCCACAGGTATACTCAAACCTGGATTCACCAGATAATATAAATTGTCATTGGGATTCACCCTACTTACCATACCCCGTCCTTTACCTCTTCTATACTGTGAGACTTAGACAGTGGAAATATTCTAGGATATCATTGCACGCATCTTTATGAACAACTTTGACTGAGGGACCAAGGCTGAAATCGCAAGGAAAATCTGCTGTTCCATACATTTTGTCCAGTGTTAAATGCACAAAAGAAAAACAAGGAATTGATATTGTTTTTCAAAACAACCCCAATTAGCGTGTTGCCTTGTTGTGTCTTTACATTACCTTCCATGCCATTCCATGATGAATGGCAATGCCGTCAGCGTGCGAAGCAAGCTGCCCACATTTAGATTATCTAGAACTTGAACGGTCTATGTATAATCCAATTTTTATATAAATTTTGTGTTAGTTTGTATTTTGTTTAGTTACGAGTCATGGCCGTAAAAAACTTGAAGTCGCAAGTGAATGGGTTTCTTCTAGGCAAACTTGCTCTGTCGTAGACCGCATCATCGCTTAACATCAGGCGAGGTGACGGTCAAACTCAAGCCATTCAATAACATTCGAATACAATAGAGTGGAGAGGATTTAATTCTTACCTTTATTCTTACAGATAGAAGTGTGCAAATCACAAAACACGACTGGCTGGTTATGTGCTCTCTACGCCTACAAAGGCCTGCTCCTCATCGTAGGCGTCTACATGGCCTGGGAGACCAGAAACGTTAAGATATCTGCATTAAACGACTCTAAATACATAGGCATAAGTGTCTATTCAGTGGTTATCACCAGCGCGAGCGTCGTGGTGATAGGAACCATCATCTCAGAGAGGGCTACGTTAGCGTATATCACTATAACCAGTCTGATATTGATCACTACGACCTCTACTCTGTGTTTGCTGTTTTTGCCGAAGATAATCGCTATTAGAAGTAATGGTAAGTAATTTGTTTTCAATATCCGAACCTGCTCTACCAAGAACAAAATAATGGAAATGTTTTATGTACAGTTTCCCCTTTAGCTATTGCACTACAAATATACATCACGAGGACGGATTTAGGATATTTTAGGACTTTTATTCAGAAAATAACAGAGCTGGAAAAAAGCGGACAAAACCGCGAGGTGCAACTACATAATGGTTTTTTTTTGTCCTAAAAATTATTGCTTACCTACATAAATACACATTTCTACGTAGATATACTTTCTTTTTGCTTGTTTTCATTTCCGGCAAAAGCTCAAAAAACTTTGCCTAAAGTTTAAGATTGACTTGATAGCCTTTGAGCCAGTGTTACAGAATTTAATTTGTTTTATTGCAGCCGAAGAAGACCCCGTAATACAAAGCATGGGCCTAAGACTAGAATGCAAAACTAGAAGGTTCGTCACAGACGAGACTCAAGAACTGCACTTCAGGATAGAAATCCAGAACAAAGTGTACAAGAGGGAAGTGGCGGCCTTGGACAAGGAGATAGGAAGGCTGGAGAAACTCCTGTCTGAGCCGCTGGAGTCTATGACCGGGTCGAACGCATCCATTTCAATGCAAAGACGGGTAAGTTACAAATTTAACTAGACGATATTAACGGAAATGTGGTGGTTATAATGTAAAGTAAGAGATAAGTTTCAAAGTTTCACCCAGTGCCGGTTTTAGCACTACCAGCGCCCTGGGCGAGATTTCTACGCCCCCCCCCCCCCCTTTATAGGCGCCTAAAGCACCCCTTTATATTTTGCGCCATGGGCCGTCGCCCAACCACGCCCTACCCTAACGCCGGTACTGGTTTCACCGCAGTGTAAGGAAGATGCAGTTAGCAACTTAAACAAGTTGGAAACAGAAAGTTAAATAACCTTAGCAAAGATGTTAACTAAAAGTCGATTAGCAGCCGTTATTAGGTAGGTACATATTTGCACAGACTGAATTGATTCGCATTTAAGAGCAACGGTCAGATTAGTAAACAAAACCAGTGATGCTGGTCTAATAATCAAATATTGTCTTGTTTAAAGTACCGAACATTGAATTATAGACCTTGGTAGGGGTTATGTCTTCTGTGGTAGGGGATGTGTATTCAATGCTATATTTTCCAATTCATTATCAGCCTATCATGTTCCCACTGTTGGAATACAGGCCTTTCCTCAGAGAGAGAGGATGTGCTTTAATCTACCATGTTGGCCCAGTGCATGTTCTTGGACACACCGCTTTCCTTGCGATATTTTTCTTCACTGTTTTTTGAGCGATGACACAAACATAAAAACTCTAAACTGCACATAATTTGTTTAAGAACTAAATATGTTATTTGTTTAGGGCCTAGGGCCTATCTCGGGCCTCGTTTTTTTCCATTTGTACGTTGTTTTTTTTTAACCGAAGATGTGGTTACCTGACGATAGCAAAAGAACTGTTGGAAACGAGATGCCACTGGGTAGAGACCGAGGAGAGTGGTATAAACAAAGGGAGGTCTGTACCTTGCAGTGGGTTACTCAATTGTATTATTCAACAGACATCGTATTTTTGTTTGATATGTGAGTTTCAATAGTACCTATGTCTTCGTTTCTATTTCCAGACTGAGCTGAACACCGTAGAAGAGGAAGGGCGAGCTCACGACCAACGTACCCACAGCATTAGTGGCGGACTCCCCATGTTACTCCTCTCGGTCTTACCCCCCGTGATACCGCGCGCCTCCTGGCCTTCTGCCGACGCCTTCCGAGGCCGCAACTCTGTCAGCTTCAGCTCACAACCCAAACTGAACTACAGAAAGTCACAACCAGCCATCGACCTCTACAGTCTCTGTCTGAACAAGCGAGACGAAAATCCCGGCCTACTCAGCAGGATCAAAAGCTTCTTCGGCAACAGCAGACCTTCCAGCAGAAAAGCTTCCACCATGTCCATAGCTGACCCAACTGGCCAGAGCATTGCTGCAGCTTTGAAAATGCACGTCGGCATGATTGCTGGCCTCGTCCCTGGTCATAGAAAGCACAGTATGGTATTATCTTGCAATACGCTGCACGTGCCACACCCAGAGTTGAAATTGCGAAGGGAATCGTACGCCAGAAGCGGTCCCATAATACGAGTGACGGACGACGAACCGTCTTGCTCGAAATACGACTCGGACAAAAGCTTGTCTTCAGGTGCTCAGAAGTATATCGCCGAACCGGAGACTAGAGTCAACTTCGTGCTGCCGACATCTCACGAAAGGCCGATGTCTCATCAGAACTCCACGGAGAGAATCAAGGGTTCGCCTCGGTTTCCTCACAGGATATCGCCCACTGGTTCCAGTCTGACTACCCTCGATACAAGACGGAAAACCAGCGCAGACAGCGTCTTCAGCATATCGACGAGGGTGTTCGATGAACAGCGGAGGTATAGCCATCAGAACGTCAGCAATAACGACCCCAAAGGAAAGAACGTTTTGGAAAGTCGATGGAAGTCCACAGAAGATGCTAGAGAAGCTCAACCAGGGCCTTCGTCTAGGCCTTAACTGGACATTGGCATTGTGATAGAGAGGTATGCCAAAGCCGGTGCCAAAGTGTTATTAAATTTACTATTTTCTTATTACTGTCTACTGTCATATAAACGTAGTTTTGTATTATGCTCAACTGAGACTTTACTTAAATAAAATAAGTATAGAGTAGACTAATTCGGATTGATATACGCTAAGATGATCAAGCCAGAAAATAAAGTAGCGGCTCTATCTTTTATCCTTATTATAAAAAATCTCGCGCGATTACTCAATTTATCATAGTGTGAGTGTGCACACAGATAATTAGTGTGGAACTGTAGACTTTAGTATAAAGTCACTTGACGTCCCAGCAGAATACCAACGCTGCGCTGGTTGTAATAGTTGAGGATGGTTTTTGTGACCTCATAAAAACTTGGTCTAAAGTATTTTTATTTTATTTTATTTTATTTTATTTTATTTGGAAAACATACAGTGATAAATAACTAAATTACAGATACATTGTATAATTAAACACCATTTAGCAGTTTTCGCATATTGAAACAATTTTTGCACATGGAGATGAATAGAAAGATATTAATATTATGATACAATAAAAAAAACAAAATAGGTATATTATACTATTTTATGCTAACACAAGACAGTCAGGGAGACACACCAAACCAGCTTTTACTAATATGTTGTCTAATTGAACTCAAGGACGTATTGAACAAGTCAAAGTCGGGGAAGTCTTCCAGTGTGTTTACGGAGTTAGATGCTCTTATGAAGAAGGAGTTTTGCCTGTAATTAGTCGCACTAAAGGGTATATTTAAACATTTAGGATGTCTTGCAGATATTCTGGGGACGTTTAAATTAATGTTAGAGAGGAGATGTGGAGAGTCAACATGACTTTGCGCTATTTTAGTTAAAAATAGGATATCAGCTATTTTGCGTCTCTCACGGAGTGGTAACATGTGATGTCTCCTGCATCTCGTCTCATATTCATTGTCATATTTTTTGCACTTGTACTGAAGATATCTAACAAATCTACGCTGGATTGATTCTAGTCTGTTGATATATATATCATACTGAGGGTTCCAAATATGTGAGCAATACTCGAGTATGCTACGCACATACGTACAATATAGCGTTTTGATAACTTTGATACTAGAGAATTGGGAACAGGATCTTTTGATAAATCCCATGGACTTGTTGGCCCTATTAGCGATATCATCAATGTGTTTATCGTATGTGAGCTTAGAATCGTGAATTACACCTAAATCGCGAATCTCATTTACGATTTTAAGAGGATGACTTTTAAGTAAGTATTTAAATTCAATAGTTTTAGCTTTACGAGTAAAAGTGATAGCATAACATTTTGCAACATTCAGGTCTAGTTTGTTGAGGTGACAGTATTCTTCAAACCTACATAGATCCTGCTGTAACAGATGACAATCACCAACATCACATATTTGTTTGAAGATTTTCATATCATCTGCGTACAGCAAGAATTCTGAATGTTGAGTCGGTACTCATGTTTTTATTAAAAAAAAACTAAACTTATTATTTGTCCTTTTGTCTCTTGCACCCTAAAATGTGTTTTACAACACATTTGCTCAAAAAGTGCACTTACGAAGCCTGTATACATCGTTCGAAAGTTAAACATTACGGATCATACAACGGAGCGTGCGAAAATGAATTTGTCCGCACGCTCAGATGTATAGCACCGTGCGTGTGATTTACGGTATTTTTTTAATTTCCATCATAATTACATAAGAATTCCACAAAAGAGTTTCATATTACGAGAATAAATAAGCTGAATGATCAAACCTCCTTGGAAGCGCTTTTGCTCAATACTTTTGTCTCAGTTTAATACTAAAGAGAAAATGAGACGAAAGATGTAGTTCTAATTTTCACCACGTGATAGTGGCGCTATTTGCATGTTCGCGCCATTTTCTTATTATATTATAGAAACTATTGTTGTGACTGATATTAAGTTATAAACAAAAATTGTTTCATTTGTAGCCTTTTTTTCTCGCAAATGTGTTGTAAAACGTTGTATGGCACACGTGCGGATTGGTTATTACAAACTCGTGACTATGGTAAGCCCTCGACTTCGTCTCGGGCTTACATTCGTCTACTCGTTTGTAATAACCAACTTTCCGCACTTGTATCATAAATAACTATTATTGAATTCGGTGCGGGATCTTTAACGAGCGCCCGACTTTTAGCGCACTTGGCCGGTGATAATTACTTATTTGTTGTACTTAAGTGAGTACTATAATTGTGTGTATGTCATATATTATTGCCGTTTGAACACAACAGCAAAGATAAAAATACGCTATAAATACATAGTTGTAGTATATTGACCCCTTAATTTTTTACTTTTTGATTTTATTATTATTTAAATATTTTGTTTCAAAAGTTTGGTTTATAAGATACCTTACAGCCGGTAAATGTCTCATTCGATATTTTTTTCTTTTCTATGGTCTCACTAGGACATATAGACAGACAGAGAATAGGCTTGTAATAAGATTCCGTTGACACCCTTTCTACACGGAACCCTAAAAACTAATCTAAGAGCCTCTTGGTGTAGAAAAGGTATCCAAAATTTATTATTTTATTTATTTATATAATAATAGGCTTGTGTTTGACCGCCAACTCGCCTGATGTTAAGCAATGATGCGGTCTACGATGGAGCACGCATGCCTAGAAGAATACTGGCAGCATTGCCAAGCTGAATGGCAACACGTTTTGGTCAAAGTAAGCGCCAGCCGTTACGTCGTGTAAATAAACTTGTATTAAGAAAATGTAAGTAGAATAAATAAAATGTTGTTATAAGCACTTCGTATTTTCGAATTACCTTATTTTTTATTTAGATTTTTTTTTCCGGTCTCCGTTGTTTTTGCGATATCCATGTATATCGAACACTTGAATAAGCAATATAGATGTATTAAACATAGCCTAATACTAGGAATTGATGTGAAAATAGGTACTAATATTAAATTTAGTCATAGATATACACAAATGTTTATAATTATGATGAAAAGGAACTTAAACACCAAATAAGTAGCTGTATAGTTTTGCTTGTAGTTGCCTATTTAGATTTTTTTTTAAATAAGAAGCTAACGACATGATGGGGTCAATTTTGAATGTTTAATTGACAGATTGTAACGGACTAAAATATTGCTGTCCTCACAGAATTCTTTTAAAATAAGAAGCTAACGACATGATGGGGTCAATTTTGAATGTTTAATTGACAGATTGTAACGGACTAAAATATTGCTGTCCTCACAGAATTCTTTTAAAATAAGAAGCTGACGACATAATGGGGTCAGTTTTGAATGTTTAGTTGACAGATTGTAACGGACTAAAATATTGCTGTCCTCACAGAATTCTTTTAAAATAAGAAGCTGACGACATAATGGGGTCAATTTTGAATGTTTCGTTGACAGATTGTAACGGACTAAAATATTGCTGTCCTCACAGAATTCTTTTAAAATAAGAAGCTGACGACATAATGGGGTCAGTTTTGAATGTTTAGTTGACAGATTGTAACGGACTAAAATATTGCTGTCCTCACAGAATTCTTTTAAAATAAGAAGCTGACGACATAATGGGGTCAATTTTGAATGTTTCGTTGACAGATTGTAACGGACTAAAATATTGCTGTCCTCACAGAATTCTTTTAAAATAAGAAGCCGACGACATAATGGGGTCAATTTTGAATGTTTAGTTGACAGATTTTAACGGACTAAAATATTGCTGTCCTCACAGATCTTGTGTATATCTGTGGCTGTCCTATTTATTTCAGGCTATGAGATATAGACAGCAACACTTTTTATTATTCTGTGACTTTATTTAGTTTAGACTGTCAACTAATGTTCAAAGTCGACCCCATTATATTTTTAAATTTCGAACCAATTGCGTGTATGCATAAAAACGTAAACCAATCCCGCTGTAACTGGAATCTTATCGTAATTTGAAGCTCTTTTCTTCAGCTTTTACGATGAAAATTACTGAATAAAAAAGGTTTTTTTTTTCATTACGATCTTTGTTAAAAGATTAATATGATCATTGAAAAATTTCGATTTAGTGCAACTACAGAGTGCAATGGTATTTAGTATCTGTCAGACCAGCTCAAGTTTTTTTTTTCTACAGTACTTAGTATTAATTATTATTATAACACAGGCTTGCTCTCGCGATTATAATTGATAATGAATCCTCACACGAGTTTTGATGAAGTATTTAGTATTGACAATAATTTTATTTTTCTAGCGACGATTTGTCAGCAGCGTTCAGTAATGAATTATTGAGCGATCTACCATACAATGGCGCAAAAAGGTCCAATGACAGGGCCCCGATTCTACTAAACAAATTGTTTTTAAATTGTAATTGTTGCGATTTTAATTGTTAAATAACTGCCTCAAAATTGACAGTTTTAAATATTTTTTCATACTATAAAAATACAACCACCTAATATTATAACTTATTATAAAAATAAAACTGTCAATTTTAAGGCAATTATTTAAAAATTAAAGTCGCAACCATAACAATTTAAAGACAATTTGTTTAGTAGAATCGGGGGGCAGGTTGTAATTTTTTGCAAATTTTATTTAAAAGAGCTTTCTTTTTTTCTGATCTTTTGAGAATAATTTCATTATTTTCAACAATTTGTTATATTTTTCTGTTTCAACTTTGGATCTCCAAAGTTATATAGCAACGAGCCAAGAAGAACGTCGCTTTTCTGTAGTTTTATTTAATGTATTTTGTAGGTGCGAGTCGGCTCTTAAGCTTTACCCGGGCAACGTTCCTTGTTATTTAAAATCGCGTATATATATAATTATATATATATATATTTCTTTTGCGGGTTTTTTTTCACTATTTTGAGCCCTAATTCAAACATTTTTGTACGGAAGAAAAAAAAACGTCGAATTACTAAGTTAAATCTAAAGTAGTTGCTGCGAGAGGTTGTTAACAGCAAACAACTTATTAACAATAACCCTGTACAGTAAAAAGTATTAGGCACAACTGTTTGTGTGATATAAACGTATAGATAATTAGGTAGATACATAAAAAATAAGCAATAATATAGTAAAGTTATCATAGACCCTAAATTAATTAATTTAGCGTGTACTATACTTGGATAATTTATTTTTAGAATTGTATTCTAATCATGTCTTTTGTGTGTAAACTTGAGTGTAAATTATAACTTGGATTGATGTTTTACACTCAATTTTTTGTTAGTGACGGTCTCAAAGTGTTCAAGAAAAAAAAACATAAAAGTGTATAAAGAAACTAAAATATACTTAGAACGTGATGAATTGCGTGAATAAATTAAAAGATCTAACCGGATTGTTGCTTTTTAATTTGAAGTGTTAGTGACGTAGCGGCGTCGTACGTTCGCGTGACGTCATTCATCCTTAAAACTGTTTGACCGACGATGCAAAACTAAAAAAAGAATATAATACTAAGCGTGTATGCGTGTGTGCTTGAATTCGTATTTAAGCACCTGTATTACAAATATTCCAAAAAAACGGACTATGGAGGTGAAATGGGGGTTTGGGTTTTTTGGGTAAACTGAAGTTTTGTGATTACAAAACTGCAGTTTGAGTAGAAGTAGAGTTGTCATAAAATTTGGTAATGGCATCGATTCTGATGTACTCTACACTAAATTTGACAGCTCTAAACTTGTTGCCATCCTTCTCTCACATATTAAAATGAAAGAGAGGCAGATAATTTTAGTCCTGTCAGATTGGTTTAGTTTAGTGAGTGGTATGACAGAATCGACGTCATTATGGATAATAATTCAAAATAAATCAGGTGTAAGATTTTTAAAACAGGGACGGATTAAGAAGGTGAAATTGGAGGTTGAACGTTGTGTTGAAATATATGCATCTTCGAAACTCTAATTTAGCAAAAAGATTCTTACTAAAGTGTAGAAGTCAAGAATTAATTTTTTTGAAAGGGCCGAATTAGGGAAAGCAGAGAGGGATTGAATGGTTTACATAAGTATTTTGTTTTTGATATTAGGGACATGCAATTTGGTATTCAGGTTAATTGTTTAAAATAAATAAATACTTCTAGTAATATTTTTCCGAATAAGACGGGTTAAGGAGGTAAAAATGAGGCTTGAAATTTTAGTTGAAAGTTTTGTAAGCGAAACGAAGCTGAAATTTGGCAAGTTAATTTATTAGCGGGTGTAGTGTAGAAATGCGCTAAAAATTATTTTGTATACGGGCCGAATTAAGGGCGGCAAATGGAGGGGCAAAATTTATTTCAAAATTCTACGTTTTTGATGTTAGAGAGATAAAACTGTACACTGCAATGCAGGCTCTAACGAGATGTAGTGCAGGGTATAGGGATCCTAAAGGTACACCCACTATACACCTAAGCAAATATTTGTATGCTAATAATGTTACCAACACCAGTGTTTAAACGGAATAAAAAACTTATTAAAACTAAAAGAAATAAAAAAAAAAACACATTATACATGCACTGACTACAAGCAAATGGTGGAAAGGTGTGTAGTAGTTTTAATTTTATGATCAAACTGGTCGAAATAAATGAAATAGATTGGAATTTAAAACTAGATTGTCAATTTTATGACTTTTATTTGAACTTAACAATTAGTAAGGAATAACTATTCACTAGTCCTGACTTTTATTTGGGCGATCCTGTTCTCGATTATCCGCCGTATGTTAGCATTGACGCTGGGTAGCTCGTTTTGTCTTCTCACAGACTCTTCTATTTTCTGTACCTGAGAAAACACAAGTATAAATAGCTTGGTAATTTTTAAACTTTCGCGATTTGAACTCATGTTTTAAATGTTTATCGGGACTTATCACGTATTATTTAATTTAGGTAAAAATATGTACCTTTCGCTCGACGTCACGAGTTGACTGAACACTGCGGGTGAGTCCGGCGAGAAGAGCGGGTGTTTTGTTCTCCTACCCTCACTTGTTCTTGAAACAGGACTCACCCGCAGTTTTCAGTCAGCTCGTGACCACGGCCATTGTAACATGGTCGAAACTTCAAGCGAAAGGTACATATTTATACCTAAATTAAATAATACGTGATAAGTCCCGATAAACATTTAAAACATATAAATAGC
Organism: Agriopis aurantiaria; assembly: GCA_914767915.1. Taxonomy (NCBI): domain Eukaryota; kingdom Metazoa; phylum Arthropoda; class Insecta; order Lepidoptera; family Geometridae; genus Agriopis; species Agriopis aurantiaria. The sequence continues at coordinate 2,944,573 of OU611988.1, forward strand.
TTTTTTTTTAACTCCTATTTTTTTTTATGAATTAGCTAAAAGTGTGTTTAGACCACACGGCAGAAGTGAAAACTTCATTAATGTTGACTATATCTCTCTCGCTCCCTTAGTCGACTCGAGCCGACTTTACCCGAACGAGTATCTGAGCGTGACGGTGACGTGAGTTTGGTGTTTTTGTCCATCCCAAAAAGTGCCCAACGTGCCTAAAGGAGTTTTCATTTCAATAAAGTTGATCAAATACGGTTCAGCAGTTTGGGATCTACGATGTCACAGACAGACAGATACACATGTTAAACTTATGACAACCCTCTTTTTGCGCAGGGGGTTGAAAGATCATTAAAATAAGTTAATATATAACGCTTCACTCATAGCTTCCCACTTGGATACAAGAGGGGTTCAATTAAGGTTGCAGTAGTATCGGGTGCAGTGACTCACGAGTGCTATCTCCCGGGGCCAGGCGACGAAGTTGGTGACGCTGCAGTGCTGCGGGGAGCCGAGCCGGCCCGTGCGTCCGCACCGGTGGATGTAGTCCGCGGTGTACAGAGGGAAGTCGTAGTTTATGATGTGCTGCGTCTGGAATTATATGATAAGCTTTACACATCAGAATAGGGTATTTGACTGTATTAAAAATATAATTCATGCTGGTGTAATCCTAGAAGATAATTATTAAAAAAGGGGTTGTTCTTAAGGCGAGTTTTTCCTACTTTTAAGCAACGGTTACTCAATACTCAATATTTTATTGCAGACATATGTAAGTACATGGAGGTCTTAAATTAACATGTTTAAATATAAAGTGATACATATGACCCTATTTGGGTATGGCAATAGTCGGAACGGAACGATCTATGTACATTTTGTCGAAATTATCATTGAAAAATTCGTCTAAGTTGTAATAACATTTGGATTCTAAAATACCTTTTAAGTTATTTATAAAAGTTACATCTTTTTCGATATCTTTTAATTCATTTGGTAATTTACTAAATATTTTAACGGCCATTGATTTAGGGCCAGAGCTGTGTATTTCTAGATTGGACTTTGGTTCGATTAATTTATGTCTAAATTGCGGCCTAATACTGCGCGTTTTATCAGATGCCTTTTTTAAATAGTCTGGGTATTTTTTTACAAATTTACACATTTCCAATATATGTTGACACTATTGATAGTATTTTAAATTTTATAAAATAAGGCTTGTGAAAATATGGTATAGTATAGTCGGGGGAATCAATATTAGCTAGGATGCGAATGCATTTTTTTTTTGGGCAATGCAAAGGTCTTTCACATTCACACTGTTTCCCCAGAGTATAACTCCATATCTAAGCCAAGAGGCAGAGTAAGCGTGGTGCGCAGTTAGGGCTGTGCTTAGGTCAGTGGCTCGTCTAAGCTCCCTTAGTGCGTAACAAAAGCTAGATAGTTTTGCTTTAATTTTATTTATATGTATTTTCCAGTTTACATGGGTGTCAAGTTCTATACCTAAAAGGGTCGCAGCGTCAACGCATTCTATTTTTTTACTATTGTAGTTGAAATTAATGTCAAGAGTGGGTTTTTGATGTGGTCTAAAATGAATTATTTTTGTCTTTTTGAAGTTCAGGTCAAGATTCTGAAAAGTCATCCAATTATTAATATTATCAAGAATGTCAGTTAACTTATTATTTAAGTGTTGATTATTTTTGCAAGATGTTAATATTGATATGTCATCCGCAAAGAGGACACATGGAATCGTTTATTACTTCAGGGAGGGTATTTATGTACATTAAAAACATAATACACCCAATGACGCTTATTACTACAGGTGACCATAATCCTTGGCTTATTGTATTAAAGCCGCATTTAGCGGAGCAAAATCATGGCGCTTACACACAGTCGTGCGTATCGCTACTTCTATTTTTGGCGTTTTTCTCATATTTTTCGAAAGTATAGCTGTAATGTAAAATGTACCTCCACCGGTTTTCTTTATAATTATGAAATCTATATATCAAGATATCGCAGACATAATTTAGTAAATAAGTAATTGAATGAATAAAAAAAAAACAGGTATAAAAGCGCAAATCAGTGCTATTTTGATATATTTTTTCTATCGAGCGAAATGTGCTTAATCGTGTTTCGGTCTCATGGGTTTACTAGATAAAATATTAAATTTTGTTATGACACCATTTTTATAATTTTAAGCTAACCATGGAGGTATGCACACTTAAACTAGAATGACCATAATTGCTAAAAGTCGGAAAAGAGCGTCTTAAAGTCGGTTTACGGACGATAATTTTACGTGATAACGCTGAGGCCGATCGTGCCTCTCTATCGCTTGTTCCGCGCTCTCGCTTGCACGCGCGGCTCAGGCGGAACGTGAAAGATTTTCATGCGTGTAGCCGGCGTTCATCGATTAATAATACGTTATCACGTCAAAAATTTATAAAACCTAAAACCTAAAAAGTAGTCCCGTAGTACACACTCTAAAGTATAACAACAAATAATAAATGATGGCCAAGTGCGAGTCAGTGACAAATTTCTGTTCATTGCCAAGTTATTACACTCGAGCGCCTGTAGCAAACTACGTAGCAATTTACTCCTACAATTTTGGAGGGCGTTTTAATAACTGGTAATTCGGTTACTTGGACAACCTTATTATATTTTGTGGTGGTACGGAACCCTCAGTGCGCGAGCCCGTGTCGCACTTGGCCGGTTTATTTACAAGTTGTGTTTTTCTTGTGTATCGTAACTCACCCCAGTGGTGTCCAATCCACGCGAAGCCACATCTGTGCACGACAGCACATTGACTTTCCCGCTCTTGTACATATCAAACTTGCCCGATTTCAAGACAACGTTCATTTGACCGTTGATGTTGACACATTCAATGTTGTTCTCGTTAAGGAACATGGAGACGAAGTCGCAGGTAGAAGTTTTGTTAGAGAAGATCATGACAGGTCGCTTGCAGTTCACATCTGCTTGGACTAGCTTGAGGAGTTCTACGGGTTTCGTAGCTTTGCCAAGACGGATGAACCTGGTCAAAAGGAGATTTATTAGAGTTATTCTAATGTAAAGTTACAGAGCATAGAGGTTTAATAGCAAATATATTTGGATGTTGCACGCATTATGCTGGTATGCTGGATTTTGAACCTTGATTTTTAATTACAGATGGCATTGGAACTTTTGGGCAGGTATGGGCAGGAGTGCATTAGGCGAGCAACTTGCTTCGCTTGTTGCTAACTGGTATAAAATAACCTGTCAAGTGCATGTCAGACTCACGCACCGAGGGTTCCATACCACCAAACACTATATTAAATTTGTGTTATGTATTTGACAAAAATGATTTTCCTATCATTCAATTCAAGAATATGACTCACACTTGGCCAGATTTTAATGTCAATATGTCTGTTTGTGGTTTCTGCAGTTTACCAATGTCTTATAATGGGCCTAAACACACCTGGGGCCTTACGGCTGCCTGCCTTAAGGCAGGCTCGAAACAGCTTTGAAACAGCGCAGTGCGGAAAATCACGCAAACGTGAACCTTAACGCGCCGAGATACGGTTTGCAGGCGCGCAACTTTTCGCATCACCTAAACAGAATCGCTCAAAACAGGTAACCGTAAGACCCCAGTCCTAAGAATATACTTACTTCTGAGGTACATGTGGCAATAATTTATGTATATTTGAAGTGGTGACCGTCTTGAGGGAGTCGGGAGCCACAAAGGAGCTCACAGACTCGGGCAGCTCGTGCGGCATCGTCGCGCTCACTAATGTTAGTTGACAACCGACTGGAGGCGTTTGGACTTCCACTTTGTATTGTATCTGAAACATAAAATACGATATTATAGATGAATAAAAATACGATGGTTTGTTTCGTAGAAGACTTAAGAGAACAAAACCATTAGAGTTAGTGTAGTGAAAAATAAAGTCAGTGTTAAGTAGTGTAGTGTTACCTCTAAAGAACACGGCCACAACATCGCATTCCATCAGGTGAGTTTGTGGCCAAACGTAGAGCTACACTAAATAAAAAATTTAATAAGCTTGAACGGTGTCTTTTCCTTAATAGAGACCATAATAAACGAGTTATTGGATACATTCCTAGTTTTGAAAATTACATAATTATGTAGAAGTTTAAGTTAGAATTAAATTACTTATTAGCCTAACATTAGGCTAGATTGTTGCCAGTTGCCAATAACGTTTGCCAGTGATACAAGGTCAAAGTCACATAACAAGCTATGGAGAGGGCTATGCTCGGAGTTTCTCTACGAGATCGAATCAGAAATGAGGAGATCCGTAGACGAACGAAAGTTACCAACATAGCCCACCGAACTAGCAAGTTGAAGTGGCAGTAGGCAGGGCACATAGCACACAGAACAGATGGTCGATGGGGCCCAAAGGTTCTCGAATGGAGACCACAGACTGGTAAGCACAATGAGGATGTCCACCCACAAGATGGACAGACAACCTAAAAGAGACCGCAGGGAAACACTGGATGCAGGCCGCTTCCAACCGGCCCTTTTAGAGATCGATGGGGGAGGCCTATGTCAAGAAGTGAACGTCCTAAATCTGAAATATTGATGATAAGGCTAGATTGTAATAAATAATTTGTTTCTCTATCTGTCATACAGCAACAGAAAAACGGATCGATGTGAACTTTTGCATAGTTATGGTTACAGAGCCGTAGTGACAGGATAATATTAGGAAACCGCAGGGTGGAGCTTTTTAAATCTGTTTCATAACAAAAGGTCATTGAAAGACAACACAATGTAAGGTACAGCAGATTTTTTCTTACGATTTCATAATTGGCCCCACAATAAAAGTTGCTCATAATGTTGAGATGACTGGTATGGCTCAGAGGTAGCGAGTCTACTTTATGAGCGAAGGTAGGGTTCAATTCCTGGATAAACAGATGTATGAATGATATATTTGATTATATATTGTTTTGGGTCTGGCTATTAGGGGTCGTGTCTTTGTGTGAATGCCGTGGCATCCCCAACACCCACAACAACCCTTACTAGCGGGGAGCTACAAGTGTTTTTTTTTTTTTATTTTTATTGCACAAGGGAAGCTTGTTTTAGGAAGTGGGCTTCTAAATGTTAATCACTTACCGAAAACTTCTTCAACAGATGTGAAAGCTTTCCTAAGAAGCTATCATCCAACAAGGTATCAGCCTCATCCAGCACAACGTGGTGTACGTTGTTTAATTTGTAAATCCCAGTCGTCACCAGTTTGCTGTAAGCCCCGAGAGTTGTAATAAGCAAGTCGCAGTATTCTATAGGTGGGTTTAACATCTTCCGTTTGGTACGGCCTCCAATTAGAGTAGACACATTGAGGTTTATGCTCTGGGCTATATTCTGAGCCACATCACCTATTTGAGATGCTGAAATTGAAATCACAATTGAGTTTGACAACACATTTTTCCAGGCGCACCCAGCCGACCTTGGTGTGGGTCAGCAGAGGCCGGACAGGAGTTCCGGAGCACCCGGGATATAGCCAGTGTTCTCTGCTGTCAACGCACTCATGTGTTGTTGTTTTTATGGCTGCTCTTTGGGTGATGCGGATGAACCTCCGCAGTTGATGCTTCTTGGTGGTGGTCGAGTCAAACTCAGGCTCGAAATAATGACTAATTTATTTGAATAAAATTTTCGATTTACATACTAAATGTAAATGTGTACAGTAGGTTATGTACACATTTACAATTATTGAAATATCTGCCGTCAATGTAGACTGCTGAATCAGTGCTTGGTTGATTTTCATCTCTTCATCCAATGACCGACAAGGTTGTTGCCACTTCTTGCAAGTGGGTCATTGCTGACCATGCAGAACTGGGCGTAATACATGTTAGGCTCAAACAAATTAATATTGTGTTTGTAAAAGTTTGTTTCTACACATCTCTGTTACAAGTTCATAGATTTCAATGAAGTTTGGCTTAGACGTAATAGGGTATTTGACTACTTTTGGGAAACTATTGCACATTATTGCCTGATATAATTTAATATATACTGCATTTATATTTTCTAGATATCAGTCGTATTTGCGATATAAATCGAAGTTAAAGTTTGAATTAAAAAATATCGCGCCAAAACGCAGACCTGCATCATAGCTCCGGTCGAGCGACTCATTGACGTCACACAGATCTAAACAACTGCAGCCAGGCAGCAAAAGTTTGATAATCAATAAATTTCTAATAGAAGTAATGGTTTATAAATGTTGTGTAGTGCCACAATGTACAAATACTTCTATAAAGACACCGGAAAAACTATTCGTTCCTGTTCCAATGGACCCCAAAACTCGCAAAAAGTGGTTGGAACTAAGTAGCTCGTAGAGAACCCAAAAGTATTGGAGCTAATTCAAGTGTTTCTATGTGCGAAGATCATTTTGAGTCTATATATTTCTATTAAAATTTGTGTTTTTATTGCATTACTATTTTATGTACTGTTACTTTCTTTTTAAACATTGTAAAGCTTGACATAACCTAACAAAATAGTGATATCCACTTACTACAACATACTTTTTGTACAACTTGATTGAATGTTTTGCTTGGAGAACAATTAAAAATTAATACTTACATTGTAGTTTTAACGTTTTGAGTTCTACAGCGTAGAAACAATGACGTAGATTATTATTGAAGAAATATGCAACCATAAATACATTAATTTTGGGTAAGTTACTGCTGTCTGCTTGCACAAAATGCTTCTCCATTCTACTCACATTTAACCTTCGGACTGTTTTTGGTGAAAATTTCTGGATAAATCGCTCTCAAAATAGCTTTACAACATTAAATTCGCAAATATCAATACAAAATCTGTTTGTTTAGATCTGTGTGACGTCACTAGGGATGAAGCCAATTACAGACAGTTTTCGATCACGTGATCAAATGTCGAAAATACAGTTATTTTATTCGCGTTTTTTACTAAAAATAAGCATATTAGCAAATATAGCAATTAATATCAGCGTAAGGCGTTAATATAGTAACTTATAATGAATCCTCACGCGAGTTGTGATGAAGTAATATCAGAGTGGTTTTCAGAGATCTCTGGTACTAATATACATGCCCAAGATACAAACCTAATTCTCTGCTAGGTGTAATAACAACCGCCAGCGGACTGTTGAATTCCTCCTGTATGCTAGGTTTCCATTGTAAAATGTGTTGAAACAGCGGTAACAAGTACGCCAGCGTCTTCCCGCAGCCAGTTTCCGCAGTCACCACCGTGTTAGTCCCTTGCAGTATCGAGGGAATAGCTTTCGTTTGTATAGCTGTCGGTAAAGTTATACCGTGTTCCAACATAACCTCAACCAACTGAGAGCAAATACCGATTTCGTCGAAACTCTTGCGATAAACACTCTTCTCTTCCTGTTTGTTAGCAGCTCCGTGGATAATAAAGTAGTCATTCTTGGATTTATTGTGTAACCAGCCTTGGGAAGCTAGTTTTATGCCCTCAAACTTGCTGTAGGTCTGCCCTTCGAAATGGTTAAGCTCAGGCCGCTTACATGTTATGATTGGGAGCTTCTTCTTCGCCTGCTGCGCGCTGTAGTAACGGCAGTATGAAGTATTTATTGTTTGTCGCCATTTAGACATTTTAAAAAGAAATTAGGATATATTTGGGAACTTTGGAATACATATAAAGTATTGTAAGTACAAATTCAAAACAAAAAGAAAACATAGCTGACACTGACAGCCCTGACCTGACCACTACACTCTTTTTTGCTACCAGAGCCAGCTAAAGCTCTTAAGACCATACCGCCCCATCAGCCGTATTTTACGGACAAAGGTAAGACAACACTTCACTATCAATGTGCACATTCCAATTCAAATCACACCAACAGTGCTAGTGAAAAGCATCTCTATTGTATTTTCTTTGGTAAAATTTCCAAAAAAAAGCACATCAATTTCTTCGTGTCACGTGTCGTTTGAATAACCATCTTTTCATGCCAAGTTTTGTTGGCGTGATTTAGAGTACGCCTTTTAACTGTTATAAGCCAAGCAAGAGTGCTATGCCAAATCTGTCTAAACACGAAGAAATAATAGCGGATTACCTCATAGATAGACAATCTCACCATCTCCTCCCTCACTGTTGATACCAAAATTGCCCAGTGGCCACGTAAAAAAAATTATATGATTTAGCTGTGTGCTGTGGCTGTGTGATTTAGATAGTTTATTTTTTTAATCGCGTAATGGGCCAAGACAGTCTTAAGAGCATACCACCTAGTCTGCCATGTGATTTACATGGAAGCCGTTTGAGTAACTTTAATGAGATCTCTATTTGGTAGTCAAATTGATCGAAGTAGTCAAAACTCAGTCCAAGTCACATTCTGAGGTCACATTATTATCAAGCATTGCCATTCAGCGTGGTAATGCCAGCAGCATGCTGGGTACGCTGCCAGCTGGTAGGCATCATAATAAGCCAGAAGACGTCCACTGCTGAACATAGGCCTCCACACTGAACGACAGCCTGCCTTTTGCATCCACTGGATGCCCGCGACTCTCACAATGTCGTCGGTCCATCTAGCGGTCGGCCTGCGTCTTCCGGTTCGTGGTCTCCACTCCAGAACCTTTCTTCCCCATCTTCTTCTTCATCTCCATCAGGTTCTTCGAGCGATGTGGCCTGCCTATTGCCACTTCAACTTGCAAATTTTAACAGCTATGTCGAATTATTTTAGTGGCTAACTGGTAGTAGGCCTGATTTGGATTATATCTTGGTCTTTGCGAAATCCAACAGTTTTTAGGGTTCCGTACCCAAAGGGTACCCTATTACTAAGCCTACGATTTCTGTCTGTCCGTCCGTCTGTCCTTTTGAACCGTAATAGATAGACAGTTGAAATTTTCACAAAAGAATATGTAACGTTACGGCGGATTAAACAAATAACAAATAATAAAACGGTCAAAAAGTAAAAACAAAAGGGGGGTAGGTACCCCATATAACAAACGTAGGTATTTTTTTACGTATTTTTGCTTTAGCTCTAATTTAAAAACGATAATACGTACAAGCGTCAAACTTGCCACGATTGTAGTACACACTCTAAACAACAAATAATAAATAATGGTCAAGTGCGAGGCGGTGACAAATTTCTGTTGCCAAGTAGAGTCTGTTAGCACTATTATAAGTGCTAACAGACGCTCGAACGCGGCTGACCTCAACCGCCGTCTGACCAATGGGAGAAAAAGAGAGGGAAATATGATATTCTCACTCTCTCTCCCGTTGATTGGACGGCGGTCCGTCAGCAGCGTTCGAGCTTCTGTTAGCACTATTATACTCGAGCGCCTGTAGCAAACTGCGTAGCAAATTACTCCGACAATTTTGGAAGGCGTTATAATAACTGGTAATTCGGTTACTTGGTCAACCTTATTGTATTTTGTGGTGGTACGGAACCCTCATTGCGTGAGACTGACTCACACTTGGCCGATTTATTGACTTTATTGTTTATTAAGTAATATTAAGTCCATTTAGCCCAAGGCAAGCCCGACTACCCCCGTAAAATTATGAAAAATTTATTTGCTACGGTTTCGAACGTAAGATTATTGTAGCAGATAAATGATAGGTTAATACTACAGTAAAATAATTAAAGAAACTGTTTCTATTCAGCTTTTTAGCTTAGAAGTCGTAGGCAGAAATTTCTCTACGTAGGTAGGTAGGTTACTTATGTAGATTTTAGATAAAATACTTTAATAGATAATTCATAACCAGTTATGCAAGCTTAAAATAAAACACAATGAATAGGTTATCTACATAAGAAACAAACTGGAGGATTGATAATGTATATTTAAGCAGTCAGTTGTATCGGTAGGAAGTGTAGCGAAGGTGGCTCTCGTGCCTCTCGTCTATTTTAATAGTTTATTTACCTAGTACCTAGGTACATGATTGATGCGACTTACGTTGCTTAGATTATGTAAAGACGACTCCTGCGGCGGTTTCCGACCTATTTAGTTACTAAATAAATTTATACACGAAAAAGAATATTCATAATGACTCTCTATATCCATAAACGGAGCAGCATCGGCATCGTGTTTTTAGCATTCTGTGTAGTGGTCGCCGTGGACAGCGGGTAAGTACTAAAGTTTTAAAATAGGTAGGATAATATTATTTTACTGCCATAGGTGGCAAACGAGCAGACGGGCTGTCTGATGGTCATCGTCGCCTTTGGATACCTGCCTACCTGTAACACTAGAGGCACCCCAAATAGAAAAGAAAACTGATACAAAACACTACTATCACTCTCTCAGGTGTACCTAACCCATAACTATATAAAAAAAAACAGAAAACTGCGTAAGCAACATGTTCAGCTTGACAATGTCCCCGACTTGTGTTGGGGGAAGAACAGGTGGAACAACAAAAAAAAAACCCATAACTATAAATAGAATTCTTGAGCCTTGAGGGCTAGTTCCTATTCCAGACTAGGTGTGTTTATTGTTTACCATCTTTGAGCACATCGTCAGTTACCATCAGGGGGCTTAGTCCCAGATTTGATAGTTTTCGAAAACTTTTTTCGGTTACCTTTTGTTCCATACATTGCTGGGCTGAAAGGTATTCGAAAACTTTTTTCGTATTAGAGTGAAGCAATCTATACCGCCGATCTTAGTTCCTCCGCGTTTCCGCTGGAGGCGCTTTACTAAAATGTGTCATAGATAAAAATATGAATGTATGGAACAATACGTAAACGAAAAAAGTTTTCGTTAACTATCAAATGTGGGACTAAGCCCCCAGATGAGTAATGTCCAGCCTTTTTTTTTACATCGGACTAGGCTAACATTGACTGTGATCTCACGTGATGGAAAGCGAAGATACGGTCGAAGGTAAGTAAGAGTACGTTTGCCTATTGTAGTAAGTACCTACTACCTAACCTGCTAACCTCAGATCAGACACATAATGGAGATATGCCTTAGTATAATTCGTTGGTGTTCAAATGTACGTACTATCCGTGTTTCATCCACTTTTTACTGTAATCCCTAAGACACTTTGTAAACTGTAAGTACCTACGGCACGTTTACTAATTTTTCATGCACATTAAGAAACTTGGAGCGACACTAATGAAGGTCATCTGCAGGGCGAGTTCCGACTTCAAGCCTGATTTAGGCCAAGTTCGATCGCACCCACCCGCCACTTTATTATTCTGCGGAAACAAACGCCTGCGTAAAGCCAAAGTTTTGATAGCGCTTATAATTTTATTATTATTGTTAGGTAAGCACTTACAAAAAAAAACGCAGCAATTACAGACACTGCAACGCAATGTGAACACAAGTAGGTACTTGTGTTCACATTGCGTTGCAGTGTCTGTAATTGCTGCGTTTTTTTTTATCCTCAGACTGCACGCACACATTTTAACATTTTAGGCACCAATGCAAATGTATAGGTACTACCTACCTACTTACTCAAAGCACCTATGACTTGTTTGAACCCTGACAACCTACCTACTGCAGGGTTAGAAAACGTGCACACGAATAAAAAAAATCTTTACGAAAGTTAATTATTTTTCTACCAATCTTCAGGATGCTGTTGGATGCGCTATGCTTAGCAGAAGTAAAGTTGCTTTTCCCACTTCTGAAGTTGTTACAATTGATTCTGGTGGTACTGACATCTTTCGGTTTCGGCGAGAATTATCCACAGGCAACCGTCTACAGTAAGTCAATTCAACAATAATTCTGACCTTTCTCCCTCCAAAAAAATATTCTCAGCTCTTGGGAAAAACCTTTACTTCCTTGCTGCAGATGGCCAGAGCTTCGACTTTATTGTGGTAGGTGGAGGATCAGCTGGCTGTGTGCTCGCCAACCGCCTCACTGAAGTTGCCAACTGGACTGTTCTGCTTATAGAAGCTGGTGGTGAACCTCCGGGAATCGCTCATGTGAGTAAAAGTCCGTGCAGACAAACTCTATGTAGATTTTTTCATGGTCTAATAGTACCTAAGTCAATAGAAAATATTTATCTATATTTTTACTAATGATACCTACTTATAGGTACTTATAGTATCTACCTACTATCGTACTATTATTTTTAGGTATTTGATAATTTGGATTTAGGATCTATGTCTGCATGAATTTTGTTTTTGTTTCAGAGCCCCGGCATATCAGTTCTCGTCACGCCATCTTTGCCAAACTGGCAATACCATAAAATCAATGATGGATTCTCAAGTCAAGCTCACAAAAGTAAAGACAACCTAAAGAACTTCGGCAAAATGCTCGGTGGCTCTAGCGGGACCAATTTTATGTTCTATGTGAGGGGGAATCAAGCAGACTTTGACGGCTGGGCTGAGAAGGGAAATGAGGGGTGGGATTGGGACAATGTTACCTACTACTTCAAGAAAAGTGAACGGCTTAATGATAAAGATATTCTATCGAGCGATACGGGCCATTTACACAACACAGATGGATATTTGGGAGTCTCCAGATCTGTCTACAAAGATAGAACGAGCGATTATTTCCAAGCATTTGAAGAAAACGGGCACAACATCCTCGAGGACACAAATGGTTATCAGCAACTTGGGTATTCTCCCCCGATGTTTACATTTGATAATAACTTTAGGCAGCACACGGCTCAGACTTTTCTGAAACCAGTCGTGGATCGACCAAATTTATTCATACTGAAGAATACGCACGCAAGAAAAATCTTAATGGACGAAAATAGAACAGCTAAAGGTGTCGAAATAAAGCTTACTCGTGGGGAAATTATAACCGTAAGAGCTGGGAAAGAAGTAGTTTTATCAGCAGGTGCGATCAATAGTCCCCAATTACTCATGCTTTCTGGAATAGGTCCTAAAAAGCATTTGGAGGAGAAAAATATTGAAGTCATGGTTGAGTCGCCAAACGTCGGACAGAAGCTGCAAGATCACATGATGGTGCCCATCGTGATAGGCGGAAAGAAAAACTTGCACTCAATATCGCACAATCTGGAGTTATTGATGAATTTGAACGGGTTTCCCATGCCTTCTCTTTTAGGATTCGCTGCCGTCAACAAGAGCCAATTATTCCCAGATTATGAAGTGACTGCCATAGCCGTTCCGACCGCGTCCATAGTCCATGTGATAATGTGTTCAGAGCTACTGCTACTGGACGATAGTATATGTGCAGCCATGGCTCGAGCAAGTGTTCAAAGACAGTCACTTTTCGCTCTCGTAACTCTGTTACACCCTAAATCCAGAGGGAGAATAATTTTAAAAAGTTCAGATCCTGAAGACACCGCTGGGATAGATATCGGATACTTTTCAAACTTAGATGATATAGGAGTTTTCGCTGATTCTGTAGAAGATTTTATAAGTGTTAAGAACACGAGTTATTTTAAAAGTGTCGATGCTAGCGTTGTTGATTTAGGCGTGGCACAGTGTGTGGATAGGGTGTTTGGGAGTAGGGAGTATTGGGAGTGTTATGTGGTTAATTTGGCAAGTACGCAGTACCACCCGGTGGGTACGTGTGCGATGGGGCCTGAAGGAATAGGCGTGGTGGACGCGCGGCTGCGCGTGCGCGGCGCGCGTGCTCTGCGCGTGGTGGACGCGAGCGTGATGCCCACCATCACCAGTGGCAATACCAATGCGCCCACTATCATGATCGCAGAGAAGGCATCCGATATGATCAAGGTTGATCACGGTTATCACGTTTAAACACAAACTCCTCGTAAATAGAGATAGCTTTTGTACCATATCAACCGAATTTTGCGTTTTTTTTTAGGTGATGAAATTGTGATAATTTTGCAGAATTTAACACAATGTACCGACATAGGTACATACATGGTCAGAGCGTTCGGTAAATTACCCGACTGCCCAAGAAGAAGGGTTAATTCTTTTCTGTCGTATCTATGTATGATAACTTATGAGACAATGTAAATAAAATAAAAAATACAACAACATTACAATGAAACTATTATCTAGGTTTTTGACAGGCGGCTTTATCGCTTCAAGCGAACTCTGCCACACAACCGTCCATGGAAAGGCATTGCAAAGAAAAATAATGGTAAGTACGTGTGTAACTTTTTTAATGTTTCTTTTTATATTACCTCTTATAACCTAACCAGGTTAACCGATTTTGATGTATTAGGTGTCGTTAGATTTGTCTTCATGCCTAGTCTATATTTTGCAGTAGTTTGTTTTCTTTTTCTTTTAATTAATCTGCTTGTTTTAACATTGTGATTATTACGTCATGGGTTCGACAACATTGTGATATTTATAATTAGTTTAGTATGTGTGTATACACAGCATAATAGGTACCTAGTTGGAAAATGGCCAACAATGAACTTAACATTAAAGTTATAAATTTTAATAAATTATAATTATATTGGTAAGCTTTTTTTTTTTGATAATTATTTAAAATACACCTTTATGCTTAGTAATTAGGTACCTTCATTGCACGAAGTAGTTTTTAATACTGAATGTGCTTGATATTAAAAAAATATAGATAAATAAAATAAATAAATATTTGGGATATTTTTGCACACACGGTCATCGGACCCCAAACTAAGCAAAGCTTGTGATATGGCTGCCAGAGACTACATATATAGTTTTAAATACATACTTAAATAGATATTAACATCCAGATATAGAACAAACACAAATGTTCATCACATAAATGTTTGCCTTAGGTGGGAATCGAACCCACGCCCCCAAGCTCAGAAGTTAGGTTCACTACCAACTGGACCAACGGGCTATCTAGATAAGTAGGTACTAGGTACTAGGTACGTACGTAATCAACCTTATTTGTTACAAGGACCTTTATGTTTATGAAGAATCAAAATGTGAGTAGCTTACCTTGAAACTTATTTTTGAAACGTAATCTACTATTCAATCTGAGGAGACAAAGGGTGTTTGTTAGGCTTCTTGATGTAGTGAACAATTTTAACTAGAAAGTGATAAATAAAACATGTTATTATGTCACCTTTGTAATCAAAAGTATAGCTACAAAGTTTAGGCTTCACAAATAACGATACAACTTACAACTAAATACTTTAACATGGGGACAAAAAAATATTGTATAATATACTTTAATCACAGAATAGTGTCTAGGTATTCCACTCGTGCGCATGTAGTTCATTTGCGACGAATTCGTTGTACCATTCTCAAAACTGATTTGATAGCTCTACAATTATTAGTATTTGTCAATGCGTGAAATAGACAGCAATCATTTTAGCAATAAACTTATATCTAAGCTGGTCAAGCTGGAATGCGAACATAAAATCGGGTTCGGTCAGATTACGTAGCAATCAGTACCTACCCTTAGTACAAGTTTTGATAGTATTAGAAAACTTTTTTATTGCGCGATTGAAAGTAATCTATACCGCCGATTACTACCGATTTTAGTTCCTCCTCGTTTCCGCTGGAGGCGCTTTACTACAATGTATGGAACAATACGTAAACGAAAAAAGTTTTCGAATACTATCAAAACTTGTACTAAGGGTACAGGCAGCAATTAGTCTATTTGAGTAAATCGCAATACACATCATCAATATAATGACACAGTAGATATAGCAGTAGTACGACTCTAAACAAACGCCCGAATCGAGTGACTACGATGCTTCACGGTACGCTCAGAGCGATAGTCGCACGCGCTGCATCATTGAGATTGGCCGTGCTTGTGTCGTCAGCGTAGTAGCGTACATAACAATGTAAAACCCTATAGGAGCAACCCTAGCCCCGTGACCGACAGTAGGTGTTGAATTTAAAGACACGTACGAGTCAGACTACTGCTTTAGCTTAATATCTACTGTGATAATGACGTCACTTGTCATATTTTGATGTTGTATTGGCCATGCCTACCAGAGACAGAGTGCTCCTTGCTATCTAATTTGGACCAGTTTTCTCTCTCATACTGTTGTATGCTATTTTGATATTTAATGTTTTATTATTCATATATGATTAATTATAGAAGCCGTCTTTTATGTACGCAATCCAATTAAGTATAAAATACTTGAGTTTTAGAGCGTAGATTAAATTTTAAATAGTTCAAAAATACTCGACCATTGGGGTTTGAACCCGCAACACCCGGGACAGTACCCCGCTTCCTTGCCCACGCAACTTTAGAGATGTAATTCATAAAAACTCCACAGACTAGTTTGTCCTAAAAATCGTCTCGCTTTTTCGTCAGCAAAAAAAATTACAGGTCAATTTAAAGCATAGATTAGTTTATCAAGCATTTATGAATTAGAGGTTAGAGGCATTTATGGTTTAGTAAATGGAACAACAAATTCGACGACGCGTATTAGTATTTATTTGACTAGTAACGTAGTAACTTGTTAATAGATTTAGATGGTGGATTACGGCTTACTTGCTTCGAAGCGCATTAGGCCGTCGCTACGAACCACAGAAAAGAATAAAAATTCGTTTAAAACTACTTTTCGTTTCTACTTCTCTTTTCAGAACTTTGATTGCAGGGCCGTCGGCTTTTGTTTTGCTGTCACATTTGCATGTCGTGGAATAACATAAACATTTTGTTGTGTTCACATTTACAAGGATCGTAGAATGACTACGAGTACAATATTATCAGCGTATAACAAAAAAAAAACATGAAAGTAGTACACAAGTGTAAATTGTAGTACAATATGACCCTGTTAGGGAATGGCAACAGAAAGAACAAAACTGTATATTTGTTTGTACATCATCCTTGAAAAATTCATCCAGAGTGTTGACTAACATTTGGATTCTTAGAAGCCTTGAGAACATTAGTGAAGCTGTATTCTTTGTCTTCTAATTTATTTGGTAGTTTATTCAATATTTTTACGGCCGTTTGTTGGGCCAGATCTATGAATTACCAGCAATGAAACTACCGTTCTTTATCGATCGTCAAATTTGACAGTTAAGATCATCAAACTCGATAAAATGCAATTTGATCAGTACTCGCTGTGCTCGATTCTATGGCATTTTATCGAATTTGACGATCGATAAAGAACGATACTTGCACTGCTGATTAGACTTCGGTTCATTAAGTTTATACCTATAATGCGATCTAATTTTGCGCGGATTGTCTAGGTCGGGATATTTTTTACAAAATTGGGTGTTTAAATATACAGGGTTACTCTGAAAAGGTGTACTAAGCCGAAAGAGGTTCATTATACTCATCATTATGGACAACTTTTATTAGGAGACCAACCCAAAAATCGCGTAAAAATATATCAGCTGTTCACGCATTTTGTTGAGTGCGAATGACAGTTTTCTATGGAACAGCATTTTTTTTTTGCGGTTTCTGTTTTGCTGCCATAGTAAAAGTTGTTCATAATTATGGGTACTATGGACTCCTTTCGGCTTAGTTCACCTTTTCCTCGTAACCCAGCATATACCTATTCAAATATAATTATTCAATGGCTACCTAGAAAATTCCTCAAATTTGGGCTCATTTGTTTTGTGAAACGAAAAGACAACATACATACGAACAGTGCAGTTTGTAGTATATCTTTTATTATCATCATCATCATCATCATCATCTCTCATTAAACCTTACTTTAATTTTAAGCTTAACTTTTTTTTCAAACCGGCCACTCTTTTATATTCTTACTAAAAACAAGATTAAAATAAAAATAAGTCGATTGAGATGATGATGATGATGATAAAAGTTATACATAAAAGTCTGTCATAATATAAAAATATTATAACAGGAAACATGTATCCACACGAGACACTTGAGAACAAATAAAGACAATACCCGTGAAATACAAAAACATATTTCGTTCCATTAACAATTAGGTACGAATCGTAATGTTAAACTAAACAGGTTGGTTAAGCGTACAGTCAGCGTCAAATTCATTTTGGCGTTCAGTATCGTAGTTTTTTATGCCATAGGTGGCATACAATCAGACGGGCCGCCTGGTGGTAAGCAGTCACCGTCGCCTATGGATACTTGTAACACTAGAGCCATCACAAATACGTTGCCGAACCTTAAGAACTCTATTAACTCGCCTTTTGAAGCTATGTAGTAGCTTCTCGAAAACACCGCGGAAGGTAGCTCATTCCACATTTTGCAGGTGTGAGCAAGAAAGATCGTGTGAATCGCACAGTGTGCGATTCCCACTGATCTATGATGTGTGATGTGTGATCTATGATGATGTCAAACGCATATAAATTCTAAGGCAAACGCTTCTGAAAATTTCGGCTGGTGGTAGTGCTGCTTATTGCTGATACGTTACCCCAAAAATATAAGTTATTAAAAAAAGCGCAATGTGATGCAAATATAACATCAGCTGACGCTCAGAGGTAATGTCTGTCTGTACCTTAGACTGTCGAGTTACGACTTTATTACGAATGTATTTCCAAATCGTCATTTTTGCAAACATCGCTACGATTACCTATAATAATGTGTATGCTGATGACTCGAGCGATCGTTACGATCGAAATAACTTCGCAAATCGTCAGTGTAATAGGGCTAAGCTGGCCCGTATTGATTTCTTAAAGTTGCCAGTCACTGAACAGAAAGGTAAATAAAAACCAGTAGTTTACGCTATAGTTTCTGCTTGGCGGAAAAACTCTACTGAATGCTTATATTTTCGTTTTTCCAACAGACACAGAAACAGAGTACAAAATGTACAGTCGGTATTTTATTCAATGTAATTGTAAAGTATTTTTACTTTTATCCGGCGACAACAGACTGGATCTACTCGACAAAAGAATAATGCCACAATGATAAATATCTGACCTTGTAACAACACACATACTGCACGTAGTACATACACTTAAGAGTCGAGACGACTTAACAACGAAAATATTTTACATAGTTTACATTACAGAGCGACAAAAATAACTTATAGCCTACGCTGACGGAATATTTACCCGAACGCCAGAAACTGCGACAGAGGCAAACAGCTCGTGCTCTTACCAGTGGGTATTCAGTAGGAGCCATCGAGATACAATTCCTATAGTCACAATCTCTCAGTGAAAACAGTCGAAATACGTCCGAGCGTCATTGTACATACATTGTATCAATTATATACTTCACAATGCCACATTTACTCCAATTTATACGTTATGTCGCTTGCATAGTGTTCAACGTTAGTTGTCCGCTATGTTATCGTAGCTCTGGCATCGCACGGCGTTGTAGTCGGGTCGCGGCTACCTTGTAACTAACCAAAGTCTGCGTCATTTCTCGCGTAGCGTGCGCCGAGTTTTTTGGCACTATTGTGACTCTATATGTATTGTATCTCGATGGTAGGAGCATAAGGAAACTATCAGCTAGCATGTATTGTTTGCGATGGAAGTTATCCAAGTTTTTTTAAAATAAATAAAGCATAATAATTACGTACTAACATTTGATTACATACTTGATTCGAATGCGTAGTGCAGACGTTTCACAGTCAAGCATATATCGATTCTGTATCCTTGAAATAAACTTAAAAGTGCCGCACCTCGGTGCGCTTACTTAGCCACTGGTTTGCTTAATATTCACAAGACTTCAAGATTTGCCCGGACTCTTTAAGAACGAAGCCAGTTCAGTCTTTGAAGACAAAAATTGTTTATAGTTAAACAGAAAATTACAATATGGAACTTGGCGTGGCCCTAGTTAGCAAACAGTCAAAATCTAATAACTAAGTAAATTTTTCAATAAACATAGTCATTTCATAACTTTAAAAATATGCACAGACCTCAGTTAAAACCCTTCGCTGTTTGATAAGTGGGCCATTGCAGTGTAAATTAATATTTATTTAATTAATTGTATATTACAGGAGTCAAGCATAACAACTATTTATATGCATATTTTATATCTTACAGAAACCCATTTAGATACATTTAAAGAATTACTTTAGATATAATATAGTCTGCTTCTCAGGAGTAAACTGACTTTTGAATATTTATAATACAATACTGTTTTAAACTATCACGGTTGTTCACTAAAGTTATATGATTATTCCATTTATTATCCCGCAAATAATCATATAACTACAACACTGCGTCAGCACTGTCGCAGCCACCCACCTGAGTCGAACCGTCCATACACCGACAGCAGCAGCGGAGGATGCCGCCTGTAGAAAGCGGCAGAAGTACGCGGCAATGGAGCTAACCTAACAGTATTATTTTGTACCCATTGCCGTGGAAACTATGGGCTGTTGGGGCACTGAGGCCAAGAGTTTGATTGCAGAACTTGGCCGCGACTAACGAGATAACGGTGGCGACTCCCGCTCTGGCTCGTTCCTGGTGCAAAGATTGGCCATTGCCATTCAGCGTGGGAATGCTGCCAGTGCCATGGGCACTTTTGCTTCAGGAACGATCCGGGACGGGCTGTTTGACTAGACTAGATTTTTAGTATGTAATTAGAATAGGGTATTTGACTACTTTTAGGAAACTATTGCACATTATTGCTTGATATAATTTAATGTATACTGCATTTATATTTTCTGGATATCAGTCGTATTTGCGATATAAATCGATGTTAAAGTTTGAATTAAAAAATATCGCGCCAAAACGCAGACCTGCGTCATAGCTCCGGTCGAGCGACTGATTGACGTCACAAAAAACAGGCACCAAAAGTTTGATAATCACTAAATTTCTAATAGAAGTAATGGTTTATAAATGTTGTGTAGTGCCACAATGTACAAATACTTCCATAAAGACACCGGAAAAACTATTCGTTCCTGTTCCAATGGACCCCAAAACCCGCAAAAAGTGGTTGGAACTAAGTAGCTCGTAGAGAACCCAAAAGTATTGGAGCTAATTCAAGTGTTTCTATGTGCGAAGATCATTTTGAGGTACATATTTGAGTCTATATATTTCTATTATAATTTGTGTTTTTATTGCATTACTATTTTATGTAGGTACTGTTACTTTCTTTTTAAACATTGTAAAGCTTGACATAACCTAACAAAATAGTGATATCCACTTACTACAACCACAGAAGACATAATAGACACAGAAGGTTCACTCCGCGAAGAAATTTAAATAAATAAGGACTCTATATACGAGGCAATAAAGTAGCAATTCAACTCGTACAGCGCTGGATACCGCTCGCTATATTCACCTAGAAAGCCGCTCTCTTTCTATCACGTAGCTCTATCTCTCCTGACGCAGCACGTGTAAAGTTAGGGTTGTCTTCTTGATATTTACAGAGAATCATCATCATCATCAGCCAGTAAACGTCCACTGCTGAACTCATGCCTCCCTCTTCGAGAGGGGTGTTACACAGAATACTTATAATTATTTTCCTTCCTTGTCCGAGAGATTACATAGGATTTACATGTGCAGCACTGCGTCTTGCGGTCACTTTTTCCACAAATTTTAAAGCTTTTTCGTCACTATAAGTTGATTTTATTCCGCGTAAAAATTGTAATTTCTGCATTGGGATTGGGGGATTGCGCAATATGGGAAAACGTAAAAAAAAACCCACCAAGAAATTGAGAAAAAAATAAAAAAACTACAAAGAAAGTTGGAAGAACAAAGCAGTGAAAACTCTGAAGATGTGCCAGAGCACATGGTACCCGGCAACATGTCGCCGGAAAATGAAGTTCTAATCGACCTCTTTGGCAATAACGCAGGTAAATAATACCAAAAACCATTCACTTATCACTTCAGTGGCTTAAATATGTCCGTGTTGCCCATAATACAAACATGTATGTAAGCATATGGGTGGCTACAACAATAATCTAAATTTATAATTACAGAACTAATTGGGTACCTACTCTCATAAATGAAGAGAAATTATGTTTAATAATACATAAACGCACCATTACCTATACAATTAGTTATGGCTTGAGCGCAAACTGAATGTTTGCGACGCCCATAAACTACATACATTGTGACAAAGATAATACTTATATGCTCCAATTCCTATATTAGTTATGGCTTGAGCGCAAACTGAATGTTTGCGACATCCATAAACTATATACATGCCTAAAATAGGTTTTTACTGTTATTTCAGATGATCAGAACCAAACAGAAAGTGATAACCAAACTGTTACTACTGGCGAACAGCCGGAGAAAATCTTAGACTCTACGGTGCTCGAAATACTAGGAGACAACCCGGCAGACAAGAGCGATCAGGGACCTCCAATCCATAACAGCATTGCTGGAAGATAGAGTAACATTATATCCTTAGGGCTTGATAGAGATAAAGTCAAAGCTGTTCAAAGAATATCCAGCACCAGTAAACTGCCCTCTAATAAATGCACCAAAGCTTAACTTAGAGATAAGAGCTGCAGTATCGGACTCCGTAGCCAAAAAAGATAAAATACATGAAATAAAACAGAAACAACTGGGTGCAGCATTATCATGTCTTGGACAAGCAATGGATATTTTAATTAAGGGACAAGATCACCAAGCTCTGAAAGATGTTAGTGATGCAGCACGACTGCTATGTGACCAGCAATATTTTGAATCATTGACAAGACATATGATCTTAGCGGTGGTAAATAAAACAACAAAGGATGCCATACAAGGCGTGAAGCCAGATGAATGGCTCTTTGGCAAAGACCTGACAGAAAGAATCAAAGCATGTAAGGCTGTTACCAGATCAGCAAACGACATAAAAAACAGACCATACCGACCAAGCAGTGCTGCACATGTAAATCCTATGTAATCTCTCGGCAAGGAAGTTCAAATAATTATCATCAATCATCACTTAACAGGTAAGCTCGATTGATTCTCAAGTATTTACTTACCAGCTATGTATCCTATGTAGTACCTACCTATTACTTATATTCTACTTTAATTGGAACGACATAATATTCTGAATTTGGTCCAATAACAATCATGCAAAAGTATAAGTTTAAGAACCCTATTACAAGATCATCATCCCGATGCATATTTAGGTGAAAACTACATGAAACATGGAGACCTCATTTGGGAGCCCTAATTTGCTGATTCTGTTGAAAATAATTGACGCGACGTGGCTAGCGTAGCGTGCGGGCTGGGCGCGAGCCGAGCGGCTACTGATTGCTCTGCTATGACCCTCTCGGGAAGGGACACCGGCCGAACATACCTAAAGTCAGGAGTGCGCCATGCCTGCTACAACATACTTTTTGTACAACTTGATTAAATGTTTTGCTTGGAGAACAATTAAAAATTAATACTTACATTGTAGTTTTTACGTTTCGAATTCTACAGCGTAGAAACAATGACGTAGATTATTATTGAAGAAATATGCAACCATAAATACATTAATTTTGGGTAAGTTACTGCTGTCTGCTTGCACAAAATGTTTCTCCATTCTTCTCACATTTAACCTCCGGACTGTTTTTGGTGAAAATTTCTGGATAAATCGCTCTCAAAATAGCTTTACAACATTAAATTCGCAAATATCAATACAAAATCTGTTTGTTTAGATCTGTGTGACGTCACTAGGGATGAAGCCAATTACAGACCGTTTTCGATCACGTGATCAAATGTCGAAAATACAGTTATTTTATTCGCGTTTTTTACAAAAAATAAGCAATTTTATATAAAAAAATCAATGAAATATGCTTTTCCATTATGTCATGTTTATGGATGATGTCAATTGGCATAATATTTTCAATACAGTCAAATACCCTATTAAGTAGTTTAGTAATTAAGTGACGTATTAATGATATAATGGTATTAATGATTAATGGTATAATGATAATATTCAATATCATATAACTTTAGTAAATATAATACATATATTGGGATCAATACCGAGAACATTTTTTAAATCTCTACAATCTACATAGTATAAATTAAAATCACTTTCCGCGTCTGTCTATTTGTCTGTATGACCACTAACTCCTAAACCACGCAACGGATTTTGATGCTGTTTTCACCATCGTGAAAAATTATCTAACTAGCGACCCGACCCGGCTTCGCACGTAAATTACACCCGTGCGAAGCTGAGGCGGGTCGCTAGTAAAATATAACTTTGTTAGCGTACGGCCACAGCAGTGTTCGAAACGTCAGTAATTACAGTCATGCAAAATAAACGCGATAAAACCCGTTGAAGTGTTTAATTTCAAAAGGATATAGAGTTCAGATTTAAAATGTATATAAGTTCTCAAAATTTACACGAATATAACTCCTCTATCTACCTACTAGCTGGGCCTTAACGAAAAGCCTTATAGCCAAAATAGCCATTTTCCAAAGGGCAACAGAAAGGTCCATGCTAAGAATTAAGCTCAAAGACAAAATCAGAAACGTTAGCATCCGGAAAACCACAAAAATACTAGATGCCGCAAGCATGCTTTGCAGGCTTAAGTGGAAGTGGGCTGGTCACGTTGCGAGAGCTACAGATGGGCGCTGGAGCGATCGAATCCTGCACTGGTACCCCAGAGAAGAAACCAGGTCAAAAGGGCGGCCCAGAAGAAGATGGCGTGACGACATAGTCGAAGCTGCCGGAATCACCTGGACGAGAATGGCGCAAGAGCGACAAGAATGGCGTTGCATGGAGGAGGCCTATACCCAAATTTGGGTGCCCAAACAATACAATTAACTACTACACAGTGAAATTTTATGTAATTTATTTGGGAATAAAGGCTTTATTTATTTATTTATCTACCTACGGCCAATGTACGCAATAAGCCTTTTAAGGACAAAATAGAACACATGGGCAAAGTAAATATATAAGCTAAAGCAGTAGTTCGACTTTAAAAAATCGATATGCGTTTAAGGTAGGATCAGACTGACGGCGTATGCTTAGCAATTTAATACAAGTACACACAAAGGGTGTCATTTGGGTATACAACATTTTAAAGAATAATAATATTATAAGTATTCAATAATTCCTATAATAATGGGTGTTAACGGTTCGTAGTCCCACAAATATCAAAAGTTCTATTATAGTTCTAGGTAAATACGACACTTTACCTGAATCACGCAAACGGAATTATTTGCAAGTGAAACCAATATCAGATATTGATTCTATTTAGTTAGAAGTAATGTGTGACGGTAATTTATCTACACATTTATTAAATTTAAGAGATTTAAAAAAAAAAACATGGTACATTTTTACACACTGTCATCTAACCCCAAACTAAGCAAAGCTTGTGATATGGCTTCCAGATACTGATATACATGCATATATTTTTAAATGCATATTTAAATAGATATGAACACCCAGAACAAACACAAATGTTCATCACAAGAATGTTGAAAAAAAATATCAACTTATACCATGTATAATTATAATCATAAACTAGTTCAATTTTATTTATTATTATTTACTAGCTGCACCCCGCGGTTTCACCCGCGTTATATCCGGGATAAAAGTAGCCTAATTTACTCCTTATAACATCAGCTATCTGCCAGTTAAATATGGAAACAATGCAACCCTCTTGAAGCAACCTCCTTGGTAGTGACAGCCACCTTATATGACTTAGTTTTTTTTTCAATGTTGTAATCTTCGCTGCCTGAATGCAGTTTGCATGAGTTTTCCCCGTCAGTTACAATCTGGGTGTCTTAAAGCGAGAGTGAATCGGTTTCTTCTAGCAAGCATGCTCCATCGTAGACCGCATCATCACTTAACATCAGGCGAGATGGTGGACAAGACCAACCTTATCCATTATTTAAAAAAAAAAGTAATTTAAGTCAATGTAGATTTCAATACTTGTTCTTGTTTTTTGTAGGGAAAATTAATATTTTCCCTCATAAACACCGACATAAAAATCTTGATCTAACCGCTACTAAACTCACATGTCATGATCACTCGCTGGGCTAATCTAAAGATTGCCTGAAAATTTCATCAAAATCGGTCCTGCCGTTTCAGAGTTCATAAGAAACATACATACACAAATCGCCTTATTTATATAATTATTTCTTATATCTTATTTAATGACATTAATTATCCATTGTGTATTTTTCTAATTTTAATTTCTTTTAAGTATTATAATATTGTGTAACATTGTCTCATTGGTGTAATTGGCGCAAGCCGTACTAATAAAATAAACAAATACAAATACAAATATAGATGGAAGATTTATTATATAAAAAAAAAACAATCAACTTTTAATTATCCTTGAATTTTATATTGTTTTCTAATGCAAACCCAACACATATTTCGCTGTTGATTAATTCTAATCGAATACGCCTTATATTGTCAGTGTTTTATTAACTTTTTATTCAATCTGGGTGTCTTCAAGTCGAGATTGAATCGGTTTCTTCTAGGCAAGCGTGCTTCATTGTAGACCGCATCGTCGCTTAACATCATGCGAGTTGGCAGCCAAGGGCAAGTCTATTTACAATAGTAAAAAAAAAAATGTATATCAGTCTCTGGCAGCCATATTACAAGCTTCGTTTGGGGTCAGATGACCGTGTGTGCAAAAATATATCTAATATTTATTATGTCGGCCGAACTAAGTCTGTAGTGCGCGTTGGTTATTATAGTATGTGAACTATGATAGCAAATTAACGGCCTTACTTATAAACGTTACTTAAGTTAAACAAAGCTTAAAATTGCTCTGTCTTGTTTTCACCAGTGACAATTTCCGTCAACGAGAAGTTGCTTGAATTTTATGTATTGCTTATCTTTTAAGTAACGTTTATAAGTAAGGCCTTAGATGTTTAGTTGATTAAATCAGGCGTAACTTTGCGTAGAAGCGGAAATACACTAGAGATCCGTCAGAAAAACAGTTTTGAATTTAGATGTTATTTGCACGGAAATATTTTTTGTTATAATTGAGTCAATGTTAGTCGAACAGTCAAGTTAATTATAATTATTGGTCGTAAAGAACGAAACCTTGATAGATAGACAAAAATACTTTTTATGGCGTTTATTAGCATATTTTTTTTCCATAGTATATAGGCTTGTCTGAGTTTATTGAATTTGTCTAAGTCGTTGACGTGTCTATAATTCAATTTATGGAATGAGCTCCCCGCGGCTTTCCGAGTAACTATAACTAGGGTTCTTCAAAGGGGCTGTTAATAGAGTATATAAGGGTCGGCAACGTATCTGTGATGCCCCTGGTGCTACAGGTATCCATGGGAGACGGTGATCGCGTACCATCAAGCAGCCCGTCAGATATAGTTTGCCACTTATGGCATTAAAAAAAGTTATCTCGTAAGAGACAATGCTAATGACACCCTTACACACCACATCATACCTTTTCCAGCAGTCATCTATTATGGCAAAGTCTAAAAGATAAATTATGTAAGATGATATTTTCTATGGCGCGGTGTCAATAGAAATGATGTGATACTACATGATTTCCTGTTCCGTACCAATACTTTGAAAACAGTTATATGATTATTAACCGGATATTTACCGTGATAAGCTTGTGGATGGATCTCACGATATTTCAGCGCAGTTACATGCACCATGTTCACGGGAAGACTGATAAATGCGGGTGGTTAGACGAAAATTCAAAGTTAGGTGCAGACAAAACGATCTACCCTCTTTCTTAGTTTTGCTACGGTTATCTGGAACTTGAACTCGAACTTAAGACCCGACAAAACACAATTACCGTATTAAAATAATATTATTAAATATAGAAAGAGGGTAAGGTCGTTTTTGTCTGCACCTAACTTTGAACTTTTTAACTAACTACCCGCATTCTTCAGTCTTCCCGTGAACATGGTGCTAACTGCGCTGAAATATCGAGAGCTCATTCCACAACATCACGATAAATATCCCGTTAATAATCTTATAACTTGTAGTGAACAACCGTGATAGTTTAAAACTGTAATACTTTGAATGTTGAGACATATTTGAACACACGTGTAACGTTTGCTTATATTATGTACATCAAACCTTGAGTTGGAATTAAGTATTACAATAGTTGGGGATTGAATGCCGTACTTTAGAGTCTTTGGACTTATAAATCTATGTAAATATAGTACAAGATAATGGTCTTGATTCAGAATTGCCATCTTCTAAATGTTCGAATGTTGCCATCTTTTTGTTTCATATTGAAACAGTAAAGAAGACGTAGATATTTTAAGACTGTCAGATTATAAAATGTTGCCACAGAATCGAAGCCACTATTTATTTATTTTATTTAAGCTAAATATATTTTTACAGATTCCTTCTTATGAATAAAGAACTAAAACGCCTTATAAACCTTTAATAGCTTTAAATAAATAATTTTTAATATTATTTGTCTTGTTTCGCACGTGTCATTTACATTTGTAAGAACCACAGAAAAGAGAAGTAAATAGAACGGAAATGAGAAGGAAAATCTGTTACCAGGCTTTATGAGTGAACCTTGATTGAACATTCTTATTAAGATGAACGCGTCGAACTCCGCGTCACAGTTGCTAACTGATTTCTAATGACTGACATTTCGTTTATATGTGTGCAACTGGCTACAACAAATTTCTTACAAAAATGCCTTGACAGCCGTTCTAATTTAAACATTATTTTTTTCTGTGCTATAACAGTTCACTTTTTGACCTTTCTATTGGCTCGTTGAAAAAAGTTTTGTCAATTTTAAACTTAATCAATGTGAAAATACGAACTATTTTACAGTAAAAGGGAAAACTAAAATAAGTTTATCAGACGCTTTAAGTTTTAAGGGTATGATTATTGCACAAATATTATTATAAACAGTTTTAATTTATAATATTATAAATATAAACCTTTCATGTTTACAAAAAAAATTAACACTAAGAATTAAATTTTATCTTATAAATAGAAAAGTAGATACAACTATTTACAGAAACAAGATAGGGCCAAAAATATTTTTTTATTGCAAGTTTTTTTTTTCTTTATTTGTATTTTTAAATTCAAAATCATGTGAATTAAATTACTCTAAGTCAATAGTTTTACGCTTTGTAAACATACAAATGTACTTTTGACCCCTAATGGCGGGTCTTAACTATCAGTCAAAACTGACAGCTTTACCGAACTCCTAATAGACAAAACAGGGCCCCAAGTACCGTTCTTTATCGATCGTCAAATTCGATAGAATGCCATAGAATCGATCATAGTGAGTACTGATCAACAGACATTTTATCGAATTTGACGACCTCAACTGTCAATTTGACGATCGATAAAAGAACGGTACTTGCACTGCTGAGGGCACGAGTATGTTACTGACAGGGTTATCAGTACACTAAAGAATAAATAATTGAAGAAATACTGTTAAGTTTGTTTTGAAAAATTCAGTGAACGTAATACGAAATCTGCCGTAAATAAAACGAAACGCAATAGTTATGAAATTTCAGTTATGGTGCGTCCGCTGAAAGAATGCGTCAAATACCCGCCAGCCATACCGGCCATTACGTAAAAATATATTTCGACAGTTTTCGTACCACGATTTTATATTTTACAATCAATTAATTATTTTTTTATATTTTACGAAATATTGTTTCGACTGTTTTCGTACACTGATTGTCAGTTTCAACTGATAGTCTAGCGCCGACATTACACAATACACGTAATTACGTAACAATGTCATTACAAAAATTATTTCTATCTAACTATTCAATTCAATGTTATTTTTACATATTTGAAGTAACTCTACTAATTGTGAGAACTTACTGTGCGCCTCTTGAAGCATGATTCTAGAAAAAAAGAAACACAATAGTCAATTATTATTTTTTTGCCCAACGGGCGTACCAAAGTCACAATTGTACCTTAACAATTGTGACTAGCCAGCATCTTCGACAACTTTTGTAAACCAAAACTTTAAAATTATACCCTTTTGTTTGGTTATCTTGGGTGCGTCCAATTTGGTCGAAATTCATTTTACATATTTTGACTTCAATACCGTTCACTGAGTATAATTCGGTATGTAAAGTTTTTTTTTTTGGTATTTTTTTTATATTTTTATTTCGTAGATAAAGCTATTTTAAGAAACTAATTTCAATATTTTTGTTTTCTATTCAGTAGTTATTTTATAATATTTTTATGAAAATTGAAATTTGGTGACCTCACCATATAGCACAAAATGTCGTTGCGTTGAGAAGCCAAAAAAGCACGGGAGTAAAAAAAAATTACATTAGAACATACTTTGACAGTGACAATGACATCTAATGTCTGCTTGTTTGTTTATGGAAACCTTAGGGTTACTAGCTCACTGATTTGCAAACAACAATTTTATTGATGTTAGAATTTTATTTGTTCGATTATTAAGGTTCTGTGTTTTTTATTCTTAGGTTGAGACATCATGTTTGAATAGAAATTATTAATCATACATCAAATTGACATATTAAAATATATTTAACATTATTATATCGTTGTGAGTACCACCCATAATAAAAACAAATTAATGTGACGTGGTGAAAATAAATTCTATTAAGTAGGTGCTTCCTGTAAAAACGTTCTAGATCAGATATTTATTTCCCCGAAAAAACCATTCCACGTGATTTTTCCCGACGTTTAGGGAAATCACCCCATGTTGGCAGCCCTGAACAGAACTAGACTGTCAAACCACAGAAATTAAAAAAATAACTTTTCTGTGTGACGAACAAGAAGTGTGAAATGAATTTAATTTTTTATTCTTAAAAGGCACAGATAATAAAATGCTACACCGTGACGTCATTTAGAGGTCAATGAAAGTCGAATGATTTCTTAGTTTTATGTTAAAATAAATGGCATCTTATCGTTTTAAAAGGTCAGAGTAGAAAAATAAGGGTTAGTAACATAAAATCTCAAAATGGTTTCGGAATTGGCATAGGTTAATTTTTTTTTGCATACCGAATTGTCTTTTGCCATATAGGACAGTTGATCGAATTTTATTTGATATTCGTTATAGTTGGTATATTGTTTATAATCTATACCAGCATTTGATATATCGATCTACTGAAATACTATGTTTTTGTATACTACTAATGTTATATACTGTTCAAGTAACATAATTTTCTTTTATATATTGATGATTTGATATATTGCAGTTTTGGTATAATTCTGTTATTTTTTTTTTGCGTTGTAGTAATATTTCAATAATTAGTTGTTAGCAAAGTCATATATAAGTACGACGACGAGCGAAGCGAGGAGGATTGAGGCAGTTATTGAGTCATCATAAATGACTAGTCTCAAGGCAAAGTCATATATAGGTGCGACGACGAGCGAAGCGAGGAGGAGTGTTAGGTTACTGGTGCACCACGATGCGCTAGCCGAGCGAGCGTGCCGCGGCAGCGGCCGGCGACGCGCCAGATATATATTTATGTTTGAAATACAGTTAAATAATAACTATTGAGGACTTTTTTGTTGTGTGGAGGTTAAAGGGGGAGGCCTATGTTCAGCAGTGGACGTCTTCTGGCTGATGATGATGATGAATAACTATTGAATCTCAGAAGACGGATTCGATGTTTAGTTTCGTATGTTTTTTGAAATTCAATCAATGCATAGGTATGAGTAGTAGCTGTATATAAAATGATAATTATTTCATTTGCAAAGTATATCAAATTATTGTTATAGTTTTTGAATGGTTTTATTTTGTAATTATGTTTTTTAAATTTCGATCAAACGTTTAGTATGCATAATGTATTATATAGAAAATGAATGTTATTTCAAAAGTGTGTATTTCAATTGTATCTTAGTTCACATAATCAAGGACATGTCACCAAAAACAGTTTTTTTTTTGTTAGCGAAATGTCTTTCATTGTGAGAACTAGGCGTTTGACCACAGCTTAAAGGATGTTAAGGGGCGGTTTGGTCGACGGTGGTAAAATCCTTCGCCTTGTTAAATCGTTCACATAATGGGATTTTGACATGAGTTACTTATCATCAATTGAATATAAAAACGGACTACAAAACCTTTGTTTGTTCATTTATTATCAGCCCATCATGTTCCCATTGCTGACACAGGTATTCTCTTTGAAAGAGAGGATGGGCCCTAAATTCACCATGCTGGCCCAATGTATGTTGGTGAAGGGCAGGTCTTTGAACTTTTTTGAGGTTCTTGGATATACAGCACTGTGTTGTGTTGTACAGCACTGTGTTGTGTTGTACAGCACTGTGTTGTGTTGTACAGCACTGTGTTGTATTGTACAGCACTGTGTTGTATTCTACTGCACTGGGTTGTATTTTACAGCACTGTGTTGTATTGTACAGCACTGTGTTGTATTGTACAGCACTGTGTTGTATTGTACAGCACTGGGTTGTATTGTACAACAGTATCGTATTGTATAGCAACATTGTATTGTACAGCACTGGGTTGTATTGTACAGCACTGTGTTGTGTTGTACAGCACTGTGTTGTATTGTACCACTGTGTTGTATTGTACACTACTGTGTTGTATTGTACAGCACTGTGTTGTATTCTACTGCACTGGGTTTTATTTTACAGCACTGTGTTGTAATGTACAGCACTGTGTTGTATTGTACAGCACTGTGTTGTATTGTACAGCACTGTGTTGTTTTGTACTGCACTGGGTTGTATTGTACAACAGTATCGTATTATATAGCAACATTGTATTGTACAGCACTGGGTTGTATTGTACAGCATTGTGTTGTATTGTACAGCACTGTATTATAACATACCTGCACTTGGAGGCGAACACCCGCAAGTTGTCCCTGGTGACCGGCGCACCGTCGACGCCGATCGCGCCCAGACTGTCCTTGAACGCGAACTCCAGGAGAGAGATGTGATCTTCAACATCTTTATCTGATACATTCTCTATGAGTACCCTGCAGATGACAATAAGATGAGAGTAAGTACAGTGAGATAATAATGACAGTATATTATTACTTTTTTAATATCGAGCGACGTTGTAGGTTTATCATCATCATCATAATCAGCCTTTTAACAGTCCACTGCTGGACTTTTAGCCTGCCCCCGAAAGGGTGATTGGGTCATATCCACCACGCTGGCCCAGTTGCGGGTTAGTGGATTCACATACGCCATTGAATTTCTTCTCCGTACGTATGCAGGTTTCCTCACGATGTTACCCTTCACTGAAAAGCCAGTATGTTGTAGGTTGCCATGTTACATTTGCATAATCAGGGATAACACAAAATTTATTTACAACAAATTTAATTCCTTCCTAAACTGATTGAATGGCGATATCCGAAAGGCAACTTGCAGTGGCTGGAAGAGAAAAGCCGAGGATTTGGCTAAGTGGCGTGCTTTGGGAGAGGCTTCTGGCAAGCAGTGGACTAATATTACTATAGCTATTACCTATACTGTATTAGTGGACTGAATTTGATGATGATGAAATTTCAATTATCAAGAAAGCAGGCCCTGGTTCGGGCCCCTCAAAAATAAATTAATAAAATATTCGGGACATTTTGCACACACGGTCATCTGACCCCAAACTAAGCAAAGCTTGTGATATGGCTGCCAGAGACTGATATACATACATATATAGTTTTAAATACATACTTAAATAGATATTAACAACCAGATATAGAACAAATACAAATGTTCATCACATAAATGTTTGTCCTAGGTGGGAATCAAACCCACGCCCCCAAGCTCAGAAGGCAGGTTCACTACCAACTGAACCAACGGGCTATCTAGAAATAGGCCTGATGAGATAGGTTCACTACCCGTAAGTGATTTATTTGGTCAGTTTTACAAGACTTGTTTTACTTCGTGGTTTTAAGTGTTATATAATTCCCTCCTGCCCATTTTTCTATCGAACTGCCAGAGCGGGCACGCAAAATCGACACCGCTTCATGGTTGATATTCCGGTAACCCGTACGTAGCTCTTTGATTCCATTTTTATTGTGCGAACTGCTAGTCTGTGGAAAGCGCTGCCTGAATGGGTGTTCCCCGATAGGTACAATCTGGGTGTCTTCAAATCAATAGTTAATCGGTTTCTTCTAGGCAAGCGTACTCCATCGTAGGCCGCATTATAGCTTAAAAACACTCCGACCAAACGCACTCCCTATAACATCAGCTATCTGCCAGTTAAAGTCCTGTCAAAATTGGTCCAGCCATTTTGGAGTCCATAGGGAACATACATGCTAACACACATCGCTTTTTATATGTTAAGTAAAGAACTTTTAAAGTGCTAACAGACGTGTGGATTTGGTTGACGGACCGTCTGACCAACGGGAAAGAGTGAGAATAACATACTTCCCTCTCTTTCCCTCCCGTTGGTCAGACGGCGGTTGAGTTCAACCAATTCCACGCGCCTGTTGGCGCTTTTAAAATCAATCTAAGCTCCGGCTCGAGCCAGAATGCATGCTACGGAGAAAGAAAGATTATAGAACCCTTACTCTCCAATAGCCAGAGTGAGCGCTGTGATGTGGTTTCCAAACAGATGCAGTTTGCTGGTCAACACGTCTAACGTATCATCACTTGGCAGCTTGTCCTCTACCGTGTGAGGTATGCCCAGACCGGTTGCGAGTTTAGAGCTGAAATATGAAGTTATTAAAAAAAACTATTAATACCTCAAAACAAAAAAATATATTTAAAAAAAACAGTACGGTCTACGATTAAAATTACTCGGAAATATTCATGTTACCAATTTAGTATCAATGTTTGTTAACCACTGAAGGGAAATCTGCCTAAAAAGGGATTGAACTGTTACCGATTTAGTATCAATGTTTGTTAACCACTGAAGGGAAATCTGCCTAAAAAGGGATTGAACTGTTACCGATTCAGTATCAATGTTTGTTAACCACTGAAGGGAAATCTGCCTAAAAAGGGATTGAAATGTTACCGATTCAGTATCAATGTTTGTTAACCACTGAAGGAAAATCTGCCTAAAAAGGGATTGAAATGTTACCGATTCAGTATCAATGTTTGTTAACCACTGAAGGGAAATCTGCCTAAAAAGGGATTGAACTGTGACCGATTCAGTATCAATGTTTGTTAACCACTGAAGGGAAATCTGCCTAAAAAGGGATTGAACTGTTACCTATTCAGTATCAATGTTTGTTAACCACTGAAGGGAAATCTGCGTACAAAGGGGATTGAACTGTTACCGATTTAGTATCAATGTTTGTTAACCACTGAAGGGAAATCTGCCTAAAAAGGGATTGAACTGTTACCGATTCAGTATCAATGTTTGTTAACCACTGAAGGGAAATCTGCCTAAAAAGGGATTGAACTGTTACCGATTTAGTATCAATGTTTGTTAACCACTGAAGGGAAATCTGCGTACAAAGGGGATTGAACTGTTACCGATTTAGTATCAATGTTTGTTAACCACTGAAGGGAAATCTGCCTAAAAAGGGATTGAACTGTTACCGATTCAGTATCAATGTTTGTTAACCACTGAAGGGAAATCTGCCTAAAAAGGGATTGAACTGTTACCGATTTAGTATCAATGT
Organism: Agriopis aurantiaria; assembly: GCA_914767915.1. NCBI lineage: Eukaryota > Metazoa > Arthropoda > Insecta > Lepidoptera > Geometridae > Agriopis > Agriopis aurantiaria. The sequence continues at coordinate 2,979,531 of OU611988.1, forward strand.
TTGTTAACCACTAAAGGGAAATCTGCCTAAAAAGGGATTGAACTGTTACCGATTTAGTATCAATGTTTGTTAACCACTAAAATGAAATCTGCCTAAAAAGGGATTGAACTGTTACCGATTCAGTATCAATGTTTGTTAACCACTAAAGGGAAATCTGCCTAAAAAGGGATTGAACTGTTACCGATTCAATATCAATGTTTGTTAACCACTGAAGGGAAATCTGCCTAAAAAGGGATTGAACTGTTACCGATTTAGTATCAATGTTTGTTAACCACTGAAGGGAAATCTGCCTAAAAAGGGATTGAACTGTTACCGATTTAGTATCAATGTTTGTTAACCACTAAAGGGAAATCTGCCTAAAAAGGGATTGAACTGTTACCGATTCAATATCAATGTTTGTTAACCACTGAAGGGAAATCTGCCTAAAAAGGGATTGAACTGTTACCGATTTAGTATCAATGTTGGTTAACCACTGAAGGGAAATCTGCCTAAAAAGGGATTGAACTGTTACCGATTTAGTATTAATGTTTGTTAACCACTGAAGGGAAATCTGCCTAAAAAGGGATTGAACTGTTACCGATTTAGTATCAATGTTTGTTAACCACTGAAGGGAAATCTGCCTAAAAAGGGATTGAACTGTTACCGATTTAGTAGATACCAATGTTTGTTAACCACTGAAGGCAAATCTGCCTACAAAGGGGATTGAAATTTTTTGTATGGAGAATTCGCAATTATTTTTTTCAATATTGCTTCGCTTTTTGAAACTCATACATATGAAAAGGGAACATAAAATTATAGATGAACAAAAAATTACAGAAAACATAATGCCCTAAACTGTCACGTTATGAAGATAATTGAACATAAAAAGTTATTCTTAATATTTTAATACACTTTACGTTCGTAAAGCTCAGAAAGCAGCGTCTCTATGTCCCCAATCCAAATATACAAGTTTCATTGAGCAACGTGATTTTGACAAAAAAAAACAACATTTCGGCTCGGGACAACACCAAAAAATTTCAAACCCTTTTCGGAGTTTTGGCGCCAACGCGGAAAAAACATGTCGGCTCGTTGGATTATTTTCCTAAACTTGTGTATTTTCGAGTGTTAATGTGTACTAAATGGTGAATTATTATTCATTAAGTGCTCGTAAACGTGCTCGAGTGTGGGCAAGTGATATGACGAGGTGAATCGTGTCTTTTCGTGTTGTTTCCAAAACTCCATAGGAGCCTCTTGTAAAGTCTCCACCACTTTACAGGGGCATGAGTTCGACTTAACCGTGACTTACTTAGCTTGACTCTGACTGTGACTATGACTTGTTTGACGCTAATAAGACAAAATGAACTGTTTAATATTACGAGTAAAGGACATTGAATCCACGCTCATGAAGATTTTAACAAAAAAAAATCAAACCCTTTTCTTATTAAAAGCAGTTGAGTGGCAATGGGGCATGAACGGCTGGACTTTGGTTGCAAAATAGTAGCAACTCCGAAACATAAAGATTGTTTGAGAGAAGCGTTATAAGTTGGAGACACCTCTGCTTTGTTACAGTTTTATTTAAGCGATTGGAAGAAATGTGTGAAATTTTGACCGGTCCAAGAGACTATTTCGATTAAAATATTAAAGTTATAGTTCAAGAGTGAATCTGTTTCTTCTAGGCAAGCGTGCTCCATCGTAGACCGCATCATCGCTTAACATCATGCGAGTCGGCGGCCAAGCCTATTATTAAATAAATCAATCAATAGTAAATAACGAATTTTAGCAGTACACAAATTGACACCATGTTGTGTTATGCATAACAAAGCTCACCAATAACTAGAAAACACAGTCCAAACGCCCTCAAAGGCCTCAATGACGACGTTATCTCCGTCCTTTTCACCCTCATCTTCGCTCTCGCTCGCTCGCTCTCGTTGTAACCTCACCACTGTTTTCTTGGCTAACTCCATGTATTCAGGTATGATCTGGCAATGCTTAGCCACATCTAAACAGAGGTCCTTGAAGTTGGATAGCTCGTATTGGGTGATGTTTTTTGATGCTGCAATAGAAGTTGATGATTAAAGAAATCCTAGATTGAATAAGTGCTGTCAAAGATGGTACATGCATACTGACATTTATGAAGTTAGAGCCGGCAAGTTGGCCTACTTTGCGCGTCTGTTCTTGTCTGCTAGCAGTTCTCCCATTCTCCCATTAACCCCTACTGCCAAGCGATGGTAACGTACGTGGTGGAACACTAGTGGATAAACAGCAAATCGTTCGGTACAGATTCCCCCGTAAGGTCCCAATGGAACTTTTTTGGCGAACAAAATTGGCGGATAAAGGGAATATGGATAATATATTTCTGTGCAAAACATGACACGAAGTGACTAATATTGTTTAAACATCTATTGTGCACACGTTTTTGAATGTGTGTATGATTTACTCGTCGTAAATAAACCATCTTTATAAGTGACTAGATGAATTCTGCGGTATTACTCGCGATTTTCCAGTTTTTCCGTGTTTTCTGGGAGGGAAAAGTACCCTATGTCCGTGCTTATGATGTACACTATCATCCTGCCAAATTTCGTTAAGATCGGCCTAGCCGTTTAGTCGCGAAAAGCGAACAAACAAACAGAGAGACAGAGTTACTTTCGCTTGTATGATATTAGTTGGGGTTACCTTTTTTGTCCATAGTGTTAAGCGAGTCCCGGAGCTCGGTGATGAGATGCTCTATTCGGGGAAAGACCTCATTGAAGACCGCCATCCAGTGCTTGAGCAGGCACTGCAGCACGTCACCCAGCGTCCACGGAGGGGGCTTGAACACCACGTGGAGCCAGATATTGTTGTATTTCGCTCGCATCTCATTCTGCAACAAATATAAATTACAACATTTAAAAACGTCCGACAAAAGAGTTGATGATCTTCATACGGCTGAACTAATTTTCAATAGATAAAGGGTGTCTCAGTAGGAGTGCAAGTGGCAACTCTGAAATTTGACAGCTGTCACCTATGTTTATTCCGATTATAAAAAATGGAGCGCTTTTCGAAAGAACAACGCGTTATGATTGTGAAAACTCTTTACAAAAATGGGGAATGTTACGCTGAAACCGCTCGCAAACTTTGCCAAATTTTCAGTCGAGAAAGTGCACCTAATTTGTCAACCATTCGAAGAGTGGTCAAAAAATTTGCAGAAACTATTGTGCACGCGCCGCTCTGATATCATAGCAACAGTTCTTTGCTGTGACGAGCTATGCGAGAGAAACACTTAAAATAGGCTGTCCTAGTGTTTGATTTATTACAAATAACAGGCTACGCGATGAATATAACTAAATACAATAAACATACTGAAAAAAAAATTGCCTGATAAATCTCCGTGATATGAGCGTTTTAAGTTTTAGGTGGGGATAGAAAGGGGATACTCTATCCCTTTCTCGCGAAGTGTGTGCCTGAGGCGTGACGTCATAGCTCAGTATAGGGCGCTCTCTGTCTGGCATGAAATTAAAATACTTATTATTAACTTATTAACTTAACTTATTTATTTTTGAACTAATTTTAATTTTGTTTTCGTTGATGGGCTCTATTTCTGATCAGCTTTTTTTATATGGCTATAAAAAAATGCCTTCTTCTTCTGCTTTTTTCTTCATGAAGTCCAGGCAAACACACATTACGTACATTTTTGTACCCGCGGATATTGTAACATACTCGTGTGTATACCTCACCTCCAATATATTAGCTAGTAGGGTATAGATGTGTTTCTGGACGCGCATGGCCTCATCGGGCGGCGCGTGCGGTTGTGAAGTCTGCTCGAGCTCCAGTTCCTGCAGCTTCCTGTTCTGGACGCCGTTCGCGACCGCCTTGGTGCAGAGGTTCTTATCATTTGATAAAAGAATCTGGAATTAAAAAAAAAAATGTTATAAAGTGTCTTAAGTGTGTTAAGTGACTGCACTCATGTAGGGGTGCTATACATCGGAATTTTTCGGGACATGTCCGGGAATTTGGGCTTTTAAATAAATAACTATACTAAACATTTTTGCACACACGGTCATCTGACTCCAAAGTAAGCAAAGCTTGTAATATGGCTGCCAGAGAAGAGACTGATATACATATATAATACATATTTAAATAGATATTAACTTTTTGTCCGGAATGTATGTGACTCCCAAGTAAAAGTAGAAGTTCCTATGGGACAGTTCGCACTGGTCATATCGCAGAGCGCAACCGTAACAAAGTAACATTTTAGATTGTCTTACCACGGACTTGCCTCTCTCTGCCTGTTGCAGGCAGCAGTTTAGTATTTCGTCATCGGGGGACTCGCACGGGTATATGTGTGAGTTGGCATCCCGTAGCGGTTGCACTGAAACAACAATCCAAAACCTTTTTTAATCTTTTCAGACAGTCCCATGGGTGTACCAAAGGAGGAGGCTGCATCCCCCACCTGGAGGCATCCAGCATGACTTTATGGGACTCGCTCTTGGGTAGCTGTCTTTCCCAGGAGCTAACCTTCACTGAATTTCACCCACACCGATATCTCAGATTCAGAACATCTCAAATTGTTTCACTCTCTCAATCGCACTTTTTAAACCCCGACGCAAACAGAGGAGCGTTATAGTTTTAACGTGTGTATCTGTATGTCTGTCTGTGGCATCATAGCACTCAAACGGCTTAACCAATTTTGATTCGGTTTTTTTGTTTGAATGGTGACTTGATAGAGAGTGTTCCTAGCTATGGTTTGAGAAAATCAGTTCAGCTATTTGAAGATTATCAGCTCTTCTATGAAGGCATCTTAATTTTTTTTCAATTCATCCTATTTTGGATTCCGCAGATTTTATTTAAGAGTTACACTTGCCTGTAGTGTCTAAACATAAAAAATATGGGTTCCATACCCAAAGGATGTAATTGGGACCCTATTACTAAGCCTACACTGTCTGTCTGTCCTACCTTTTAACGGCTGTGTAAACTACATCATGGTGCTTCAGCATTAGGTTCACAAAATATTACTTTTACCCTAAAAACATTAGACTTTTTTTTTAAATCTAATTTTTGTTTGTGGCTTTAGTCACTATGCGATTATGCCAGCCCCGTTTTTCAAAGCAACTATCATACACAATCAAAAGGGACCAGAGTCCCTACGCTGATCTAATACGACCGAGAGCATGGCATACAAGGCCCTCGCCGCATCACACGTGGGTGCAGCCAGGATACCTTGAAATATGCCCACATCCCGAGGGTTTACACCATACTCGTGCAACATATATTCTCTCATAGAGTCTATATTCACATTACCTTTTATCCTATTATTCTCAGGCAAGTACTTGTACAAGTAATTCATGGCGGGGCGAGCTCTCTTGCATATCGCTCCGTTGCCATTGTTACTGTCCTTTAGCTTGTCCAGCTCGTTTATGACTCTCCATGGGACGAGCAGTGTCGGTGGTTCGGGAAAACCTGGAGATTGAAAGTCCTTTGATTAAAGTTATATGATTATTTACGGGATATTTACCGTGGTAAGATTGTGGAAACAGTGTTTAAAACAGTGTCCTTTGATTAGTTCAAAATTGTGGTAACTATGAATGGGAAGATCTTTTATGAAATGGCCGATTGAACTAAAACCGGCTCCAAATATTATAGAACATTTTATGTATTTTTCTTTCTGACTAAGTAGCCAGCTCATTGGCTGGACTGTAGGCGTTTATCAAGGTCATTATCAGCCTGTCGTGTTCCCACTGCTGGGCCCTGATTCCGTAACTTTAACACGCACGTAACGCGCCGCGTTAAGTTAACCTCTTAAAATTTGGACTCTATTCCCTAGGAATAAAGACCAACTTTTAAAGGTAAACTTAACACGGCGCGTTACGTGCGTGTTTGTAGTTACAGAATCAGGGCCCAGGGATAGCGACAGGCCTGGCATCTCTAAAAGAAGGCCAGGCCTGTCGCTTGTTTGCCACTTATACTACTGGGTTACGCGGAAAGGGTGTTCTAAGCTAAAAGGAGTCCATAGTACCCATCATTAGAACAACTTTACCTATGGGAGCAACTGAAATCGCGAAAAAAATATCAGCTGTTCCATAGAAAACGGTACTTGGCACTTGACAAAATGTATGGAAAAGCTGATATTTATTCCGCAACACTAATGAACTGATCAACATGCAAAAAAAGAGCAACAAGACGGTCTGAAGTATGAGTTCTACTAAACGTCACGCCACCCCCTTATCCCCCTCTTATTATATCTCCCTTGTTTTTTATTATTATTTAGTAATAGGATTGCGTTTGACTGGCAACTCGCCTGATGTTAAGTGGTAATGTGGAATACGATGGGGCACGCTTGCCTATGATAAACTGATTCACTCGTGATTTGAATACACCCAGATTGTAACTATCGGGGAACATCCATTCAGGCAGCGCATTCCACATACCAGCAACTCACACAATAAAAGTGTAATCAATGCGCTTCATACAGTGTTTGTCTAATCTGAGCCCAGAATAGATACTCACCTTTGCAGATCTTTTGATGTCCATAGACTATCAAAATTGACCATTGACTGTAAAAATGGCGTCCATGGAAAGAAATATATACACAGCAGTGGGAGGATATAGGCTGATTAAATAGAATCAATCAATCATGATCAGATAGGAGATATTACCTTTTATATGTGAATTCATAACATTTTTGATAAAGTCCAGCTCTTGTATAAAAATGTTGGTGTCCACGACTAGCACTAAATTCTCCTTAGAACTACTAACATTGTCTTTAACATTGTTAAGTACAGGTACATTTTGTTTTGTCTGAAACAGAAAATGTATAAATTATTATAACTACATATGACTGATACATGATAATGTTTTTATCGGTCGACACGATCGACCGGTTTCGGAACCATAAAAAAAATAAAAAAATATTACAAAAACAAAAATAAACATATATGCGAAAATGTATAATTACAGTCCATTCCATCGCACCCACAGCATAGCAGACAACTTACTTGCTTGTTATTTTTGCTGAAGCAGAGTGTTGTGTGAATGTTTTTGTTTTTTTAAGTTAGACATTCTGGTTTATTTATTTTTACAAGCTTTTATTCAACTTGCCCTGTTATAAAGTTATATAAAGACAAACCCGAGAGTCGAGTTGAGTCCCTTGTTGACCCTTGTTGAGTCTTCCCGTGAACATGGTGCATGTAACTGCGCCGAAATATCGGGAGCTCATTCCACAACCTTACCACGGTAAATATCCCGTAAATAATCATATAACTTTAGTGAACAACCGTGATAGTTTAAAACAGTGTTTTGCCCTGTTATATCTTGCAACTGAATTTTCGACCAGTTATCCTCAACTGAAATTTGGCCACTGAGCTGGTCTGATGATGGAGACAGAAGGTGGCTAAAATAACTCTTAAACGAATCGACGTAGCCCTGTCAAGTTGAACTTTTGAGGTTCTTGGACATACCCGATTTCCTCACCATGTTTTCTTTCACTGTTGATGGCATCGCAACCGCACATCATTTAAGTACTAAATAAATCACTGGCGCAGGGCCTAGGATCGAACCAAGTGTCGTCAGATTGTTAAGCACATATGCTACCACCCGGCCACTATCAGTATCCTAAGTTAAGGACCTATCATTGATAAAAACAAGTAGTAAGTCACTAGTATAAAATAAAGGAAAGCTACATCCAACAAACCTCTTGGAAATCCACCTCCATAGCAGCAATGCAATACTGTGGGGTATTTTCACACCTTTCTGTTGCTATCTCCATAGCTTCACTGCCTAAGCTCCTCCGAAAAGATTCTAACCTATCTTTTGCTGAGTTGAATTGGACTGGCGAGTCTTTACAAGCTTTATATGACAGTTTTGATTTAATCGCAGAAACTAGCTTGCTAGCTTCAGAAAACTGCGGTGGGGTCGCCGGATGTTTCATATATGGATACTCTGTAACTTGGTTACATATTCCTTGCTCGATATCCGCAAATGTGTCCTTTGGCTTTTCTTTTTTATTATATTCTTCTTGTAATTGTGCTTTCATTGATGAAATTATTTTGTTTGCAGCAAAAAATTGTGACGGTGATGCGGCAGACTGGTCATTATTGGGTGACTGTGCACAGCCTTTTGAATCATTCAAATTTGGACTCTTTAGTTCTACTTTTGGTTTTGTTTCAGTTTGTGTTGAGTTTGGACTTTGGAGTGAGCTTATGTTCTCTTCTATACTTTCTGTGCTAAGGTCAGCTCGAAGACGAGACATCCGAGTGTTGGCAATGTTTTTTTTCTTCAACTTAGGTGCGGTAGGTTTAGGGAACTTTTTCATCAGCCGCGAAATAGCGTCCACTTTTTTTACTGGGCTTATTGATGATTTTGTTGGAATGCTTGAATCAGGCTTTTTGACATGGGTCATTTTTTGCTTCTTATTTTGATTACTTGACGAAGGTACTTCTGAAAAAAATATTTTTATAATGATGAAGGTGAATTAGGCCATAGACATAGAATATACTCTTAAAATTTTAATCGGACAGCCTACTCAATTAAAAAATATCAGTATTAACATCACATACACACAAAAGAAAATTAAAATCTCTTGATAAATGAGCTGATAATCTTAAAACAGCTATACAGATTGTTTGGAATCATAGCTAAGAACACTCTCAATGAAATCACCATTTAAACAAAAAAAATACTAAATCAAAATTGGTTTAGCCATTTGGGAGATATGAAGCCACATACACAGATACACATGTTAAACTTTCAACACTTTTTAGCGTCCTTGTTTTCTAAAACAAAAAGCTACAGACAACATAATAGTTGTAAAAAGGATATTAAAATTTGTTTTTATTCTGATACTAGCTAGGCTGGCAGCAAAAATTTCTGGGAAACTTTTCCAATGTTTCTTTCTATAAAACTTAATTTGGACTATTACGACAATTTTAAAACAAAAATTAGCCAAATCGGTCCATCTGTCTCAAGTGACGCGTTTACTAACACACAGCATTTGATTTTTATTTATACAGAAGATTTACAATGTATTGCATATACAAGGATTTTACCATATACATGGACAGCACACTAACATTAAACATCTCAAATGCACAGCTCATCTGTTATGCTGATGACACCGCAGTGATCTTTTATGGAAAATACTGTTTACCATTAAAGGTGTAGCTAGGCAAGCCACGTAGGTATCCTTCTGCCAAACTGTACCAGAAAGCATCATTTCTAACAGTGCGCCAGTTATTTATCATGCGCGCTATCACCAAAAGGCTCACTGCACCTGCCCCTCAGCAGTTTTCTGATGGAGAGAGGCCTGCTAGTCATACACTACCAAAAGCCAGAACTGTAATTTGCCCAGAGACTACCGAAATATGTTCACATCTATGCATACTACGAAGTTTGTAAACAAACTACTAGATCTTCAAAATTGTACTTTTGAAGAAGCAAAATTGAAATTAAGAAGATGGTTATTCTCCCTCTCGTATGAAGAAACAGAAAGACTTGTCAAATTAAAAGAGATTTTCAGGCCTTCACAAAAGGCTAAATACCCAGAGTAGAGATCTGAAAATTAGCGTTTGTCTTTGGGATAGTATAGAACTATAGCCATAGTCATAACAAAACACACTTCCCGCAGCAATCCTGCATCAAACACTCCACACAGATATGCTTCGCCCATAATCTACCATAATTCACCCCGCCCCTCCCCTACATAGCCTCAACCATACGTTGACTTGCCGCAGAATCTCATGTCGTATTGTGAATTCGCCTATTAATTCAGTCCTAACTCACTTAAACATGTACAAGCTGTGCACAAAATATTCACTTTGTTTAACTGGATCCACTGGGCACCCAAGCCACAGGCTTTGTTGCCTAGTTTGGGACCCACATGGGGCGCTAATAGTTTTACGCATTATTCTTAGCCTTAACAACTGTAAATTGTAACTTAGATCTAAGATAACTTACTTCCTTTTAAGGCTTAGATGGAAATAGTTTTATTATTATTGTTAGTGCAGGTACAGGTTTCATCCGATATTGAATGGACTATATAAATAAATAAGAACGTTTTGCATTCTTACCCTCTTTTTTACTATGGGAGCCCTGTGAACCGCTGCCATCACTTTTCCTTTTCAGATTCTTGTGTACAAATTCCTTGTTTACTTTCTTTGTGGCGTCCACGGTATTTTTAACTTGTTCTTTTTCCTTTTCTTTCCCTTTCTTCTTTTTATTAGGTGCATCTTTAGAAGGCTCGTCATCCTACAAAAAACCAACTTCACGACTAGTTTAGGATTCCTAACAACCTGTGCATTTCAATAATAGTTATGAAAAATTAATCTTTAATACTATGTTTTTCTGCGTTAATAAACCTACTTGTAGAGGATTAAGTGGAATAAGTATCAGTAGATAATAGTTATTACGAAATTTACCTGTGGTTTCGTCCACGAAGATTTTCCAGTCTTCCTGTTGAAATAATACTTTCTGCCAGGGTTTGATTTGGAGGAGCAGAGGATCCACCCTTTAGGCACTGTAGAATCCTCATTTTTACCAGAATTCATGTTATTTATTTATGAATAAAAACCATTTACAAATACAAAACAGAATATAGATCCATATCAAACCAAATCGCAGGCAGATTTTTTTCCTTTTGATTTGACATTTTTGACAAAAATTACAAATTCTTTTTGTTAATTTTTCATGGCTATGAATACATAGTCCTTCAGTCACAAAATTAATCAGGTCAACACAGCACTAAAGAACATTAACAAGTCATAGTTACAGACAGAGTCAAGCAATGTAAGTCACGGTCAAGTCAAACTCATACCCCTGTAATATGGTGGAAGGTTTACAAGAGGCTTCTATTATTCCGTGGTTTATACTGGTATTCTTTACATACATTTGGATTTATCTCACTCACTTGGGGTTGTTAGATGGGGCTGGGGCATGACATGACCATGACTTACTTTGCTTGATTTGACTCTGACCTCTCTGAGTATAATTTGTTTGACGCCATTGACTATACGTAAACATGATTAATATTACGACCGAAGGACTCTACATCCATGGTCATGAAAAAAAAATAACAACAAACTTCATTGAAACTTCATAACATAACCTCGACTCATCCAATCCAAGCAGCAAAATTTACAAAATTCCGCTAAAACATAAATAAACCTAGCATGGAGAAAATTGCTAAATTTGCTCAAACCGTACGGAATAACTGGAAAAAATCTGTTGTTGGTGCAATTGCTTTCTACTTCGCCATCGACAAAGTCAAAGAAAAATATGAGTATGTCCCACAGATGTATGTCCTAACTTTTAAAGATTACAGATGTTGATAAAAGTTCGTTGATATTTCATATATTTCATCTACTATTTAGAATTCTTCGATGCAAAAAATTCACGTACACTTTACAATTACAAAGAGTACAAAGCCAAAATATTGAAGCAGAAGAATATTATTTTTTATTTATTTTTCAGAATTTATTTACTCATGCAAGCGGCGTGTAAAGAAGCCGTCAAGTACGGCGATGCAGTTATCTCCATGGATCGTAACCCTACCCTCATCACCGTCATCCTCAACCCTGTTGGTAGGTCAACCCAGAGAATCTGATAACTATCATAACTACACTATTTCCCATTGTTTATATGCTCTAATAACATTGTATAAACATTTTATTTTAATATTTCACTAAAGTATATCAGGTACCTGGGTCAGTCAGGGCAGTCTTACATTCGAAAACCTAGTGAAAGTGATCAAAATTCATGGTGTTCATTCAGCTTTTTATGTTATTGCAACTGTCGAACAAATAAACAAATGGAAATTCAATACATATTTTACGTATTGAATATTTATACTTCGCCCACAGATCCAGTGGCCGATCTCTATTTAATTATAACTGCTGTATTGGAAAATGTAAATTGACATTTTGAAAAATATTTTCAAATTCCCCCCTCCGCTCAAATTTTTGGGTGCTGGTAGAACGATACCCGGGCAGGGCTCAGCTAAATAAATAAATTATAGCTTTATTTTATTGTTGTAGCAAATAAAAGGAAAGCAAAACAAGATTTTGAAAAGTACTGTGAACCAATACTCCATCTTGCTGGGCTCCAAGTAGATGTGATACAGACATCCTCTGAAGGCAACGCTAAGGAGATCATTGAAAATCTCAAGGGAACTGAGGCTATTATCGTAGCTGGTGGAGATGGAACACTGTCAGAAACAGTCACGGGTATGTATTAGACATTACTATTTTAACCCTAGATGCCTCTGACCAAACTGTGATAAAGCTTCTAAACAACTGGACTAATTTTAGTGTTGGTTTAATTGAATTCTGACTTTAGATTGGTCCTTATCTCTTCAATTTATAAAGTAATTGTTTTGTGCCTCAGGATATTTACGGTACAGTTTAGTGTACAGTATATTTATGTTTCTAAGTAAAGTCAAAGTTATGACATAATTTCTTGTGGGTTTGTTCACAATTTTCCTACATTAAAAAAAAGCGTCTCTATTAATCATCATTTACATAATATTGCAGGACTTTTGAGAAGGAATGACAACGCCAACAGCTTCCCCCTTGGTGTTCTACCATTAGGTCGTACCAATTCCATAGGGAACGCTCTATTCCCCCCTCCTGGCAAAACCAACACCCAAAAAGTACGCCAACTCATTGAAGCTTCTATGGCCATAGTAAACGGAAACACCGTTTGGAAAGACGCAATGAAAATTGAACCAATCACAAGTGGGGACGAAGCACCAAGTCGTCCAATATATGCCATGTCTGCTATCGAATGGGGAGCATTCCGAGACACATTAGCTAAAAGAGACACATACTGGTTCCTTGGGGGACTGAGAGAGCAAGCTGCATTCCTTTTCAATGGCTACAAAGATTCTCTATCATGGAACTGCAGTGGCACTATGAAATATACACCACCTTGTTCCGGATGCAGCAATTGTGTACAGAAACGAGTTGAAGCTAAGAGAAAATGGTCTTTTTTCATACCCAGTACTGCTAAAGCTCAACAAAAAGATGATTCAAAATTACTGAATCCACTGTGTTTGACAACCCATGAATTGGGCTTTAAAACTGCAGATTTCAAAATCCAAACCCAGAATGATAAGGACAATCAACCATCAACGCTGAGTATAGTTTTGGGGAAAAATAAATATTCATACACCGAATTTGTTTCTGAAGGATGGAAACGACTGAAAAATGAAGACAATGAAACCGAACCAATTTATGCCAGAACAGTGGAATTATTACCTAAAACATCTGACAAAGAAGTGACAATTGAGATCGATAAAGAAGAATTCGAGGTCAAACCAGTGAAGATAACCATACTACCAAAAGTTATCAAAATGTTTTGCTCTTCTGAAACTAAATAACTTATAAGTACTATTATTTAAAATGAACTCAAACTTAGATTTAAATGATTTTTAATTATGAATACTGGCATTTAATTTATTATGTGATTTCAGAAGTGGTTTTTACTTTAATTAGCATTTAAAGAAATAAATTGGCCCTTCAATAGTAGACTTGTAAAGATAGTAAGTAAATAAAATAAAACAGCTATAAACAGTATTGTATTTTTTTTTACAAAATATTTTGCCTAGCATACTCCCATACGAAGATAGCTGCAGTGACGTGGACATTCAGAGATCGGACGAAGCCTTGCTGGGGTATCTCAACACAATGATTCATCATGGGCAGCAAATCGCAAGGTATGCCTTCTTTCTCATGTCTGAAACAATGATAAGATATTTAGTATAGAAGACGATGAAGAAGACTATAATTAAATGTCTGGCAAATTGTTCAAAAATTTTTACCCTAACAACAGCAAAGTTTTCTTTGGAAATTTGAACGTTTGAAGCTTGGTACTGGTGGAGGTCTGTTCCGCAGCAACCACGGAGTACCCTTCAGCCTTCTTCCGGTTGAGGTACTCCTTGAGGGGAGCACCTGGACGCACTTCTTCTACGTCGACCCACCTTTCTGCTGATACACTGTAAAATTGACAGAATTATACAGTTAAGCTACAGTTAACAGTTAGTTGATGAAAGTTAGAAAATTTTTAAGACCAATTTTTTTTATATTTAACAGTCTCTTTCCAAACTGTTAAAACATGATAGCATAAAAATAAGCATCCTACCTCAAACCCTGGAACTGCCTGTCCTGGAGATGTCTAAGGCTATCGATCACATATGTCTTCACCCCAAACACCTCACTGGTCCTCGCCATCCCTCCTAAGTTAGGCAGCTTGTCTATCAATGATGCCACCACTATTAGGTCACTTGGACAGTCTCTCTGTAAAAAAAAAATATGACAAATTGTGAATTTCACTTGTTGGTCTGGCTCAGGGCAGTTCATTGGTCCTTTACTATTTCTTTAATACAAATGATAATATATAAAATATATAAACCATTTAAAAAAAACTCTTTAAAAAGATAAGATGTTTGAGTAAATTACTTTGCTTGGCCAAAGGGAGATTTATTACTCACATCCTCTTCTATGTAAAATAGTTTATGCCTTTAGGTTTTTGAGCCCTTTTGTAATTAAATGTGCAGGAAAAAATTATGTTAACAATGATGTACTAAGCGCCCATCCGTTTGTTTAGAAAATAAGGTACCTAGGAAACCCAAAAACAAGTATGAATTCATACTAACAATACTCGTAAAATAAGTTACAGATTATAAATCAAAATTTTTATAAAAAATAGTGTTTGCATAGATACCTTTTTCTCAACATTGTAAACATTTATATCACTCATGTTTTTCCAGGGGATGTATTTTTTTTGTATAGTACCCAAAACCTCCACATCTTCTTGTGTTTTCTTATGTATGTGCTTATGTATTTCTAATTTAACAAATTCTTCATCATATCTACGATTCATTATCCATTCTTCTTTGAAATCAGGGTTTATAGACTGTTCTGTATGTTTCTGTATATCTGCCATTATTTTCAAAACCAACTGTGTATCTACCACTTCATTGCTACCGACGTCGCAAAGTCGTGCCTGAGTGTTATAAATGAAAAACGGCGTAAGATTGGTAACTATATTAAATTCGTTTACGAAATAATCTGCTTTAAGTTTGATTAAATTTTTGTCATTTGCATTGTCGTCGAGGGTTGTGTTTATGACGTTGATTACTAAATCGTATATTGGTTCAACTTTTAATGTATATCGAGTACTGAGACCGTCATGAAGTTTTATGGCTAAATACTGAGCCAGCAGTCGTACATTGAACATCTGACCCATTGTATGAGAGAGCAATGTGCGCATAACAAAATGAAATTCTTCTTCTGCATGAGTTTCAAGTCTTCTCTTCACTAACCAATAGATTACTATCATCTGAGACATCAGTGGCACGTTTTTGGATTGCAGCAAATTCAACAGATTTTGATCTAGTTTTGCTTTCTGAAAGAAAATCAAATGTTTCTTCAAAAATATTTAATGTTTATGAAGGGAAAGAGACACCAGCTAAAACCAGGTATTGAATTATGTAAAGAAAAGAGAAGAACCTGCAAACATAAGCCAAGCAGAGTTTTGTGAAATTTATGAAAAGTAAGTTTAAACTACCTTCATATAGAAATGCAAAGCAACATGCCACTCCAGGCATATCCTGACGCTGGACTGATGAGGCATTCTCCCAAGAAGGTCCAAAAACCAGTCTTCTGCGCCATCTTCCAAAATATCAGACTTCAAGAACTTAATATACAAGAGATGTTGTAAGGCACTCTGAAGTGTTCTGTGTATTTGGGAGCTTCCATGATACCTAAACTTTGCTTTGAAAGTTTGGTCAACTTTGGTTCTAATGAATGTGCTAAGGGTTTGTAGAATGCTATTGTCGTTGATATTGGATAAGATGTTGACGGCCTGGTATTGTATGGCAAAGTTGAAATTATATTTTGTGCTGTAATCAAAGTTTAAAAAAATAAAATTTACAAGATTAAAAATATTTTGTGAAAAATTGCAAAAATATATTACTCTAAAAATCATTTATGTCCACAAATTTTCTTGGAATATACAGATTAGGATTCTATCAAAACTTAAGATTCTCATGCCAGCTACTTATATTTCTAATATCTATACTACTCACTTAGAGCATTCTTTACCAAGAGTTTTTTTATTGCCCAATGTTAAGTTATCTGCTATCCTGAAAACCAAAAAACATACACAATTCAATTCCACAAGTCCATTCAATCATTTTAAATCTCCAAGAATCTTGCATCTCCAAGAAATTGCGCAAGCGAAATAGAAGACGCACGAAGCATAGACTGGACACGAAGATGAACTTCCGCAAAGTAATTCTTGATTCAATCATTTAATAAAATGAAGTTTATTAATATGGTATTCCCAAAATGTTCACAAACAAATTGTTTAGGTCAACATTGTTTTATATTCTCATTCTCACCTTTGATCTTTTCTAGGAACAGGACAAAACAGCAGTATTTCACTTAGTATATAAACTAAGTGTCCACATTCGTTCATTTTCTTATTATTTTGGTCTTCAAAAAACTGACAAAACTGGTTGTTGTGTACTAAATAATACAACGGGCCATTGTTAATGAGTCCGTATTCTATAATTTTAGTGCAGTAGAGAATAACAATGTTGTTAAATTCTGGTTTATTGACCAAAGCTTTTTGGCAAATCAGATTGACAAATTCTTTCATGCATGGTAGGTAGTGGTTGCTGGACTTCAGTTCTTCTATCTCATTCCATATTTTGTTGATGAATTGTATAATATTCAGATGTTTGTTAGTATGGACAAAATTGTTGTTAATTATTCTCAGAACCCACTCTAAGCAACCATATCCACCACAATCTATAACTTTTTCAACGTAAGCAACAATTTCTTTCCAATCAGATTTTTTACTGATATTATTATAAGTATTGGAGTTCATGACAGGGTCTTCGGGTAGATATTCTTGCACTGTATTATTTTTTCCATCAAGAAACTCGCCAACCGTTTTATGAATTTTATCCCAGTCAGGTCTATTTTCATTTGCATTCTTTGTGTTAATCTCAGGGTCTTCTATTGGGGATTCTTTTCTTCTTTCTGTACTATTTATCCAGCTAAGATATGTGCTGACTAATTTGCAGTGTGTTTCATAGAAGGCATTTCTCAATCTTCCCGAGCTATGAGCATTTGAATTGGCATTCTTTTCAAAAGTCGCTTCTAACTGCAAAATATGTTTCAAATCGAGCATTTCATGGCTAAAAGTGTCCACAAAATGAGAGTTATGGGAAAGACTGTCAATAATGAACATGCTTTGTACAATTTTCTCCAAATCTGTATCAGGATCTTGAATTAACATTAGAGCAGTTTTATAAAGCTGAAGGATGATTTCTTTCAGATAGCTTTCTTGCATGAAGTGTATTCTACTGAATAATAATCTAGTCTTATCAATATTTAAAGTCACATCACTGGACAGCAGACAATATACATACTGTAATATTGTTTTATGGGCATTTGGTAGCAGTTCTTTGATTGCAATACCACATTTGTTTTGAAGATTTAGAATATAAAGTACATCATCAAAACATTCCATTTTGTTTGAATATTGCCTGTTTATAACATCTTGAATACTTTTACCTTTCTTGTATATAATTTCCATGAATGTGTCTATATCTTCAAGATGATTGTTTAGGTACAGCATACCAATGTCAATATTGCAGTGTGAATCAGTTATATGTTTATAAAATTCTTCTTTGTCTTCTTTTATTTCCCAGTTTTTTATTAGTTTAATTATAGCATTATCTGTTTTCCATGTTTCTGTCGTTAAATTAGCATAAATACTGGCAACATCTCGCCAGTGAAGGTTTTTACAAGAATTACCAACAAAAAGTGCAATGTTAAAATGAATTGCTTCTCTTATTGTTACAATATTGCATGAGGTTTTCAGGATGTCAATCACAACCTTAGAAATATCAAAAATTTTGCTTGATTGAATATTTAAATCCAATTTGGCTATAATATCACTCAGATGGTATAATGGTACTGGTGATAAATGCGCCTGAGGTATCGCTTTTAGCACATATGCCAAATTACTGTCACGTTTAAGAAGTACTGATAGCTTTTCCTTTAAAATTTTGCAGTCATGTGTATTTTCATAAAAGTTTATGTCATTAAGAGCTCCTAGCAACACAGTGGCTTCCAAATCACTGTTGATATTTGTTTTAATTCTGTACTCTATACATTTAAGCCTTACTTGTCCATTGTCATGTCTCAGACCAAGGTTATAAGCACAGTTAAGCCAAGTGTGGGCTATCTCAGTAAATGAGTCGAATAATTGTAAAGACGGCAACACTATGTTACTCTGTTTTTCTTCCAAACTATCTACTAATATGAAGAAATTGTCCCACTGACTCTTGTACAAAATCTTTTTTTTGTTATCCCATGAAAATAAGATTAGGTCTTGAGATTTCACATCTACCCTCATGTTAAGGCTTGCTACATAATCAATGGCTCTTTTCGCCAGGTATACAGATATTTTTCTAAGAGATGAATCATCACTCATAAGACCGTATAATACTATATCCCAAAATTTGTCTTGAAAAACAATTGTGGACTCAAACTGTGCGTTTTTTTCTGTTGTAGATAAAGGTAAATAAAAATCTGATAAAGAACTCAAAACTTTTAGCGCAATGCTTCTACTTTCTCGTTCTAACTGCTTCAAATGGTTCCAAATTCTACTTAAAATGTCATAACCATGTATTCCTTCTACTAGTTTTGGAACTGTACAGGTTATAAAGTGTACTTTAAGTCCCTCATTGTTACTGCTCAGAATATCTTCCAATGAAGCTTCCAAGAACAACATAGACGGTTTTTCTCCATGTTTTATGGTTGCATCAAGAACACTGTCACAAACTTTTAATAATAGCAGTGTTTTTGATTCTGTTTCTGAACTTTTAGAAATCATATCTGGCAGATCTATGTTACTTAAAATCTGTAACAGCAGATGTTCCGAATAACTAAGTAATGTAGAAGTATTTAGCTTCAATACGGTGTTAGTTATTCTGCATACATTATCAACGTTGTCTGTGTTTATATCTGCAATTAGCTTAGCCACAAAATTGAATTCGTCAGTGTTGTTGCATTCAGTTTTCTCTTGCATGTTTATCAGATGTTTGTATCGCAACAGCTGCAAGGCATTCCTGAGGTGTTTATTAGAGTAACTACTCCTTACCATGATGGACTTCAACCTGGTATCAACAACTTCTTCGTCTAAATCTAGTAAATCCAAAAGCGAGAGCACCTCTCCTTGGGAATTCATTTTACAAAATGAAAATGGCACAGACCTGACAGGCAGTTTATCTCGTAAGTTTAGTATCGTTTGATTTATGCAGCATACTTTATTATCCTGAAATTTATACACAATCCTTATTACAAATCCTGATAGACGAACTCACAATCGCAAGGATCGCAACGTGGACGGAGGAACCAACTGTCTACGGATCGCAACAACAAAAACAATTAAAAGTACTCTTTGGATCGCAAATCAATTCAAGTTGTTTTCGTAATTTTGTCACGTTGAGAAGAAGAGAATTTTTGAGAAACTTTCTGGTCTGTCTGTTTAACTGTTGACATTGGCTTGACATGACACATGCATGATGAGTGTCCACACTGACAGCTTAACGTTTTTTTTATAATTTTCGCCAATTGCTTCCAAGACTAAAGCCATACCGCCTCGTCTTGGGGCTTAGCCCCAGATTTGATAGTTTTCGAAAACTTTTTTCGTATTAGAGTGAAGTAATCTATACCGCCGATTACTACCGATTTTAGTTCTTCCGCGTTTCCGCTGGAGGCGCTTTACTAAAATGTATGGAACAATACGTAAACGAAAAAAGTTTTCGAAAGCTATTAAATCTGGGACTAAGCCGTCAGTAGTTGTACCAGTAAAGTACTGAAGACTTTACGTAACTAATAGACGTGTGGATTTGGTTGATAGACCACCATCCAACCAACGGGAGAGAAAGAGTGAGTATAACATATTTCCCTCCCTGTCTCTCTCTCTCTCTTTCTCTCTCTCTCTCTCTTTAGCAGGTCACGCATCTGTCTCTTCTGTTACTTTACCTTCTGTGCTTTACCCATTTACCCACAGATTATGTGCATTTACCTAACCACAGAAACACAGATATACACATAGGTAGTAGATCTGTGAAGAGAAGCCTTTTGTAAAGCCTCCACCACTCTACTCGGGCATGAGTTTGACTCAAAGATCTTGTATATACCTACCCTAAATGGTTTGACTTGACCGTGACTTACTTTGCTTAACTCTGACTATGACTTGTTTGACGTTTTGTGATCAGACATGTTTAATATTACGACTGAAGGACTCTGTATTCAAGGCCAATATATTAACAACAACATTTAAATTTTACAATATTTGGCGCCAACGTGGGAAAAACATGTCGGCTCGTATTATATTCCATAACTTGTGTATTTTCGAGGATTAATGTGTAATAATTGTGAATTATTATTTAATAAGTGCTCGTGAACGTATTTGAATGTGGGAGTAATAATTATAATGTGATGTAACATGTATTTTTAGGTTGTTTCCAAAAGTCCTTGAAAGCTTCTTGTAAAGCCTTCACCACTTTACTGGGGCATGAGTTTTTTTTTGAGTTTGACTTGGCCGTTACTTACTTTGCTTGACTCTGACTGTGACCATGACTTGTCTGGGGGCTTAGTCCCGGATTAGATAGTTTTCCAAAACTTTTTTCGTTTACGTATTGTTCCATATTACATTTTAGTAAAGCGCCTCCAGCGGAAACGCGGAGGAACTAAAATCGGTAGTAATCAGCGGTATAGGTTGCTTCACTATAATACGAAAAAAGTTTTCGAATACCTTTCAGCCCAGCAATTTATGGTACAATACGTAAACGAAAAAAGTTTTCGAAAACTATCAAATCTGGGACTAAGCCCCGTCGCTTTATTAAGGGTAATATTACGACTGACGGACTCTGTATCCACAGTCATAAAAAAAATGACAAAAAAAACTTTATTTTCAAGTTTTCGTTTTTGTCTTTTTGCACTTGCGCTGCAAAAAATTGTGAAAAAATCTTTCTATTCTCATGGTTATTTTCTTTCGTTTTGAATTTGATTTAGAATAGTTTGGTTGAGTACCTAGTTCTTTAGTTCGAACTTGATTTGTTCAGTTACTTTGTTGTAGTAAGTACTAAGTTGTAAGTCGCAATGGAAGAAAATTCATCGAGCGATGACGATGTTACTTACCCTAGCAGTAACAAAACGAGTGGAAAAAAGATAAAACTGAACGATGGAAGCTCACAAGATAGTTTAAAAGAGACAGGTAAATATTCCAACACAATTACTTAATCTGCAAAAAAATGTGACGTAAAAAGTTCGTGTCCATCTCTACCTGTCATGATTTTCTAGTTGCCACTTCGAGTAAAGATGAAAATGTCGATAGCGGAGTCTCCGCCGACAAGTCTGAGAGCACTAGTAGCGATGACAAGGCGGCCGGGACTTCCGCAGGGCCGTCTAATGAGGTGGTCCACATTGCCCCGTCTGGGAGCAACTTTCAGACCATATTGTGTAACATAAGACGTCCAAGGCGCGGCCGTAACTACAGGAAAAGGAAGACCCCTGAGCGAGATACAGATAGCAATGCTTCGTCAAGAGATTCAGATGATTTATCTGAAGAAGAAAGTCACCCGCTAATGCCCAGGACTGATGAGCGCAGTAACTCGGACACAGAGAGTGACCTTGACGTGCACAGGTTTATGGACTTGGGAAGCACGGAGTCTGATGCCTCTAACAGTCCACGGTAAGCATCAATAATATTTAGTTCCTTCTTTATGTGAAATGGGCCATTATTTAGACCGAGTCTCACTAACATCCAGGCAGGCCTGTAAAGTAAAGTAATACTAAGTTAAGCTATTAGTAAAGTTACCTATTGATATAATATTACAGTCTTAAAATTGCTCATAGTAAATGATGGTTTACTTACAACTTGCCTAAAATGTACAAGATAAGTATAATAGGTGATGAAACCTTTGATTACTCCAAGTTTGACCTTTGTCTATTTTGGAACTACTGAGTTAAATATGAATGATTTTTACCACAGTGCAGTAATTAAAGTATAAATTTTGCTTTCATTTCAAACACTATTTAAACTCATCCAAGCATTTATTTGCTCTGACAGCTGCATTAACAGTAGAAAGCTGAAGAAATGCATTTCCTTTTAATATTTCACTGAAGTATATCCAGTACTTGCTACAGTCTTACGTTCAAAAATCTACTGAAAGTGGTCAGAACTCATGGTTTTCATTCAGATTTTTACAATGTTAGTGCAGCTGTCAGAGCTTAAGTGAATTTTCAAGTCTTTAAAACATTGCATTTCATTAAAGTTATATGATTATTTATGGGATATTTACCATGGTAAGGATGAAATGAAGAATTCTTCATCTATTTCATTCTGACAAATTCTAACAAACATAGTAACTGGAAGAGATCGCTTTAAGCGATAAGGCCGCCTGTTAAAAGCCTAGATAATATTTTTGTTGTAATTTTTATGTTATCCTTGTTTTGTGGTGTTTTAATAAAGAGTTTTTGTATTGTATTGTAACTAATCTTCTTATCTATCTATATATATATAAAAGAAAGTCGTGTTAGTTATACTATTTATAACTCAAGAACCTGAACCGATTTGACTGAAAATTGGTGGGAAGGTAGCTTAGAACCAGGAGACGGACATAGGATACATTTTATCATCATCATCACCATTTTTCATCACTACGCGGGTGAAACCGCGCAGCGCAGCTAGTAAACATATAAAAAGCTTGTAAAAATGTATGGTTAGAAAGTAAACAATCACTTCACAGGTCACACAGTTCCACATCCAACACTCACTACAGCTACGAGTCAGACGACATCATCCGCATGCCGTCCGGGGACACAGACTCTGAAGATGGAATCCAACCGAGCTGGAGGCATATAGAAGGACAAGAAGAGAGTGAAAATAAGGACAGGAAACCACCTGTGCTGTTGAAACAGAGGCCAAAACATAACTATGTCATATTAAGGGGTATGTTGCATTATTAGAAAATAACCAGTTACAATTTTTAAAAAAATTACAGGCTTTTTGGGTTCCATACCTCAAAAGGAAATAACTGAATCCATATATGGATAGGATATAGGATCACTTTGTTGTCCGTCTGAAGACCTTTTTTCTCAGGAACGCGTAAAGATATCAAGTTGAAATTTATATAAAATATTCGAAGCTATGGTTTCTCTCAGCTGTGAAAAAATCAAATTTGTAGGTCAACGCCATCGAAAAATTTTATTTTTTGATCGAAGGTCAGCGCGATCAAACATTCATGTCGCATATTTTGCAATTTCACCGGGGAATCAAAACCTATAGGGTACATCCCGTTGACCTAGAATCATGAAATTTGGCAAGAGGTCTTATAGCAAATATAAAGGAAAAGTCTGAAAATTTGGAAACTGAAGTTATATCATATAAAAAATATTGTTTTGCAATAACAAACTTACGTTTTTTTTTGTTTGGACTCGCGCTCTAAGTGTTCCATTCAACTGAACGCTCAGATCACGAGTCCTACTCGTACTTGTCCGGTTTTTTTAATTTTTTTATTTATTTTTCGTTTATGTATATCACATTAAAGATTGAAGTGCTAAGGAAAATAAGGGGGTAAGTGTGGAGCATTATGATTTATGTCTTCCTATCCCAGATTTCGTCACAAAGTCTTTAGCCATTTACTATTGGAAATGGTTAGATATAGACAGTTACTTTTGCATCTTCTCTACATAGTATAAATTAAAGTCGCTTTCCGCGTCTGTCTGTCTAACCGCTAACTCCTAAACCA
The DNA here is from genome assembly GCA_914767915.1 of Agriopis aurantiaria. Classification (NCBI taxonomy): domain Eukaryota; kingdom Metazoa; phylum Arthropoda; class Insecta; order Lepidoptera; family Geometridae; genus Agriopis; species Agriopis aurantiaria. Next base: position 3,003,316 of record OU611988.1, read on the forward strand.
CGCACCGGATTTTGAAGCAGCTTTCACCATCAGTTGGATAATTTTTCACGGAAGGTTACATATACAGTATAATCTCACTAATCCGGCACTTCATAAGACCGATACGTCCAATAATCCGGCACCCTCCGCCCGCGCCTCCCTCGCCGCGTCATCGTCTAGCAGAATAACCTCAAAACTTATCACGTGCATGTACGTACGTATTTACCTGTTTTTTTAAAGTGAGAATAGTGTGAAGTTAAAAATGTCAAATGTCTCTTTATGAAATGCTTTATTTTATTTATTATGATCTTTTCTCTATAATCCACTAATCCGAACATTTTAATAATCCGACACCCTCTGGTTTTTAATAGTGCCGGATTAGTGAGATTATACTGTATAACTAGCGACCCGCCCCGGCATCGCACGGGTGTAATTTACGTGCGTACTGTGATTTCAGAGATATTACACCGGGAGATGGGGCTGACATTTCCGAGCGGTAAAACAACCAAAGAAGATGTGATGTTCGAACGCCGGTTCTACGGCTCTCTCCATGCCATATATAGAATGAAGAAACTGCACAATTTGAATAAGCATAGGGGCTGTGTTAATTCTATTAATTTTCATCCAGAAGGTAAGTTCTAAAATCTTTGCTTATAGCTATGTATCATAACCTAAAACCAGACTTAAATAGCAGTCTTGCTATTTTTAAATTTAGCAGTTATGATGCTATTATTGCCTAATATAATTATATTCTTTTGCGGAACTCGTAAAGAGCTGTCCTTCATAAAATTACAATAAAGCCTCAAATAAGTAATTTTAATCTAGAACTAGAAATTCTAAGTAATTCAAATTGTTTATTCTCAAGTAACCATAGACAAAACACGATGGTTGCAATCTGGGTGTCTTCAAATCATGAGTGAATCGGTTTCTTTTAGGCAAGCGTGCTCCAACGTAGACCGCAACGTCGCTTAACATCAGGCGAGATGGTGGTCAAACGCAAGCCAATTATTTATTTAAAAAAACATTCAGAGTTAAAATTCAATCAATCAATCAATCAGAGTTAAAATTATGAAAAAAACAGAAAAAAATTGTTTTATAAATGATTAAGAATGTATCCTACTTATACTTATTGTCTCTATTAAAGCAAAGGCACTATTAAGTGTTCTTTATAAGCAGTGGTATTTTGTTTTTGTTCTTGCATTATATTCAACTTTATTCTGACAGTTTATGACACTACTTAAAAAAAAATTGGTAAATAATTTTAAGCTTTCTCACGTCAAATCTTGTCAGCGAGTTACCAACAAAGAACTTCATAGCAGAATTATCTATACTAAAATTATTAAGAGGACAGATTTGATTGTTTGTTTGTTTGCAATGAATAGGCTCCGAAACTACTGAACCGATTTGAAAAATTCTTTCACTGGTAGGAAGCTACACTAACCCTGGGTAACATAGGCTATAATCTAACCCGTGCGAAGCTGGGGCTGACCGCTAGTTATCAAATATTTGTGAATAAGTCAGAAAACTGTTTATTTTTACAGGGCACCTATTAGTCTCTGGTTCGGACGATACGAACATTGTTGTATGGGACTGGGCCAAGAACGCTGCTCTGCAGACCATCAAGACGGGCCACAAGTCGAACGTCTTCCAGAGCAAGTTTTTACACCTGAACGCTCAGAGTCAACTGAACATTGTCACCTGTGCGAGGGATGGACAGGTGAGATCTAGCTTAACTTAAAACTCAATGTTGAGGTCCAGGGGGAACCTGTCTCGACGAAAATTGTCTCGACGTATTTCAGCGCCAACTCGTGCCTCCGCAGTGCCAGAACGTTTCTAAACCTTTAATGAGCACAGAGTGCTCATGAAAGTCCCCTATGTGATATGAGTATTTTTCTTTCAAGTAACTTGTACATTCAATGGCTTTTTCCATCTCTCGTTATTTTTTGTTGGCACCCGAGATGGAGTTCTTTCGAAACGCTTGGAGTGGCCTGTAGCAAAAGACGGTATTATACACGTTTTTTTTTTTTTTTTGTAAATATATTATTTTAAATGCAACTCCACGAACACCAGGGTCCGTGACCTTTATTATACTTAACTACAATAATTTTGGTAACTTAAATGAATTTACATTAGTTATTCACAATACAGGGAGAGGAAAGTTATTATACAGGATTACGCGGAAAGGGTCTACTAAGCCGGAAGGTATCCTTAGTATCCATCATTATGAACAACTTTAAATACAGTATCAACGCTAAAATCGCGAAAAAAAAAAATACATTTCAGTTTATAATGATGGGTACTATGGACCCCTTTCCTGTGGCCTGTCTTAAGTTGAATCAACTAGCACTCCGCGGTATTCTCTACTCTGTTATGTAGATACAAGTATGAATGTCGCAAGACGGGTGTGTCTGATTCAGAGCCCAGCGTAAGGCTGAAGCTGAGCGATACGCAAAGAAAAAATGTACCAATAGGATCGCTTCATTTCGTCACGCCTCGCCTCCTATTGGTTGGTTTTTTCCTCGGACACAGCTTAGCTAGCTCGCTCATTTCTGGTGGAAAAGCACCACACGCAGATACAGAATTCTAGACTCCATCTGTATAATAATAATAATGAATTTGGTGTCCCAGGTGCGTCTGATCCAGTGCCCGGCTAGCGGCGGGTCGGGGACGCGCCGGCGACTCTGCACGCACGCTCGCGCCGCGCACAAGCTGCACGTGTCGGCGAGCGAGCCGCACCTGGTGCTCTCTGCCGGGGAGGACGGACTCGTCATGCAGTGCGACGTCAGATCAGACCACGCCACCAGGTGACACTTGCATGGACCTGAACACATTAAGGCCTTAAACTATATTTTATTTTATTATGATAATTTAAGAAAAAGTTGTGAAGTGCGGTAAAGGAGAAAGAGAGATATTTAATTATAAATAGACAATTAAAAAAAGATGAGACTTGAGTTTAATGTAAGTCTTGAAATATTACGCCTAAGTTTTTTTTTTTTTTAAATAATGATCAAATAAAGGCAAATAAAGTACGATTTTGTCCATGGTGAAAATGTATTTAAAAAAATAAAATAAAAATAAAACACATTAAGGCCCAGAGTATGGCGCGCCGCTACCTCATCGCACATTTGGTGTTTTTAGGGTTCCGTACCCCAAAAGGAAAAAAGGAACCCTAATAGGATCACTGTTGTCCATCTGTCTGTATGTCAAGACCCAATTTCTCAAGAACGCGTAAAGATATCGAGTTGAAATTTATGTCAAATAATCAAATTTACGGTTTCTTTCAGGTGTGAAAAAATCAAACTTGTAAATTTACGCGATCAAAATATTTCCGTGTCGCATATTTTCGCATATTTTGCGATTTCACAAGGAAGTCAAAACCTATAGGGTACTTCCCGTTGACCTAGAATCATGAAATTTGGCAAGAGGCAAGGTCTCACAGCACATATAAAGGAATAAATCCGAATGTCATAAATTTGAAGTTATATCATTGAAAAATAATTGTGTTGCTATTACAAACTTACATTTTGTAGTTGGAATGTATGGAAGAACTAATTGTCCACTATAAAGTTAAGTTTGTCTTTCAATATATAAATTTTTTTTCAGTTTGGACTTGCTTTCTGAAGGTTCCATCAAACGGAACCCTCAGAGCGCGAGGCCTACACGTACTTGCCCGGTAAAAAAAAGAAAATAACAAAACTTGTTTTGAAAAAGGTGCTTTGATCGTATTGTGAAGTAATTTTTTTTAATTTTTTTTTTACTATGAACTCAAAGAATGTGATAAACAGTTTTTGTCAGCGGAATGTCAGTGCTGGTCAAATCACTCTCACTTAGAATTAGGGGTCCATCTGGGTTCAAAGGAAAGGAAGCAACCCTTGAGGGTCTGTATCCAATAAAATCCTATCAATGGCTTCCCTCGGTGCCTGACAAAAAGTACTGGCACTGCGCTTCAGCTACCTACTGTCTTAAAAACCCAAAACATGGGTCACGCAGAGCTATGGTCTTACCCGGGCTTGTTTGGGTGGTTGGTCAAAATCACTTACCTTCAACCCTCGAGCTAAGAGATCCTCTTTTAATAGTCTCTTATTTCAGGCAGGGGATACTGATGCAGTACTTTATTATCGCATTTATCAGGGGGACTGAACCAAATCAAGCCCTGAGATCTTTCTTAGAAATAACCGAGGCATGCAATAATTTATGCTGTCCAAATTCCAGATTGTTCCAAGTAAAGGACAGCAACCTGACAGTGCCATTATACAGCGTGCACGGACACCCGCTAGACCCTAAAGAGCTGGTGGTGGCTGGCCGCGACAAGTACATCCGAGTGTATGACCGGCGGAAATCGCCGCGTCCGCTCGCGGTGTACTGCCCGAGCTTCTTTGTTGAATCAGCTGTAAGTATACACTGAACGCAGACATAGCCCACCGGATTAGGAAGTGGGCAAGGCACATATCACGCAGAACAGATGGCCAATGGGCCGAAAGCCACGGACTGGTAAGCGCAGCGTAGGACGTCCACCCACAAGATGGACAGACAACCTGAAAGAGACCGCAGGGAAACGCTGGATGCAGGCCGCTTCTAACCGGCCCTTTTGGAGATCGATGGGGGAGGCCTATGTCCAGCAGTGGACGTCCTACGGCTGAAATGATGATGATGATGACAAGCTTTTATTTATCTTGCCCTGTTAGTTAGTATGTACGTATGTATGTGTGTGGGACAAATCTTGAAACTGAATTTTAGAGCAGTTATCCTCAACCGATTGAGCTGAAATTTGGCAAACTTATGTAAGTTCGGTGACAATGCAATGTTATGATACTATCGAGCTGGTCTGGTGATGGAGACAGAAGGTGGCCATAGGAACTCTTAAACGAAACGACGTAACCCCGTTGAGTCTGGGTTCGTTGAGTTTGTCTTCCCAATCACTTTAGTTGTTGATAATTTTTTCTATTATTTTTTTGTGATTAAAATCCTTAGATCTAGTCTAATAAAATCTGTCTGTTTTCCAGGACTCTGCTGCGGGCAATAAGAAGAAAATCCGTCTGAGCCTCACGCACTTAACTTGCGCTGTATACAACCATGACGGCTCAGAGATACTAGGATCCTATAACGATGAGGATATCTATCTATTTAACACCAAAGTAAATGCAAGGTATGTTTTTACTATGATAATGATAACTTTATGTATCTATCTATACTAATATTATAAAGAGGAAAGATTTGATTGTTTGTTTGTTTGTTTGCATTGAATAGGCTCCGAAACTACTGAACCGATTTGAAACATTATTTCACTGTTGGGGAGCTACACTATCCCCGGGTGATATAGGCTATATATCTATACTCGTGCGAAGCCGGGGCGGGCCGCTAGTATATATATAAAAATGAATCCGTATTTATCTTGGTCACGCCATAACTTGAGAACGACTTTACCGATTTCAATCATATTTTTTAATTTTTTTCTCATACCTTGTAGAAGGTTCTTATGGAAAGAAAAATTGAGAAAATTGCGCAGAAATTTGGTAAATTTCAGGAATCATGACGATTTTATCTTCGCACGTTTGTCAGTTCTAAGACAGGACTACACTGTCGCATCAGCTAGTTCATAGTAATAATTACATGTCAAAATCGACCTACATTTTCGTCAATATACAATAACAGTGACCACTTTACTAAAACTCGTGAGGATTCATTTTAAATTAATATAAAAACGCCTTACACTTACGTTGTGTTATCGGTTGAGACGATTGACCGGTTTCGGAGTTATTAGAGCTCCTTCATAAGGGAATATGCGTGCTCCCGGGGACGGTCACCCGCGCACTGGTACTGCCAAGGCTGCTGTTGCGGCGACTCGCGCCGCGCCGCCCTCGTCTGTCGTTTTTACTCGTCAAATGTAAAAACCAGACCTATATCCAAGTAGACGCCACAAGTCGACCTACCTTGCGTGTCATAGGCATGTGTCCTAATGTTTAATTTATTACAAAAAACAGGCTTAGCGATGAATATAACTAAAATATACATTACACTTACTGATTTTTTTTTTTAATTGGCTGGTAAATCTCTGAGATATGAGCGTTTGAAGTTTTAGGTGGGGATAGAGAGGGGATGTTCTATCCCTTTCTTGCAAAGCGTGTGTTAGTATAGCATTTGTATGGCGCTCCTGAGCCGTGACGTCACGGCTCAGTATAGTGCGCTCTCTGTCTAGCATGAAATTAAAATGCTTATATCTTATTTATTTTTGAACTAATTTTAATTTTGTTTTTGTTCATGTGCTCTATTTATGATCAGCTTTTTTATGAGGTAATAAAAAAAAAATTAGTCATCATGCCTATTGAGTCCGTCTAAAATCAGTCTGCTCAATCGGTGCCTCGACAACACGTGCCAGTTTGAAACGCAAATGGGTAATTGTGCAATACTGAATTGTAAAAATACCACAAATAGAGTTGGCCGACAAAATAAAGACATTTCTTTTCACTTTTAGGTACGAAAAATTGGTCACGATAGTTTTCATGCAGTTTGGACCGCTTGTCAAGTCTTCTTAGATATAGTTCTATGGTCAAAACCATAATGATGAGTACAATAAAACCTCTTTCATTTGCTACTCCGAAAATGACTCCGTAGCAAAACAACTTTTTATTCAAATAAATGAAATAATGAGTTGGTTATTCCAGAGACCCCGCTGAAGGTGAGACGGACAACATCCTGGATACATCGTCCGTAACCACAGATATAGACAAAACGGGCTACACGTACAAGTATAGCGGCCATAGAAACAGCGCCACATTTAAAGGTACTTAGGGAGCGTTCAAGTATTACGTAACGCAATTTGCGGGCGGGAGGGGTCTTTCTTACAACACGTTACGTAAAATTGTTTCTAAAATATTAGGGAATTAAAACTCCCAAACTGGCAACCCTTTTCATTTACGTTACGGGGAATCCCTCAATTGTATTAGTCAGGTCGTAATTTTTTAGTTTAAAAAAAACTATTACTTAACTTTTTACGACTTTAGGGTAAAAATTATCACTTGAGTGTTACGTAACGTTTATAGGGTGGGGGGGGGGGGGGGGTACAGTAAAACGTTACGGCGCGTTACAAGGGGTCCCCGGGGGGTCAAAAATTTCGTTACATAATACTTGAACGCTCCCCTACTCACTGATCTTTAAATTTTCAGGCTTTCAATTAGTACATTAGCAGCCATTAAACTGAAAAGACATGTTTCAACAAACACAAACATGTTCTGAAAAGACTTGTTTGTGTTTTCATAAATCTTACATTGATCTCAGCAAGGAAGATAGACTAAGAGGAAAGACAATAGCGGAACATTACAGCGTAGGTCGGAAATTTGCCTAAAACGGTATAAACTTAGATGGCGCCGCAATTTGAGCGTGCTATAGGTTGTCTCGAACTTCCGTAAGCGCTGCAGTCAGATAGCGTACGAAAAGGTTCTACAAATTACCGTAGCGCTAGTATCGCAGTCAAGTTTCGCAACAATTCAAGAGAATAAAGAAAAGCGCCATCTATTGGTATGGGTTGCGCTTCTCTTGAAATGCTGCCTAATTTGACCGCGATGCTAGCGCTACGGTCATTTGTACGTACATTATTTGACTGCAGCGCGGAAGTTCGAGACAACCATCTTAGTCACATTTTTTCTGATCTCTCGGCTAATGAGACAGCAAGACAAAATTCAATGTAAGTAAATTATAATATAATGATGTTTGTTTCAGGCGTGGCATTCTTTGGCCCTAACAGTGAATACATAGTTTCTGGGTCTGACTGCTCCAACATCTACATCTGGCACAAGGAAACAGAGTCCATTGTGCAGTGGATGAAGGGCGATACCAGCGGAGTTGTGAGTATTCACCATGAAAAACAAATAAGCTATGTGACAAACTAGCTGCGCCCCGCGGTTTCACACGCGTAGTGATGATGATGATGATGATGAAAAGTAGCCTATGTCACGCTCTGGCTCTTGAACTATACCCGTTCAAAAAATCATGTCGATCCGTTGTTCCGTTGCAGCGTGAAAGAGGAACAAACATACATCCATACATACATACAAACTTCCGCAATTATAATATTAGTAGGATACTTTTACGAATACCCATTTTTCTACCATAGCGAGCAAGAAAAATCGACACCGCTTTATGGTTGATATTCCGAGAACCCGTATGAAGCGCTTTGAATCCACTTTATTGTGCGAACTGCTATTCTGTGGAATGAGCTGCCTGAATGGGTGTTCTAGATAGTTACAATCTGGTTGTCTTCAAATCACGAGTGAATCGGTTTCTTCTAGGCAAGAGTGCTCTATCGTAGATCGCATCATCGCTTAACATCAGGCTAGTTGCCGGTCAAACGCAAGCCAATTACTAAATAAAAAATTACATTCATACAAAAATATTAAGCAACGGTGGCCGTGCGGCAGTATAGTATTACTAAAAGTAAAAACGAAATGGAAAACCCCATTTCGTTTTTACTTTTGATACCGTAATAGATAGCCAGTTGAAATTTTCACAGAATATGTAACGTTACAGCAGATTAACTTACAAATAATAAAATAGTCAAAAAGTATTTTTTTACGTATTTTTGTATGGGCTCTAATGTAAAAACGGTAATACGTACAAGCAACAAACCTGGCATGATTATAATACACACTCTAAAGTATAACAAATAATAAATAATGGCCAAGTGCGAGTCGATGACCAATTTCTGTTCATTACCAAGCGAGCGTCACTGTAGCAAAATATTAACTGACAGCGTAGCAATTGCTTCGACTATTTAAGAAGGTGTTAAGCTGAACAATAACTGGTTGTATTTTGTGGTGGTACGGAAACCTGAGTGCGCGAGCTCGACTCGCACTTGGCTGGTTTTATTTCTGCTCGCTTCAATACAGTGCCGGTATAAAAGAAAAACAAAAAAATTGAAAATTTGTCCGGTAAATGCGGGCAAAAAAACTAACGTGAAATTTGACAACGTTTGACAGGACTGCGTTTGTCGGGTCAGCTAGTTTGCAATAAACTGTGTATTGAGTGTGTGTGGAATGGTTCCAGGTGAACTGCATTGAAGCTCACCCACGGCACCCGGTGCTGGCGACCAGCGGGCTGGACCGCGACGTCAAGATCTGGCTGCCGCGGGCGCAGCACGACCCTACCTTTGAAGGACTAGACCGGGTACGACGCTATACCACACACGGGGACTACGTCCGCGGCGAATGGGAGTTAGCACGACGCGCCCACCCCCCGGCTTACTCGCTTCTGCACTTGCTTTGATGATGTGAGACGATTTGAAGTCTACCTGCACGCATCTGTTCTTGCAGTAAACAATGTTCAAATTAATGGGCCGCCATCACAGAAAAGAAATTTTTTTATTTATTAGAACCGCTGTCAAGGCATTTTTGTAAGAAATTTGTTGTAGGCAGTTGCACCCATATAAACGAAAGTCATTCGAAATCAGCAACTGTGATGCGGACAAAGAACTTTGAGACCTTGCCCAAAAAGGTAAGATCCAAGTTCTTTGGATGCGGAGCTCGACGCGTTGACATAAATAAGAATGTTCAATCAAGGTTCACTGCCTTTCACCGCACTTTCCGTTCTTGTTACTTATGTTGTTATATATGTTTTAATCAGTAAAACCGATGAAAGTATAATTTTTTTAACAAATATTGATCTGAAATATTTGATCTGTTGAAGTTCGAATTTATATAACCACTTGATCGCGCACGAGTCATAATATGCTTGTGCACGATGTCAGTCGCGAGGGGGGTCGTCTGGCGCTTGTGATTGGAGACTCAAAAGTCGCGCCTGGGATTGGCCCGCTCGAAAAAGAAGTACGCTGAAAATTTATACATTTGGCTTACGGCGGGGTATAGGATGAGCAGTCAAGAGGTTATATCGTCATTGGCTATAGGCAAGCATGGCTCTTACCATCAGGCGAGCTACTTTTACAGTGTAAACTCTATATAGCGACACAAGAGACTGCGCATAATATGGCGTTATTGAGAGTTTTCGTTAAATGGAGAGAAGAAGAATCAAAAGTTATATGATTATTTACGGGATATTTACCGTGGTAAGGTTATGGAATGAGCCGAGAGTGAAAGAGGGTAGATCGTTATGTCTGCACCTAACTTTTTAACTGTTCGACCAACCAACCGCATTCTTCAGTCTTCCCGTGAACATGGTGCATGTAACTGCGCCGAAATATCGGGAGCTCTTTCCACAACCTTACCACGGTAAATATCCCGTAAATAATCATGTAACTTTAGTGAACAACCGTGATAGTTTAAAAAAGAATCAATATTATTTTACTATTATAATATGTATTTACTAGTAAAGTATAAACAAACAACAAACATGAATATTGAGACAAATAACAACGCTTATTGCCTTTAGTCTACTAAGAATATGATATAGACGATGCATAACATAGGCAAGGCTGACGTATGCCGACAGTCGTGGTAAAAACGAGGTGTTAGAAAGTATTGTTTAATAATGACGTTTTGTTGTCGTTATTTAGTGTGATGCTACATAGGTATCATTGCATGGACAAGATAAACCAACCAAAGTCAAGTAATTTCGACGTTTTTAGCCCGGTCAAGCTAGCCCGAAAATAGGGGTACCCTTGCATAAATTCCCACGAAGCTGAATTTTTACATGAACGTCAGGGATACCATTATAATGAAATTGTGAAATACAATTGCAAATATTTTTAAGCAAGGTCAAAGTTTGCAAGATAAAATTCAGCTTCTTGGGAATTTATGCAGGGTTGAATGTCTATTTTGACCGGACTGTGTAGTAAATGATTTGACTTTGACTATTTAGGGAGTTAGTCGTTAAATCGAGTGTCGGTATATAGAGTTTATACTGTATTGATTTAATAGGCTAGGGATAAATTGATCTTAATATCTTTTTATCTATCATCTAGGGATAAATTGATCTTGACATCTTTTGACATAAAACACTGTTTTTTACGTGATAGCTCATTCCACAACCTTACCACGGTAAATATCCCGTAAATAATCATTTAACTTTATCTTTTAACATATCCTCGAAAGTTTCAGTTGTCATTCCGATCAGTCTGTACATATAAAAAATATTTATGACATTACCAATACTGTTATAGTAACAGTGCTGATGATATCGTGCCAGTCGCGGGCATCCAGTGGATGCAGGTGGCAGGCTGACGTTCAGTGTGCGGACTTCTGGCTGATGATGAACTGCTAGTCTGTGGAATTCGCTGCCTGAATGGGTATTCCCCGTTAGTTACAATCTGGGTGTCTTCAAGTCGATAGTGAATCGGTTTCTTCTAGTAAGCATGCTCCATCGTAGACCGCATCGTCGCTAACATCAGGCGAGAGGGCAGCCAGGCATACATATTATTAAAAAAAAAAAAAAATGCATTAAAACTGCCTTCAAAAATTTTGGCCAATTTAAACTTACCAATAATAACTTTGTACAAAATTCCAGGTGGTTCGCGAAAACAACGTATCCCAACTCCGCAGTCCGCTGTTCAACGATTTCCTACCGTCGCTGTACAACGCTTGGACTTCTCGCAACGGGGAGCCGAGGGTCTTCCCTGACGGTGAAAATGGCGCCGAGTTCGGAGGCAACATCGAGTTTGACGGGAACGTCTGTACGGCCATGTAGGGACGGAAGTAGGGGCCAACTTGTGATTTAAAGTGGTTATAGCTAACTGCAAGGCTCCGGACTAAATGTAAGCGACATCATTGGAATTTATGCCCTTTTAGGCGCAAGCCAATTAAAGTAATTTCAACCTTAGGATCAAATTAGTCCTTGTATCTCTGCAAGAGACATGCAAATGTTCCTATGCCAAATAATTTTTATATTTAAAAAACGAGTCACGAGTAGAGATATAAAAAAAAATAACATAAATTCCTTGACACTATTTCGAAATGGTTTTGACGCAATGCCGTAACGAAACAAAAAAAAAACATACAGTCGAATTGATAACCTCCTCTTGAAGTCGGTTAAAAAGCCAAAGCACACATTTTTGTCTATGCCCGCTGAATTAGTACCTCCTCCTAACCGATTTTGCTGATATTTGGATACACCTTTAGTTCTGGTAACAACACAATATGCACTGCATGGCAACTCAATATTATAATATTTTCAAAATTAACTTTATCTAATATAAAAAAAATGCTTTGTTTTGTACAACATCAAAAAGGAAACTAAGGTTGAAATTACTTTGTAGATAAGCGACTGCGTCTGCGCCTTGTGTTATAATCCGAATTGAGATATTAACCAATAGAAGTGCACAAATGGACGGCTACGTGACGTCACGTAAATTTCGTACTATCCTATTGGTTAATATTTCACTGCTTTACTTCATTGGAGTGTCGTTTAATTGTCGTTTCTAAGAAAGACCGTTAATGTTTCCGGTCCTGAAACTATTCTTGCGCGTTCGAGATTATCTGTCACTGTCTCTCTTTAGAAATATGAGTGGCTATCTCGAGTGTGAGAATAGGCTCCCAGTGTCGTTAGCAGTTTACTATGATCTTAGGCTGTAGGACACTTATGAACGAGTTGCGCCCTATATAGGATATTTTAATTCAAGAATTTACACTGCGATAAATTATAATTATGACTAATTGCTGTAAATGCTTTTCAACTAGATACTGTAACTCACATTCTAACTAAGAAAATGTATAAGAAACACTCATCTTGTTTCTGTTAGACGTAGGCCTCTATTGGGGTTCTGTGCTCCGTGTTCAGCTCTCTTTAGATCTCGCTTCTGCGCCATTACAGAGCTGCAGAGCCCAGAAGGGGTTAGACAAGACCCATTTTCTGTTAGCGTTAACGCCTGCGGAAAGATGAATTTGCGGTGGAAGAATGTTTTTGAGGTGGTGTAGCCCTCCTGGACAGGAGCGAGAGTCACTTTTCAAACAAACGTACTAGTAAGTTTCATCAAAAACTACACGGCCGATTTTGATGAAGCTTGTATATTGGCAAAATGAATGCTTGTAAGAGTTACTTTTATACAGGGTTGTGCGGAAAGGGTGCACTAAGCCAAAAGGGGCCATAGTACCCACCATTATGAACAACTTTTACTATGGGACCAACCTACCTACCTACTATCTACCTACCTACCTACTCGGTACTTGGACCTTTTTGGCTTAGTACACCCTTTCTGCGCCACCCTGTATAACCACAGAACAGTACAGAAGGTCGGCTCCATACATCGATCGTAAACAGGCGCACGCACACAAAGACGCGCACTTACAGCGATCTCGGATCGAATCGGTCGACGCGAGTCGCGAGGGCACCACACGTAATTATAGTTTCGCGCGATAATTCGCCCGATGAACACAACATTATAGCTGCTTTGTAATAATTAAAATCAAGATCAGCCGGAGCCGACTTTCTGGGGGGGTTAGACAAGACCTACTTTCTGTTAGCGTTCACGCCTGCGGAAAGATGAAATTGTATGAAAATGACATTAGCTTGAGAGATGTGCTCTCAAGCTAATATCATTTATATACAATTTCATCTTTCCGCAAGCGTTAACGCCAACAGAAAATGGGTCTTGTCTAACCCCCCTTTACCCTTTATATTCTGTGGTATAACTGTATACCCTAGTCCGATCGCCGATCTATAATTAACCGACCGCCTTACTGAGACCCTGTTTTCAATATGACATAGCATAACGGGTTTTCAAGTTATGTTTACCGTATTCGACCACATCACTGTGAACTGTGGTCAAACGCCTGTCCAGTCAGTGATACTAAGCGTACCTCAACGGTAGGCATAAAGCATATCCCAAAAAGCATTTCTGTAATATATATATACAGTGATCATTTTCTGTGTAATTTTCGTAGTTAATCCCTACTAATATATAATGTTTGATGTTTGTAATAAAAATTAAGTAGCAAAATATCTGAGAGCACACGTTTATGAAGCCAGTCGCAGACGATGCATAGTAAAAACTTATGCAAATTATATTACGTCATCATCATCCGCCAGAAGACGTCCACTTCTGAACATAGACTTCCTTAGAAAATCACGCGACCGCAAACCGTACCTGCATTGGCGGATCCAGGGGGGGGGGGGGGGGCATGGGGGCCATGTCCCCCCCAACACTCCCCCAAAACACCTAGCAATTCCATACATTCGACTCAATTTTTCGATTTGATTCCTTCGAACCTTGTCAGAAAATAAAATCCCCCAAAATAAAATCCAGAATGCCCCCCCCCCCAAAATGATGAAATCCTGGATCCGCCCCTGCGTACCTGGGCGCGTTAAGGTTCACGTTCGCGTGATTTTCCAACTAAGCGGATTTAACGTTAGTTTGGTGCCGCAATAGCAGTTGTCCGTAAGGCCCCAGGGGGGCTAACACAATCTCAAAAAAAAAAACTTATAATAACCTTACATTGAGCCTTCAAAATTCAATGCAACGTTAATATAAGGGTGTGGTAGCCCACCAGGTATCCTGAAAAAAAGTGAACGCGGTATTACAGTGCCACCAACTTAGCTGTTCAGGTGGGCAAAATTACAGATTTTTCTTGTTGAATTTATTGGGTGGCAATGCCGAAATTCTCCACTAGCGACGCTGTCAACTGCACAGCTAAGATGGTGGGACTGTATCGTGCCAATATTATAAATATGAAAGTGAGTTTGTTTGTAAATTTTTCACGCAGCAACATAGCAACGGATCGCTGTGATTTTGTGCATAGAGAGGGCTGGAAGTCACTTCAACTTTTTACGCTGAAAAAATTAGCAGTTCCTAAATGTACAGCTAGTGTGTGTTATGTTTGTCATTACCACTAAAGAGGAAACAAGACGACTGCGTTCTTGATACTATTCATTGTATACTGTGTCGCACTGTACCAATTAGTGTATGCCTGTGATATGACGAATTGAAGGATTTTTGTTTAGCAAATGTATGTGAGGTGTTTTATTATCAAATCCTATATTATTTGATTTGTGTGGGTCTCAGTAATATGAATATGAAAGAAATTGTCTGATTTATATTTTATAAACGACTAACGTTGAACCAATAATTTTTGTATTATGCCCTTAAGTCGAAAGAAGCACAGCAGTGGCGCCCTCATTTAAAAAAAACATGACTGGTATACTAAAATATTAGTAAATAAAAATTCGACTTCCATAGTCACTCGAGAATGTAATAAAGTATTTTTTTTTTTACTATTATTTTTAGTAACAAGGTATTATATAGTTATAAAACTCATTACCGCCAAAAACGGCCGTTTTTAGCTAATCTGCGTTTTATAACCTATGGAATACGTGTTACTAGAAACACTGTTTTAAACTATCACGGTTGTTCATTAAAGTTATATGATTATTTACGGGATATTTACCGTGGTAAGGTTGTGGAATTAGCTCCCCACAACCATTCCACACCCTTACCACGATAAATATCCCGTAAATAATCATATAACTTTACTAGAAACAACTCCGAAAATACTTCGTTACATTCGTGGCCGACTATCGGAGTAAAATTTTTATATACTTATCTTTTAATATGCCAATTAAGTTTTTTTAAATGAGGGCGCCACTCCTGCGCTGTCTTCACCTTAAAATCTAGCACCAGGGGCCTGACGCGGTCTCAAGCTAACGTTAAAACCGCGCAGTTCGGAAAATCACGCAAACGTAAACCTTAACGCGCCCAGATACAGTTTACGGTTGCGCAAATTTTTTCCATCACCTATTCTGCAGTGCAAGTACCGTTCTTTATCGATCGTCAAATTCGCTAAAATGCCATAGAATCGATCACAGCGAGTACTGAAAAATTGCATATTATCGAATTTGACGACCTCAACTGTCAATTTGACGATCGATAAAAGAACGGTACTTGCACCCCTGGATTGCTAGTCGTAAGGCCCCAGGGCAACGCAGCGCCAGTTTTATTTCTGACATTAAGATAATGCGAAAGTGGCGCCGTATATCGTCCGAAACCGAAGTCATGAAGGATCGATAGGAGTGAGAAAACTGGCGAATCGCTAGTGCAGCGGAAAGTTTATCTTAATTTTATCTGTTTGCATATTGTACGTTTTTTCACTAATAATGTATAAAGAACTATTATTACTTATAATTCCTTTGCGAGCGTTTAAAATGTTTACAAATTATTTGTGTTTTGAACCCGAGGAATTCTAGTACATTCGACATTTTTCTGTCACTTTCATGACATTTGAATTGGGGCAGTGACAGAGTTATTTTCGAGTATGCCTGTACCCTTAGTACAAGTTTTGATAGCATTCGAAAACTTTTTTCGTTTACGTTTTGTTCCATACATTGCTGGGCTTGTTGGCTGGCTTTCGTATGAGAGTGAAGCAATCTATATCGACGAATACTACCGATTTTAGTTCCTCCGCGTTTCCGCTGGAGGCGCTTTACTAAAATATATGGAACAATAAGTAAACGAAAAAAGTTTTCGAAAACTCAAATTTGGGACTAAGCGTACATAATACTCGCTACCCACGTTTTTTTTGTACTGATTTTCATAGTTACAAAGGTAATTGTAGTTTGGGCTCAAAGACCTTGGAATCTTTTATATCCTTATGCTTGTTACCAGTGGCGTAGCTAGGTAACCAAAGGCCCTGTTGCAAATCAAGAATTGGCCCTATCAGAACTGGTTAGTTTTTTTCAAGTATAAATATAAATTTATATGAATACTCTAAGCTACTTGTTAGGTACACGCACGTGTATGAGAAATTTTCGCAAGTTCTGTCTGAGGTTTACTGGTCAGGGTTCGAGGGCCCCTGAGCTTGAGGGCCCCGGTGCACGGCACCACCTAGCCCTCTGATAGCTACGCCACTGCTTGTTACCTCCCATACTTGGTGCGAGTTTTCTAAACGAGCTGCAGTAAAAAGCAGAATGAAAACCGTCTATTCTCATCACTTTAGGCTAGGTTTTTGAACGTTATGATTGTAACTGGTGGCCAATGGTAGCCAGCTTGGTCCAAGCTCCGATCGGCAACCATCTATGTTCTTCAGTTATTTTTTTAAAATAAATTTGCTTAAATTTGTCTCATAAAATTATTATTGTTGTAAACTTTACAATAGTTTCATATTCCAGCCAAAGCGAAGATTATAGCCAGCGCACACGAGACACGAGGGTGACTTCTTTTGTAAATTTTCTTGACATCAAAATAAAGTTTGCAGAAGTGTGCAAAGCCACCGTCAGACTGGTCATATAGTCGAAGTGGCGTTTGCCAGCCGGGCCCCAGCCTGCACGGGCATAGCTTGCGGGGCTTGCCGCAAGCCAGGCGGTAGGTAGGATAGCGGTAGGGTAGGGTAGCGGCGGTAGCGGTCTCCAGTCACGGGCCCCGGGCTCGTGGCCCTTCCGGCCCAGTCCGACCCTGTACAAAGCAACCAAAAATGGCCCGCACGATCCACATTGCACGCCCCGATGATACTTCGCTAACAACATATCAAAATACATATCCGTCGTGAGCGTTGATTTGCCTGGGTTTTAAGTAAGTACTTTGTGGGCTCGCTTACTTTAGGATCGGAGCGCCAACTTTTCCGGATGCTTACGCATCGTAGTTTTTTTGTGTGCTGTGTGCGATATGGCATACAGGGGGCTTAGTCCGAGATTTGATAGTTTTCGAAAACTTTTTTCGTTTACGTATTGTTCCATACATTTTAGTAAAGCGCTTCCAGCGGAAACGCGAAGGAACTAAAATCAGTGGTATAGATTGCTTCACTCTAATACGAAAAATGTTTTCGAATACCTTTCAGCCCAGCAATGTATGGAATAAAACGTAAACAAAAAAAGTTTTCGAAATCTATCAAATCTGGGACTAAGCCCCCAGTACAATTTCAACATGACCAAGTGTCTCGTGTGCACTGGCTATTATAACAACAGTTAAGTTAGTAATCAAAATAGTGTTTACATTTTCCTTCCAATCAAAAATACATTTTTTTTAGAAAACATTGTGAAGGGCATCTGCATAAAAAAAAAAAACTTGTTAAAATTTGATTTGATTTAGCAACGCTGGGTCTAGATGTCTTTTGTGGTTTAGCAAAGCATAGATTTATTGTAATTTTTAGGTTCCTTATAATTAGTCACTGCCTCCGGTTCTGGAGCAAAATGTATAGTTAGGTACTTTGATTATGTAAATAAATTATTATTACTTATTACATTATTTTTTCATTCGTGAACAACGTTTATTTCTATTGATAACATCGGGAGTTACTTTATCACCATGAACCCTTGATTATATTTATAATCAACCTGAATAGTAAAGTATCCCGTTGTGCGGAAACCTAAATAATATTTTTTGGTTACGATACCTTTCTAATAATCTGAGATAATAATTATTATCTAGGTACCTATATAAAATTATGTCAAATTTAATTGTTTACTTTGGTTTCCATGATGCGCGAAGTTTTATTTTCCCGCTTTTCAAACAATCGCCCTATGTGCCAACTAGTGGTGACATTCGGAACTTATTCAAGTGACGCGCACTCTAATTACATTTTTCCTATTTTCTAGGCCGAAATAAATGCTTTCTGAGATATTACTTCAGATTTGATATCTTTTAACACCCGTACTAGCGAAATTTTGTTCGGTAAAGATTCTAATTATCCCAATAGAAATTCATCTTTTTACCCACATGCTAGGCATAGTTTGTCAATGGCGCACGGTCTCAACCAATGAGAGCAGCTGCGTGTAGAAGTGCGCGCCATCTTCGTTTTGAAACGAGTTGGCCGCGCGGCTTGTTCACCGGCTCGGTCAGTCTCGCGTCGGATTCCGCCAGTCGTACAACTCTTTAAATTCTAGTAATTAACGCCAAAATCAGAACAATCATGAGCACCAATGAAAAAAACAGTGAAGTGGCAGTCGACAAGGTCGGCGATGAGAAGGCTGAAGCTAAAAGTGACCTAAAAGGAGTCAAAAGGGCAGCGGAGGTGAGCGCACATGTCAATTAAAATGTATTCATATAATCGCTCGCCATTTTATAGAACGCTATAATAAAGCTGCATCACTCTTAATATTATTATTTTAGGAGTGTCCCAAAAAAATCCACGTGGTTTAGTTGGCAATAATTCGTTAGCAATGAATAGGTACCTACGCTAAGTAGGGACACCACTAACCGGCATATTTTCGGACGTCATATCTATCGAGTTAGGTGTATAATGTGCATGAGGTAATCGATGAGCTAATACCACGTTGTAGTACTGCGTTAGGGTCTTGGGAACCGCACGTACGGCGTACTCAACGAATACAACTTGTAGTTTTTAGCTTTGTTTACTCGTTTTCGATACGAAGGCATGACCTTGGGAGAAAAAAAACATGGCGCGGGAACGTACGCGGTTCTCATTGACATGAATATACAAGAAAACTTGAGGAATTTAGGTCCATCGCATTCATAAGTGTGTGTGTTGATATTGATTTTATTACGTATCATGACTATTTTAGACTTTCTCGGGGCACGGTCGTCGTAGCGTGACGCTAGATAGTTGGAAACATGGCCGGCGCGAATGTCAGTGTTTAGGCTGATGGGCTGTCACTAACAGCGCGCCAATACAAGATACTGTATTTACATCAGTTACACATAACGATCTATATTATTGGAGCATTTCTATTCCCTCTCGAGTCAGCCGTGCCATTTGCACGTTTGTTATTTCGGCACTTACACAAACTAGGTAGTCAATGACCCGGCACTATTTGCATGTAGGTGTGATGTGTGTATTAAAACACTGCCTTTGTTCCACGAGCATTTGTTCTTTAGAATAACGTTTTGCTTTTCACAATATAATACCTACATAAAATCACCTAGAGTAGACAGAGTACTTATTGTGTAATTTTAAAAATCATCAAAACTAGGATAAATATATACGGGAATAACCTTGCGTCCTTTTCCCTCCAAGCTACATAGTACACAAGAATATGGAAGCATGGCGATATGATTAGAAAATCATAAGGTTAGAGAGGTTATTGTAATACACTAGATTCAAAACGTTGACGCTTATGATAATTATTAACCCTTAGTGAGGTTCCGATTCCATATTATAAGGTAGAGTTTAGTTGTTTTTTCACGACATGATACCACTGCGTTCTCTTGGGTAGGTATGCGCGGTGACCGCGTTCCGATCACCTTTGCCACGGCAAAAAGGGCCGTATGACGCCGGCCTCGCTCGAATCAACACCGTTTCCCCCACAACACAACTAATGATGCTTCTTTATCGCTTAGAATCTTTGTCACCTGCTCTATTATTATATTTTTACTGTCAGTTGCAACGATTTCCTGCAAAATCATCCACGTAACGTTCTCACGGTGCAATAAGTACGAAATGAATTGGCCAATTGCCAGTTATTGTTTGATCTTGAACAGTTCTAGATGATGTTTAATAGTATTATCTGTATGTAAACAAAGGGATGAATGTCGATTTAATTGTTCTACGTATTGTTTTTAGGAAAAAACAACAGAGGTAAAAAAGGCGCGAAAAGAAGAAAACGGCGGTGGGGGCGAGGATGAACCACACAGTGAAGATGAAGATTCCCTAGACGGAGAGGACGACGACGACGAAGAAGTTGAGGGCGAAGAGGATGAAGAGGTGTTAGGGGAAGGCGAGGACGACGATCTCGAAGGTGAGGGTCAGTATCGAAATAGCTTTTTATTGGTTTATTTAATGAAGTTTCCGCAATTAACTGTAGTTTAGTAAAGCTTCTGTAGCTGCACATTAAATTGCTATTCTTTCAAAACTGATTTCTGTAGGTAGACTAATATAATATGCTCAATTTCGATAGTAACTCATTATCTATGTTATGAAAATTCATAAGTAGCGCTACTAAATCTTTGCTATGTTAGTGATAGAATGCAGTTATTAGTTGCTTGTAGTTAATTGCGATATAATTGTTTCAGATGAAGAAGTAGAAGAAGAGCTACTCGGGGAAGAGGAAGAAGAGGATGCGTAATACGCCTTGTGCCTCTTTATGGACAATGTCACAGTGATGTGTTAGTGCTTGTGACGCCCGGACTGGCGCGGCCCCGCTTCGCCCCAACTGCCGACAATAGCGACAGCCCCAAAGCACTGATAGTATACCCCTACAGTTGGGAACACGCGGGGCCGACATAGCTCCCACCTAAAACGGGTGCAGTTCTATTTAAATGACAAATTTAATAATTAAGTCGAATTCAATGCAGATTTTAAATTTTTTACAATATTTTTTAAGTTTGGTACCGAAGCTGTATCCTTATGATTTCGTGACTCGCCGCAGCGAGAATGTAATTAATAAGATGGTAGAATGCTGTTGAATTTTGTCATGAAATGTACAAATGTGTTTTTCGAAAGTAAAATGTATAAGTGAAAACAATTCTGTATTCTAGGTTTACCTGTGAGCCCGTTAAATGGTGAAGTTGTGATATTTTTCTTTTCTATAGAATCTTGACGACCCGTTTTTTGAAAGGAAAAGTGCCAGTTTTGGCGCGAATAAGTGATAAATGAGAAGTCACAAAGCTCAATTCCTCATTTAAATGTTGTTGACGGGAGTTTGTGTGTACATACTTAGAATAAGTGAAGCCTGTTGTTTTCTAATCAGTAACGTAAAGTTGTATGGTTGTTGCATTCAACACTTATTTTATCTGGCTCGCGTTTTCAGATACCCTTGTCGCGCTCGAATGCAATTTGGATTGGGTGAGAAGTACGTAATGCTCACATAGTAGCCAACAATTAGGGGAAGAGAGAATGGACTAATAATTGTAATACGGCAAGATCACCTAGATGCTTTCCGAGCTGAGGCGAGGAGACTGTCCCCCGACCACCGCCGCAATGCGTCCGTAGTCAATATGCGACAGTTTACTAGAAAAACATCACAATTTTGCCATTATCTCGTGCACATCGCGCACCGACCGCCCGTTGTCTGAGTGACTGATAAAGAGAGCGCGACGGTCGACGCGCCGCGATATAGCTACATACAATTCAAAACCGGCCTGTAATTTTTGTCCATACTGATAATTAGGATAGAACCTCCAGTTCGGTTATTCCAGTGTTCGACGACGTGGAATAAGAGATTCCTAGGTTAGAGCGATTTAGTATAATAGAATGTACGTTATTTTTTATGAAAATACGCCATGGGAGCCTGGGGTGAGTGAGAAGCGGGTGGAGGGGTGCGACGAGGCGCGCGTCAAGCGGCTCCCCCTTCCCGCGCTCTGCGTGGCCTCGTTCGATTTGCCGCGCGCCGTCCTAGCGTGGGTCCCCTCGCCCCTCGCCGGCGTCTGTCGGCTCGCCCAACACCACGTCATGGTAACGCGTTCCGTACCGTGGAAAATCACACTATGCACGATATACATCGCCCGCTCGAACTGACTGGCGTTGCCTACTCTCGACCGGCGATGTATAAGCGCTAAGAGTCTCATGGTGTCCGCTCATCGAGCTGCCGATAACCGATTACCTATGCACGTTATTTTGATACATCTCTTGTTGAATCAATTTTACTCTATTTTATCGCGAGACTTGGGGCGTCAGGATAGCTAAGTGAAGCGTAGTTTTTTATCATAATTTGTTGGATTTAACTAGGTTAACGAATTGCTTAGCTACTTAATTTCTAAGGCGTGTATGGACGTCGCGTACCATGTGAGGCTTCTGTGGATGTATCTACGTACTTAGCAGGCGCTACCGTTTTGAGCGGTGAAAAACCGCGTGAACTGGCAAATGCCGGATTCTATTGAATGCTAGTGTGTGCCTCCAGTTTTCACAAAGGTTTCTTTCCCGATTGCTCCATTGTTTTTTTTAATAGGGATCGAAATCAATTTTTCCAGAATACTTATTGAGTAAACGGAGCAATCGGAAAGTGAAATTAATAGTCAAGGTCTGCCTGCTTCAATGCTGCTTCTAGATAAAAGTACCTACGTTCTCGGAAGCTTCAATGCGTTTACCTGTGTGAAATGTGTGAATGTTCTTTGCTTACCTGACGCCCGAAGAAATTAGACTTGAGAAGCATTTAGCTAATTCTTCCATTGGCTTTTAACATACCAAAGGGAGCACCTACTTTGTTAAGAAAATTCTTATTGAGACCTTTTAAAATAATTTAATGAGTAAATTTTATCGTCCCGACTTCTCATTCGAGGTTAAGAATAAGCTGTCGCATTATTTGTACGATGTACTACTTATGTGTATAACTTAGTTCGATTTTATTTATTTGTGATGTTGAACACTATTGATTTTCTACAATGGACGAAATGTAAATACAACCGATTTAAGTAAAAAGTTATTTTGTTTTCACGTTTTTATTTTCCCTGTAAAGAAGGCATGGTCGTAATATTACAACATTACGTTCATAGAAGAAGATTCGCAAACAAGTACTTGCTGACCTAGAGTTGTCCTAGTATCATGAAACTGCAGGTCACCCTAATTCTGTACAAAGCATTGAAATGTAAGGGTTGGGTCACATCGATTGAGACATGGCGTATATTTTACCGTTAACTGCATTTTTAATGACATTCTTGAAATCATCACAGCTTAGCTTCAGTTTCTTTTAGCTAATCCGTCTGTTCCAATTAGTATGAAATCCACCGACCGCGAAGATTAACTTGACAAGATTAAGTACTTGCCTATAATTATGGGTACCTACCTATTCTATTTGAGAGACTTTCATAACATAGGTTTAAAAATAAGCCAGCCTTATAATACCCTTTCTTCGATTAGTCATCGTCTAGCTAGATAACGAATGCGTAGGTTGTTTAGGAAGGTACTTGCCTACCTATAACGCGTTTTTCTACACAATATTTTTTATAGTACCTACTTTATTAACTAGGTACTCGGATATTATGTGTAGGTAGTGGGGGTCGGACGGAACATCGGCGGGGCCATGTGGGCACGAGTATTTTTTTAATAAGTAAAAGGTCGTATACTGACTTATTTCAGTTGCACCCGAAGTAGGTACCATAGAAAATATGGGAGACTGGGAGTAGGTAAGTATAAAATACTGCTATATCTGCGGTGCTAGTTCCGGTGTGTCTCGGGGACACATGCACGTTCCATGGCGCGGTGTGACCGACGTGCGAGTATGTTTAGTTTAGATATGGGGCATCATATCATGGCCTAATATTCTGTATTGATGATTAAAATTACACAGACACTACTATTAGAACTGCACTCATACCATATCACGTGTTGTTGCTTCATTATGTAAGTGGTTTATCACAATATCTACATTACAAGGTGTTGGTAATTGCGCAGTGTGCACAGAGCTTTACTTCTTGTAACTAGCGACATCTAGTACTTGGAAGGTAAATTAAATGTTTTGAAGGGAGCTAATAGATGGCGTTCTTGCCTAGTCATGTGAGCTACTTCCTATGAGCTAGCTGTAGCATCTGTCATCAATAAAATTGTTATGAAGTACTAGCCTAAATACAATACTTGACTTATGTCAAGTTAGAAACTTAGAATAATTATGCGGACTGCGTAATATTTATATCTGGTACGATTCTTGAAATATCTGTCATTCTATGTAGGTGGCGGGCTATTACCTACCACAAGCCATTACCATTCCATTACTCACGAGTCTGCCAAGGACTTTGTATAGGTACCCTAAAATTCCATGGAATCGGCTTATCCACGGTACGAAATGTTTATTAGGTATAACGATAGATGGCAGTATTTTTTACGTTGAGGTAATTGGCGCGTTTATTTTGACTTTCAAAACCTTATTACAAATTACTTTGACTTTGGAGACTTGAATAGTGGTCTCTAATAATATTTCCCATATTATTAGAGACCACTATTCAATCGAGTAAAATGGAGAAGCATTGCAAAATCAGTGATCGGCGCCGAGAAGACCGACGACGTTGAAGACCCACCACCGTCTTACCAACCACGACCATTCTGCTAAGAGTGTCCGACTAAGAAGAAGAATAATATGGGATTAACTCACGGAAATAATAAGTAAGTAGGGAGATAAGGGCTTTGGGTAGAGGTACTTAGACGATAAACCAAACGAAAATATAAATAACAAAGCTTACCTACCTGCCTGTTCCATCCATTCATACCAACATACAAGGGCGTCGCCAAGAGGGGGCAGGGAGGGGCAACTGCCCCCCACTCTCACCTCACTTTCAAAAACAAAATAATGTTTTACAACTAGTATGTTTTTATCAGAATCTTCTTTACACTTAACATAGGTACCTATTACCCAAGGACATGCTATTACCTACTATGGTTTAGGTACCTACTTAGTTTTTATGGTTTTGAGTAGTACCTACTTTTGAGGTATTTTTTTAAATGCTTTCCTCTGTGAGGATTTTGGCGTCGCACTCTTGTGCGTTTGCCAGCCCCTAATAGTAAAGTCTCTACTACTTTACTGCAAAGAGCTTATGGAAAACTAATTAGTCATTGCTTTACTGGGACTTTACTGGAGCATACTAATGACAGTAAAATAGGGAAGACGACGCGTTAGTAAAAAAAGGTGTTAAACAGTTAGGTACGCACTTTATTATCTTTGATTACGTACTACATACATTTCTCCATTACCCTTTGAAATAGTAAAAAATATTTAATGGAGAAATGTAAGTAATAAGGTGCGTTACTGATAATTTTCGGAAACAAAACAAGATCATTATTTTGCAATAATTACCCGGCCAGGCTAGCTACAAGGCAAGGACATACATTTTTATTGAATTTTCATAATTTTTTATTGTGGAAAGTGTGACTTTGGCTTTATTTTACCTACATTCATCCCCTAGATGACAAGTCAAACTGTATTTATAATTTTATTTCTGGTGTTCATGAAGAGTATGAAAATATCTAAAATTATGTATCATGAATTATTTTTTTGACTTTTTGCTAATTACTGGGCAAGCTAAAGCACTCGAGCACATTCTCTAACACATAAAACTAAATAATAATTCACCCAAAGATTTTCCATCATATTATAATAATTACGTATTCATTGAATTCACCATTAACACTCAAAAATACACCCTGTTTAGGAAAATAATATAATGAGGCGGCATGTCTTTTCACGCATAAATAAATAGGTATACTTAGGTACACAGTGAAAATGCAGTGCAAATATTGAATGGTAGGTATAACGCTTATTTTCTCAGATACATAGAACTCAGATAGTGCCGAATGTACATTTTGTACAATTTGAATATTATGTTATACCTACGTGTGGTAGTTTATAAACTCTATTGTTAAGTACCTAGGATAGGACTGCACTATTGTCCTAACAATGATCGATAGAATTGGTAGGTATATACATTGGTACCTTACCTTGGCTCAAATGTTTGCTCCAGCTCCAACCGGCGAACGACTGCGGTGCCGGTGCCGGTAGATGAACGGACGCACAACAACAATTTACTATTTAGTACGATTCAAACTGCACGGCACCGTTTACGTGCCGGTGTTTCGATCGCTTCGTCCTGTTACGTGTCGGTGTCGGCATTTAATAATCGCGCGTATTATTTTACCGTCCAAAATTTTGTGCAATAATTTTATTTTCGCGCTAATTTTGTGATAGAGTTACTATTCTTTATGAAATTTGGCGGTAAAATGTGACAGTTTTTAAAACGGAAGTGAAGCTTTAAAAAAATTGTGTTTGTAAAAAGAGTTTGTGTTTGTAAAAACTTCAGTTTATTCACGTTTTTACCTGCTAATTTAACCTCTAAACCAAAGTAAGTATTTAACTACGTACTCGAGGCTAGTTTAAAAAATACATTACCTTACAAATACAATACAATACAAATACAAAAACTCTTTATTAAAACACCACAAAACAAGGATAACATAAAAATTACAACAAAAATATTATCTAGGCTTTTAACAGGCGGCCTTATCGCTTAAAGCGATCTCTTCCAGGCAACCGTGCACGGAAAGGAATTATTATTATTATTTACAAAATCAGTTGTTATCCTGTTGAGGGCTAGAAATTATACATAATTAAAATTTGTTTCATCTATAAAAGTAGAGCTAGAACTACTGAGCCCTAATATACAGGATGTTTGGTAGCAATGCAAGGCTGTAGGGGGTAATAACCAAGGCCCTTTATACGATTTCAACCCATATTTGTCTCTAACAAAGACTAATTATTTTAGGAAACAAGAAAAAACTTCTATTTCTATCTATGGAGACAAATTAATGTATCTCAAAATGCTTAAATAGCCTAAACTGTCACCCGCATGAAGCCTTGAATCCAGCTCCCAAACACCATACGGCTACCAATCGAAAAAAATACTCATTTTTAGTGTAAGTATTGTACCCAATTTTTAAAAAAAACGTGGTGTGCAAAAAGCTTTTTATCTCTAAAATATTTTCAGTAAAAAAAAAACAGTTCCTGATTTTTTATTTAGCTAGTTAACCCCTTTTTATTAAAACAAAAGCTACGACCTTGACAAAAAAAAAAAACTTTAAAATGGTGTTAAAACATTAAAAAACCTTTAGAATGGGAGGGACCACTTCTAAAATCGTGTAAATAATAATTCGTAAATAATTTGCTGTTTGCATCCATACATAAAAATCATTCGCACTGCGAAATGTATGGATCTGCTTTTCTTTTCGCAATTTCACAGTTTGTCCCATGGTAAATAACATAATAAGTAATTATGGTTCAAAACTATGAAAACAATAACCTTCTTTCAGCTTAGTACCTTCCCTAACTTCCACCGTTCCGTATAAACCTAAAAAAAAGAACGAAACTGTATGAAAGGTATAATTTTTCTCCTTGAAAATTTCAGGAAAACACACTGCCATTTTGTTCTCTATTATGTAGAACCAAAGATTCTAGAACCTAAATAATATTTTTAGCATCATATTTCACATTTTTTTTCAAACATTTTAAGTAGGTAAATTATACCAATTATCTTTGATTATACTAACAAAAAAAAAACATTTCATGAAAAATATATAGCACACGAAATCCTTTGTGAGTCGCGTACCTACAGTAAATTCCTGTGGGTAGACGACCTTACAGATTAAGTAAGTGCTATTATCAAAAATGATAAAACCAGATAAATTACACAAAGAGAATGTTGATGACATGTAGAGTAAAGATAATTAATATGGCGTGTTGAGTCAGAAGTACAATAACAAAAACAACGAGCTAACTGGTACAATGGGATAAGTACTTATCTATCACAGTTGGTTTCCTAAAATAGTGTATCTGTGGACATGTACATCGTCAAAGCTGTGTAGGTAAGCTTTGACGATGTACATGTCCACAGATACACTTTTTAGGGTTCCGTACTCAAAGGGTAAAAACGGGACCCTATTACTAAGCCTACGATGTCTGTCGGTCCTACTTATTAACGGCTGTATCTTTCGAACCGTAATAGATAGCCAGTTTAAACTTTCACAGAATTTGTAATGTTATTGCGGATTATTTAAGAAATAATAAAAAAGTCAAAAAGTCAAAACAAAATGGGGGTCCCTATACAACAAACGTATTTTTTTACTACTACGTACTATACGTAAGTACTACACGTATACGTACGTATATATTTTTTACTATTAATTAATGTAATTTGTCTAATAAGTTATGGATAGTCCGGATAATAAATTTTTCATTTAATTTCATTTTCTTTTTATTTCATATAACGTATTTTTGTATTAGCTCTAATGTAATAAAACCTGCCAAGTGCGAGTCGGGCTCGCGCACTGAGGATTACTTGGGATTACGTACCGTCACATAACTAGATATAGCTGCTAAAGTAAAAAAAAAATAGTGCAAAAAGACAACATCCCATCAACGCCTAGGCGCTCACCCATCCAAGTACCGGCGGCGCCCGACGTTGCTTTACTTCGGTGATCGTACGAGAACCGGTGGTGAACAGAAATTTGGCACCGACTCGCACTTGGCTATTATTTATTGATTGTTGTTATACTTTAGAGTGTGTACTATAATCATGCCACGTTTGACGTATAAAAAAGTTAGTAAAAACGTGACAAGTTATTTCTCAAAAATTCCACGCTAGCTAGATAAGTTTGTAAAGACTATACCTAATTAGGTATATGATGCACCAATGCTGGGGCCTTACGGCTAGCTGTTTAAAGCAATCTAGTTTAGGTGATGAAAAAATTTTGCGCGACCGCAAACCGTATCTGGGTGCGTTAAGCTTCACGTTCACGTGATTTTCCGAACTGCGCGGTTTAACGTTAGTTTGAGACCGCGTAAGGAGTTTGCCGTAAGACCCCTGTAAAGAACCTTAGAGGCCATAGTATTTTAGAATGTAGAGTTTACCTATTCACTTAGACTTTGAGCGTAAATTGCATTGAAGTCTTGTATATTACACCTACGTGACTATATTATAACTAGGTCCTACATCTTGTTTTGTGCATCTAGGTCAAAGTCGGAGTTGCCCAATTTCTGACAACTTGCAAGTTTATCAAGGTAAAAATATAAGTAGCGACTCAGTAGCATTTTGGCCATTAAAGTCTTGATCTAATCTCTAGGACTCTACCACCCAGTGTCTGAGTGGGCTAGGGCTTTGTTCCGGATGTGATTGATGTGAGATTTTTTTCCGGTTTCCGTAAATCTCCGGAGAAATCTCCGAATATTATCCGATTAATAAAAATAAGGTATATACATACATGTTTAATTTTTAGTTTTTTTAATTGAATAAATGTACAATATTCAATAACAAAAACAAGACATAAGGCAATGCAATAACTGTAGCCACTAAAATACAATGAAAAATATTTCTACTGGCAAAACACCAACCATTTTTCTTATTACTTGGTCGAATTTTAAACGAACAGTGTTCTTATCTCTATGGACGATTCGACAACTGGGGCCTTACGGACAACAGCTATAGCGGCACCAAACTAACGTTATATCCGCTCAGTTGGAAAATCACGCGACCGCAAACCGTATCTGCGCGCTCGCGTGATTTTCCAACTGAGCGGATCTAACGTTAGTTTGGTGCCGCAATATCTGTTGTCCGTAAGGCCCCAGACCGTCCTTATAGAAAAACACTGTCAGTGTCGCCGTAAATTAAAATAGTTTTAATAGTTGTTGCAAAAAAAAAAAAAACGAGATTCTTCGAATAACAATAAAACAAACGATTATTCGCAGAATCTATAATCTCCGGAGATTCTCCACTTTTTTCGTCTCCGGAGCAACAAAGCCCGTTCCAAACCCTACCCTATACCAAAATCATCTTATTACAATAATGAACTGTTTGTTTGTTTGTCCCTTTTTCACGCAGCAACAAACCCACGGGCGACGTGACTTTTTGCATAGAGTAGATATAGTTGAAAGACCGGAAAGAGATAGGGTATTTTTATAGCATAAAAATGTACGAGCCATGAAATGGGCGAGTGATACCGCGGGGCGCAGGTAGTACGTATATAAAATATAAGGATTTCTTAAGAACAAAAAGGTTTTCTCTCTACATAATAAGTACCTACCTATCCGGCTACGGTTACCCAATACCATTCAAACTAAGGATGAAATCATAGAACTGAATTTTAAAAAAGTGATCTCCTGATTGAGCTGATTTTTTTCAAACACGTTTAGTTTCAATATTTGGTTAGCAAAGTGACGTCATTCTAAATCCATTATGGCGGACTCCCAAAGATGGCAGACCAGTTATGCACCCCCATGATACTCGTATGGGTAACATATGAAAGAGTTTGATGAGAAGAATACGAAAAATCAAATAACGTCACATTAAATTCAGCACGGGGACGCCTAAAAGCTTGTTTTAAAAAAGATTTTTTATTTATTTATTTTTAACTATAACCACTTTTCCCATTAGTTCATAAATGCTTCCATTGCTTGCCGCTGCACTGGGGCCTTACGGCCAACTGCTTACGCGGTATCAAACTAACGTTAAAACCGCGCAGTTCGGAAAATTAGTTTCAATGAATACAAGATTTTGTTATTACAAATTGGATTGATAAGGTAAATAAATTACCGAACACTCATTATAAAAATAGATTGCTGGTAAGTACCTATACTTAATAACTCTCTTGTAAACGAGGAAAAATTAACACTCAAACTGTGAACATTATCCTGTTTAGGAAGAAGGCGTAAGAACTACAAGTACATGCAGCGGCAGGCAATAATAATAAGCATTTATAAACAAACTGCCACGTCATTGTGAGAGTCGCGGGCATCCAGCGACAGCCAGCAAAAGGCAGGCTGTCGTTCAGTGTGGAGGTTAAAGGAGGAGGCCTATGTTCAGCAGTGGACGTCTTCTGGCTGATGATGATGATAAACAAACTTAGAAAATGTGAGCCGAGGCGTAGCGGAGGCCAGCATACGCCAGTCCATAAACGCTCAGTTGCAGCCAAGGCTTTTACTTTTCTGAAACATTACGTTGAAATTCACATAAATATATGCATAATATGTTTTACTTCTCTTTTCTGTATTCTTTCTGTATGTTTTTCCGTATGCAGCAAACAAGCTAACGGGCCGGACTTTTAGCCTACCCCGAAAGAGGGATTGGCTCATATTCACCACGCTGGCCCAGTTGCGGGTTGGTGGATTCACATACGCCATTGAATTTCTTCTCTGTACGTATGCAGGTTTCCTCACGATGTTTTCCGTCACCGAAAAGCCAGTGGCGTGAAAATCCGTACATAAGCTCCAAAGAGCTCATTGGTACGGGTCCGGGGGTTTGAACCCACGACCTCTTCAACGCTTTTAAGTCTAGTGTTCTCCCAAATAGGCTACAAGCTATAGGCTATAGGCTACCGTGGTGGTTACAGATTAGCTTATCGAGCGTTTACCAAAATATACATACCTAATCACAGAAAAGAGAAGTAAATAGAACGGAAATGAGAAGGAAAATCTGTCGCCAGGCATTATGACAGAACCTTGA
The DNA here is from genome assembly GCA_914767915.1 of Agriopis aurantiaria. Classification (NCBI taxonomy): domain Eukaryota; kingdom Metazoa; phylum Arthropoda; class Insecta; order Lepidoptera; family Geometridae; genus Agriopis; species Agriopis aurantiaria. Next base: position 3,035,030 of record OU611988.1, read on the forward strand.
TTGAACATTATTATTTATGTCAACCCGTCGAGCTCCGCATCCAAAGAACTTGGACCTTACCTTTTTGGGTTAGGTCTTAAAGTTCTTTGTCCGCATCACAGTTGCTAACAGATTTCGAATGACTGACGTTTCGTTTATATGGGTAAACTGGCTACAACCTTAAAAAATGCCTTGACAGCCATTCTAAATTAAACAACAAAAAAAAACTGTCTTCTATATCTATACTTCTATTATAAAGAGGAAAGATTTGATTGATTGTTTGTTTGTTTGTTTGCATTGAATAGGCTCCGAAACTACGGAACCGATTTAAAAAATTCTTTCACTGTTGGGAAGCTACACTATCCCCGGGTGACATAGGCTACATACCTATCTATACCCGTGCGAAGCCGGGGCGGACCACTAGTAACCAATAAAAAAATAAAGGATGGTTTTAGACTGCGTTAAGTAAATAGAATAGATCTACCTAGATACACGGTACCTATGTACTAGCTCTATGAAGCAACATTAGTGCAAATGTAGCGCATTGTATAATGCAATATCTTACGTTATGACTGCAGTTTACTAGTAGGGACTTACCTTTACCATAGTAACTAGTATTTAATCTGTGCGTCCACCAGTAAGCCTAGTAAACCTAACGTACCGGCTAGGCGCAGAGCGGAGACCATTGTGAAACCTCTTGTGACAGGAGGCATTCGTTGTTTGCGAATTTTGCGATAGTGCTATAAATACAGATGGGGACTATTTGGCGGCAACGAGCGCCAAGAGCGTGGGGGGCGCGCAAGACAGGCACCCTTTGAGTAGCATGTTTTCTAGATAGACGACGACATTGTGAGAGTCGCTGGCATCCAGCGGATGCAGATGGCAAGCTGTCGTTCAGTGTGGAGGTATATTGATGGGGAGGTCTATATTCAGCAGTGGATTCTTCTGGCTGATGATGATGATGATTTTTTTCGGAATAAACTTATGTGTCCGTCCCAATTATGTACACTATCTCGTTGCTTTTCACTATAGTGCGTGATGCGGTATTATACCATTTATAAAAGGGACTGGCCCAAATGACAAATTTTAATAAGCTATGCTATGTGTCAATTTAACTGTCGTAGGAAGGTAGGTCAGCCGAAGGTAGGTTTTCTCCTAAACTACACTAATAGTAAGTATTATAGATTATTACAGAATTCTAACACAGATCACGTTGTCGGAAGTAGCTCGCCAATGACATTGGTCAGCCGCAGTGAGCCGCGACTTGAATCGATAATTAGCTAAAGGCAGATAAAGGATTCTTTCGCACACTCAATATTTTTAGGGTTCCTTATCCAAAGGGTAAAAATGGGACTCTATTACTGAGCCTACGCTGTCTATCTATCCGTCTGTAACTTTTAACGGCTGTATGTATCTTACGAACCGTAACAGATAGCCAGTTGAATTTTTACAGCATATGTAATGTTACGGTAGAATAACTAAGAAATAATAATAAAGTCAAAACTAAAGGGTTCAACAAACGTATTTTTGTATTTTCTCTAATGTAAAAACGGTAATACGTTTGCGGGTGCGTCAAACTCGGCATGATTATAGTACACAACTACACACTCTAACTAAAGTATAACATAAGTAAAGGCAAAGAGTGAGTCAGTGACAAATTTATGTTCATTACAAAGTTGAGAACCTCGGGCGCGGTCGGTACGATAGGGTAGAGTCATTTTCATGAAAGAAGTCCCCCAGACGTCTGGCCTGGGCGTCTTTTTTCAAAAAAAATTTTATTTTTTTGTTGTTTGGAACGGACTCGCACTTCGTCAGTTTATTGTAACACACTTTTAAAACCTGGGTTTTAAGTCCAAATTTCCAAAAAAAAGGGAAATTTGGAGTAATCCACTTTGGTTAGATATATGTGAATAGCCTTTCTTGAACTCAAGACTGTTTAAAGAAATGGCTCCTGGAAAATGTATTCTATAATTTAAATGAGTATTTTGATTTTACAAGCCAATATAATCATTTATTTGGATAGCATAGTCTAAAGGCTGACTTTTTTATAATATAGGGTAATAATTTTTCTCTAAAACTTTAGTGTATAGTTACCTAGCTAGTTTAATGTAACTGCTGATCTCAATAGTATCTGTATAGTTTCTAAAAGTAGGTACGCACTTATTTATTGTATGTCCGTAAGGATAGTGACTGTTGACACTCATCATTACTTTAAGACCTTTGTGAACACACAGTTATGCACAATAAAAGTTTATTCTATTCTTTTAAATATAACAAACATTTTGCCAAAAATAAGAAAAAAAAACCATAGCCCAAAATTGTGCCCAAAATTAACACTCGTTGAAGTCTTTTGCTAGAAAATAAGCACCAACTCATCAAATTTATTCAAAAGAGCAATAAATGCAAGTAAAATAGTTTTACTGTGACCAAACAGTTACTATTACCACAGAAGACATAATAGCACACTATTATTAAGTTACTGAGGCATTTACGTCAGTAAAATAAACATCGAATTATACTCGTAGGTAAATATCATGTCTCTACCTGACTCTACGCATATTATTTTGTCCTTACCTACGCAATGGAAACTTTTTTGTTTACTTTTCAATTACTAATCATATATTACTGGCAACATTGTTATACCTGATTTACTACAGGAACTGTTTATTTTTCCGGGAAAGCATACGTACGAAATCATAATCAAAAAGCATAGTCCAAAATAGAATAAAGTAGCGAATGCTATGTTTAGTAGCTACCTATTAAATGTGTAAGTACTTCGAGCATGCTACTTGAGGCGTGGGTGAAAGAGGGTGTGAAGGATTTAGGTATTACTTAACATTGAAAGGCCTCGTATCGAACTATGCACTATGTGTTAAATATTGTAGTACTACGATGTGCATGGACTGACAGGATAATGTCAGTCAGGATTAATAGGCTTGATTATGGTTGTCTATAAATATTCTAAGACTAATTCTATGCTTTATGGAATTGTCTATTTTTACTTTCTCTTTCCTGTCCGCCATCTTCGATGTGACATGGTTTGTAATTGTGCTATATTCCAAATTAACGATTTCTCATTTATAATAACTATTAAACATAACAATATATATTATAGTCATTTAGACTTTATTTAATGAATAAATATAAGTCCGAATACGCATACCTACGTCTTTTCATTTCTGCGAGCCACGCGCCTTTAAATAACAGGTTATGGACCCAGATTTGGCGATAAGAAGATTAAGACTTGAAAGGTATTGCGATTCGGCAAAGTTTATACGTAAATATAATTGGATTGCACGAATCATCGTTTTTGCTCGTCGAATGGCGCCGCCTACCACGCCGCCGCCGACCGCAAGCGATGTCGCCGCTGCCACCGTAACATTTGGCGGTCCGTCGATACAAACCGGAGCCGTTGGAAATTTTATCATCGATAAGCTAGACGGATTGAGCAATTATTCTACATGGAAGTTTTCAGCCAGAATGGCACTTACACTTGAAGGGCTTTGGAGCTGCGTACAGGGCGCTGAAACTGACCAATTCAGAGATCAGCGTGCTTTGGCGCGTATCTGTCTTTCGATTAAGCCGCACTGTTTTCAATATGTTCAGAACTCTAAAACGAGTAAAGAAGCATGGAACAACTTATCCAAAATATTTGAAGATAAGGGGTTGTACAGGCGTGTTCTGTTGCTAAGGCAACTTCACAGGATTGAACTCAACTCGTTCCCGTCTATAACTCAGTATATAGAAGCTGTGATGAACATAGTGCATCAGTTAGCCGATATAGGCAAGATTATTGAAGACGGAGAAGTGGCCGAGCTGTTACTCAGCGGCCTGCCCAGTGAATATAACACAATAGTAACAAGTTTGGAAACCGTCTGCATAACAGGGGCATTAACTACTGAATTAGTCCGAACAAGGCTTTTACAAGAAGACTATCGCAATAAGGAAAATTCTACCACAACTGCATCGACAGCCTTTGTAGTAAAACAGAAACAGAATAAGAAGTGTTCATACTGTAATCGAGTCGGTCACCTTCGGAACAAGTGTTTCAAACTGAAGCGAGATAACAATAGAGACAAGGATTCTAAAGTTGAAAAATCTTTTCTTGCATCAGCGTTCTTTACAAAACAAGAAGAAAAAGAATGGGTCATCGATTCGGGTTGTTCCAGCCACATGTCTAATAATAAGAATTGGATGGACAATTTTACAGACAATAAAAGTGATATTAAAATTGCTAATAATGAATCAATAGAATGTTTTGGTTCTGGTGATGTGGTGTTAGAAACTAATAATTTGGTAAGAAATATTCTTAATGTACAGTATGTGCCTAAATTGTCTGTCAATTTACTTAGTGTTAGTAGATTATGTGAAAAAGGTTACACAGTTACCTTCAACAATAAGGGCTGTTATATTTATGAAAAGTGTGGAATTTCTGGCATCCCAATCTGTAAAGGTAAAAATGTTAATGGCATCTACAGTCTCCTAGGTAAGACCAATGTTCCAAGTCAGCCGTCTATGTGTGGTGTGGTGCATTCTTCAGCTCTCCTGCTTGAGCAGGAAGCACAGAGTGCTAACGTGACCGAGGTGCCATTTGAAGTTTGGCACAGGAGGTTAGGCCACTTAGGACATCAAGGAATGCTAGCTTTAAGAAACGGTAAGGCTAATGGTGTATTGTTTCAGGATGAAAAACCTTTGAAATGTATACCTTGTTTGGAGGGAAAGATGGCAGCCAAGCCATTTCCTACCAGCGGAGCCAGCCGAGCGAGCAAGCCACTTGAGGTCATTCACTCCGATGTCGCTGTGTTCCCTATAGTAAGCTGGGGTGGCGCTAGATATCTGGTGACCTACACTGACGACTATACTAGGAAGACGTTTGGATACCTGCTTCGAGAGAAGAGTGAGGTAATGTCAACTTTTATTAATTTCAAAACAATGGTAGAAAAACAATTGGGCACTTCCATTTTAATCTTACGTTCCGATAATGGAGGGGAGTACTGTGGTAGTAAGTTTGCTGATTACCTTAAAAAGGAAGGCATTATACACCAGACCACTGTCCCATTTTGTCCTCAGGAAAATGGTGTTTCTGAGCGCCTGAACAGGACGCTCGTAGAAAAAGCGAGATGCATGCTCCAAGGGGCGGGTCTAGATAAGCGATATTGGGGCGAAGCAGTGACGACTGCGATTTACTTGAAAAACAGGTCCCCTACTTCAGCTTTATACGGCCTTACTCCATATGAGAAATGGTCCGGATCAAAACCTGATCTTAGACATCTTCATGTATTTGGGTGCATTGCTTATTCGCTTATACCCGAGGATAAAAGGAAGAAGTTGGATGCTAAAAGCAAAAAGTACATATTTGTGGGCTATAGTGAAACCTCAAAGGGCTATAGACTTGCAGACCCATCTAATCCTAAAAGGGTTATCATATCTAGGAATGTAGCTTTTATAGAAAATATGTTTTATGATACCGACATTTGTAATTCTAATATTTCTTTTGATTCTAATAAAAATTATGTATTTTATGAATTTAATGAGAATGAATTGAATTATAAGTCTAGTCATAATAAAGAACAAACTTCTAACATTTTAGATTCTAGTTTTGACAATGAACTGAATTCTAGCTTAAGTAATCAGCCGAATTCTAGTCGTAGTTTGGAACCGAGTCAAAATGTTGTGTCAGCTGATACTGAAATCGATATGTCGATGATTTCAGATGCTGATGATGAGTACTACTGCACCGGTAACGAGACTGAAGCTGACTCTTCGTGTTCGCCGATGCGAGACGGATTACCTGAGCGTGTGACGTCACCGCATCTAGTGGCACCTATAGGGGAAGTAACTGCTACTCCTGAGTCTTTGCTTCGGGGCTCATCTAGCCGTCCTGTGCGTACTACTCGTAGTAAGCCACCTATCAGGTATGAGGATTATGAAACTGATTTTTCTCTTGTGGCGCAACATGCACTACCTGGCGATCCTCAGACCTACGAGGAAGCCATGTCCTGTGCTGACTGTCATCAATGGCAAGATGCCATGCAGAGTGAATACGATTCGCTCATAGCCAACAATGTGTGGAAACTTGTCAACCGTCCACCTAACAAAAATGTTGTTAAGTGCAAGTGGGTCTTTAAAAGAAAACACGATACTTCGGGTAAGTTCAATAGATTTAAAGCTCGTTTGGTTGCTAGAGGTTTCACACAGATTAAAGGCATTGATTACAATGAAACCTTCTCGCCTGTAGTGAGGCATTGTACAATGAGGATATTGTTTAGTTTGGCAAATGAGCTAAATTTAGAAATTGATCATGTAGATGTCACTACTGCGTTCCTTAATGGAGAGCTATCAGAAACTATTTACATGGAACAGCCTCCAGGTTTCTCTAATAGTAGAGATAATGTTTGTCTTCTCCTAAAAGGCATTTATGGCCTAAAACAGGCAAGCAAGATCTGGAATGTTAAAGTGCATACATTATTATCTGAAAATGGCTATAAACAGAGTAAATGTGAGCCTTGTGTCTATAGTAAGAAAATAGGTAAAGACCTCATTATAGTGGCACTTTATGTTGACGATTTTTATATTTTCTATGGCACACATAAAAATGAGCTATTGCCTTTGCTAGAGAACAATTTTAATGTCAAGAACTTAGGCTCAGTTACTAACTGTTTAGGTATGCACGTATCTAGAGATAAAGTCAATCATACTATAAAACTCGACCAGTCAGAGTATATTAATAAATTGTTAATTAAATTTGGCATGCATAATTGCAAGCCGGTGTCCACTCCTATGGCTATCAATTGTAAATTTGATGATGATGAGGGTGAACAACTGGATGATGATGTGTATAAATATCGTGAGCTGTTGGGCAGCCTTTTATATCTATCGGTCTGCACTAGAGGTGACATTGCATATGCATGTAGTCAATTAAGTCAGTTTAGTAATGATTTTAACACGACACATTGGTTGGCTTTGAAACGCATCTTAAGGTATCTAGCAGGTACTATAAATTATTGTCTATGTTTCTATAGGTCTAATAATTTAAATGTAACTGCTTATTGTGATGCTAGCTGGGCAAATAATGTAGACCGGAGGTCATATACTGGCTTTGTTGTTAAACTTGGTGAAAATACCATCAGCTGGGAATCACGCAAGCAGCGTTGTATAGCATTAAGTAGCACTGAGGCGGAATATATTTCAATTTCTGACGTTTGTAAAGATCTATTGTTTATTAGAAATTTTTTGTCAGAAATTATAAGTGTAAATAATATTAACATCACATTGTTCAATGACAATCAAAGTGCACAAAAGCTATTAGAGTGTAAAGAGTATTGTCATAAGAAAACTAAACACATAGATCTGCGTTATCATTATGTTAAAGATTTAGTTAAGGATGGTTTTGTGATAGTTAAGTATTTACCAACTGAACAGATGACAGCTGATGTACTTACTAAAGCTTTAAGTACTTGTAAGCATAAGTCTTTCATACATGAAATGAATGTAATTCCTAAGTAGGCTTGGGTATTGTTATTTGTGTTCATGTGTAAGCGCTGTGATAGTCCTGTTCTTATAGAACAATACATGCCAAGCACAGAGATATGTTTGTATAAAATTTTATGTAACTAACCTGTAGACCTGTGTGAATATGTTAATTTATTTAGTAGGCATGTATATAGAGTATATGTTTTAAACATGATGTTTTGTTTGAGCATGTCGTAGTCCTAAGGGGAAGTGTTAAATATTGTAGTACTACGATGTGCATGGACTGACAGGATAATGTCAGTCAGGATTAATAGGCTTGATTATGGTTGTCTATAAATATTCTAAGACTAATTCTATGCTTTATGGAATTGTCTATTTTTACTTTCTCTTTCCTGTCCGCCATCTTCGATGTGACATGGTTTGTAATTGTGCTATATTCCAAATTAACGATTTCTCATTTATAATAACTATTAAACATAACAATATATATTATAGTCATTTAGACTTTATTTAATGAATAAATATAAGTCCGAATACGCATACCTACGTCTTTTCATTTCTGCGAGCCACGCGCCTTTAAATAACACTATGCACATAACGTTTTATCTTCACACAGAGATAATTGGTTTAAATATTGCGAACAAGAGAAATCATACGTAATCACTATCATCACTTCACTATCACTATCACTATCATCATCACTTCACTACATAGTATAAAACAAAGTCGCTTCCCGGTGTCTGTCCGTCCCTTTGTATGCTTAGATCTATAAAACTACGCAACTGCGGTTTTCACCATCAGTTAGATAATTTTTCACGGAAGGTTTATATATGTAACAAGCGCACCGCCCCGGCTTCGCACGTAAGTTACACCCGTGCGAAGCCGGGCGGGCGGGTCGCTATAGCGACCCGCCCGCCATATTTTTCTGTAATATACCTTACTATAGTAAGGTATATTACAGAAAAATATTGTCGTCCATAGTCACATAGTGCCTGACGTTTGTAGGGATGTCACCTTATCGAAAACCTTATCGAGAACAACCGCACCAGCAGTGCAAGTACCGTTCTTTATCGAACGTCAAGGGTGCAAGTACAGTTCTTTATCGGACGTCAACTTCGCTAAAATGCCATAGAATCGATCACAGCGAGTACTGAAAAAATGGCATATTATCGAATTTGACGACCTCAACTGTCAATTTGACGATCGATAAAAGAACGGTACTTGCACTGCTAATTCGCTAAAATGCCATAGAATCGATCACAGCGAGTACTGAAAAAATGGCATATTATCGAATTTGACGACCTCAACTGTCAATTTGACGATCGATAAAAGAACGGTACTTGCACTGCTAATTCGCTAAAATGCCATAGAATCGATCACAGCGAGTACTGAAAAAATGGCATATTATCGAATTTGACGACCTCAACTGTCAATTTGACGATCGATAAAAGAACGGTACTTGCACTGCTAATTCGCTAAAATGCCATAGAATCGATCACAGCGAGTACTGAAAAAATGGCATATTATCGAATTTGACGACCTCAACTGTCAATTTGACGATCGTTAAAAGAACGGTACTTGCACTGCAGGTGTATTTGCAAATGTCTGTCAATAGGTATTTTAAAATAGCACATGTGTCAAATTGACCGCTTTGAGCTAGGAGCATATTTAAAACTAGCATGCTAAATCAAATGAAATGTGACTGAAGAGCATGCTAGTTTTAAGAATACTATTTTCAGGGCATGTGTGTCAGTAGCATACCTGGTAAATGTCTATCGGAACATAATGTGCCTTTGTTGTCAGCTAATGATCATTGCTACATGGTCGAAACGCGGAGCGAAAGGTACCTATTTTTACCTAAATAGAATAATGCACGATAAGTTGATATTCCGAAAACCCGTTGATATTACGACGCACTTTGATTCCACTTTTGTTGTGCGAACTGCTAGTCTGCGTAGTAAAACACGAGTGAATCGGTTTCTTCTAAGAAAGCGTGCTCCATCGCAGACCGCATCATCGCCGAGCTGGCGGTCAAACGCAAGCCTAGGGGGTCTTGACAAATGTCTCGACAAATAATACGTAATTTTTTACAAACTCGCCTGATGGTAAGCGACCGTGTAGCCGAGGATGTAACACGTTGATCTAGAAGAAATCTATTTACTCTATTCTTTGGTAATCTTGTTGCAGAATGTCGGTGAGCGCGCTGGTGCTGGCACTGTGCGTTTGCGGTGCGCACGCGCTGCGCGTCGGCGTCGGCATCGCTGACGTCACCGGCCCGCCCGCCGAGGTCGGGTTCGTAAGTAACGATATATTCTCTCATTTGATTTTTATTACACACTCAAGTCAAGAGTGATTCAGTCTCTTAAGGGGCAGCTATCTCACTCGCACGTTAAAATTGACTGAACTTTATCTTTAGTATAAAGTAACATTGCAATTAGTATAAAGTAATTTTCATGTTGATATTTTATAGGATAGCGGAGGAGATAGAAAAATATTTAATTTTTCGAGTTTCTATCTCCATCGGCATCATAATGCAATATCAGCATGAAATTAGCTTTTTACCATTTGCAATGTTATTTTAAAGACAATGCCTAATAGGTTTTTTAAATTTAGTTAACTTTTTAATTGGCTCCGCGGACCACACTTTGAGTATGACTGTCATAGATACACAATGATTTTCTGCTACATATTATGCTAATTAATACCTAACACATTGCCATGGTCAGAACATGGATCCGCCAATTCTGGCGATTGCTTCACTATTGGTTTCGTAAATATTCCACATTCATACCAAAATTATTTTGGTCGAAGCATTCATAGTGTTTTATAAACAGGAAGCCGTGGTGCTTTGTTTCCCGTTACAATTTGGTACAATTTCAATTGCTTTCAAGGTTGAAGACGAATGCAGTACGCAATTACTCACTTGTACAAGGTTGTAACCGTGCAATATGAAAGGAGTTTTATAAGGGTTTCCATGCAAGGAACCCTTATAAGTTCGTTCTGTCCGTCCGTCTGTCCAGGGGCGGATCCAGGATTTCATTTTGGGGGGACGGGGGGAACGGGGGTCATTCTGACAAGGTTCGAAGGAATCACATCGAAAAATTGAGTCGAATGTATGGAATTGCTAGGTATTTTGGGGGGGGGGGGGGGGGGGCATGGCCCTCATGGCTACCCCCCTGGATCCGCCAATGCGTCTGTCCATCCGTCCTAATCCTTTACGGACAACAGCTAATTGCGGCACCTAATCCGCTCAGTTGGAAAGTCCGTGATTTTCGGAGCGGATTAGGTGCCGCAATTAGCTGTTGTCCGTAAGGCCCCTGGTAACTTTTACAGTTATAAAGTGCATGAAACTTTGAAGAATTACAGTTTTAGTAAATATATATATATATATATATTTTAAATATTACACGGGAATGAAATTACAAAAATAAGAATTGTATATCAAAATCATGCATATCAAATGCTTGTAGCAAAAGGATAGGTTAAACACCCTAACAGGAAGCTACGCTACGCTTCGCTTGACTCGCTGCACAATGCATCGCGGCGGCATGCGGCGGGCTGCGGCGTAATCGAAAATCGACGGGATTTTTTATTGACTATCCATATTATATTTTGTCAAGCACATCTGTCCTTCTGTCAGTCTTTTGGCCTTACAAAGCTAATCTATGCTTTGAATTGCAACGTCGACTTCTGCTGACAAAAATAAAAATAATTTTACAACAGGGATGAATAATAAGTAAGGGAATTAAAAGCTTAAGTCTATACGTGCGCGAAGTCGTGGGCAGCAGCTAGTATAGATAATTTATTCGCAAGACGTAGAGAAATAAACTGGCCATGTGCGAGTCGGGCTCACTGAGGGTTCTATTCCTCACTACCACAAAATTCAATAACGAAATTAACAGTTATAACTTGGTAATGAACAGAAACTTGTCACCGACGTACGTATTACCTTGTACGTATTACCGTTTTTACATTATAGCTAATACAAAATACGTTAAAAAAATACGTTTGTTGTCCCTTTCGTTTTTACTTTTTGACTTTTTTATTATTTGCTAGTTAATTCGCCATAATATTACATATTCTGTGAAATTTTTTACTGGCTATCTATTACGGTTCGAATGTTACAGCCGTTTAAAGGTAAGACAGACGGACGAACAGACACCGTGGGCTCAGTAATAATTCAAATTCAAATTCATTTATTTCAGGCTATTATAAAACCCATAGCATAATTAAATAATTTAACAATAATAAAATCACACACACAAATAAAATTTAAAATAATGTCAAAACAATCAATTAAGTAAACGTCAAATTAAATTAAACAAAATAAATTTAAAGACATACACACGGTTTCAACAATAATGTCAGGTACAATCACTAGTACTTTCTCTCCGGCATTGGTACCGGTACATGTCTCTTACAACAATGCCGGAGGAAAGTACAGTCCAACCTGGCCGCAATCATTTTGAGGACGGTGTTAGAGCTGGCCCTAACTCTGCGCACCAAGGACGCGGCCCGCGACCGCATGATCTTGTGAAAACAGGCCGTGTGTGCGTCCGCAAACATGCCAGAGGCGCTGCAGAACCGGGGCAGCCCCAACAACCTCCTAAATGCGTTGTTATAAAGGACGCGGAGGTCACTGTATCGCCTTTTAGTGTAGTCAGCCCACAGGCTGCACGTGTAGAGGGATGTACAGAACGCTCTAAAGAGCGTTACTTTGACCTCTGCTGAACAACGTGCAAACCTGCGGGCTATCATGTTCGCTCTGACCGACAGAGACCTCCGCTCCCGCTCAATATCCATGTTGTCTTTGAGATCGGTAGTGACCACATGCCCTAAGTACTTAAACTGTTCAACCCTTTGCAGGGCAACACAGTCAAGCAAAACAGGAGGGATGTCTATAGGGCATTTACCACCGGTCTCAAAGACCATCCACTGGCTCTTCTTCACATTGTACTGCAATCCGTGGCCACAGGCATACTCCTCGCATATCCGTATCAGCCTCCTCAAACCACAAACTGAAGCACTCAGCAGCACCATGTCGTCTGCGTAACTTAAGTTGTTGACACAAACACCGTCAATGTGGCAGCCGACATGCCGACTGCTGAGCGCCACGATCAACCCATTTACGTAGAGGTTAAACAGGGTTGGAGAGGTTAACCCGCCCTGCCTGACCCCACACTCGAGCCGATATGGTTCCGACATTGCTCCCGCCCACCTAACACTGTTGAACTGGTGCGCATACCAGTACTGGAACATGCTGACAAGTTCCTGAGGCAAGCTAATGTCACTGAGTTTCTTCCACAGCAGGTCATATGACACCAAATCAAAAGCTTTTGACAGGTCGAGGAAGCAAGCATATACCGGAGTTCTACGTTTTGTATAATATTTGACGGTATGCTTAAGACACAGTATGGCACTTTCCGTAGACAGCCGGGGCCGAAAACCGAACTGGTTATCATGTAGTGCTACATACCTGTTTAACTGTGTGTTAAGCAACCCGTCAAACACCTTAGCTATAACCGTAGCTAGAGATATAGGCCTGTAGTTACTCTTATCGGCAAGGTCACCAGTCTTGTTTTTCACTACAGGCACTACTAGCGTTTTCATAAAATCCGTTGGCAAGTACGAATGGTTCACGCACAGCGAGTAGAACATAGCTAACACTCTAGAAATATGTGGTCCAGCGTGGTGCAAGTGCTCAATGCTGAGTCCGTCGTGTCCCGGGGACTTGCCTTTTGAAATGAGCTTAATGGCATTTGTTACATCTTTCGCCAAGAAGGTAGTCCCCACTACTTGAGTGTTCATGCCAGCATCGAGCACCTCCCTCGCCGGGCCCAAAGGAGACTTCACAGAGAAATGACTTTTAAAAACATTTGCTATCTCCTTAGGGTCGCTCACACCATCGACGCTCACTGGAAGACCAGGTCGTGCATTCTCTTTACCGGTTGCCTGCCAAAAGCCGCGAAAGTCGCCTTTAGAATGTTTTACAGCAAGAGCGTCCATTTTAATTTGGTCTTGATTATTTTGGCACCATTTTAACCTAGACTTGAACACTCTTCTGCTATCGTACATATCCTGATACACGCAGCCTGACTTCGGCCTACCACAAAATACCCATTCCTTGAACTTTGACCTGGCCGACCTGTGAGCCTCGCTGACATGCTTGTTCCACCCTACGATGCGCGAGCCACCACCCTTGTTCCGTGTACCACTGCTTCCTCGACTCACCACTGCCGCGTCTCGAAGAGCGGTCACAATGTCGGAATAAAGCTTATCCAGAATACACCTGTGGTCGCAGCTATCACAAAAACAATCAGCACAATTTACACATTCTGAAGGAAAGTCAATCAGTTTAAGTTTATTGTGACACTCCTTCATGTAACTCGTTATTTGGTCCTCGCTTCTCATACCCCACAACACATCTTTATTTACATTTGTAGTTGTAAGTGAAAATTTTGGGGTGAGTACTTTCAGATTACACTCAATAATGAGGGGGAAATGGTCAGACCAAAGAGTGTCACAATTCACATACACGTCAACAATAGACTGCTTTGCCGAGTGAGTTACCACACAGTGATCAAGCCAGCTGGTCGTCCAGTGCACAATAGGGTCCCGTTTTTACCCTTTGCGTACGGAACCCTAAAAAGGGAGTCGGCCGCGGTGCTCTACCGTTCAAAAATGGCTATAAAATCTGTTTCAGACTTCACCAATTTGTTTATTACCGACGTTTCTTCGTATCCCAGTATCTCGCTCACCTTGTCCTCGGTCAATTAATTAAACTACATTCGTTGACCGCATGCGCGTGAGTCAAGCAACACTCCTCAACTCAGAGGCCAATCAACAAAAATTTTCAAACATTTGTCAAACTGTTTGCCAGTTCAGTGCCAGCTAAAGTAGCTAAGCCGTGTGCAAGCATAAATTCACAGATTGAAGGTTTATGTGAAATTACATTGATCTCATATTTTTGAACTCTTCATGAAAAAAAATCTAAATATATCTTTATCTTTATATAATTATATATAAATGAATCCCCATCTACCTTGATCACGCCATAACTTGAGAAAGACTTTACCGATTTCATTCGTCTTTTTTTTTTAAGTTTTCTAATACTTTGTAGAAGGTTCTTATGGAAAGAAAAATTAAGAAAATTGCGCAGATAATTTGAAAATTTCAGAAAACTTAACGCCTATTTTAACTTCGCGCGTTTGACAGTTCTAAGACAGGACAACGTCTATCGGGTCTAGTATAAGTATGTATAAACATAGATGGGAAAACTCAGCTCCATATGGCAGCCGAATGAATTAGAATTCGTAGCATTTGCATTTGGGTGGAAACAGAACGCACCCTATTTTATTTCCACCCAAAATGGAATTTTGGTAGCACATAGGATATACGTCCAAGTAAGATCGTGTGACACAAATAATATTGTCATAACAATGTTGAACTTGTAACGCTTTATGATAGGGCGTTCGGTGCAGCTGAACCGAAACGGATGAAACAATAACATGTGACAGGAAATGATTACGTACTCACGATCTACTTACTCGTAGGTATAGTTACTTACTCTGTGAACGAATCAATATACATACAATTTACGAACTGGTTGATGGTCTTGGCGGTTGGCGATGCACGATTTGAGACAGACAACGGCCGACAGATTTGAGTGAAAGAGCTTTGTCCAAAGTAAAGAGTCTACAAACAGCAAGTCTAAAATAAAACATAAAGTCTCCCACAACCTTACCACGGTAAATATCACGTAAATAATCAAATAACTATAATATTTGAAGTGCAATTTTTTTTAAAACACAATTTGAAAATTCGACTTTTCTCTAGTGAAAACAACTTTATCTCTAGTTTTTTTCGAAATTTGGTTTCTAGGCAAAGTTTTAATGTAATGAGAAAATTACCCTAAACTATTTATGGCTATCATCATCACCATTTCAGCCATAGGACGTCCACTGCTGGACTTAATATACCTATTATGTCTCTCCCATCGATCTCCAAAAGGGCCGAACATAAATGAACATGTTGCGGCCGTTTATGGACATATTTACGTAAATATCCAACCGGGAATTAATGAAAGAAAGAAAGAAAGAAAGAAAGAAAGAAAGAAAAAAAAAATATTCGACACCTTTCCAAAATCTTACATCTAAAGGATACATACAATCAGTGTCGAATGGGTCCGTCTCGACATTAATGACTATCAGCGCCGGTTTTCAGACGAACCCTTGAGTTTACACTTCATCATCATCATCATCATCATTTCAGCCGTAGGACGTCCACTGCTGGACATAGGCCTCCCCCATCGATCTCCAAAAGGGCCGGTTGGAAGCGGCCTGCATCCAGCGTTTCCCTGCGGTCTCTTTTAGGTCGTCTGTCCATCTTGTGGGTGGACGTCCTACGCTGCGCTTACCAGTCCGTGGTCTCCATTCCAGAACCTTTCGGCCCCATCGGCCATCTGTTCTGCGTGATATGTGCCCTGCCCACTGCCATTTCAACTTACTAATCCGGTGGGCTATGTCGGTGACTTTCGTTCGTCTACGGATCTCCTCATTTCGGATTCGATCTCGTAGAGAAACCCCGAGCATAGCCCTCTCCATAGCTCGTTGTGCGACTTTGAGCTTGCTTATGAGGCCCATAGTGAGAGACCACGTTTCAGTGCCGTATGTCATCACTGGTAACACACACTGGTCGAAGACTTTCGTCTTAAGGCACTGAGGTATTTTGGACGAGAAGACGTTGCGTAGTTTACCGAACGCTGCCCAGCCGAGTTGGATTCGCCGATTGACCTCTTTCTTGAAGTTGGACCTACCTAGTTCGACGGTTTGTCCTAGGTAGACGTACGCGTCAACAGCTTCAAGAACTGAGTTCCCAACTGATACTGGGGCGGGCACAACATGGATATTTGACATAACCTTTGTCTTGTCCATGTTCATTTTAAGGCCCACCTGTTGGGAGACTCGATTGAGGCCTTCGAGCATCATGCTGAGATCTTCCATCGATTCTGCCATGACCACAATATCGTCGGCAAACCGAAGGTGAGTGATGTACTCGCCGTTGATGTTGATGCCGAGTCCTTGCCATTCCAGGAGCTTGAAAGCATCTTCCATTGTGGCAGTGAACAGTTTCGGAGAGATAACGTCTCCCTGTCTCACGCCTCTTCGCAATGGAATTGCCTTCGAACTCTGCTCCTGTACTCGGACCGACATGGTGGCGTTATTGTACAAACACTTCAACACTTCGACATACCGATAGTCAATACGGCATCGCTGGAGAGACTCTAGCACCGCCCATGTCTCGACCGAATCAAAGGCTTTCTCATAGTCCACAAACGCTAAACATAGTGGCAAGTTATATTCTTCGGTCTTCTGTATAACTTGGCGTAGCGTGTGGATGTGGTCTATGGTACTATAGCCTTTTCGGAAACCGGCTTGTTCGATAGGCTGGAAGTCATCGAACCTGCGATCGAGACGATTCGTGATGACCCTCGAAAACAGCTTATAAACATGGCTCAGAAGCGAGATGGGTCTGTAGTTCTTCAGCAAGGTTTTGTCACCTTTCTTAAAGAACAGCACCACCACGCCTCTGTTCCATGCTTCTTACACTTACATTACACTTAACACAAATTTACATATATTTTTAAGTATATAATAATATATGCAATTTAAACAAATATGACATAGAAAACAGTAAATACTAAAATATATAGAAAAGGAACAGGAATGAATACATAACAAGGCGGAGTATTTAATAAAAATAATAATAATGACAGCAGGAACGAATGGACTCGCGCATGCTGGCCTCGGTTACGCGTCGGCCCACTATTTAAGTTCGTCCATAAATAAATGCTTCTATGGGTTGCTGCTGCAGTAATGTGCTGATTCTATTATCACCATTCCATCCATAACCATCATACTTTTTAACCAACTTCAAAAAGAATTCAATTCGACTGCATGTTTTTATTTTTTTTATTTTTTTATATTATAAATGCGAAAAGTTTGTTGGTTTGTTTGTTCCTCTTTCACGCAGCAACAGAGCAACGGATCGACCAGATTTTTTTGCATGGGTATAGTTCAAGTGCTGGAGAGTGACATAGGCTACTTTTCATCACCACCATCATCACCATTTTTCATCACTACGCGGGTGAAACCACGGGGCGCAGCTAGTAGCATCATCATCATCATCTACATCATAAGCCCATTATTTTCCCACTGCTGGGACACGAGCCTTCTCTCACATGGAGAGAGTATAGAATGTATAGATAGAGTATAGGAGTAGGTATATGCAGCTAATATAACATACATAAACACAATAACACAGTGGCTATGATGTAACAATGAGTTCTAGCAGTTCAAGGTTGCTTGCGCTGTAGCACGTGAATGACCCTTGTGCAAGATAATTATGCGCATTGCCAATCTATGCAAACGGCTTCAATAATATCCCTAATGCCATTTGTGTGATCTTACGGTTATTGGTGTTTTTCTTAGAACACTACCAACCTAGAAAGAGTTATCTCGATTCTCGCCGGAAAGGCGCGCGGCTATCTCACTCGTGCATACCTATATTTTAACCACAGAACTATATCCAAGTAGACGCCACAAGTCGACCTACCTTTCATGTCAAATTTCCAATACAATTATGACAAAGAGTCGTAATTGAGTTCGTCTAAAATCAGCCTGAATAGGTGCAGCGACAACACGTGTCAGTTTGAAACGAAAATGAGTAAATGCAATACTTCAGTGCAAGTACGTTCTTTATCGATCGTCAAATTCGATAAAATGCCATAGAATCGATCATATCAAGTATTGATCAAATGACATTTTATCGAATTTGACGACCACAACTGTCAAATTTGACGGTCGATATAGAACGGTACTTGCACTACTGAGCTGAAAGAATACCACAAATAGAGTTGGCCGACAGAATAGACATTTCTTTTTAGAGGTAAATACGAAAAATTTGACACGCTTAGTCGCTTAGTTTTCATACAGTTTGGACCGCTTGTGAAGTCTTCTTAGATATAGGTCTGTGGTTTTAACCATCGTTATATATAATTATAATAACTAGATTTTAACGTTTTAGATATAACAAATCGTTGTTATTCAATAATTTTGAGTTTTTTTAAACTCTCGACGCAAACATAGGGTTGTTATACACTGTTTTAAACTATCACGGTTGTTCACTAAAGTTATATGATTATTTACGGGATATTTACCGTGGTAAGGTTGTGGAATGAGCTCCCGATATTTCGGCGCAGTTACATGCACCATGTTCACGGGATGACTTCCCGTAAATAATCATATAACTATAGGGTTGTTATAATTGTAACGTGTGTTTCTACACACGTACGTGTATGTGTCTGTCTGTGGCATCGTATAGCTCCGAAACGACTGAAACGAAACCTTATTTTTTTTGTTTTATTTTGTTTGAGTGGGGGTGTCTTGATCGAGATTGTTTTTACCTATGATTCAAGAAAAGCCGTTCAGCCGTTTGAAGATTACCAGCACTTTTAACGGGGGTAAAAAAAACAGGTTGGTAGGACAGATAGACATCTTAGGCATAGTAATAGGGTCCCGTTTTTACCCTTTGGGTACGGAAACCTAAAAATGAGGGTGCCTCTATAGTTAGTGAAGAGCATTGTTTGTTTCCAGATGGGGTACGCGCAGCTGGAGCAAGTCGGGCACGGCATCCACCTGCGGCAGTTCGCGAGAGCGTTCGTTTTTGAAGATGAATCCACCAAACGCAGGATTGCTTTTGTTTCTGTCGACGCTGCCATGATGGGGAATGGTGTCAGAAAAGAGGTAAGGAACAGATTCCATTTGCAAATAAAATTTACTTCGCTTCGAACTTCGCTTCGCTGCCGCTGTTAATAATAGGCTTAATTAAGACCTCCAGAAGGGTTCTTCTGATTTCAGGGTAGAGGCAGTTTTACTGGGAATTTTAGGGTGAAATCCCAGTAAATATGCCTCTACCTTAAAGCATAGAGCCAGATCCTCCAAATCCTATCCTTACCGATCTGATCATTCGAGGTTATCTAACTAGAGTGTACTCTTACCAAAAACCGACTCCAATTATTCTAAGGATTATAGGTAAATTGTAAATAGGTAGGTAAGTAGATGTATTTATGTATGTATTAATAATTTCGTTGATTGTTCTTTAATGCTCATTGGTTTGAAGTAAATTAAATATTATTTTCTACTTTTTAGTTTAAGTTTGTACAATATAATAAATTATGTAGATAGTTTTGAAGTCAGTTCTTGTTTTTTTTTTCTGAATATTATTTTTATTTACTTGTTAATTTGATTATAGCTACCTAAAAACAAATGTATTTTAAATGTATTTTTGTCTTTTGTCTAGTGTAAAAAAAGTCAATACGCACTGCGTCACTCACACGCGTAACACGTTTAGACGATGTCACTGCGAGCCCAACTCTTGTGAGGGTGGTGCTACTTATGCAGTGAAGTTTCACACACACGCATTGGTTCTCTCTTCGAATCCAAATTCGTATTCCGAGAGAAAACCCAATTTCAACAAACATTACACAATACTAATGTGTTCAAATGCCAGGACCTAGGAATAGTATGACGGTTTTTTTTTTAAATATTTCTTACACTGTAAACTCGAAAGAGATTAGATCCTGGAACACAGGCTTACACTGGCTTACGCTGGCACACAAGGTAGTGCTGTTAATAATCTAGACTAAGTAAAATGTATTATTTAAGTAAACGTCCTTGTAATATGTAAGTCTTACTTAATTAAACCTTAAATTAATTAAACTAATACTATACAAAACAGTAAGATTGCTTGAGGATTCGGATTGTCTTTAGACCTTCAAAGTTCTATCCTTTGAAGGTCTAAAGACAACCCAAATGCTCAAGCCCATGCTGCCGGAATTTCATGTTGTATAGCAATAGGCATGATGACATTTTTTTATTACCTCATAAAAAGGCTGACCATAAATAGAGCCCATCAACGAAAACAAAATTAAAATTAGTTTCCAAAATAAATAAGATATAAGCAGATATAAGCATTTAAATTTCATGCTAGACAGAGAGCGCACTATACTGAGCCGTGATGTCACGGCTCAGGAGCGCCATACAAATGCTATACTAACACACGCTTTGTGAGAAAAGGATAGAGCATCCCCTCCCTATCCCCACCTAAAACTTTAAACGCTCATATCTCAGAGATTTATCAGCCAATTTAAATTATTTTTTCAGTATGTGTAATGTATTTAGTTATATTCCTCGCTAAGCCGGTTATTTGTAATAAACTAAACACGAGGACACATGCCTATTCGTTATAAATGTTATTAATTAATATTGTACCTAATTTATAAGTACCTATGCACTGACCTCCCGTCGAATACGATAAGCAATCCATATGCCCTAATCGTATTATTAAAATATTGAGATCATTATCATAATATTAGGTGTTTAATAGAGTTGGACTATTGAACATCCGGTGCTTTAGTAAATCTAGTGTTGGACACCCAACACCGTGTGACAAAGGAAGCCTTGGCGCCAACAAAGGCCAACATTCGCGTGAAATGACTCGCACGTCTCATAACAAAACCGTTTATGAAAACATTGACATGCTTTCTCTGGAGATGGCAATACTAGGTCACGCATATTTGAATAAATATTGGATAGACGGTTATGTAAGGAATAGGGTATCTTTGTAGCTGCAGCTGCAGTCTAAAAATAGTAATAAGATTAGATGTAGCTAGCTATTTAACTTCTTATATCTCCATGAGCTTTTGTCTTCTGTATCAAATTCATTATTTCCATACACACATTCCGGTACAAACTATAGTACCACTAGTATCCTCAATGGGTACCTACTATCCTCCGTTTACTATCAGGTGGCCAAATTGCTTGTCCATTCTCTCTATAGATAGCTGATTGCATCAGGCGTTACTTTGCAGAAATTCATCTTCGAAACTGTTTTTTGACGATCCCTTCTTTCTCCTTTATTGTACTTGGTAACAATTAGACTTTTGGTGATCTTTTTCGTCATAGAATAGAGTTTATCTATATGTTTAAAAACATAATTTATTTGCACAAAACACGATAAAATCATACACACATTTAAAAAAAAACGCAGGCACAATAGGTGGCATGCGTGATGGCCGATGGGGCCGAAAGGTTCTCGAATGGAGACCTCGGACCGGTAAGCGCAGCGTAGGACGTCCACCCACAAGATGGACAGACGACCTAAAAGAGACCGCAGGGAAACGCTGGATGCAGGCCGCTTCCAACCGGCTCTTTTGGAGATCGATGGGGAGGCCTATGTCCAGCAGACATGCATATGAACATCCTTTAGCTGAGATGATGATGATGAAATGATGAAAATATTAACTGTCGAAATAATTTCACTAGTTAAGATATCATACCTAGTAATTTTTAAACTTTCGCGATTTTTTATTCGATACGTGATAAGTCTCGATAAACTTTTAAGACATCATGTTATTAATTTAAATAGTTAACAGATAGACATTACTATTTATGGTAAAATAAACAAATCGACCTACTGTCGTTATTACTAATATATTCAAACTCTCTCTCCAGGTCATAAAGCGTCTGCGGAGACGGTACGGGGAGACGTACGACGAGTCCAACGTGATCATCAGCGGCACCCACACGCACTCCACCCCGGGAGGGTTCCTCATGGACTTCCTCTTCGACTTGCCGATCCTCGGCTTTGTGAAGGAGACCTTTGCTGCATACATCGTCGGAATTTACAAGGTGGGCTAGTAAAAGGCATAGGTACCTAGTGGGTTTTGTGGCTAGGCAGGGCACAACGCTCAAAGAACCGATACCGCTGGAGGTTCTTGAGTGGAGACCACGAACTGAAAGACACAGCGTAGGTAGGGCTCCCACTAGATGGACCGACGGTTGGTATCCAGTGGATGCAAAAGACAGGCTGTCGTTCAGTGTGGAGGTTAAAGGGGGAGGCCTATGTTCAGCAGTGGACGTCTTCTAGCTGATGATGATGATGGGTATCATTATGAAAAACTTTTATGAACTATAGATCCCTTTCGGCTTATTACAGTTCCCGCGTAATCCAGTACTATATAGGCCAATCTACGTTCATAATGTTTCTATAAAGAAAGTGTAGTTGTACTGTTAGTCGCTTTTGGTGTAAACAGGAATTGAACCTACGATTCTTCATCCAGACGACTTTCGCGAAAGGTCGTCAAACTGCGGCATAAGGTGGAAGTTGTTCGACCTTGCTCCGTTCACTTTTGCGAGTCGTTGACATTCGCATACATTGCAATCTTGGTCTTTTTGCTACCTACTAATGATAATTATTGTGTAACTTTGATTTATGTAGATACTTTGGCAATAAAGACTTTATCCGCTGGCCCAGAATATGGCGCGCCCGCTGCTATCTCACTTGCGCATATAGTAATATTTTATCATCATCCACAGCCTTCCTTATCCCACTGCTGGGTATAGGCCTTTATCTTGTTGTGCCATCTGCCTCGGTCCTGTGGTAATCGAAACAGTGCAAGTACCGTTCTTTTAGCGATCGTCAAATTGACAGTTGAGGTCGTCAAAATCGATAATATGCCATTTTTTCAGTACTCGCTGTGATCGATTCTATGGCATTTTAGCGAATTTGACGTCCGACAAAGAACGGTACTTGCACCCCAGTCGGCCCGCGATAGTAATAATATCGTCGACCCATCTTGCAGCTGGACGACCAACGCTCCGCTTACTTTGCCTCGGCCACCACTCTGTTAAAACGTTAAAACCTTACTTCACCTGTCATAATATCACTGCACCTAGCAACGTGTCTTGCCCATGGAACTTTAGGGTATAAAACGTCCTTGGTCTTGCCCAGCTCCTGTCTGACGTCGCGAACCTTTTTCATATTTGGTTAATATTTAGAACAAGTTTTTGTTTTAATATTTTTTATTATATAATGACGTAAAAAATTGGATGAACAGTTTTTGCCATGTATATATGCTCGCTGACTGGTCATTATAAAAAATAAAAGATGCATAATGCATAAAATGTATAATATTTTGTGCCTAAGTATGTGTTATAAATTACAATTGCAGTTTACACACAAAGTTAGATCTGAGCTAATGTTCTTCTATATAAGTAAAAGGCGATGTGTCTATGTATCTAGGTATGTATGTATGTTTCCCTATAGACTCCGAAACGGATGGACCGAATTTTGATGGGACTTTCACTGGTAGATAGCCGACGTTATAAGGAGTAACCCCGAGGGTGAAACCGCGGGACACAGCTAGTAATTCATAAAAATCATATTCATTTCATATTTGTACATCCATTTCAATAAAATAAAAATGGCAAAAAAATATAGTCATGCCAATATAATATGGAAAATATGGTATTTACAGCTAGGCTGGGTTTCTCGAGGCCCACTTTGGCTTGCGGAATTTCAGTGTAGGCGAGTTTAGAAAAATTACCATTAAAGTCGTAGATTCAAAGTTGATGAAGACGTAATAAGTGACACTTGTTTCAACGTTCGCAACTCTATTATGTACAGATATCGGCAAATAATTAAAAAAAAAAAAATGATTTTTAGGTTTCTTTGGAGGACCGAAGAGTGTGACGGGATTTTGACCGCCCCAGTCTGCGCGATTAGTTGTATCTAGTATGTGCATTGTGCATGTGTAGTTGGCAGGCCAAAAGTCCGAAATAGCATTTGACACTGCGCAACGCCTCAGCGAATTTATTTTAATGTTTTATTAACAAAAGAACGATTTCACGAGGCTATGAAATTAAGTGAGTCATAATAATAGGTTTTAAACGTTTATCGGGACTTATCACGTATTATTTAATTTAGGTAAAAAATTTGTACCTTTCGCTCGACGTTTCGACCATGTTACAATGGCCGTGGTCACGAGCTGACTGAAAACTGCTGACTGTTTTTTACCTAAATTAAATAATACGTGATAAGTCCCGTTAAACGTTTAAAACATGTGTTCAAATCGCGAAAGTTTAAAAATTACTATAATAATAGGTGTCAGTACTATACATATTTCAATAGCTTATTGTAAAATATACATATATTAATTCCAGAGCATAGCGATAGCCCACGGCAATGTGAAGGAAGCCAGGATAGAGTATGGAGAAGCTGAACTCCTTGATGCCAATATCAACCGCTCCCCCACCTCCTACCTACGGAATCCAGAAGAAGAGAGAGCCAAGTAAGTTTTAAACAGTTTTTGTAGATGACGTTTATAAGCAGGGTAGATAAGACAGGACAGGTCAACAGTCACTGACTCTTGCCATACTGACATATGTGGCTTTGAAACCTGTCGCTTTGAAATTTGTCACATAGCATTCTCCTTAGAACCACAGAATAAGGGTAGTAGCATCGAAGTAGTGCTAATTTAGCATGAACGAATTAAACATGTTACATTCTTTACTCATATGCCAAAATTGTTGTTATATACCAGAACGAAACAGATATATTTTTTACAGGACGGCAAATTGCAGGGTTGTACACTGTCTTAATCACAGATCTGTGGTTTTAATGTACTAGGAACCTCTAAAAGGCTTCATAGACTACATACTATTTGACAGACGGCCTGCTACGCTTTGTAAATCACGTGACAGATTCAATGCTAGTCCATTTTCTTAGCTTAGAACCAACGTTGTAAAACGTGTGTGTAACAACACAGTTATTTATCGATCGTCAAATACGATAAAATCGATCGTCAAATACGATAAAATGCCATAGAATCGAGCATAGCAAGTACTGATCAAATGGCATTTTATCGAAATTGATGACTTCAACTGTCAAATTTGACGATTGATAAAGAACAGTACTTGCACTACTGATAGGTATAAAAAGAACTTGACGAGATTACGACAATCATCGTACGTATAGGCTGATGTACTTTTATAAATAATTATTCATTTAATTAGTTTGTAGTCGCGTTTTCGAAAATAACTTTAGCAAGTGAGAAACTGGGTACAAAAATAAATCTGGCTACGTCACAGCTCTGGGAGAACTCGTTATCTGTCCGGACTAGAAATCGGTCACTTATATGGGATAGAGCAAAGCGAATAATCCGATTTGCATAAAGTTTTCCATTTTTATTATTTGAAAGCTATTATTACTTGCTTAGTTTAATCTAGGAGGTGTACCAGACAACCCCAAAAACATTCAAATTTTTATCTTACATTGAACTAGGTCTTGCTCTCTCAACAGCAGAGAAAGCGAGACAAAGTTAATAACTAATATTAAATTAAGAATGTGTTTGAGGCTGTCATACACCGCCTGGTGGATTTGTGTTTCAGACAGACGTTCTACAATCAAGGGTAAATGAACTTACGAGTATGTTCCTGTCTTTTCGTTACTCCGTGTTCGCATAGTAATATTTGCGCGTGTATTTTACATTATTCGGGTCATTTTTGCACAAACCCCAAACTAAGCAAAGCTTGTAATATGGCTGCCAGAAAATGGGTACTAACACCCATGCAGATATAGAACAAACTCAAATGTTCATCACATGAATGTTTGTCCTAGGTGGGAATCGAACCCACGCCCCAATCTCAGAAGGCAGGTTCACTACCAACCAACTGGATCGCCGGGGCAGTCATTATTTTTGAATATTTTGCAGTCTGCGATCACATAAAGATCACGGACACTGCAAAGCACTGGTTGGTAGTTAGGTATTTAATAATTGAAATCATTTTTGTTCTTCGCGAAATATTTTTGTACTACAGTTGTGCAAATAATATCTTTTGTTCGCATCGGAAAACTTAATTGTTTAGCTGTTTAAATTTACTTACCTTTTTCCGGTTCCGTCGGTCTCTCACTTGCACCTATTGTTAGAGCAATGCTTACTTACTTTGTTCGAATTGATTGGCTTGGACGGCCGATTATTCGCTGAATGTGTTTGCTAGTACCTCGTACTTATAATACTTATAGGATATTTTTGATAAGTGTAACTGGATGGTTTTGGTATATTTAGATTGTTTTTGATTTTGTATTTTGGAAGTACCGCAGGAAGAAGTCGGCTCCGGTAATCAGAATTCCTTGTCCGGAGTACGACGCATTATAAAAACTGTATCCACAAAATATTTGTCTAAATAATTTTTTATTATTATTATTTTAGCTTTTTAATTATTGGACATGAAAGAGTAGGCACCGCGTAACCACACTAACCACCTACTCGTAGTTGGTTTGATAAAGGACCTAGTTAAATACATACAAATACATAATACATATTGGTAGGTTTTTGACTTTAGCTAACCCGAGTCACGGCGTGGTCGAAGATGGTAAACTGATCTAGCTTAGAAAAGAAATTACCAAATAATCGCTGTAGGTACCGTATTTGTCGAATCTCAGTCAACGTCAAAAGTTTAAACGCCAGTCGAATAGAAGTTCTCTGTTCTACTATAAGTATACCTATTACTTAGCTGTTTCAAGCAGTTTTACCAGCCATCCTGAATGGCAATGCTTAGGTATGCGTTGAGCCAGAAACAAGCCAGCATTATTGTGACGCATCGAATTAACCAGATGATCTAATAGATTTTTGAAAATAAGATAAACGAGCTTAGGGATTTACGGCTACGTGTTTTAGGTGATTCTGTTTAGATGATTGCTAAAAGTTGCGCGTCCGCAAACCGTATCTCGGCGCGCGTTCGCGTGATTTTTCGCACTGTGCTGTTTCGAACCTGCGTTAAAAGGTAACCGTAGGACTCTTGGTCCCAAGGCTTCAATGTCTCGCTCGATCCTCAAATATGTAATCAAAAATAAAACTTCCGAGTTAATTTCTTCAGATACAAATATGACGTGGACAAGACTATGGCACAAGCGCGGTTCGTGACACCCTCGAACCAAGTCCTGGGCGTGATCAACTGGTTCGCGGTGCATCCTACCAGCATGAACAACACTAACCGGCTGATCTCCTCGGACAATGTCGGATACGCCTCGCTGCTCTGCGAGAAGGCACTCAATGGGAATACCACGCAGCCTGGGAAGGTAAACAAACCAAAAGAACCCAAACTCGAGGGGTCATTTCACATGGTGACGAGGGTTTCATGATGACACCGTGAAGTGGATAGTGGAATTCTTGGACAGAAACAATATTGCATGCATGAATAGCTGGCCTGGTATAAGTATGAGGAGAGTATAAAAGTTTGAAATCTTTATGGTTATATTACATCTCTACCTCCTCTGAGATTGGAGTCCTAGGATCTTGTGGGTCTAGGCGGAAGTCTAGGCTTGCTAGAAAGAACCTAGAAGATAGCCTCGTGCTGGGGCCTCGTGCAAATATTCTTGTCGAGATGTCACTTAAAAACTTCGTAAACGGTCATCGGCGAACGTCCAAATTTGCTTACATTCTGAGGACAACTAAATTTCATTTACAAAACTCTTTGATTCGTTCCAATTTACCGACAATGCCACGGTAGGCATTCGATTGTATCACAATTTCCTGAACTACCCGACCAGACTTGTCGCGACCGTGCGAATACTTATTCGCCAAAACTTCGATAGTGTAGCCAGAGCATAACGGAAATTTCTGAGTTTTCATAAATTTCCTCATTTCCAGGGTTCGATAGTGTGCGCGTTCGCTTCGACGAACCTCGGTGACGTATCCCCCAACACCAAGGGCCCTCGCTGCGAGTTCTCAGGAAAACCCTGCGACCAAGAGAAGCTGCTTTGCAAGTTGCACAAGGAAAGGTGCTTCGCGTCTGGACCGGGCCGAGACATGTTCGAGAGCACCAAGATTATCGCCACCAAGCTCTTCGAGACTGGAATGGTAACGAACTATCAAATTGAGAACAGGCTTGAAACATAGACCAAGGACAATATGATCTCAATTGCTTCAAACGAAGAATGAATAAAGTATAGTCCTCAAAGAAAAAGTCAAACGCACCGCCAATGTAACAGTAACGCCGCCTATCGGAACCAATATGCAACTCTATTGACTAATATCTTACAACTAGCGACATCTGACGTGATTTTTTAAATTTACAATTCAACATGATCGATGATGCAGATGACGCTATTAATAATTGTTCAAACAAACTCTGTTATTTTTATAATTTTTGCAGAAAATTCTGAGCCAACCCGGTGAGGATGTAACAGGCCCGCTAGGTATACTACACCAGTTCGTGCGGATGCCTGACGAAAATGTCCATCCTTACGACCCCGTCACTGAGACTTTCAACACGGTACGTTGATTCTAGACTAGCCATTTTCTATCGACAGGACGGGCGCAAAAGGCGACACCGTCTCATGGTTGATATTCCGAAAACCCGAACGAATCGCTTTGGTTCCACTTTTATTGTGCGAACTGCTTGACTGTGGAATGCACTGACTGAATAGGTGTTCCCGATAGTTTAAATCTGGGTGTCTTCAAGTCGCGAGTGAATCGGTTACTCAAGGTCAGCCTGCTACATCGTAGATCGCACCATCGCCTAACATCATGCGAGATGGTGTTAAAAAGACTTTAAATTTTAAAAAATACGCATTAAATTTATTACCTACCTCCAAAGCAAAGCTACCGTTTTCGACCAGTTGGCGATGGTCGTACGACTAAACAAAATGCATTTTATAGAACTAACTTTCGAAACGTTCGTTTTGGCAGTGATTTCAAACGAAAATACGAGGAACGGGTTTTGGGGCAAAAGGCATGCATTGAGGGGGCACACCTAGACTCAAATGAGCACTTATATTTCAGTAACAATTAATAAAATTGTAATCACGTACAAAACTACTAAACTAACTAAACCTAACCCATTTT
This sequence comes from Agriopis aurantiaria, assembly GCA_914767915.1. NCBI lineage: Eukaryota > Metazoa > Arthropoda > Insecta > Lepidoptera > Geometridae > Agriopis > Agriopis aurantiaria. The sequence goes on from OU611988.1 coordinate 3,064,230, forward strand.
TTCTAAAACCCTTATTTTAAACAGCACATATTTTAAATGCGTAAGTTTGTGTTTATAAGTGTGTATGTTTTCCCAGTTATTTTTGTTAAGGCTAGCTGAACGTATTTGGATGAACTTTGGTGTGGCACCTTAGGTACCATATACCTATTATGTCTTCTGTGCCTATACCCTAGATTAATACATAATTATGCTACTTTATCTTATAACTATACTGTTACTGTAGAAGAAACCACGAGTTGTGAAAAATTATTTAATTTTAGAGGTGCCAAAATTAATACCGACGTAGCCAAAGTAAAAAGTAGGTAGGTAACATTCATCTAGAAAATTAAGGGCATCTTAAAGGTCGTTTCACGTTCATTAGAATACACACAAACATTCCATGATCTCAATAACATAACATTATCTATCGATAGTTCAAGGGCCAACCCGATAAATAGATTAGTAAAGGGACTACGCCCACAGTGTTCATCATGAAGTGGATAGTGTGCTTTTATTTTATGATCGTTTGCGTATATTGTGATGCAAAAAGCAAAGAAAATAGAGAAATAGAAGAATCGACAGATATAGCAGACTTGATAAAATTTATTAAAAATGAAACTTTGGCTGAAGATTTAAAATACCCATTAAAAAACTTGAATGGACACGACGAAGATGACTCTGAACCGTCAAAGAAAAATAACACACAATCAGAAGTGACGCCTGATAAAGTTATAGATCAATCCAAAGAAACAGCAACAAATCACACGCAATCAAAATTAACAACGAAAGATTTAGAAGAAGCACAAGAAGCAGAAGTTACTGAAAATAAAAATGCCAGTAACGATAAAAATTATAAAACGCTTGACGTTGAAAGAACATCAAACATTAAAGTATTACATCATAGAAAGAATCATTATCAGAATCATCGCCATAATCATAACTATTTATGCCGTCATGATAAAGTTCGTCGTCATCACAGAAAATGCTATAAGCTAAAGAAAGAAGCATTAAGGCAGAAGAAACTGACAAAAATACTATATCCGAATGGTGTACCATATAAAACGAATATTCCAATAGATATTCCGAAAGATACGAACATATCCTTCAGTAAAGTGATTAAAGCAAGGAAAGTTTACGACAAGAAGGTCAAAGTTTGGTTGAAGAAAATGCATAAAATTAAACACTTCAAACGTCGTGAGCATCGCAAACGCGTGAAAACAAGCAGGGATATTGACAACACTACTGCAGCATTTTAAATTGGTCTCAGATTTACTTTGGTATTATATATTTAAGTTAATTATTAAAAACAACCTTAGATAAACAGAAACATTATTATAGCTTTATTCTACAAATAAGTGCATTTTGTTTTATTGATGGTTCCGTCCAATCCCCTGAATAGAGAGGTAGGAATCTTTTGCGTTATGGAGGTATGACTCTTGCATTGTACTTAGTATTTGTAACATCCTAGATCTTTGATACTTATTACCCGAACTATCTATATTTAAGAGATAAATAAATAGTTATTTTTATAAATACTTGCCAATAGAAACTGTCTTTACTACAATGTGAAAAACAGCACCCAAAACTTGGGGGGAAACGATTAACTCAGTTGTTTTTCTGTTAAACCCATAGAGCACGAAAGTCCGCGGCTGTCTCCCAGCCATGGGTTACTCGTTCGCGGCAGGCACCACCGACGGCCCGGGAGCCTTCGACTTCACGCAGGGCACCACTTCGTCCAACCCGCTGTGGAACGCTGTCCGGAACTTCATCGCCGCACCTACACCGGATGACATCCAGTGCCAGAAGCCGAAGCCGATACTGCTAGCTACTGGACGGGTAAAAAGCACCCTAAAACTTGTCATACACCAGGGTCATATACCTTGTCGTGTACCAGGGTACGATTTTGTATGGTTCTCTGAATTCGTGAATTTTTACAGCTCTGCATTGCTGTCTCATACCCAAATATTATGGTATGGCACTTGTGATTGTGTGATTGGAGACTCAAAAGTCATTCATTCAATTCGCGCCTAGGATTGGCCCGCTCGACTAATGCCAAATTATGCCGAAAAAGTGCTCATTCCCAAAACACAATTCACAGGCGAATTTCCCTTACGAATGGCAGCCAAAGATTGTCTCATGCGCCGTGGCGAGGATCGGGGGACTGTTCTTGGCAGCGGTCCCTGGCGAGTTCACCACCATGTCCGGTCGGCGCCTTCGCAGCCTCATTGCGAAGACTGCCCCGGACGCCAAAAGAGTAGTTCTAGCTGGACTCTCTAACATCTACTCGGATTACGTCGCCACGCCTGAAGAGTATCAGGTAAGGATAATCTTGATGTTGATTGTGATTTACATGCAGAAACATTGAATATAGTAACATTGATGCCTCAATTAACAACGTGCATTTATTATGCTAGAAACTGAATCAAAGACCGGCCTTTTTAATTCTTATAGGTTGGAGATCCCTCCAACCTTGCCTATTTTCAAATCAAAAAGCCAATTTAGATAAACGGCAAAAGTTGAAAGCAACACATTATTTATCTCGTCGTAATACTATATTACTTTCTTAACAGGCGCAACGGTATGAAGCTGCATCAACCATATTCGGACCTCACACCCTCGACATTTATCTGAACAAATACAAGGAACTGACTGAAGCTTTGGTTGCGGTAAGTAAACTTTACAGGAAACAGTTGCAGGCACTATATTTCAGTTTAGAAATCAAGGAGTCTCATCTTTGCAAAAGGTTAATCTCACCCGTCTCATCTTTTGCAAAGTTAGACCAGCCTAGCGAAGATAAGGTATTGTTATTTTGTAACGTTTAATCACTGCTTTTCTAAAAAGCAGGCTCAAAATATTCTGCTTTTAGTAGCAAGTCATGCGCCTGATGACTAACGTCGCTCCGGCATAAAATCAGCAACCACTCAGTAGTGCACACCGCAAAAGACGCTGGGACTTAAAATTTTAGAACGTCTGAACGTCTGAGCGTTCTAGGTGGTATATGCGCTCTTGAGTTGTTTCTGATTTTATGCAGAAGCGACGTTTTGTCGAGCAGCGCTACACTACTTTATCTTGAGAAATCGTTATTTGCTACGTATAGGTGCGTGCTCCATTTACATTTCAGTATGGCGCACGCCTTTTGAGCATCTGAGTATCCATAGACTGGGTTTTTCGGAAATTGTCCGAAATTGGGTCTGATGGTATCTCGCTGAGTATACACTCACTCCGGCATTATATTTTGATCTTATTTCCAGGGTACATCGGTCGATGGAGGTCCAGACCCGCCTGACTTCTCGAATCAGCTGATCACGCTAGTGCCGCCCGTGCTGTGGGACTCGGCGCCGTGGGGCCGCGAGTTCGGAGACTGCGTGCAGCAGCCGCAGCGGCACTACAGCTACGGAGACATCGTCAGCGCTAGCTTCGTACGTCATGTTCCTATAGAAAACGTTTTCAGTATCGGCAATCGTTAAGCGATCAAATCGGACTACAAACTTCGAAACATCATCATCATTTCCTGATCATCATTATGTGGGAAACGGCTTTTCGAACCTCGCCGTGGTTGCTATGGCTTACTTAGGTATACTTGGCTACTTTTGAGAGCTTTATGTATTTTATTTATATTCACGTACGGGTGATCAAAAGATACCGAAATAATAATTTTAATGTCTCGGTGACCTAGTTGGTAGCTGCCTTATGCGCTTGGGGGCGTGGGTTCGATTCCCACCTAGGACACCCAATCATATGATGAAAATTTGTGTTTGTACTTTAAAAATATACATATACGTATATACATTAGTTTCTGGCAGCCATAGTACAAGCTTTTCTTAGTTTGGGGTCAGATGACCGTGTGTGCAAAAATGTCCCAAATATTTATTTATTATTAATGAAGTCGCGTATGGTCACCTAGTTGATTATATTCATAGGTGATCAAAGGACACTAAAGAGTCACCTATGATCACCCAGATGATCAAAGTTATCAGAATCATTAACCAACTATGGCTTTCACGATGTCATCCGACCTGCTAGCTAGTGGTCTGCCAATAGTAGACAGTAGACGCTTGTTTCAATAGTAGACGGCCACCATTCAGTGAATGATTTGATCCACTGTCAACTGTACCATCTAAAGTATGTCTTTAAGTAGTAACGTGTTGTTCCAGGTTTCAGGTCACCCCCGGAACAGCATCCGGCACGGACGCTGGTATGCCGCGGTGGAGAAGCTGGAGTCTGAGGAAGACGATGCCTGGGTTGTGATCGCTACTGACGCTGACTGGGAGACCAAGTAAGAGATTTTAGAACTTTTTGGACTATGTTACAGGGCTTTGGGCGAACTTTAATCCACGTATTATGACCGGTGTCGATATTGAACCAGAAGGAAAGGTTCATTTTTAACCGACTTTAAAAAAAGGAGTTCTCGATTCGGTTGTATTTTTTATGTTTGTTGCCTCAGATCTCCGTCATTTATGAATCGATTTGTTTTTTTATTTTATTTTATTATATCACAAAAAAAATTGAGATTGGTCCCATAGAAATTTCATAATCGGTTCAGTAGTTCGGTTTTGAAATATAAAAAACTGGACATAATATGTCATCCAAGTAAATGAAACTGCGTATAAATTTACTAATTTTGAAGGCGGTGTTTTAAATTGATAATTATTTGTGAAAATTAACAGGATTTTCTCACTTAATATTTGTTGTTGTATTGTTGTAATATGTGTTGTCGCTATTTCTCTTATTAAGATAAACAATTTCTTCTTTTCTAAGATTACCATTATCTTGTTCCTCACTTCTTCTCTAACGTTTAAAATGTATCTCTCTCACTTACACCCGTCATTACAGGTACATCTGGCATCGTCAGTCCAAGATCTTAGGCACGAGCCACGCGGAGGTAGAATGGGAAATCCCCACCGGCACTCCCGCGGGGACCTACCGTCTGCACCACTACGGGAACTACAAGTATGTGCTGGGGGGAATATATCCCTACCATGGGTTCAGTGACAGCTTTGAGGTTAGCTAACTTTGAGGGGGAAATGTAATATACGTCAAAAATAAATACTAAAAAAGAAACAACAAATAAAATTGAGAAGGAATAGAGGGTAGAAAAAGAATACTGATAAAATATGACGATAGTGCCATTTATACTTGTTTTTAGGTCAGTACTTGCCAAAACAGTAAAATCACTCCTTTTCTGCTTTTATATAATCACGTAAAAATAAAATGAAATAATGCAAATCTTACAAATGTTACATGGCGCTACCTACCACCCACAGAAAAAAGAAAAAAAAAACCAAACCCCAGCACCGCTGACGTCTTATGCGATGATCAGTCACCGGCCAAAGCTCTTCCGCACATAAATTCAACATTTTAAAAGATAAAAATTCGCTAATTAGAAAAAAGAAGATTAATTATTTTTAAAATAAAATTGCAAGTTTGAATTAATTTCATGATAATATCGTTTTGTCTTATTTTATCGTTGTTTCGTGTTATTTTTTTACCAAAAAATAGTTATTTATGATACAAGTGCGGTAAGTTGGTTATTACAAACGAGTAGACGAATGTAAGCCCGAGACGAAGTCGAGGGCTTACCATAGTCACGAGTTTGTAATAACCAATCCGCACGTGTGCCATACAACGTTTTACAACAAATTTGCGAGAAAAAAACAAAAAATACCGTAAAGTACACGCACGGTGCTATACAACGGAGTGTGCGGTAAAATTCATTACCGCACGCTCCGTTGTATGATCCGTAATGTTTAACTTTGGAACGATGTATACAGGCTTCGTAAGTGCACTTTTTGAGCAAATGTGTTGTAATAAAGTTTTTTTTCTGCCATCCTATACCGGTTTATAAGGAAAGAAAATGGTTCGTTATACTCATCATTATGAACAACGAGACCAACGCTGAAATCGCGAAAAATATCAGCTGTTCCAAAGAAAATGCTTTCTTATGGATACCTAATGCCTAATAATCAAAATGATTTGTTATATTCTAACAATTTTTTTATCATCCAAAATGTTGAAATGGACGAAAGAGATAGCTAGCCCTCAGATCAGGCAAACAAGGGAGACATAGTAAGGTGTCGTGGCGGGTGCGAACGCGTCTGGCCTAAATCAACCCAATTGACGACCTTGTCACTCTTTTTTTGCTTGTGGACTATTAGTTCATTGGTGTCTCTAGCTGGTGAATAATAGAGGTTACGCCAAGAGAAATTTTGTTTGCTTCAGTGACTTACAAATTTCAATTAAATTACGGAAATTAAAAAACAGTACTTAAAAGGGATGCTGCACCGAAATGCTTTAACTGTGTTTGAGGCTAGTGATCTACATAGTTTAATAAGTCCATGTAAGTAGTAGACGTCAGTCAAATATGTAAAAGAATTCCTATAAAATGTTTAGGTACCTTAAGTATAAAGCAGTTACTATAATTATTGACTGTGTGATGTACAAGTAAATTAGGTACTTATTTAATTGTGTAAAATTGATCTAATTTAGACTTGTTACAAGCTGTGCCACGTCTAATATAGTTTTTTTAACTGTTTGTAGCGTATTTGAGAAACTGCAAGTCTGTGTTCTCTCTCACTGAAACAGCAATGCAAATACCGTTCTTTATCGATCGTCAAATTTGACAGTGGAAATAGTCAAATCCAATAAAACGCCATTTGATCAGTACTCACTATGATCGGGTCTATGGCATTTTATAGAATTTGACGATCGACGAAGAACGGCACTTGCACTGCTGAATAGACTAAAGCCTTGCATACACTTTCAGAAAGATGCAATTTATTTTTTTTGCTGGTGTCTTCTGTTCTCTTTATTTGAATTGAGATCGCAGCATTTTCGTATCCTATTGATAAAGCTGTGAGTATATTGTTGCCATTGTTTAAAATTTGTAATACCAAAGTTTATACTATTTTCTTCATTGTTTACGAAGTGTGCCGTATTATTAAGGTAAATCTTTAAAAACTAGTCCTAAACTACATTGTATGGTAGATAATTTTATTTTACCAGTATAAGATTCTAACAAAATGTAAATAAAATTAAATGCTTAGTTTAAGTATTAAAAATAAATTATATATTCTCTCCAACTATTACAGCTTTTCTTTGAAGTCCCATAGAAGTATGATTAGGAGAACTCAATTAGTGCATCACCACCGCACCGTCCTTCACCACGGCCACTTGACACTGGTCTCTCCCAGCACTCAGCTCAATATACGAGCAAAATGTAGTCTATACCTACACTAATAAAAACCGGTTAAGTGCCAGTCGGGCTCGCGCACTGAGGGTTCCGTACCACCAAATAACTTGTTAGCTACAAAGTAAAAAAATAATGTGAAAAAAATCACATCTCTCAACGCCCAGGCGGTCACCCATCCAAGTACCGACCGCGCCCGACGTTGCCTTCGGTTATCGTACGAGAACCGGTGGTGAACAGAAATTTGTAGCCATAGCCTTAGTAATAGGGTTCCGTTTACATCCTTTGGGTCATCATCATTATCATCAGCCAGAAGACGTCCACTGCTGAACATAGGCCTCCCCCTTTAATCTCCACACTGAACGACAGCCTGCCTTTTGCATCCACTGGATGCCAGCGACTCTCACGATGTCGTCGGTCCATCTAGTGGGAGGCCTACCTACGCTGCGTCTTCCGGTTCGTGGTCTCCACTCAAGAACCTTTCTTCCCCATCCCCTTTGGGTACGGAACCCATAAATAGATTTTTAAATCTCCGATAAAAGAGATTATCTTCAAACGGCTGAACAAATTTCTTTAATCATAGCTAAGAATAATCTGGATCAAGACAACTTTAAAAAAAAAAAAAAAAAAACAATCAAAAACGGTTCAGGCGTTTGGGAATTACGATGCCATATCCAGCAGACACACAAATAGATAGATACACACGTTAAACTTATTAAAACCGTCTTTTTGTGTCGTGGGGTTAAAAATAACTGGCCAAGAGCGTGTCAAGATATGCATAATATGGTGGGGTTCCGTTGCCAATGCCATATAATTGTAGACACATTTGTAGTTCAGAAATTAATGATTATATAAAAATTCGAATAATGAAGCTCTGTGGACTTAGCCAAGTTTAAGAAACGTATAATCCCGACATGCAAAAAATTTTGGATTTTTACCGTAGATTAATAATGAATCCCGATTTATATAATCAGCAGCGTTTCTCTAGATACCAAGATAGGATTTCAAAGCAGCTATATTAGTTTGTTATCGACCCCCTTCTGCTTAATCCAACAGCATACCTAGATTATTTAAATAATATTTATCAAAATAATGATATTTTTTAAGATTATTCTGATAAGAGCATTATCTTTATCAATGATTAATTAGATATATTAATCAATAACACATTGTTTCGTATTCTTAGTTTAATGGACTGGGCAAATGCACCACGTCCTATGTGATTTAATTAATTAATTTATAATCTAGGTTAATAATTATTATATATGAAGTAAGTTGATTTTTATTTATAGCTGAAAATACAATAAAAACAAAATATAGGTATATCAACTAACAACTGTTCTGTGTAATGAGTTCACATAAAGTTTAGAGAAAAGGTCGTAAAAGATTCCCTTGCGGTATTCCCGTGAAGTATTTTAACATTGTGCCAATACTTTGACAAACAGGTAACTATTCCTGACTAATCCTAATACACAACAATTAATTACTTCAAACTTATATAATACCTCCAATTTACAGAAAAAATGGCGATCAGTCTGATAGGAAAGATAGTCATCCTAGTGGTAAGCCTGTGTGTAATCGGCGGGATGACTGCAGTCATAGTTCTTGTAGTTCAAGATGCTAACGCCAGTGATGACTCAAATGGATACACTTCTCCGGGATCACCTGGGAGCACTGAATCCCCAGATCTTCTTGAACCTAATCCAGATTCGATAGAAGATTTAGAAGCACTGTACGAAGTTGGTGTGGGGATAGCTGATATGACAGGACCATGCGTGGAAATTGCATTTGTAAGTGATAATGTTTGGAGCTATGTAATAGGGAAAATTCTGTGGTTTGGAGTAAATTCAATTTTAAATTTCCAAAACAATAAAATACCGCAGTGCTACGCCCGAGTAAAGATAACGACAGACATCACAATTTTAAAAGAGTTCATAGCGAGAATAACGAAAAAATACCAAAGCAGTAATCAGTAATAACAATACTCGGAAATACGCAGGACCACCTACAGCGCCCTGGGGCGCAACGGCGCACACTTTAAAGGGAACCACTGGCTTACACTTCTTCCTTGAATTTCCAGATGGGCTACGCAGAGGTGTCACAGACAGGGCAAGGTATCCATCTTCGCCAGTTCTCCAGAGCTTTCATATTCTCTAAAGGAGATACAAGGATTGTACTGGTCACTGCAGAGGCTCAATCAATCGGCATTGCTGTTAGACGAGAGGTAAGCTACCTCATTCACAGAAAACACAATCATCATAAGGCCTCTGATGAATAAGGGCCTCTGTAAATCCTATTGTCGGAAGGCGATCCTCGGTTTTTCGTTTCAGTTTTAATCAACCACTAAAAGCACAGATGTACACTACTACATATCACAAAAAATGACATGAAAATGTGATGAATGTGGATAAAAGCATCGTAACTATATCTGTCCCTATTTAATACCAAATTGAAAATAAGACAACAGCTATAGTTTTCGCCACATTATTAATTAGTATGATTGGTGACGCAAAGTTAAAATAAAAAAAAACATCATTTTTAGGGTTCCGTACCTCAAAAGGAAAAAACGGAACCCTTATAGGATCACTTCGTTGTCCGTCTGTCTGTCTGTCTGTCTGTCCGTCTGTCAAGACCCTTTTTCTCAAGAACGCGTAAAGGTAGCAAGTTAAAATTTATACTAAATACTTGGGTCTACGGTTTCTTTCGGCTGTAAAAAAATAAAAGTTGTAAGTCAACGCAATCAAAAGATATCAACGTTTATGTCGCATATTTTGCGATTTCACAGGGGAACCAAAACCTATAGGGTACTTCCCGTTGACCTAGAATCATGAAATTTGGCAAAAAGCAAGGTCTCATAGTACATATATAGGAATAAATCCGAAAGTTATAAATATGAAGGTATATCATTTAAAAATGATTATTTTGCTATTACAAACTTACATTTTGTAGTTGGAATGTATGGAAGAACCTTATTGTCAACTACAAACTTAAGTTTGTCTTTCAATATTTTAACTTCAGTTAGTTTTTTTTTTGTCTCGCGCTCTTAGGGTTCCTCACAGGGGAATCAAAACCTATAGGGTACTTCCCGTTGACCTAGAATCATGAAATTTGGCAAGAGGCAAGGTCTCATAGTACATATATAGGAATAAATACGAAAGTTATAAATTTGAAGGTATTTAAAAATAATTATTTTGCTATTACAAACTTACATTTTGTAGTTGGGATGTATGGAAGAACCTTATTGTCAACTACAAACTTCAAAGTTGTCTTCCCAGAGACTGTGGGATCGGCCGATCTGCGAACTAGCATGGAAATCGCTACTAGATACGTGTCCTAGTATTGCAAATCGCGCTCGTATTCTTGCTGTCTCTGTTTGGGAATCGGGACTTTGGTTGCAAGCCATGCCCTCTTTTAACACAGGTAGCCTTTTAGATCCAACCGCATTTCGTCTAGCTGTCAGCTTACGCTTGGGTGCAAGGTGCTGTGAGGCCCATCGCTGTCAGTGTGGTACTGCTGTTGACCAGCTCGGTCACCATGGTCTCTCTTGCTCGAGAAGCGCTGGTCGTATTGGCCGACACGCTAGCCTGAACGACATCATACGCATGGCACTTTCCACCGTCAATGTCGCAGCTGTGCTCAAACCGAGTGGTCTTGCGCGTGACGATGGAAAGAGGCCTGACGGTATGACACTTGTGCACTGGAGGTTGGGGCGGCCCCTTGTATGGGACGCAACTTGTGTCGATACTTTGGCGCCGTCACATCTTCCTGAGACACAGGGTAGGGCTGGCGCGGCTGCTAATTCGGCAGAGCAGCACAAGCGTCGCAAATATGCTAACCTCGGCAGTGGTTACATATTTGAGGCGTTTGGGGTCGAGACATTGGGCCCTTGGGGACCGGGAGCTCACCTCATTTTCAAAAATCTTTCAGAGCGCCTGGTTAATGCGACGCGTGACCAAAATGCTGGCGTGTTTCTGGCTCAACGCATTAGCATTGCCATTCAACGTGGTAATGCCGCCAGCATGTTGGGTACGCTGCCAACTGGTAGTGGGCTTGAGCATTTGGATTGTCTTTAGACCTTCAGCGGTCTATGGGCAGTCTAACTGTATTTGTAGTGTTAGTTTTAGCTTGTATTTTGTTTAGTTATTAAAGGCACTTGCCCAGTAAAAAGAAACTACAAACTTAAGTTTGTCTTTCAATATTTTAACTTCAGTTAGTTTTTTTTTTGGTCTCGCGCTCTGAGGGTTCCGTTAGACGGAACCCTCACGAGTCCTACTCGTACTTGTCCGGTTTTTTTTTTTTTCTCACAGGTAAACAGTATTTTTGTAATTACATATTACTTCTTAAAGGATGGTTTTTAATAGGCATTTGCGATTTTTTTCGTTTTATAAGGCCAAGTTTACACAGTGTACCAGTTGGAGCCTTAACAACATAATTATCTAATCGAATTTATAATGCGTCTACTGAACTGATACCTACACCACCAAGAATTAAGCGAATCAATCTTGTTTAATCACATACTTTTCATTACAATACAACTACTTACTAGTATTTTTTTTTACTTTACTTAACTATCTTACTGCTGGATGATCAACTCTGTTGGATCTCATAGCTATTCGACTATTTACCAACTCTTACATTGCAGGTGGTAAAAAATCTCCAAGAGCTGTACGGTGACATGTACACTCTCCGCAACGTGATCGTGACAGGGACGCACACTCACGCCACTCCTGGCGGCTATCTGGTAGACTTCCTTCTAGACGTCAGCATTCTGGGCTTCTCGAGGGAGACATTCAATGCTTACGTTGATGGCATTACCAGAGTAAGAAAATATTTAAAAAAAAAATATTTCTTGTGCTTTTATAGTTGTCGCCGCATTTACCCGACATAAAAGATCATCATCATCACCAAAGTTTAATCTTTCAGAGTATAGTCAGAGCACATGAGAACATGGTCCCAGCGCGGCTTTTCTTCAGCCAGACGATTGTCACAGAGGCTCACAAGAACCGCTCGCCATACTCCTATAACTACAACCCAACTGAGGAACGAGCGCAGTAAGATATTTCCTCATTCACAAACTTTCTATTAAAAAAACTTTACATAAATATTATCAAAAATGATCTGTCAATTTCTAGTTTATGTCTAGACAATGTGATACGAGAAAACGACATAAAGTAGATTTGATCTACAGCTGGTTTACTTGATGTTTTTGAATTAAACTAAAAATATAATATATAAAAAAATCTTGATCAATTTATACGTGTACTGATGCCAAGCTTGGTGTTAGTGAACCATAAGGTGAAACTCTCATATCATAAGGGCATTTATCATTGACTGTATTGAAGTTATGTTTTAAGCTTTTGTCTGAGTCAGTAATATCTGATCCTGGGCCATACGCCCAACTCCTTACGCAGTCTGGATAAAACAGCGCAGTTCGGAAAATCACGCGAATGTGAACCTTAACGCGCTTAGATACGTTTTGCGGTCGCACAACTTTTTTCAGTTCTGATCTTCCTTTTGTATCGTATGTAGCTCTTAATCAAAGAGGTCACATTATATACTTACTCACTTTACTCACGCCATAACTCAGAGAGTCTGGGCCTTTGGCACCAGAGAACTTTTGGGGCTTCGAAACCGTCTCACAATTCGTTTTATAGAAGTTACTTAGTTCTTGGTATCATCACTTCACCTTCAGATACACCAGCAACACGGACGACACCCTGAGCCAGGTCCGCATCGTCAAGGAAGACGGAACCCTCCACGGCGTTATAAATTGGTACGCAGTCCACACCACCAGCATGAATATGACTAACCAGCTGGTCTCCTCGGACAACCTGGGCTACGCTGCATTGAGGATGGAGAAGGAACTTAACCCTGGCAGTCTTGCTGGAAAGGTAAATGCAACCTTGTTAAGTGGCTAGATAACTCGTAAAGATCTGGTACTAGCCCAGACAGATTCTACTCCAAATACTCTACTGGGCAAATGCAGCGAAGACCTGCGAAAGCCCAGTGGAGAAATGTTACACAGGATGATGATTGTGATGACTGTCTTTACTCTTCACCTATTAATTGGCCAGAAATACTATAACCAGATTTTTTTAAGGAGGAAATGTCAATCTTCACCCTACGGTATACGTGTAGATTTTAGCGGCCGGGATAAATTTTTTTACTTGAAAGATGACTCGTTTAAAATTTATATTTAATTATTATGATATGCTACCAGGCTCACGTAGTAGCCGGATTCTTCGCATCGAACCTCGGCGACGTGTCTCCGAACCTTGAAGACGCTCGCTGCGAGTTCAGCGGCAGGGAGTGTGACAACCAGTTCCTCATCTGTGACGCGGGAGAAAGATGCTTTTCCCTCGGGCCGGGAGAAGACATGTTTGAGAGCACGAGGATCATTGGACATGTGGTGTACGAAGGGGCTATGGTGAGATAGTATGCTTTAATCTTTCTGATCAAGCTTATTTTGTTTTCTATGGTAATATGGTACCTATGGTAAAATTGATGGTCAAAACCCCACTCACGTGGACATTTACTCAGGAACCGTAAATTTTTCGGGATAAAAATCCCTCTCTGGCCCTTCTACTATACCCTATTTCTACTTTATACTAGGTATATAGATATATGCAAACATTCACCTCTATTCGTTGCTCTCTCTGTTGCTGAGAGAAAGAAGAACAAACAAACCAAAAAAGAAAAACACTTAATATTATTATGATTTTTGTATGCCACCCCCTAGTTAATACAGGTTTGAATGTAACTCTACCATACAATGTCCCTGTCTCTGCACCTTCTAGCAAAAGTTAGTACAGCAGTTGTAATTAAAATGAAGGGAAATCGAAGGGAAGTAAGTTTGGAGGAGAAGGGACTTTTCAACCTGCGAACAAAATCCATATTTCGTACAGCAGTGTCGAAAGTTCGAATAGCCAGTAGGAGATGGCACCTGGACCTGATAAAGAAGTATTAATGCTTTATTATTTCAGGAAGCTCTCAACTCCTCCGGTGTGGAGTTGCGCGGTGAGCTAGCCGTCGTGCACCAGTTCGTGGAGATGCCCAACGAAGTTGTCTATAAGTACGACCCTGTTTCCGGAACATTTACTGTGAGTAATATCTTCAAAATGCACAATAACAAAATACAGTTTAAAAAGATTTTGTTGCTAATCAACCAGTTTAAATGTCTCCGTGATGGAAATAGACGGAAAAACTGTTGCCTGATGATTGATGGTTGCATTCCATACTAATACTAAATCTGTTCTTTTCAGAATGAACCCGTAAGCGGCTGCGTGCCAGCAATGGGCTACAGTTTTGCATCAGGCACCATAGACGGGGCTAACACACTCAATATTACGCAGGTACCTAATTCTTCTATCTTTTTCCTATTAAAGAGCCTCCTTGTTGTCTTGGCCTTTGATATTATTAAGTATTATGATATTTTAAGTTGGGGATGAAGCCAGCCGTCGTGCTGGTTTATGATTTTACGAGACGAACAGTTTGGTTTCCGTAAAGGACGATCGACTACGCTAGCATGTTTTAACCTAGTAAAATTTATTACAGAAAGTATAAATGACGGCATCCCTATAATAACATTATTCTTAGATATGACAAAAGCATTTGATTTTGTTGATCACATATTGCTTTTGAATAAATTAGAATTTTATGGCATACGGGGTCCAGCTTATAAATGGATAGCTAGTTACTTAGAAAATAGGAAACAGTCTACAGAAATATCAAAAATTGTCTGCAATGCACAGAATAGACTCACGAAAGAGAAGTCTAGATCGGAGCCATTAATTAACAATACTGGGGTTCCCCAAGGCAGTATACTGGCGTCAGTGTTTTTCTTAATTTACATTAATGACCTCCCAGACGCCACGACACATAAGAGTATACTTTTTGCAGACGATACAACAATAGTAATTAAATGTACCAATAAAGAACAGGCACAGCAAATAGTAAATAAAGGTCTATCAGACGTAATCCATTGGATGGAATCCAATCATTTGAAGATCAACATAAATAAAACTAAATTAATTCAATTTAATTCGTATAATTCTAAGCCTTTGCAAATTGACATAAATTTTGATAATGAAATAGTTGATATCGTTGACAATTACAAATTTTTAGGACTATCTCTTGATAAACATCTAAATTGGAAAATGCATATTGATACATTATGTAAGAAACTTGATCGCTTTGTATTTGCGCTGAAAAAGGTTAGACATAGTGTGTCCATGGAGGCTGCGTTGATGGCATATAATGGCCATGTGTCGTCCCTACTGAGATATGGCTTGATAATGTGGGGAAACTCAGTTGACATAGACAGGGTATTCAAGATTCAGAAGCGATGTATTAGGGTTATAAATGGATCTTGGTTTCTGGACAGCTGCAGACCACTATTCAAAACATGCAACATACTTCCGTTGCCATGTTTGTATATTAAGGACATTTGTATTTTCACCAAAGAGTACCCAGATTATTTTAAAAAACGTAGTCAAATTATTACCCGTCAGAAAAGAGTCAAGTTCACTAACCTATTGTATCAACCTCCTGTAGAAAAGACTTGTACAAAAGAAATGTCTGTAATATGTGTATATCCATTTATAATAAGATACCTAATGATATAAAAACGTTGGACGGTAACAAATTTAAAAAAGAATTGACTAATTGGCTTCTTAACCATTGTTTTTATAGTGTTAAGGAATTTATGGAATTTAATTCTAATATTATTCGTTTCTAAAATACCTATTTAAATTCTTTAGTATAAAAATGAGCATTTACACGTCTGCTTGCAGACTGAGTACAAAGTGACAGAAATATAATATTAAGACCTTTTAATGTAATGTATTCTAGCAAATAAATGATTTGATTTGATTTGGGAGCAAGAACCTCGACCAATTAGCTTCCGCGTATCGTACAACGGCAGATATATGTGAAGATAGGGAGGGAGGAACTTAACTCCCACGCAAAGGACTGGTCCACTATAGCCCAAGATAGAGAGAAATGGAAGAAAGGAATAGAAGCCATTTACCAGGTCTGGGTAAAGACCTTAAAGTCCTTACAACGGCTAAAAAATAAATAAAGAATATTCTATAATTATCTTATCAAAAAAAGGAAGGCTTTCCTTTGCCTCTTTTTCTATGATGATTTCACATTCCAGATTGGACACAGATCGGACTCATTTAGCCTTGTACCACTGCAGAGGTCAAGCTTTGTTGTTATATTTTTAACTTTTAACACCATTTATAACTTTTACCATTGTATATTTGCAGGGTACTTTAGTAGGCAACCCTCTGTTAGATTTGGTGAGCGGAGTAATTGCTGAAGCGACAGAGGAAGATATCGAATGCCATGCGCCCAAGCCTATTCTTCTGGCTACTGGAAGAGTGAGTATTTACTTGGGTTATTTGGGTATTTCCGTGGGAATCTTAGAAAAAATTCCGATAGAAAGTAAATGAAATGGTAAATTTACATGATATTTGGACCTCTTGAACGTATAATACCAAAAATAATTGTATTATATTTTGAAATATCCAAAAGGCATTTGGAACAAATGTGAAAAATGCACTGAACAATTTGCGTGGTGTTTTTTTGGCTGAGGCCACGTGGTTCGAACGCGTAGTTCAATCCATCTATGTGAACTTTTTTCCAATAGGTATGATTTCAGAATCACACCACCCGGACGATTAAACCTTTACCTTTGATAGTGTGGAAACTGACATACAAATAGTACCTAGTCTAGAAGGTTAGTCAAAATGTTTCGTATCTCCAACAGGCAAATTTCCCTCTCCCCTGGCACCCCCACATCGTCTCGATCTCCACCATCTGGCTGGCAGACCTCCTGATCTTGGGAGTCCCAGGCGAGCCCACTACGATGGCCGGACGGCGCATGCGACGTGTGGCTGGAGACGTGATGACAAACGCAGGCTTCGAGCCCAGGGTCGTCGTCTCCGGGCTGACTAATGAGTACATACATTATGTAGCCACGTTTGAGGAGTATCAGGTAATTGTGGAAAGGAGTTTCAAGTCCAAGTGATAGATTTGGACTACTCGTATGTTCTCGGACAAGTATTTTGCCTGGAGATCACCTTAATGCTAATAAACAAGATTTAGATTTCTTTAAGACTTCAGTTTCTTTCTTTTGCTAGCTTTGTGAACAAATAGGTACGTTACGGACAATTAAATCTTCATGTCATAATTTTGGTCCGTTTTCAGGTGCAGAGATACGAGGCAGCATCAACCATTTACGGACCGAATACCCTGGACATATTCTTGAACAAGTTCGCGGAATTCACCACAGTTGCTATTCAGGTAATAAAATTAAGAATCCAAAAGTAAAGTAAAATCAAGTTATTAATCAACATCGACAACGATTTAAATGAGGTATCTACATAATTATGTTTCTTTCAAATCTATACTACGCAAGAACTGTTATCGATGATCAAACCAATATGATCAATTCGAAGTTAGAATATTTCACCTGGTTACCAGTTACCAAGTCAATACAAAGTAGGAACAAAGATCATATTTTTTAAGAAATGTTTTTTTTTTACATCTACTTCCCAGGGTGGCAACGTCCCTACAGGTCCAGAGCCAGTAGACTACCGTGACCGCACTCTTTCCCTCATCACACCAGTTATTTTTGACGGCTCCCCGCGCGGTAGGAACTTTGGAGATGTGCTGGACCAGCCTCCTGCAGTCGTCAGGAGAGGAGACATCGTTATAGCTAGTTTCGTAAGTATCTTGGAGGCAGGGAACTCTCTTCCTCATCTCTCTTGACGGCTCCCCCACGCAGCAACTTCGAAAATGAACTAAACAAACTTCTGGAGGTCGCAGAGCTAGTTTTGTATTTCGAAGATGGTATTCTGTTATTGTTACTTTATCTTTTATCTTTCGCCATCAACTCTTTTGGTCATATCTGCGCGTCTAACTAATCCAAATGTTAATTACTTGATTACTATTGATTTAAATTAAAATCTAGTATCATCAGCCATTGTAGGAATCTTGATGGGGCTAACCCCTCTATTTATGGTCCTCCTAACGATCAATCAATCAAAAAATTAGGTATCTTCGGGTTTGAGTACGGATATGGCTTGCTAAGTCAAAAGAATCTATAATAGACATCACTCTCACTAGCTGCGATAACGTTATCCAAGTTCTCAATTGGTCTACTGACCCTAACATATGCCCTTCCTCAGACCACACACAATTAACTTCCAAATCACACCTAACCACTCTCGTTTCACCAAAAACAAAAAACTCTCAACCTTCAGATACAACATGGTAAAATGGGACCTCATCAAAGACGAGCTAATTGATGAACTCAACAACCAACTACCCTTAAACTCCCTGGAACAGGCTTCGTCCGCCTCCCCGGAGCAGATTAATCGGCTCATTATAAACACCACCCTCGCCATCCAAGTGGCATGCGATAAGCTCCTCCCTAAATCCACACACCCAAAAAATAGAGCTTACTGGTGGAGCGATGAACTCGAATCTCTCAAACAAAAAGTAATTAAAATACACCATAGACTCATCAAACATAAACTACCCATCACCGACACCATCACAGAACAAAAAACCCTTAGATCACAATACTCTCAAGCCATCCACAAAGCATCCACTGAACACTTCAAAGACTTTTGCAACAGACAATCCAAAGAAGATGTATGGTCCATCACCAACAGAATAATTCAAACCAAACCCCTCTCCAAGCCCCTATCCACCCTCAAACCCGACGGCACCTACACTAATAATACTCATGAAACCGCAAAAGCTCTCAACGAGTCTTTCTTCCCTGATGACAATCTTGACACTACAGCCTACCAACTAAACTCCAGAAGTAACATGAAACCAATCAACAGCACACATTCGGACCCTCCTTTCTCCACTCTAGAGATTTTGGAGTGCCTCAAGTCCTCCAACCCCAAAAAAGCCCCTGGATCAGACCACCTCACCGTAGACATTAGTCTATTCTTCGCAACAAACTACCTCACCATTATCACAGACATCATGAATAGATGCTTGGAGCTTCAATATTTTCCAAAATGCTGGAAAACAGCAATAATCAAAATCATCCCAAACCCAACAAAATAGACTACACCAACACCACGTCTTATAGACCCATTGGAATCATCAATGTATTCGGTAAACTGCTGGAAAAAACTAATCACAAACAGACTCACCCACCATTTATACACCTCCAATAATAACTGCACTCAGCAATTCGGTTTCAAGCTTCAAACCTCAACCAACGACGCCATACACGCCGCCCTCAACCTCATCAACACAGCTAAAAGCGCAGGTGATCAAGTCTTAGCGATCTCACTGGACATCAAGGCAGTGTTCGACAACGCCTGGTGGCCAGCCATCTTTGACAGACTGAGAAACACACACTGCCCCAAAAACATGTATAACATCCTGCTCAGCTACACCCAAAACCGATACATCAACATGAACTTTGCTGACTGCAGCGTCAGCAAAACCATGACCAAAAGATGTATCCAAGGCTCTGTATGCGGCCCAACTATGTGGAATTTACTTCTGGACCAATTACTGCTCACCCCCTCCCTAACAACACACACATCCAAGCATTCGCCGATGACATTATACTAATAACACATTCTCAAAATATCAAAGACCTCGAAGACATTACAAACACAGCTATCCAAATCATCTACGACTGGGGAAAAAAGGTAAAACTGGAATTTGGAGCGGACAAAACACAGCTCATAGCCTTCACCAACAAATCCAAAAATGCAAAATCTTCATGAACCAACACCCACATCCAATCACATCAAATACCTAGGAATCATAATAGACAACAAACAGAAATTCATCAAACACACAGAATACACTATCAGCAAAGCAAAAAAACTATACAATAAACTTACCATGTTTGTCCGCCCCACATGGGGTATCAATGCAGAAAATATTAAAACAATCTATTTACAAGTAATCCAACCCATAATCAGTTTCGCAGCCAGCATCTGGGCCTCTACGGCAATCAGATACAAAATTGTTAACCAAAAATTATAGTCACTACAACGCCTCTTTGCAATTAAAATAATACAAGGATTCAGGACCATTTGCACAGCCACAGCAATCTCCATAGCCCAACTCACCCCCCTCCCCAACAAAATACTTGAAGTCGTCGACACTGAAATAAGCAAAACTACACTAACCACGACACATGCCCCACTCGATCTAACGATAGAAAAACCCGTCAACCCCAAATATCTACCACACCCTGCAATTAGGAAAGGCATCGAATTCGAGCAAATCTCCAACACCTCAGACTATGACGAGCTCTGTGTCAAACACAGCGAGAGCTGGCAAATATGGCAGCAAACACAACCACAAAGTTGGAGTAGCTTTTATTGCCATTAACTCAACTGGCACTATCATCTCCACCAAAAAATATAAATTACACGATATATGCTCAATATTCCAAGCTGAAATGCTCGCTATTCATAAAGCCATCGAATGGATCATCCCCCAGAAACCCGAAACCAATATTATCATCTTGTCAGACTGCAAGTCCGTCTTAACTGAACTAACTAATCCAAATACCCCACCTCTGTGGAAATCCACGAACTCCTCAGACAAACCTCACTACTTAACCTAAACATCTCCTTTGCCTGGGTAAGGAGTCACATAGGCATAGGAGGAAACGAGTTCGTAGACATCGCCGCGAAGTCTCCAGCCACACTCCACAAAACCACGGACTTCGACAAAATCCCCATCAGCTACATCAAGCATCAGAACAAAGCAAACTCGGCAAATGAGGCAAAAGAGTACTGCCTCCTTTCAAGCCCACACACCTTAAGCCTGCTTCCAGAGTATGACCAACTTCAAAACTACCTAAATACCGTCAAAGCCACCTTCCCCATCACACAATTCCTCACTGGCCACGGATACCACAAAGAATATCTGCACAGATTTCATATAACCACAGACGACAAATGCCCATGTGACAACACCTCCACACAAACTCTCACACATCAGACAGTGCCCAAGATTTGCCAAAACCAGGCACGACCACACAATCGCCTCTTCCCGCCTGGAACAACCATACAATTTAAGTCAAATCATGAATTCACAAGCTGCAACGGAAACTTTCCACTCACACATCACCCATATTATTCTTCAACTCAAAACATTTAATACCTAAGGGGTGACGATACTGAACAAACGCAACCACAATTTAATAATATCAGCATTTTTAGGAAAATTACAGTCACATATCACCCACATAACTCCTCATCTTAAAACATTCAATACTGCATCGAGTAATTAGCCTTCCCCCCTTAATTGTCCCGCTAGCAACTATCCGATAACCGATCTAGCGGATTAGTCGCGCCCCTGCCGCCATCAAAACAGGCAGAAAACCTCGCTGCTCCCCATTGTTGCAAGAATTCCCAAGTACTGCAAGTTTTACAAGCTTTGCAGATCCGGCAAGTCTTGCAAATATATTAGAAAACAGGAAATATCTGCAAGAGCGGCGAGTCGAACCATAGCAACTCCTGTAATCAGCTACAAATAGCCACATATATGACCATTTAATCTTCAACAATAACAACAGCAATCATGAACAACAATAGCCCGGACGCCCAAGACGCTCAAGACGTCAGCCTAATCAGAATTAGTGACCTCATCAACAATAGAATAGCAACTCCTCAACCATCACCACCACACAAGACAACCGCACCCACTAACCCATAACATGGAACCTCAATATCCCAATTACCCTCAACACCTAGACAACAATTACCTTCAACTCACTTCACACACACAAGCTACATCATCATATCTACCACAACTACAACAAAATCAACAACAACAATCAACACACAATATCAACCATAATGCACTAAATTCTCAATCCTTCCAATACCAAAACCACCCACAATACACCCCACAACACTCCACTAATCAACACTGTGTTGCCCCGCTCCGCAAACTCACAACAAACTCCCTTACCAATCCCCCTCCTAACCGCCCAAACCTCTCGTGTGGTGGGGAAAAGGAGTATTCCAGTAGCACCAATTCCCCACAACCCACGACACAACACACCAAACACAAACAC
Organism: Agriopis aurantiaria; assembly: GCA_914767915.1. Lineage (NCBI taxonomy): Eukaryota > Metazoa > Arthropoda > Insecta > Lepidoptera > Geometridae > Agriopis > Agriopis aurantiaria. Next base: position 3,086,480 of record OU611988.1, read on the forward strand.
TTCCTAAAAAAAAAGGCAAAAGCCAATGCTTCATATGTAGATACTGAAGCGAAAATAATATAGGCAGCCTAGATCAGCCTCCATACCGTTGTCATCGATCATCATCATCATTTCAGCCATAGGACGTCCACTGCTGGACATAGGCCTCCCTCATCGATCTCCAAAATGGCCGGTTGGGAGCGGTCTGCATCCAGCGTTTTCCATTTTCCTGCGATCGCTTTTAGGTCGTCCCTCTATCTTGTGGTTGTCATTGATATTTCAATCTAATTCCGCATTCAATCGGATGTAGATCAAATACAGTTTGTGTCATTATGTCCATATCTAAACCGTATCTTTTTCATCTAGGTGGGCGCAAATCCTCGTAACGATCTGAAGCAGGAAGAGAGCTACTGCGTGGTGGAGCGGTTCGAGCTTGGGGAATGGCACGTCATCGCTAACGACGCAGACTGGGACACCAAGTGAGAACTATACTAATATGCTAGATACATAGTCTAACGGAAGCACGCAGGTCACGACTGGGTAGAAACTGGGTTGCGGGGGGCAAAAAATCACGTGAGTAAAGATATTGGGAGAACAATATGTCCGATAACCGATGGGGTAGAGTAGTTCTGGAGTGGAGACCACGTTTAGGCAAACGTAGTGTAGTAGGACACCCTGTGGCCTGGTGGAGTGACGACCTGCGTAAAGCGGCGTGTAAAAACGGGAATGCAAGGAACTGCCGACCAAGCTCAGTGGCGTGCATTGGGAGAGGCCTATATCCAGCAGTGGACAGTTAGAGGCTGATGATGAACAATATGTCAATAAATGGACGCTGAAAAGCTGAATCAGATACCTGTATAGTGATAAATAATGAATCTTCTTCTATCTAGAATTTCTTTATTGAAGACAAGGACTAAAAACGGTTCGAATTAAGAACCTCTGTTCTATTTTTGAAGTCGGTTAAAAAGTAGACATGCGGACATGCCATTTTACTGTGAATCGAGCGGATTCCGTATGCATTATTTTGCAACCGTCAATTTGTCAACCAAGCGATCGACGATTCCGTCGCAATCGCTGACTTTATTGTTAGGTAACCCATGATTGTAATAAGAGTAAATTGCAGGTTCTACTGGGAACGCACATCGACCCTGCTTGGCACCAGCCAAGTGACCTTCGAGTGGAAGGTTCCAGAAGACGCAGTCTTCACCGCCTACAGGATAGTCTACTACGGAGCCTCGCGGGGAATAACCGGCAACATCACGCCTTTTATAGGTTCTACTAACTACTTTACGATAGACGAAACATTAAATATCTAGCATAGGTTTCTGTCGTTTCATTATTTAACATACCCTTTCCGACTCTCCCTGTATAACTACTGTCTGTCGTTATAGTGTATTTCGGCAACCTCACATGAGAGTCAGCTCCTCAGATCAGACGAACAAGGGGGATATGGTAAGGTGACATGGCGGGTGCGAACGTATCTGGCCTAATTGCGAATCGTGCGGATTCCGTATTTTGTCAACCAACATAATACCTATCATTCGCTATTGCTGATATTATAAAGTAGCTACTTTTACCAGGAGAGTTACACGCCTAATTTTCACACAATGATTGACCTGGCAAAACTTGCAAACTAAAGAATACCTATGCCTATAGTTAAACATAGTTTTACTTAATCAGGAACATATTTACCTAAAAATGTATGCCAATTTTTGATTTACGATTTTTTAATGAATTTTCAAGCATAGAGCATCGCGGACTCTGGGGGTCAGCGCGAAGCCGAACCAGGGTTCCGCGGCCGCGAGCGGATTTTTAATTCTCAATTTTTTTAATTAACGGCATGTCCTGAACTTGGTAAACGAGTAGGCTTACAAAAAAAAAAAAAAAAACATAAAAAAACTTTTACATTTTCGCCGGGTCGAAGATGCAAAAAACTAGTTTCGAATATGGCCGAAGCGGACGCCAGAGTGTTCTTGTAATCTTATGTCGGATTTTCAGACGTTAGTGAAGCAGGTAAGATATTGTGTAACTTTTCACTACAAGCTGATGTTTAATGTCTTAGCATCCGTGTGATTATCTCGCAAATAGTTTACATAACAAAAGGCCTAGACATCGGCAAGAGTCGTCTAGCTCATTCAGGATCTTACCACCTTGACTTATGATGAATTTTTGTAAAGCAAAACATAGCATTAAGTCTGTATTAAACCAGAGTTACTAAAAATAGTACCGGCAATATATCGTCTTTTTACATCTTAATGGATAAATTGCTTGCGGTGGAGACTATATAGCGGATAATGGATCTCAAAAACGACACCTCGAACAAAGTGAAACATGTTTTATGTCTCTTCGACGACTTATTCTGTAAATTTTAGTAAAATCTTTAATATTTTTATAAAACTCTTGTTTGTTTAATCTATCTTCAATTATCACGCCGGGGTCGTAAACTTTAACTCAGTGATAAGTACTACTTATCTGTACCTAAAGTAAAAATGTTTTGAGACTAGTATTGTTGTCGTCCAAGTGCGGAGTGGTTATCTAATGGTTTATCGTATGGTGAAGTGTTAAATTAATACAGATTTTTGACCTTTCGTTAGGAGTTTTCAGGTAAATGTTTACCGTGTTAAGTCTATCTAAATTATATAGAACACCTACCTATAAGTACAACCGAAATTATGTACGAAGTTTTCCATGTACCTAGGTAACAACTAACAGACAATTAAGGACAATTTTACAGCAGGTCATTTTGACAAGCCCTTTTACTAAGCGAATCGATTGCCGTAATTGACAGGCAACCAGGGCCAGCCCGTCCATATAGGCGATGGTCTAGGGCGCTCGAATGTGAGGGACAGCTTGGGGAGTGAAGTGAGGAGAGGGCATGGAAGTAGGGGCGCAGTTGTGCCGCCAACACGACTAGGCGGAAAGACCAGCTCGCGCGCGCTCCTTGTTGCCAAAGCTTCCTGTGTCTATAGCCAGTGGTGTGAGAAAATAGCTCAAAATAATTGCCTTCACTGCGCTCACGCATTGTGGGTAGGTAGTTGTCGTTCTTTTCTAAGTTGATTAAATGACCGGGTGACCGGCTTAATCTTACGTGAGTAATTCCCGTGTAATATAAATAAAATGTTGATTGAATGAGTTAAAATTTTGATGCTTTTAGATATAGGTACCTACTGGCTTCAACCCTGGCCTGTCAAACCTCAAACCTAACGAAATTCTTTTTCTGATTTGACCCAGTGAGACCTAATAAATCACGATATAAGATCCAGACAGTAAACAAATTTAAGTAGGAGATGGTATAATTATGTTTTCTAAAGTACCTACCAGAGCACCATGGGGTCTAAACCGATTACGAAGAAGATAATCAATTCGCCCGAGACGTGCGTGGACGACAACCTTCGCGGCGTGGTGGCAACCTACCCTGGGCTGCAGCTGCATCCTAAGAACAGGGTCATCACTGTTAGAAGGAAGGTAAGGAGTTTCTTCAGAACGTCTCATTGAATAGTTACTAATACTAGTAATAAAGTTAGAATACTAAGGAAGCGATAGAAATCAAGCAATTATGCGAGAAGTGTTTATGTACAAATAAGCTGATAAACAACAAAACTCACACTAAAATAACCATTAATGTCATCAATGCAAATAACTAAACGTTTCATACTTTCTGGCGAATGTACCAACGGTTCTCATTGTAGTCTTTCTGCCCAATTGGTGAAAACAAAATTTGCGCAAAAGGTACATTAGATAATATATTCGAAGCTATGATTACGCTAATTAGTAGACTAGCATTAGGATAAATTATTTGATACCTATACTATACTGTGAAATATTAAAGTGTTTCTGCGATTGCAGGATGATTCGAAGAAAGTGGCTGTTCTCGGTGGTGGAGGGTCTGGTCATGAACCTTTTGCATCAGGTAAGAAGATGATACCAGGAAATAGTAGTACCTAGTGAAAGACGATAAAGACCTTCGCAAGAAGACGACCTAGTCACAAATACTTAAAACCAATTGTTACGATAGGAACGCTTGGACCAGACCCACAGGCAGCTCTGGGCCTGGCCTGAGAGGATAAATATATTAGTGGATTCTTGCATGAAAGCAAAATAGTAAATTTCAAAGTGCCTTCATTTTTCCAAGGTTTCGTCGGATCGGGCATGCTGGACGGAGCAGTAGCCGGCGGTGTGTTCGCATCGCCTCCAACTGGCCACGTTCTGTACGCTATAGCCCAGCTCTACAAATACAACTCAGGTGAGTTTGTAGTCAATAAATAGGTAACTACAGTGGAACGATCAGACTCACTGCTACCAAAAGTTGCTGGCTACTAAAAGAAATGGAGCGGCACTATATGAAAAGGATTGTATTTAGAAAGCATTTCGACGATGAGACCGAGACAAAAGAATAATCATAATAACATAGTAAAATTAAATGAGCCTTCCAAAATTGCAGGTGGAGTGATCGTCATAATCGGAAATTACACAGGCGACAGACTCAACTTCGGGAAAGCTATTGAGAAGGCCAAAATCACCGGTATAAAGGTATTTAATGCACGCATTCGACAATTTAACAATTTAAAAAAGATAATTTTGCTGATGTTCGTTCTCTTTTAATAGGTGGAAGGTCTCATAGTAGGAGAAGACGTGGCGTCAAGCAATAACAAGACTGGAGGCCGCAGCATGGTTGGTGAGGTGTTCTTTTATAAGGTAACTATTTGGAAATGGTCCGCAAGGTGTAATAGTTTGTTCATTAAAACTGTACAAGGTCTTTTGCTTTTAGCCTTATTTTCCTGGGTTTGGGGTAAAGTATAAAAATGCATACTGATTGTGGATTCCAGTTATGCGGAGCAATGTCCGACAAGGGTTTCGATCTGGTCAAGATACGCAACATTGCCGCAGAAGCTAACAAGAACATGGCGACGTTGGGAGTATGCCTCAGTGCATGCTCTTTACCTGGTATGTGTTATCACGCTAATATTAGCAATAACATGTTCCTGAATACGTAAAACGTTGGATGTTAATTTTAACCACCTTATAATTATCGTATAGATTTGAAACTTTGCAAGAAAATGCAATCCAAAAGACGATACAACAACTTGGGACCATCAGACTGTTGTATGGACAATGGAACTTTTCAATGTCCTAGTAGCAATGACGATATAATATTATCATTGCTTATAGCCATTGCCTCATCACTCACTAGTGTAAACTCCTCGAGTTGGGCCTTATTTTGATTGTTTTAACGAGTCTCATACACTTGGCCTAACGATGGAGCCTGGAGGTGTATAATGGAACTCTTGAATAGCTAAACGTGTTTCTTTAAACTATAATATTACGCGCGTTTGAATGCTTTCTATTTAGGTTGAAAACATTTTTAATGGTCTGGGGTTATTTTATGGTCGCAGGTCAGCCTCCTCTGTTCGAAATCGCCCAGGATGAGATGGAATTGGGCGCAGGCGTACACGGGGAGGCAGGCATCGCAAAAATGAAAATGGGAACCGCCAAAGATGTCGTCAAGATGATCCTTGATCAGGTAACTCTGGTTGAACTTTTATTTGATTGGGTCCGTTAATTATTAGCTCAATTATGGTCAAATCAAAGTATATTAAATTTTCACGCGGTATATCTTTATATCCCGATGGCTTAGAATAACTACTCAGAGAAGGTAGGTTTCCAAACAACGCCTTCTCATAACGTAAGCTACAAATTCGCTTTGTAGCTTACGTTTCGATTGGTATTTTAAACGATTTAAGCAAGAAAATTAATGGATTACCTGTGGAATGTCACACCATAACTCTTATGCTGCTTTTCTGATTTGTTGTGGTACGATTTCACCGCGCAAATTGTCACGCCTTTTTTTGGAGCTATATATGACACCATTTGAATGGCTTAAATTTTGCGAATGTACTTGGTTTCTTGTGTAGTTATTCTAAGCCCGATGGTAATGTTTTCACACACGTTCCATTGTTAATGTCAAATAAACAAACATAGGGGCATTTATATTAACTTCAGTGTATAAATAATCATCATCTTGATGGTGATTGTCATCTAAAGAAGTATTAGTTTTCTAGCCATTCTCTTGTGATAAAACACGCTAGTAATAAACTTTAAAAAAATAAACTTTTTCGCATTCTTCTCAGCAAACCCTTTCATTTGATGCCCGTATCATGATGTCCACTATCTAGATCGGACGCCCGTCCGCCATTTTAAAATTTATAATCTAGGACCGAAAGAGTTTGGAAGACAACGAACCCTAAATCGACGTCGTTTTGTTTAGGAGTTCCTAAACCACCTGTGTGGAGTGGGCACCTTCTGTCTCCATCATCACACCAGGTCAATGGTACCATTGCATTGTCACCGAACTTTCATAAGTATGACAAATTTCAGCTCAATCAGATAGATAGATAGATAGATAAACTCTTTATTGTTCACACCACAAATTTCATACACACGAATCAGTTGAGGATAACTGGTCTAAAATTCAGTTGCAAAATTTGTCCAAAAATAAAAGCTAATAAAAAGATAGCTAAGCTGGGAGGTATTTAGAGATTATATTCGCTGAACCTAATGCTGGCTGGTGTGAAATGTGTTCACAGGTAATAGAGCAACTGAAGCTGGTACCCGGAAACAGAGTGGCCGTGATGATAGACAACTTGGGCGGCACATCGTTCCTAGAAATGAACATCATCAGCGCCGAAACTAAAGATTATTTGGGTGAATATTACCAAAGATTATATACTAGAGATATTACTGAGCTGTGGCCTTACTGTATAAGTCTCGCAATGGTGATCATGCTATCCTCCTCACAATATTTTGAAATATTAACGTTGTAAATTTTGAAATATTAACGTTGTAAAATGACCGATGGGACCGATGGGGAAGAAAGGTTCTTGAGTGGAGACCACGAACCGAGTGACGCAGCGTAAGTAGGCCTCCCAGTAGATGGACCGACATTGTGTGAGTGCGGGCATCCAGTGGATGCAGATGGGAGGCTGTCGTTCAGTGTGAAGGTAAAGGGGGAGGCCTATGTTCAGCAGTGGATGTCTTCTGGCTGATGATCAGAAAATGGAATAGCTAGTGGAATTATTCAATAACTATAAGTGAACGCCTCGAGTTTAGGCTTATTTGTGTGTTTTTAAACCGTAATAATTATTTTAGAGAGTAAGAAGATCAGAGTCGAGCGCACGTTCAGTGGCCACATCAAAACGTCGCTGGAAATGCATGGCTTCCAAATCTGTCTTCTCCACCTTAACGAGGAGTATGGGGACTTGTGGTTGGAACTGCTGGATGCTCCAACTGGAAGTGCTAGTTGGCCTGGCGGATATCTCTCCTTGAGGAGTGACGAGCCCAATGTGGATGACGATGCTCTTCTGCAAACTGATGGTAGAAAGGTATGGACCTAAACGGCTACTTCTTTTTATTTTCACCATACATCAGAAACTAGAATTGCTTCACGGTTTCACCCTTTATGCTCCAGGAACCTTTCCTTTATGCTATATTTTTCCGAGATATAATGTGTGTATAATGTGTTTGTCCGTGTTAATCTAGGGAACAGCAACCTGCAGCTAATCTGCACACCAAATTTCGTTCAAATCTGTTCAATCGTTATACTCAATACCATGGACAAAATATTTGTCTCTACGTCAATAGTCAATAATTTATTGTGACGCTATGAAATTCACATATAGATAGATGATCGCATAATGACCCTGATTGGGTATGACAACAAAGTGCGGAGCGGATCAGTTTATTCAATAATTGAGTAATCGTTCAGGGTGTAGTAACATTATCATTTGGATTTTGAGTTGAATCCCGTTTATGGATCTTCCCGTTAAGACGGTTGTAATATATAAAAAATTACTAAAAATCTACGTGTAGGCACGTCGTTGGCCTTATTCTTAAATTCTTCATTATCAATAACCGGCTCCTTCTTAATCATTTCAGGTGTCATCAGGCCCAGCCCTGAGCTCCGAGCACCAGGCTATACTCCGTAGCAGCCTTACCAGCGCGGCTCAAGAGCTGATCAAGAACGAAGGCTTGCTGAACCGCCTCGACTCAGGCTGCGGGGACGGCGATTGTGGCAACACCCTGAAGAAATTTGCACATGGTATGGGTTTTAGATACAATTTTTTTATCCGGCACAAGCTAGTGAAAGATGAATGTCCGTTCACATCATAGACGGTTTTTACTCAGGGTTTATTTTATTATCAGCTTTTTTCAATCGCAATTACGATTAAGATTAGTTTGTTTCTCTCGGTCATAGCGTATTTTGACAGTACAGTACAGTGCAGACTTTGGTAGTTTTGTATTTGGTTTTATAAAAGCGTTGGTGCCACAAAGCCAGAAAGGGTTTCGCGTCGAACGCGTCTCTCTTCACGACTATGAATTCCACATGGTAGTGGGTTAGCCTTCCTAACTTTTCTCCTCTATTTTGCTCTGTTATCGACGTCATCTTTGGAAACATTACACTCGCTGACTTACGCTTCTTGAGATAGCTTAATATTTTATTTCTAGCCATCGTCATGTACCTGGAGTCAGCTTCGTTAAAATACATCTCTAACGTGTTGTGGGACCTAGCTGAGATCGCAGAGACGGACATGGGAGGAACCTCAGGGGGTATCTACAGCCTGGGGCTGTCGGCCGCCTCGCAAGCTATTGCACTGTAAGATCTTTAATTCGTCCCTGTCGTAATATTTTTCTTACATGGCCATGCCTATCTCGCTCGCGAAATTCAACATTTCTGAAGATACAAAATAAATTAAAAAACTTGATGAAAAAAAAAATCTAAAATTTCATTTTGGTGCAAACACGTTTCATAGATAAACACAAACAGATAAAAACCAGTTCTTTAAAAAAAAAAAACGATTTCGTTCGGACGAAACGGTAGCAACAGCACCCCACCCCAGAGTTAGCAAACAAAGTCTGACAAAAAAAAAGATGGGATGATGAATTGGAGCCATATTCACTTTTGCTAAGGACAAAAAACAAGACCAATTAGGAGAAAGATAATTCACCACATGATTTTTGAAAATTTCGCACTAGGCTTGGAATATTGAAAACTGTACGACGACTATGTTATGTGGTTCTCAGGGCGAAGTCTCATGACCCCGCCGCATGGTTAGCAGCGTGGAACAGCGCCATGCAAGCCATCTCGAAATACGGCGGCGCAGAACCGGGAGACAGGACTATGGTATGTTGATCTATATTTACTAGCAACTAGAAAAAATGCTAGCATATTTTTGTGAAAATCCAAAATCCATTGAGCTCTTATGACTTTGAATAAATGTAGCCTATCACTTTGGGCATGAAGACGAATCTAACGAGAGCACAAACATCAAAATTCGTCAAGCCATTTAGGCTAAAGGGTGTAAAAATTACAAACACATACCTACATACAAAAGCCCGAAAATACCTTCTTGGACAATCTTAAACAGGTATACTTTTGGAGTTTCACTGAGTCATAGTTGTGTGGATATTAAACTTTGTGTGAAGCACACAATTCTACAGGGCCACGCATATAGACTGTACTAAGCCGAAAGGAGGTCATTGTATTCATCATTATGAACAACTTTTACTATGGGGGTAACATTGAAATAGCAAAAAAAAAACTGGTGTTCCATAGAAAACGGTCATTGAAACTCGAAAAAGTAGGTAGAACAGCAGTTTTTTTTCGCGAATACAGGTTTGGTCCCATAGTAAAAGTAGTTCATAATTATGAGTACAATGACCTATCGGCTTAGTATAGTCTATATGCGTTACCCTGTATGTTCCTCCAGTTGGACAGCCTCCACGCGGCCGCGGACGCGTTCAAGCGCCACCTCGGCGAACAACTACAAGTTCTGCTGAAGAAGACGGCTGATGCTGCTGATAAGGGCGCTAAAGATACAGCCAACATGACTGCTAAGTATGAAACCCGTTTAATAACAGCACCAACACGGTTCTCAAGCTATCTCCATCGTGCGTTCTACATTTTCAAGTTTTTTTTTTTTAACTCAGAGTGACTAAACTTGCATATTAAATATTTTATACATATAAAAAATAATCCCTATTTACCTTGGTCACGCCATAACTTGAGAACGACTTTACCGATTTCATTCATCTTTTTTTTTCAATTTTCTAATACTTGTTAGGTTCTTATAGAAAATTGGAATATTTCAGAAAATTTATCGACGATTTTTAACATCGCGCGTTTTACAGTTTTAAGACAGGACAACGTCGGGTTAGCTAGTTTAATATAGAAATTATGTTAAAGTCTACGTAGAGATGAGATTTGCAAATAATTAATAGCGCTCCTTCTTCCCACGGTCTTCATTGAGCGTTCGTGTGGCCGCTTCCGAGCCACAAGCTCAGCGCTCGTTTCTTTTGGCCGCGTTTTATTGCCCGCCGCCCGCACACACGACCAGTTACCGACTTACCCCGTCTTAGTATAATAATAATGAATAACGCAATCTAGTGTTTAAATTTTCAATCACAAACAAACACATTGAATGGGTGTTCCCCGATAGTTACAATCTGGGTGTCTTCAAATCACCAGTGAATTGGTTTCTTCTAGACAAGCGTACTCCGCCGTGGACCGCATCATAGCTTTACATCAGGCGAGTTGGCGGTCAAACGCAAGCCTATTATTAAATTAAAAAAACGTCCGACTTCTATATAATACTAAGCAAAAATGTGGATACGTCTAGCCACCAGTAGCTAGTGGTAGCTACGACTTGTGGCGGCGTTCAAGTTACCAATGGCCGCGTTCAAATCACCAATGGCCGCGTCTGGTGGCCGAGTCTAGTGGTTCAGCGTAGCCACCGGTGACGTCAACTAGTGGCCCACAACGGTGGCTCAGAGTGCAGCAGCATTTAGGCAGGGCGCAAACGTGGCCACTTTTGTGTCTTGTGTCGGATACAAGCTACCAATGAATATTTGATTTCTATACAACCAGTATGAAATCAGTCACTCTCTGCGCAGACTTTGTGTCCAGTTGCATCTACTTGATTGGTACTGGGCGTGCCGTGTCGGCAACAAAAACTGTCTACGTTTGCGCAGCGCCTTAGATACAAACTGGAATGTGTGTTATATTATTTCAGAGCGGGACGCGCATCTTACGTAGCCAGCGGATACACGCGAGATGAAGATGCGGGCGCACGCGCAGTCGCCGTGTGGCTGCAAGCGATACTGCACCATATTGCTACCAAGATATGACATAACATCGATACGGACGCTAGTTAAACATGTTTTCTCAAACTGACTCGGTTATTGGTTCATTATTGTCGTATAAATATGTAATTTAATATCCAAGACTTAAAAGCATTTAAGGCGCGATCTGAATGTCGCCAACAGCATCATAGTTGGCGTTGATTCGAAACGCAACTTTCGACTCGGTATTTTTTTAAAATATTTACCCACCAAAGGGCTTAAAGTCTGTAGATACAGTAATGAACTATTTCGGCATATATTTTCTATAAGTATCTTGTAAGTCTGCGTGCTTTATCTTTAACCACCAACAGGCAAGTTGGTGGTCAAATACGGAATTATTCGCGACAAAGAAAAAAGCTGTGTGTAGCAATACTAAAGATAATTATATTATAGATTAAATCCGATATGAACGCATTTTTGTTGTGAGCGATCTTATAATTTCGTATAATTTTGGATACCAAAATACATATAACTAAGTTAAAATTGTTTTTTTTTTCAAATCTTTCCTCTTTATATTATGGGTACATTTTATTAAAATCAAATTAAAGCGTCAACAATTAAACACATAAAAAGGATTTTGTCGTTTGTATTTGATATTATTTTAATTCCTAACGTTCCTTGATATTATCCAACAAAGCCTACCCTCATCTTTATTTCATACTAGCAACGCACCCCGACTTCGCACGGTTGTAATTTTTTTTACACCTTGGGTTATATTATTGGAGTTTTAGTAAAAAATCCCTATTTAAAAAAATATATATATATATATCCTATGTCACCCGGGGATAGTGTAGCTTCCCAACAGTGAAAGAATTTTTCAAATCGGTTCAGTAGTTTCGGAGCCTATTCAATGCAAACAAACAAACAATCAAATCTTTCCTCTTTATAATATTAGTATAGATCTCATAAATGAGCTGATCACAAATAGACAAAAACAAAATGATAATATGTTAAAATATAATAAATAAGTATTTTTAATTTCATGCTAGACAGCGCACTATATGTAAGGCGCAAGGTATGACGTCAAGCCGTGCGCTTGCCATACAAATGCTATACTAACACACGCTTTGCGGGAACGGTACAGAGAATCCGCTCTCTATCCTAACCAAAAACTTTAAACGCTTATATCTCAGAAATGTATTTGACAATTTAAATTTTTATATCAGTATGTGTAACGGACGAAATTATTTTCTTCGCTAAACCTGTTATTTGTAATATATGAGGACACAAGCCTATTCCATATTATTGAATTTCAAAAACTAGACTGCACAAAAAAAAAAACATCTCTCTATGACAAGGATAGCTAAACTTTAGTCTCGTCAAATTGAGTTAAAAATTATCAACGCAGCAGGGTAAATACATAGACCTTTATAAATATAGACACATACACGTCAAATTGTATGAAAACCCAGCGTGCTAATTTGTCGTGCCTACTCACGAGAGCAATTTAGTGGTGGTTTAATAGGCTACCGGACCAATTATTTTTTATTGTCTTATAAAAAAAGGTGACCATAAATAGAGCCAAACACGGAAAAAAAATATTGAAATGTGTTCAAAATTAAGGAAGATATAAGCATTTTAATGTCTTGCTAGACAGAGAGCGCACTATACTTACGAATGACGTCACATGTAAGTATGCCATACAAACTCCAAACAGGCACTCACAGCGAGAAAGGGACAGAGCATAGCTTCCTTATTAGAACAAAAAGTTTAAACGCTTATATCTGGGAACTATTATTAGCAAATTTAAATAGTTTCTTCAGTAAGTAAATTAATTTAACATTTAATTTTCATTTTATTTTTCAATGATCCTGTTATTTTTAAACAAATCAAACACCAGTTCGATAGCCTATTGCATTCGCACGGCCTACTGCTTAGAAGAGTTTATACAATTTGATTAGGCGAAATTTAGCATTTTTTGTATTAACATAAGTAATTTTTTATTTTTTTTATAATTAATAGGTTTCCGTTTCACCCCCAACTTCCAACCACCAACCACCGGACTCGCCCGCAGTTTTCAGTCAGCTCGTGACCACGGCTATTGTAACATGGTCGAAACGTCGAGCGAAAGTTACCTATTTTGACCTAAATAAAATAATCTGCGATAAGTCCCGATAAACCATTTAAAACATGTGTTCGAATAGCGAAAGTTTAAAATTAGGTAATTCGTGCTAATGACGATCACGACCACGGAGATCAAACTGAAATACGCGGCGTCGTAGTTGGAGCATTGATCTAACTTAAGACAGGCCACAGCCATGCAAAGTAAGTGATCTCGCGGGGTCCATCTCGGTAAAGGTCTGTGGGTATCAGTGTTTCAAATCCTAACTAATTTCTAGATCCTATATTATATAATTATTGTTAACATTTGGTCTACCTATGCTAGAAGTCCCACTCGGTTGTCTTTTCTATCTCCATATCTGCCATTTGTTCTTGTAGAAGTAACGCTGACATGTCATCTGTAAAAAATCAGACACGTTTGTTTATAAACGGTCAAGTGAGCGTGGATTCATATTATTTATTTAATAATATTCCAGTTACCAAGGAACCTTACGGCTACCTCTTAACGCGGGCTTGAAACAATACAGTACGGATAATCACGCAATCGTAAACCTTAACGCGCCAATAGACGGTTTGAGGTCGTGTCACTTTTCGCATCACCTAAACAGCAGTGCAAGTACTGTTCTTTATCGATCGTCAAATTCGATAAAATGCCGTAGAATCGATCATAGCGAGTACTTATCAAATGGCATTTTATCGAATTAAACGACCACATATTCTGTCAAGTTTGACGATCGGTAAAGAACGGTACTTGAACTGCAGCAGTGCAAGTACCGTTCTTTTATCGATCGTCAAATTGACAGTTGAGGTCGTCAAATTCGATAATATGCCATTTTTTCTGTACTCGCTGTGATCGATTCTATGGCATTTTAGCGGATTTGACGTCCGATAAAGAACGGTACTTGCACCCCAGAATCGCTTAAAACAGGAAGCCGTAAGGACCCAGGTATATTTTTTGCTCATAATGGCTTTTGCGGTCATTAGTAAGTGAAGTGGACGGGCAGGACTGGGCAGGGCAGGAGACTAGACATTTATAAAGCAACTCACTAGGGTCTGGCTTAATCGGCTTGACGCGTCCGATGAGGCCAGGCAAGTAGTCAGTCTTCCTGACCTGCTTGAAAAAGGCGTGGTTTAGCAGCTGGCTCGCCGTCGGACGCTTGTCAGGGTCTCTGCCAATGTTACAATATAAATCAGTACCAGGCCGGACGCCGGCTGCGCACTCTCGCCGAGACAAGCTGCACGCGAGAGTATACTATAGTTTGTAAAATGTAGCTTGAATTCTGTGATAGTCCTCAAATGACATACCTAGGGCTGGGTCGATGTTGAAAATCAACTATTATTACTTTTTTTTTTTTTTTTTAATTCTTTATTTTAATTCTCCACGTACTCCTGGGTCCGTGCCTTTTGTCAACTTTTACAATATTTTTTTTAACTATATCTGGCGTTACATAAAACTAATGACTATACAAGAGGAATATACAAATTACAAAATCTTATTACTATGTTGCGTGTATACACCGAGCAGTCCAGCTCCCGCAAGCAGCACCCGTTCACGAGTTGAGTCATGTGCCAGCCATCGCTCTCCTCGCCATGTTTGAGGGAAGAGGGCGACCCGCCACACGACGCCGCCGCAAGAAGGAGCCTTTAGGTGAGCGTGAGTGCTCTGGGTATACACACAATACTTAAAACTACAATTATGTTTACATACTATTACAATGCTTTAATTTATATTATTATCCTATCACCGCGATTTCTTTTCTTCGCTATTTTACTTTTTATTTATTATTACTATTTAAAAAAATTAAAAACAAATGAATAGGTTTATGCAAGTAATATGGTATGGGTTTGCTAAGAATACGAAAAATAATATGACGTGACATTAAATTTAGCGTAGGGGGCACTTAAAAGCTCGTTTAAAAAAGTCTTGTTAAAAAAAGTCGGTAAGTGATCGTACCTATATCTTCTGTGGCCTTGCAATGCAGTAGTACATGCTCCACGGGCTCGTTTTCCTGTAGACAAAAACGAGACCGTGCATGTACTACTGCATTGCAAGGCCACAGAAGATATACGATTAAGGTCGAGACTCCTTGAAGAAACTCAACAACAACAAGTCTCCAATACCACAACACTTGGCGAAATAGGGGTGGAGCAGTTTAGTCAGCGACCCAAAGCCGTGCTTCGTTATTTTAGGGAGCTCGGCTGGTTTGTGTAGGCTGGCAGGGGCAAATGCACAATACACCCCAAGCGGGATGTCAGTGCAGGTCTTATCACCCCCACTCTGAATTAGAATTAAGTGGTACACAGTAGGCAACTGACCTGTGCAGTGCCACCTCGGTCATGTGATGGAAGGTGTCAGAGAGTTTCCTCGCGGCGTACAGTTGCCGCAGTCGGTTCACCGGGTCTGCGCTGTCGCCTACTCCGCTGTCTGCGTTGTACATACCTGGAAATACATTATTACATACTATATTCACAATACTAACACATACAGATATCATGCAGCTGTAAAAATATATACATAAAAACTTTATTTATGTTCTCAATTATCATCATCAACCTTATTTCACTTTTTTTTTTTACTAAATGTACTTCTTTTCACTACAGGCCACTTCATGTCTTCTGAATTATGAATCTATTTTGGGTTATGTCAAAACATAAATTCATCCTAAATCAGCTTACCCTTTAGGTGTTATACAGCCACACTCAGAGACGTTACTTAAGCTAATGAAAACTTAAAATTGCTCTGTCAACTTCTCGTTGACGGAAATCGTCACATATGAAATCGAGACAAAGCAATTTTAAGTATTCCTTAGCTTAAGTAATGTCTCTGAGTGCGGCTGTTAGTAATTTATAATGAATCCTCACGCGTTTTTTGATGAAGTATTTTGAATCAGCTAAAGGCTGAGCGGATGTAAATAAAATTTTAAGTGTAGGCAGCACATTCATTGAATGATCACATAAAATACTTTGAATTCAGAAGTGGTATCACAACACGATTTTTTATGGTACCAACGAATTCTGATAAACGGAGGTGGTATTAGAAAGCAGATGTCGCTTACTCTTCATCTCAGCATCGTCTAAACAAGGCTGCGGGAAAGTAGAACAGTCTAGAAGCTGAGGCCTGCTGCCGCGGACCTTCTCTGTCAGCATGAGAGTTGATGGCACCTCAGCGAATGGCACTGCTCCGTTCCCCAACTCGCAGCACACAACACCTATGGAGTAGATGTCCGATTTCTCGTCATAGCCTTTCAGGTTCTAAAAGGAACAACGACGAAGGTTAACAATAATTTTTTCATAACTATGTACAAATATTTCCTATGTCAGTATTCATCTGAGCCAAAACAAGTAAAAAAAAAAAAAAAAAGTCTTTATTCTTTGATGAGTAGCGTAGATGGAAATATTGACAATGACGTCACTATACCTGTACATTCTCTGAGCAACTGTGCCAGCAGCCCAGACCTGTGTTCCAGTATTTCAAAGACATGTATTGGCTCAGCTGAATGCTGGTATGAGAAAAACATAATTAAATCAAAACTGAACATTATTCCAGAATCCCACATAGAATAAGAACGTACCTGTTCCAGTAATTCTGGGCTCAGCCACATAAGGTTAGTATTGTCGTGGTCTGGCGGGGGCAGCCGGTACAGTCGGCGCTGTCTCCGGCCGTCAACCATCAAGCTGGCTGCACTGCGGAGACCCGATAGACGTGAATTACCATCCGCGCCTATTAGTATATGACTTGCTCGCACGCTTCTGAAATTGAAGATATAATTGAAAGTGGTAGGTAAACTGATCTAGGGTAAATAAATTGTATATTGAGGCTTGCTTGGTTATATTTCCTTTTATCTGATGTAGGTCATTCAGATCTCTATACTAATACACTTCCTCCCCTTTAGCAGGAGCTAAAACTGCTAAAGCAATATCTGACAATCGTTACTACCTTAAATGCCTGAATAACCACCTGTAGATGTTGAATCTTTTACCTTGAACGGCTGAATTTTGAAACCATTCATCATCATTATCATCATGAGCCAGAAGACATCCACTGCTGAACACAGGCCTCTCCCTTAGACCCCTACACTAAATGACAGCTCACCATCCGCATTCACTAGATGCCCGTGACTTTCACTATGTCGACGGTCCATCTAGTGGCAGGCCTACTTATGCTGTGTTTTCTGGATCATGGTCTCCACTTAAGCACCCCTATCGGTCCCCTATCTTCCCTATCGGTTATCGGTTCTTCAAGCGATGTGGCCTGCCCATTGCCACTTCAACTTGCAAATTTTAATAGCTATGTCGGTGACTGGTTGTTTGACGAATTTTTATCATGTGATTCTATCATGCAAAGAAACTTAGAGCATTGCCATTTAAACCATTACTAGATTCAAATCTACTGGCTGCAATTTACCCCTTCAAATCCCTGAATCTTACCTATGAATATATAGCTGTTTGTGCAAATACTGCAAAGCTAGTAGTACATCTCTCAGTATCAAAGCACATGCAAGCTCAGGCAGGCCCTCCTGGAAGTACTGGTCCAGGATATCCCGGCAGGACCCAAATGTCATCAGTGGAGAGACCACATACAGCTCGCGACCGTGTACAAATGATGTCAGGTATGGTAGGATGTTTGCATGTTGTAGCTCTTTACGGGTTTGGATGTCTTGCTGAAAATAATAATTCAATAATTATATTTACAAAAAAAAAAAAAAATTGGTTCCTGCCGTGTTGGTTCTTGTTGGGCCATCAATTCAGAGTCATTTCGCATTTAAGGACAAGCGTGTGAAAAAACAAACAATTTTGGCCTACTGAAATTATGAGTAGAGATGAAAACTTACTGTAATATATTTTAATACTTACTCTAAATATGAATATGTTTCTTCATAATAGAGGATGGCTGTTGCGCTATATATAGTGTATATGTAAAGGTTTTAAGGTAAACCAAGCAAATTGAACTAATTTGTATGTTATAAGAAGTTTTCGTTATAAAGAACATCGGTTACAGAGTTTCCTGTGTACACGCGTTGACTAAAAAAGTTCATCCTTTTTTCATTAGTAAAAAAATTACAAATTTTTCCCGCTTCCACGACACATTCGAATACAGTCCGCGTGTCGGGTGGGCTTGCACGTTTGAATACAGTCTGCGTGTCAAGCGGCTTGATGTTTCAATACGGTATGCATCAAGTGGGTCCGTTCATCAGACCATGTTAAAGGTGGCTGCATAAGCTTGGTTAGTAGGGCCAACTTATGGTCGTCTCACACGTTACGAATCGAATACGGTTTGCGACATGGCCCGACACGTTTGAATAAAGTCTGCGTGTCGGGTAGATCCGAATACGGTATGCGGTGAGCTTGCACATTTGAACAGGGTCTGCTGTTAAGTGGAAGCTAACAAAATATGAGAAAAACGTATTATAAATCACAATTGCCTACCTACCTTAATTACCTGAATCAAAGTGGCCTTTTCCTTGCTCTTGTCCACGAAATACCTCTTGAGGGCAACATTTTGGTTGTTGGGCTTGTAGAGAGCGGAGTAGACGACCGCTATGCCGCCACAGCACTCCGTGATAATCGAAGTAAGCTGGTAATCATTGAAGTCAGGGTTCAGCATCTCACGGCCTTCGAGCCTGTCGAACCACAAGTGTAGGTTGCAACGAAAACTTCACAGCTCCAACGACCATTAAAGCATAATGTAAACAATACTACGCAAAAGCAAAAGAGATTGCTGCTGCATAAATATTTCTGAAATAATTAAAATAAACAAAAATCCCTGTTTTGTTGACTTTTCAGACTTTCATAACAGCACGTCAAATGTCATGATTGTCATGTCAGATGTCACACAAACAAAAATACTTATAGATTGGTTCTTTGTTTTGGCTCCAGACATCTTGTCTATTTAGCCATGACAAAAAATAAGTCTCAGTCAAAGTCAAGCAAGTAAGTCACGGTCAAGTCCAAGTCATGACCTAATAAGTGACGGAGACTTTACCAGTAGCTTCTATGGATACTGAATCTATGTATGGAGCTTTGGAAATCGGACAACTTGATGACATGTTTCATTGTTTCACTTTTCTACACTCGTGCACATTCATGAACGTTAAGGTGGTACGATTCACTTTTGACGGGAAATGCAAATTTTAAACAGTTTTTGGTCCTAGTAGCCACGCCAGGTAATTATTTTTAAATAACACAGTGTTTGCGCAAAATGTTGGCTGTTCTTTACATTATAATGTACAACTATTTACCAGTAACGCACCATATTACTTACATTTGTCAATAAACTGTTTGAAACAGCAAAAATTAGTTTATTCACAATTTGTTATAATGTGCATTAGAGATAAATAGGTTTACATGATTTTGTAAAGAATACTAATCAATTTGCGTAAACATCGTGATCGTTTACAATAATAGGCATGATGACTAATATTTTTTTTTATTCCCTCATAAAAAGCTGCAGTGCAAGTACCGTTCTTTTATCAATCGTCAAATTGACAGTTGAGGTCGTCAAATTCGATAATATGCTATTTTTTCAGTACTCGCTGTGATCGATTCTATGGCATTTTAGCGAATTTGACGATCGATAAAGAACGGTACTTGCACTGCTGATCATAAATAGTGCCTATCAATGAAAACAAAATTAAAATTAGTTCAAAAATAAATAAGATATAAGCATTTTAATTTCATGCTAGACAGAGAGCGCACTATACTGAGCCGTGACGTCACGCCTCAGGAGCACCATACAAATGCTATACTAACACACGCTTTGCGAGAAAGGGATAGAGCATCCCCTCTCTATCCCCACCTAAAACTTTAAACGCTTATATCTCAGAGATTTATGCTGATAAATCAAATTTATTTTTTCAGTAAGTGTAATGTATTTATTTATATTCATCGCTAAGCCTGTTATTTGGAATACACATGCCTATTAACCGGCCTAGCTACATGGACAAGAACTCAGGACAAGAAAACTGTTTGAAATTTGAATTTCTCGCCATTTGTGAAACGAACCACCTTAAATGCCTAGGTACTTATAGTCTCTTTCAAGCACTTTACTTGGGCATGATTTGGATTTTATCGTGATATATTTTATATATCAGATACATTTTGGAGAGTGTTCGCAAGAGCTTCATGACTTTATTCCACCATCCTCCTTTTACTACAGGATAAGTAGAAGGACCGCACACTACCACCCCTTCCTCGTGGAGATTCCAAGGTTCGTACTTAACGATTGGGGTCGTCATTTTATGATACGTACCTACTGCCCTAGAATAGAACTCCCTGCCTCCTTATTTCCTGAGAACTACAATCTAGGCATCTTCAAGGGTGAGTGAATAAATTTCTTCTAGAATCTAGATCAACGTGTTCCATCCTCGGCCGCACCGTCGCTTACCATCAGGCGAGTTGGTGGCCAAAAATAGATCTATACTGCATTAGTATAAAAAAATAAATGACTTTGATTGTGAATTGTATACCTACCTACTCAAGTAATTAGCAGGGTAGGTAGGTACTTATACATATACCATAAGCTCTTTGCCTTCCTTTTTCTAGTATATATTTATCTATGCTCAAAGCTACATAGACTTCTAAAACTAGAAAATTCTGCTCTAAACAATATTTTCAAAGAGAATGTACCTAAATACCACAGATCTAAATACTAATATTTTTAGTTTTGTTATAGTAGGTTGTAACATAAGGGCGCAAAATAATATTTTTACGGCGAGGGTGCTTTTTTGAATCCAGAGCGAAGTGAGGGATTCTAGAGTAGAATCACGAACGTAGCGAGGGATTCTTTAGTAGAATCCCGAACGTAGCGAGGGATTCAAAGTACGTCGCCCGAGCCAACAAATATTTTGCGCCCGAGTGATACTCTACTTTTCATCACCCACTATGAGAAAATAAAAGGCGCCTCATATTTTATTGTAATATTATTATTTAATAAAACAGAGTAACAACTAAATTGAAATTAAATAGTATCTAATAATAAAACAACTAAAAACGTATACCTATTTACATTTGAGACATTTTCGCAATTATGAAAATTTATTGTTACCAAAAACCGTGAATTTCTAACAATCCGTGAAAATTGAACTGCCCACTGCCCACCCCGAACTACCCGCTATTTATGTAAATTTTATACTGCTCGATGGCTTAGATTAGGTACTTTTTGCATTGTCGTGTATGACCCAAATAAGTTTTTTGAAAAAATAATATCAATAATTATTTACTAATAATTATTACAATATTTATTTCAGTAATATTTATATTATTAATTATTTCAATAATTATTACAATATTACTAATTATCAATAATTAGGTATATACCTACAATAGCGAACCGCCCCAGCTTCGCACGGGTGTAATTTACATGCAAAGCCGGGGCGGGTCGCTTGTTATATGTAAATAATCCTTCCGTGAAAAATTATCTAACTGATGGCGATAACCGCATCAAAATGCGTTGCGTGGTTTCGGAGGAGTTAGCGGCCATACAGACAAACAGACGCGGAAAGTGACTTTAATTTATACTATGTAGAGAAGAGAAGAGAAGATAAGATAAGATAGAGATAGAGAAGAGAAGAGATTTGCTGCTCTGTCCGACGCGTAAGGTACAGCAGACTAGAGTACGCTAACTTATCTCTAGAGTTGACTGGGAGAGCCACCTTTATTTTTTTTAATGAAACTGGCATCGATCGTATTTGAAATTTTTAGTTCTCTCATTTGGCCACCTCTTCAAATATTATGTAGTTTCTTGTACTTACTGTAATTATTTGCGTGGGCAACATGTACTCGCAAAAAAAGCTCACGTCATTTGTTTGCAAAATGGTAAATATCTAAGCAACAAAAATTACGTCGAGTTGCATCGGTATTCAAAAAGCATAGAGCTAATTTTCTATCCAAACTACCCGCAATGTATGTAAGATTATATAGCTCGATTGCTAGGTGACTTTTTGCAAAGTCGTATGTAAAACTAATATTTTTTTAGAAAATCAAGAAATAATTAATTATACCGACAAGCTTTGTAAAAATCTTTCAAAATTTATAATGATATTATAAATTTCGGTGTTTAAGAAATTACCTATTGGACCCTAACCTCTCAAAAAAGTCTATAGTGGCAATTGTAGAGTTCTTTTCAGAAGTCAGGCAGATATAAATTTTCTTATTTGTTTTACTTTTCTTTGGGGTTTACAACCTCGTGCATCACTTTACTTTTAGCTTTCTGCATTCTTGTTGTGAGTATTTATTCGATATTGACAAACCGGGGTATGCATTGAGTGGGCGAGAATTTTTCTAAGATTGCCAAAAAAATCCCGCCCGCCCAAAATATCGGCCATCCCGTACCAACGGACGGTTGCAAAAATTTACAATCCACTCAATAAAAAGTAATTCGTAATTCCTATATATACATATAGAGGCGGCGACCGCATCTCGAATACGCTTTATACGCGATGTACTCACTGCTATATAAAACCGGGGAGAGAGCCAAATTCTAAATATACCGGTGGCCGAATAGTGCCGAACGCCGCCGAATCCGCCCGCCCGCCTCAGTCCAACGCTAACTGCCGCTCCGGTACTCCCGAGACCGAGCATCCGAGCGCGGTAACGAAACGTTCACTCTGTAAGGTCACACCGTAAACGGCATCCGAACTAGCAAACACAACCAAATACCGAATTTGGAACGCGTCCGTGGAAAAAAAAAACCAGTGAATTCGAACTGCATCCGTCGGAAGTGAAACAGTGTGTTGTGTACCGTTGAACGTTAGATCCTCTGTTACCGGTAACGTAGCTGACATGCTCCTACGCTTATTATAGCTGATGAAGTGCCACTAACCCTGGACCAGCAGGCAGCAGCGCCCTGGAGCGCGAGTATTGAGTTTCAATATGTCCGCCTGCCGTTCCAAAATTATTTTCCCCGTCATTCCTGTGTGCTGTTTATCGTTATGTATTCGTCTATAATTTTTCATCACCCGCTCTGCGTCGCCGGCTTTTTTCCTAACCTCAAACTATCCACGCGGAAAAGTGCTAACAGAGCTTTTGATTGTGTCTTAACAACAACTTGATTAAATACACGTACTTATTCCTTTCCATTATCCCGCATTAATACATATTAATACCCGCATTGCGTCGCTAGTGGTCGGTATTAGCGGGAGACGGCAGTCTGTCCCTAGAGATGAGAATGCTTGCGTCTAGACTACAAACTGGCCTGTATTGATTTCTTTCATCTCGCCAAGTTTCTTAGCCATTTCCACCATTTCATACGATATTCAAGATGCATTTCACTATTAAAACATTGCAAATGCATACAGTGAAAGGCCCTTAACGGCACCAGTCTAATCAGAAAATATTGTGGGATGTTTAGATTTCCTAAGATTTATTTTCATGAATGTAGGTCATGTGGATATTTAGGTCTTTCATTACGCTGAATGTTATTAAACCGAATGACTGCTGAAACTGGAGCATTTAGAAATACCTATGTTGGATTATTTTAACGATAATTATTTTCTGTAATATTTGCGATCCGGATATTCAGGCAAAAGTCACGAAAAAATAAATATTTGCGAGTGAAAAGCTGAAGTTTTGATATTCATAAAAGTTTCAGTTGATGGAATAATTTCGCCAAACTGTGCCGTTTGAAATAACGATACTGCGTTTAATTCTGTTTTGTTTCATACTGTCACGCGAATTTTGTATTAGTTAGCAATCCTGCCGTGGTTCCCTTTCTTTATTGGGCTCTATTTCTTTGTATTTGGGTTAATTTATAAAGATTTATGACTTTGGGGAATAATTTAATCCACTGAGGGTAATTCAAATTTCCAACAATGCTCTTTCGAAGTTTGTACGATAAATTCAATGATATCAATGATAACGATAAAATAAATTAACGTTAAATTATAAATTAAATAAATAAAGTATATGCAGGTTTACAAAAGTAAACTAATTAAGATTGTCGATAAAGTGACTTAGTTGATCATCATGATTAATAACATTTTAATATAGATAAATAGTTACTATGTAATATAACATAATAGGTTCTATCATTAAGCGTTCTGTCAGGCTTGCATTCATTTTAGTTAAAACTACTTACCTATACCATCAACACATTGCACTGTACTACCAGGATCCATGTACTTGTACACTGGTACAATTCTGTACACAACTGCATATCTATAGATATTTTGAAATTGAGTTGACCATATTATCCACGGGTTGATCGATGCAATTGTTTTCTGCTTTTTTTGCTAATTGTAGTAAATAATTTCCCGTGTTTTTTTTAATCTACTTTTCGCTGTTCCAAATAAGTTGAAATCAAAATTATAAAATAAATATTCAGGGTGCGATGCGTTCAATTACATCCTAGCCAGAGTTACTCATTCACTTCCTGATATTGGGTCATTTTGGTTTTTATTCCATCATTCCCCTCAGTTATAACTAAAATAACCTTCGTACGTGTTAGTTAATCAAATTTAATTACTTACGCACCCAATTCCGTTCGTCTGAACTGAGTCTGTGTAATGCTGATCACCATTACCCGCTGAACTTGTAAATTGATGACTAATAAAGTTTAGATGGTGTAAAAATCCTGATGTTTTACCTATTTTTGATTGGTAGATGTTAGCATTATAGAAATATTCGTAATGTTTACAATAAATATATAATTAGGTGGTTAAATAGTTTTGGTGCAATTTTTTCGTCAATCATCGTTAACATCATAATTTCAGCCTATCATATTGTTCTCACTGCTGGGACACAGGCCTGACACAGGCCTCGCAGAGAGAGGATGGGCCCTAATCCACCATACAGGCCCAGTGCATGTTGGTGAACGTCGTTATGTCTTTGAACTATTGAGGTTCTAGGACATATCGGTTTCATCACGATGTTTTCCTATACAATTGTTGAGCGATGGCATCGAAACTGCACATAATTTATTTAAGTACTAAATAGGCCATTATATTTATTTATATACTTCCATCGTTCTCCACATTTTGGTATTTCATGTCAATCGTTTCATGCAACCTTAAATATGTTCAAAATTTCTTTGCCTTATTTTTATAAATTAGGCAAAGAAATTTTGGACTTTTATATTTTGTAATAATTTCCTCAAACGCTAGGGCACATTAGCCTCGTCTAATAAAAAAACTCATTTTGAAGGTTCAGCCCGAAGTTCACGAGTTTGGTTAACCAACGCTCGTAACTGGCTTCCCGCCAAACTAACCATCGCATCAACGCGTTTAGTTATTGAACCGTCTCAAATGAGGAATTAACGTTTCGTTCTGTAATGTGCCGCGAGAACTTGTCATCGATTTATTTGTTTGTCACCTCCGCTATCTTGACCAGCGTCCTCGTCCGTAGTTAGTACAATTTATGCTATTTATTCCTCAGCTAGTTACGCCCAACTGCTGGACAAAAATCTCTTCACGTTTCTCCTTTTTGCACTCTCTGCTGTTTCTATCTATTATGTATACAAATTAAATTGCTATTGTGAAATGATTTTTAAAAGCCACTGTCTTAATTATATTGTTCATGTCCGGGAACAGTTGACTTGAAGAGTCGCTTTAAGTGATAAGGCCACTAATTAGAAGAAAGTGTCCATTGTAACTGCCTATTGTACCTGTTGTCCATAGCAGTGTAGTTTTCTCGTGTCATCTTTTAAAAATCTATGTCGACTTTCCATATTGATTTTCAAAGTTTTGTTTGCATCATTCACATTCTATTAATTTTGAGGTTCAGAGAACTCTCGTCAAGATACGTTCATCCAGCGTCGTTTCTACTTAAATATTCTTGAGATTTTCACAATGCGTTTAGTTACATAACACATTCTCGCCTCAAGATTTGTTATTCTGTTTCACTGCGGGCAGGATTTCATTTGACATTTCAGTCACGTTGCTATAAAAATTAGAGCTTTCAGAATCCTCTCACAGTGTAATGTATTTTTCGTGTATTATGACGACGTTGCTGAAAGTGTTATTGCGATGGAGGCCAGTGAACTCGGGCTCAGATTAGCTGTTGATGCAACGATTGTAATGAGCAGCATAGGGGCTGATTCATGCAATAACAAACGATGATGATAAATCATGCTTTTATGTATTGATGACTGAATTTTAGCAATTTCAGTCATGGCAAGTTATTAAGAAGCCTGAAAACCATAAACAAATATTTTTATTTATTTGTCGCTCTTTAGCGTAGACTTAGCCTATGTTCTTTAGTGATAATTTTTTAGACTACCCATTTCACCCGTTACTAGTCCAATAATCGAGACAGATCACGACCTAGAGTTCGATTTTTCTAGACTACTATGTCAATCTCACTCAGTTTGCAGTCTGGAGTCAATAGTCTGGCTATTTTAATACTAGCGTCAGCATTCTGCAGCGATGGTCCAGTGATATAATCGACGGAATTAGAACCAAAGTCTTATCCATGCGGCTCGTGATGAATGCTAATTTTGTTTTAAAAAACTACACTTTTCGTGACGTGGTTGTTGGATTTCAGCATTGTTTATTTCAATACGTTTTGCTCATTGCAGTTTAATTATTTGTATTTGAAGAGCAGTGACCGTATCCGAACCTACAAGAACTTACAAAGTCGGCGGCTTTATATTTTGAATAGAAAATATAGTGAAAGCTGTGAGCTTGTGTGAAATATATTGACAGTATTTACATCATGGCTTTCAGCGTGTTGTTTAATTGTTTATTCTGATGAAATATTTCACTTCTCGGTAACCAAGCCATGATTTACCAATAATTTGCAAAGTTTCCGGTTATTAGCCGCCTAGCCGCGAATTTATGCCATTCAAATGTGTTTGATAGTTCCTCAGAAATATCTAGAGTGGGTGTAGCTTTACATTTCGTTTCTCCGGCCACTTTGATGCGAACCCACGCACCATCCTACTTGTGAAATTTCTTATCATTAAACTTTTATATTTTGACTGTAATAATGTTTTTATTCGTTAAATATTACTTAGAGATGTCTTTAACTTCTACTATTCTAATCATTGTCGTTGTCACTTGCTGGCCGTCCATCATTGCAATGCTAACAATTGTCATGGTAGGAGTATGTTTTCCAGCCACGTTTCTATTACGTAAGAAGTCTTTACGTTCGCACGATTGGAGGATGGCCAGGGAGGGAGACCGTGCATTGCCCAAAGAGCAATTTTTCCTAGACTTATGGCCGTCTGGCGGGCGGCCATTTGTCGCAATTTTGGAAAGCTTCAATAACTAAATGTAAATTTTATTACGTAAAGTGTTAACAGGCGGCATGTTATGTATTTATCTTGTTCTTCCTATTGTCAGCCATGGGTTGTTGATAAATAGTGGCTATTATGTTAGCATTGTCAAAGTTGTGAATAATAACATCTAGTAGTGGGAGAGCTTGATGGGTGTGCATCGTAAAATAGTGTTCACGCCCGGTTGGAGCAGAATGTTACTTAGTAATCTTGGTAAAGTGCATTTACTTATACATTCAGTGTCTGTTTAACCCTCGACGCAAAAGAGGGGTGTTATAAGTTTAACGTGTGTATCTGTGTGTATTTCTGTGGCATCGTAGCGCCCAAACAGAATTTTTGTTTGAAAGTTGACTTGTTCGACAATGTTTTTAGCTATGACTCAAGAAATCTGTTCAGCCTTTTCGGGGGGTTTTATTACTTTTCTGTTTTACTCAATATAGATCGGTGGTTTTACTTATTGACTATGGCGCTTTCAACTGTTGTACCAAATGTTTCATTTAGTTTACCTACATAATTTGTTGTTACATTGCTTTAGTCTTTTATTTCAGTCATGAATATGGATTCAGTTCGAACATTTCGAGTATTTTACTTTACATTATTATATAATTTCAGGTGCAAGTCAAGACAAATAAAGTATTGCTTTGGGACTTTATCGCGTGTGACAGTTTCTGCTAACTGTAGAAGTTGACTGAGAAGTTTTAAACAAATTACGCCAGGCTTATTATGAGAACTGTATTAAAATAACTGAGTTTTTGGAGCTTGTTACTCTTTGATATGTTAATTAGCTGTTGTTGTGGATAAAGATGAACCAGGCGTATTTTTTCTAGGGCAAGCTTTCTATCTAACACTGGCATCTGTCCAATATAATTTATCCAACTATTCAACAGTTATCTTTCAGATTATCATACTGCATGAGGCGTGCATGAGGCGTCAAAGCTAATTTCATGTTATTTGGGTCTTCTATTTTTATAAAATTTAAGTTTTAATTTATGTAGGAGGGACGTATCCGTTTTTTATTTAACTTAAAAAAAAAACATTTCCAAACTTAAGGCCCGTTTGCAGAGCTTAAAGTTTTTCGAGCACCCATGAATCTTTTAAAATATTTTTATATTAAGATTAAAATCGCCGACTTTGGGGGAAAAAGCTGGTAAACTGAAATGGAACCATTCTGGCCACGTTAGACGAATGTTGGATGAGTTGTGGACAAGAACCACTATACAGAATAGCTCCCGCATGTCCGACCGAGAAAAGATGCTAGGACGAGCTTGACTCCCGTGTAAAAGACTGGCCCACCATAGAGCTGGACAGAGAGAAGTGGACGAAAGAAAGGGAAGATATTTACGCCTGAAATAGAGAGAAAAATAAAACGTACTTATCACTTCTTTTCGAGCCATAGTTTTCTTATGACTCCTTGCTAATATCTCATGTCGTCCGGTTTGTGGTTTACGTCTTATTTATCTTTTATACCGTTAAAACAATTACTCAATAATATGACTTTTCTTTCCATTGGTGAGCGCATAATGTAGTTGAAGATGGAACACACAGACTTGGAAGATACCTATTCACTCTGCTCTTGAAAAGACCTAAAAAATATTGGTATCTCTCAGGAAACAAGGAAGCCGCCAGGTTGTTCCATTCCTTGGATGTACGGATTAGAAACGTATAGAATCAAAACGTTTGGTACATATATATCTAAGGGTATGGGCGGTAGTGGGCACCGACTCCAAAAATAACTGATTATAAATTGTAAATAAGTATATAATATGTATTAATAATTTCGTTGATTGTCCTTTAATGCTCATTGCTTTGAAGTTATTTAAATATTATTTTCTGATTTATAGTTTCAGTTTGTAAATGAAGGTATAGTCATAAAGCCGGTTCTTTTTTTTTCTAAAAATTTTCTTTATTTTTAAATTTTTTGTGGGGTTTATTCCGCAGAGATAAAAAAGTGCGTGTCAGGCTCGCGCACTGAGCGCGTTCGCGTACGTTCCGTAACAACACAAAATACAAAAGTGCAAAAAGACATCACGTCCAGGTGCCATCACCCGTCACCAAGGATGGTATATATACCCTAATAACTTCCTTGCCTGTCACCCATCCAAGTACCGACCGCGCTCTACGTTTTATTACCTACTATTATACTTTAGAGTGTGTACTATAATCATGCCAAGTTTGACGCTTGTACCTACATATTGCCGTTTTTACATTAGACCAATCACAAAAATACGGAAAAAATACGTTTGTTGTAGGGCCACTTTTAGTTTTAACTTTTTGACTTTATTATTATTTGTTAAGTTAATACGCTGTAATTTACAAGTTCTGTAAAAAAAACTGGCTATCTATTACGGTTCAAAAGACAGCCGTTAAAAGGTAGGACAGACATCACATGCAGATAGCGTAGGCTCAGTTAACCCGTAGGTCCCGTTTTTACCCTTTGGATATGGAACCCTAAAAAGGAATAATAAACCCTAATAAGGGTCCAAAACTCCATAGAAGCCTCTTGTAAAGCCTCCACCACTTTACTGGTGTATGAGTTTGACTTGACCGTGCATGATTAGCTCTCCTTGACTGGCTTGTTTGACGCTATTGAACACTATATAAAATATTTAATACTAAATACACGACACTATTTAATATTACGACTCAAATACTCTGTATCCATGGTCATGAAAAATTTAACGAAAAACAACAGGGCATGGTCGCCATGGAGACACTTCTTTTTTTTTAAGTCTGTTCCTCTATGTTTGCCAGTAGTAGATCTGTGATGTTTGCTGTTTAGTTGACAGCGTCGCTAGTGGAGAACAAAGTATGAAATTCACCAAAAAATAAATGTAGTTCCAATGTTGCCCACCTTAACAGCTAAGTTGGTGGCACTGTACAATGTTTGTAAACGTTGTACAGTGTACATTGAATTTGTAGATATTTTTGTAGATTTTTCGAAAAGCACTGAATCAATGTCGATAAAAAAATTATGGGATAACCTATGAGATATGACCTACCAGCCAAAAAAAGAATCATCAAAAACAATTCTAAATTGGCGGAGTAATCGCGTAACAAACATACAAAAAAAAAAACCTACAGTCTAATTGATAACCTCCTCCTTTTCGAAGTCGGTTAAAAAGCGATCTGTGTATGTAATATCATAGATAAATATAGGTAATATGTATGTATGTATGTTCACTATGGAATACAAAACGGCTGGACCGATTTTGATGAGACTTTTACTGACAGATTAGCTGGTGATATAAGGAGTAATCCACGCGGGTGAAACCACGGAGCGCAGCTAGTATATTATATATAGTGACTATACCTGAAGCTACAAAAATGTATTGACAACTTCAATATAAATTGAGGTGTTTTGACTGTATTGACTGTGGGAACATACAAGCATACACATAGGTACGTACCTACCTACATAAGTAGGTTACATATACGTTAACTACAATACCTTCCTTTTGGCTTTGCGTCGTTGGGTAAAATATAAATTGAATTTGAATATGTGAGTATAATCAACATGGTTTTTTTTTTTGGGTTCCGTACTCAAAGGGTAAAAACGGGACCCTATTACTAAGCCTACGATGTCTGTCTGTCTGTCTATCCTATCTTTAAACGGCTGTATCTTTCGAGCCGTAATAGATAGCCAGTTGAAATTTTCAAACAATTATTATGTAATATTACGGCGGATTAAATGAGAAATAATAAAAAAGTCAAAAAGTAAAAACGAAAGAAAAAACAAACGTATTTTTTTAACGTAGTTTTGTGTAAAAATGGTAATACGTACAAGCGTCAAAATTGGCATGATTATATTTTACATTTTTTATTTTACTTTAAAGTATAACAACAAATAATAAATAAATAGATAATGGCCAAGTGCGAGTCGGTGACAACTTTCTTTTCATTACCAAGTTAGAACTGGTAATTTCATTATTGAATTTTGTGGTGGTACTTACGGAACCCTCAGTGCGCGAGCCCGACTCACACTTGGCGGGTTTTTACTGTTACAATAAAATTATATATAGCTCTTGATAACATTATTACACACTACACGACCATACACACAACCCTTTCAAAATATCGCGAAATATCAGAGTCAATTATCTTGAATAAACAGCAACACTTACCAATAAACCCAATAAATGTATCGAAGCATCTGTTTAATGTACACACATTGTGTACTCCACCGATCTCTTTGCTGCCGTTGCTATACTGTATAATTATATACATAGCTAATGTGTCTATGTTTATGTACTTACGTACTACGTACGCAATAGTGATGGAGTAATTAGCATTCGCATAAATCTCTACATAGTATAAATTGAAGTCCCTTTCCGCGTCTGTCTGTCTGTAAGTATGTCTGTATGGCCGCTAACTCCTCCTAAACCACGCAACGGATTTTGATGCAGTTTTCATCATCAGTTAGATACATTTAGATAGCCCGTTGGTCCAGTTGGTAGTGAATCTGCCTTCTGAGCTTGGGGGCGTGGGTTCGATTCCCACCTAGGACAAACATTTATGTGATGAACATTTGTGTTTGTTCTATATCTGGTTGTTAATATCTATTTAAGTATGTATTTAAAAACTATATATGTATGTATATCAGTCTCTGGCAGCCATATCACAAGCTTTGCTTAGTTTGGGGTCAGATGACCGTGTGTGAATAATGTCCCGAATATTTATTTATTATTTATTTATTTATTTTCAAGGAAGGTTTATATACATAACTAGCGACTTGCCCCGGCTTCGCACGTAAATTATACCCGTGCGAAGCTGGGCGGGCGGGTCGCTAGTCTTCTTATAATTTTACTTTTGGATTGTATAACAAAAAACAGAAAATCTAATTTAATCCTGACTACTAAAAGAAAATGTTCCCAACAGCTAGGGCATTTTGGTCTCGTGTTGCATCGGCCAGGGCCCCGATTCTACTAAAGAAATAGTTTTTAAATTGTAATTGTTGCAATTTTAATTGTTAAATAATTGCCTCAAAATTTACAGTTTTAAATAAAAAAATTATACTAGAAATATACAACCACCTAATATTATGACTTAGTATAATTTTTTTTATTAAAAACTATCAATTTTGAGGCAATTATTTAATAATTACAATCGCAACTATTACAATTTAAAGACAATTTGTTTAGTAGAATCGGGGGGCAGAAGTGCTGGGAATTCTAAAATTCACACCTGCATGCTAAACTGCTGCTATGCTAGTAGGTTACCTTGAAAATTTATTGTTTAAAAAATATTATAGATAAAATAGAAATTATCAACAACTCTGATTTTCTAACAATTAAAATTTTATCTGTGCTATGTAATAGTTTCATATTTAACTTTTTCGCACTATTTTCAAAATTACTTTGGATAATGAGCATATTTAGCATATAAATGATAGCATTGATAGCCCGTTGGTCCAGTTGGTAGTGAACCTACCTTCTGAGCCTGAGGGCGTGGGTTCGATTCCCACGTAGGACAAACATTTGTGTGATGAATATATGTATGTATATCAGTCTCTGGCAGCCATATCACAAGCTTTGCTTAGTTTGGGGTCAGATGATCGTGTGTGCAAAAATGTCCCAAATATTTATTATTATTTTATTATTTAATATGAATGTGTATAAAAGTGCTAAAGCTAGGAGTTGAAAGTAATTTCATATGATTTTTTTGCAATCATGCCATCACTATACACGTTATGCGATATACAATACGCGATTGGTTTCTAACCGTTTTGGTTGTAGGATTTTTTATCGTAGTGGGTTTTTATTCGTATTTCAGAACGTAAATTTGGATATCTCTAACTAGGTTACCTTAGTTTACATGTATAGTTTCTGTAACTTTTGACATAATGGAACACAGAAAAGAAAAAGAAAAAACTGTTTTATGGAACATGATATATATTTTATTTTAAAGCTTATAAGCTTATATTACCACATACTACAGCGGCATTTCTTTTGTTCCAGCGATGCACATGGTAGCGTGACACCGGGTTGACGTGATTCAATCCGCGAGATGTCGCAGCCGCCACCGGGGCGCGGGCGCGCGCGAGCCCCCGGCCCGCCTTCACCCCTAAACTACCGACCCCCCTCACCATGGGCCCCAAGTCCTCCTCCCCTCATCTCCGGCCCGAGACACTCCACAGCCATAGTGACACCCCCGCCCGTCCATCCGTCACCCAAGCCCTTCAGACCTCTACACTCACCACACAATCTAAGGCAGCATTCGCCATCTCCCAGCTCCCATTTCTCCATTTCCCCTTACGCAATGTCTCCTACACTCGGCCAGAGTCCCGAGTACTTCTATTCGTCGCCGTACGAACCGGTTCGGGAGTTCGATTACGCGGGAGTGCCGTTGGAACCGCCTCCACCGCCGCGTCCCATGATATACGAAGAAGATGAAGAAGAGAGAGGTCCCTCCACGGCGGAGATCATCGCGCAGCAGTCGCAGGAGGGATACGTCGATGAAAAGCTCGCAGAGTACCAGGCCACGATACAGTTGTTACAAGGTCAGTTCGCTCTCCTTGGAATCTATATTGACAGTGTCCTTTCTGACCTTTCTGTGTGGTTTCAATTAGCTTGTAGATCAATTTTATTGATCTAAAAGGTTTAACGCAACGTTCTTTTTTAGGTGTCAAACAATTCGTTATATACGCTTAGACTAAACTAAACCACATTTTGAAGTGTCTGCTGAACAAGCTTGAGAAAACTTAAAGCTCTTACCTATTGAAACACGAATATGAAAGCAAATAGAAATTGTTTTAACCGTAAGAGCTTTAAACATACGAATGGAATAATCTATTATGTACGTAAAACCGTTTGGGAACGCCGATAAAGTCGGTTGCTTTATGTCCGTCCGCCAAACAAAGCACGGAACCGTTCGAACGTCGAACGTCTATTTTTAACGTTTCGCTAAGAAAACTGACGGCTACAGGTGTGTCGGAACAGTGTTCTTCAAACAAATGTATTGAAATGGATTTATCACTATTATTTTGATATTCGTATCTTTACGAGGCGCAAAGTGGGGTAAGTTCATTTGTCTTACTCGAACATTCTGTTTGGATTAGAGGTCGGTTCAGTTTCTGAGAAGCGCAAAGAGTGCGTAAACAAGCGTTTACGGTATTCTGAAGTTGTAATTCAAACTTATATTAGTCACGTTCGCCGTACTCTCATCATTTATCTACTTGTGACCTACTGAAGCAGGTAATCTGCTAGAGTTCCTTAAGTTTAGAAGAATACTTAGTTATCTATTTGTACTGTGATGTACAGTGCCGTTTTCATCTCAATCACCAATTGCAATTTTAATCCTGTCCATATTTATTCTGGCGAGATATTTACCCTCGACATAGTTTCAATATAGGTTCTTATTTATGACAGTTGCTAAATTAGCGATAAAATAATTTTCACATCAATAAAGTTTAACGTCTGCTTAGGCGACATTTTTATGGTCTCAATTAATGTAATAGATGTTCTTTTTCACCATGTGAATAAGTAATGGCCGTTTTGCTTTTCGAAAATTATCAGATCTAAGATCTTGTGAATATATATATGTTTCGAATCGAGTTTATTATGTGAATATATAGTTTGTAGCAAATTCACATCTTTGATGATAGTTTTAGATGATAGTTCTCTATTAAAAGTTTATTATGGATTTAGCGACAACTGTTTAGTGTGAGAAATGTGTAGCTAAGAAACGTCCTTCTGAGTTAACAGTGGCTGGCTGTCTTGTAAAACTTTTTGTCAGCAGAGACAGTGTTGCAGAATATAGTTTTGTCGCCCAAACCATAAACGGGATTTAACAAAGTGATTTCTTTCTTCTAAATTATTAATTGTATCTGTCTGAATATGAGATTACTTTACTTATTTGTTATTTATTTGTTTAGTCACTAACTCGGCAAAGAGCTTCTTTTTTGTTTCCTGTGAAATGAATTCTTATATTTTGCCTCCCTAAAAGTAAACTAGACAAATTTCATTACATAAATTCAAAATGTTTTATTATTGAGTTGCCAGCTCACGTGATCGGTGAACTGACTTTACTTTATTATTCAAAGTACTATCAGATATTCGGTTCCATTGTCTGTCCTCACGCAATGTGTATCTGAAACGATCGCTCTACTTCCGCCTTCTGTAATAAAACTTTGACGAATCGCTTCGTTTGATCGATCAATGTCTTGTTTACTATTTAGAGCCGTTGCTGAAGTTTTGTTATTCGATATTTATTGCAAGAGAAGTGCAGTTTGTCTTGCTTGGGCAAATTTGGTGTACCCTCCTAGTCTTGGTTCAAACATGCAAAACCTGGATATAGTAGAACTAATATTTTGCTTTCAACTATGCTGTAACGTGTTTACAATTCAATATATTTAAGCTGTCACGGTTGTTCACTAAAGTTAGTGCAGTTATGGTGCATGTAACTGCGCCGAAATATCGGGAGCTCATTCCACAACCTTACCACGGTAAATATCCCGTAAATAATCATATAACTTCAATATTTTTTCTTCAACTATAAAAGTATTGAGTTTAGTTTCAAGTATTTATTGGTTTTGTCTAATAGCAAATCAGGTTTGGCAATCATTAGTAATTAATCATCCTGCAAAAGATTTCAAAAACCAACGAACTTTCCTTAGTAAGCAATGTCTATGCCTATTGTTGTAGTCTTTATCTCTATTATTCTCTATGGTCGGAGTCAACAGTCGATCTATCAAAACATTCAAAACATTGGCACTGCCTCGGATCTACATAGTTGCGACGCTGCTCGTTTGAGGAGCATCATTTCATATCAATGGACCTGTAAATTAGATTATTTAATTACATACGGCTGTTGCATACGTTATTCAGGAATATCAATTACTGAGTACGCAATTGACGTATTTTATTTATACATTCATATTTCGTATTTTATTTATACAAACGTACCCAAAGGGTAGAAACGAGACCCTATTACGATTGCTTGCCTACGATGTCTGTCTGTCCATCTGTCTGTCCTACTTTTAAACGGCTGTAACATTCGAACCGTAATAGATAGCCAGTTGAAATTTTCACAGAATATGTAACGTTACGGCGCCATAACTAACAAATAATAAAAAAACATAAAGTAAAAACAATTGGGGTTCCCATAAAACAAACGTATCTTTTTAACGTCTTTTTGTATTAGCTCTAATGTAAAAACTGTAATACGTACAAGCGTCAAACTTAGCATGATTATATTACACACTAAAGTATAACAACAAACAATAAATAATGGCCAAGTGCGAGACGGCGACAAGCTTCTGTTCAATACCTACCATGTTATAACTGTTATTGAATTTTGTGGTGGTACGGAACCCTCAGTGCGCGAGCCCGACTCGCACTTGGCCGGTTTATTTGTACGTTCTTTGACAATTGTGTGTGCGCGATTGTGCTATTGAAATAAAGTTTATAATTACATAAACACATAGCAAGTTTTACGTATAACACTGCAAGGGCATCTGTAATTTATGAAAAGCGCATAAATTAAAGTGATAGATTTTACGGATTGTAAAATCAGAATTGTAGTGAAGGCTCTATATTTAATTTTGTTCGATTTTAATTTATTAACTTTTCATGCAATAAAGCTTTGAATATTGTTAAAATAATTATATTTTAACCCCCGACGCAAAAAGAGGGATTATAAGTTTAACGTGTGTATGTGTGTATCTGTATGTCTATGTTGTGGCATCGTAGCCCCCAAAACATCTGTAGGTACCGATTTTGATTTAGTATTTTTTATTTGAAAGGTGACTTGATACATGGATCGTTGTTAGCTATGATTCAAGAAAATAGTTCAGCCGTTTGAAGATCATCAATTCTTCTATCGGGGATTTAAAAATACTTGTATTGCAATTATAATAATTATACTAGCTGTTGCCCGCGACTTTGTACGTGTAGCCTTTCATATAAACTTTCAACTACCCCATTTGCACCCCTTAAATTGGCCCATTCGCAAAATCCTTTCTTAGCGGATCTCTACACCCCATAAGGAATCTATTTGCCTCAGCTTCGTAGGTCAATCAAATTTTGAGATTTCGTGATGAGTGAGTTAGTAGATGAATTTCGTTTTTATGTAATACTAGCTGTTGCCCGTGACTTCGTACCCGTTGACTTTCATATAATATTTGAACCCCCCTTTTCCCCGCTTAATTCGGCCCTTTCGCAAAATCCTTTCTTAGCAGGCCTCTACACCACTGATGAATTTCGCTTTTATATATATATAGCTATTGAATATTCAAACAGCTCATTGATAAGAGTTTGGTAAATCCGTTGAAAAGGTTTGGTATCTTTGATCTATTCGAGTGACATACTGTTTCTTAGCCATTTGCTGTTACATGTTCTATTATATGTAACCACTCTGTTTTATCGGCTTTGGTTCTCCGCCAAAAGTATAATTTTGGGGGCGTCATAGCTATGCTCGCGCGTAGTGCAGCGGACGCGGTGTCAATCACAGGTGGACAGAATTTTCAGAAATTATCGCTGTTGTTCTCAAAGTTATTGTTTCTAAATGTAAATGAAGCAAAGCGATATCGGTCGCAGCGTTCAGCAATCTAGTAGATTTAGCGACATTCTAGATGGATTTGTTCACTGGGTTCGCTAAGTATTCTTTATTTTGACTCTCCTTGTATCCATTAAAGTTTGTAACTGGTCTTTCCAAAAGTTCCGAATACTTACATGTATCTCAATTACTCAAATCCACCATTGAGCGATGGTAGCCGAGCGGTAGCATGTGTGCTTTACATCTGACGGCACCCAGCTCGATCCTCGTTCCTGCACCAATGACTTATCGAGTACTTAAATAAATTATGTGCAGTATTCGATGCCATGAATGCCATCGCTCAGAAACGGTGAAGGAAAAACATCGCGAGGAAACTGGTATGCCCAAGAACCTAAAAAATTCAAAGACATAATTTTCACCAACATTCACTGGGCCAGCATGGTGGATTAGGAGTTCTATGAGAGAAGGCCTGTGTCCTAGCAGTGGGAAAATCATAAGCTGATAATGATTGTTCAGATTTCCAATCTCGCTTTCGTACAAGTTATAACGCCGTGTCTCTATTATTTTTTAGCTCAGTGGTGATGTCAATCAACGTTGTAGGACAAACGGCGGTTAGGCGTGTCTCTGTCACTCAAGAAATGCACTGGTTGGCGTCAATTCCACGAGCTAATTAGATTTCTCCTTTGATGTTCAAGGTTTTGATAGTATAGCTCAATTTGATACGGCTTACTGCTCTAGAAAAGTGTATCTAAAACTTTGGAATCAAAAGAAAATGTAGCGGAACCTCAGATCAATAATAGAGTTCTGTATAATTAATGAGCGGAACTTATCATTTTGGGATGCCTAAGTTCCTTCAAAAAAATATTTATAGAATTAAATTGTTTTATTGTTAACAAATTGTAATACATAGTGCCGTAACGTTTTTACGTTCCTGGTGGAAGTGCATTGGTACCCAAACTAGGAAAACCCGTAAAACAGCATTCCAATGCCTTTCGTAATTCCAGATACGTTTTGATTTTGATTTTACATCTAGATACTCTTGCAATTATTTTTTCTACATTACCCAACACGTAGCGTCACTGGTGGTATAGCGTAGCTCAGATTTACAAAAAGTCAATTTATAAGACTGTCGCTTTCGTACAAAATCTACGCTTCCCGTCCTTGAATCTAAAAGCAACAAACCCATTGAGCAACGTATCGTAATCTTATGTTTCGTGTGTATTTCTGTCTGGCTTTCATCAGCAACACTTTACTTCACATTAAAGTGTTTAAATGCGTATGATAACATCATTGATTAGTTGCCGTCCAAAATAAACAGTGCTGTAATGTAGCGATGCAAGTATGAGTATTGTAACACTGGCAGCTTGCGTTGAGATCATCCACCTTGTGATTTGTGGCACACGCGTCGCTTATGACGAATGTTTCCGGTGTTACGAAAGTTCCTTCTTTAACATTGTAATCTGCAGTATTGATTACATGTAACTGAACTCCAAGATTTAAGTTACGCTGTCCGAAATTTGTATCCGCTTTCTATGTGTGATCGTGCGTTAAGTCCAAGAAACTAAAAACCTATACCTAAACTGGAATGTTCGCGGGAAATTGAATTTCGGTCCGAGTTCTCTGTAGAGATAGAGAGCTCCCGGATCGTCTGATTTTCTTTCAGAAATTCGCAAAACGTATCATCAAAATGTGTCGTTGCTTGACAATTTATTCGGCCATATTGTGTACACAAATACATAGTTAGTATACTTTTGTTTACTATTTTGATCTATAAGTCTATTGAAACCTATTTATTATAGAAACAACACAATCAAACAAAACAAAACAAAATCAAATTCACAATCTTAGGTATAAAATCCTTTGTGAAGCAATCACATTTATCTGTGAATGTTCACTTCACCCTGATAGATGGGCCCAGAGGATCACACAGTGGGTGCCTGAAAACGGACGAAGGAGCCAAGGCAGGCCTAGAAAACGCTGGCGCGATGATCTCGACACGTTCCAGATACAGTGGTTAAGTCTGGCGGGTGATCGCACTGTCTGGAAAAAAATTGGGGGAGACCTTTGCCCAGGAGTGGGACAGTATAGGTTAACAAAAAAAAAAAAAAAAAATCTTTTCGAATATTTGCTGATTAAATGCATCATCTATTATATTTTTTGCTATATTGAAATTCATGTCGTCATTTTTTGTAAGCTATTAGTGAGTCATAACACCAGTTAGCCTATTTGTAAAAATAACAACACGGTCAGTTATTTTTCTGTGCGAAAACTGACCTCGTCTCTCGTCGTGGTTTTGTTTTCCTATTTATACATTGAAGTTTAGACTTTCCCAAGGCAACACGATGGCTCATTGATTGCTTCTGTCGATTTCGATCTTCCTGTTAG
Organism: Agriopis aurantiaria; assembly: GCA_914767915.1. Lineage (NCBI taxonomy): Eukaryota > Metazoa > Arthropoda > Insecta > Lepidoptera > Geometridae > Agriopis > Agriopis aurantiaria. The sequence goes on from OU611988.1 coordinate 3,126,780, forward strand.
GTATTTGTTGTTCGTCAATCTTCCTAAACATTTTGATTGTTTTAAAATAAATAAATGTAATGTAATGTAATGTGTGTTAATGTTTTACCTTGAAAAAGACTGCCTAATGCGGTTGAAACTATAGTCGGAGTGACCGGCTTAATCTTACGTGAGTAATTCCCGTGTAATATAAATAAAATGTGTTTTAAAATAGTCATCATCATCATATCAGTTTTTTTTTTGGCTACGGCCCCATTGGTTTTTGGGGCAATTTTGCCATTATCTATTTACTGTTAGAAGTCAAGCTTATTTTTTACACAGCAAAGTGTCTGATCTTATCTATGTTTTACCTTAGACTGAACCCTATCACAATCACCCATCCATCTACCTGGTGGTCTTTTATAATGTTCTTCTCGCTCTTCTAAGCTACCACTCTATTGGTGGCGTATTTTTTAATAAGAAGTAATATTTTACGACAGACGTTATAATTATTAATATTTTTGGAATTAGGACTCTGGCCAAAATATTCTCGTTTATTTAAATTAATTTAAAAAATAGTGACAAACCGACATTCGGTATTAATGGTTCTCTGTAGTTCTAAATCACTAGCATAATTTGTAGTGTTTCTGTAGACCCTAAATCTGTCTCCCTGCTCTATCCTCTCGGGTTGGGAAGACAAGCAGGGAAAAAAAATTAGGTTGTCCCCCTTATAGTCTAGCTCAGATTGGGCGCCGGCGCTCTTCCCTCGTTGTTCTACCCCAGTGTTGGCTGCTGGCCAGCCAGACGCTTCCCGATCAACCCATTCAATGTCTACTGAAGTTGTCTCAACTTTTGCACGATAACCATTTTGTTGAAAATGTTTTAGTTAGTTGTTGTGATTAGTTCAAATCTTAATTTGCATCGACATGACAAGAAAACTTACAATTTTCACTGTGTGAAAAAGTTTTATTGTGTAGTTATTTGGTCAAGTCAAATCAATTGCATTGAAACTTTGTAGTTGTGTATTACGGTTGGTCGATAAGAAACTCCTGGCATTTGAATTTTTTTCTCATAGGTTCTAATGTTTATTCATTATTTCATTCATTATTCTGCAGCAGTACTAAAGTACTACTGTAACAGGTTTTGATTTTACATTTTAGTTCTTAGAATTTGATTCAAATAAAAAAATGCTGTTGAATAAGATTAAACAGTTTTTACAAAGTTTTTTTTAGATTTGCTTTACCTTGGCTTTACCATGTGGCTGTGGTAGTGGTTCATCAGATACAAGTCGTGAAGTCGGCGTCACCCACCCCCGCATATAATTATATGACGTCATCGTTATACCTAAAACTTGCGAAGTATTAGAACATTCGAGGTCGTTGCACGTCAGATATTTATCATTATTTTTTTCAGTTCTTTGCACACGTATTTGTTAGAGAAGATTCGCTAAGATTACTCTTGTCCTTTTATGGTATTTGTTGGAATTATTCTGAGGCTTAATTTCGAAAAGCTTAGCACGTGTCTATTTTCATTAAATACAATCATACTGAAATGCACCCTTTGATTATTTGACAGGTTATGAGGCAATAGTAATTTTTAAACTTTCGCGATTTGAACACATGTTTTAAACGTTTATCGGGACTTATCGCGTATTATTTAATTTAGGTAAAAGCTCGTGACCACGGCCATTGTAACATGGTCGAAACGTCGATCGAAAGGTAGGTACATATTTTTTACCTAAATTAAATAATACGTGATAAGTCGGGACTTATCACCGATAAACGTTTAAAACAATGTTATGAGGCGTATTACAAAATGAACCGTTCAATTTGTATTTGTATTATAAAATATTTAATATTTGTATTTCCGGGCATAACAAGAATAAATAAAGCCGTAATTTTCAAAATATATTGTATATAAAATAAGTAAACCATAACACAATTTTTTTTATTTTATGACAGTAATTTAACGAAATCCGTTCTCAAACTTTCCGTCCTAAAGTTTACGAAAAACTACTTTTGTAAATTGGAGGTAACAAATGGATATGTGGAGTTTTACCAAAATCTGAAGCCGCTACATTCAATAAAAAATACAGATCTATTTAATACAGCAACTCAATTATAGCACTGAATTGCTGAATTACTAATATGGCATCTTATTTGTTGAAAGAAAAATTATACAAAAAACCCAGCTTTCTTTTTTCGTAAAAAAATGTGATAGGACCCTTTATACTCAAATCTGTATATGTATATAAAAGCGAAATTCATCTACTCACTCACTCATTAAACACGAAATTTCGAAAACCACTTGACCTACGAAGCTGAGATGTGGCAGGTAGATTCCTTATGGGGTGTAGAGGTCCACTAAGAAAGAATTTTACGAAAGGGCCGAATTAAAGGGGCAAATGGAGGTTGAAAGTTTGTATGAAAGTCCTTTGTTTTTGATCTTAGGGACATGAAATTTGGTATTCAGGTTAATGATATAAAATAAATAAAAACAAATTTAACCTAATCTATTTTACATTCTAATAAATAAATAAAAAACACAACTAAAAATTACTACAAATAAAAACTGTATTTAAAAAAACGAAAAAGACGGATTATAGAAGAAAAATGGGGGTTTTAATTTTTTTTGAAAGTTTTGTAATTACGAATCTAAAATTCGGCAAGTAGATTACTTTGGGGTTCCTCCCCGTCCTTAACAAGGCCATATTAAGGGGGAGGGGGGCCGATGTTGAAAGTTTATATGAAAGCCCTTTTTTATGTTAGGGACATGGATTTTAATATTCAGGTTCATGGTATAAAATAAAAACTGCAGTAAGATTTCCTAAAAAAGACGGATCAAGGAGGTAAAACGGGGGTTTGATTTTGTGTTGAAAGTTTTGTAATTATTAAGCTGCAATTTGGCAAGTAGATTCCTTATGGGGTATAAACGTCGAAAAAGGGCCGAATTAAGAGGGACCAACGGAGGTTAAACGTTTATATGAAAATTTCGTTTTCTGGTTAATAGTTTTAAATAAATAAATACAATTGAAAGATTTTTACAAAAGGGATAGATTAAGGAGGTGACATTGGAGGTTGAACGGTGTGTTGAAAGCACAGATCTACTACCTATAGATTTTCAATGAGCGTGGCTAGCTCAGTGCCTCTCGCTCATCATCGTATTTTCGCTCACTGCGCTTCTTGCAGCCCAAAATGCTACAACCAACCATTGTAAAATATGTTTTACAATTATTTCTCAGAGGAAACACGCATTTATCACATTAAATCACCAAAAAAAGGCAATAAATATAATTCAGACCCGTTTTGTTTGTCACTGATTATTACAGATTTTGACACTTGAGGTACCAAAAACAGGTCACGCCGATAAGGACAACAAAATCTATTTATGTCCTTTTCGTACTTGTGCTGAGCCATATCAAGTTGTCTCTTTCACTAAAATATATTGCCGATCTGGTTGTGTATATCTGTGGTTGAAAGTTATGCATCTACGAAACTCTAATTTAGCAAGAAGATCCTAAGGTGTAGACGTCAGCTAAGTAATTATTTTTGCCAAAGGGCAAAAATAATTAGGCTAATTATAGATTAAAATAAAAACATACTGGAAGAATATTTTCACAAAAAGGAAGGATTAAGAAGTTGGAATTGGAGTGTGTGTGTTGTGCTGAAAGTTGTGCAACTACGAATCTGTAATTTGGCAAGTAGGTTCCTAATGGGGTATTTAGATGTTCATAAAAAAGTAATGCGAAAGGGTCGAATTAGAGAGTCCAAAAGGGTGTTGAAAGGTATGGTGAAAGTCTACACGTACGAAGTCGCGGGTAAAGGCTAGTATTAATATATAAAGCGCCATAGATTGCATATTTTTTTAGTGTGTATCATTTTTAATGCGTAATGTTCGAATTGTGCGTTGGGAAAAATCTTTCACACTTTTTTCCTGCCTGCACCTATTTTTAATAGTCAAGGTATGCACTCTGAGCCACTCGTCATGTAATCTGTCGTTGGCAAAAATATTTCATGCTCTTTCGCGGAATCTGTTTCCTTACAACAATTATTTATTATGCCGTGATAAGTTTGTGGATGGGGAGCGAGTCTTCCCGTGAACATGGTGCATGTAACTGCGTCGAAATATCTGGAGTACTTACTACTCACAACCTTATCACGGTAAATAACCCGTTAATAATCATTTAACTGTATAGTGAACAACCGTGATAGTTTAAAACAGTGTTTTAACTATTTCCTTTTTAAATTTTCTTATGATGTGATTAGTAAGTAACGACACCACGACACGTGCTCCCATAACGTCTGCCGCATTCCCCAGTCCGCCATATCGGGGGCACGTTCGCAATTAGTGCCAAAACCGTTCGCAAGTCCGAGAACGTTGCCGCTGGTTAGTTCTATTTTAATTTCGCACGTATCTCCGAACCTTGGGAATGTGGGTTGATTGAAACTTATGAAATTAGTTTTTTTGGTTGCTTTTTTGGTCAGTACCTACGAGTATACCTACTATCAGCAACATTTCAACATATATTATGGTCAAAAAAGGCTATTGTCTACCACAATTACGTATAAGGTTGAAGTTTATCGTGAAGCTTAACAGAGTTAAGCTTAAGAGAGATCTTTGAGTATGGATTAGGTAATTGTACCTTTATGATTGTTCCAAAGTGCAGGCGAAATTTTTCATTTGTGTCACTTAAAATTTTGGATCTTTTTCTAAAGTTAAGGACTGTTACAGTAGCCATGGTTATCATTTTTCGCGCTTGTTACTCCGTTGCTCTGTTGGATCAAATCACCAGATTACAATAATTTGAGCAATAGTCCAAGCTTTGCAAACAAATGTTATGCTTTAATAACACGCTTACGTTTCAATTAAATCGAAATCCTTAATAACTTCCGGGTTTTTCACCACAAATATTTGAAACATTCTGTAACAATAATTTAACCAACGACGACATAAACTATTTTGTCACCTGTGATGTTATACTCAGTACTCACTCAAGCTCCTATGTACGGTCCTCTTTCTAAGTGAAAGTTAAGATGGTTTCACAGCTGTACGGGAGAGCCGCGCGGGTTCGCGTACGGGCTTTGTCAAAGAACTTTAAAAGTTCAAAGACATATTATGTGACATTCACCAACATGTACTGGGCCAGCATGGTGGATTAAGGCCCGTCCTTTCTCTCTGAGAGAAGGCCGGTCCCAGCAGTGGGAACATGTTAGGCTGATAATGATGATGAATATAGAAACGAACTTTTCTCTATTGTAAACGGGATGACATATAAAACACTCAGAGTGGTGACTACTTCATTTATTCAGCAATCGAAATGAACAGAGAGAGAGTTAGCTGGCAGGCTGGCTTATATATCCACTCCCCTCAAAGGCTTGGCGAGCTTGACAGTGGCATGGCGTGAGGGAGGGGGTGTGTCATGGCGCCTGGCTCGTTGTCATTCGTAGTTTCGCAGGCAACGTCACGTCCGTTTTGTTACACTCGACCATCCTGCAACAATTGCTCCCGCAATTGGGAACAAACAACAAGGTTTAGTTTCTAATAAATTAACAATGTGTTCAGTCTGAGGCCGACTACTGGCAATAATAATGGCTACGGGCAACATTAAGGGCTAGTATTAATATTAAAGGCCAATGGCAATATTAAGGTGAAACAGAAGAGAAATAAATATGCTCGCAGACAATTAACTTGATTTATTTCTCAGTTATCGGACAGAGTTTCGACTTATCTTCCTTAGAGCACCGTAAAATAATAATCGACAAATGAGCTCTTGCACCATTGTAAAGTTTTACCGATAGGTATAAATGGTAGGCCAGCCGGAAATGACGTCGCGGCCAATCAACAGCTGACTTTGCTGTCATTGAAAGACTTCCGCTGTGGCGGTATATTTGGAAGATCAGTCGAAGGCTTGGTTTGGCTTGGCGTGCCTTGGCTTGGCTTGGCTTGGCATGGCGTGGCTTGGATTGGCTTGGCTTGGCTTGGCTTGGCTTGGCATGGCATGGCTTGGCTTGGCTTGGCTTGGCTTGGCTTGGCATGGCGTGCCTTGGCTTGGCTTGGCTTGGCTTGGCTTGGCTTGGCTTGGAGTGCCTTGGCTTTGGCTTGGCTTGGCTTGGCTTGGCTTTGGCTTGGCTTTGGCTTGGCTTGGCTTTGGCTTGGCTTGGCTTTGGCTTGGCTTTGCTTTGGCTTGGCTTTGGCTTGGCTTTGCTTTGGCTTGGCTTTCCTAAGCTTGGCTTGGCGGGGATGGCGTTACAAAGGGCTACTGGAGATATTCCAACTATCAGTGATCGGTTCCATCAAACCTACAATTGCCTTCAAAGCTTTAGTTACCATCAAAGCTATAGTTACCATCAAAGCTATAGTTACCATCAAAGCTATAGTTACCATCAAAGCTATAGTTACCATCAAAGCTATAGTTACCATCAAAGCTATAGTTACCATCAAAGCTATAGTTACCATCAAAGCTATAGTTACCATCAAAGCTATAGTTACCATCAAAGCTATAGTTACCATCAAAGCTATAGTTACCATCAAAGCTATAGTTACCATCAAAGCTATAGTTACCATCAAAGCTATAGTTACAATCAAAACCATTGAGGCTGCTTAAACTATTGAAGCCACCGAAACTATTTCTTAATAAAATTACCGAAGATGTTAAAACTACTGGCAGTTGCTACTGGCAAAGTTAGATCTACAGAATTATCAGAACTACTGGGTTATTAGAATAATGAGAGCTACTCGCACTATCAAACCTATAAGAATTAATTACTATCACCATCAGAACAATCGGCACTATCAGAAACATAATTTGAAACAAACAGAACTACTACTGCGCAATACTCTAATTTATCAGAGTTCGGTATCATTCTAATCAGAAGTACTTTACTGCATCACAGTACAGCGTTGTCACGTTTGGTATAATACCATATTTGAACTAGAATGTTTGTACCTGATATCCCCGAAACCTATGTAAGGAATTAAGGATTCGTTTACAGAGCAAATTCCTCTCGCTGCAATTCATACGAAGATACTACTTATTTGTAACTTGACCATAATATCAAAATATAGACAGCAACTAATGAATGGTAAGTACCAAGTTCATCTTTGGAGCAGTAAAGGTATAACAGCTATGCCTATCTAAAAAATATCACAATTCCGAAGCAAACATCAAATCTGACACACCTGTTAGAGAATGAATATAAGGTACGTACTACGTAGGTACTTCAAGTGCTCATATAAATTTATAGCACTGACAGTCCTATATTTATTTTAAAGGTACATCATAACAACAACTAAACTAAAACGACGGCGTTAGGCCATTTATTAAGGTACCTACACCTTGCATATTAAGCACTAAATTAATTTTAAACTGGCAATGCTATTCCTATGCTATCAGCAAACTATTGCTATTAGTACCTAACCATTACTTTCGTGAGAATCAACCAATATTATGTGTTTAACTTGAGTTGCGATGCATCAATTTGCGCGGTTAAGTATGTCTAATTTGGTCACAAATAAACTTTTTCTTTCTTTCTAACAAATTCATATTTTGGTTATTCATATGTTGGTTTTTGGTTTTGAGGACAAAAACAAGTTTAATATAATTTTGGAAACATGATTGAAACTTAAATGGTTCCTTAATAATCTGCAGTTTTATTATTTGTTGCTTGCACTTTTTTTTTTGTGCTAAGGCGTGCGCCGACTCTTGCGTAATAATTCCTGCAGGCGCAGATCGCACAGATTTGTCACTGTTTCGTGCAGGGGCAAAACTTGGCTTTGAGCTGACGACGTGGTACCGAGTATCGACTCTGCATAGATTTGAAATAAGCTACCCCCATGTGTTTCAGTTTTAACTGTGGTTTTATCATGTTCAGTACTGGAAATGCAATATCCCTTTGCGATTAGGTGTGCGTTATTTTAGGTACAGCTTCCAAGACTAGTATCGACTAAAGAATCCTTTGACATACTTCGTCAACAAGATTGAACCATACAACTTTATGTAAAATTTTCTAGTAAATAAAATCTATGTCGAAGGTTGTCATATCTCCTAGGCTCAGTAGAGATGTCATGACTAGGCTTTGCATTGCTATTTGCTAGGCTCACTATAGATTTATTTCCAGAAAATCAGGCTTCTTTCGCCAACTGAATAATTATCAGGTTTTTAATGACTAATTTTCTGTCTGTCATGATTCAATTAGTAACACCAGTCCAATTCACCAGTACCTAATCTGAATCACAAATTACTATTTTGCAACCCGAGAAATTCCCCAGTCTACCCACAGACATGACAATAAAAGTTATTTTCCATCCTACCCACAGACTCGACTTAGAAATAAAATGAGGTATCGAACTAACGAAGCTAGCACTTCCACAATGTAATTTTTCTAATCTACCTACAGGTTTCGTAGTTTCTCTGATCAAAAGTGTAAAAGTCAATTATAAATCTTTAGACAAACTCGGCATCGATTAAACTGGAGTGAATAGTTGTATCTAATCTATGTATGATATGTAAAGGCTGTTTAACCTAAATCTTACAGGTTCATAAGCACGTACTATTGGGATTACCCTCAAGTTGTGCGTAAGTGCGTGAGTGTGATGGCACGTCAATCTACCAACCATTGCAGTTTTATTTTATGATCACGGAAGAAAATTATCGAACTTTCGAGTGCATCTAATAATTTTTTTTTGTTTCGTTTTGACCTACGAATGAGTAGGTAGTCACTAATAATAATTATGTAAATTATAAAGCAAAGCACGGGCTAAGACAATGATTTAGTTTTCGTCTTTTCTTTTGTACAGTCTAAATCACGTCTGCAGGTACAATAAAATCTATCGGAATTGGAACTAGGCAATTAGGTACGATAGTTACTTAGGAAATGTGCATGATATGCTCACTGCTATCAGTTAATGATCACATTTTTAAAGGTCATATTGTAAATTTTCTAATCCTAACTTGAATTAGTGGCAATAAGGTCAAAAATAGGTATATCTCATAAGCATAATGGCAAGTAGAAACGAACACACCTGGCTATTGGCTCGCTAGCTCCAACTGATGCAGGCTGGCCTCCGCTGCTTCAGGCCCTAGTTAGGTTAGGACCTCGCCCAGCTGCTACACGCCACACAGATGCAGGCCCCATGCTGGCAGGCAGACAGGCAGATTGGCACGCAAGCAGGCAGGCTGGTAGGTAGGTAGATAATAGTGTCTTGTCACGTGTCTTGCGGCCCGAGATGGAATCTTGAAATCTTCGATGTCACAGTTTTCGCACGTAGTGGGTAGTAAGGTCACAGGCAGAAAGCAGGGTTCGCAGTGTTCAAATGCCACGGAAGCGGCAGCACGCGCACGCTTCTTGCTCAGTACGTGGCGTCGAATGATGAGAAAACAGGGTGGGTGGTGTTAGATCTTCATAACTTTGGCGACATTATTCTGCATTTTTACTTCGTTTTGCATCAGGTCAAATAAGCAGCACGATGCTTTAGCTAGGCAGAGACGAACTTCTTGCAGTACATAATTACGTCACCGTAAATTCTTCTCAAGCAGTAACTTCGTCGTTATAGACAGGATTATGCAGTCTTCTTCGAGGATCAGAATCAATTTGGCCAAGCGTCATGAAGCCGCAGTGCGCGTAGGTATTCAATGTTCTTCTTTATCCCTCTTCTGAATGTAAACGGGATGACATATAAAACACTCAGAGTGGTGACTACTTCATTTATTCAGCAATCGAAATGAACAGAGAGAGAGTTAGCTGGCAGGCTGGCTTATATATCCACTCCCCTCAAAGGCTTGGCGAGCTTGACAGTGGCATGGCGTGAGGGAGGGGGTGTGTCATGGCGCCTGGCTCGTTGTCATTCGTAGTTTCGCAGGCAACGTCACGTCCGTTTTGTTACACTATTTAAAGTACACTAGCAGTGCGGTTTCACCCCCGTGGCTTACTCCTTATATCATCAGCTATCTGCTAGTGAAAGTCCTGTTAAAATCAGTCCAGCCGTTGGAGTCCATAGGGAACATACATACGTACACACGTTGCTTTCTATATATAAGAAGAAGAAAAATATATTTCAAACTTTCTGCAAGGCTAGTTTCGTTTGGCCACCACAAACTAGCGTCATGACTTCTATTCTTTATACCGCTGAGATCATCGATGCATACTACACGGTCAGGTAGGGTATATTTTGCCAAACCTTCCATTACCTTCTCAAGTTCCTCTTATCCACATGGTCCTATTTCCGAATGCTGACCTACATGCGTTCGCCATGAATGAATCGATTCTTGGAACTGTCGCTGTTTGCCATCCGATTATATACTTGGAATATACAGCAGCACATAACAGCTATGCAGTTGACTTGCGAAACGATTTATCGCTCGCTGAAATTCTGCCAGAGCTGTGTCGTCAATTATGTTTCTGGTAGCGCCGTCATTTGCTGCATCTTGAAAATTTATGTCTCCATTCGAAAACAAACCTAGAGCTGTGAGTTTTTGAATGCACAAATGTATGTCTCCATTCGAACACAAACCTAGAGCTGTGAGTTTTTGAATGCACATGACTTTAACGATCTATCAACGAAGCATACTACTGTGTCTTTATTCTCCCTGAAAAAAGTATCTGGCTAAATGATTGCAAAATGTTTACTTCGCTAGAAAGTTTAACTGCGTTAGAAACTGTACAAACAAATATAAAGCAAGCCGTTAAAGATGTATAGAAAGGTAAATCTCTGTCGGATAGACCATTTCCTCATCCTGAAACATTAACTCCATCTCACTCAATCCTAAATTTGATACTAAAAATGTAACAAATAGGGTATAAATTCCTGTTTCCAGTGGCATTAGTTTAATCCATCCGTGCACATGACTACGGGAAAGTTTGATACTCAAATAAATATGAGGGTAGTCTATAAATACGTGTTTTATTATAGAAACGCGTCTTCAGCTTGGACGCCTACGTGTGATCGCAGACAACTATTCCTGATGGCGACTCTTTAAATCACTGTGACGTTGTGTTTTGGGGATTTTTCGAAAAATGTTGTGAAATTCAGTTGAATATTATTGCAAGCGCATTCCGTTGACAACAGCGTTCTTTATATTATGTGTTATTTCATAAAGATGTGATGTTTTGCTAAAGTCTTTATTGCTTTTCAAAATTACGGCAAGCATTTAAGTTTTTTCAGTTATTACGTCTCTATGCTCGAGTATATCGTAAACTGGGTTACGCGGAAAGGGTATACTAAGCCGAATTAGGTTCGTTATACTAGTATTTTATCTATGGTTATACCATTTTATCTATGGTTATACTCATCATTATGAACAACTTTTAATATGGGACCAACCCTGAAATCATGAAAAAATATCAGCTGTTCCATACATTTTGCCTATAAAATACGAAACTAGTATATTCGCCGAAGAACCAAAATCAAACTGTTAAGATGTAAGTGATGTGATGTGTGTGACTGTGTTGCAAGTTGAAGTGGAAAAGAACCGATAACCGGTGGGGGAAAACGGTTCTTGAGTGGAGACCACAAACCGGAAGACGCAGCGTTGGTTGTGGAGCGACGACATCGTGAGAATGGCGGGCATCCAATGGATGCAAATGGCAGGCTGTCGTTCAGTGTGGCTTTCTAAGGGGAAGGCCCATGTTCAGCAGTGGAAGTCTTCTGACTGATGATGACTAGTATGACTACTGCAGCGCCTGAATCTCTCAAACCATTAAACAATTTACACAAGCTATCTTTTCAACATCGTTCCCGGTCTTGCAATATTTACACTCATGTCTTTCTGTTCCGTCGGCCTCAACCTTACTGCTGTCACGTTTAAAAATAACGTCATCACATGTTCTGTCGCTAATCTATAGCTAATTCTCGGTTTTGACTTGCCAAATGTATTATTAGTGCTCTGATAACCTGTGTTTGAGCAAAGGTGTCTAGTGGCTTTGGATTCTTATCATGTTCGTTGCTGATTTCGATAGATAATTTCGGTGGGTCTTCGCTCTTCTTTGGCTTGTGACAGTTTGCATCAATGACAATTTATATTATCTTTGGTTTGCATATTGCCATTGCGTGACCTTTAACAAGATTAATGACGATATTATCAGTTGAAATCTAATCCTTTCCGTTCCTTCCGAAATTTGTAGACTTCTATAGCTCGTGCTACTCCAGTTTGTGTTTATGTTTGGACTTTGGATTGAGAACTTGCTCCGAAAATGCTTTTATAACTTATCTTTGAACAGGATGATCAAGATAATTTCGTCGCACAATACCCGAGTAAATCATACACACATATAAAAACCGTAGGTACAAATATAGAGAGGTTATATATTAGTACAGTAAAATAGTAATTTTTTATACAAGAATGCAAAGTTGCTTTTTAACCGCTTGCTCAATTTTGATGACCGAGAAAGCGAAGGATTCTAAAAGTGAATAACGAGCGACGAGCGTAGCGAGTGATTCAAAAGAGCACGAGATGAATAATCTTTTCATCCCACCTCAGCGAGGAAATGACGAAATGAAAAAAAAATTACATTTGCACATTATTAACAGATTCAGTCAATTCTGTTGGCGTCAAATAAACTTCCTCGTTCCTCGTCGCTAAAATCACTCATTTTAAGTTTTTCACTTGTTTTCAAGTTTCTTGTTTTCAACCTAAGGCTTTAACAATATGACGTGAAAAGAAAATGGCGCGCGCGTAAAGTACACCAAGAAGGTTCGGAGTCTGAGTTTTTAACAAATTAAAAAAGGTTGTATGATAAATTCGGCACCATGGAAGTAGAAGTAAATTGAATTCACAAATGCACAAACAAATGTTAGTGCACACGATGTTCTAAATTCAATTTTACTTTATCCTCTAGCGGATAAAAACGGCTTTTGCACTCCGATATCGAAGAGCAAAAATACTCTTTCCGAGGTGGCGGATGTTTTTTTTTAAGCTGGGCAAATTAAATAGTCTAAAAATTCTATAATTAATTTAATTAACTGAATACATTTTCGGTACCTATACTTAAGATTTATATTTTTTGCCCCACCCTAAATTAAAAGCTGGCTACACCCATGGTATAGTCTAATTAAGAATCCACGTGATAGGTAATTCGTTCCCGAGAAAAGGTCAATGTTCCGTATTCTATATCCGTCCGGTTCCTACAAACACTTTACTGTTCAAGATGAGGGTCGACAGAGTTGTCTTCGATACGAGGTATTGGCGCAGTGACTGCTGTCCACACTGTGGTCTTGCGGTTGAAGTGATGAGAGATGGACGATGATAATGGGCCGGGATACCCCGACATTCGCAGAATAGGTACTTCGCCTACAAGTTACAGTTTATTAGAAACTAGCTGTGATATAGAATGATGCAGCCGTTAAAAGGTAGGACAGACAGACGGACGGATATACAGACAGCGTAGGCTTAGTAATAGGGTCCCGTTTACAACTTTTTGGAACGGAACCCTAAAATATATCAAAATCGGTTCAGCCGCTTGCGTGCTACTTATTATTATGATTATTATTTTTATTTCAATTAGTACCGCAAAACACGAATTACACTAATGACAATTTGTATTACAATAACGAATTACTTAAATAATATGAATTTTAAACAAAAACTACATAATCATATAAAAAATCAAAATAAAACACACTAAAAATATAAAAATTAAAATACAAAAAGAAGTATACATAAAATCAAATTAACATTAGGTACAATAAGGATGAAAACGCTACTATGTCACAGACACACATAGCCTCTGTTTGAGTCAGGGGTTTAAAAAAAACTTGTAACCAAATCAAAGGAGTCCAAATCAAAAAGTTTACACTTGTAATTAATTGTAAAATTCCCACAAAAAATATTATTGCCAGTAGGCTTAGTCCCAGATTTGATAGTTTTCGAAAACTTTTTTCGTTAACTTTTTTTCGTTTCTTTTTTATACATAAAAGCGCCTCCAGCGGAAACGCGGAGGAAATAAAATCGGTAGTAATCGGCGGTATAGATTGCTTCACACTAATACGAAAAAAAAATACGAATACCTTTTAGCCCAGCAATGTATGGAACAATACGTAAACGAAAAAAGTTTTCGAAAACTATCAAATCTGGGACTGAGCGTACTGTACCAACTCAAGTCATCTCAGGTCATGACCTTCTCAGTCTCTTTTACGAAGCTTTACATTACTTTCTACGAAAATGTTTTCTGTCTAAATTGATAAAGAATCAGCTATTAATAACGACGTGCAGCAGGAATATAAATTAAACACATCTATTCAGTGACATTTAAATATTATTTAAATGAAAAATTTCTCGCATCCATGAGAAAAATTGTAAATACGAAATAGAAATGACGTTCGGAACCTTTATTATTACTGTAAGCTCATACTAGTTCTTGCTCGCGACTTTGTACGCATATACTTTCAATACTCAATCCGTGGTCAACGATGCTGGTATTACAACTAGTTATTTCTCTGTATACTTCTTTGGTTTTAAATTTTGTTGTATACTGTTTGATGATCCTTAAATAAAGAAAAAAAAAAAACTCTAATTAGATTTTAGATCTGTGGAAATCGCACACTAAGCGTGTTAGACTTTTTTCCTCACAATTGCAATAGGTAAGTGAGAGCTCCCTCGGCATTCCAAGTAACTTTAAACTGGGGGTTCTTTTAAAAAGGCTGCTATTGCTGTTAAATAAATTCTGTAAAGATTGGTTAGGTATCTGTGATGTCCTGGTGGTTTCCATATAGGCAACGGTGTTCGTTTACCATCAGGCGCAGGTGGTCCGTTAGTTTGTTTGCCACTTATGGCCAGTGGCGGCCCTGGGGTAGAGTGAGAGGAGCGGTCGCTCTAGGCGCCATGCAGCTAAGGGCGCCAAAATGCCAAATGCCAAAAATATAATTTTAATAGCGTATTTTGAAAGGCGCGGGGAAATTTTTGATGAGAAAGCGTCGACCAAAAAAAAAAGGGCGCCGGAAGAGAATCTTGCTCTACCTTGTTTATGGGCTAAGGCCGCCACTGGTTATGGCATAAAACAATAATTGCCCTCCTTAATTCAGTCCTTTCGTAAAATATTTTCTTAGCGGACCTTTATACCCAATAAAAAATCTACATGCCAAATTCCAGCTTCTTAGGTCAAGTAGTTTTAGATATTTCGTGAAAAGTCAGTCACTGAATAAGTTATTGTTGACTTGTATAAATAAACTTATATTTGCAACGTATGACATACATAAACTTAGTTCATTGAATTTATAGATGTAATCGTCCGTCCACGTCTTCTTCGTGTCTTATTTGACCCTTTTATAGTCTGACCCACCTTGGCCAAGTCTGATGTCACTTGACTCAGGGGACTATATTTATGTAGCTGATAATATGACCATCGATAAAGAACGGTACTTGCACTGCTGTATTTCTTTTATAATAAACTTTGCTTATATATAATACCAAAATTAAATGTCTTCATGATTCGAGTACATATTGCTTTTTGTTTTATCGTAGGCGTTGCGTGGTATAGGTATCCACCAAAGCAGCCTATCGAATAGCGGGATGTTGACAAATAGAAGAGCATAAAATAAATCCCTGCATAATAAATCATGTCGACTTCGTACAATTTTATAAGTTTGCTTACCGCTTAGGTCCTCATTTCGGCTAGACTCACATTCGAATCATAAACGAAATCGTAACTGATGGTTGGTAGGCGCATCTAGCAGTTTAGGCGAACATCAGACCGTTGGTCTGGCTTGCAGTACTTATCCAATAATAACATGCAGACGAGAAACAATTGCCCTCCTTGCGAGGTCGTTGCAGCCGGATAAAAATAGCACGCATCCTGGTGAGCTTGCTACTTTTGGTTAGGTTGGATTCGTAGCGTTTTCTTGGTTCACGCATAGACCAATATATTCACGTAAGTTCCATAGAGCTCAGGGCAGTGCTACGCAGGATAATAATTAAAGCATGGAATTCTGGGTGGCTCCTGATAAGGTTAGTGACGTGACGCTTCTGGCGAACGACTTGTTCATCTCTTCACTCACTTTTCGAAAATTTGGCTTTTAAGATGGATGCCCTGAACAAGATTTATTTTATTTTTTTCATTTCCAGCCCCGAATGGATACAGTAAAGATCCGAAAATCATTTGGATAGGGGACATGTGATTTATTAAAAATACTTTCTTCTCATCATCATCATCAGTCAGAAGACGTCCACCGCTAAACATAGGCCTCCCCATTACACCTCCTGGACACTGAACGACATTCCACCATCCGCATTCACTGGATACCCGCAATTCTCACGATGTCGTCGGGTCATTCTGCTAGGCTTACCAACTTTACTTTCTTCTTACTATACAATATTTTGTACTATACAGTCTGCTTCTATGTTCTACATAACAGCAAATAACGTCTATTCTAATCTATTGTTCAAATCAGAGTGTAGTTATTGCCACAGTCTCCCAGTTTCACCGAACGTGACTCCAGCGAAGCCGTGATCACGATCCTCCTGTAAGGAACCTATTCACATACGAATATTAGCTAATGGGAATGGTCGAAGCTTGGAATGAGTACAGTTTCTAAACCGTTTCTCACATATTAGTTTCGTAATCCGACATGGTTTTGTATTTTAGGCCCAGTTAAAAATAATTATACTTACTAGCTTTCCATTTTATCAAACGTAAGAAAGAATTCCAGAATTTCGATAGAGCGTAGTATTTCGTGTTAGGTTGATTGACCGCATCCTAAACATGGAACTGCGCTCCAGAATGCCGATTACGGCACTGAAAACTGGTAAGCTGAAATGGGGGAAGACGCAATAAACTTGATACCTTTGATAGAGACTGGCATACTACAATACAAAACTACCAACACAGGGAAAAGTCGGGAGTGGTCTTTGCCCAGAAATGTGACTGAACAGCCTAAGCATAAAAAGAAATAGTTTAGGAAGTTTTGAAAATGAAATCTGCCAACAGACTCGTATAAAGAAAATTAACTTTTATTATGTGTCTTTCTTGGTCTTAAAATATTCTACGGGAAAAAACGTATCCATTATATATTATGTCCGTATTTACGATGACAACCTTCTTTCCAAATTTTATGAGGAACATCTCAGCCATAATTAGTCGTAAAAAGGTAACAAACAGACAGGCAGACTAACCCGTCGCCACCAACAATTTTCTATATTACTGTAGGTATTTCCTCAGATCAGACTACCTTGTTTATTTGATCAGGGGCCTTCCGGCGCGATTCTGTTTAGGTGATTGCGAAACGTTGTGCGACCGCAACCGCGCTGGGCTCGAGCAGCATTTACAACTAAGCGCTACCGTGGGTCCGATGACACGTCAAAATGAAGTTCTATGATCTGTGTTGGAGGCCTTTGGCTATTCACGTCGACAAATATTTATTTTATTTCCAACTTACAACTATCGTTACGGTTATATTACCTAATGCCTAATGGTAGTAGCAACATTTTTCTTTCAGTGTAAAAATAACAGTGCGACAACAACAACAGTGTGACAACAACAACACCAACTTATCTAATAACATAACATAAAACCTTTATAAATTTAAGTCACATAGGTATATTCCAAACTAAACTTTTTTTTCTTTTCTGTGATTTTAACGGCAACAACAGAGAGTGCTAAGTGCTCGTGTAAAAGGTGCTTCCTGCAGAAGATATTTCCGCGCGCGCGGAACTGATACCAGTTTTTGCAGTCTTCGCCGTTACACATACCTATCAAAAGTATAATTGCTTCAGTATGTCCGGATTGTGCACCCTTCTTCTCAGCAAATTGAAAATATATTATAAGAAACAAGTGTGAGTTCTCTCCTGACCCTTAGTTCGTTGTATCCAACCATGTCTAAAATAAGTAGGGTACATCAGGGTAAAACTGATATACCCTATGTTTTTTCAAATATAAGTACATAATGAACTTGTTGAATAGGGCTGCAATGGCCATCCAGCTTCTATACATATCAAATACATACATACTTTTATTATTATGGGCGTATATCGCGATGACCTAGAGCACCAGTCGGTGCTATATAGGTACAATGGCGCTCAGATTTCTAGCCGAGCCTGCAGGACCGGTCTCCGGCACCTTAGCTCTCAGTGCTCTTATTGTGGTCTGGACATCGTCTGTAGGCGTTAAAATATGTCCCAGCTACGTTTATAGCCTAGATGCTCCGTCGTCTTCCTTTTTCGTCCGTTCCTTTAGAAATTGTCTTCTTTGTAGATAATAAAAGGATATTTGTTGTGTAAAATCACTAATATTATCAATACGAATGTTTGTGTGTTTGTCCGCACTAAACTCCGTGACGGCTGACTGCTGAAGGGATTTGAATGAAAATTTGATGTGGAGGTAGCTACATACAAGACATGCTTATATACATAAGGGTGTACACATAGACTAGGTACTTATCCTAGAAAAGTTTATGGTACCTGAGGATAGCGGGTCAAACTGCGGAGCGCTGCTAGTTTTGTAATTTTATTGTATCTGTGGGTACAAGTCACCTATAAAAGTGTATAAAATGAATTGTATTGAATATATTCTGAACGTTAAATGCATAAATATATTTTACTCACAAATGACAATGACTATAATACGAATAACCAAGTATTATCATAGATAAACATACTATACTAGTAGTCAGTTATTTACTTATAACGTTATACTATAACTGACTCTGCATAATAGTTGTTCGTATTTTAGTCATTGTCATTTGTAAGTAAAATAGATTTACTTACCCTAATTTGCTGAAATGTTATGTTCTCTTAAATTTTTACAACATTAAATTTAGGCGAGTCGAGAAGGTAGAAGCAATCCAGGGGCCTTACGGACAACTGCTATTACAGGCACCTAATCCGCTCAGTTGGAAAATCACGCGACCGCAAACCTTATCGCGCACAAATACGGTTTGCGGTCGCGTGATTTTCCAACTGAGCGGATTAGGTGCCTGTAATAGCAGTTGTCCGTAAGGCCCCTGAGCTGACTTTCGTCAAAACTCTTGAACATTTTCCTATCTTAAATTTTAAATAGGATTCTTGACTTCAAAGTTGGTACTTGGTGTATGAACTTTGCGTAAAAGTATCTCGTAGGAATATCTGTATCTTGGTGCATAATATATAGGTAGGTAAGTGTGTAACAAAGCAGACAATGCGAAGTATCCGATTGCCAACCGGCTCGACCGGATCGGCACACTTTGTGCGAAACTTGGTCTCATTCTTTAGGAGCTTCTTGGTTATTGTGATCTTGGTTTGAGATGACTTCAAATTATCATAATGGTGGGTGCTACGCAGATACAATATTCTCCTTAGTAAAAATGCTTAGATAAGAATAATTCTTTAGGTTTGTTACGTCGACTTCGCAGCAATATTGGATTCTCAAAATGTTATTTAACTATAGGTTCTGCGAGTTTAGTTTTTAGGGTTCCGTACCCAAAGAGTAAAAACAGGATCCTATTACTAAGCCTACGATGTCTGTCTGTCTGCCTGTCCGTCTGTCCGCCTGTCTGTCCTATCTATTAACGGCTCTATCTTTCGAAACGTAATAGATGGCCAGCGCTCGAGTACCTATAACAATTATAACTTGGTAATGAACAGAAATATGTCACAGACTCGCACTTGGCCATTATTTATTGGTATACTTTAGAGTGTGTTCTATAATGCCAAATTTGACGCTTCTACGTACTTATTACCGTTTTTACATTAGAGCTAATACAAAAATACGTAAAAAATACGTTTGTTGTATGGGGACCACCCAACCCCCCTTTAGTTTTAACTTTTAGACTTCTTATTATTTCTCAGTTAAACCGCCGTAACATTACATACCTATTCTGTGAAAATTTCAACTGGCTATGTCTGTTACAATTTAAAAGATACATCCGTTTAAAGGTAGGACGGACAGACAGATAGAGAAACAGACGGACAGGCAGACAATTTAGGGCTAGTAACAGGGTCCCGTTTTTACCCTTTGGGTACGGAATCTTATAAAACAAACCAAAAAGCAATCACACTTTTGATATTTATAATATTAGTACTGAATATTCATAGGTACCTAGTATGTATACCCATGGATGGAATTGATAAGTATGATAATTTAGTTTGTGAGCATAGCGAGATTTATATCTCAATGTTTTTACTTAGTCCAAATATTACAATGTTTTGACTTTATCCTATTTTTTAACTCTAATTGTATCCTTTCAAATTCGTAGTTTATCTTCTACCATAGAACTTATTTGGCATCACAGGTCTGTTGTTCATTCCAGCTATCATTATTTTGTTGATTTAGAAATTTTAGAATAATGGTGTCTAAGTCATTATAAATTATAACAGTAAATTTGCAAAGGAAATCTTGTGCGAACTTTAAAAATAATACCTACTTTGTCCAAAATTGAACTGCGCAAAAGTGTACACAATTTTAACCAAGCTGCTTGAATAAAAAACCAACGTTTCGATGGCTTTATTTCGCGAACCCATTTCTTCAGAACTTGTACCAAACATTCCTCCCACTCTATGTGGATTACCATAAGCACCTAGCTCTACCACATCCATAGAATCACACTCTGAAAAATAAACCCAATCTTACTAAAGTTAAAGTTTAAAGTAGCACGATAGGTATAGTAAGAAAAGTTGGCACATGAAAAGTTCAAAGACCCTGGTAAACGCCATTCACGTGCGGTCTCGCTACGGCGAATTGTAGTCACTTGAATTTTATGCACTTTACGCATACAGCGTTAGTCAGGGCTCATTTGTAGGGCTAAAAAAATAAATGGGTTTGACTGCAGCTTTGCGTGATTGAATTAAACAGGAAATAAAAATGAAAACAGGGATTTAAATTAAGTACCCACCTTTAAATACGCCTATCTAGCTGGTTTCGAGAAGTAACAAATTGGTTTGATGTCTCGTTGTTTTTTGAAACCCTCGGAAACATCTATATTGGTATTTAGCATATAGTACGCATTTAGAATATATTTTTTGTAGGAATATTGCGTTGTAGTGACAAGTTATCATATAAATATAAATACCTACATAATATGTTTATATATTTATATAAATATTATACGCGTCGACATGAGAAACTTTTTTACATCGATTAAAAAGAAAAACAAAGTCATTAAATGCATAAGCGATGTAATGATAGACGAGTTGACTGACTGTATCAACGCATGTCTAGCAGAGGGAACCTTTCCTGATGCACTAAAAGTTGCTAAAGTCACTCCCATCTATAAATCAGGTGCTAAAACTGATCCTAGTAATTACCGTCCAATTTCAGTGTTGCCAGTGATATCAAAAATTTTCGAAAAAATCATTCACTCAAGGCTCGATAACTATTTAACGACTATTAACTTTCTATTTGAACACCAATATGGCTTCAGGTCACAATCTAACACGCTATCGGCCACAGCAGACTTAATTACTAAAATAAAAACTAATATTGATGAAAAAAAAATAGGTCTAGGAGTCTTCATTGACTTAAAAAAGGCATTTGATACAGTCAGTCACTCTATCCTTTTACAAAAACTAAATAACATAGGCGTGACGGGGGCTGCCTTTAAAATGATCGAATCGTACCTGTCTAACAGATCGCAAGTGGTTAAGATTGGAAATTATAAGAGTAATTCACATAATATATCTTTCGGTGTCCCGCAGGGGTCCATACTTGGCCCCCTGTTGTTTCTAATCTACATCAACTCCATACATGAGGTATCACTTCACGGAAACGTATCGCTATATGCAGATGATACTTGTCTCTTCTATTTTGGGACTTCTATAACCGAAATTATTAACAAAGCCCAAGAAGACTTAAACCAACTAGAACACTGGTTCCAACATAACCTCCTTACCATAAATGCTGCAAAGACTTGCTATGTGATTTTTAAGGCTAAAAATAAAAAAATACCTCCACATTTACCTCTAAAAATTTGTCAGGAAATACTTCATCAAAAACAGTCCGAAAAATACCTTGGCTTACGATTAGATAGTCATTTAAACTGGGACATACACATAGATCATATTCGTTTAAAGTTGTCGTCATTATTAGGCTCCCTGCGTGGAGTTGTGCGTTGTCTTCCTCAATCGATTCGCCACAATGTTTATAATTCCTTAGTGAAGCCCCACCTCTTGTATTTAATAGAGATCTGGGGTAGTGCCCCAAAAACTAATCTCAAAGACCTACAGATTACTCAAAATAAATTAGTCAAAATGCTATTTGACTACGACTATCTAACACCTACAATTAAAATATATAAAGAAACAAAGTACATGAATATAAAACAATTACATAATTACTGTATCTGCATATTTATCCGTAAAATCCTTGACAAAACAATACACATAAATAACATAACATTTACTAAAATACACCAAATTCAAAAACGAAGTAGTCGACGAAAGGATCACATCATACTTCCACGAGTCCGAACGGTTCATGGAGAACGATGTGTTAGTTATGCAGGAGTACAGATTTATAATAAGATACCGAAGGAGGTGAAAAATGCAACGTCATTTAATGTTTTCAAAAATAAATTAAAGAACTATATTTTAAACGACACAACACTATTGGGTAAATAAAGTCAATCTCAGTTTCTTATCTGCGTGCATTTGCACTGTGGCGCGGCGCGTACCTGCATACTAGCTGATAACGCGCGGTGCTAAAGCGACCGTTTAAAACTGACCATTTTTGTCAATTAAATGTAGGGTAGATACAAAACAAAATAAAATAAAATAAACTATTATACAATATAATAATGTTAGTTAGTGCTTGTGTTTGTGATACAGTTAAACATATTATTATTATTATTTTAGTTTATTTAAGTTTACCAACATGTGGAAGCATTAGTTACTAAATTAATTTAATTTCTCACATAAGTGAAATTGTAAATTTCTTGTTGAGAAAATAAAGCTCTTTAACCCGAAACAATAACCTGTAAAATGCAGCTTAATTTATGGCACTCCGGAGATAAAAACAACTCTAAGTATCTCGCATTTCAAAAATGGCAATATGTCAATTTATAATAACTATGTAGTCTTTTAGGCTACAGAATATT
The DNA here is from genome assembly GCA_914767915.1 of Agriopis aurantiaria. Classification (NCBI taxonomy): domain Eukaryota; kingdom Metazoa; phylum Arthropoda; class Insecta; order Lepidoptera; family Geometridae; genus Agriopis; species Agriopis aurantiaria. The sequence goes on from OU611988.1 coordinate 3,149,730, forward strand.
ATAAAGGTTAGGTTAGGTTAGGTTAGGCGGAAAGGGTCCATAGAGCTGCTAAGCCGACAGGGTTCATAGAGTACCCATCATTATGAACACCTTTTAGGTACAATGGGACCAAATCTGAAATCGCGAAAAAATAATCAGCTGTTCCATACATTTTGTTTTCTATAGACCAGCCAGTGCCGGTTTTAGCTCTACCAGCGCCCTGGGTGAGATTTCTACGGCCCCCTAACCTAATGCCCCCCCCGTATTATTATAAGAATAGATTAGATAGAATAGATTTATAGATTTTTATAAACCTGCGGCGCCCCTTTATAGGCGCCTCGGGCGCCCCTGTATATCTGGCGCCCTGGGCGGTTGCCCAACCAGGCCCTACCCTAACGCCGGTACTGAGACCAGCAGATTTTTTTTTGCGATTTCAGGATTGCCTCCACAGTAAAAGTTGTTCATAATAATGGGTAGGTACTATGTACCTACCTCTTACGGCTTAATACGCCGTTTCCGCGTAACCCAGTATAGACACATACATACAACTGAAAAACATTACATTTCTTCTTGGGTAGACAACTAAAATATTAAATAATCGAGATTCACTTATTCACATGTCATTCACAATGCAACCAAACCCACAATAGAGTAGATAAGTTGAGAAAAGTTCACCGCAGTAAGCCTTTAAAATTTAAAATAAATACGCCGCATGCATAGTCATCGTTTTATTCTATTGCGAAATCCTTGAAGAATGTACCTACTCGATTGCTATTTATAAACTTCTAATAATACATATTTGCTGATATAATTATACAATACTTTTATTAGGAATGTATATGAACCACGCTAAATGTAAACCAAAAGTTCATGGAAATTGTATGTAAACATTTCCTCAACAAAATTTATATTTTTGTCGAAACTAGTCTGGGTGTCTTCAAATAACGAGTGAATCGGTTTCTTCTAGGCAAGCGTCGTCCTTCTGGGCATCATAGACCGCATCATCGCTTAACATCAGGCGAAGGCGGTCAAATGCAAGCCTATTAATTAATAACAATTAAAAAACTTTACATGCATTATCGTTTCGCCATTGCACACATCAGTTGCATTCCATTCGAAGTTTCGTTAAAAAAAAAGGATTAATTAATTCATGATTTTGTGGTCATATCATAACTTGATCCATCTATCTATTCTATTCCAATAAAGTAGGTATCACAATCTAGATATATTTTTTCTAGAAGACGACTAAAACTAACTTGTCGTCAAGTTGGCCTCGTATACAGGGTTACGCGGAAAGGGTGTACTAAGCCGAAAGGGGCCCAATATCTTCTTCATTATGAATTACCTACTTTTACTATGGGTTCAGAGTTACTCCCATAGTTAAAGTTGTTTATTATTAAATTAAATTAAATTAATAGTTGTTAAATTATTGGTACTTGGACCCTTTTTGGTTTAGTACAACCTTTCCGCGTAACACAGTATATACTTAAAGGAAAAATGCCAAAATAACTATTAATAACAAAATAATTATAACAAAATAGTTATTCTACGTTATCTTATAATGGTCTATAGATTTTGTAGTTCCGGTAGTTCTTTTGAAAAATCAGATGTGACTTAACAGGCTAAGCACAACACGTAAAATACACACCCTGACACTAAGATACTAGATACTAACAGCCAGATACCGAAGTATCATCAGAAGATTTACCTAAACTGCAAGTGCTTAGCTGGACATTGCGTAGTAATATTCCTATAGCATACAACTTGCTTACAACGATCGGTAGGTGCAGTTTTACAGGGAACGGTGAGCTAAGCCAAAAGGTCACTCATCATTACGAACAATATTTCCCGTAATAATCTCTACCATATATTTTTTAAAGTGTAATTAAAAATGTTCTATAAAACTGTTGATTTTTTCCCGTAAGTCATAAGTCCTCACCGTTCCGTGTAGCCTTATGTAACAGGGCTGATTATGGCTTGACTATAACATTAATTAGGTAAAGAATAAATATATGTACTAGGCTGCCATATTTGTTCAACAACTTATTGCCCACGCTACCGCTCTCTTCATTCCAAAGCTCCAGTGAAAGCTCCTCAGTGAAAGCCTTGTCTGAAAACAATGGACCACTCATCACGTCGGACAGTATTCATCATTCAAGCATCTGTGTAGACTGTAGAAATAAAGCCTTGTCCTATGAGATCGACAAATGCGACGCGATGCGACCAACGCTCACTGCATAGTCGGGACGGGGGCGTCATGGCCACCAAAGTAAAACGGCCGTAAAACATCGACAAAAGGTTTTCCTTTTGTCGATGTTTTACAAAAGGTTTTCCTTTTGTCGATGCCGTAAAATAGTAAACTATTATACTACTAGCTGACCCGATAGACGTTGTCCTGTCTTAGAACTGTAAACGAACAAATTGAAAAAAAAATATCTGCGCAATTTACTTAATTTTTCTTTCCGCAAGAACGTTCTACAAAGTACAAATGTATTAGAAAAAAAAATATCGGTAAAGTCGTTCTTAAGTTATGGCGTGACCATAAATAGATAGTAAATAGGGATTCATTTATATATATATATATATATATATATATATATATATATGTCGGAGAACCATTATTCTCATCGACATCGTCATTAGTGGTTGCAGGCCTAGTGGGCGTCATCAGGGTAAAGTGCGAGCACAAAACACAATGGTCACAGTTTCACTTTATTTTAATTTAGATTTAAGCTTATTTTACTTTACACTTGTGATTTTCACAATAATTTTAAAATAAAAATGAAGTTAAGACCGAGCAGTGGGTTCAGGGCACCGATCTTACTTTAACCAACGATACTTTTCAATACGAATGCTTCCAACGATCCAACTCGATCGGTTGCTGCCACCAGAATGCCGCCAAGAAGTGCCGGCCTCTCTAAAGTCAAGATGGCGCCTCGACCCCACTCGAGGCACGTGCTCTGCTCCGATTGGTCGATATTTGAACAACAATATTCATAACTTTTAATACATTGGTAAGGTTTTTTAAGTTTAGAAAATGTAACAAATCAAATTAAATTAAATTACGAATTTTAAAAGTAATTAAAATGTAAACAAATAACATTACAAGAAAAGCTAGTAAACAACAATCAACACGACTCATAGCTTCCTCCGACACGGCCGTCCTGACGTATCACACGTCCTCGTGTGATGTTGAAGGCCGCGCATCATAGTTATCTGCAAAAAAGAAAAATACTTTTATACAGTTCGGCCACTCCTGACCAAGGAGATTGTGTACATTATTACATTTTATCTTCTGCGCAACAACTTCATTTAAGATATTTCCATAAAATAGGTGCCCCACGACAATTATAAACGTTTATAGATTCCACGCTACATACTAATTTGAGTCTGTGGTATCGAAACAGCTGCCTCGCCGTTTATCGCGTTACATGTTTTAAATTATTCACATTATCACAATAGCCACCTCGCGTATCAGAGGCCACCTCGCCTATCAGAGGCCACCTCGCCTATCAGAGGCCACCTCGCCTATCAGAGGCCACCTCGCCTATCAGAGGCCACCTCGCCTATCAGAGGCCACCTCGCCTATCAGAGGCCACCTCGCCTATCAGAGGCCACCTCGCCTATCAGTGGCCACCTCGCCTATCAGTGGCCACCTCGCCTATCAGTGGCCACCTCGCCTTTTCGTGGCCACCTCGCCTTTTCGTGGCCACCTCGCCTTTTCGTGGCCACCTCGCCTTTTCATGGCCACCTCGCCTTTTCGTGGCCCCCTCGCCTTTTCGTAGCCACCTTGCCTCTCACAAAGCTTAACAAAACCTTAACAACCATGATGCTGCTAGGATATCTCACGGTGAGGCTATCCGTCACACACACCAAAATAATTTATAAAGAAAATAAATTTAGTACAAAGATCTCAATTCATAAATTTTACAACTCTCTAAGTCCAGATCATCATTTTCAAGTTTAGTAATAATTTCATTGTATTCGGGGTCTCGTTGTTGTTCCGCTTGTAACCAATCCGAAGATAACTCGGCTATATTAACGCGTTTTTCTTCTACATGGCTTTCTCTACCTAAACTATGAGTAACATTGACGGTAGTACTGTTCACCTCAGGTAAGTGATTTCTGGAGAAAAAGTCAACGTGGGCCATTTTTCTACCCTCTCTGTACTGTATGTCAAAAAAAAAGGCCTGGAAGAAAGCCCACCACCGGTGCACTCTAGGGGTTAAGTCTACTTTAGTTTTTTAGTTTTACTTTCAGAGAATTGCAGTCAGTAACGACTGTGAAAGTCCTACCATACAAATAATGGCGGAAATGCTTAACCGAGTTTACAACCACTAGTGTCCAACTCATAAGAGTGGTATCGAGACTCCACATGCGTAGTGCGTTTACTGTAGTACTCTACCGGATGTAATTTTGTACCAGCTCTTTGGAAGAGGATCGCGCCGTAACCTTCACTACTAGCATCCGTATGTAACTCTATAGGCAACTCTGGGTTGAAGAGCATCAAATCCGGAGATGAAGTCAATACCGATATAATGTCTTGTCTGATTTTCTCGTACTCTGAGGTCCAAATTATTTTAGAATTATTGTTAGCCAGCAGACGGTAGAGCGGTGCCGTCAACAAATGAGCTTTTAAAGCAGCTAAGAAGTTCTGTTAGTTGTGGTTTAAGGCCATCAGGTATATCCGTATCCACGTCATGAAAGTCAGCCACCGCGTTACTAACGTTGCAAATATTAACTAGAGAAGGCTTCTCAGTTATAGAAAGCTTATCACTCGATATGTGTACTGACAACCCTAAGGCCAACACATGGTGTCCAATCAAAATATCATTATTAAGGTAATCATCAGGTATAATATGAAATAAAATTTGTACGTCATGACCACTAAGCGCGACTTTAGATAAAATTTTCGAGTCACATAATACACTAGATTTTCCTACACCAGTCAAGGTAACAATTGCACGCTGCAACGTACCAATAAGCTTACGAGAGACGGTCTCTTTAATTAAGAAACAATCAGCACCGGAATCAAAACAAAATGAGAACTGCTCACCAAATTGCGTAATTATCCCGGTGACAGGTTTCACATTACACACGTCCACTCGCTTCACTACGCTGGGTGCGGCGGGTTGTGCGCTGCTGCTCGCAACTGGCCATGTTTTTGAACACTGCGATGCCACGTGACCTTCAACACCACACTTGTAGCAAACCACAGGGGGCCGCGTAGCAACGGTCATGTTGGGGCGGTCAGAGGTCGGAGTTGTTTGCTGCTTGTCATGCGATCGGCTGAAACATTCAAAAGACTTATGACCAAATTCTCCACAAGCGTAACATTTTATTGAGGCAGGACTTAACCTAGGACGTTTATTATCTTGCATGGCGTTTGCAACGGTCTTTGTCATCTCCTGGTAACTTCGCTTGCGATAAGAAAACGCCATTATTTCACGTTGCATTTTACAGCGGGTAGTTATTTCTTCAGAAAAAATACTGCGTTGTAACCGTGGCTCGATTTGCCCCATGTGGGCAAGTATCAAGGATACCACCATTTCTTCCTTGCCCAAGTTACTCCATCGTGACATGAGTAAAGTAAACAGACGGCTTGCATATGCAGCAAGACATTCACCTTCTTGCGGCTTACCAGCAAGCATCTTTAATATAGTTGTCGCACGTGTTTCTAACGTATCGAAACGAGAAAGAAAAATTTCTTTAAAGTCTACCCAATGTATATTGGGAAAAGCTATCTGCGAAAACCATGTTGCGGCCGAACCTTTCATGGCCTTACTAAGTATGAGAATTAATTTACTTCCCTGTATACCACGATCCGATAAGCAGATATCCGCCGTTGCCAGCCACGCCCGGGCATCAGTGTCTGCATCTTCCGGTTGAAATTTAGGCAGTGTGATGCGCTTATCCTCGATATTCGGCGAGTTAGTTAGCGCCTCCACGAGTAGCCTCATGTTGGATTGTTGCGCTTCGAATAGCGCGCGCCATCCGTCATTTTCTGCACTCACGTTTTGTGCCGGCACGGATCCCACTTCTGATGTCGGAGAACCATTATTCTCATCGACATCGTCATTAGTGGTTGCAGGCCTAGTGGGCGTCATCAGGGTAAAGTGCGAGCACAAAACACAATGGTCACAGTTTCACTTTATTTTAATTTAGATTTAAGCTTATTTTACTTTACACTTGTGATTTTCACAATAATTTTAAAATAAAAATGAAGTTAAGACCGAGCAGTGGGTTCAGGGCACCGATCTTACTTTAACCAACGATACTTTTCAATACGAATGCTTCCAACGATCAAACTCGATCGGTTGCTGCCACCAGAATGCCGCCAAGAAGTGCCGGCCTCTCTAAAGTCAAGATGGCGCCTCGACCCCACTCGAGGCACGTGCTCTGCTCCGATTGGTCGATATTTGAACAACAATATTCATAACTTTTAATACATTGGTAAGGTTTTTTAAGTTTAGAAAATGTAACAAATCAAATTAAATTAAATTACGAATTTTAAAAGTAATTAAAATGTAAACAAATAACATTACAAGAAAAGCTAGTAAACAACAATCAACACGACTCATAGCTTCCTCCGACATATATATATATATATATATATATATAATATATTATAATATATTATATTATTATTATAATATATATATATATATATATATATATATATATATATATATATACAACAAACTAATGCTACCATCTTTCAAATGTATGTAATATATATTATATTATATATTCTTATATAATAAATAGATTCGCGCATCCGATCGCACCATTTTGAGAGATGGTAGCATTATAGTTTGTTGTTTCTACTACTAGTATGTTAGCAGATTGGTAGCATAATGTGCATTTTACAATCTGACGCCACCTGATTCGATCCTTGGCCTTGCACCAATGGCTTTAGTATTTAAATAAATAAATTATGTACAGTTTCGATGCCATCGCTCACAAACGTTGAAGTGTGAGGAAATCGGTATAGCCGAGCACCTCAAAAGTTCAAAGACATACACGACATTCATCAACATACACTGGGCAAGCATGGTAGATTATAGAGCCCATCCTCTCACTGTTTCTGAGGCCTTCTGAGTCCCAGTGGGCAGCAGTGGGAACATTAAAGGCTGATAATGTATTCGCACCATCCACCGCAAATGAGGTAAAATTTTGATCCTAGTTTAAACCGAATAGAGTTGACTTCCACTGCAGTTTATACGCCACGCCGCCTTGACTCTCCAATTGGAATTAGTTGTTCGTACTATGTATAATATGATGTCACTAGAGCTGGTAGACGGCATTACCCGTTTTTTGCACTCACTTAATTATCTATGCCGCAGAAGACATAATAGGACATCTATGCGTCACGTCGGGTTAGGGGGCAGGTCGTTCAAGTCAGGAACTGGTCTTCGGGACCACTTTCACCTTTTAAAATATGCTAATGGTCAACTGGGCCAGCGTTGGTATAAATATAAAGACGATTTGTACAACTGCACGTAGACCTTAAACTATTATTGGTATACATTTTTTAATTAATATAAGGGTCACATCTCCTTCTGAACGGACCTCTAGATCGGGTTTTAATATCGCAATGCTCCCTGAATCTTGAATACGCCATACGTTGACTCGAAGACCAGGGGCCTTACGGACAACTACTATTACAGGCACCTAATCCGCTCAGTTGACGAAATCACGCGAACGTGAACCTTATCGCGCTCAGATACGGTTTGCGGTCGCGTGATTTGTCGAACCTAATCCGCTCAGTTGAAAAATCACGCGAACGTGAACCTTATCGCGCCCAGATACGGTTTGCGTGCGGTCCGTAAGGCCCCAGTTTGCGCAATAAGGCGCGATTCAATTCTGCGCGAGTCACATCGCATAGTGTCGCGCGCGACTTCTCGCTTTTCTTCGGTCATCTAGGACAGAGACGTAAGTTTTCCGTATTAGAAATTCAGTGCGTTGTTCATACTTGACTTAGTATATTATATAAATTTATATCGCAGTTTCAACTGCGTGGATTATATTCAAAATATTTCTCTAATAAATAGTTAAGTAAGTATTACAATATATCTTCGGCTATCTTCGTAGTTATGTGCAAAAAAACATTTGAATCCGCTGCTTTGTTTTTATGTGCTTTGTTTGTTTTAGGTACTTATTTACTAAAGTAGTTAATTTCACTCAAATTTACATTCATCCAATTAAATGGATATCGTAAGACGTAGAAAGTAGACGCAGAATCGTTTTTTAAAGACGTATCCACATAAATGGACTTCGTAAGACGTAGAAGATTGGCGCATAATTGTCTTTTAAAACGCAAATACGAAATTGAACGCAATTTTAAAAAGTATGACGTTATAAACAGGCATGTCAATTTATCTGTAAAGTTCAAACAATTTCAATATACACAGATATTTACGTGATAATCGGGGTGGGTCCTTTCCGAAAATTTTTACTGCATTCACATAGGTCTGTGACTGCACTAGTAAAAAAATTGTGTGTTTGAAAACTGATAAAATCTTGAGTGGTTCAGTACTTGGTCCAACAGTGGATTGATAACAGCTTTGATAATGATAGCACCTATAAGAATTTTTGTACATTTCGTTTGGGCCTATAGACCTTACAATGCTACTAGTTTAAAGATAAAGATAATTTATTATCACAAAACACTAGTAAATCATACAGACATTTAAAAACGCATGCACAAATAGGTGTTTAAAAAATATAAGTCGCTAACCACCAACAAGTTATTTATGAAACTACAGCGTAGGTTAAATTATTAAAACCGTTTTATCCTTAACTTTTTATTTTTGTGTTTGTTTCGTAGAACGTAAACAACATGCCATGAGATCATATTACCTACCCGCAGGTCAAAATGAATATTATATTCTGATCAGTTACAGTTTTGTGTCACAGCGATAGATGGAAACTTAAGACCATGGACGTGTTAAGGCTTGACCATACTAAAGCGCGATGCAGGTTGTTTAAGGAGTGACGGGTCCGAAAAAATCAGGGACATGTCGTGAAAAAGATCCCAAAAAAAAACTCGACGCATTTAGTATTGTTTTTGTGTCAGAAAAATTTGGCTATATACCTATACATGTCTCGATATAGATATATCGCCGTGCTGACCCAACAAAAAGGTGCAATACGGCTGAGAGATCAGACCTAGTTCCTGACTTTGCTGATCTTTTAAGACAGGCTGGTTGACTATACTATGCTCGCAACAGTATTTATCATAGTTTACGCTCGCTGCACATTGTATTGCATCTGTCACCTATTGCGGTTTACCTCCACTAGCATACGGAGAGTATTTTGTTGTATCAACCGATGCGTATGCGGCGCATGCGCAGTGCATCCCAGTGCGGTCGCCCCTTTAAGGCTAGAGGTGTTCTAAGGCCACAGGCGTTTGTATCGGGGGATGACATCAGAAGGAAACCGGTAACCATTCCGCTCGCATACCTTCTAGGAAAAATAAAGAAACATTTTATTTCATTCAATGCGAATCCGTCGGTTGCCTTGGTCTAGATCACAGAAAAGAAAAAATATGTTTGACTAGATTACGATGAAGTGAGTGTCATTTAGGTCACTTCAAACCATAGATTCAGTTACTATACTGAATCTATGCTTCAAACATAAAAAAACTGCTCTCTCATTCTGAACAAATGTAGAGTTGATCTATCAGCCGTCATTTCTACATACAACTACTGTTCTTACTCCACTAAGTATTAGGTGTTCTGACATAAACACAAAATATACTGTATATAATATTATTATACATGTATACCCGTAATTTCACTCAAATACATTTTAGTTAACATCCGTATTTGTCATACGGATCACATAAACTGATGCTATCATCGCGGTCACTTGTGTAACTACAATAAACTAATTTAACAATTTAATGAAGGCCGAGTTAGCCAGGCAGCGTCGCAGTCTGATTCCAGTCAATGACGACTCGGCCAAGGGCAAAAGGGCTTTGGCTTTTCCCACGACGGAGATAAACATACCACACATGAATGAGAGAGAGACGGAAAAGATGTCGTGACGTCTTTTGCTGTCAGCTGATTCGCGAGAATTGAAGAATGTTTTAGGGTTCCATAGTACTTATAAAGAACCCTTATACGCTTATCCTGTCTCTCCGTCCGTCTGTCCGTAGGTACGTTCTAGTCCTTTAGCCTACCATACCTAGCTTTACCATAGTTATTCAGGTAACTGCATGAAACTGCGCAATTACAGATTTGGAATACATATAAATTAAATTAATTAAAAGTATAAAAAATAGGGGTGGCTCGTTTACGTGCTCGAGGTACGTGTTAAATGGGGATGAATATTTTATTTTTCTGCACTCTCTCGTATGGAGTATCGAGCTGTCAAGTGGGTCTTTTGGAATAAAGGAAGGTTTTTTAATCACGTAAATCTTATGTGAGAAGTGACAAAAAGTTGTCCCCCGCCCCCACATATCAAATTTCTAAGCTATAAGACATGGTAACTTTTATCTTACCATGCTAAACTTATTCAAAATTAAGAGGAAAATTTTGTGATCATTACTTTTTGAGTTATAGATTATAACTGTTATAGGAAAACATTGAATTACACTTTATATTGATAAAGTGTAATTCAAACGGAACCCATAATAATGCTTTTCTTGATACGCTCTTGGCGATCTTTTTTGGCTGCAGTAATGATGAGGTTTGAGGAAAATGGGTCAATGTTTTCGCACACGGGCAAATTACGAAATTGTAGGCTTTAAGGCACAGAAGACAACTACGTATAATATACCTACTAAACTCAATTGCACAAATCAAAAGCACGCAGAAGACATCAAACCAGTGATCCGTTAATAAGAATCAGCTATATATGTTTGGGGATTAGGTTCTTCATGCGTTAGTTATTAATGTATTTACAAGAAGCTAAATTATTTACGTACGTTAAACAAAACACACAACTAAAAATTAAACTAACTAGTCGAAGATCGTTTATATATTGTTTAGGCATCAAAGGCCTATAGACAGTTATTTCAAACGATCTCTAATTTTAGGCAACGTGGGCCAACTGCGTTGCTCGCTGGATTGCAAGACTAACTTTATGCCCAAAATGCCAGCATTTTGGTTTTCAGTCCCTGACAAATACTCAACGGACTATCCTTATTATGTTAGCTGTGTACATGGTGCACATAATTCACAGAAATAACAGATCTGCAGTTAAGAGCTTAAGAAGCACAGCACTATGTTTGACATGGCTAGTAGTAAAGACGATGAACATTCATGAGATAGTAAAGTTAACGAGTTCTATTATTCTCATTATGTCATGGCATACTGTCTGTAATTAAAACTTTACGATTATAGTGGTGAAGTCGCTAACAATTTTATGACTGAACACAAATCAGCCGCTGGGAATCACAATACATCGAAGAACTGCTAAAGTAATAATATATAATTATAATTTTATCAGGGGCAAGTGCCATTATTACCTAAATAAAATACAAGCTAATACTAACACTACAAATAGAGTTAGACTGCCCATAGACCGTTGAAGGACTAAAGACAATCCAAATGATCAAGCCCACTATAGGTTAGCAGCGTACCCAGCATGCTGGCGGCATTACCACGCTGAACGGTAACGCTTATGCGTTGAGCCAGAAACACTCGTATAATTTTTAATTTTTGTGTAGTTAGGTACACAAATAATCAGCAAACTATGCTCATAAACTTAAAAACGAGTAGGTAGAGAAAAAACATTATAAATTTGCTAATCCAAACATTGTACACATCATTGTTAATAAATTTTGTTTTTACAATATTTATATCTACTTTAATATTTGTACTAAGTATTTTGCGCCCAGCATTGTTATGTGAGGGAGAAATACTAAATAGCGTACATGTGGGTACGTTTAAACATTTACGTGTAGCAAGTAATTCCTCACTTAGCAAGCCGTTCGCTATCTTGTGGCGGAAGCATATAGGTATCAGTGATTTTACGTCGCTGGGCGAGGCTATGGATATTGAAATACACTAGACAGTCTCCATACTCAGGAAGAGCTTTATTTAAGCCTTGTTTAACACTTAGTTGTCTTAGGAAACGTCGTTCTATCGACTCAATTTTATCTCTATCAACATTGTAAATAGGCATCCAAACAGAAGAACAATATTCTAATAAAACACTGTTTTAAACTATCACGGTTGTTCACTAAAGACTAAGAAAGAGGGTAGATCGTTATGTCTGCACCTAACTTTTTAACTGTTCTCCAACCACCCGCATTCTTCAGTCTTCCCGTGAACATGGTGCATGTAACTGCGCCGAAATATCGGGAGCTCATTCCACAACCTTACCACGGTAAATATCCCGTAAATAATCATATAACTTTAATATTCTAATAATACTCGTATGTAGGTATGTAGCAAGTGCCTGTAAAAATAAGTGAATCTGGATTTCTAGAGTTTTACCAACCGTTATGTTATGGACAGACAGGAACCAAAGCTTGGCTTGACAGCCAACACGAATGCGTTGAACATAACCGACATGGACTAAAGAACGCGTAGGCGGATCTCACTAGCTCTGTATAGTTATTATTACTGCAGGCTGTGTAAGATCGAACACCTTTGGCATTTAAGGACAAATCCAGGTCAGGCTACTGACTCTCAACTCTAATTTTGTGCTGAAGTTAAAATAAACCCTGTTGCACTCGATGTTATCTAAAGTAGAAATCTGTTGTAATTTTATTCCATCTTACGTAGCACCCACCACCATGATGACAATTGCTTTTTACCAAACGTTGATTTTGAAAATCGAACTCCAGAGTTCTTAAAAAGGTCGAGCCTCGAAAGTTCGAGTTCGATTCCACCTGTGATAAACCAAAAGCACTTCCGACAGTTTTTTTGAAGTAGGTATAGTGCTGTTTCAAACGAAGGGGGAATAGAGTCCTCAAAAAAGGGCTGAACCAATGTCGATAAAAAAAAATGGGGCCACCTATAAAACCAAAAAAAGAATCATCAAAACAATTCTAAATTGGCGGAGTAATCGCGTAACAAACATTAAAAAAAAAAAAAAACGTACAGTCGAATTGATAACATCCTTCTTTTTGAAGTCGGTTAAAAATAGGCAACGCACTGACAATGCCTCGGGTATTGTGTAGGTGGATAGGAGGTGGTGACCTATTTTTATTAAGACATTTTATTCCATAAAAATTCATTTTCTATATGATACATAATAATAACATATCCAAGTACCTTTCGTTATTATTTAAACAAAGCTAAGCTTTGAAAGTTCTTTTACATAGTGTGTTATACCAATGAGCCCTAAATTAGGCGATGCCTGTATCTTGGTGACCCGGTTCCAACGGATTACAAAAAAAATGGTTGTTAAACTACATGTTTATATATTTACATTATTAGGAATATACCGTCAGTTTTCAAAGTTGTACAGAATATTATACTAAAAATAATCGTTTCTCGAGGCCCGCTAGTCCATACTGTTTAAATTTTTGAAACAAATGCCGTGTTTGACTATATCAACTTGGTGGCCAGCCAGGGTGAAATCGACTTAGCTTAATACAGTTAGTAGCAAGTGGGTCGGTGAATGGGGACCACCATGGGCCGTGCCTTTAATGTCCATTTGATCGTGTACAGTACGGTGAGCTGTCGGAAATTCTGTTTTATATCAGCCATTTGCCAGTCATTAGTCGAGAAAACTGATTATGAATAGATTGAAATTGGAATTGATATGAGATTCAGCCGATGGGGCTGAAAGGTTCAGTATTGGAGACCACGGACCGGTAAGCGCAGCGTAGGACGTCCATGCACCCTACAAGATGGACAGACGACCTAAAAAAATCACAGGGAAACGCTGGATGCAGGCCGCTTCCAACTGGCCCTTTTTGAGATCGTTGGGGGAGGCCTAATAGGTCCAGCAGTGGGCGTCCTATGGCTGAAATGATGATGATGATAAAATTGAAATAAGATGACGTTTATTCTGTACGTAGTTTGAAATTTATCTTTGTCTAGTCGGACACTTTTGGCAGAATATAGTCGTGGTTGTTAAGACGGTGGTACTAGGTTGGTTTTCAACGTCTTCTGTCCTAATGTTGCTCCATTTTGATTGGTTCGTCACATTACGAGAACACCATGGAAACATAGTAGCTTTCCCGTGTCCGTCCAGCGTGTAGAAGACATGCCTCGACGTATTTTCCCTGCTATCTTAGTCTTTCCAATTCATTTCATGGTCGTTACTAGAGATGAGCCCGAAGAAGACCCGAAGAAGGAAGGTTTATCAAACCAACACTTTTAAAACAGGAAGCATCATACTGAAAAAAATTATTTCCTTGTATTCCCCCTCTTTCCTTTTTAACCCATAAGAAATGCTAGCCCATCGAAAACTCTTCACACTGGCTCAGATTGTTAGATTCAAACGACCAGAAAATATATTCAACTAAGCAAACAGTAATTCGAAGCCGTGGTAGCCTATTTGAGAGACCGCTAGACTTGAAAGCGTGAGGTCGGGTTCAAACCCCGGGCCCGTACCAATGAGCTCTTTGGAGTTTATGTACGGATTTTCATACCACTGGCTTTTCGGTGAAGGAAAACATCGTGAGGAAACCCACGATGTTTTCCTTCACCGAAAAGCCAGTGGTATGAAAATCCGTACACCAGCAGTGGACTGTTAAAAGGCTGATTATGATGAAACAGTAATTCATCACACACACGATAAGCACAAAAAGTTCCACACAGGTCGCAATATTTAAAAAACCCGATGGTATCTCCAACAATGACAACGGTAATAATATACGCAGGCTTCGTGACTCTGAACTATAAACTGGTTGGGGGTTCAACGTAGTCATCATCAGGGAATTATGGGGCTGAGTAATTTGATGCAGTTTGTTGTAACATGCCATTAAATAGAGCAATGGAAAGAAATATATTTGAAATTATAAAACAATAAAGCCACAAATTAAAAAGAAGAAGAATTTAAAAAAGACTCTTGAATTTATACATGGATCATTTGAAGAAAAATCAGCGATGCCGAATGAAATAGACGAGTTTCGAAAATTAATGATGGTTTGATATCTGTAACAATAGTTTTGAAAATGTAACTAGCATTTTTGTATACTTCCGTTTGTTATAGAAAAAGCCAATTTGTAAAGGCTTTTTAAATATATTGAATTTAAGCGTTACTTTTTCTTTTCAGTTTTATTAGTTACCGCTGCTTACATAATGATTGTTCTATTGACTAATTATAATCGCGTTACGTCAACGATACCTACTGTACTATCTTTACATGCTGATAACAACACTTGGATAGTCAGGTCAATGATAAAATAATTGTTGTGTGTCAAAGATTAGCTACTACATTTAACCTGTAACCTACTTTATTTCATGTTTTCCTTGTAGCGATCAATAGAGTTGCTCATTTGTTCATTAACAAGTTATGAAAGACATCGAAGTACAAATGCTGGTTAGGTTAGGTAGTTCAACGGAATATCCACGGAACGTGCCTGAAGGTTTCCGAAAATAGAAACACCCCAAAGTGTTGTAATTTTAAGCACCCCTCGGATTGGGCGCGGATGCCGGCCGGCTCGTCTGGCCACCGTCTACGGCACACGTGGGCAGGGAGGGAACATGCGCGCCGAGTGCCGACGCCGAGCCTTTAACTTAGTGGCTCCAGTATCGAGCGAGCCTCCAAGCGGAGAGGTCATGTCGCAATGTCGGACGGTCGCGACTCCCCGTCGCAAAGTGGTCTACGAGGCCGCGTAAGCTTTTTCGAAAAAGTATGGTCGGGACATTCTAGCAATGACACCGTCGATGCTTCCACCGATGTAGACGAGATAGAGCGTCGCATTGAACAGCGCAAAAGGCGACCGGACTCGCCGAAAATTGAAGTAAAACTTAAACAGACCCGCGATGCGGAATCGCCAACCAAAAGTTACGAGTCTACGTTCCCGAATTTGAAATTGAGACATGTCGAGCCACCTGTTGAGGAGGTGGAAAGGTTCGAGCGGCAGGTCGAAGAGGGCGACCTGGCCGCCGGCGTCCGCCTCGTCAAGTTTGAGCGGGTGACCACCGTCAAGAGGACCGTGACCGAATCGCGCAGCGAGGAGAGGCCTGACTCTCCCCAGCACGAATGGTACTCTGAGTACAAGCACCACACCTTAAGCACGGCTCCTGGTCGTAAGGATTACATGAGGAGCAAATCAGAGTATGACTCTCACATTGCAGGACTACGCGGTAAGTTTACCTGCGGAAAAAAGTTAACTTACGTTATTACGGAAAACGAGTGATCATAAACGTTCAGCTCATTAGCGTTCATAAATCAGTCAGACATGCAAACACAGCCTCAATCTAATTGCCTGCAAAATTCAAGGCGATGAACAAGATTCCGGCTGAGATGTGGCTATGTCATTAATTTGCTCTTGGAAGCAGGTAAATGTCAGAGGAAGCGACCTTGGCAGTCGAGCCGAATATAAACAACTTCTGTATTTGGTATTCTAATTTAAATTTTACGGATTTTAGTTTACACTTAGATTAAATATTTTGTGTATACTTTATATATTGCTTTTTACGTGTTTATCCTAACCAGTTTCTTATATGGTATTTTTAGGTAGGGTAGCCAGAGCGCTCGGTACGTAATCCCGGATGGTACAGGTTCAAATCCAGATCGTAATTTTTTTTCTTGTCTGCGTTTTACGTACCTTTCCTTTAGGATATATGGATTGATGAGAATCAATACTCTACTTTAATGGCTAATTGAATAGGCAAGTTTTGAAACATGCAAAAATTACTATATTACTTTATTTTATCTAGGTTGACGCTGACCCTTATTTATGTAAAGGGTCGAAATGTTTTTTGTGTTCGAAATTATATAGGTAGGTACCCAAATTGTTTTATTACTTCGCGTAGTGTATTATCGGTAAATCAAGGTCGAGTTTCTTTACGACATTGAAAAACGTGATCAATTTGATTCGGTAGGCCATTATGTCTTATTAAAACTACACAATATTCCTAGATCTTGTTCTTTCGAATATATCTCTTCGATCTCGTTCGTCGAATAATCATTTCCATCTCTAAGTTACCTAAGCTGTTAGAAAATTTAAGGCAAGTAGATAGATCCAGCATTAGCAACATTTTTAAATGACTTTTGTATTGAATGAAAACATCGATAAGATACTGCAATGACACTATCGGTTACCTTACGGCGGATATTTCTGTAAATTCCTTTTTAATTGCCATCAAATAAAGATTAAATTCCTATGGAGCGATATATTTTTAAATCTGCAACTTATCTTGAATTTCTTATACAAATGTTGCCAACTGATAAATATTGCACTTGTGATATTTAATTGACCCGTTTTGATATGTTAAGTCATAATAATATTGAGATAGGTAAAAGCTAGTAAAAAAAATAATGATGAAAACATTTGCAATAAACATGCTAGATCATATTATGAATAGCTTACTACTAGCACAATGCTTAAATTATTTAGCCTGAATGCGTAATTATAATGATGATGTTTATGGATTAGAGAAAAAGAACGGGGCCTGAATGAAACCCCCCACCTTTCAATTTAAATAAGTTGGCTTACACTGAGCGTTTACGAGTACAACTAAAGACCCAAACTACTAACGTGTTCAAACACTCAACTTTCATTGTTTTAGCACATAGCTATCCTAAATACTTCGCAGCAATCACATTTTGTGTGTCTAAAGTGTCCATAGCTTAACTAAAGCCAAACATTTCAGTATAGACTATAATAATTATGATACCATACATATTTGAATATTTTAAATTATGCTCAACTCATGAATTATTTATAAAGTATCCAAGAAAAACTATAAAGCCACTAAAATGCTGCGCTAAAACACGTCACACATAAATTGTAATTGGCACTGATGTCACTGTCCATTCTGTGTGAATTAGCATTTAGCTGCTGAATAACAATTGTGTGACCACATTGGAGGATATTACGTGTTGGGTCAAACTCACTGGTGAGAACTTCTCTTGTCCTTGAAGTTCGGAATGTGAAAGGTTAATGTTTCCGATAGTGAAGTCATCATATTATACTGTACTTTCTTCTGGAGTTCTGATGTTTACGTTTGAGAATAGAGTTCGTATTCATTTGTTATCTTTATAGGCATATGGCAAAAACCAGGTGACCTGTCGGTAAATGTTATCTTTAACGTCAATGCACTTCACTGAATTTATGATATCGATTGTCAATTTGTCAATATTACACCTTATGAAAGTATTAGGATCATCAACATTTATTAATATTAGGTATAATTTATAAAGTAGTTGTAAATCGTCTTTTCTACAACATGCGCAGCTATAATCATCTGTTTTTTTGTTTTTGCTTTTTAATGGCTCAACTCATAAGCATTGCCATTCAGCTTGATAACGCCGCCAGCATGCCGCTGGGTACGCTACCAACTGGTAGTGGGCATGAACATTTGGATTATCTTTAGACCTTTAATGGTATATTGGCGGGCAGTCTAACTGTTTTTGTAGTGTTAGTTACCTTGTATTATGTTTAGTTAATAAATTCTAATGCCCGTTAAAAAAAAAATCTTTCAACCACATTCATTATTATAAGTGCATCATTTTCGCTTTCTAGACCATCATCGTTCCGTGGCGAGAAAAGCATTATTTGTAAAATAATGTTGTTACTAAAGTACCTATACTTTGTTATTTTTAAGCAAAACCAAAACTTTGTTGGTAACTTAAGACATACCTCATTTACCTTCACATTATCTACTGCGCAGTAACGGAGTCTATAGTGACTTCATTATTGTTTTTTACCTACATGAGTGGATATGCATTTACATAGTCAGTGATGACAAAAGGAGAGTGAACAACGAAGGCCAAACAAGCCGTTGTACCATAATTATAATCTGAGATAAAAGACAACGGCTGTAAAAATAACTCATTATGTTATGACAGTATAAGAACATCGAGTAGAAACTCTATAAAGAAACTGCTACCAAGAGCACAATACTGCAATACACTACAGGCGCAAACAACGTGGGCATATTTTTACTGACGGGTTCAAGTACGAGCTTTTGAGGGACAGGGGCGTCCATATCAACTCTGTCCATGTACTAGAAGTAGTAGAACCACATACAGTTTTGGATTGTTTGGAGCGGTTTCTCTGTATACTCTGTTCAGTGGTAAGATGATTGCACGGTGTGGATGTATACAAAAATACAAATACAAAATCATTTATTTGGGCATAATTTATGGTATGCAGCAAGAATGGGCTAAGTGTGATCCGTATGGCACATCACATTCCAAAGTCGTTACTCATGTGAGAAGAAAAGCTTTCTTTGCTCTTTTTGTTTGACGCTCTTATTGTATTGTGTTCCAATTTTCAATTCTTCATCGTTTTGTCTTTTTTATATATTTTGGTATCTTTCTAATACATGAAGTGTCAGATAATAAGGCAATATAACATAAAAACAAACTACGTTAATTAATCTGCAACAAGTAATAATTACACGTTTATTTATACATTTAATGACTATATTTAGTCATGACAAACGTAATTACTGTTCAGTAGTACAAATATACAGGTAGAAGGTACCTACAAAGGCTACAAAGAGCTGTGAGGAGGGGAATAGGTCGATCGAGTAATGCGCTTGCGTTTAGTCACGCCTAGCGCCGCCATACTGATCATGTGATTAGAGAAGTAATGGTTATGACATATTTTTGTCTACGATTGAACTTTTTGTTTTATCCATTAGATTTTTGTCCACAAAATATTTTAAAAAATCTTACATTATTAAATAATTACGTAATGATAGGCTTTGGTATATTTGCAAAGTTAGTTACTATTCGTTTCCTCAGTATCTACTGCCAATGTATTTTCTGTGATTGTATAGGTATTTTATAGTTCTGAGCGTGCTCTATCTTCGTTTACTCGTTGACTACTATAAGACGAGGTCAAACGCAAAGAAAATAAACAAAGAGAGCTATTTATAGCTTCAAAATACATTTAGGAGACTTATACCGCTGTAATTTTTAGCAAGAAGAGATTTCTCCTTGATTGTAGACTTATGATCGTCATCATCGTTAGCGTCATCTTTTTCTTTTAATTCTATGTCAACAAGCCCAATTTTTGGCTTTTCGCGTCCAGTTTCTGCATTACGCAGATCTTGACTCCCGGTGGCAACAGAGCGTCCTACGCTGTAGGTATTTACATAGGGTCCCCACTATAAAACTCTTTTTTTTTTATATTGACTTGTACTGTTGGCCTTTTGGCCTCTACAGCTTGACCGGACTAGTTAGCGAACGCAGAGCGCGTTCGGCATAACTTGGTGGTTGGCATAACTTGATGGTTAAACTATAAAACTCGTGTGTTCCAGAGGTAATCACCTGTGTGTTATTTTTTACGCAGTATTTATGTCATAGGTATTTGTGCAGTGGTAATGAACCGATTGCGGTTATCGGTTATAAGATACGCTTCAACACCGGCGGTGTACCGCCGAGTTTTACGGAGTGTTAACTTATCACAATAACGCGAAAACCACTAGCTGAATAAGTGTTTTGTTCTTACATTCCATTCCAATGTACCTACCTATACGTATTAGCTTTAATTTTCTTGTCGTACCGTCGGCGTCGTTTCGTTTGAGTCACTGCATATGATGGATTTTTAGTTGGCGTTCTGAGAAAAAACTTTGCTGACGGAATATTTTTCTTCGTGAAAAATAAAAATACTTCCACCAACAAAAAGTCAGCCGTAGCTCTAACTGTTATTATTAACTACGTAAAAAATCAAGAGACCATAGAGATCACAGAAAAGAAAAGAAACTTTCTTTTTATGTGGTCATGGAAGATTATCACAACAGTGATAAATCGTACTCTTAATCCTAATACGAAAAGTACAGATTTTGCGTAGTTAATCTTACTAACTTACGTATTGGAAGTCGGCAATTTAAAATTTAGCCGTGCCGGCGTAGGCCAATATAATCTAGATTTAATAAATCTATTATGTATATCTAGATGATGACATGAAGAGCCCTCCTTTCCTGTTAGGTCTGCGTCTGTTTATTTGACAACAAATGTGACTAAGTGCTGCTGAGCATATGCATCTCCCAAATCACGTAATGAAAACGTAGTTCCGTAAATTCTGTCCATCCAATGGATGACTGGAAGAGATCGCTTTTAGTTATTTAAAACTTTGTAAATACGAGTATGCTTATGTATTCCGGATATCAATATAAAATTTTGGTACCATTGATCTGATCTTATGATGGAACCAATGTCTCCAAGGGGGCATTAGAAAGTTTTACCACTATGCTATCGTTTCCTTGCGATGTTTTCCTGCACCGACAGCTCAATCTCATTGTTGGTATTTGAACCCACACCCTTCGGATTGGGATTCGAACGGGCCTACCACTGAGCTATCATCGCTAACGATGTTTCTGTCTACGATAGAGCATACGTAGGCCCAGAAAAAACCAACGATCAAACTCTAAACTTAATATCTCACGCATTTGATAGTCAGCAAACTCTTAAATAACTTTAATCCTTACTAATATTATAAAAGCGAAAGTAACTCTGTCTCTCTGTCTGGATGTTTGTTCGCTTTTCACGACTAAGCCGCTAAGCCGATCTTAACGAATTTTGACAGGATGATAGTGTACATCATATGGACGGACATAGGGTACTTATTCTCCCAGAAAATGCGGGAAAATTGGAAAATCGCGGGTAGCACCGCGGGATTCAGCTAGGTATATTCTTTAAACTCTTTAAAGCAGTTACCTACATTCTTATCGTTGTTAGATACCATCAAACAAACTATAATTTAGAATACAATAGATGAATTACAATATTTCAAACGTGTCTTATCAGTATGCTTGAGTAGCTACTTTAGCAGTGATTCAGTGTGACGAACTAACTGTCAGATATTCTGTGCGATGATGTCATCGGAGATTGGTCGTGATTGACCAAGTAACGTGTTATCGTACTTCAACTGAGAGACCTATAATATTGGCTTCGGTTAAACACTTATCTAGATATAAAATACATTTTCTCAAACATCAAATTCAAACACTATTTTTTTATTGAAAAATTGCTTGCGATTGACCTCTCTCGCCTTATTATTATTTATTATATTATTTAAACGATGATGCGGTCTATGATAGAGCGTGCTTGTAGAAGAAACCGACTGTACACACCACATTTATGATGCGAATCATGCGATGAAATTGCCATTATCGTTTCCTAAGAACTATAATCTAGACATTAAAAGCTGGGGTGCAAGTACCGTTCTTTTATCGATCGTCAAATTGACAGTTGAGGTCGTCAAATTCGATAATATGCCATTTTTTCAGTACTCGCTGTGATCGATTCTATGGCATTTTAGCGAATTTGACGATCGATAAAGAACGGTACTTGCACTTCTGAATAGCAACGTGCTTCATCCTCGGTCAATCTGTCACTTACCACCAGACGAGTTGGTGGCCAAACGTAGACCTATGCAGTAAAAAACGTCTCCGAATATTTGTTCATTATTGTCGAGGTGTTTCCGTGAAAATTCACACTATTTGTTTTATGCCATAGGTGGCAAACAAGCAGACAGCCTGCCCGATGGTAACCTGCCACCGTTGCCTAGGGATACTTGTAACACCAGAAGCATCACAAATACGTTGCCGACCCTTTAAGACTCGCCTTTTCTAGAACCCGATTCTTAATAGTTTCACGAAAAGACCGTAGAAGGTGGCTCATTCTCAGATAGCCCGTTGGTCCAGTTGGTAGTGAACCTAACTTCTGAGCTTGAGGGCGTGGGTTCGATTCCCACCTAGGACAATCATGTATGTGATGAACATTTGTGTTTGTTCTATATCTGGTAGTTAATATCTATTTAAGTATATGTATTTAAAACTATATATGTATGTATATCAGTCCCTGGCAGCCATATCACATGCTTTGCTTAGTTAGGGGTCAGATGACCGTATGTGCCAAAATATCCCGAATATTTATTTATTTATTATTTATTCCACTGGGAGCTCATTCTCATTTCCACTGGTCTATGATAGGTGGACGAGTTTTCAGGTGCCAACACCTGAAAACTTGTCTCGGCTCGGCTAGATATTATTATGCTATATGATAAAAACGCGACGCCGGCATCAGATCAAACAGTTCTAACACTCTCCGTTGTAAATGCGCTAAAAGATACATAGAGACCCAACGTCTCTGAATTCGAGAAAAGTAATAAACAAGCCTTCATCTTCAGCATGTAGTATCAACCCACTACTGGATATAGGCTTCCTCTCCCTTATTATCTGTCCCAGGCTAAAAATACAGACTTTGACGGAAAGCAATTGTGCATTGATGAACTCACGTAGGTATCCCTCGGCTTCGCCATCCCTTACTGTGTTACTGTCTATAACGTTCCTTTATCACGTTTTTTTTGTCACAACTGAATATCTGAACATTATCATCAACCACATTCCACCCACTGCTGAGTTTAGGTCTCCTATTATTTTTTTAGTTATAAAAGGTCAGTAACGTATTTATGCCTCTCGTATTACCAAGGACGTTATAAACCCCAATAACGTCCTTGGGTATTACAGATCGATAGACGACGGCGAGTGCTTACTATTAAACAGCCCGTCTGCTTGTTTGCAACGCGATAGTAATAAAGGAATTGTGTAGGCAATAGGGAATATGCATGTGGTTTAAATCTGGTTGAAATATTTTTTTTCCGAATCTTTATTGTTCTGACTTTATATCTAAAAGTTTTTTTTTTTATTTATTTACATTTTAATTGCTTAAAATATTAAATAAAAAGTGCAAAATATAAGAGGGAAATTCAAATTTGCGAAACGCTTCACCATTGGTCGAAACGAAACGTGACGTCAAAAGCCACAACATTGCCTTTAGCGGCGTCGATATTCATACTGTTTTAGTAGTGTTTGAGAGAAAAATCGTTTTATATTGAGTTCCTGTAGTTTTTTCCATTAGCTAGTGTAATTTTAGCGTTCTCGTGAGACTAGAGATCATTTAGGACGATGACTGAGACTGGTTTTGTCAAAGCACAATCGGACAATCTACCAAAAATATTTAGATGCATTCATAATGACAGCATATTTTGCATCAAATCCAGATTTTACAGTTGCTGAGATCAAAGGAGTGAAAGCGGCAAGGTAATTGTTATAATCCATGATATATTTTAATCCATTACATAGGTTTTTACACATAAATGCACTCGGCAGTAATTACCAAAACATAACCTATAAATAATCATTGGTCATTAAAATTGTTATGAATTTGCTGCTCTACTGTCTATATTATAATAATTTATAAGTAATTATACCTAACATTACTTACATTATTACATTAGTTCCGTAATTTTCCGTGAATTTTTAAGTTTTTTTTTAAAATGTGAATACTGTTTACTCTAAATACTTAATGTACCTACTTATTGTTTGTTTGTTGAGTGCATAATATTCAATACTAAACATACTTCTAACTCACACCATGCTATCAAAATATAACATACTTACATTGAAATGATCTTCACAACAATGCAAACATGATGTTGGAGATACTTCATCTCTTCTCATAACCTTACACCATTGTTTACGTATTTTCGCATCTCTTGGAATAGGAAAAAAACACTTTATCGGGTGTATTCCTAATAGTGTTTGTACACTTTGGCACAAGACGATA
The DNA here is from genome assembly GCA_914767915.1 of Agriopis aurantiaria. Lineage (NCBI taxonomy): Eukaryota > Metazoa > Arthropoda > Insecta > Lepidoptera > Geometridae > Agriopis > Agriopis aurantiaria. Next base: position 3,174,375 of record OU611988.1, read on the forward strand.
CCTATAAAAATGTTTTTTAGCTTCTTCCATGGTCTGGATATCAATAAAACTGAAAATCTGTGTGAAATAACTGTATCGTCTATAGTAAACAAACACAGAACGTGGCTTCTGACGTCATCCAAGGCCCGCGAAAAATTGCGGCGTTCAAACAGCTCAAATTTATTCAATGTTTTAAATATTATTTTAAAAATTAATTTGAGCATATCCAACTGTAATTATATTTTTTACTATGATATAACGATGTAAACAGTTAATTAAAAATATAAAAAAAACACATGCATATTCCCTATTGCTATCGATAGTGATTGTATATTTAGCTCGTTTACTCAGTTTGAGTATTTACGGAACTCTTAGAGGAAACTCTGCTAGTTACCAACTTTCCTGGTACAAACAGGTCCGGCTCAATTGTGATGTGAAACAAAGATGTGGCAATTCCAGCTACGTGCTCATTACTGCAGTAGGTATTGTTTATCGTGTAAGCAAAGTATTGCGAAAAAAGGTTGTTACATTTTTCGACTTTAAAAACAATGATGATGGGGACCTCCTTTCGGCTTATTACCAATATTCTGTGTAACCTTAAAAAATCGCAAGGAAATCACAATAAAATTATTTAGCAAGTAAAACTGAAATTAAACACTTTTTTATCGCGTGTATTTTACATTATTTTGATTATTGAAGCCTCGAACGTTTTGCAGAATCCGTGGTCTCTAGACTAGATGACGGATATAGAAATTTAATGAAATGATTTACGAGTATCTACCGCCAACGATTTTTATTCAAAGCCTTTCTTTGTACGCTGTCGCTCACGGTGTCCAGAGGTCTTGCAGTTCTGCGCCGTGGTTGAAATTATATTGATTTGATGACTGGATTCGAAGCAGGTGGTACTTGTCAAGTCATACATCCTCTCTATTAAAATACTACGATTTAAATAATATCTACTAACTTATATTCCAAAACTAGCTCTCGTTTTTAATAGCATGTAGTCTGCACCTATAATTGTGGTGGCGTTTAGTTTATTTCTTGTGCCTTGTCTCCGTCATGTTAAGCAAGGACGTACATCATGTTGGTGTTCATTAATAAAATAACATAAAATATATTATGGATGTTTTTTTAATTAAAATATATTATTGCCTCGCGCAGCATCTTTTGTATATACCTACCGGTAATCCTTAGCAAGAACTAGACTGGTCTATTAGAACGGCTTAGTTATAACTATTGAGATCTTGATCTATTAGGCTAACATCGAATATAATGTGGCTTTCTTTTATAGCTGTGGTCTGATTGTTCAGTAGTCTTGTCTGTCATCGTGAGTTAGGTACAAGCTCAGGGTACAAGTAAGGTAATGCCAGTTTCTCCGCATTGATTGATTGATATATCGTATACATAGACAGTGATCATCTAGCCGTCTACTAAACGACTTTCAATTCGAGATTTCTTATGACCAAGCAAAATCTTGGCTAAGCGATCAAATACCTATACTAATACACAGCAAATTTATGCAAAAATAAAAGCCGACTTTACGGGAAATTTATGAAATTCAAGTAAACGAGATTCCACCTATATTTTCCACAGTTAGAGGTGGAATATTTTCTATAAATATAAGTGAGCTTTTTTGAAGTCGATTAAAAAGTACATACCTAACTATATTTCAATATTTGTACAGGAGGTTCATTGTCATGCCTACCTATTCTTTATTGCTTTAAATAATACGATAACTGAACTAAATTGGCCAAAGTAAGGTCTGGACTTTTATAATATACGCATATACTCGGTCCAAGATTTTAAGCTCTTACAGCTGCAATAACACTGAACTCTTAAACTGGAAAGAAAACATTTTCCTTCAATATTTCACTGTAGTGTATTGGTACCAGTTATAATCCTACTTTAAAACCTCAGACAAAAGTGATTAAGGTTTTCATTCAACTTTTTAAAATCGACCGCAATTGTTAAAGCTAACAAACTTAGGTACTAAAAAAAGTAAAATGTTGAAACTTCTAACCAAAATGCAGCATTACCAATGTTATCACCCCAAAGTTATTATGTGCAAGTGAGCATGAAAATTAACGACCGAAAACACGATCTTTTGTCGAAGTTACCCGAATCGTAACGACTTTCCCATAAAATGTACTGCTTTCTAATTGTTACCTTTTGCATTCTTTTGTGAATGGTTTTAAATATTTTAACTATATAATTATTACTAGCTGTGATGGGTTTGTATCCACGGATCCCGGTATCGGTTTTATTAGCCACGGATCCGGGCGAGTTGTATCCACTGATACCGTGATCCGTTTCCTTCAAAAAAAACAATTTGATTGCTATCTCTTTTTGCTTGCTGTATTTTTTTAGTTTTCCCACATTTCCTAGTAGCCTATGTGATTCACACTATACTCTCTTCTTGTCACAACAAGATTCGTGTAATGCTGAAACGTTAACAAACACACATCGAGATCTACAGAGAGACTTGCATTACAATAGCGTGATTTTTATTCTTTGCTTGAATCTATTAGGAGAAAATCACCAAGAAAATTTAAAATAAAAACCGCCGAAATCTGTTCATAATTTCCCCTCCAAACCCCTAGAACGGAATTTTGCATTAAATTATCACGCCGTTATTTACATTCCAAACAGATAAGGTAGGTTAAACAGATTAGATACCTGGCATTCAACGTGCATCATACGCATAATATCCTGATTGTAAAATCTCACAGTAATTCATGGCGATAAAGCGAAGTGCATTTGGACAAAGAATTTGAAATGACGTCACGGGCTGACCTACCTTCGGAATGAGTCACAACTGTCTGCGAACCTAAAGGGTGGAAATGGACTTAACAAGCATGAAGACTATACATATAACATCATATAAATTCAGTTTTAGGTCTTACCTATGTACCTAGAGCTACTTTTTAAACAAACTATATAATTCTGATCTATTATTATTTTGTTGTAATCTACAACAACTATAAGCAACAACAGTTTGCTCTGGAATTACTAAACGATATTTAAAATCTCTATTTATGTACTTATTTGATTTACTATTTTTGCTAGAATTAGCATTTCTAATAACACTATTAGCATTCCTAATAACATCTGTATTTTAAACAAACCACCAAATCTACCCAATAAAAATGCAATGTATAATCAGTATGTTGTATATTTTTTCTCGTTGTTTATGTTTATTATTGGCATTATGCGGTTTTACAATAAAAATATTTGATTATTGCTTCGTAGAGAAAAATAAGGCGTGCACTCATGTCGTAAAGGACATTCCACAGGATTTCGTTATCACATTCTTAATGTTTTACCTTGAACATAAAAGTTTATTATTGATTCTAAAATGCGTTTCTCAATGTAGAGCTTTTCCAAAGACTCTCTCGAACATCATAAGTCATATTTGATAAAATTTAAATTTACATGTCAAAAATATATGTTCACTTAAAATGAGAAAAAGACAATAATAATTAATCATCGACCTGCTTATTCGACATGATCGTCATTTACGGTTATCCTTATTCCATGCACTGTTAGGTAAAGTATAGTCATCTCTCTTGGCATCTATTTCTATCATATTTTAATCGGATTAAGGATCAAACTGGTCACAAAATATTTAAAAATTCAAGTTTTACGAGCATCTCCTGTCTACTACCTATACATATTTGTGTTCAGGAGTGAACTTGTTCCTAAAGCCTTGAACAGGTTGAGCGTTCCGCGTCGGTTGGCCCCTGACGCCGCTCCCAGAGCCTTGTATTAGCTAGACAACATGCAGCTCTATTGTGTTGCACATCCAGACATAATTACAATGAAGATAGTTATAAATGTTAGAGAATCACAAAGGCATAAACCAAATAAAAGCTGTGGAATATTGAATAAAATAAATTCAGGTTTGAGCTCGAGCGAGCGTTTGTCATAGTAATATTTTATGCATGGTTGCTAAACTCTTTTAGCTTTAACTTGCCTGGTACTCCACAGACCATAAATGCAGTGGCACTCATTAGATCATCATCATCATAATCACCCTTTAACATTCCACTGCTGGACTTTTAGCCCTCCCCCGAAAGGGCGATTGGGCCATATCCACCACGCTGGCCCAGTTGCGGGTTGGTGAATTCACATACGCCAATGAATTTCTTCTCCGTACGTATGCAGGTTTCCTCACGATGTTTTCCTTCACGGAAAAGTCAGTGGTATGAAAATCAGTACATAAGCTCCAAAGAGCTCATTGGTACGGGCCCGGGGTTTGAACCCGCGACCGACCTCACGCTTTCAAGTCTAGTGGTCTCCAGATAGGCTATCACGGCAGTCATTTGATGCATTTAGATAGCCCGTTAGTCCAGTTGGTAGTGAACCTCCCTTCTGAGCTTGGTTGGGGGCGTGGGTTCGATTTCCACCTAGGACAAACATTTATGTGATGAACATTTGTGTTTGTTCTATATCTGGTTGTTAATATCTATTTAAGTATGTATTTAAAAACTATATATGTATGTAGGTATATCAGTCTCTGGCAGCCATATCACAAGCTTTGCTTAGTTTGGGGGTCAGGTGACCATGTGTGAAAAAAGGTCCCGTATATTTATTTCATAATAGGTACTGAGTTCCTGAATTATAATAAAGTAAATCGACCTAATGTAATTTTCCAGCAGGCTTGAGGTGGTGCACCAGCAGGCTTGAGGTGGTGCACCAGCAGGCTTGAGGTGGTGCACCAGCAGGCTTGAGGTGGTCTGGCACGTTGCATTTTTGTTTTCTACCCTGTTATTTTTGGTTTGTTGTTTTATCAGTTTTATACACAAAATAAGTTGCACAAAACTTAGCATTATTCAAGTTTATATTTATGCGTCCAAGACCTTGATCGTCTGTGGACGCCATTTTTAATGGTTTTACGGCCTCAAATTAGTTGTGCGTGGGACTGGATTTATAGACCTTCGGTATTCAATGTGCTTGATCAATATAATTCGTTTAAAAATATTTGAGTATTGTAGAATAGACTAACGAACTCGCTAAAGCTTTCGGGGGGAGCTTAGTTTCCATTACAGATTTGATCGCTGTGAACTGTTATCTAACATTGATATACAGCTCAGAATATTAAGTCCTTTTGAGATTTGCAGCATAGATTTAAGATCATTAATGATAAAACAGAAATAGAATGAAAAAAGTGCATAGTTTTAGGTAGAAAGTATTTTTATTTTATTTAAAAGGTTGTACCACACTTTAGATATTTTTTTACTACTATTTTAATGTTATAAAACATCATTTATTCAATAAAAATTACAAGTAAAAAAAACTACTTAAATTTTTTTTTTTACTAAAACTATTCTAACAAGCCGCTACCAGTGGGTAGCGTTCCCAAAATGCTGGCAGCATTGCCACGTTGTATGGTAATGCGGGAGTTTTGGCGCCAACGCGGAAAAAACATGTCGGCTCGTTGGATTATTTTCCTAAACTTGTGTATTTTCGAGTGTTAATGTGTACTAAATGGTGAATTATTATTCATTAAGTGCTGGTAAACGTGCTCGAGTGTGGGCAAGTGATATAACGAGGTGAAACGTGTCTTTTCGTGTTGTTTCCAAAACACCATAGGAGCCTCTTGTAAAGTCTTCACCACTTTACAGGGGCATGAGTTCGACTTGACCGTGACTTACTTAGCTTGACTCTGACTGTGACTATGACTTGTTTGACGCTAATAAGACAAAATGAACTGTTTAATATTACGAGTAAAGGACATTGAATCCACGCTCATGAAAATTTTAACAAAAAAAAAAAAAAGTATGGTAATGCGAGTTTTTTGGCGCCAACGCGGAAAAAACATGTCGGCTCGTTGGATTATTTTCCTAAACTTGTGTATTTTCGAGTGTTAATGTGTACTAAATGGTGAATTATTATTCATTAAGTGCTCGTAAACGTGCTCGAGTGTGGGCAAGTGATATAACGAGGTGAAACGTGTCTTTTCGTGTTGTTTCCAAAACTCCATAGGAGCCTCTTGTAAAGTCTTCACCACTTTACAGGGGCATGAGTTCGACTTGACCGTGACTTACTTAGCTTGACTCTGACTGTGACTATGACTTGTTTGACGCTAATAAGACAAAATGAACTGTTTAATATTACGAGTAAAGGACATTGAATCCACGCTCATGAAGATTTTAACCAAAAAAAAAAGTATGGTAATGCAAAATAAAGGCCAGCATTTTGGTCACAAGTTGCTTCGACCAGTCGCCCTGATATGTCTTTAAATATTCGATGGGCTCCTGGTCCCCACGGTCCAAGCGTCTCGACCCCAAAAGGCTCAAATATATACCGCTATTGAGCGTACTATATTTGCGCTTTTTGAGGCTAACGTTATAAACAATTCAAAAGTATGACGGACGGGTCGTAAAGCCGTATGGTGCAGGTTCGATTCCTGCCCGTGGTCAAATAATTTCAATGGATTTTAAGTAGCAAATAATTAAACATAATAATAGCATATTTTATAAACAAAATACAAGCTGGGTAACTAACACTAAAACCTAAACTACTTAGCTGAGACAGTTGGACTGCCCATAGACCGTTAAAGTTCGAAAGACAATCCATATGCTCAATCCCACAACCAGTTGGTACGTAGAGGGAGAAAGGAATCTATGAGTTGGTAGGTACTCAACATGCTGTCAGCATTACCACGATGAATGGCAATGTTTATGCATTGAGCCAGAAAAACGTCAGCAGCATTGATCATATTTATAAGCTTACTAGCTGCGCCCCACGGTTTCACCCGCGTAGTGACGAAAAATGGCGATGATGATGATGATGATGAAAAGAAGCCTATGTCACTCTCCGGCCCTTGAACTATTATATACCCATGCAAAAAATCAGATCAATCCGTTGCTCTGTTGCTGCGTGAAAGAGGAACAAACAAAACATCAAACTTTTCGCATTTATAATATTAGTATGATATTCAAAAATGTTTAAAGCCAGCCTAGTTATTAGTTTGATAAATCGTTTAATAGTTGCACGTATAATATATGCAAATTGTCCATCGTCAAATTTGTTCGCAGAATTTGTCGAGGTTGTCTAGTTATTACATTTTATTGCAACTTGTAAGTATTTAGTTTTAAACTATCACGCTTGTTCACTACAGTTATATGATTATTTACGGGATATTTACCATAGTAAGGTTGTGGAATGAGCTCCCGATATTATTATTATTGTTTTTTGAGTTGTGCAATATTTTGCAATCATACCACTATTTTAGTTAATCTGCTTATTTACCCATGTCGATTCACAAATGCTATATAAAATGTAGGTAAATATTAAGATTATTTTATTATTTTGCATTTACGATTGCAACTGAATTTTAAACATGTTTCATATTATAAATATATTGTAGGTCATTTGTTTATTTTTTTTACGACCATCCAAAAGTGATAGTCATACCTTTTTTTTTTTAATAATTCATAGTCTTGCGTTTGACCACCATCACGCCTGATGTTAAGTGATGATGCGGTCTACGTTGAAGCACGCTTGCCTAGAAGAAACCGGTACACTCGATAACTTTTCCAGAAATTTCATGTCATCATCTAAGATATTTTTACCTGTAGATAGGTTGTGCCCGCCACCATAATATTGACTAGACAAATGCAAAGCTGATGGTTGTCCGACTTCGTTCAGCCGTCTCCCCCAGTCACGCACTCCGAGTGTCCACAACAAATTGTATTTTAATCTCTTTCTAACAACAGATAGGTATAGCGTAAAAAGTCTTTCATCTTCTTTCCCTTATTTCACAAAATGCACATATTATACGTGCGTAGGTAAGTAGATATGCTGCGTTTAGTCAGGTTTTAAAGCTACGTTGTTCGCCTATAACGTCTCTATTATTACATGTCACTGGTCATCATCAAGAAAAAAATATGTAACATGTTTCCACTAATCGTCTTCTCTGATGTCATCTGCGGCGTCATTTTTAGCCATTACATCAATCGCTGTTACACTTTGACTTGAGATTGTGATGTTATCATTACAAAACTGATTTCTTTACAACTCTATTAAACCGGCAATAACGAAGTCTATTTTATAATTACAAATATGGAGAGATACCTCGATCTTGAAAGCTTAAGTTTAATCATCACGGTCAATCACAATAAAAAAAATAAAAAATTGTTTCGAACTTTGATAATCAAAGCTTACTTTGATATTTTCTTGAAACTTTGTTTTAGAGCGTTTTGCTAAAAATAAAATTTAGTAACCATAGTAGGATGTATTAATGTAAATGTCTTTTATGGTGAAAACATCTCAGGCGAACCCTTACCGAGCTGCTAGAAAATTCACATGCACAAGGTACTCGGTCTACCTATTGCAAAACCTGATCAACGAGTTTTAGTCTAAATATAGCCTGAAATATTCACTGAGTTAGGCACATACTTTCCATTTCGTTCTAACTAGGTACGTTTTTCTCTGTCGGGCCCGGTAACATCGGCGCTTGCGCAAAAATAGTATTATGGTTTAGCAATTTTTTGGATGATTGAATGACGTTTGATTGATAGTTTGGGCAGTGTTGAGCTTTTAATTGGTTTTATTGATGGGTCTAATAAATAGGTCATTAAACCAGTATAACGGGTTTTTATGGACTAAGAAAATTGTTATTTGGTTGTTTCTCAAGATCTATTAATTCGTTAAAAGTGTATTTGAGTCCTCAGGATTTATTTCGAATTATTTAGTATTCATTCGGCATTCTTCAGGATTTATTTGATTTCGTCAAAAATTCAGGATTCATAATTTAACTATATTTTTACATAATATCAAACGCATTTATTATATCTTATACTAATTATATCTTAAACTAATTAAATAATCTAATTCTAATTTCTAATTAGCTGTTATTAGCAGTATCGGAAGGTAATAGGTATATTCAGTTAGTCTGTACACCATTTCTAATTCTAGAAAGCTTTCTTCCGTCCGCAGTATCTCACATCTCTCGACATTAGTGCATTTTGCTACACTGGTTTTCTAAAGGACCAATAAAATCTAAACTTGCATCTCAATCGAAACCACTCTCTATTTAAATGACTATACGGCTTTAAATCTAATTTAGTGTTCGTATAAAAAGAGATAAAAAAGCTGTATATAGCTATCTGCGGTCTTTAGCCGGGCCATGTTTATTATTCCATTACTTCTCTTTTATGGTAAGAGGAACATTATCAGTTGTACGTGCAGATAATGTTCTAATAAAGTCTTCTGTAGAAGCTGAGCAAATAAAAAACTTTATCTTCGGACTGCCTTAGGCCATTTTTAAACGAAGAAGGTAACACTAAGTTTTCTTTGTAATGAATGGTATTAATAATAATAAATCTATATCCAATAAAGATCACATAAAAATTAACAATAGAGATACACAATATGAGAAACCCAAAATATATATTCAGTGGGCCACAAACTAGGCTAAGCCTGTATCTTGGGTACCCTATTGGTTATTGCTTCTCTGAAATAATAGCAAAGGTTAACCATGATGTCATCGATGAGTAAAAGTAACCTACAGAGCTTTGGTCACGTACATTCGTGCTGCTAATATTATTTATCTTAATTTTACAAAAAGGTGTCGAGATTATTATTAAACGTGTTCTAACTCCCTCTAGGTCTCCTAGCCCTTTGATTATGTATAGGTGATTGATTATTATGTACCTATGTCCAAGCCTTGCTACTCATGATCAAGTCGTTCCTACATCATTGCTACTCCCGGTCTAAATATTATGTCAAAGATAAGTACAACATTTAAAAAAAACGGACAAGTACGATTAGAACAAAAATAAAAATAAAACAAAAAAAAAGTTGAAATATTGAAAGACAAACTTAACTTTGTAGTCGACAATAAGGTCCTTCCATACATACCAACTATAAAATGTAAGTCTGTAATTGCAAAACTTTTTTATATATGTATTGTGCTGTAAGGCCTTGCCTCTTGCCAAATTTCATGATTCTAGCTCCACGGAAAGTACCCTATAGGTTTTAATTCCCTTGTGAAATCGCAAAATATACGGCATAAATTTCTTTTGATCGCGTTGACTCAAAAAAATAAAACTTGTAAGTTTGATTTTTTCATAGCTGAAAGAAACCGTAGTTGATATAGATACATTGATACCTTTAGGTACGCGTTCTTGAGAAAAACGGTCTTGACAGACGGACAGACGGACAACAAAGTGATCCTATAAGGGTTCCGTTTTTTCCTTTTGTGGTACGGAACCCTAAAAACTGTTCAATTTAACAAATAATATGTCCTACTTAATTGAACCACAAACAGCCTAGGCTAGGATCGTGCTTTCGTTATTACATACGTTGATGAATCGCGCAAACAGCAAGCACTAGGCCTCATGATGACCTCATGGTATACGACTGCTTCATATTGAATTTAAACTCTATAAATTCCATACTCAGAGTGCATTTTAAATTTTGCCTAGAAATTGCACACTATAGAATGCTGGAGCGAATTCGCAAGAAATGCGTTGTCGACTGTTTAAGTGTTGTTGCAGCGGTTGTTGAGTTCCAAATATTTGGAAAAGTTATATATTGTCATCTTGGTGAAGAAAAACATCGTGAGGAAACCTGCATACATACGAAGAAGGAATTCAATGGCGTATGTGAATCCACCAATCTGCACTGGGCCAGCGTGGTGGATATGGCCCAATCACCCTCTCGGGGGTAGGCTAAAAGTCCACCAGTGGACTGTTAAAAAGCTGATTATGATGATGATGATATATTGTCATAATTTATTAAAAACTTCTTGTATTTCATATTTCATGTTTTCTTCAAAATATAAATTATAATATTTTTATTGGTTTTAGTTCAAGGTTCTTTGGCAAACTCAGAAATGTAATAGAAAATATCAGGCTGCTAAAAACTCCAAACAATATTAATTTGATCATGCAAAAAAACGGTTGCATATTTTGCATAATTAGATAAGTACAGTTGTAAGTAGTACGTATATAAATATATTTTTAACATTCCAATACAGATCATATCGCAAAGCAATAAAATATTTAAATAAAGAGCCTGGTATCGCTTCAGAATTCATTTTAAAGCAAGCAATTAAAGGTCATTCCGATTGGTATCTTTTGAACTGGTTTATGAGAAACAAACTAATCATTTCGAAGATCTGTCAAGTCAAGATCATCGTGGATCAAGATTGAATAGAAAAATAAAACTACACAACAGAGCCGAACTTAACGGGAAATAACTTTTTTTATAAATGAAATCAATTATTCTAAACAATAGGGTACTTGACTGTATTAAAAATATTATGCCAATTGACGCCATCCATAAACATGACATAATGAAAAAGCATATTTCATTGATTTTTTGATAAAAATATGCTTATTTTTTGTAAAAAACGCGATTAAAATAACTGTATTTTCGACATTTGATCACGTGATCGAAAACGGTCTGTAACTGGCTTCATCCCTAGTGACGTCACACAAATCTAAACAAACAGATTTTGTATTGATATTTGCGAATTTAATGTTGTAAAGCTATTTTGAGAGCGATTTATCCAGAAATTTTCACCAAAAACAGTCCGGAGGTTAAATGTGAGAAGAATGGAGAAACATTTTGTGGAAGCAGACAGCAGTAACTTACCCAAAATTAATGTTTTTATGGTTGCATATTTCTTTAATAATAATCCACGTCATTGTTTCTACGCTGCAGAACTCAAAACGTAAAAACTACAATGTCAGTATTAATTTTTAATTGTTCTCCAAGCAAAACATTCAATCAAGTTGTACAAAAAGTATGGTTGTAGTAAGTGGATATCACTATTTTGTTAGGTTATGTCGAGCTTTACAATGTTTAAAAAGAAAGTAACAGTACATAAAATAGTAATGCAATAAAAACACAAATTATAATAGAAATATATAGACTCAAATATGTACCTCAAAATGATCTTCGCACATAGAAACACTTGAATTAGCTCCAATACTTTTGGGTTCTCTACGAGCTACTTAGTTCCAACCTTAGATTGATTCCAACCACTTTTTTCGAGTTATGGGGAGTTTTGGGTCCATTGGAACAGGAACAAATATTTTTTCGGGTGTCTTTATGGAAGTATTTGTACATTTTGGCACTACACAATATTTATAAACCATTACTTCTATTAGAAATTAATTAATCATCAAACTTTTGCAGCCTGGCTGCAGTTGTTTTGTTTTGTGTGACGTCAATCGTCGCTCGACCGGAGCTATGACGCAGGTCTGCGTTTTGGCGCGATCTTTTTTTATTCAAACTTTAACATCGATTTATATCGCAAATACGACTGATATCCAGAAAATATAAATGCAGTATACATTATTTTATATCAGACAATAATGTGCAATAGTTTCCCAAAAGTAGTCAAATACCCTATTCCACGATTTATATTGAATCATCTGTCTGGGACTCGCTTAACTTAGAAGAATTTTTTGGTAAGTAAATTGTAGTACAGAGTCGAATGGTAACTCCCATTTTTACTTTGTTTTAGTTAGTCCGCCGTAGCTTTACCTATTGTGTGAAAATTTCAACTGGCTATATAATTATTACGGTTCAAAAGCCGTTTAAAGGTACGACAGACGGACATCGTAGCTTTAGTAATATGGTCCCTTTGACAACTTTTGGGTACGGAATCCAAAAATAATAAATAAGTATACCTATATTAAGTATTAACGTACTTACCTAGTACCGTAGAGGGTTAGTATACTTAACCTATGCCTAGTACAGACGACTTTATGTTGATAGGATGACAATGATGTAAGATGACAAACTAACGTGATTAAAATTTACGAGTTTCGTGACACTGACATACGACTTAGCGTAATATTTTATTGACAATGACTTAATTATGAAAGAATGTTATCCAAACTGTGTATCCAAAGTATGATGACAAAATTGGCCCTGGTTGGGCATTAGCTCAGATTAGAATACGGCGTTGTCGGTATCCCGTCAGTAGTAAGAGCCTACTAATAAGGGAACGATTAATGGCAGTATAACTATTACGAATTACGGCTTAGCTAAAGACTGGTGACGGGCAACAGCGTCACCAGTGTGAGAAGCTACGCCCCTGCGGTCGCCAACCCGCATGCCTAGCTAGTGTTGACTATAGGCAAAACCTATACACGAAACAACAATAAACGAAAGCCGATGATCCGGCTGACTGACGTGCCTTGGTATAAGTCTATGTCCTGCAGTGGACTAATGGCTGATTATGATGATGTTAAACTTGTAGCTTAAACAACAAGAGCAAATCGAACAAGAAGCTTAACTTGAGCTTTCATGTACTTACTAGTTGTTTTATTATTTGTAGGCAAATCGTGTCTTGATCTTATATGATTTACAAAACAAAGGTCATGTCCTCTTTTCTATTTCTATGAACTAAACGAACGTGATCTTGACAGTCAGATATTTGACCTCAAATGTAAATTAGTGCATAGTCTAATAAATCGACACATGCTAGCAATTACTAGAAGAGGAAACCTCAAAAGATCTTGTGGATGGAAACTTTGACAAATGTACAGGAAACCAAATTATTCGGACAATATGACATAATCTTGTTATTAGACAAGGCCACAATATTATAATTGTAGATATCCATAATTTCATATATTTTCATACAATTAAATACAATATATTTTTGTCATATATCACATAGTCTGTAAAATAAAGACCATGCAATAAAATTTTACTGGTATCTATTTCAGTGCCTTGCTTTTTTTCTCGACATAAAACCTGTGTGTGTACCTAAGTATGCAAATGTCGTGGATTATTTAAATATGCTGATTTTATTATAGGTTCATATATTTATAATAGTTCTCATAATATCATAGTATCTTTTGCCAGACTAATAGACTAATAAGATAGAATAGAATCAAAATAGACTATGATCTCAATAAGATAAAAGAGCTGACAATACCAAGAAATAACAGTTATAAAATGAGCTGTCGACTGTCAAATAACATGGCAAAATATGGCTTGGGTACCGAGAAAATCTCGAAGCGACATCTCAATGCATAAATATTATGAAAGATCATCGACATCATGCTATATTAGGATCTGTGGCGAGTGACGATTATCTTAACAATTACATAACAACCAGACAAAAAAAAGAAGCTAAAACGAGTTTACGATTTGTATGATTTGTTAAAGCAATATTCCCGAGACAGAATTTACACTTATCTACTGAAATCAAATCGTATTTTTAAAAGTAATGAGTTGTGAACTCTTGCAAATATATAATTGTATACTTACTCTATGATAAAATGGGGATGTTAGTTAAGCACAACTAAAAAACGGAAAATTAACAAAACTTAAAATAAAAACTAAACACTTAAACTAAAAGAGTATTAGTAGAGGTAAAGGTCCCCAGAATGCAGGTAGTATGATAAAATTTAATTAAAAGATCAATCATATCTCAGGAGTTTTTGGCATCAGAGGAAGAAGAAAATTACTGATGCATTATCATAGAACACATATAATTTTAACTCAATAGCTTAAATTAATTGTATAAGAATAAGAAGATGATTAAGAAATTGGAAGCAATGTTATAATTGTAACATACTACCAATTTGAAATGAGAAAATATTTTTTTGTGATTTAAAAACTGTCGGTACCTAATTCTAACAAGTGCGCTGGTATTGAATTGTTATAGGAATTACTAGACTATAATTGTGTGAAAAAACTAACTCAGTCCTATTCCAACTGGCTTCACTTAACAGCCAAAAGCAAGCCAGAGTTAATCTGCATCCTTTAATAGAATATTAGTTCCGGTGTAGTTTACATAGATGATGTAATAATTGTGGCAACGACCGCGGTAGGACCTCGTGCCAAGGCTACAGACGAAAAAGTATAGCAATTGCGCTTTTGTTCGTTGAACATGATGAATGGAAATATAATGTGAATGTTTTATGGTGAAACATTTAATCGTATATTATAAAATTTACGAGCGCAGCGAAATGTTGTTTAACATTTAAGTTCAAAACTAACTGCTGACTCTGCAACTGTGAAAGACAAACGTGGCGCTAACCACCAGGGACTTACTCGCCTTGTCGCAGTGCTATAAAAAGATAGAAGTTGAGCAAGCAAACCAAATTGCTCCAAAAGTTATCAGACAAATTGCAAATCAAATCCTACTTGACCTTTTTGATTTGTCTGGTTTAAACGGTTGCTAAATTAAAGCTTTTTTAAAGCACTGTTGCAATGCAACATTCTGCCTTCTGTTATTTATTATGTACTAGCTGTGCCCAGCGGCATCGCCCGCGTAGTGATGAAAACTGGTGATGATGGTGAACCTATGTCACTCTCCAGCCCTCGAACTATACCCATGCAAAAAAACAAGTCAATCCGTTGCTCTGTTTCTGCGTGAAAGAGGAACAAACAAACTAACAAACAAACACACTTTCGCATTTATAATATTAAGTATGTTTGTGCCAAGCAAATAATAGTGCAGTTTGCATCTATCCGACATCATGAAGGTCCGATAAAATATAAATGACGGTTAATTTCTCAATATCTTTTGATTTTATTACCTCCGTCTAACCTAAACTTAATATCAGTCGTATTAAAAATTATATTCTAACTTGTGTGTTGAATATACGGGGTTAGCGTCATACATTGTCGTTATGTTACAAGGCTGCATTAGATCATCGTACAAGCTTGTGGTTAAAGACTTGTTTACTAGTTTTTGCTTTAGATTTATAACGTCTGT
This sequence comes from Agriopis aurantiaria, assembly GCA_914767915.1. NCBI lineage: Eukaryota > Metazoa > Arthropoda > Insecta > Lepidoptera > Geometridae > Agriopis > Agriopis aurantiaria. The sequence goes on from OU611988.1 coordinate 3,190,054, forward strand.
ATGGAGTAAATTGATCTTGTAATGAAATGAAAATTGGCTTCATCACTGATAAGGAACAGAAGCCACTTACCGTAAACGGATTTTAATTTATTCTACCACGGAGCCCTCGTTATGAAATCTACATTTATTGAAGACCTTAGTATAGAGCTCGGGTTTCATTAATTCTTGTCTATGCGAAGGTTTTTTTACTAATTTGTCTATACCTAAATCAGCGTGAATTATATGGCTTACTGCTTCGTATTTATATACCTACATGCTATCTTGTTGGTTCCCAACATACCTTTCCATTGTCCTCGCCATTATCTGATTTATTTCATCGTCCTCATAACCGTTTTATTTTATATCTTAAAGAAGAAATTAAAAAAGCTACTGACACTGAATCGTCGACTGTTGTTTACAACCGGCGACCTTGGCATCGATTCGTTTTCGTCTGTAGCCACGCATCCGTTAGCGCTGTGTAATTTTTTGCCAAGCTTTTAGCCAATGGCGTCCGCAGGCGTGAGGACACATTGAATTGACCTCTCGTTGATTTAGCGCCTTTTTTATGCACTGTGGTGTGTAACATATTATTTCTACGGTAAAGTGTATCCTATTCATATGCCATTTTCTCGTGCAGAATATAGAAAATTATGTTTACTTATCTCTTGTTTTATTTTTCATGAAAGAAGGACAAAGTAACTAGCAGGCAAACATACACACTGTAAGAAATATAGATCGGGCAGTGGTCACAGCAATAATTGAACCTGTATCTAACTCGATTATCTGGAGCAATGGTGATAAAACATTTTTGATTCAATTACCGCAGTTAAGATCAACAGCCTTGAATATCAGAGATCAAACGCAACAAGTAATTTATTATTATTGTGTTTTACTAACCAAAATAAAAATAAAAAATCAAAGGCTGGTGTTGTGATAGCAAATTTCACTATAGATAATCATATAAACCGTATAGAAAATGTACCAATTTATAGGCATTTTTAATAACGCATGCAATAGGCTTGCGTTTGATCTCCAACTCGCCTGATGCTAAGCGATGATGCGGTCTACGATGGAGCACGCTTGCCTAGAGGAAACCGATTCACTCGTGATTTGAAAACACTCCAGATTGTAACTATCGGGGAACACCCATTCAGGCAACGCATTCCACGGACTTACTTTACTTATATGCACATTAATAACTACTTATAATTATAATATGCATCATCAGTTTTTCATTGTCTACTGCTGGACATAGACTATATAATGCACATTATGCATTATATGCATCATCATCATCAGCCAGAAGACGTCCACTGCTGAACATATGCCTCCCCTCTGCATCCACTGGATGCCAGCGACTCTCACTATATATGTCGTCGGTCCATCTATAGTGGGAGGCCTACCTACGCTGCGTCTTCCGGTCCGTGGTCTCCACTCAAGAACCTTTCTTCCCCATCGGTTATCGGTTCTTCGAGCGATGTGGCCTGCCCATTGCCACTTCAACTTGCAAATTTTAACAGCTATGTCGGTGACTCTGGTTCTTTAGCGAATATCCACGTTTCGGATTCTATCGCGCAAAGAAACGCACAAATAAAGAAAAGAAGGTACAAACGCATACATAATACGTATGCATATAATGTATACATATAATGCGTTTATCCGACTCTCACAGTTTCTTGTTTCAAGATTAAAAGCGCCAAAGTTAGGATAGGTAATCTTAATTTAAGTAAAACTTGAATTCCCATCTCAATTTCATCTTAATTCGTTTTAGTATACATAATACGTATGCATTATATACGTATGTTTATCTATGGTATTATGTATGCGTTTGTACTAAAAGGAATTAAGATGAAATTGAGATGGGAAGATAAGTTATACTTAAGTTAAGATTACCTATCCTAACTTTGGCGCTTTTAATCTTGAGGCAAAAAATTGTGAGAGTCGGATAAACGCCTGGAAAACCTTGGCTAGCATTTTATCGACAGGCCGCTTAGTTTATTTTCTATGTACCTATACCTACACTTACATGGCTCATTCACTTGACTCCATAAATTACATCAATGTTAACATGGTGGTTGACCTATTGCCTAGCATACATATTCTAATTACCCATGAGTCAGCTGACGAAGTGACATTGACATTATGGCATGGCGCCATGTTGTGACGTCACTCGCCATCACTCTGTCCGGTCGTTAGCGGTCGTTAGACATTGTTAGATTGTTTGTTACTGAGATTACAACACTGTTTTGCGAGTTTGGGTAGCTACTTATAGTTTCCAGTCTAAAATTGTCCTTGCCATAGACTTAACAGATAGTGAGGTAAGTGATGCGCACACGCCTCACGACTTGCGATTGCAGAGACGATAAGAATCGAGTCCTAAGTCATTTACGTCCTTTGAGTAGGTTTTAAAGGCCTGAGATTAAAAGACTAATTCAAAATAGTCTTCAGTTATAATCTTATGACTCGAGAATTGAGGGTTAAAAGACTTATCTGGCGAGAGGTGTCGATTCTTTTTAACCGCGCGAAGAGAAGTCTCAGATTCTAATGGCTCATGGGACAAGTCGGCATTTCGGCGTGCATGGTTTGTTCGACGATAACTTGCATATACAGGGTGTAAGGGGAACACTCTCGAAGCCAAAAGAAGGTAATTGTACTCATCATTATGAACCACTTAGTATGGGAACAACCAGGAAATCGCGAAAAAAATATCAGCTGTTCCATAGAAAACGGTCAGTGACACTCGACAAAATGTATGGAACAGCTGATTGTTTTTTCGCGATTTCCTGGTTGTTCCCATACTAAGTGGTTCATAATGATGAGTACAATTACCTTCTTTTGGCTTCGACTTACACTCGCTTACACTCTGTATATGCAAGTTATCGTCGAACAAACCATGCACGCCGAAATGCCGATTTGTCCCATGAGCCATTAGAATCTGAGACTTCTCTTCGCGCGGTTAAAAAGAATCGACACCTCTCGCAGGACTCACAGGTCCTAAAAAAGCTCTATCTGTACTGCAAACAATCACGTTGCTCTATTGCTGTGTAAAAGTGGAACAAACAAACAAACAAACACACGCTTTTAAAATAATAATAACATGAAAGTTATATGATTATTTACGGGATATTTACCGTGGTAATGTTGTGGAATGAGCTCCCGATATTTCGGGAGTCTTCCCGTGAACATGGTGCATGTAACTGCATGTAACCGTGATAGTTTAAAACAGAATAATAATATGTTCTATCTATGAGGTGTATAAGGCATCATAGACATCATTCTGTCTTCAATTCCATGTTGATTCTTAAATTCTAGTAGGTACTGCGAACTTTTCTATAATGAAACATTCCAAAATCAATCTTAATATCTATAGAAAATGTAATGGGTTACAACGTATGTTAACGTAACATATTGAATATGGATTTATGTTTATAAGGTAAAATCATAAAAGCTCTAGTATCCGAGCTTCATAGAAGGCTCGAGTAATGCTTTGAAGATGTTTTGATTGAGTTCATTGAATTATCAGGCACGCGACTGCCGACAAACTGGGTTTGAATATGTAGGGCTGTCACGCAGAAATGTAAATTAAACTAATTTCGCCCAGGATTTTCTGATTTTCAAACAAACATCGTCAAACAAAATTCACAAGTTTAGGAAAAATCCAAAACAGCTACATAATATCAAAGATTATATACTAGAGATAATATTATTATTCTCCTATAGATTAAAAAAACTTAGTGAAACTGTGATTTCTGTCTAAAACGTTTAATATCTTGACTTGGGCCGTGTTCTTCCGTATCTTGCGTTTTTTTTTTATAGAACAAAACAAATGTTATCCTTGAGGAAGTAACCCTAAATTTAAATTCCTCACTCAAAAAATGTCGAGGTGACCATCCTTGCGTCGCGTCGTAACTGGTAACAGTACCTAGGTATGTCATGTTTTCATGATATTTTACTAGCATTAGCATTATTTATTTTGCCGTAAAATGTATAAACTTATTGTACTAGCTTTTATTTCCAACGAGTCGATTCTATTATAAAATCATGACAGTACCTACATGGAAAAACATGTGATATGAAGGCCTGACCATTTAAATTGACCTAGTTGTCCTAGTTACAAAGTAGCAAGAATTGAGTTCGCGTGTATGCAGTAAATGCATTCTATTCTGTCAATTAGCACAGAAGACGACCTTTTACATTAGCTTGCACTGATACCATCAAATCAATAGAGCAAGCAGTCGCTTATTTATAGTAGAATACTGAAGCGGCGGCAATAAAAGCATTTATGGATGGACGTGAAAACTCGGCTACGTCTCGTCCAGCATAGGTACGTGAGTCCATTAATGCTCAATTGCCGCCAAGGCTTGTATGGTACTTTTCTGAAACATTGCCATAATATTCACGTAAAAATTTGCATAAAAATATTTTGGGGTATTTTTCACATTTCATTAAAACATTACCTAGCAACTTTACTGCGAAAAGAAACATTTCCATAATATGGGTATGGGTTAGTCACAGGACAACCATCTGATTTTTTTTGTTTCTAACAAAAAAAAAACAGATAACATGACATGACATGTACCTATTCTCAAAAAAAAAAACCTACGTTAATCAGATAAGACAAAAATAGACCACCAATTAAATAGGAGGTAAATTTTTGCAGCTGCGTTTAAAAAAATACACATCAAAAACCATGTTGGATAAAAATATAAAAATGTAGGTGTAATTGAAATATATAAAAAATAGCAGCTTTATTCCTTAGCCTATCCGTAACACGTGTAAATAAATGCTGAAAACACAGAAAACTCCAGTTTTTTAATATACTATTATAAAAATTATTCTCGTTATAAAAATTTGTAGAGTTTAGATGTGCGCTGTGTTGTGAAAATAGTTACTTAATATTTTTATTCATGCCATGAAAAAAGTTCACGAAAAATGCAAATGGCGGCACCCCTACCCCGGCGACAGGCCGTGCCATGCGTGTCCCTTCATTTTGAGACGCGGATGTGCGTGACTGCGCCTGACAACCCTACGGATGGCCCTTTACGGGGAAATGCATTTTTCTTTGCGTGCGACGATGCCTTGACTGGATACCGTATATTTGTTTTGCAATTTTTTATTTGTTTACGTATTGATGTTAACGAGCCTATTTCTATCTATGTAATCTGCCCGTCTTTACCTAGATTGATATTGCTGCGTACAGAAGTCAATATGTATGTATGTATGTATGTGTGGTGTCCTCTATGTTTTCTCTTTTTTTGGAAAGAATTGCTTTCTTTCCGTAGGGAGCCTAACCCAATGAGCACAGAAAAAAAAACTAGTGGTCAACAAAGAATGTTTTAAAAAAGAAAAGAAAAGAGGGCATCTTTGGTCATTAGGCAAAGCTGCACTATGACTGCCAGACTGATATACAATACATACAAATCATATTTTAAATACTTACTTAAAAATTGAATAACACCCAGATATAGAACAAACACAAATGTCCCTATGTGGGAATCGAACCCACGCTTCCAAGCGCAGAAGGCATGGGCCACCGGGGCAGTCATTAAGTCATTTGGTAGGTACTATGTGTTCAATCTTTGGGGAGTAAAATAGAACTAACTGCATTGGTCTAGAACTGGAAATCGAAGCGTTTTAGATAGGTATTGCTTCATCATACTGCACTTTCGATTTGTTTTTACACTGAAGTTATGAACGACAAAGTTGCACTCTGGACCAGGGCCGTCTTTAACCTATTAGAGGCCCTGGGCACATTAGAATAATGGGACCCCTACGACCTTGACAGAGCACTATTTTGTTCGAATAGACAAAGAAAGTTGATATGCTGATTTTCAGGCGAGAGTAGAGTAAACCTAATAAGCAAGTAGGTATTGTAGTCAGTCATTCTCTTAGGATTTAGGTGATCTGGCAGGAACTAGGGGGCCCCTGTCGATCGAGGCCCTGGGCACTTGCCTAGAGTGCCCCGTGGGAAAGAAGGGCCTGCTCTGGACGCGTCCGGACCTAACTTCCGAACGCAGCCCGCATCTGCAGCTACATGCGGATAATTCTGAATGTCGGGAGTTGTTGAGTGGAATTGAAAAGTAAAGCAAGAAATCAAACTTTATCGACAGAATCAAAAGCTCATAAAAGAAAACGGTTCACATAAAAGTAACAAGGTGGTGCCTTAATCTCGTACGAACTCCAGATCGATTTATAGATAATAGAGTTTATGACCTCACGCACTCGAAATAGCGAATCGAATCACACTTCGCGTCGCGTGCTTCAAATATCGTATATTTCCGTTATTTGGCTTGCGTTTGCGCACGTAAACATCGGGTAGAGCTTGGACGATGTCGAGAAAGGTAGCAGTGAAATAGCTTGTGCTTACTTGTTTGATTTTTGTATAGGATCAGAGGCTTGCACGCAGACTTTCTTAGCTATACCTAGTCTGTGCTTGCAGGGTGGGTACTGGTACTGGGAAGGTCTAATATCAGTTCCAAAAGCAGCTGACAATAAACAAGCGAGACTTAAAAAAACAATACAATATTCTAAAAGGTTGAAAATATGCGAAAGAGGTAGCTCTGGCCAGCGAGTGGTAGATACTACCTATATACAATTTGAAATGCCACTTGCAGCGTAGTTAACTACCCATCCAAGGATTAAAGATCTTCTAGAGTAACGTGATAGGTAGGTACCAGAGGTGCTTATAGCATAGACTAGAGACAATACAATTTTTTATTAATAACTCCATAGTTACAAGTCAAACTTCTCCAGTACACTTTCTACAACAATGAATATAAACTTATAAAAAAAATTATTTTAGTAATATTATTGTGTGTTACGTCATAGACCTCAGAGTATCAATTGGAAAAAAAAAACTTTTGCAAAACAAAAGCAAAAGGTACCTACTCGATTAATTAATTTTAATATTAATTCAATTAAGTTTTTTTATTATTATGGATTAGGCGATGTGTGTAGGTATGTACCTACCTACCTGTTCCTTATGGACTCCGAAATGGCTGGACCGATTTTGACGGGACTTTCACAGCAGGTATAGCTGATGTTATAAGGAGTACCTAAACCGCGGGGCTCAGGTTGTAAATATTATTGACGTATATATACCTTTCCGGTAGGTAGGTAAGTAGGTACCAAAAATATAATATAATAATTATATATAAACTATAAAAGGGTTACCTACACGGAACCACGCCGATACTTAACCTAACTCATCATTTTGATTAGGTAATTAATTTTTAGCATTGGATCAACCCTAAATTCGCGAAATATATAATGTTAAGTACCTACAGAGTCCTCCTTTCGGTTTATTACCACCTTTTTGTGTACCTAACCCTGTATATAGACATCGGCCTGATTCCAATTATAATACAAGTTTCTGTACTGCCAATTCCGGCACATTATGTCAGATTAGGTGCAGTGAACTAGCCAACAGCTGGCTTCCAAAGAAAGTGATTCATGCAATCCTAGCGCCGTTAGATCATAGATAAATATTATGCTTATAGGTATTTGGCTTGGATGCAGATCAGTCGTTGGCAACTACACTGTGTATGCAATCCATAAAATTAGCAAATGAAGCTATTTTCAATGGCATTTATTTTGTCGGTGGTGTAATTAGGTAGGTAGTTGTTTAGCATTGTTTTAAAATAAACATGACCAATTATTATATCATACCAACCAACCTCTGGCGGAGGCCGCAGCAAAAAAAGCTACTATTTACACTTGCCTATACTAATAATTACACCATAGGACGTTCGCGAACACCCACTGTTACTTATTAATAGTCAAATAGAATATAAATACTACGTAAGACTCGAAAATGTACAATATGTTTTCACGTTGGCGCTAAAACTTCTATTTTTTCGTCCTTGGCAGGCTAGAGCTTTTAACGCCATACTACCTCATCATCCGTATTTAATGTCAAAACTCCTGTCAACGTAATTTTTTTCGTGATTCTGGATGCAGAGTCCTTCAGTAGTTTAATAACTAGGTATTTAATACATGGTATTTAATAACGTCAAACAAGTCTTGGTCACAATCAGATTCGAGCAAAGTAAGTCACGATCAAGTCCAAGTCATGCCCTAGTAAAGTGGCGGAGACTTGTTATTATTTCGACTGAAGCACTCTCTATGCATGATCAAAAAAATAAACCCGATTGTCAATAATGTCAAAATGACAATCACAAATGACAATTTTGTCGTATTTATCTAGATTCCAAATAATATTCAAAACTAATATTAACTAAACTCATACGACTTGAATATGGCAACTGCATCAATCATGCGGAGGCAAAAGCCCCAACTCGGGGAAGAAGAAAAAAAAAAAAAAACTAATATTATAAATAAATAACCTACTATTTAATATAAACACGTAAAGTTTTTGATTCAAAATCATATTTGATTTTTCATTGTTACAGATGAACAAGAAAGAGTACAAAAGAAAACATTCGTCAACTGGATCAATTCACATTTGTCAAAGGTGAGTCTTAACGATAATATTAATTGCTAGCGATCAACATTCATCATAATCATTTTAAAGATTGTGCTCGACGTCAGTTTTTTAGAGACGACTCAAGCCAAGCACCAACTTTTCACTTAACCCACAAACGTCCAGGTCATCAACGGTCACACGCAGTTTTGGCAATACAAGCAAGACAACACACTTACCACCATACCATACTTGTTTACAGAGCAGGAGTAAAGGTCAGAGGATAGGAAACGGGGCACTATGAAAAATTCCCTTGACTGTTAAGGGTCATTGACCTTGTCCCGTGAGGTCATTGACCTTGACCCCAGAGTCCATAATGTTTATCTATTATTTCGAACATTGCCCAACTCAAGTCGAGGCGCCCTGTGTCAGTCTCCGGGGGGCTCTAGACTCAGGGAAAGTTGACCACTGACAAAGGTTGCCCTTCACCATGCCCCCGACGAACCGTGACATAAAAAAGGGGGATCAACAACGAAAAAAATTGTGATGCATTTTTTTCTTTATGTGCCATACGCCTTTATTATTGCGAGAGTTGACCTGAGGTCAAAGTGCTTAATACAAAGGTTATCCCCCACCATGCTACCCATCGGTCTGTGACAAATAAATAAATAATAAATAATCATCCGTACTATCACACTAGTATTTATGACCTCTAGACTGGCTTTTTTAGTTTGGGTGTAATATGACAATGAGCTATGGAGAGGGCTATGCTCGAGGTTTCTCTACGAGATCGAATTAGACATGAAGAGATCCGTAGACAAACGAAAGTCACCGACATAGCCCACCTGATTAGGAAGTTGAAGTGACAGTGGGCAGGGCACATAGCATGCAGAACAGATGGCCGATGGGGCGGAAAGGTACTCGATGGAGACCACGGACTACCTATAAGATAGGCAGACGATCTAAAAGAGACCACAGGGAAACAGTGGATGCAAGCCGCTTCCAACCGGCCCTTTTGGAGACCGATGAGGGAGGCCTATGTCCAGCAGTGGACGTTCTATGGCTGAAATTATGATGAAGATGTAATAAGAGTAATGAAACATACATAATTGTATAAAATCAGTCTTTAATCTTGATTAACAGGACGTAACAGAAAACAAATATCTTCTAAAAATTTACCATCATGCTAAAATGTCCAGACTTTTATTGAAATATCCGGCTTTGGATCAGGACTTTTAAAATATTGATATGGTAACCCTAAGCAGCAGTTATCCTGCCATTTACAGATTTTATCAAAGTACATTGCATAACTAATCTGTATTGTTTCCAGCGCATTCCGCCTTTACGAATCGACGACCTAATATACGACCTTCGCGATGGCACCAAACTGCTGGCGCTGCTTGAAGTGTTGTCCGGGGAGAAGCTGGTATGTTGCTCTTTATTTTATTTCAATGCTACCATATTAGGTAAACAAAAAACAATTTTCTGCTTTTGAAAGTGTCGCAATATAGCCTACTTGCTGTGCCACATTCTGAAAGCAGGAAATCCTCTTATATGGTTGTAGAGAACCTGTAAGACCTGTAATTATAATTTCAATATGTGAGACACATGGCATTATAAGTTTAGTTTAGGAAAGCATACCATAGAATTAATACCAATGACGAAAATCACCTTTTCAGCCAATGGAGCGCGGGCGCGTCCTCCGGCGACCGCACTTCCTGTCCAATGCGAACACTGCGCTGCGGTTCCTGGCCGGCAAGCGCATTAAGCTGGTGAACATCAACGCAGCCGACCTAGTGGACGGCCGGCCCGCGGTCGTCCTCGGCCTTATATGGACTATCATCCTATACTTCCAGGTACGGGCCGTAAATTCTTCAGTTAAACTACTTATTCAGCTGGCTCCGAAATATATGATTTAATATGATGCTCATATTGCTCATTCCACCTACCATAGGGCATTTGTAATAAAAAAATATTGCCTAGGACTGTGAATACTTAAGCTGTACTCCCTTGGATATGGAACATTCTAGCAATGTCCTGTACTTTTACCGCTATAGGATAGCACCCTAAAGCGGGATAAAAAGTAGCCTGTGAATCGGTTTATTCTAGGCAAGCGTGTTCCAACGTAGACCGCATAATCGCTTAACATCAGAAGAGAAGGTCGTAAAACATAAGCCTATTTCATAAAAAAAAAATACTTTCTAGCACTCGAGTTATTTAAATGGTACCTAGCTGATTCTTAAAATCGAAATACTTATATTTGCCCATGAACTGTGACCTCTTTGAAAGTTATGCTCAAATTCAAACTTAAAAGTTGTACTCATATCTACTTGCCTTCAAAATGTCAGGGATATTAGATCAAAGGCTCGCAAGTTAACGCCTAACAAATATACAGGGTTACTCATATAGACGAAAGGAGGTCATAGTATTCATCATTATGTTGATTATGGGTTAATAGGTTATTACTGGGCAAACGTGCTCCATCTTCGACCGCATCATCGCTTTCCATCAGGCGAGATCGCAGTCAAACATTAGACTAGTCCGAAGTAAAAAAATAAATAAAATGTTTTGATATACTGATATACTAACATTTATCCTTTCATAGATTTACACTCTGAATAAATTGTCTCTACAATATGTATCCACTGATAATTTTATGGAACATGTACCTATCATCTGTAATTTTTCATAATGTATTGTCTGCTTGCTGAATGTTATTTCCCTCTTTACTAAAATTATACATGCAACCAATAGCAGACAAATATTTCTAGGCTACTATTTGTTCAATATTTTTTTTCCTACAATTTAATTTCCATATCCAAATAATGTTTTCAGAATAAAACTACGGTCGTACTTTAAAGCGTGTGTTAACCTGAATTTGCTTTGTCTTGTTTCTGTGCGTGACAATTCTCGTCAGCGACACAGACCATAACAGGATAGACACTGCAAACACAATTTGTATGAAAACCCAGAGTCGTATTTTTTGTACCTACATAGACTGTGACGAGAGTAATACGCCATCGGACGGTATTTTGATTGTTATTTTTTAACAAGCTTTTTCGTTTATTTTCTCATCAAATGCTGCTTAAAAAATAACTGGTCCGCCATCTTTGCAAGTCCGCCATAATGGATTTAAAATGACGTCTTTTAGCTAATCGTGTATTGTCATCCAAACTAAACGTGGATACAATTTTTTTTGGGGATTACTGATTTAAATTACGGGTAGTTGACCTTGTTAGTATGGGTCAAATCTTGACATGGCAAGTTAAATAAAAGCTTGTAAAAATATAAAGGTTTTAAATCCGCTAATAAAGTTATAAGATAATAATATAAGCCTTTAAAGTTTCTAGTTGGATTAGGAAGGGACGTTTTGTCCCTTTCCCGCTAAATGAATGTCAATATGGAGTTTGTACGGCGTACTTACCAATGACATCATATAAAAGTGTAGTGCGTTCTCTGTCTAACAACACATTAAAGTGATTATATCTTCCAGTTTTAAACACATTTTAATTTTGTTTTCGGTGATCGCCTCTATGACGGAGATCGAATTGAATTATGCGGCGTGCCAGCAACTTAAGACAGGCCACATACAAAATAGGTGAACTCGCGGTGTCTATTTTGACAAATGTCTGTGGTCAGCGAGAGTTCTCTGAGCAGTTTTAATTTGGCATAAATTAACTTTGAGTAATGTTTCTAAGTAAGCCCATTATTATCATTTACCTATATTCTTTTGCACTTTGCAGTATTTTAATGTACATGTAGGTTCTTTAGTCATATGTATGTAGGTATACCCTAATTGGCATTTCGTATTGGCCCTAGCACGTAATTTTTTTTTGTGTCTAAATATAACCCTTATAGATTCACCAAATTTCAAATGAGAGTATACCTATTTCACTTTGCAAATTCAAAATATGTCTTCCTAATTTCTATAAATCTAAATTGTCTATAAATTGGTCTATTCTCATTTTAATCGGCTTGAACAAATTTTGTTTGCGCAAGCTTCGCTCAGTGTGTTGGGCCTACAGGACAGAGGACCAAAGGTGGGTAACTTGCGACACAGCTTGTAAAGTTGTTTTACTAAAATAGCTTAGAAAACTTGTTTCTTTATTTAGCGTTATTTTGCAATTATTGTACTACATCATATTGCATCACTAAATTATGTTTTTATTTAGTTTGAAATTCGTTTTTGCTTAATAATTCTCGTATGTACATATTGTACATATAAACTGGCAATAGATGATAATTTTTAGATAATAAACAGTATTTAATATCCATTAGATATATTTAATGTAATATAACTACGGCCAACTCCTTACGCGGTCTCAAGCTATCGTTAGAACAGCACAGTTCGGAAAATTACACAAACGTGAACGCGCCCGGATATGGTTTGCGGTCACGCAACTTTTTTCATTCCTAAACTGGATTGCTTAAAACAGCTAGCCGTAAGGCCCCTGGGCCCCGATTCTACTAAAGAAATTGTCATTAAATTGTAATTGTTGCGATTTTAATTGTTAAATAACTGCCTCAAAATTTACAGTTTTAAATATATTTTTTATACTAGATTAATACAAATTATAACTTAGGATAAAAAAATATAAAAAACTAAATTTTGAGGCAGTTATTTAACAATTAAAATCGCAACAATTATAATTTAATGACAATTTCTTTAGTAGAATCGGAGGGCAGGTCGTTGTTTTGGATAGGTACGCTTAATTTGACATTAGCACATACTTTATTAGACTTCAGAACACAAATCTTGTAGACACAAGTTTTGATATTGCTCACGAACTGCTATTGGTTGATGTAGGTCATTGGCAATTAAAGCATGGTTTGATTACAATTTTGAATACCACCTCACCTGGCACATTTTGGTTACTAAAACACTAAGTATTAATTTAAATAGATTTACCTACCAGTTTCATAGGAGTCTGGCTAGTTCTGTTTTTCTTGGTTGTATTCTTCAGCTGTGTGATCACAAAGTGTAACCTAGCTTTATAATATTATGGTATGTGACTCTTAATGAAGGTTAGTGCAGAGTTATTAAGGATCGTAGCTCTTTGCATATATGCATATTTTGATTATTTCGTTTGAAAAACTCTTTCTCTGGCTAATCTCTAGTGTATTTCCGCTTTAACGTCGCCTTAAGTACAATAAGGAATTTGCAATCAACTATTATTATAGTTTTGAAGATGCACTTCCGCAATATAACGCAAGATTCAATCAACTATTATCTTAGAATAACTACACAGTAGTGAGTAGTTATTCTAAGACTATTATGTTTTATATAAACCACACTCCAGATGCCTTATTATAGATGTCCTATCGTGATTCGGATTGTTATCGTGATCGCGTGCCATCTCACTCGCGTGGTGCGAGTAAGTAGGTGCGAACGGGACGGCATGCAATCTCGATCACAATCAAACTTCTATAATACGGCCGCTGTTCTTACCTTTGACCAGTCACATTAAACTTTTACTTATTCACACTCGCACATTAATCATTTCTTTCAGTTTCATGCATATTACATATTTACTCCTCGGAAAATAATATTGTACACTCATAGCTCCCCACTACAATTTCCTGTTGGGGATACAAAGCAGATTTTAATTCATCATTAAATCAGCATCTGCCGCCCGGCCAGGAATCGAACTTGGGACCTTCTACTCCTTAGGTAGATATGCTACCATTAAGCCAAACCAGTCGTAACTTACAGCTAACGTACAGCTTTTTCATATCTCTATTAATATGTTTGAAGATTTCAAATAAATAAAATAAAACCGTTGATTGAAAAATCCTAGTAAAATAGTCTAGAAAAATCCGTAGACCAATTCTCAAGAAATCGACAATGGTCAATAAATCGTTTGTCCTTGTCTATGAGAGTAACTGTGACTGATATCTAAGTTTCTCTACTGAAAATTGGACTGCAGGTCCAAGTAGCAGGTTACATGATGTATAGGCGCAACGTCTAAGCAGGTGGTTGACAAGTTTGATTTCCCCCAGATTGAAGAGAACAGTCGAGCGCTGGAGTACCTCGGCGGGTCGCGGTGCGCCTCGGCGATGTCGTACGAGTCCGGTGCGGCGACGCCCACACAGCGCGCTGAGGACAAGTGGAAGCAAGGCGCCAAGAAGACGCTACTCCAGTGGGTCGCCAACGCGTTGCCTAAGTAAGTACTCAATAAACTTATTTTACTGGTTGTTCGTCCCGAATTGTCACCTCAAAACCCCTAGTCATAGTCATACTTTATTGGTCATACAATTACAAGTCAATATTAATAGTGACCAATAATCGAAATTTTCACAATAAATTATAAATTATTATGAGGTAAAACTTATTTTAATGTCTAAAAAAATCCTCATAGCTATTTAAAAACCCCTGTTTTTTTCTATATTTTTTCCCCTTCTTACCTTTTTTTTTTAAAATGCTTGTGTAATCAGCAACCTTTTTAGTTGGGTTTTAAATAATACAACGTTCGGAGCATCTACGACTATTTGTGGAAGTCAGTCTTAAGTCTGATTTTGCTCATTAATTATGTCCATATTCGAACTTTAAAATTGTATTAGCATGAATTACTTGCCTACAAAATTTCTTGACTGTTGAGCCGAGTCAAGGGTACGCAAGTTATTGTCGAACAAATGTATGAACATAAAGTTGTTCTGGGACCTTCGCTTCCCTCGGTCAATTAGACCACCATTGCTTAACTGGTTTGAATTGCCATAAAGCAGGCCGTCCACTTATTCGCCATATATATAATATATAAATATAAAAAACAAATATTTGGGTCATTTTTGCACACACGGTCATCTGACCCCTAAACTAAGCAAAGCTTGTAATATGGCTGCCAGAGACTGATATACATACATATATAGCTTTAAATACATACTTAAATAGATATTAACACCCAGATATAGAACAAACACAAATGTTCATCACATAAATGTTTGTCCTAGGTGGGAATCGAACCCACGCCCCCAAGCTCAGATGGTAGGTTCACTACCAACTGGACCAACGGGCTATCAATCATATATGGCCTAAAAAAGAACATCAGGCTGAGGCGTGGTCGAGAGCAAACGAATTTCGCGTATTGTATCAGCTGCAGTTTCGTTACCACATTTGCGCGCGCCATTTTACATCTTAGTTTGGAAAGTCTGCCTTCTCTACCGATTTCTAATAAGCATCATTTTCCAGGGACTCTAACATCCAAGTGACAGACTTCGGCCCGTCGTGGCGGGACGGCATCGCGTTCCTCGCCATCATCGACGCAATCAAGGCCAACCTCATCAACCTGGCTGAGATGAAGCGGAAGACCAATCGACAGAGGTTAGATTACAATTATAAAATCACAGCATCTTTACAGCTCAACAATAGATAAACAGATACTACAGCAAGTGTGTGGAAATTACTGCCGAAAACTGTGTTCCCCGGAGAGAATAATTTGAGTGTCTTCAAATCAACTTGTTCCTGTTATGTAAACACGTTCCTTCCTAGATCTCGTCTTTGCTTAACATCATGATGTAAACAAAAACAAGCCTACCATGAATGAAAAGAAATACAACAGATGGTCTTACTAATCGGAACAGCCGGGGGTCTAGACAAGAGCCACACACTGTTAGCGTTAACGCATGCGGAAAGATGAAATTGTATGAAAATGATGTAATGTCATTTTCATACAATTTCATCTTTCCGCAGGTGTGAACGCTAACAGTGTGTGGCTCTTGTCTAGACCCCCCGGTCGCTTATGATCACCTAGAAATTCCTAATTTAAAATATTGTGCAGCATTCAACTGTCACCCTCAGATATTGATCTGTTAAAATCTCACTATGCCTTATATTACGCACCAATTTACGTAAATTGGTGGAGCACAATGTCACTGGTAAGATCCATAGACTAGGTAAAGCTACTACGTTAAGATCACAGCACCAGATAAGATTTTCCCGTACTACCCTCATGTGAGGACATAACACCTTGTTTTACTAGACACATTGTGCTTCAATCAGGATAACAACCAAACTCTGTAATAACACGACCCTCTGTGGTGTGGTCACCATCTCTGTTACTCTGTGAGAAAGGCACAGTAAACGTAAAGATACGTTAGTACTTCAGCCCATCATGCAATGAATATCACTGTCTCAGGTTGGAGCATGCATTTGACGTGGCCGAGAGCGAGCTGGGCATCGCTCGGCTGCTGGACGCTGAGGACGTGGATGTGGACAAGCCCGACGAGCGCTCCATCATGACATACGTGGCGCAGTTCCTGCACAAGTACCCTGAACCTAAGGTAAGCACTTCTCTCGAGTAGTAAGTTCGTACGGAGAACTTTGAGTTGAATTGAGAATACTAGTTTCTTGAGGCCTTTTGATTTGTAGTATATATCATTTGTTCTTTTAAGAGCCCGCTCTCTGACCAGAGCTGTTTGTGCTAACAGTTATCTCGTACGCAAAATTTACGAACAAGGTAGCTGTGACAGAAAACGCTCTTAATTACTGACTCTATTTTATCAAGCCTAGTTAGCCAACAAAAAAAACTTTAAATATCTATTTTGATGTGAAGATCGATAAAACTCAGCTTTAAGGAAACGCCTGGCCTAGTTACCAAAAAATAAATTTACGCTCAACACTTACCAGTGTTGTTAAAATTGGTTCTAAAATCTCGGGTACTTCTTAATGGTTCCACAGACGACAGGACCCGACGCGGTAGCGGCAGTACAGGAGGAGTATGAATCTCTCCGGATGTGGCTGACGGAGCGCGTCACCCTCATCCAGCGGCAATACGACTCGCGGACTCTCTCCAGGAACTACGAGGACTACGTACGAGCCGAGAGCGAGCGCCTCGCCAGGGAGCCCACTTACAGCAAGCTCGAGAAACTCATGTATACACAAAGCTTAGTGGCCATCGCGCCTAAATCCTGGCGAGAACTCGTCGAACTCTGGATCGAGCTCGAACGGCTTCACAGAAGATGGCTCTGGCTGTTAGATCAGGACCTGCCCGGAGATTTCCGAACGGTTGGCGAGTGGCTCGCTCGCGCCGAATACTTACTATACTTCGACGAAATACCGACGAGCTTAGACGAGCGGACGGCTGCTATAGTCAGCGAGAAGTTAGAGGAACACACGGCCTTCTTCGCAGGCCTTCCGGAGATTATAGACCGATTTGAAATGGCTTTGGGATCGCCGGACGCGGCGAATGTTCCCGCAATACGTTTGCAGGACCTAAAAGAGAGATTGGACACGGTGCGTCGTCGCGCGCCTCAGAGGAAAGCCAGATTAAAGTATCTAGAACACAAATGTTGTATCGTAGCTTTTACTGAACTGACAAAAGCGAAGCTCGCTGTATGGACCGGCAAGTACGGCCGGATAGATCGCGTCCGCGCCTTATTGGAAGACTACGACAATTTTGTGACCAAAAACAAGATCTTCCAAGAATTTGACAGAGCGTACGTGGATATCAAACAAGTAGCAGAAGAGTACAAGAGAGTTTGCGAAGTGGATCGGACTGAGTCGAGAGAGATTGATGCATTTTTAAGAGAAGTTTCGGAGACTTGGCGACGCGTCGCGTCGGATGTTAGATGCGCCAGGAGCGTACTCGAAGAAGTAATTGCTCATTGGGAGAGATGGAACACTATTGCAGATGATTTCACCCAATGGCTGGATAAGGCCCAGCACATGCTGAGGGTATCAGAAGACGAGAGACTAGAGTTCTTCCAGGATTTGACGGTGTGGAAGGAGAAGCATCAGAAACTGGGGGATGCGGCTGGTTTCCTGGCTGCCACGTGCAGTGAGGAGATCAGTTTGGAGATCAAGAGGAAATACATAGAAATCACGGAGCGCTGGGAGCGTGTCTGGGAAGAAGCTGAGCGGTGAGTTGCGCACTTATCATATTTACTTTCAACAATATATTTTGTCATCTTGTTTATATTGTCTTTCGACTCAAGTCTGTCATGACAGATTTGGTACTGTTTAACAGTTAATTGGGATGAACAGCCATGATTATACCAATAGTATGAGTGCGAACATTTGTGCGTTAGTGCATTGTCCGCACTCAACTCTGTAATGGAGGATTTTTACCCCTTTTTTACCCTTACCTATAGTTCTGTGAAGTTAACAAAAATCATCTGCTATCACAAAGTATCAACCTGTATTAAAACAGGTATAAAATAAACACCAATAAAATATGTTAATTCCAAGCCCTGATTGACTTCTGTGAAATGCGAGCAATCTATGAGATAATGCAATCATTGTGAAGATTATTACATTGCATGGTAATGATTGTCATGTTATGACTCGATAATGAGATCTACGTCTTTGGAATCACGTTCGCCAATATTGTATGACTATTAGCTGAGTTCTACAAACCAGTGACAACCTTTTTAGCCCGAAGTTATCAATTCATTTCAATTTATTTTCACCATAGGAACACAAGGAACACATAGCTGTGTCAAGTTACAAAAGTACTATAATTTTCTTATTAACATTACAATTTAAGTTTACATTTAAATGCGGCTGTAGATGGGCCTTGTCAATTTAAAAATAATAATAAATTAATAATTAAAACACCTTAATGATTACAACATTTGTGTACAGCTGTAAAAAGGCCTTGGCAATCCAACTTAAATCTGTAATGTTTCACATAGCTATCAAACATACGTTGTTAATGAATCTGTGATTATTCTGGAGCGCTCGAGATTATTTCTGTCACTGTCTCTTTCATAAGATACTAGCTGACCGGACAGATGTTGTAACGTCCTGTCTTAGAACTGTCAAACGCGCAAAGTTAAAATCGTCTTTAAGTTTTCTGACATTTTCTTGCCGTAAGAACCTTCTACAAAGTATTAGAAAACTTGAAAAAAAGATGAATGAAATCGGTAAAGTCGTTCTCGAGTTATGGCGTGACCAAGGTAAAAAGTTTTTTTTTTAAATATATACTCCCACCCCTTCAGATTAACATAGATCAGCAAACCCAAAAAGCTTCAGTATTTTATTAGTACATTAGCATCAAATGCCTATGACCAAATACTAATATCAAACATTTCACCTTTATGTGCGATCCACTAGACTGGAATGCGCTGCCTGAATGGGTGTTCCTCGATAGTTACAATCTGGGTGTCTTCAAATTGCGCACGAGTAAATTGGTTTCTTCTAGGCAAGCGTGCTCCATCGTAAACAGCTTAACATAAGGTGTGGCGGTGATCAAATGCAAGCCTATTCATCATCAGCCTATTTGATGTTCGTCCACTGCTGGCCGTAGGCCTCTCCTAAAGAACGCCACAAGGCACGATCTTCTGCTTTTCGCATCCACTTGCCACCAGCCGCCTTTCGCAGGTCGTCACTCCACCTGGCTCCAGGGCGTCCTACTCTACGTTTGCCGATACGCAGTCTCCACTCTAGAACCCGTCTTACCCCAGCGGTTGTCAGTTCTTCTACAGATATGGCCAGCCCATTGTCACTTCAGCTTGCTAATTCTTTGGGCTATGTCGGTTACTTTAGTTCTTTGTCGGATAATCTCATTTCTGATTCAAGCCTAATATTGAATAGTAAAAAACCACTGCATTTTTTCACATAATTATGTCTTAATCGAATGCTATGTGGTTAGTTACGTGCGTGGTGGCGACGCGCTCCGGCACCGGCGCGAGCTGGCGGGCGGCACCCGCGCCCTGGCCGCGTGGCTGCAGGCCGCCGACAGCCTGCTGGCGGGCCGGCCGCGCGCCAACACCGCCGACATCCAGGCCTACATCGACAAGCTGCTGCAGCTCAACGAACAGATTGAACAACACGAGGAGCTGTTCAAGACGATCAGCAGGTAAATACTCTCCGTGACGTGTCAATGGGGATAGTTCACTTCTTTCTTTGCATAGTAATTATGTGTTATAATTACTATGCAAAGAAAGAAGTGTATTTGATGAATACTGATAATGAATACCTGATCATGAAACATCAGTTTTTGTTTTAGAATACTGGTTGATGATGTATATTTTGTAATAAATGTGATTTATCTTCATTTGCCCTCTAATGACGAGATAATTATATTATATTGAGGGAAACACTCTGTCACATTAAAAACACCAGCATAGCAAAATCTCAATAATGCCATTGACATAATTATGAGAAAGATATTTTTTTTACAGTATGGCAACGCATGTTTTTGTATTCGCCGATTGTAACGTCATCGCGTATAAAAGCTACAAAATCCTAAATCTTTTGAAAATAAATATAGTATAAAATAATATAGTAATAAATAAATATCTATATTGGCCTACGACTTCAATAGAACCTAACTTCTTGCTATGTTACTCTAGCTGTTTGGTTGTCATCAGACGACAACCAGTGTAACCAAGTAACTATGTAGCTTCGGATGTATTTTTCGCTTACAATTTAGCAAACAAAAATATTTTAACAAACGTTCTGACATTACTTAGAGTCAAGAGCACATGATGCTTGAGCAAACAACACAACAAAAAACAAGTACGGCCAATTCCCTAACTCAATTCACGAATTCTCATCGACTTACACCCGGTTTCTGAAAGGCTGATCAACACAAAAAATTACAAACACGTTGTTAAATCTCACGTCAACTGACGTGATTGGTTGAACGAAAAAACAACAGCCAATCAAGCCACTTGCCATGAGTTTTGACAATAGATTAAATTGAACAGGCTTTCAGAAACTGGAGGTTAATTTTCCATGTCCCAATCGCCAACACTTAAAACATTGGATCATCAAACCTTACAATTCCAGAACATTCCAAACTGCGATCGCAGAGCTGCCTCGCGACGAGGTGGAATCCAACATGACTCTACTGAAACAACAGAAAGAAGCATTGGTTCGGGTTCGTGCGACCGTGCCAGTTCAACTACACCAATATAGACAACTGTTGGTGCAGCATGAGAGTTTAGAGTCAGGACAAAAGGAAATTGGAGCCTGGCTGGATAAGGCAGAGGAGAATCTAAGACAAGGAGGCGAAACCAGACGGTTAGTGAATGGTTTATAGTATTCTGTTTCGCGTATTGCGCTTGCGCATTTCAACGTATCTGAAGATATAAAATGACTAAATGTATTTACGCAAAATATAAGAAACACAATACCTCATTTTATTTCTTCAGAAAAATTTCAATGCGCGAGCGAGATATTGCATATTCATAAGCGCCTTTAAGTTTTTTTACGGTTCCATTGCAAATCGGAACTCTTCCAGTTCTATTTTATTTTATTATATCATGGCTACCCTGGAACTATCATGAGCGTCGACACCTTTTAGGTTCATGAATGGCAATTACTGATTGAACACTGAACAGTTACCAAATTCAGTACTTTGAGCTTTCTAAGGAGTCAGTTGGGTTGTACTTAATTTGCCCAAAAACTGAACACAAAAAAATCCTATATGGCTATATTAATTTGAGATTTCTGTTCTACAGTGAGGTAATAGAAGAGCGGTACGAGATCCACCGCACATTCTTCTCCCGCACGACGTATTACCGCTCCATGCTGGAGAGCAAGAACAAGGTGTTCCAGAACATAGTGCGTGCTGCCGACACCGACCGCAGCGCTGACGTCAGCGACCAGCTGACACACATGCGCGATCTTAATGACAGGTATACACTCACACTCCACTATACTGAAACAAAAAAACCGAAATACACAATACACAAAATACCGAAGGACGATGTATCCGGGTCGAAGGACCAAAATACACAGTCTGCCGTATTGTGGCTGATGCTGTACAGCGTTTTTGTGGAGTAGTGGGTGCCGGAGAGAAACTCAGCCAATGCTTGATGATTGTTGACGTATAATTTACTCCAGCGATGATTCACGTGTGGTGTCTTAGTTACTACTCAATAATGCTAGTTAATTCTATTAATAATGTTAACTTCTACTTCCGCGGTAGAAGCATCGAAGATCCGGTGCTTTCTTACTATCATGCTATCCCTATTCTGTGTATGTTTTCACACGTACCTTTTCGTTCTAGGTTTGCGCACGTATCATCCGAGGCGACTCGTCGTGAAGCAGAGCTCCAACGGCTAGTTCGCGCTTGGGAAGAGTTCGAAGTCAAGAGACGCGCCGTGGAAGACTGGGCATCCAGAGCCGATGCTTTGTTACAAGACAATAGAGTTGATAATAAGCAAGCAGTGGACTTCCATAAGAGGTTCTTCCAGGGAGCTGATGAAAGAGCCGTGTCGGAGTTGGTGCGGTCTGGACGGGAGCTGATAGAGGTACACTATTGTCATCATTTTACTGTTTGTCTTCTTATTTTCCGACCCAACGAATAGTGATTGTTGCTGCACATTTTTAAGTCAAAGAAACAAACTAAAAATTAGGGTAATTTTAGTATTTTTATTAGTAAGCCCTTGCAGTCCAATTTTACTTTACTTTCTGCCTGGGCTATATACACAATGCACAGAGAAAAGGATTGATGAGCGTCATGAACAACGACGCACGACGCGACCGGAAGACGCAGCGTAAGTAGGCCTCCCACTAGTTAGACCGACGACATTGTAAGAGTTGCGGGCATCCAGTGGATGCAAAAGGCAGGCTGTCGTTCAGTGTGGAGGTTAAAGGGGAAGCCTATGTTCAGCAGTGGACGTCTTCTGGCTGATGATGATAATCAACTAATGATATCAATATACGTTACATCAAGTCTTTTGCGTCAGGTCGCTTGAACGTAATTTTTTGAAAGATTCTCAAAATAATAATACTGTAACCCCATGTACCTAAATAGTGAGCCAAGCCTTGTATAAAAAAATTCTGAAAAATTGCTGGTATTCAGGTAAAAATTGCAAAAATATTTTGAGGTAAACTTTGCCACCAATTTACTCTAGCAACGGCCAGGGCCTTAAAGTCCAATTTTCGAAAAAGAAAGTTATACAAATTTATTACAATATTTATATTATAGAAAATTAATTTTATTTATATTCATAAATCACATACAAGATACACTAACCAAAAGTTATAACACCAGTTGGTGAGCGAGCCGGACCGGCCCGCCATCGTGCAGACAGTGGAAGAACTGCAGCGCCGCTGGCGGTCGCTACTGGAGCGCGCGCCGCCTCACCTCATGAGGCTAGAGTTCCGGCTCGACGAGGCCGTCTTCCACCACTGCATCAAGGACATCGAGAAGGAATTGGTCTACGAGGAACAGGTAACATACAATAGACGAGCTTCGTAAATACTGCTCTATGTGACACCACTACTGAGTTTCAGTGCTGTGCCAATGTCGTCCTCTGCTTTTCTGTCGCATTAGCGATGACTTCCGACCAGCAAACTATAACGCTCCGATATAGGACTCAAGTTTCGATGTTGTGGTTCATCCGAGCCTGGACTTGGTATAATGAGAATCATAATCAACGCGCGTGTTTAAAAAAGTATGCCTTTACCTACAATTACAATACAATACAATTCTTTATTAATAACTCCATAGTTACATGTAAAACTTCTACAACGATGTGTATAAACTTATATAAACTTGCCTTACCTTTCCGGGCTAGCAATGCATCGACTACACCGCTAGTGTTGCAGGTGTTCATAAGCGACGCTTACCGCTTACCATCAGGCGGAAAGAATCTAGTTTGCAGATCTTTTATTTAAAAAAATGTATAACGAAACTACTGCGTACCGTCCTCCCAAACCCTGTCTAGCCCCCCTTCCCTTACGCGCGCAAAAATTAGATGCTACGTTCTGCGCTACGAATACTATGCGCACACATACTGTACTTACTATTTGTTGAATCTGCTCGTTTGGATGGAGTTTCGACCCGTGTCTGCAATTATCGCCCAATATCTAGGGCCTAGCATACGATGAAAGGCCTAGATTCCAGGCCTTTCATCGTATGCTACCCGTTTCAGTCTTCTGCTTTAACCCTCCCATCATCATCACATCAACAGCCATTAAACGTCCACTGCTGGACTAAAGCCTCCCTCTTAAAAAGGGGTGTGCCATAATCCCTATGCTTTCCAGGTGGCTTGGGGAGTGCAGTACGTTCACCGTGTACTAATAGGATGCTGCTGCCCATCCTCCGGTGGTTCTAGTCGCAGTTTTAGGGCATACCCGGGTCCCTAAACCGGGTACTTAAACCCTCATACTGAGTAAAATTTCCTTTTCCCAGGCCTACAACCAAAGCGACGATGCCGACGGCATTCTAATCCGGAACGAAGAGTACTTCCGCAACCAAGGCAAGGTGATGCAAGTCGAGCATTGCCTTCAAAACCTCAAGAAGATCTCCACCAGTTATACCCACCAAACAAATGATACCAGCTTGGAAGACTCTGTGAGGAAATGTGAACAACAGTGGGAATCTACAGTGCATAGAGTGGAGCATTTCAGGCAGCAGTTGCAAAGAATTCCTGACAAATGGGACGCTTATAGAGAGAAGTACAGGGAGATGGAGCGATGGATGGACCATGTGGATACCACCATGGACAGTATTGTGAGGGAGGTGGACTCAGCGGAGGCGTTTGAACGGGAGAAGACTATCTTCCAGGTTTGTTCTACTTCATTCAAGATGGATGTTTTGGCTGTTATAAGTCGTCATACGCTAAATGTTATTATTATCTTTTAATCAATTTGCCATGTAAAATTCTCAGAGGCTATTTTATTTTATAAGTTGGCGCATTTGCTAAATTTCCTATATTTTCTAATTGTCATTTTTATTCGATTTGCTTACTTTGGCCGCAGTTGAGGGAACTTATGGTAACTATAATCTGGCAATTTCATATTTCGAAAAGAATAATATACCAGCTGATTTACATGTGTAAATTGTATCTTTTTATTCAATTTTATTTTAGAATATCTGCCGCGAAGCCGACAAGAAACGTGAGGACATGAAGTGGTTAGTCCAGACCCTGGACATGCTCACGAACCACTGCTCCGAAAGCGAAGCTCAAGAAGAACAGGTTAAGTTGGAAAACCTCATCGCCCGATACAAAAACCTGATCCCTACTATTGAAATCACTATGATCAAAACGGAGACTTATACAAGATGTTACACGTACCGTAGAGAGGTTCATGAAGTAATTTGTATACTGGAGGGAGCTAAAGAACAAGCGATGGTCGAACCAGAGCCGCAGTCGTTACAGCAAGTTGAGCAGTTAGTCATGGAACAGCAAGCGGCCGTACAGAAATTAGACCGCCAGCGGCCGTCTGTCATATCAATAATACAACGTGGCAAGGAGCTGATCAAAGACGCCAACGCGCCTGCGTTTGTTCGCGAAGACGTACGTACACTTGAATCAGGCTGGAACACAGCGTACGGAACTTCCACCGACCGCCTCACGCGCCTCCGAGACGCGCAAAAAATCTGGTCCAACTACGAATACCAGAAGGACGAACTGCTCTCGGATCTGGAGAAGATTGAAAGCCACGTTGCTCACCCGGGACTTGAATTGGGAGTTACGAACGTCGGCCGCGAACTTCAAGAGACCAAGATCCTTAGCTCAGACATCGAGAAGGCGAAGGTCGAAAGGTTGCCTCAACTCCAACAAGCGTACACGGAACTGCGCACTCTGACTGCAAATAAACCCAAACCTGTTATCGAGAAGGATCTAGAAACCATCGAGAGTAAACTCAACAGGGTCCAGGATGATGTCCAAATGAAGGTCACACACCTTGAAAAGTTCAACGAGGAATGGGTTAAGATTGAGCGTAAATTGGAACATGTCAGAGAATGGATTAAGAAGGAGAGCCCAGTCATGATTTCTCAGATTCGTGCCGAAAATATTACTCCTGAAGAGAGGGTTGAAAAGTCTCAGGCGTTGCAGAAGGTAATCGCTGAAAAATTACACGTCATTCGTGGCGTCGCCGACCAGGGAGCCAAACTAGCCGTCGAACACAGAGTGCAAGATGCAACTAGGCTTAAAGGAGACATCGCGTTGCTCGAGAAAATGATGGCTGATCTCCAGCGATCGACCGAGCACCAGACCAAAGTGGTTGAACATGATCTGGCCAGCTGGCAGAAGTACCAAAAAGGAGTGGCGGAAATCAAACCTTGGATCGAAGAATCAGAGATAAAACTAGGCAGCGTTCCTAAACCTGCGACGTTGCCTGAAGCGCAGCAACTGCAGCAGCAGTCAAGAGCTCTTGTTACGGACTGCGACAAACAGCTCATGAATCTACAGATCCTTTCGAGCGTTAGCCATCAGCTAACTGGCAAAACCAGCGCGCCCGACGAGGTCGACGCTATTCACTCCCGCTGGGCCGTGGTTCATGACCAGGCTGACCAGTGGAATAACAAACTTGACAAACTCGTTACCAACTGGGAGAATTTCGAACGTGAAGCTGAGAAGCTAGAAACTTGGATCGAAAACGGCGAAAAACTACTCAGTAGCCGCAAGCTGTCAATCGAAACCCCACAGGTTGAAAAGCTGGATCGAGAGTTAAACAAGCTCAAGTCGTTCGGCAACGAAATTTCGCAGCAGCAGGCGAAGATCATCAGCCTTTCGCAAACTTGTGACAACATCTGCCATAACATTCAACCTGAGGGCGCCACTGAGTTGAAAAATAAGGTTGCAGACATTAAGCAACGCACGAATGACCTTGCTGAAACAGTCAGGTCAAAGGTTAACGAACTCTCGGACAAGATCATTGTCAGACAAGAATTCACGACAAAGCTGCACAATTTCGACAACTGGATCGCCGACTTCCGAAGAACAACTGAGAGCTACGACCAGGTTGGTGCAGACAAAGTGGAGCCAACGCTTCAGTCCATGCACGTGCTTCTGCAAGAACACGCTTCAAAGGCGCCCGAGTTCGCTGATATTTACAATGAAATTAAGAACATGACATTAGCCTCACATCCGGACGAATCGCGAGGCCTAACCGAAACATACTCTAATATTGCTGAAAAGTACCAGATCATCGAGAGCAACATTCAACAAAACAAAGCTATACTACATAAGTGGTCCGATCTGTTGAACTGGTATGACAACACCAAGCAACAATTGGAGCATGTACAGTACCAGATCGAAGGCCCCAAACTGACCCCTGATAGCTACGAAGTGCTACGACAAGAGCTCGTAAACATAATTACCAAAATACCGGAATGGAAGAGTAATGTTGCCTTACTCGACGGACCTTCCAGAGTTAAAGTCACCGATCAAAACACGGGCAGAATCATGTCCCCAACCAGTCTAGTCAAGGAAATAGAAGTGAAAGCAGAATCATTGCTGAATCAAGTCACCACCAAGCGAGACCTCGTGCAAAAGGTTGGCGCTCGCTGGGACAAGTTTAACGTTCAGCACAACGCTTTAATCAAGGTTTTGCAAAACGTGCAGAGTGTATTGAGTGACATGGCGCATAAACCTTTGCCTCTGTCGGAAGCTACCATTCAAGACCAAACAGAACAGCTTGACAAGCTTGACGCTGACATGAAAGAGAAGCAAACGATAAGGAAGGAGCTAAGAGAAGAAGGTCTTCACTTGATGAGGGAAGACCAGCCTAATATGGGCACGATCCAGAACGCATTAGCTGTTGCTGACAACAATTGGGATCAAGTAGTTAATGCTGTCCGCGACACTAAGAATAGATATATCCTCTTGTCGTCTACTTTACAAGAATTGAAGAACTTCTCTGTAGCTTTCGATAGAGAGATGAACAGATCTGAACAACTATTTAAGGAATCCACAGACGCACCCAACGATTATGTCCAGACAGCTCAGTCGCTCGACAGAGCCAAAAAATCTTACGAAATTCTAAAGAGATCCAAGGGACTATTAGATCAAATGGATGTTATCAAACAATCCGTTCTTAACCAGGCCTCGACGTTGGGAGGATTTGACACAGCACCATTAGAAGACGCATTTGCAACTTCTCAGTCGAGATGGGAAAAAATTAATGACAGCATTATTAACAGAATTCAAGATTTAGATCAGCAGTTGATTGTGTGGAGACAGATCGATGACACCAAGAGCCAAGTTGTGACGTGGCTCAGTGAAACTGGGCAAAACTTGGCAAATGCTTGCGATAATTTGGAGATCAGATTTGGTCAAAGCCACCTCAATAAGTACAAGGAAGAGCTTCCTATTTACCAGGGGCTTAGAAATAGCATACAAGCCAAATGCGAACAAATAATAAACTTGAACAAGAGTATTCCGACTGGCCAAGTAACTTCTATAGTTGATTATTTGGACAACGAATTCCAGGCTTTAGAACAGCTGGCAAGTAACTTAGAAGATGCAGTATCAGGTCTGGAAACTAAAGAAAACAAACTCAAAGACCGTATAAAGCGTCTATCCGACAACGTCAGCAAAGTTCGTGATGACATAATCCAATGTGACGATATGACTGGAGATAATGCTAAAATCTTAGACCGCCTTAAGAAGTGCCAAGCTTGCAAGGCCGAGCTGCAAAACCTAAATGATGAAATTGACAACCTTTCTCAAAATGTATCTGAACTGAATGATAACTACCCAGGATTTTACGAGTCATTGGTTCCTAAAGAACTAAGTACGTTGCAAAAGAGATTCGAAAGTGTGTTAATTCACGCAAACAAGACTGAAATTACTCTACTCACATTCTTACAAAAACTGTTTACTGACAAACTCGCAATGTTCAATAGGAACTTAAAGATTTTAGATGATAAGACGAGGTGGTGTATGCCTGACGTGACAAGCGACAAGTACAACTTGGAAGTTAAAAGTGCAGCTTTAGCTGACGTTGAAACCGGTATCGCCGAATGTGTAGACAAAGTCAAAGAACTCAAAGAGGCCAGCGAAATTCTTAAAATTGTCGCTGAACCAGCAAGTGCTCAAGAAGCGGCTCTACAAACTGAGAAAGCAAAAAAGAACCTTGATGTTCTATCAGCTAACTGCGACGAGATCAAAAACAGACTCAAAGACAATATTGATGCATGGCAAGAGTGTGAAGCGTTACAAGAAAATGTGTCAGAATGGCTGAAGGAAAAAGAAAATAGAGTAAGGATGGAATCCGCGAACTTACTAAATGTAAACCAAATAGACGACAAGATCACAGATATCGAACGACTTGACCAAGAAATTAAAGAATATGAAACCGAAATAAGGAAGTTAAATGATGTCGGCCAGAAGATCCTATCACGTAATCCAGACTCTCGCATCCTACAATACATAAACCATCTTGTGAGCAGATATCAAACCGTAGGGAAGTTTGTCGACAGCCATCTAAATAGACTGAAGGACTTGAAAAATAACAAAGGCAAATATGACAAATCGATCGTAGATTTCAAGAACTGGCTCCAGGATGCCAATGCTAAGATTAAAGACTTGGCTGTTATGAGCAAGCACGCTAAACCATCAGCTGCTGACTTGGCGCAAGTTAAAAAAATGAACGAGAATAAAGAAATCGGACAGAGATTGCTCAATAGTGCTATTGAGTCCGGCGAAGCTCTGTTCAGTGGAATCACTCCGGAGGGTCGTGAAGAAATCAGAAACGAACTCAGAACCCTCAGAGACTACTTCGAAGATTCAGTTGATTCCCTAAACAACGTAATTAAGGATATTGAAACTACAATAAACAAGAGGTCATCCTTTGATGATACTTTCAACCAAGTGCAGAAATGGATTAGTGACAAAGAAGCGGAACTTGGCGAATCTAAATTATGTCCTACACTGCCAGAAAAGAAAGCTCAACTCCACGCTAACAAGATCTTGCACCAAGAAGTAGAACTGCACCAGTCTATGCTGACACAGCTCACTGAGAAGATTAAGCTGATGCCTGATGAAGAAGCTGAGAAGAGTCTTTCGAAAACTATTGAGAGATACAGGAACATGTCAAAGGAGCTTGAGAAGAGAGTCACTACAAACGAATCTCATGTTGCAGATCACGAAAAGTATGTCCAGATGTTTGAGGAAGCTCGAGATCAACTTAATCATTTGCTCGCTGAAAACGGTATGTTAAGTTATGGAGTCGTTTCACAAAAAGATGACGTCGACGCCAAGATAGCTGCTATTGAGAAAGTTACTTTAAAAACTAAGGAAATCGAAAATGTCCTTGTTGGGTTAAAATCTCAAATGCATACCGTTTTGGAATCCACTAGCTCTAATGGGCATCCAGTTCTTATCAATGAGTATGAACAGCTGAAGTCAACTTGGACCCAATTCACTACTCAGTGCAAGGAACAAGACAAGAAACTCAAAGACACATTGAAACAATGGAATGAAAGCCAAAAGACTTTGGATGAGCTCGAAGAATGGCTCAAAGTTAAAGAAAACCAAGTCAGGGACCAAAGTCTGAAGAGTAACCTGGAAGCGAAGATTGCTCATTTGCAGAAAGTAAAGGAAATACAAAGCGAATTGACGTCTAGAAGTGCTGACTTTGCTGCACTTACTGACACAAAACAGAGCGTCGCCAGTGAATCCGAGCTCACAAACAAAACGTCGAAACTGGCTACGAGGTACCACACTCTCAACAACCTCGTAAATGAGATAATTTCCAAGTACGAAGTATTCGTTTCAGAACACCGAACGTTTGAAAGTGAATACGCTAGTATGGAAAACTGGCTCATGGGCATGCTAGGTGAGCTGCAAGATCTAAACGAAATCGTTGGCGATTACGCTGTCCTTCAAGAGAAGCAGAACAAGGCCAAGGAACTTTACGAGACCAGAAATAAAAAGACCCCAGTTTTCGAAGAATTCTTGAGCCTAGGAGAAAAACTGTACACGCATACAAGTCCCGATGGCAGAGAAGTTATTAGGCAAAAGATTCGAAAAATCAGAACATTGTGGGACAGCTTCGGAGATAGCTTCCAGGAAACTGTCAACAAGTTGGATCAATGTTTGCTTCAATTTTCAGACTTCTCTCTTGCTCAAGAACAGCTAACAAAGTGGTTGAAGGATGTCGAGAGAGCCATGCAGCGTCATACTGAACTGAAGGCTTCTTTAGAAGAAAAGAAAGCTCAGCTACAGAATCACAAGATAATGCACCAGGAGATCATGACTCACCAGCAACTTGTTGAATCAGTTTGTGACAAAGCACAGCAACTGGTCGACCAGACTCATGATGCTTCATTGAACGTCTATTTACAATCGATTAAACAGTTATTCCAAAACATTGTTACTAAGTCACAAAACCTTCAAGACAACTTGGAAGACTGTGTCAAGAGACACGAAGACCTAGTGCGTCTCATTCAGCACTACAGAGAGTGGCTCAGCTCTCAGTCCGAAAAGCTCCTCGACATTGAGAACGCTACTGGAGAGAAACCTGAGATAACCAGAAAGTTGCAATCAGCCGTGGCCCTCAAAGATATTGAAAAGATAGGTTCCGGTAAGCTCGATGAAATCCGAGCTGTTTTTACTGCTGTCAGTAAGAGCACATCAGAAGCCGGTAATGCGGCCATCAAAGCTGAAATCGACAACCTGCATGACCAACTTCGCAATGCCGTTAAGGACATTACAACATCAGAACAGAAGTTGAAGCACACTCTTGACATCTGGAACAAGTTTGACTCCTCGATCGAGTCCATAACTGAATGGCTGAAAGATATGGAATCGAAATGCAGAGATCAAAGTCTGTGCTCTACTATGCAAGAAAAGGAATCTCAGCTAAAACATTGCGTTGATGTCCGTAACGCAATAAACGGCAAGGAGAAAGAAATTGATGCTTTCGTTGATGAGTCTCACAGTCTTATTCAACTCAGTGGCGTAGAACGTCTTAAACCACTTGTGACTCAAGTCAGCAGCAGATATCAACAGTTGCATCTGATTTCAAAAGATATTGTAAACCACTGGGTAGAATTAGTTGCCGACCACAAGAAATACGAACAGCTTCGTAACGAGTTCGATGCTTGGCTGAGACCACTAGAAGAACAACTATCACAGATGGTTACCAAGGAAGACAAACTGAGTATTGAAAGTAAGGGCAACAAACTGCAAGTTTTCTTGATGGAAAAAGACAATGGTGAGCACAAGATTGGCATACTTACTGGCGCTGGAGATAAAGTATTACCCGAAACTGCTGCTAATGGCCGAGAAAGTATCCGAGCAGAAATCAGAGCTCTGAGAGAAAGATGGGACAAACTAAACGACACCATCGTTCAACAACAGAAAGAATACGAGTCTCAGACCCTGCAATGGTCCAGTTATCAAGATGTACTTCAACAAACTCTATCGTGGTTGGATGAGAAAGAAAAAATCGTAGACGCTGAAGAAAAAGCTGTCCTAAACTCTGCTCAGGAAATCAAGTCAAAATTGCTCAAAAATAAAACATTATTACAAGAAATCGGCTCGCACAAGAGAGTAATCGAGACAGTCACTGAGAAAGCTAAAAGCGTGGCTGCCACACTCCACTCTGGAAAAGGCGAAAGTGATGAAATGACTTCTATTATTCAATCTGTGTGGGATAGATATAACACATTGACCAATAGGCTTACTGGTATTATTGACAAGCATGAGAGCACATTTGACATCTACCAGCAGTTCTCCGACCAACAGAAGTCATTGCAAGACTATCAAAAACAGTTGTGGGATCGGCTCCATCTTCTGTCAGACCATACTGGCAATAAGGCCACTTTACAGAGCAAGCTGGCCAAGATCCAAGAGTTGCTGGACGCCATACCTACAGGCAATAACAAATTGAAGATCCTTTCAGATCTTATTGAGAGCAATGGCGCTAGACTGTCTCCTAGAGGCAAAGAAGGCATGTCGAGGGAGCTCGGTTTGTTAAGGGCTGATTTAGAGAAGTTCACAGCAACGGTTCACGACACCAAGCGTGCCATTGAAGACAAGATTCAGCAATGGATCGAATTCGACAGTGCCAACGATCGCCTGCAGCACTGGTTGACCGACACAGAGATGAGCCTCAAGACCTACACACCTAAAGCAACCTTGGACGAGAAGGTCGACCAGCTGAACAAGTATCAAGTAAGTTGTACATTGCTTCTTTTTTATTCATAAGTTTCCCTTTCTATTTTCAAGATTTTCACAAATACTTTTTGAACAGGATTTATGTAGAGCGATTGATAATCACGAAAATGAGTTGAGCGTGGTTATCGCTTTGGGAGAAGCGTTGGATCAAGTAAGAATTTGGAAAGACTGATTAATACGATCAGCACCGTAGGAACGTAGTCTAATTTTCAGTAGTTCTCTAATTGTACACAAACCATAATTTAGAATCTAACAAGGGGGAAGTTTCAATTAAAACTTTGTACTTTATTCATGTATTTTTTATTTCATTAGTTACTAATTTAAGGTGTCGGCTAAGGTACTTCTAATTCTGGACAAACACCTTATTTTGCAATCCCTGAATGTATTTTTTCCTCTTATGCATAAATGCTCGATATGCTAATCCATGCTATAAAAATTATCAGTCGAATTTCTCGCTGATTGTAAGTGAAGTGTTACGCATTAAAGCAAAAAAAAGTTTTTATAGGACAGATTTTTTTATCGAATGTTTATGTATAAGACGTTATATCTCTAACTTTCTAAACCAACGGTACTAATGGTAGTTGTCGTAGATCAGTTTAAACATAATGTTTACTTGTAATGGCAATATCACAACCCATTAATAAAACCACATTTTCAGGCTATTTTGGCTAACTTGAAGAAGACAGAGAACGATGTAGACAAGCTGTCAGACGAATTCAGCGATCTCATAGAGAACTGCAATGACACTAGAATCACTATGAACTTGCAACAGATGACATCACGATTCCAATCAGTTCAATCCACGGCTAAGGAGCTGGTCAAGAAATGTGAGCAAGCAGTCAATGACCACAAGGCTTACCAAGAGAAGTACAACCAATGTACGGATTGGCTTAAGGCTGCACAGGTTAAATTTGATGAAAGTAAAGAAAACCTTTCAAATACTCCTGAAGGAATTAGCGCCAAGCGTGAGAGCCTTAATGACCTATTGAGTCAACGACGGAACGCTACTCTCCTCGTCAACAATACATTCGAACTTGGAGAGAAACTATATCCTTCCACATCGCCTGAGGGTAAAGAACTTATCGAGCAGCAGCTACAAGAAATCCAGCAAGCCATCGATAACCTTTACGACAACATCACCAAAGCTGAGAGAGACTTGGACTCTGAGCTCAATAAATGGTCGTCGTTTGAGGACAATCTCAAAACTGTTCAGCAATGGCTAGCTACAGCTGAAAAGAAATTACCAAAAGATATTGAACTGAAAGCTACCCTGGATGAAAAACGTAACCAACTGGGTGTATACAGAACTTATTTACAAGATGCCATCGCTCATCAACAAGATATCTCTGAGTTGGAAACTAGAGCCCAAAGTTTACCTGATGTGACTAAGAATATCACAAAAGAAATCAGTCAACTCAAACAGCGACATGAAACAATTTTGAAGAGAGCCAAATCTTTCGTAGAGCAGTATGAAGCAATAGTAAACAACCATACACAATACACTAAAGCTGTCAAGGATCTTGAGGAGTGGGTGGAAGCCACCCATAACACTGCTCAACTCTGGGGCGATGTCAACCTTGAACGTGTAGCATTGAGCAGCAACTGCGAGAAACTTAGGTCTTTGCAAATGAGTCTACCGGAAGAGAAGAAGCGCATTGATAACATCCGTACCTTGGGAGAAAAGGTTCTTCCAGGAACGATAAGCAGCGGTCAAGCAAACATCAGAAATCAAATCGATGCCTCCCATCAAGAATGGGAAGGACTGGTTTCGTTTATCAATAAGACAATCGAGTCACTTGAAAACAAAATTCATCAGTGGAACGAGTACGAAAACATGAAAGATCAATGCTTGGCTTGGATAAGAAATACTGACAACCAAATCCACGCCGTTGACTTAAAGGCCACTTTGCCTGAGAAACAGGAGCAGTTTAAGAAGTTCCAGGAACTACAAGGTGAAGTACGCGCTAAAGAGCTTGAAATTGACAACATCACGGAAAAAGCACAATCTCTGTACACTGGTGTTGGTCCACGCGGATCTCAAATATCCGATCTCTCTGTAAAATACCAAACACTATCACAGAAAGTGAAAGACCTCACTAATAGATGGCAACAATATGTGAAGACTCACCAAGAGTTCTCCAGCAACGTAACAGAGTGCTCACAATGGATCGAAGAATTGAGAGACAAGCTAGACTTCTGCGCTGATTTGAGCTCCAGTTCTCAAGACGACCTTGAAACCAAGCTAGTGCTGATCCAGAATTTGTTGCTTACCAAAGACGAAGGGTTCACCAAGGTCCAGTCTTTAGTTGAATTGGCACAAAACGTCATGGCCAATACAGCCCCAGCTGGTCACGAAGCAATCAATAATTCTCTAGTGGCATTACAAGAGCAATGGTCAGCGTTGTTATCTCGTATGATTGAAACGAAGAACATGCTGGATGACTCAGTTACCAAATGGGCTGGGTTCTTGGAACAGATTCAACTTATTGAGAAGAGCAACACATGGTTAGAGAGTATGCTCGCTGAACTAGCACCTCACGAGACTTCAATGTCTGACAAGAGAGCGCAGCTTGAAAAACTCAAAGAAGTCGAGGAGAAAGCTCGTTGCGACCGCATTGACGTTGATACGCTAAAGGCTAAAGCAGCAGAGATGGTTGCAAGTGGACAGCAAAACCAGGTTGCGTCGAAGGCACAAGAAACTCTCAACAAGTTTGACAACCTCTATGATAAGATCAAGAAACTCCTTGCTGACCGTGAAGAGCAGTACAAGGATCACAGACTATACAAAGAAGCGCACGATGAACTCATACAGTGGCTCAGCAGAGCCAGGGAAAAGGTGCCTTCGTTGAAATCGAAGCCTCTTAGTGACAAATTGGCAATTGAAAACTCCGTAGCTCCTCTTGACGCTTTGATCAACAAACAAGCCCAAGGGGAACTGCTGCTTGAACATCTGCAGCACACGGGAGAGGTAGTGCTCGCTAGCACGTCACCTGATGGACAAGTAATCATCAAAAACGAGATGAAAGCCTTGAAAGAAAGCTTCGATGACCTGTTCAATGAAATCAAACAACAGAAGAGCCAGTTAGAAGAAACTGTCAGCCAATGGCGTGAGTACAAGGACGAATACGAAAGGTTCTCCGATTGGTTGCAACAGAAGGAAGTACTTATCAAGAACCATAAAACAGCTCTGCTTGGCACTGCTAAAGAGAAGGGAGCTCAAGTGAACGAAGTACAAGAGATTGTCGACCAGTTGAACAAGGGCAAAAAAGATATCGACAACTTTAATGCTTCTGCTGCTGGACTCCTGTCTTCGCATCTTGATACCTACGTGAACAACCAACTGAGACATCTCAACTCCAGGTATCAAGTTCTTGTAAACATGGCTAACGATGTCCTTAAAAAGGTAGAGACCAACTACGAACAACACGCGAATTACGATGAGAACTACGCTAAGACCAAAAAATGGATCGATGATGCCTGGGACATCACTCGTAGCGGAAGTGAAACAGGTAGCAACAGCAGCAAAGAGGCCCTGCAGAAGCGCCTTGAACAAATTGAGGACTTACTGAAGAGACGAGAGGAAGGTCAGAACCTGGTTCACGCCACTGTCAATAGTGGAGAAAAAGTGCTTAGAAACACAAGGTCAGATGGTAAGGATAAGATCAACACTGAACTCAAAGAACTCCAAAATGAATGGGATCGTTTGGTCAAGAAGATGACTACGGCCAAAGTGCACCTCGAGACGTCGTTGCTCCAATGGGCCGACTACAGTTCCAGTTATTCTCAACTCCAACAATGGATCTCTGATAGAGAAGCAAAACTACAAGAAGTGTGTGAGCAGAAAGTCGCCAAATCAAAGAAGGGCCAAGACCGCCTCGCCGGACTCACGGCCGGCCTCAGCCTGGGCGAACGGAAGGCCACACTCCGTCAAACAAACAATATTGTGCAAGATATCGTTTCGTTTGAACCCATGATTCAGTCTGTAACTTCTAAGGCTTCAGAACTTATGCAACAGGCTCCGGCGTCTGAGATCACCAGCAAATACGAGACACTGTCTAAGCAAGCTAAAGATTTGTACGATAAACAGAAACAGGCAGTGGAACAACACCAAGCGTTCATCGATGCTGG
Source organism: Agriopis aurantiaria (assembly GCA_914767915.1). Lineage (NCBI taxonomy): Eukaryota > Metazoa > Arthropoda > Insecta > Lepidoptera > Geometridae > Agriopis > Agriopis aurantiaria. The sequence goes on from OU611988.1 coordinate 3,227,396, forward strand.
CTCAGACTTCGTCCAATGGATTAGGGCCGCTAAAGAAAGGCTCGGGAAATGCTCTGACGCTACCGGAGACAAGGAGTCTCTAAGCAGCAAGATTTCTCAACTGAAAGTTCTGGAAAGTGAACTACCCGAAGGTCAAGCGAAACTGCAAAAGGCCCTCGAGCTGGGCGAAATATCTTGCGGCTTAGCTGATGATGAAGACAGAGAAGAAATTGAAGAAGAAGTGGCTCTTATGCAAGAAGAGTACGATACCTATATGTAAGTATTGTTAACTTAAATGTATACATCAAAATTTTAGTGTATAGTACGTGTGCTAATGTTTTATTTCTTTTAAACAGGGAACAGCTTAACAGCACCAAAGCTCTGATTGAGGGAGGTATCGTCAAGTGGACCGAATACGAAGAGCAATACAAGGAAGCCTTAGACTGGTTGTCAAAGACTGAGAAATTAGTGCAATCATTCAACAAACTGCAAAATGACTTGGAACAGAAGAAGGTTGTTCTCGAGGAATTCCAGGTTAGTGAGATGCAGTTTTCTATACAATCTTAACATTTTCTTTGTGCTTCATACCTTAATATTGAACTAATAGGGAACAATGCATTATATGTATGTATCTATACAATCCAAGAGATACAAAGATGTGTAAGATGCAATGTTGCTTAATTTTTCATTCTAATTCTCATAATCTGTTAGTTTTTATATAAGAACCTAGTCAAAATCAGATCATCAAATCAACGATTTTAACCCCCGGCGCAAATAGTGGAGTGTAGTTTAACGTGTTTATATGTATGTGGCATCGTAGCTCCCAAAAGGCTGAACCGATTTCGATTTATTTTGTTTGTTTGAAAGGTGACTTGAAGAATGTTCTTAGATATAATAATAATAATTTTATTTCAGACAATGTCCATACTTATGTTACAATATACTATACCAATAAAAAATCAAATCAATATAAAATCAATAAATAAAAAATATAAAAAAGAAAATTTGTTCGGTCGTTTGAAGATCATAAGCACTTATGACGGGTTTTTTTTTTAATTTTGTAATTTATACTTGTTCAAGATTAAATCACTAACATTTAGATTTTTACATATGAGAGTGTTTATAACTGTATTTCCCACGTGGCAGGGCCATCTCCAAACCCTGTTCGACTGGCAAGCGGAGCTGGACAAGTTGAACGTGCGCGCGCAGACTCTTCTTGAAACGTGCGCCGACACGAGGATATCAAACGGCATCACGCAGCTTACTACCAAGTACAACGCTCTGCTGTCGCTCGCCAAGGAGGTCATGAAGCGACTGGAACTGCATTACCAGGTCAGATATACTGACAAGCTAACATAGTCACTAGGGTCGTACTAGCTTAGGGCTGCTAGTCTTTTTCAAATAGCATGCCACTCGACAGATGGTTTGACAGTACGATAGAATGTAACGTGATTCGTAAATATTGAAACAGCGCTACTATGAAAACTAGTTGTGAAAACTAGTCTGTTAGTGGTGGTTGTCAAGTGCCATGCTATCGAAAAGCACTAGGCTTGTGTCTGTAGACACGTGGACTGAATTAGAAAACCGTTCCACAATGGCAATATATTTGATCAAATCACGCTTTTTGTAGAACTAATATCATACTGTATAGTTATTGCTTATTGTAAATCTAGATAAACTCCTCGTCATCTTCATCATTTCAGCCATAGAACGTCCACTGATGGACATAGGCCTCCCCCATCGATCTCCAAAAGGGCCGGTTGGAAGTGGCTTGACAAACTCATATCGTTCACTAATTCGACGTGCTAACATTTCCGATATTGCCTTATAGGAACACCAACAGCACAACGCCCTGTACGGCGAGTGCCAAGACTGGCTGGACCGCACCCGTGAGAAGCTCAACCAATGCGCTGAGATACCCAACACCCTGCCCGAAGTGAACAGCAAACTCAACACGGTCAAACTCCTGCGACAATCGTTGGAGCAAGGCCAGAACAAGCTCCGATACCTTCTCGAGCTGAAGGAAAAGGTAAATATGAAAAAATCTGTCAATATAAATAAAATCCGGCCAATAGTTTCTGAGGCTTGATATAACACAGACATTCACTTACAAAATATTCCCCAAACCACATAAGGCTAGTTGGCGGCCAAACGTAAGCCTAATACTATTAACGTATACTATTTAAAAAAACGTTCCTTATTGTGTAAAAATAATGCATTGTAATCTGTGTTAAAATTGTGAAGAAAAAAATTTTTTACAAACGAGTAGCCATATATGTCATGTGTTCTCTAGCTGGCGAGTATTTATCACCATCACGAGTTTGTGAAAACCTTTTACTAAACCTTCCAAGTTTTTTTTATGCAACGGCGATGAGACGAGCTATTCTATCGCCTGAAGTCGATAATCGAAGAAACTGTTGTAAAGCTAAATACCATCATTATCTGAAGCCCAAAATTTCACCTCAACTAGTCATTAATTGTTATACTATTGTTTTTTTTTTTTATAATTACTTTTGGCCACTAACTCGCCTAATGGTAAGCTGTGACCGACGATGGAACACGACAATCTAGCAGAAAACTTACACTCACTCTTGCCTTGAAGTTGCCTTGTTTGTAGTTCTCAAGAAATGAGGAGGATGGCAGAGAATTCAATTCTAGGGCAGGACGCTTTATGAATGTAGAACCAAATTATTATGAACGATTTTTTTATAACCTAAGGAAACCGGTGGTATTGATTAGATTTGGTACACCAACATATTAGACACGGATTACCGAGTGCAGGCGAGTGCCTTTGATAAGGTGCAGAAAAACCGACAGATCCGAAATGAATCAAGGCGAGCGATCCTGAGTGGTGGCGAGGCATACGAAACGACCGTAAACACGTTAGCGTTGACCTGCACTCGGCCTGCTAGCGTCGATGAGCAATGGCGAGGCTAGGCAAATTGGCTGTCTACGTTGGTACTCTCCTTCGATTGGCAAGCTATGCCTAATGTGTATTGCCGTCATAAGTCTAACGTATCTATGGTCTTGTTTAGGTGATAATGAACACGGAACAAACGGGAGCGGCCAAGATCCAAGAGGATACGGATAACTTGAAGCAAGAGTTCGACAAGCTGATCGCGGACTTGCAGGACGTCAGGAATAAATTGACAAGCAGGGCTGCGCAGTTTGATGATATTTCTAAGGTGAGTCTTTTTGATTAGAGTTGGTTTTTCTTTCTAAACTATTTGGTTATATTGTAAATTGTTTAGATCTGATATTTATGAATAACTAGCTGAATCCCGCTACTTCGTACGCGTAGAGCTCGGCCTTCGGCCTCGCTACTATAAACCTATATGCTATAAACCTCACGGAGCCCGAGACCTTTCCAACGAATGCAAAACCGTGGAAATCGGTTCGTGCGTTCTGGAGTTATAGCGTCAGGAAGGAAAACCTGACTTATTTTTATATAGTAGATTTGCAATTTATAAATTAAAAAAATAATAGTGCGCAAATGTTTGGCGCTCTAAAAAAGATTACTAAATCTGATTTGTTCAGATTACATACATCATAGTGATTTGAGCCACTCGTCGACGCAAAACGCATGAAAACTCGATGCCCAAACTTACCACTCAAAAAATTACAACAATGTATTTATAATCAGTTGATGAACTGTTTTTATATATACATTCATGTACGACTTGTAGAGACGACATAGCAAGTCAAATAGTACCTAATTGTAAGTTTTTAATGCTCATAACTTGAGCTAACCGAGTTCGCCATTAACGAACGAATAATGAAAAACTATACTAAGGCCTTATTGTGTAATTGGTGGCAATAGTGATCATGCTATCCTGCTCGCTTCAACTTAATCGCAACAGCCGAGCGAGCAAGATGGCAGACTAATAAGATTCCCACCAAACGTATGCAATAAGACCCTTGTTTTGACTTATTTTGTTTGACTCGGACTTGTGGCTATGACTTGTTTGACGATATCTAATAATACTTGAACATGTTTTAATACTTGACACTGGCAAATGCACAAGATTGTGACGCCAAAATCCTCTTAGGCTTAGAAGGGAAAAAAGATCCCTGTATCCAATCACTTTACATCTTCTTTTCTTTTAGATCCACAAGCTCCTAGTAGAATGGTTGGATGACATTGACCAGAAGATTCAATCGGACGATTCTCTTCTAAACGACCTGTCAGAGAAAAAGGCCAAACTGGAGAAGTTCAAGACCTTCAACAGAGACATTGACTCACACAGCGATCTCGTGAAGAAACTCAATGAGAAGCTCCGGGACGATGGCTCGCTCAAGTCTAAGGATATTGAAGATACGCTTAAGCGCTATGATGGTATCAGGAAGACGGTCAACGAGATGATATCTGTGAGTAAAAATTTTTCTAAATCCATTACAATAGTAAATACATGTTTTTTATAAAAAAAAGCCGATCCTGGTAGCTGGATAAAATAACGACTTACATTTGGCATCGTATATTTCTTATTCAAGTTTGATAACCCTACTTAATTGCTCTTTTCTTTCGTTATGGTTCGAGGTACATTTCATGACATTCTCACATTATCGCGGTACAAAACTTTGCTGCCTCTATTTTGTACAACAGCTATATGGGGGCATTAAAAATAAATAAACGATTAATAAAATAAAATAATTATTTTGTAGAAACTGGATGACTACGTGAACTCCCATATTCAATACAAGGACTCATACGACAGCTTCTATGATTGGGTCCGAAACTGCAAGATCGAAATCCAACAATGCTCCGACTCTCACGGAGAAAAGGAAGATGTACAGAAGAAACTCAAAAATGTCAACAAAATTATCTCTTCCTTGCCCAAAGGACAAGCGCTACTCGAAAAGGCTGTCAAACTCAGCGAGGCAGTACTTCAAACGACTGGCAACGAAGGAAAAGACAACATAAACCAAGAGATCAAACAGTTGAAGATCGAATGGGAGAATCTTCAGCAAATCTGCAAGGACACTAAGAAATTGTTAGAGAAATGTCTGTCGGCGTGGTCGGACTTCATTGAGACGTCGGATAAGATGACCAAGTGGGTGAAAGATTTCGATGGAAAGCTGAAGGCAGTACAGAAGGTGGACAAAATCACGCCTGAACATCTTGACAAGTGTCGCGTAAGTATCTGTAAAATTATTCATACGTTGTTCAAACGATGAAAATTTAGTGCAAGGCGGTAATCGCCGTAACTTATTTTTCTGGTAACTATATGTGAGCTGGATTGTATTCTAGGTTATGTGTTTTGCCATAAAATATTATGTACCTTCAAAATACGGTCAAAGCTAAGTTTCATTTAAGTTTCCTTACAAACTGTGTCTAAGAGTAATGTGGTTTACAGGAACTGCTGTCTGAAGCCCTTGGCCACAAGCATGTATTGGAGGAGCTCAACGACAGATGTGAAAACTTGATGGAACTTAGCGCATGTGCCTGGGTCCGCGAAAAAACTGTCAACCTCCAAACGGAATACACCACCTTGCTGACCAAGATTCAAGGTCTAGTTTCCAACGGTGAGAAGAATCTGTCAGACCACACTGAGTTTATTAAAGCTAAAGAAGAACTAACGCAGTGGCTTGAAACTGCTCACGGAACCATTCAGGACTCAATTGGAGTCGGAGATATTGACACCACTAAGGATAAACTAGAGACGGTCAAACTTGTTAGCAACAGGATGACTGAAGGTCACCATCTATTAGTCGTCTTGCAAGAAGCCTTCAAAAAGGCCTTAAACAACACCCCTCCCGAAGAACAGGACGGTCTTCGTAATGACGTCAAAGTTCTGCAAGAAAGCTGGGACCAACTGAAAATCGACCTTAACTCCATCACCGCACAACTCAAAGCAGCTATCGGCAAATGGGAGGACTTCGAAGAGTCCAAGAACAAGATGAACCAATGGATCAAGGATACGGAACAAAACTTGGACAAGGTTCCTCCTACTGGCGGAGAGTTGGGCGAAATGAAGACGCTTCTAGAAAAATACAAACACATCGAAGACGCTATTAATGAAAAGAAACCAGAGCTAGAGAGATTGAAGGAGGAAGCTGCGGAATTAAGTAGTTGGGCTCGCAAACCAGCTGTCAAAGAAGCAGTCACAGAAATCGAAAGGAAAATTAACGCTCTACGCGCTAAATGCACAGCTAAGAAAGCTGAACTGGAATCGGACATCAAAGACTACAACCAATACCATCAATCTCTACAAGACACAGAAAAATGGCTGCTACAGATCTCCTTCCAACTCATGGCCCACAATTCCCTGTACATATCCAACAGGGAGCAAACTGAAGAGCAATTAGCCCAGCACGCAATATTGCTCGACGATATCCAAAAGTACCGGGCGACTTTAGACGAGTTGGAAGGGAAAGGCCGTGCTCAGATTGAAAGATACGAAGGCACGACTCCGTCTATCAAGGAAACTGTAGGGAAACAGCTGAAGAATGTAAACGACAGCCACAAATCTCTACTAGCCACGGCATTGCAGATCGAAAGGCGGCTTAGGGAAGGGTTGGCCAAGTTCAAGGAGTATGAAGATACTTTGGAAAGTATTTTGAATAACTTGGACGAGTGTGAGCCAGCGATCACTGAGTTGGATGTGCCGGTCGATGGATTGTCGCACGGACGAGACTTACTGGATAAGGCTAGGGTAAGTACTCTCACATTCTTCTTTGACAACTATCATTTTTCCACAAGTGCCCTAAAAAAGAGTGTTATGTTTTGGAGTTCATGTATGTATTTTTTATAATTCCACCGTCACTCGTGAACTGATCCTGATGTGAGTGGTATCGTTCAAATCCTTCCATTACACTGAAAGGCAAGTCTGATTAAAAATGTCATAGTGCGACTATGGGACATAAACCAAATGAGTAAATCGGAAAAAGCATTTTTTTAAACTATGTTTTAACTTTAGCGAAGAAAATGTATTCCGCCATCTTAGCGGTGGTCATACTAAATACATACTTGTTTGCCAACTACGGCATAAAAGAGATTATCTCCAACAATTAGTAATAAGAAGTCAACTGGCAAACTTTACCTCTTTAAAATATTAGTGTAGACGTGAGTGTGATATCATTGCTCGTGATTATTACGCAGGCGCTCCACAATCGGCTCCAGACCGAGAAGAGCCGCCTCTCGGCTGCCGTTGCCGCTTGCTCGGCTGCCGCAGCCTCCGTGTCCCGGCCCTCGTCCCCCGCGGACACTGCCCCCCTGCCCATTCCCCCGCGGGAGCTGTACGTGCGGGCCCGGTTAGAGGACCTCATCGACCAGGTAATGATGTTTACAGGAAAGATATTGGCGTCTAAAGCGCTCACCGACTTGACAGGTTGAGTTTGATTATAAGGGCTGAGTTGTGAAAATAAAGAGCTGAATAACAATATAAATATTGGGAAAATAAACACAGTAAAGATGTTAATTCTGTACACTGCTTTCTAAAAACTGTTGCGATCGCGATAAACATTATTTCCGTTCTCTTATTAAAATTACCTAATATATATATTCGGGAATTTTTTTGTACACACGGGCATCTGACCCCAAACTAAGCAAAGCTTGTGATATGGCTGCCAGAGACTGATATACATACATATATAGTTTTAAATACATACTTAAATAGATATTGAACAACCAGATATAGAACAAACACAAATGTTCATCGCACAAATGTTTGTCCTAGATGGGAATCGAACCCACGCCCCTCAAGCTCAGAAGGCAGGTTCACTACCAACTGGACCAACGGGCTATCTAATAGTTTTATAGCTTTCAGATTTATCTTACTATTGAAAGGATGATTTAGTTCGACCAACTTATCTAAGGAGTTGAGTAGACATCCATCATTTGTCTGACTCTACGTTGTAGTTACAATCTTACCACTTAGCGTCAATTCATAATTTGCTCCTCAATTGCTTTAAACGAAGGGTGAATCTAGTCCTCAAAAGAAGGCAACGCATCGCCAATGCTCTAGATCTTGTAGATTTCCACTGTACATAGGTGGCAGTGATCACTTACCATCAGGTGGCCCGCAGCTTGTTTGTCTACTTTTTTGGCGCTAACAGTGGCAATAATTTGTAAAAATCTGAAATGAAAACTAAAAATCCTTGATTATTTTAGTTGGGCTTTTGTAAATTTGCAGCTGGTAGACGATATAGTACAATATGTTTCTCAGAGAGAGAGACAATAGAATAGAATAGAATAGAATATTTATTTATTTCCAGAAGTAATATACCATAAAATATACAATAAAATATAGACGTCATTTGTAAGTATCGCTTTGTCTAGCAATACATTAAAATGCGCAAATTTTCCTTAATTTTGAACACATTTACATTTTCTGCCGTACGTCAGTTAGAAAGCAGCAAACCGACATTACTGTCCAATGTGATTATGGCTGCTTTTTAACTTATTTTGTTAACTAGACAATGGGCAACTTACGTTTGACTGTATTGTCGGTTAGCTGCTTTCTAGCTGACATACGGCAGTTTTGTTCTCGGTAATCGGTTCTAATTACGGTTAGCTTTTTATAAGACAAAAAACATTGCAATAGCATATTGTGTTTATTTTCCCAATACTGTAAATCATGTTTGGTCTTGATGAATAATTCTAATGCGTGAATATTGTGTGCTTTTATGAGTTTTTTGTTTTCGTGAGAGAGTGCAGTATTTTTCTTATTTCTTACTGGGTACAGTCTTCGAAGAGGCTTAATGGATCTATATGTCAAGATTTGTAACTATTTGGAATGTTCACATTTTAACGTATTGAAAAATTCTCGTGATACTTACGCCCTTCATTCTAGCTTTTAGAATTCTCTTTTCAATTTGGCGTCAACTATAATCGTGAATTAATGTTTAATAAATGTTATAATATACTGAATAATTATAGTCAGTCCATTGTGTCAATCGCTTTTTGACAGCTCGTGCAAAGTTGACGACATAACTTTGTAAAGCGTCTAGCAAATTAAAATACGTTTGACCTAGCATTACCTCTTTACAAGACTACGTCAAAGCCAAGTTGATAAAACCTTTTTTAGCTGTTTACTGTTCCTTAATAAATAAAATAAAATAAACGCAGGCTTATTCGTGTTAAAAATACCTTGTAAAGAGGTAATGCCAGATCAAACGTATTTATTTGTATTTGGGTTATAATTTGCTAGACGCTTTACAAAGTTATGTCATCAACTTCGTATGAGCTGTCAAAAAGCGATAAACATAATAATGGACAGAATATAGAGCTGCTACTTTTCGATGACTTTACCCACTTCTGACGTAAAGCTGTCACATAGCAGTGCCTTATTTCTGGAATGCCTTATATTAAACGATACTGCCTTACAAGTCCACCAGGTCGACAAAAAGAACAGAACCAACGTTTTTATACCTATCTACGGGAAGTAAGACTTTTAACTAATTATTTTATTATACTATACTCCTATAGATTTATATTACCCTAGTAGGTAGAGTAGTTAGGCGAATAATATTAACGAATCAATGTTAAAGCTTTATACCGTTGGCAATGTAATTTTTGTGCACCTGGTTACACAAAAAAATCAAGATTATTCTTTGTTGGCGGATTTATTTCATAAACCAAATCTTCAAATCTACAAATACATAGATAAACTCTTTATTGTTCACACCACAAATTTCATACACACGATAAAACAGCTTAAAAACCTACTGCAACAATCGGCGGTCTTATCGCTAAGAGCGATCTCTTCCAGGCATCCTTAGGATGGAGATGATAAGTTGCTTTATGATAATGAATAAAGTATCTACTTACATCGTTACCCTGACTGTGACACAGTAAAAGCAAAACAGTAAAATATCATAACAAATGTGTTCAGGATAAGCTCTCATAACATGTTAGTGACATACGTACCGTCAAGGTTTCAAAACAATGGCAATGTATTTTATCAGATCTGCATTCAACTGGAGCCCTTTTATAGCCACAAACTTTGCAGACAATGACTGTCGTAAAGATTTCAGTTTCAGATTAAATCTCACGAAGCTACCAGGACCCGTATTCACTAACTAAAACAAGCATGTAACGCGGTGCGTTAAGTTAACCTTTAAAAAATTTACCTCTATTCTAGGAAATAACAACTTTTAGAGGTTAACTTAACGCGCCGCGATGCGAGTGTTTGCAGTTAGTGAATAAAAGCCCAACTTGGTCTGTTCGTGGTTGAACTTTACATGACCTACATACCTACAAAATAACTTTTTTTTTGTATGACAGATCTAGAATTACAAATCTGATTAATTTCAAAAACACTGAAGTAAACGTCACGTATCTATAATTAAGTTGAGGAATCGCTTAACATCTTCGGTTTTTCGTCCGAAGTATATTTTTTTTAATGCAACACCACGGACACCAGCGTCCTTGACTTTTATTATACTTAACTACGGTAATTTGGTTAACTTAAATGAATTTACTTTAGTTATTCACAATACAGGGAAGAATACAGTATAATTTGGACTGCTTCAAACTTGGAGTGAATAGAGTCCTCAAAGGTAGGCAACGCACTGACAATGCCGCAATGGGTATTGTAGGTGTTTAGCGGCAGTGACCAATTACCATCAGGTGTCCCGTCGCTTGATTGCCATAGAAATTTAATTGAAACAGAATTTTAATAATAGAAAGGTCTTACATTTGACCTTACCTCACCGAAGTGCAGATAAGGTGTGGGGTGAGGCATATTTGCTGAGAATATGATATCTACTTGTCATTTGAAGGTCCAGAATATAAATCCGGAAACGATGCAAACTAAGTATCATGTGCTTTAAATAGTACCTACCTAAATGATCTTTTAAAAAACTGCTAACAGGTGTATGTAAAAATCTGGAAATAAAGAATAATCTCGACTCACAGCTGTAAATGTAAAAACACCCTTTTGGATAAGACCACAGAAGTATTAGCACGTATTGAGTGTGAATCACTACTCATTAAGGTCTGTCCACACTGAACATTTTGCATAATATGTATTACAGAAGGTAAACAATAAATTTACCTGTTAGTTTTTAATGACTGACAACGTAGGCGTGTGACCACAGTTCACCTGATGCTAAGAGATGCTGTGATGGAAGAAAGTAGCACGCCTAGTTAGGATCTGGCTCTGAACGGTTGGATTTTAATATTATTTTGATTCCAACTTTCAATTAGGGACGGTTGGCTTCTTACGTTCAGTGTGGACAAGCCCTTACAGACCGACACCAGCACGCGAATCATTTATCAACTAATGTTACTATAACAATGTATTTCCTTGAAAACGTTGACATTTTCTAATACATGTCACGTTTCTGCAGTGGATAAGATAGGAATAACTAAAAAAATACAGGGTCTTTGAATAATGATAAAATTGTATGCAAATAGACATTTTGTGTTCCAATTGGGTATTTATATGAGGGAGGATATTTAGGGGCAGTTGTTTTAAATAAGTAGTGAGTATCAGTCATGGGTTGAAGAAATCAGAGTGGTCACGGGACAAGACATACGTAAATCCTAGCTTATGACCTTCATAGAAAGTTTTTGTTTATATTACACGGGTATTACTCAAACGAAAAGTCAGTTATAAACAAAATATGTAATAACCTCGTCAGTTTCCATACAATTCATAGAAAGATAATCTTTGTGGTGTGAACCCTCAGACAATGTCACACTTGATCTACTGTGCAGCGTATCCCACAACCTGCAACACTAGACGTTCTGAATGAAGCCACGGAGCCATTGGGGTAGCCAAACTTCAATCAAAAAAACTTAATTTAAAAACATATGAATAATTTACGATACATCGAAAGCAGAAGAAGATAGAAAGATACTTGCTAAAGTTCCTAGCTTTCCTATTCTAAGCATATCTACCCCCCACTGCATAATATATATATGGCCTCTCTTACACGACCCTTACAAATAACGCCCAAATAACATCTCCATCTTATCCACGCTGCATCACTAATACGCACTGCGTGTCGCTGCGTGTTGTCAAGCATGTCTGTTTATAGAAACATGTGACCGACGTCGGCTCGCCCCGCATACAGACCATATTAAAGAATGTGGAAGCGCCAGAGTTTACTGAGAAACTCGACTCTTTCGAGCAGAAGGTAAGGCTTTGCATGTTTGATTGATTTAACAATAACACTCAATGATAATTAATACATTAAAAAAAATACAAATGAATTCACAGGAAGTTAATAAACGGGGTGGAATATTTTAAATGGGACCACCAACGAGATATAGCCCATGCAACAAAAAAATTATCATTAAAATCTGTTCACAGTCGGCTAAGATATCGTGTGACATACAAATACACAAAAATACACTCGAATTAAGAACCTCCTTTGAAGTCGGTTGAAAACCGAAGCCAAGTAAAAATGTACGACTGTATGACCAGTCCATATCAACTTAGAAGTACCACATACAAATCTATATAAAAAATGTTAACACATCACTCCAGCCCGCTTTTGATCATAGCTTCAAAGGCACATAGATAAATTGAAAAAGTATACGAGTTAGAGTTCAGATCATATCAGAATCCCATACGAATTCGCTTTACACAAAAGTTCTCCAACATAATTTTGACCTTAGGTACAAAGTCACCTAGAGACGCTGGGCGAGGCCGTCCACGACATGGAGGAAGCCATGAAGCAAGTCCTGGAGATCCAGGAATGGATCAACGTCCACAACGCGCTGGCCCGCGACTGGCTCGCAAACCCATCCAAGCTGAGGCCTGAAGCGGCGAAACAGGACATGGCAGCTATGAACGATGCGCTGGCCTCAGTTGGTGAGAAGAGGACCAGGCTGCTCACTGAGATTCCTACTGAAGGTGAGTTTAAATAGTGACAATGTAGACATACACTTCATAGCATTTTAGGAAAAAAGTTGTTGTTAAATATGGCTGCTATCAACTGTTGTTAGCCTTATTATTCTTGTTTTTATACATTTGCGACGACGGGTTCTAGATCTCGGTCATGTTAAGACAGCTAAAAAAAATTACAAAAAATTACGCTTCTTGTTATTTACCAAAACTAATATTTGTGAGATTAATCAAAAAAAAATATTTGTCTAGGTTTGGAAGACGAAATCAATCTAGAGGAAGAACTAGACACCCTAGAAGCAGCTATTCGTAAAGCCATTGAACGCGAGAAGGGTAACCAGGCTATCATCGACGACTTCCGTCACAAATGTCAAGACATTCACGACTGGTTCGATGCTGTCCTTAAGAAGATGTGTCTCGCAGACAAGGGCTCAGGCCTCTCCTGCCCCCAGAAGCTCGCAGCATTGCAAGAGCTGTCATCTGAGTTTGGACAGTCGGGACAAGATAAGGTGGACAATATCAAGACGGTCGGCTCTCAGGTCATCAACATCGTGAGCAACTTGGAGTCTCAACAAGTAGAAGAACAGGTAAAACTGCAAGACTGTAGTAATTTCAAATAACTGTCAAATACATGAAATAGAATTGTGAACTTTACTATTCGTCTTTTTAAATACATTTTAATTTTCAGATGAAATCTGTCGAGAGAAGATACAATGACATTGTGAAACGCATTCAGCGCAAAGTGCAAATGCTCGAAATCACTTACAAAGCTATTGATGGCACCAAGAGCGAAGTCAAGGCACAAAACGAATGGATGCAAAAGGAAATTGATAACATACTTCATCCTGAACCTCTAGGTTACGAGAGCAAGTCGGTCAAAGAAAGGCAGAAGAAGATAGCTAACTTGCTTAAAGAAACAGATGGAAAGAAAACCGTCATTGACTCTCTAGAAAAGAAGGTCAGCAACATCCAAGCCGAATTAGAACCTTCCGAACAAATGCAATTAGAATCAGAACTGTCTGAATTATCATCCAAACAGAAACAACTAGCGACGCTAATCAAACAAGAAATCGAAAGATTGGGAGCTAGTACAGACGACAGAAAGAAACTCGAGAACGACATCGAGAAGGCAAAGAACTGGCTCAAAACTAAGCTAGCCGAAATCAAGAAACTTGGAGGCCCAGTGCCATTAGAAGCAGCCAAAGTTGAAAAAGAAATCGCTGTTCATAAGAAACATCAAACTGAGCTGTCTGACTTCAATAACGACACACTCACAGAAGTAATGCGTCAAGGCAATTCAGTGTCCAAAGACTGCTCTAACGAAGACAGGGCCAAGGTGCAGGCTATCTTGGATGACCTTAATAAGTCTTACACTTCAGCTAAAGTAGACATTGATGACAAACTTGGAGCTTTGAACAAACTTCTCCAAGGCAGAAATGAGTTTGAATCAGAAGTTGCCAAATGCCAGAGCTGGCTAAACGAAGCTGAAGTAGCTGCCACTCCGGAACTTAGAACCACAAGCCTCCAACTTTTGGAAGAACAACTAGCCAAGTTTGAGAAACTTAGCAAGGAGGCTGAAGATGTTGACAAGAACATCAAAAAGATTAAAGACAAATCCAAGGATATAATGGATTCACTCTCAGATTCTAACAAATTACAGCTCAAAGAACAAGTTAATATTTTGTTCGATAGATTTGCACGAATCAACGCCATTATCAACGATAAAAAGAATATCCTTCTCAAACATATCAAGGAATACAAGGACGCAGCTGCGAGGATCGCGGCTGCGCTTGAATTCCTAAACGAAATCCAAAACAAACTAAAGGCTCTCAACAAACCTATTGGCAGCAAGGTCGAGGACGTCCAGCCTATCATCCAAGCTTATGAATCAATTCTAGCAGATCTTAAAAAGAACAAAGCAATGCTAAATGAACTCCAGGGTGGCAACCTCCACGACCTTCAAGACATCCTTACTAAACAAGACGATCTCATGAGCACCATTGAAGATCAAATATCTAAGCTCAAATCCCTCTTGCTACTCCGAGAGCAATTCTTTGCTCTTGTAAAAGAAATTGAAGAGTTTATCTCTAAATACACCGACCTTACATCTGAGATTGAAAAGTCCAACGATTCATTGGAAGACAAAATCAAGCGATACGATGACATCATTGTTAAGATACAAGGCTGCGAAGCCTTGCTGGCAACAGCTACCGACAAGGGACAGCAAATAGCGGCTGAAGGCACCGTCATGGACAGAAACAATATCACGGAACTGCTTCAGTCTTTGAAACAACAGTTGCTGACCTTGAGAAGGACTGTGGAGTCTAAGCGACAAGAGCACGAAAAAGCTGCTGCAGAACATAAGAAACTAGCGGCTGATCTCGGAGAGATTATCAACTGGCTACATGACAACGAAGCCGTCGTGCATTCCCGTCCATTATTGAACAGAGATGTCGCTAGCGTCGACAAGAAACTCATCGAGCACACGACTCTGGTCAAGAACGTCCATGCGCATTTAGAAAAACTAACCAAAATCATGGATTTGATCAAGAGCGACGAAGGTGTGCCCGGTTCCCTACAGGAAATGGTCTCAGTCGCGCAATTCCTCAAAAATTCTCTACCAGATGAGTTGAAGGACCGAGAGAAATATCTACAAGACAACAAGAAATACCGCCAGCAGTACATACAGCTGGTAGAAAAGCTGAACATCTGGGTAAACGAATCCAACATTCGCCTGGACATGGGCAAGAACGGAACAGACTTTGAGAACATCGAGGCCGATTTAGAAGAGCACAAGTCCTTCTTCAATACTTCCGAACCTGAGATGAAAGACTTGGTCGGAAAGAAGATGCAGGACATCGTCGATAAGATTTGGGCATCTTTAGCTGCTTCAGAGCAAGACGAGTTATCGAAAGACCATCAGAAACACAATCAACTGCTGAAGAATACTTTGAACTCTGCGAAATCGCGTCAGGCTCAGTTGGAGCAGGACCTGGAGATCTGGAAGGACTTCTGTCAGCTGGTGGAGAAGATCAAGGCTATCCTGGAGAAGAACAACATCCTTAATGAGGCGGTGACTTCAGTGGACGCGCTACGGCTTCATCTTGAGAAGCTCAACCATGCCAAGAACGACTTAGAGGTGAGTGCTAGCTAAATAGTATTTTAACTTTAGCTTTGTATGGGTGTTCCCCGACAGTTACAATCTGGGTGTCTTCAAATCACGAGTGAATCGGTTTCTTCTAGGCAAGCGTGCTCCACCGTAGATCGCATCATCGCTTAACATCAGGCGAGTTGTCGGTCAAACGCAAGCCTATTATTAAATAAATAAATAAAAAGCAAGATAGATAACGCGAGTACGTCAATAAAAGTTGTTCATAATGATGAGTACAAGACCTTCTTTCGGCTTAGTACAGTGTATATGCGTAATCCTATATATACTAATTATTCTCAAAATATAAGAAAACTGAACTGAGAGACGGAGAAAAAAATATATGTAGTTGTGTTTGATTTGACAAGTTGTCCAGTTGCCGATGTTATGATAACTGATTGTTATATTAAACCATTATGTTTTAGTTTCAATACCCAGCAGTGAAACTTAGCTATTGAATCATAGGAAAATTCTGTTCAGAATAATGGAATCCTATAACATTTCTTAGAGATTTTCTTATTTTAAAACGCTGGTTAAAACTATCACGGTTGTTCCACAACCTTACCACGGTACCTAAATATCCATCTGACAAAGTACCAGCTAAAGTTTAGGCTCTGTATTATCAATTTCCCAGAAGTTTAAGTTAAGCAATCGCGTATGAAAGGAATCCTTTATGATTTCATTGATATTTTTATGAACGGGGAAGTCCCCAAACGCATTTGCAGGGGCGGACCCAGAATTTAATTTCGGGGGGGCATTCAGACATGGATCGTAGCTAGGGTTAAATCACAAGTGGACAAACAATTATAAACTGAGAAGTAGAAATTCACGTGTTGTAAAAAATATCTGTTTCCTGATATACATCAGACGAGTTGGCGGTCAAGCGCAAACCTATTTATAATATACTAGCGGTCCGCCCCAGCTTCGCACGGGTATATATTATAGCTTATGTCACCCGGGGATAGTGTAGCATCCCAACAGTGAATGAATTTTTCAAATCGGTTCAGTAGTTTCGGAGCCAATTCAATGCAAACAAACAAACAATCAAATCTTTCCTCTTTATAATATTAGTATAGATATATATAGATATATATTATATACCTAGATGAGTTTGCTGTGTAAAAGTGCACCTGAATCGAATCGAAAAGCTGAGCCAATGAATGGAATTCATAGGTGTTTTGAGGGCATAGCCCCATGCCCTCTCCAATTACATCAGCCAATGCGCATTTGACGGGAACAATACGATGATTGTTATTTGTTATCAGAGCTACTACGAGTATGCTAAAAATAGTAATAAATAGCGACAACCACCCGCTGTAGCGTGACCTATTTATTACAGTACTTGTCTAGTCCAGCGCAGTCTCACATCGGAAATACTAATTAACCTAGCATACCTGGGTGGGTACGTAGTGTCTGTCTATGAAATCACCTGAACAAACAGGCAAATTACAAATTCAAATTGACATACTCACATTTGCAAATTTAATTTAACTTACTTATTTTTTTGTTTTAATGTAGAAATATACACGAAATAGTTATTTATGATACAAGTGCGGTAAGTTGGTTATTACAAATGAGTAGACGAATGTAAGCCCGAGACGAAGTCGAGGGCTTACCATAGTCACGAGTTTGTAATAACCAATCCGCACGTGTGCCATGCAACGTTTTACAACACATTTGCGAGAAAAAAAACAAAAAATGGAAATTAAAAAAATACCGTAAAGTACACGCACGGTGCTATACAACGGATCGTGCGGTAAAATTCATTACCGCACGCTCCGTTGTATGATCCGTAATGTTTAACTTTCGAACGATGTATACAGGCTTCGTAAGTGCACTTTTTGAGCAAATGTGTTGTAAAATATTATAAACAATGGTATTTACAACCTAAAACTATAGTACTTATTAAATATTATATACCTGTATAAAAAAAGCCCTAAAAGACCCTCTGTGGAGGGAAAAGTACCCAGAATGCAGGCAGCTTTGCCACGCTGGATGGCAATGCATTTCTTTAACCCTAGATCACTAACCATTCGTCTAAGAGACTACGCGTACCCCGCGGTTTTGGTGTTTAGGTATGTTCCCCATCCCCGCCGATCCCCGGATGCTCAGTACCTTCCTAATCTGCACCGAAAGTGACCCGTGTGCACCAGTTGTGGTTGCACGATAATTACATCGGGATATTTTGCGGAATCGTCGTGCCAGAGACGAAAGGTTAGTGACGCCGTAACTTATTTTTACACTGTTATAATTTTGTTTATTTTAATTTATTATTTATATTTGCAATGAAACATTTTTTTTTGTTGTTATTATAATATCTAATAATAAATGCTTTTGAATTATTGGTTAAATTTTGTAAATTAATGCTATATTTTGATATTTTACAGTGTTTGAAACTTATTTTGTTTTTATGCCTTCAGAGGGATTTGAGTGATCAATAGGAGAAAATTCTGCATTGGTTAGCTCAGTCTAACACTGAATATCTACCGAATGTTCAGCAACAGTCATCAGACTCCGAAGAAGATAACTTCGAAACAGAAATCCATATCAATACCGACGAAAGTGAGGTAGATTCTGCAGTTTCGTCAGATGGTGACTTCTTTGTTCCACGTCCCGGCTATGTCCAAAGGCTTGTCATAGACTCTGACGATGACATGTTACAATCATCTTCCAGCACTCAGATAAACGCTGGATATGACCAACTACATCAGCAGCAGTCACATTCAGCAATCCTTCAACCAAGCCAGAACAACTCGATCGGCAAGTTGTTTGGCTGTTTTATGATATAATCAATATATCTTTTGTCAAGGAATATGCCGTCCACGTGTCCAACGCAATCCGGAATGAAAATAAACCCCTAAAAAGACGTACTTTTACTTTAGAAATGGCGGACCAACTTATGAAGCCTTAACTGCGAGAACGATATGGCACGGTTACTTTGCAAAGGAATTTGAAGGAAATTATCGCCGAAATCCTGCATATTGATGATCAATGGCAAAGCTCCACTCAAGAAGGTCCAAAAACTTTATTTTTTTAGGTATTGTACTTCCAAAAAAAAGGCGCATGACGAAATACTCCTGCAAGGGTTGCAAAAGGGCGATTTGCGGACAACTAACTGTCTCTTTGTGTAGTAACTGTGCCAATTCGTTATTTGTCTAATAATTATTGTCACTTGATTACCTTATAAATAAGTCGGTTAAATATTACAATTATATTACTTTAGATAAAGTTGATTATTTTTTATCGATTTTTTATTTCGTAGTCTGATAGTCGAAAGGTTAGTGATAGCGTTACTCGAAATTAAGGTTAGTGAGCTAGGGTTAAGTAAGATTTATCCGAATAAACCGACTCCCGAGTAATAGGCATGATGACTAATATTTTTTATTACCTCATAAAAAAGCTGATCATAAATAGAGCCCATCAACAAAAACAAAATTAAAATTAGTTCAAAAATAAATAAGATATAGCAGATATAAGCATTTAAATATCATGCTAGACAGAGAGCGCACTATACTGAGCCGTGACGTCACGGCACAGGAGCGCCATACAAATGCTATACTAACACACGCTTTGTGAGAAAGGGATAGAGCATCCCCTCCCTATCCCCACCTAAACCCACCGGTTATTTGTAATAAATTAGACATGAGGACACATGCCCATTCCCGTAATAAAAACAAAACTTGTTAATCCGTCAGTTTCCATAATTATTTATTTTTTACTTTTTTGTGTTGTGTTTTTTTTTTGTAGCCAAATACAAGTGTCGATATTTAACTCGCCATCTCCCTTGACCCAATGGATGGAACCCCGCGCGATGTGGATTGACAGTTTAAAATTACTCCTAAAAAATATTAATATAACCATACAAAAAGTTTTTAACATCTAACTTGTTGGCAACATCTGTAATACAGGATACACCGAGCGATCCAAAAAACAAAAAAAGTGTGTCTATGGAAACTGTCAGGAAAAAAGAAAGAAGGGGCTTATGCACAGATATACACAACCAGATCGGCAATATATTTTAGTGAAAGAGACAACTTGATATGGCTCAGCACAAGTACGAAAAGGACATAAATAGATTTTGTTGTCCTTATCGGCGTGACCTGTTTTTGGTACCTCAAGTGTCAAAATCTGTAATAATCAGTGACAAACAAAACGGGTCTGAATTATATTTATTGCCTTTTTTTGGTGATTTAATGTGATAAATGCGTGTTTCCTCTGAGTAATAATTGTAAAAGATATTTTACAATGGTTGGTTGTAGCATTTTGGGCTGCAAGAAGCGCAGTGAGCGAAAATACGATGAAATATCATTTCACACGTAAGTAAACATATAAAGCTTGTAACGATCATCTAAATAAATTCAGGATATCCATTCGCAAATATTTTATTCATAATTAGTCAGTTTTTAGGTCGATTTGTGGTCTAATTCTATGAATTTTATCAAATTATTCACTTAGAAAATAAATTATGAATGTTGCCAGTTTATGAAAGAAATTACCTACCGCAACTAACATAAATTATTCGTTCTGCAGGTTTCCAACTAATCCTGTAACATTGCTGAAAAAAGCTGGCACATTGCAAGAAGTGCAAAATACCGACCCTTTTATGCCCATATGAATATGGTGAATGTTAATATTAAATATATATTAATGAGGCCACAGTTATGAAGCTGGAAAAGCAAAAGGCGATTTCGGCGAACCGATTCAAAAAGCTACGCGCCGTTCGTGAAATTTGTACTGTAAACATTAAAGAGTCTATTTATCTAATTATTTGGAATGTTATACATAATTCCATTCATGAAAAAACTAAACTGACCAAGCGCGAGTCGGGCTCGTGCGCTGAGAGTTCTTTACAATCACAAAATACAAAAAGTTGTGCAAAAAGACAACATCACGCCCAGGCTGTCACCCATCCAAGTACCGACCGCGCCCGACGTTGCTTAGCTTAGTGGTAAACAGAAATTTGTCACTGACTCGCACTTGGCCAGTGTTTATTATTTGTTGTTTTACTTATGTTCACTATAATCCGCTAAATTTGACGCTTGTACGGATTACCGTTTTTACACTAGAACAAATCCAAAAATACGTTTAACGCTTGTTGCATGAGGGACCCCCGTTCCGTTTTAACTCTGACTTTTTTATTATATTTTATTAATTATAAAAAATCATGCTATGGTTACTTTACAACCTTTTTTCTAGTACTATATTCTAATCCTAACAAATAATTATGATAAAAACGCAAGTAACTTTCTGTCTGTTTTTACGAGGAAATGGCTAAGTCATGGTATAATAATATACTCCGCCAGGTATAGCAATCCGAGAAAAAATGTTTACGTGGGCGTCCCGCAATGATGTCATGATGTCAATTTACAACAGGTTCGAGAGAGATGACGATACACCACGTAACAGCTGATTGAATAAAGTGGCAACTGGACAGTGACGTCATTGCGGGACCACTCTCAAATTGCTAGACCTTGTTTTCTTAGATCATGGGCTAAGTCAAATTTTGTCAGGACGATAGGGTGTGTCATGAGGACAGACAACGTACGTTTCTTCCCAGAACATTGCAGGTAGCTCCGCGGGTTGCAGCAGATAGTGTATAACATTGCAGGTAGCTCCGTGGGTTGCAGCAGATAGTGTATAAAATATAAATATTTAAAAGGTAGTATTGTTTCCAAAGTACTCATTGAAGATTCACTACCCATCATAGTAGGTAAATTACCCTAACTTATAGCAAATCATTTTAATGTGGCAACACACCTTGTTGAAGCGAGAAGCACTGAGCTAGCCACGCTCATTGAAAATCTATAGGTAGTAGATCTGTGGGCTTATGTTTATGGTAAAATTTGGTGGAAAAAAAGGAAAAGGCTGGTGGTGATTGTTTTCAATAGAAATTAATGTGTTCATATACCCGAAGTTTAATTAAGTAACATTACACGGTTGGAGTTAACAAACTTAATATTTTTCACTACTTCTATGACGGATTTCATCAAGATAAGTTTAGCCGTTTAGTCATGAAAAGCAACAAACGGACAATGTTACTTTCGCATGTGTTATCAAGCGTTATATCATAACTAATTCACGATGATGAAGTTCCCTGGAGTAGGTACGTTCCTACGGTTCCACTTAGTCATTTCGTAACGTTCCAATGCAAATGAAACAATTGTTAAGAAACGATTAGGACATGTTTTCTTTGAATATATGAAACAGGCATTGTTGGAAGTGAAATATAACGGTCATTCATGCAGAGTACATTTTGATACGCTGTTACTTATCTCTGTGTCATTTATTGTTTATTTACCTACTTCCTTGATAAAAGTAAAGTATAAATTGCTTTTTTAGTATGTTTTTGACGTACAAAAAGTACTGTTGGAAAAGATAATGAAAATACACTCGAAGACCGTTACACCGTTATTCTATATCTAGGGTTCAATATTTTTTGTACTCATATAAAACCATTGTATACAAAAGCGTACAAAATAAAATATTCTTTTTCAAGCCCAATATGTACAGAAAGGTGTACCCTAGGGCTCTATGAGTACAAAGTCAGGTATAATGTTGGCCTGACTAAAGTAAATTATTTTGTACAGAAATCGTATGCTGTGTACCGTACGGAATCATACGGGGTCTTAGGAGGTTAAGAGAATGTTTTACCCGGTGCTGGTGTTTTAAGGCTTTATTCTAAGACACGCATAAAAGAGGCGCGGACAATCTCCTTGAAAGCAATTATAACCTAAGTGCCCTCTTAATACGATACAAAACATAGAGGTTCACGTCCGACGTTCTCATTGTTTTCGTATTATAATTTTATTATCAAACCGACTTCAAAATTAGTGATTATACGCAATTTCGTTTACTTGGATGACATACTTTTTCCAGTTATTCTGCTTTAAAAACCAAACTATACTCAACGAAAACCCTACTGACCTCCAGCGCATGCTACAAGACCTGTATGACGCATATCTGAACGTTGGCCTCAGGATGAACATGTCCAAGACCAAAGTGATGTCAAACATTTCCAGTTTCCGTGATGTAACCATCACGGTCGATAACGAGAAGCTTGAGGTAGTTGACGATTACGTGTATCTTGGACATGTTTTTTGTTTGACAATGAACCACAGAGCAAAGAGAATAGGAGAATACAGCTTGGGAAGCTAGAAGACATTCTCCGATCAAAAGAGATACCACAGTGCCTGAAGACTCGTCTCTATAACCAATGTGTCCTGCCCACCATGAACTAAGGTGCTGAGACATGGACGCTCACGGAGAAGACTGTGCACAAGATAGCCGTCGCACAGAGAGCCATGGAGCGAGCAATGCTCGGCATCAAATTGCAGGACCGTATCCGAAACACTGAGATACGACGTCGCACCAAAGCTGCAGACGTCGTAAAAAGGGTGAAAGAACTTAAGTGGAACTGGGCAGGACACATGGCCAGACGTAATGATGGGAGGTGGTGTATAGCAGTAACTGCATGGTGGCCGAGACTAGGTTGGCGGAACCCAGGCCGACCGAGGATGAGGTGGACTGACGACATCAGAAATACTGTCGGGAACGAGTGGATGCGAATAGCGAGAGACCGAGGAGAGTGGCATAAACAAAGGGAGGCCTATACCCAGCAGTGGGTCACTCAGGGCTGATGATGATGATATTTAACACTACTGCCAAATTTAACCGTTTTGATGAAATTTCAATGTGACCAATCTGAAAGAATATATTATAAAATAAAATATTTAAAAAATCATATCGGTGTATAAATGACTCAGTTCTGAAGTACCTAACAAACTTGTGTGTGTTGCGCCTAAGGCTTTTTGCCGGCTTGTTTATTTTCAGTGTACATTGTGACTAGGTTAATGCACTTCTGCTCAAGGCCCACGCTTATTAAGGCTCGTTAGCCAATTCACAATAATATTACTAGTTTTTTGCCCCAAACTGAGACCCTCGCGCCCCATCGAGATACAATACATATATAGGAATTGTATCTCGATGTCGCGCCCCTATATTTTCGCAATCCCTCGACAGATATTGTCTATACTCGAATTTTAAAATTGTATTGAAATAAACTACTTGCCTTCAAAATGAAGATCGAATCAATGATAAGCAAGTTATCGTGGAACAAACAGCATGCATAAAACGCCGCAAGGGCGGATCCAGGTTTTTTTTTCTGGGACAAGGGTCGGATGGGCAAAAAAATCAATAATAACTGTTAGAAATAAACTTGAAGTACCGTACTTATATCGGTATAGGGAGGCCGCCCCCCCCCCCCTTAAATACGCCCTTGAAACGCCAACTTGTAAAATCTGAAACCTCACTTCACTCGGTCAATAAATGCGAATGCTCCGAGGTCTGCAAGTTCGTAAGATTCGGCCTCACACAGCTCTGCAATGGCTGAACGGATTTGGATGTAATTTAGGGTAGAGGCAGCTTATACCCTGGATTACTTGCTATTTCCCTTCTCGGAAAAAGTAACGGTATAAAAAAAAAACATTACTGCTAAACTAAGTCACCGGGTGATATTAAATTCATGACACTGACACGTATTTGGAGAGGTGACTTGTGAGTTATGTTGAATAATTATGTGTTAAGATGATGACAAACGGTCGTTTAGTTTTTGTCATATAACATGGTATTACTGTTACACAAAGATCCAAAAGTAACTAGGAATTATTTAATCATAACCGGCAAAGTGCGAGTCGGGCTCGCGCACTGAGGATTCCGTACCACCACATAACTTGTTAGCTACTAAAGTACAAAAAAATAGTGCAAAAAGACAACATCCCATCAACGCCCAGGTGGTCACCCATCCAAGTACCGACCGCGCCTGACGTTGCTTCATTTCGGTAATCGTACGAGAACCGGTGGTGAACAGAAATTTGACACCGACTCGCACTTGGCCATTATTTATTATTTGTTGTTATACTTTAGAGTGTACTATATAATCATGTCAAGTTTGACGCTTGTGTACGTATTACCGTTTTTACAATAGAGCTAATACAAAAATACGTTAAAAAACGTTTGTTGTATGGGGACCATTTCGTTTTTACTTATTGACTTTTTTATTATTTCTTATTTAATTCGCCGTAACATTAGCAGATAGGCTTAGTAATAGGGCCCCGTTTACACACTTTCGGTACGGAACCCTAAAAATTGCACAACATTGCGTTTTGTCAAAACAACCATGTGCCTTCGCCTTAACCGGCACTGGGCCGGTATGATGTCACCGATCGCGCCGCCGCGTCGTCGCCCGACCGCCGACCGCCAGTCTTGCATTACCCAGCGCGATGAGAACTAACACCGACCATCGCACTAAGACATTGCACTGTTATATTTACATACCCACTTAGCTTACATCTACATAGTCAAACTAATTTTATCCTAATTCGTCGTAGATAAGTATCAAAATTCCGCGCAAACGGAAGGTAAGTGGCACGTGGTGAAGTGTTAAGTGTTCGACAGACTTTGTTTACAGTTCTTTAAGTGAAAATGCGGTTGTATGCAACTTGACAAGGCGTGCGATTTGTCAATGACCATGTAAAGTTGCGGTCTAAATGATATGTTAGTCTTGTTTGTACGTAAACATGCTAATTCCGTAAATATGTTGTTGCTTAGATAATAATTGTGTTGACACCGGCCGGCACTTTTAGAAACAAGTTCCCAAATTATCTCCCAATGAACGTAGATACGCGTAGAGTACGTTAGAGATAACATTGACCATATTATAGGAACTATTTAAATGTTTTATGATTAGTTACGGGATATTTACCGTGGTTAGGTTGTGGAATGAGCTCCAGATAATCAACTAACTTAAACAATCAAAAACAAAAAATCACAACTACATAAAATAAAATAAAAACGAAACGTAAAACGAAAATAATCATGTAAATTTTGTGAACAACCGTGATAGTTTTAAACGATGTTTTAAGTAAATGTGTTCCATGAATGAAAAATATTATTTTTTCTCTCTTCTACTTATAATATACTAGCGGTCCGCCCCAGCTTCGCACGGGCTATAGCCTATGTCACCCGGGTATAGTGTAGCTTCCCAACAGTGAAAGAATTTTTCAAATCGGTTCAGTAGTTTCGGAGCCTATTCAATGCAAACAATCATATCTTTCCTCTTTATAATATTAGTATATATGTATATTTAGCTACGTATATACTTAGTACATAAGGAGGGTCAGCTTTCCTTGTCTTCTTTGAATTGAAGTGATATCGTGTTCTTGGCCTAATCGGAAACCTAACACCCCATCATATTATTCCATCACGTCTTTCATCACCATATTATATTATCTTTCCATTTTGTTTTTAACTGACTTCAAAAAGAAGGGGGAGGGAGTTTGGTAGTTTTATTTTGTTTCCAGATATTGTATTCCTAACAAAATACGACTAGGTACCTATTATCTTATTTATGAAGTGCGGATCCGTTACGCGTTTTGATTACAAAAACAATGAGAGTTATTGTTATAATTCAGTTGTTGCAACACTTTCTATTCTGTTTCTCGTTAGTTCTCGTTAGTTTTGCGGATGTTTTGTTAGATAGCGTTAAACTTAAATAGACACCTAACCTAGGGACATACATAATAATCCATTGGGATGTCTTATGTGTTACCAAGTTTGTTTTGCCTTGACATCATAACTCTTATAAACTGATAGATATGTCAGTTCATAGCAGTATAAAGTAGTGGAATTATGTGGTCACGATAAGCGTTTATCATTTAAATTCGTGCTCCTTTTGGTTAAATAACTCAAGCGAATTCAAAATGAATGTTAAATTATTCAAAGCATGGGAAAGTCACGTATTTATATTAATAAAATCAATGAAGTACCTACCTGCCTAGGTATTACCTATGTAACCTACCTTACCTACCCTAGGCACTAAGTTATATTTGCAGTAGGTAACTACGAAAATTAAATCCTTTGATAAATTAACCCCTTCTAATTTAGATGCCGCGCTGAAACCTCTTAGTAGAAGCCTTACGGTAACGACTTTCTTTTGGAAATCGATTAAAGAGCGCCGTTATAAAAAAGAGCTAATTAAAAAAACTTCAGAGGAACCGTTAACGCGCTCCCAAATTGCAGTAAGCAACCGAAAAACTCGTTATTAACTGCAGAAGCCGGCACAACAACGAACTGCTGTAATTGGCTATATTGTTCCGGTTTGGAGGGTAATGTAGTCAGCGAAATTATCAGTATGGTATTTCCTGAACTCTGATATAATTGTACTTTAGTTATACTAGTCTGTCTGGTTTCAACAGGCTTTCGTAACAATATATTTGATAGCTTGAAAATTAAAAAGAGGCTCAGGAAACATGCACCGTTCCAGAGTAGGCTATCAGCTAGACTAGAACCCTATGGGCGGTCCAAAATGCGTCACAGCTGACAGTGGCTTCCTTCATAAACATAAACAACTGTCCCAGGGTGATGGACTTCAGTGGGGTGGGTGCCGCGTTAGGACTTTGTTGGCAAACAATTTCTTTTCATCAGCACGGAAGCTGCTTGCCATAGCTCGTCTTATTTAATAAAACAACGGCCCATGAGTCACTGCAGACTGCCGCTGCCGGCTTATTGCCACGCCGGGCACACTTGTTCAATGTCACCGTGATGCCGTAGGCACTGAATTTTTATTGGCTCTCTTCCTTTTGTGTCGAGTTCAGGGCCGACCGTCGAATTGCGCGCTGTTTTTCTGGCGATATCTCTTCAGACGTGACTTCAGAGAATGTAAAAAGCTGGTTTTATTATTTGAGCCTTTTTATTACTATAATACAAACTCAGTAGACGGGATAATCTTCATTTATCCCCCTCAGGGAGATAAATGTATTTTTGAAGTGATAACTTCTTTGGGCACTTTGGACACATTTTGTGATGGGGGTAAAGCACTGAACTCGCGTGACCGTCACGCTCATCAAATACTCGTTCGGGTAAAGTCGGCTCGAGTCGTCTAAAGGAGCGAGAGAGATATAGTCAACCTTGATGAATTTTTCACTTGTGTCGTGTGGTCTTATATACAACTTTTTTTTTATGAATAGTTGAAACTTGAAATGTATTTGGACAACTTTCTATCTGACAATCTGAGAACCACTCAAATATAAAATAATACTGTAACTGGTTCCAATTGACCCAATTAAGAAAATTGATCTAAATAACGATGACTGTTTTACTGGAAATACCCATACCACATACCTACGAGGGTGGTATGAGTGGAACACGAAGTGTTCGAAACAGAATGGTAGGTAAAAAAAACTTTAAATATCATACTATATTCTTATTCTAGGGAAGAAAAACATAATTTACAATCCATCCAATTCCAAAATTTAATTTAATTTCTTTTTTTAAGGTTCCATCCGGATAGGGTAAAAACGAGACTCTATTACTAAGCCTACGGTGTATGTCCGTCCGTCCGTCCGTCTGTCCGTCTACCTTTAAACGGCTGTATCATTCGAACCGTAATAAATAGCCAGTTGAAATTTTCGGCGGATTAACAAAAAAATAATAAAAAGGTCAAAAAGTAAAAACGAAAGGGAGGTCCCCATACAACAAAGGTTTTTTTTTGTATAAGCTCTAATGTAAAAACGGTAATAGGTACAAGCGTAAAACTTAGTATGATTATACTACCTACACACTCTAAAGTATAACAACAAATAATAAATAATGGTCAAGTGCGAGTCGGTGACAAATTTCTGTTCATTTAGTACTAATATAGCGATTCCTTATTTAATAGTCTTCAAACAATATTACACCTAAAACCTTATCTACTGTAAGCGTGAACACATGTGAGGGAAGCACCAATTAGATACCTAATTCGAGAGTCACAATGACCATATGACGTCACCGACTGTCGTCATCGTTACTAACGTCTTGTTATGAGATCACGGTCACAAATAAGATAACGTATTTCGCCCTTCGCCTAACGAGTTTTAGTTCACGAAATTTGTTTAAATTCAACGTAGTAAGTATGAAAAAAATAATCGGCCACGTGCGAGTCGGGCTCGCGCATTGAGGGTTCTGTACCGCCACAAAATATAAAAAAGTGCAAAAAGACATCACGCCCAGGCGGTCACCCATCCAAATACTGACCGCGCCCGATGCTACTTGGTGGTGAACAGAAATTTGTCACCGACTTGCACCTGGCCATTATTTATTATTTGTTTGTTTTACTTAGTGTGTACTATAATCATGCAAAGTTTAACGCTTGTACGAATTACCGTTTTTTCATTAGAGCAAATACAAAAATTAAAAAAACGTTCGTTGTATGGGCACCTCCCTTAAGTTATTACTTTTTTACTTTATCAATATTTCTTATTTAATCCACCGTAACATATTCTGTGAAAAATATTACGGTTTCAAAAGTAGCTTTTCAAAGATAAGGCGAATAGACAAACAGACAGCCAGACAGCGTAGTCTTAGTAATAGGGTCCCCTAAAAAACAATAACGCTCTAAATATTCAGTGCAGTGCATTATTATAGGTATTGTTTTTTAGGGTTTCGTACCCAAAGGGTGTAAACGGGACCCTATTACTAAGACTACGCTGTCTGTCTGTCTGTCTGTCCGCCCAACCTTTTAACAGCTGTATCTTTCACACCGTAATAGCAAGAGACAAAGAGTTTGGTTTCTCATCACTTTTGAAAATACTGATTACAAATGTAGCTTTATAAAGTCGAATCGTAGAGTTTTAAGTAAAAATCTACATTCGATAGTAAAATTATTTACCTACATCTTTCGGATTCATTTGAAATGAACAATGAAGATCAGATATTGTGTCAAGGCCAATTCTCAGTTAATTAAACACTATTCATTGTTAGTGATATCATGGATTTTCTAAAAATAGCCTAAGATATTGGTTAGTCAGTGAAAAAAATTATAAAATGTATTAATTAATCACACTAACACACGGTCTATTTTTTTTGCTAACTTTTTATGACTTCCTTGACGAAATTTTATAAGGTAGTAGTGCATAAAGACTGTGCATACTTTTATGGTAACTTCTAAAAACGCTGAAAACTGGGAATGTCGCGAATAAACAGCGGAGCGCAAGTAGTGGAGAATTTTTTGTTGCGTATTACGTGAGAGCAAAGATGGCGCCTGCAATAAACGCGTGGTATCAAAACTATCGTTATCAGTCATCGGTGTGCGGTGCTGATAACATCGTGAACAGTTTGCAAGGCGTGGAATGCAATCTATAACACACCTTACATAGTATTTATATAATGCTCTGAAAACGGGAGATAATAAATGACCTTGGAAACAGTGTAGGGGCAGTGCGTTTCTAAGGCAAAGGTTATATTATTAGGTAACCACTGAAGCAAAATATTGATCCAAGGATTTTTGGAACATGTATATGTATATACTTAAGAAAACTTGGTTTTTGAAAAATTGCTAGACTTTAGCCTCATACCGTTTGGATAAGAATGGCAAAATACTTGAGAAAACAAGTTACCTACGTATTGTAAGTAAAGTATACTTATAATGGTTAGGTCTAAGATCTCTTAAGTTTTTTACGTGTTTTACTCATTGAAAAGCGGCAAAAATTACGTTTCAAAACTACTGAGTCAAATAAAGTCAGTCGAAACAGTTCTTAACTGGCAAAGATTTTTTCTTTAAATTTATTTTCCTAATGCTAACTTTCTTTTTTTTTTCTATAGGCTTAATGAAAAAATTCCCTGCTGGGTACTAAAACTATATTAAATTTTAGGATTGCATTGGATCGTTCAGTCTTTTCTACGTTGTCAGACTACCTACCCCTTTGACCTATCATCTTTTTCTCGCGTGCCAAAATAGGACAGTGTTTTTTCAATTTACCATCTACGTTATTAGTGTAGTTATTTCAGCGAAAGTAACACTCTCATAATCATGCGAAGATCAAAATAAAAAGTATCTACAAATCATAAATAAACCTTGTAAAGGTTGACTTGAAACTTTGCAACAAGCGACTTTTCAGCGATGCGTTGCTTCGGCGGGAACTGCCGGGCTGTGTACAGCAAAGTCAACCTCTAGTAAAATGTGTGTGCCTGTAGTTTTTATTGCATAATAGGCTTGCGCTTGACCGCAACCTCGTCTGATGTGAAGCGATGATGCGGTCTATGATGGAGCACGCTAGCCTCAAAGAAAATAATTCACTCGCGACTTGAAGACACCCAGATAGTAATTATCGGGGAACATCAATTCTGGCTGCGCATTCCGCCCAGCAGTTCACAAGTTTGAAGCAGTGTTCAGTTATTGTGATTAATATTGAATCGATCTTTTCATGTTACTCTTCAGAACCAGCAGCCGCTCCTGGACGTGGTCCGGGAGCGCGCGCGCGACCTGTGCTCGGGCGCCGACGCGGCTAGCGGAGAGCGCGTCGAGCACCTGGCACGGGACTTGACCGACACTTGGAACCTGGCCTGCGAAGGTATCTACTCATTCCACTCTTCCTTCAGATATCTTACTAATAATGATAAAAATAATGATAGTTGTAATTTGAATAAATAAATAAAAAATAAAAAAAAACTTTCCGTGTAAGTTCACGATTTCGAAACGGCACAGCGTTTGTCATATTGATAACGTACCAAAGACTACAACCTCTATAAAACCTCATGAGGATTGTATCCTTCTTATGAGGTTAGCTTAGCTCCAAAAATGGCGAACGCAATATCTTCACAGACCCTTTCCCACTGTTTTCTTCCTGAAATACAATAAAATCTATTGTTAATTGTATCTTTAGAAATATATATTATGAATTTGGAATCAATCCTACAAACTCTCTTAGTTGGGCATTCTTGTCAAAGTGGTTACATCGATGGTATACAATTATACGTGGAATCTTCAAGCCGTCCTCACTCAGTGCTCTACGCGCTATGTATCTCAATTTCTGGCGGCTGGACCTCATCAGTCTTTCTAACCTCTGCTAACGTATTATTACCTCCAACAGGGTTATCGAAACGCGCCGCAGTGGCAGATCAGCAGCTGCAACGCTGGCAGCAGCTGATGTCCGTCCAGCGCAGTCTCGGCGCCGCGATCACTGCTGCATCGGACCGGCTGAGGCAGCTGGACGCCAACCCCAGCACCAGGCGGCGAGCGCTTGATATCAGGCATGCGCTGCAGGTGAGGAACATTGAAACCAGCAGTTTCAGCACTGGACTCAGCCGATGTCCATCCAGTACAGCCTCGGCGATTGCCTATTGATCCCAATTTCATCTATAGTCTGTCCATTATGCATACCTCTTTACAAGGTTACGTCAACTTGAAAGCCAAATTGATTCGTCAATTTAAATTGCTTTCAAGTTGACGTAACCTTGTAAAGAGGTAATGCTAGATCAAACGTATTTATTTGAATGGGGTATAATTTGCTAGACACTTTACAAAGTTATGTCGTCAACCATGTATAAGCTGTAAAAAACCGATTATCATAATGGACAGACTATAGCAAGAATTATATTTTTTTAAACCGCCTTTAGAATGAGTACTTGGGTGCTCGAACAAAATTATCGATATAGCCAAATGTGTAGACGATAGAAAAAATAATTAATAGGTCAATTCAATTCAATTCATTTATTCCTCAAATTGGTACACCACTGTACACTTTTGAACGTCAGAACGACATTTACACTTTTTTGGAGACAATTATTATAGCATTTGTAGGTTATATATCTACAAATCAATACTGACAACAATATTAGTCATAGGTTTAACGGTGGTTAAAAGGTACTATTAGAGCTGGTTGAAAACTACTGAACCAAAATTTATGAATTTTTTGTTGGACTACGCTTCCTGCAAGGCTGTAAGTTTCCCCAAAAATGCAAAATAAAATAAATAAATAAATAAATATTCGGGACATTTTTGCACACACGGTCATCTGACCCCAAACTAAGCAAAGCTTGTGATATGACTGCCAGAGACTGATATACATACATATATATTTTTAAATACATACTTAAATAGATATTAACAACCAGATATAGAATAAACACAAATGTTCGTCACACAAATGTTCGTCACACAAATGTTTGTCCTACGTGGGAATCGAACCCACGCCCCCAAGCTCAGAAGGCAGGTTCACTACCAACTGGACCAACGGGCTATCTAACGGGCTAAAATAATAAAAAAGAAGCACATACATCGATAACATCGATTTTCAAATGTCGGAGTCATCTGCACACATACATAAACAAGTATAAATTGAAATTTACTCTTAACGGGGCACGTCAAAAATAAAGAAATAAGTGTTGAAATTCTTTTATTAGATAGAGCCACACAAATTGTTGACGAATATTCATTTCATGTATGCTTTAGAGTTACATATTAGATCTTGGCAATATAAACGTGGCGCCCCTGGCGGCAAAACTGTCAAAAAGAATTAATTTTGTCCATGTGCGTTGCTAATCTGCACTTGAGCCCAAATTACAAAACTAAAAAAATGACACTAGAATCGATTTTAAAATATGAAAACTAGATAGAATTAA
The DNA here is from genome assembly GCA_914767915.1 of Agriopis aurantiaria. Taxonomy (NCBI): domain Eukaryota; kingdom Metazoa; phylum Arthropoda; class Insecta; order Lepidoptera; family Geometridae; genus Agriopis; species Agriopis aurantiaria. The sequence goes on from OU611988.1 coordinate 3,260,756, forward strand.
TTTAAAAAAAACTGATGTTTTAAATGTTATTTAAAATATTTGTACAGCTTAGATTTTAGATTAGTAAATTCAATAATTTTATATGTTCAAAAATGTTTAGATACGTAAGCGAAATAGAGGATTCTAGAAACATTGGCTCTTAACGTCGAGTAAGATGGTGTTTCATGGGGTCCAAACAACAACCAAAAACTTCCTTGACTGCAAAATAATGCAAAAAAAATTTTCCCAGGAGCTGCAAACTGAAGTATCAGGCTTAGAAGAAAGCAAGGACGAGCTATTAGAGCATGTAGAGTTTGTGGTCAACCTCCTCAAGCCAAGCTCTAAGGACGCTGCCGAGGAAACCGAGAAAAACGCCAAAGAACTCGTGGAGGCTTATGAAAAGTAAGTAATGTTGGTTTGTGTGATCAAGAGTATATAAATAGACGGTAGGCAGACTAAAGTGGACGCAGAATGGTGGCTTAGAGGAACGACAAGAAAAGTAAGACTAAACCAGTTGGATGTATGATGAAAGGGCAAGACACAGATGAGTTTGGTACGGGACCTGGAGGAGATGTGTGATATTGAAGAGGCATGTTCAGCAGTGAATCGATTAGAGCTAAAATATTATTTCAACAAGTATATTTTTTACACAGTGATGACATAATTATGGTACTGAGACGAGATCCTTAACTGTTGGCATTTTGGAAAAACTCGGAGTCACACAACGGACAATGGAGAGCGCTATGCTCGGAGCTTCTTTGTGCGATATAATCCGGAACGTGGATATTCGCCAAAGAACCAGAGTCACAGAACCAGAACATGGCAATGGGTAGGTCATATCGCTTGAAGAACCGATAATCCATGGGGAAGAAAGGTTCTTAAGTGGAGACCACGAACCGGATGACGCAGCGTAGGTAGGCCTCCCACTAGATGGACCAACGACATTGTGAGAGTCGCTGGCATCCAGTGTATGCAGATGGCAGGCTGTCGTTCACTGTGGAGGCCTATGTTCAGACGTCTTCTTGCTGATGATAATTATTTACACGGATTTACACATACTATTTTATTGCGCAAAATTACCTAAATATTTTCTTACGTCGAGTCGAGAATTTCTCACCCATCCGCTGGCGGTAAACTAGCAGTCAATTTGGAAGTACGGTAAGTCCCAAATAAATATACGTGTGCAGATTTGAAGGAAACTCAAGAATAAAACTTTTTGAGGTGAAGGTAAGTGGTGCTCTTTAGTGATCTTAACTAAATATCTAGTTTGAAAGAAATATTTTTTTAAAGCTAGGTAAAATGTATACTGTAGAATTTGTTTTATAACAGTCAGTAATATGAGGTTTCCTTGCTATGTTTGATTATGAATTTAATGCGAGAATTGAGCGGCCGAGGTATCCCACATTTTTCTTTATCCAATATCTAAATAAACAATTCAATTTGAAATTCCAATCAGACATTGTTCAATCATGTCGCTTAATGCGGAATGACATCAGCAATAAAAATATTGAATCAGATTCGCTCGACAACACTTGTAGAGCTGACGAAAAACTGCAATAAGTCTCACCTTCAGACTTGTCAAAACAACAAATTACTACAAAAACGTGTATCTAACCTCGGCGTTTTACTACAAAGTGGGTACTTAAAGTTTGTTTACATAGAAGACGGCATTAAACTTGCATGAATAGCCTTAAAATCATAAAATACTTCGTCGCACTGTTCAGAGTCAAACACAGAAAACGGCCACTCTGCGTTACTTGAATATTACTGCCTTGACTATCAACAACACTTATTTCAAAAGGGCATTACTCCAAAAACACAACAAAACAGAGTCGTGTAATTTAGCGTGTCGGTGTAGCAAGAGACCTGCCAAATGTATCGGGAAGTGGCACGCACCCGATTTCTGGCAAAGCCTCAACTGGCTGACAGGTCGGCGCTAGAAAATCCGCATCACAACTAAAAATCACATTATTTACTCAACAAACTGCGTACATTACGGTTGAATTTCGCGCATGATGACGAAATCGGTGGAGTTAGAGTTATAAAAACTGGCGACTAACATTCTCGGGCTGTGTGCTGCGGATTCTTGGCTCCGTTAATTAGGACTTTCGGTTTCTTATGTTATGTGTTGATTTGCTGATGAATGGACCTAAACTAGGTGTGAAGCAATTTCACCGTCTATAAGATACTGGCTCGGTTTTATCTCAAAGAAGATCGTTCAAGCAATGCTTTAAATTATTCCACAAAGACATCTGCTGCTTTCCTCGATGGAATAGAAAAGTTATTCAATTACTGTAAAATTGGATTAAACACGCAATTTCACAGTGAATAGCTTTTCCATTAGCATTTTTAAACCAATGCTGGTAACTTGTAAAATTATACTTTACGTCACACAAGGCCGCATTTTTACGATTTCTTGTGATTAGACGGAATTTCGTGAATTCTTTAATTAAAATGTTTCTCAGACAGCTTACGAATAATAAAAACCAATTACTGTTTTCAATAGTTTGGGTCTGATTTTAGTTATTTCGTCGCTACGTAGGCATATCTCTCTTTTTCTAAGGCAAAGGTAGAAACAGTGGCAAAGTATAGACTTTTACCAGCGTACCGTATACTAGATTTATGCTCATAAAAAATTATAAAACCAACTCCATATTCGTGATTGTTGAAAACTGGACCTTACTGCGTGCGTTTGGTCATAACTCATAATGTCATGTACAAGTGTAAATTGTAGAGGTGCAGTTACACTGGGCATGTCAGACACGTATGGGCAGCCAAGGGCGTTTGCCTGTCTGGCTTTCATTGGCAGCGGGAACGTTGCATTTGCTCTCAAAAATCAATAACAAGTGAAGCATTCGAGCAGACTTGGCAAACTGGTGAGAAAATTTACCAAAACAACATTATATAAAACGGAAACAAAATATGTTCACGAAAATGTAATGTGTTTTGGCAGCATGTTTTCAAAACCATGTAATTTCTTAAATTGAGTTTTTTCAGAACGCGCGTAGCAACGATTTGATTGATCTAAAATGGTCTAGCAACTGGTAGAGTAGGTTAATACCTAAAATAAAAAAATATTTTAGCAGCTGTGAACTAAAAGTATGAGTCATTAGGTGCAGATGTGAGGAAGACTTTATGATGAACAATCTTAAAATATCGATGCACATCGATGCTTTTTTATTTGAAGTAGGTACGCTAATAGGGCACACTTTTGAATGAAGTATGGCTAATATATAAATTGTCTTAGGAAGACGAGTTTAACTGAATCTAATGGTAAATAATGAGAACAATTCACTAGCATGGAACGAAGATATTGTAACAAAATAAAATTGTGTGAGAATTATTAGAGATTTCTTAGCTAGACCATGATGTCATGGTCTCGAAACTCATGTGCTTGGAATTTATAAGTAGCCGTGTTTATAAGATCTTATTATGTGGTTTGTAGAGTACAATTTTGCTTGTGAATTATTTTAGCACCATCGAATCATTGAGGACGGATCATTGAAAATGTCGACGTCATGTAAATTTTTAGGGAGAAAATAGCGTGCAAACGTTTACAGGAACCAACTTGATTTAAATAAAATAGTTTCTAGCTTTAGACATTGAAAAATAACATTTGTGCATAGACTAGACTTATTTATGCACGAAACAATAAAATAAGGAAGATATAATAGCTCGACTAGACTGACTATAAAAGATAAAAACCTTGTGGCAAAAATATTGTATACTGAGCGTCATTTGTTGAACGCAGACTTGTTTTTTTTTTTTGCAAATAACAAAATCTGTAGTATCCTATTCGGCTTTGCTTAGTTTGAATTAAATTTATAAAGAAAGCAATTAATATTTAAAAAAGCTTTTTCAAATAAGCTCTTAGGCGTCCGCCATATTGGATTTAGAATGACTTCACACAGCTTACCGTGCATTGTCATCCAAACTAAACGTGTATACAAAATTTCAGCTCAATCGATTGAGGATATCTGCTTCAAAATTTAGTTGCAAGATTCCACCCGAACAAACATAGTTACATACATACATACATTGCAAGTTAAATAAAAGCTTGTAATAAATAGGTTTTACCTGCCCCACGTACAAACAATATTTTCCTTATAGAAAGAAAGAAATCATATATTTTGCGCACAAAACACTACAACATCAACATTACAAAACTGAAACAACAACAAAAAAGGTAAAATATGTAAAATATTGCCTTGATTGCGTGAATAAACCATTGATAATAAAAAATTCAGCTCGATCGGTTGTAAATATTTAACTGCTTCAATATTAAGTTGCAAGATTCCACACGAACAAACATACATAAATACATACATACATTGCAAGTTAAATAAAAGCTTGTAATAAATAGGTTTTACCTGCCCCACGTACAAACAATATTTTCCTTATAGGTAAAATATTTCCTTGTTCGCGTAAACCATTGAAAATAATAATTTGCTCGCTCTTATCCTCAACTCAATGTCATGGTTATCTTGCGCCACAGACGGCACTCGCTTCCTCTACTATGCGTGCCCCCATAACGTAATGATGCGAAACGAAAGGCACATAAACCGAATAAACACCTATAAGTCACGATAGACGAGTATAGAACAAGCTGCAAGCATCCGTAAAATGTATTGAAATAGACTTCCCTATGGTCTCACCCGCAGTGATAAATTTTATACAAACTTCAAAAATGAAGTTTTAAGTTTACATTGTATATAGGTAGGTATAATGTGTAATTCATTATTAATTAAAAACATATATGTCAAATAAATCCAAAATATTTGGTATTCACCAATAATTACTAATATCTATTCAAATAACCCACCCCTAACCGTTCCCGGCGCAAAGGCACCCAAAACACTCGCTGCGTTTCCGCGTTGGATGGCATTGGCCAACCTTTGCACCAGGAACGAGCCGGAGCGGGAGTCGCCACACTTTACTTAGCCTGTGCCCTATCTCCGAAATGAGCTTCTTGGCCTCAATCTCCCAACAACCCATGGTCTCCACGGCAACGGGCACAAAATTGTAACGCGGCTCCAATGCCGGTTTTAAGTTCGTCTGAATCTTTAAAAAAAAAAAATATGTACGTTAATCGTTATCAGTGTACCTACTCGTTAATTACTGATACTATTGATTTTCCAACTAATATTTTTTATTAGGTACTAATTGAAATCCCCCATTTTTCAGTTTTGCTTAATTTTAACCTACTTCAAAAAAAGAAAAGTCCTCAAATCGCATGTTTAAAAAAAAAAAGGTAATTTCCTTAGAACTCCGTCATTTATATACCGATTGGTTTTTTTACTTTATTTGAAAGGATATATATACTCTCTGATTAGTCTCATAGAAATTTCATCACAATTCACAATTCATTTCATCACAATCGTTGGTCATTTTAAATCAATATACCTGGAAAGTTCGGTACTTCGATGATATAATAATGTCATCCAAGCGTAGGTATTTTACAAATTTTGTGAAGTCGGTTTTTTAAATTATTAGATTTAACTAACAACGCACCCCGGCTTCGCACGGGTGTGTCTTATTTTTTTACACCTTGGGTTACATTATTGGAGTTTTAGTAAGGATATCATCATCATCATCATCATCAGCCTGTAAACGTCCACTGCTGAACAAAGGCCTCCCTCGTAGAGAGGGGTGTTGCCATAATCCCCACGCTTAGCAGGCGGCTTGGGGATCGCAGTACGTTCACCGTGTACTAATAGGACGCTGCTGCCCATCCTCCGGTGGTTCTGGTCGCAGTTTTAATAAGTTTCAGTAAGGATATATTTAAAAAAAAATTAGCCTATGTTACCCGGAGACAGTGAAGCTTCCCAACAGTGAAAGAACTTTTCAAATCAGTTCAGTAGCTTCGGAGCCTATTCAATGCAAACAAACAAACAATCAAATCTTTCCTCTTTATAATATTAGTATAGAAAATATTAGTATAAATTATTTAAAATTAAATAATTCTTTCTTTCATTTAAAGACGAAATAAGGTGATCCAGCTTCCATCTACTCCAAAATGTTGATAAATCTGTTGAAACGTTTTGGTGTGATGAAATAACAAACAAACACCCTTTTTGATGTGTTTAGTATGATATATGCGGTATAGTTTCCGCGGGCCGGCCTTGGCGATCGAGGTGAGGAGTGCCTCACTGAAATGCGTTAGAATTAGCCACCACTGATGTCATAAGTTTGTATGTTTCTAACATAAAAGCGAGCTTTTCACTCTGATGTTGCGTTTGTACCAATTCGTAGACGATTAGGTAAGATTAGTCATTTAGCTGTAGGTGTTAGTGATTGATTCTTGCAATGAAATAAATTTTAAAATGGAGTTTTTCTATGTTTTGCTGCTAATGTAATATCTACATATTTCCGCAGTGGCAACACTAAATGCTTAAGAGCCCTCTCACATTTTTGACCGAAAAAGCAACCAAAACTTGGTTTTTGGCGTTCTGATTCTATCAAATAGAAAGATAATACAGAGTCACAGTCATTTATTCGTAAATTTAAATTTACAAGCCAATTTAAATTAATAATCCATATTACCCTTGTGTATAAAAAATATAATTAATAATATACATTGTATATGAAAATTCGATTTCGGTGATAAATAGTAACTGTATTATAATTGAAAATAACGCCTTCAAGTTTGAAAAAACTAAACATTTCAAGTTGTTACCTTAAATTTACAAAAGTTATTTATTCGTAAAACTGTAGGAGCGAAAGTTTGATAGTGGATTTGGTTAAATTACTGACATAAAATAAACAATTAATGTTAACTTTAATGTTATGTTTTACTTGTTTTGTATTCGTCTTGACAATCACTTACGGATTTATTTTTTCCTTTTATGCCCGAAAATACAGATACCTAAAATTTAACGATGCATTTAACATCACTTACATACACTCACATACGGCTCTTAACATCACTTTATGATTTTTCTAATACCATTTCAGACAAAAATCACTAGTAATACGATTTTTTTGCATACGAGTAACGTAACACCAATGTTAATATCAATACACACAATATGTTCTCAAAGAGGTAGTTTAATGAAATATAACCCGAGTGGCCCTTTTTTAACATCCACTGTAATCAAGGGGCTGTTTTCAACCCTTGGTGAGTAACACTTCGGTTGCAAAGTTGTATTCAATTATACACCTCTCAAATAAAAAGGGCTTCCTGTCGTCAAGTTCGCTATTGCAATAAAGAAAGTCGAAATATCAGTTTACGAGTATGGTGTAGTATTATATTAATAAGTCAATTACATTTCAATTCAAGTTTTTTTATATAAGAAATTCATTCCGTGTAAATTAATCCATTCAGTTTTTTTAAGTATGACATGATTTAGGTATTATTTTTGTTGCTTACCCACTCAGTTTTGGTTCTAGGCCTTCAACCACCGAAGCGTAATCTTAGATAAACTCCGTTTAAAGATTTATTTTATTAAAGGTTTTTTAAATAATTAGTCTGGCTATAAATATGCCATTCGTCATTTCCGGATCAGTAAGCAGGAAACATACCTCGGTACATTGTGGTTTTATACAATGTAACCTTACAATCCCGACCTGCTGCGTGTAATAACCCATGTTACCCATAATAAAATCGCTCAGCCGTGCCGTGGCCAATGCCAGACTCTATTATTTATAAAAAGTCAGCTAGTAAACTATTTCTGGTTCGACTGTTTGTAGCTTTAAAATTGCATAAAAATCAATCGACGCCTACTAGAACGTATTTAGGTGACCTGTGCTGCGAAAACTCGACCTAGTAGGTATATCGATATCGGCTGCATGATTTTGCCTTTCTCCGCATATAGGCCCTAGAATAGAATCAATCGGCGAACCGTATCTGTAGGACGACAAAGCCCTAAGTGAGGGTTCGTCGCACGGCATTATGGAAGCTCGTCCCTGGAAACAAGGCGCGTTTTCATCCAGCGCGCGCCCCAGACGGTCGCAGGGCACGGGGGAAACGTCGTGTAATCGTTATTCAAGCTGGCAGACTAGTATTTCCGAGCTTACTGCGCATGCGAGCGAACGCAGCGCTTAATGGGTCAGGGCTTCTCAGTCTGCAGCTGGAACCCGGCTACACGGATATACTTAGCTCAACGCCATTTTCTACTGAAGAAAAACACACGACCGGCCCGAGCCAGCTTCGGAAGAACGAAATGACAGTTCGGCTCGCGTACGTTGGCTTTGACGTTGCAAAACGCGGAGCGGAAGGGATTCTGCGAGCCCAGCGTCAGACCGGGCCTGAAATAAGCGCCGGCGAGAAATAAACCGGACCAACACGGACTTTTAATCTAAAATAAAACGAGACTGGAACGTGCCTGTGTCGCTGTCGAGCGATGAAAAATAACGTTTTTATCGCTGAACGAGCGATGTTAGGACACTGAATATATTGTGATACAAATGTGAGTGTGCCGCGTGTGCCGTCGCCTCGCTGCGATGACTCACGGATCTCGTCGTATTTCTGTGAACTAGGAACATTGTTGGATTTTACATGATACTGTCTCATCGCTGCGTTTGATACTCGGTTATGGCGACGGCGCCGACCACATAATTACTTCGTTCATCGATTTGGAAGAATAGTGCAGGCTGCGCGCCGGCCGGCCGGTCACGTCACATGCCAATTTTTTGCAAAAATCCGAGCCTGTTAGTTCAAAAAATATTTGACCACGATGACGCTTTCACGTCACTCTTTCGGTCTCTTCCGCAAAACGATCATTAAAACTGAATAAAATAAAGTGTCGTTTCGACCGATGACTTAGCATATGGGCGCTATATGTCGAAGGTCGCCCACCGTCACGTCACCCTATCATAAGGTAAACGCGGCGCGGTCGCGCGCGTGTGTGCAAAACGTAAACACTAGCCGGCAAATGCACCGAAAAACCTCGCGCTATGATGTCACCCCGCAAACATTAGAACGTGGAATTTAAAATTAGATGCGTCGAGCGAATCTATCGAGAACGGTTCATTGAGCGACGGACGAGCGAGGCGAGCGGTGCGCCGTGCGCGGACGAGCACGAACGACGAGGTACGAGCGCGGCGCGACCTTGCACCGTCACGGGCGCACGGCCGCGTCACGCCGTCGACGATTATTTTCGTCAACTTTTGGCAGCGATCCTCGGGCGCGCGCTCTCGACGCCACACACGCCGACAGCCCTGTGCGAACGCTACGTCGCGTCGTTCTAATATATATTTTCCTTTCGCAGATTGCGACAGACTCTAGCGGCGCGGCTCGCGGAGATCGACGATATAGTTTCCGAATTCGACCGGGTGTCGGAGAGAATAGAGGAGCTCCGGCAGCTGATAGAGGTCTCCATAGCGAAGGTCAAGACTTTGTACGTCTTCGGGGAAGACGAAGAGGAGAACGTTGGAACGCTACAGAAGGAAGTCTCCGAACTAGTGGACCGCGTGAAGAGCTTTACGGAAGAAAGCAGGAAGCGGTACGGCGGATCGGCACCTGCGGACGTGACGCAGGAGTTGTCCGCTCTAGAGCTTTCCGCTGAAGCGCTGGCGCAGGCAATGGAGGAGAAGGAGCGGGAGTGGCAACGCGCGCGGGCGGCGCGCTTCGAGTACGCGACCGACGTGGACGAGGTGGCGAGCTGGGTGCGCGGCGCCGAGCTGGCCGCGCGCGACCGCACGCAGCCGCCGCAGCCGCACCGCGACCGCGTGCTGGCCGTGCGCACCGAGGTGCCCGCTATGGCTGACCGCGTCGAGCGACTCGCTCGCAACGCGCGCGCCATCGTCGAAGGCAGCAGGGACGCCGGCGAACGGCAGCTCGTGCAGTCGACGGTGACAGCGCTGCAGGAGCAGTTCGGTGCCGTCTGCGCCGAGTTGGAAGCCCGCCAGGCGGCGGCGGAGGATGCGTGCGACGCGGTCGCGCGCTTCCTCGCACTACTTGAGAAAGTCCTCTTGTGGGTGGAGACGCAGCGTGCATTCCTCGCGCGGCCGCTCCCCCTGGCCGACCTGCAGGAGGTGCAACAGAAACAGACTGAATATGGGGTGGGTGCCTTGAACATACAATTGTGGTTTATAACATCTCGTTCAATCGTTACTGACTTGTTTGTAATCTTTCAGAATGCGCTCAAAAGCTGTAAGCAGCAAGCCAAAAACTTAGCAGATATGGCGAAGGAGATAGAGGCGATAGAGAAAGTGACGAGTTCCGGTGACCTGCCCTCGAGACTCGAGGCCGCGGAGAACGCGACCGTAGACGTCGAGAAGAAACTGGCGAAGACGGTCGGTGACAACACTTTCGTGTTTGTTACTTTTCTGGGGGTCAGGGTTGCTGACCTGTCGTTTCTGTTGCAGAACGGCCTACTTCAAGAGCTGGCTGAAGAGTGGGAGCGATGCGAGCGCAAGTTGAAGGACGTGGGCCACTGGCTCGAAGCGACGGCTCGCGTGCTCGAGGCGCCTCAAAACAACAAGAAGCCGCTGCGCGACCGGCTGGCGCACCGCGAGAAACTCATCAACGACGTCTCCACGCAAAAGACAAAGATCTCGTACGCCGTCGAGAAGCTCAACGTGAGTCGACGTCGCTCGGCATTGGCTAATTTTCGTTTCGGTGGAGGGATATCGCGTTCGCTTTTCTCTTGTGGTTTTTGCGTGTCGGGTCACATCTTTTTTGGCCGTGTAGTAACCCCCGTCTATTTTGACAGGTGCACTTCGGCGCAGATGGTGTAGCGTCAGCGTCATCGTTCCCCGCGAGTGTTGAGAGCAATGCTCGTGCGCTGACCGGGGCCCTGGACGCGCTCGCAGAGACCACGGGCGCGCAGGTTCGCGCGCTATCTGCCGCGCTCGCGCAAGTGGAGGCGCATAGTGCTGAGGTGGCGCGCTTGCGCGACCAGCTCACGCACGCTGAGCAGCGCTTGCGCCACGCAGCGCAACCCAACTACGCCCCTCGAGACCCCGACGCCGCGGCGACCCACACCCAGGTATGTCTATACTTGGTGCAGTTTGTAGGTGGCTAGCGAGTTCTAGTTTTGTTTATCCGCGCCCGCCGGGCCGCCGCTTGAGCACCTCACGCGCCGGCGACGGCGGTAGCGATGCCGCACCGTACGGTTTATTCATTTTCTGTTATGTTTTCTGTTTCCCTTCCTCCCCGCCCCTCTGTACTAACACTCGTCCGGTACGGTACTGTGTATAGGAATGTCGGGAGCGCGTGAAAGCGCTTCAGAGCAAGATCGCGGCGCGCACGGAGCGCATCAAGCTGGTCGTGCAGCGCGGCGCGCCCGACGCCGACGCGTAGCACCACTAGATAGGGCCTAGCTTTAACTCGAATATTCCTCGTCCGCGTTACTCTTTTTTTATATCGAACGTTTTAAGTTAAATATACACGAATGATCGCAGCCACCGTCGTTTCCTTGGCTTCGGCCGTGCGCAATCGCGCCCCGAGACACCCTTGTAAATCATGTGTTTGTCCGTACTTGCGTATCAGGAGATCGGCCGGCGGATCGAAGAGCTGACGCGGGCTGTGCGCGCGCTGGACCCGTACGAGGCGAGCGACAGTGGCACGGCGCTGGCGCTGCGGGCGGGCGGCGCGGCGCGCGCCCGGCGCCGCTCCCCGCCCGCCCGGCGCCTGGCGCCGCCCGCCCCACGCCGCGCGCGCTCCCCCGCCTGGGCCCCCGGCGGCGCCTCCTACGCCGAGATAGTGCGCGGCGCTGGCTCACGCTCCAGCTCCGTGGGCTCTGCGCGCACGCCCAGCACGCAGCGACACACAGAGTCACCGACACGGGCGGAACCACAGCACAGTGAACATATCGAGGCGCATGACCCTCCCGATGAGACCCCAGTGTCCCCTAGTGAAAGTGAACGATACGAAAGTGACTACGCAGAGGAACCGCGGTCGGAAGAATCTATAGTAGAAGTGGTGTTCGAGGAGACCAATTCCGTTCCGAGTGTCCATGTGGAGCCGCCGCAACAACACCGGGAGGAGACGGAAGCGGTACCCGCTCCCGCGTACAATGACCGGTGCGAGTTGAGCCCGCCTTCCGGCCGAGCCTCGCCGGAGCCGGCGCGAGACCCCGGCCCGCCCTCGAAGGAGGGCCGCGATCTCAGCCCGAACCGATGCCGTTCGCACGATCTCTCATATGCCGAGATCCTAGCGCTCGGTCTCCGGCGGCAAGCCAAGGCGCAGAGCGTGACGTCGCTGCCGCAGCCACAAGTGGCGCAAGTGGAGCTCGTCAAAGAGCTCGTGGTGGAATGCGTGGAGCGGCCGCCTGCTACGGCGGACGTTCCCGCGCCTGAGCGAGCCGAGCCGGCGCGCTTGCGCCCCGATCGACCCGACCGGCCGCCGCTGCGAAGCCGCTCACGGGATATGCCGCGACAGAGACGCGCGCCCGAAAAGCGACCCACGAAGGCACACGACGGGCAGATCGCTAAACGAAAGAAAACCATGAAAAAGGTCATCGAAGTACAAGACTTTGATGATATCCCCGAAGTTGATGTACGAGTGGAAATTCGGCCCGCTCACTTTTCGCCCGTTAGGCCGGCCTCAGAGCTGGTCACCCGTGTGACCGAGCCGATGGCTGCACCGGTGCGACGCGTCACCGTAGAGATTACTCCCGAAATCGTTACCAAAGAGCATGAGCGAGCGGATGAATCTGAAGAGACTCAGGAGCATAAAAAGGCTAAAAAGAAACACAAGCCAAAGAAGCCAAAATCGAATGAGGATGAGATATCAAAGGCACTTAAAGAGATTGAGGAATATGAACACAAGAAAAAGAAAAGGTCAAAAGCCGATATTTCAGAAGAAACATCCATTAAGGCGTATCAGGAATCAGAAGATTCTGATGCCAAAACTAAACTATTTTTAGACAAACCAGATCAGCATAGTAAACAAAGAAAAAAGAAATACACTAAAAACTTGCAGAATATCGAAGGTGCCATCGAGTCAAGTGTAACGGCACCTGTTTTAGTTGCTGATATTTCAGATACGACAAATAATCTAAATCAGAAGAAAAAGAAACCCACTAAAGATTTTGTACACAATACGAATGTCATCGAAGCTTCAAATGAGTTTATTACGATAGAGTCTTCAGTATTAGTCAAAAACAAAGTTAATGTTTCTACCGTAAACACCGAGGTGGAGTCTCTTCAAGAAGATGTTGAAATAGGATCATGGGAAAATTATGCAGAAGAAAATGTCGCTAAAATGATTGAAGACCTTAATACATCTGAAGGTGAAGAGCAAACTTCATCTGTGATAAAAACTAAAAAGACAAAAAAACAAAAGAAAGTTCACTCAAGTTATGTCAATAAACCAAATGCTTCTGATGTCCTAATGGATACAAATATCTCGGAAAAGGGTAAATTTGCTGAGATAATTTCTCAGGATTTAGGTACATCGCAAGAGTTCAAGTCAGTTAAAGTAGACACAGTAACTGAAGCAGATGTGACAAACATTTCTAATGTATTAGTAGACGAATCAAAACAGAAAGAAACAATCAGTTCAATTATATCTTCAATCGAAAAAGATCTGCATAAAAAAGATTTATTTGAATCAGTACCTGAACTAACCGTAGAAACTCAACAAAGAACTAAAACTGATGGTTCAAACGTACCTTCGAGAAGTACGTCTCAAGAACTAGAATATAATCAGAACAAATCCAAGAAAAAGAAGAAACATAAAAAAGAAGAAAAAGAACCAGAATGTATTTTGTTCGAAACAACAGAAATCGTTGATATTCCAGTAGAAGACGTCAAAAATATTGAACCGATAGTTGAAAAAATTCCTAATGTGGTTGAACAAGTAGAAGAACAAAAACATAAGAAGAAATCGAAGTCTAAAAAGGGAAAATCGATTGACAGCAAACAGATTGTTGAAACCAATATTATAAACACTAAACCAGATCAGATAGAACCTATAATATCTCAAGAAAGTCGAACTTCTGAAAAGGGTGTGATTGTTGTAGAAGAACAATTCGAAGAAGTTAAGAGCAACAAAAAGAAAACAAAATCAAAAAAGACTAAAATAGAAGACGATGACATAGAAAAGGCTCTAAAAGAAATAGAACGGTCGGAAATTAAGAAAAAACCCAAAGATAAAATTCTCAAAACTAGGGAAGTACAGAAATCGACCAAACACCTAAAAGAAACTATTGCAGCTTCCAAGGAGCCCAAGGAACCTAAAAAAGAAGATTCCGTTTCGTCTGAAACTTTAAAACCTGTTGAACACATTGATTGGAACGCTTTATTAGCTGAAGAAGAAGATCTCCCAGTTGCGACTGCTGATCCCATCGGCCCACTAGGTTCAAACTTTTCAGTTAATGAATCAAGCAAACAAATAGCTACTGAAGTGACTATACTTCAAGAAAGCATTAATTCCTTAAAAAATACAAATATTCACACCACATTGCATAGAACTGAAGAAAAAGTAAATATAAACAAAGATTTACTTAAATCGACTAAAGAAATTGTTGCAAAAAAGCAAGTCATTCCAAGTACGTCCATTCCTTCAAATGAGCAAAACAATAATGACAAATTCTTTGATAAACAGCCAACTGAGGGAGGATCAATAAATATTGTACAAGAAATAACGCATTATGAACCTATCATTCAAGACCCAGAAACACGCACAATATACTTAATAACGCATGAAGAGAAGAAACTACCACCTATAAGAACAGTGAAAGTTTTTAGCAGCAAGAGTAATTCACTCGAAGAACCGCATACAGTTGAAGACGTCAGTAATGAACAAGTGCTAGACGAAACTGACAGCGCTTGTCATGGCAGCCCAGAGCTGAAATCAGATTCTATAACGAATGTTGATAACTTAAAAACAAAGGCTACAGACGAAATTGTAACAGGCGACTCGCCAGTCATTACGGAATTGATTAAAATGGAAAACGAAGTGGCTCAAACCAGTGTTGAACCAAGATATCCTCTGGAAACAAAACCTCATTTTACAGAAACGTCACATCATACACAGTCAACGACAATAACTCAAGCGAGTAGTACTGTGACGTCATCGCAAACCATCATCAATAATGTAACTGAATTTATAACTAAAGAAACTTGCCATGACTCATCTTCTATGAATGCTAATATAGAGTTTATTGTACCAACAATTATCTCTGAATCATCTGCCATCACAGATGAAACTCTCTTGGAACTGGTTGTCCAAGAGTCTGAGGAATTGTTATCTAAGGAAATAGAAGAATCTAGTACTGAGTTAACCCAAGGTACTGAACAAAAAATCGAAAATATTCCTAAATTAGAAGTGAAAGCGCATTTAGTTTCTTCTGTGCCAAAAACTGTTAGCGAAGAAGACTTCTCTGACGTTCTTGAAGAAGCTATCTTTGGCTCAGTCCAAGATAGGAATAAAATTACTAAAGATAAGAAACTCAACAATTCTTCTGACATTCCTTACCAAAGGTTAATAAATGAAGTAAAACCATATTCGATTGATTTAGACACCTACCAATTAGACTACGAGTACTGTCAGTTAATGGAAAGTAGACGACAGCACTTAATGCCAATAGATGTTTCTGAAGAGAAAGTCTCAGTTCATCACAACATTTGTGATACAACAAGCACTCAAGAGATAGTTAGTGACAACAATACAGAAACTAATAAACCACGTATGGTAGATTCAATAGAAGAAGATGCTCCTAAAACTTTCTACCAGGACATAAAGGACGCTGAAACATTATTAGCTTCACAGGCATCATTTAAATCAAAAGATCAATCAGATAAAAATAAACTTCAAGATGAAGTGTTGATAGATGAAGTGCTTGTAAATAAAAGTAAGGAATCTGACAAAGAAAGTAACGAGAAAAATTCTGAGAAAGAAATTGAAATGCTACAGCAGGGTGTTGAATCAGTCAACTTTACCAAAAATATTGTAGAACGTACGGTTGATTTAATTACTAGCGAACGCTCTTCTTCCCAATCTAAAGACATCGTTGAGGAATGTATAATGCTAACAACTGCAGAAAAAACAGAACCTAACCCAGGTGAAAGATACAGTCAAATTGAATTATTACGTCTAGAATCGCCAGGACAAAGTTATTATGAAATTAGTGATGCTGAAAAAATTCTGGCTGTAAGAACTTCAGTTAAGATTGAATCTGATAAAATTCTATCTGTAACTGAACAAGCTACAGAATCTCAAGAAAGAAAAACTCCTTTAGACGTTGAACTTCCAAATGGATGTCCAACTCAAAGCTATCATGAAATCTCGGATGCTGAACGTCTTCTAGCTACTTCTAATGTAGATATATCTACTGCTCATACAGCAGCTGATTTCAAAATAGATGAGATTCAAGAAGTTGCTTCCGAAGAAAAGGAAAAGGATGATGCACCTAAAGCATCTTTAGAAAGTAACCTTGTTAGTGAAGTGCCAAGGCAGTCCTACCAAGAGTTAGCTGATGCAGAAAATTTCATGATAACCACAAAATGCCAGGTCGACTTATCTGAATCCAAAGGTTCTACAGAATGTGTCAAAGAAGAGATAACTAAGCCAAAAGAAGAAAACCAAGTACTTCCTGATCATTCACATGTTCTGTTTGAAAAACAATCTCAAAACTATCAACAAATTGCTGATGCAGAGAATCTACTTGCTTCTATAATAACTAGATCTCGGGAAGCCAGTCAAGAACCTTTACCTAGTCAAGAAACCTTTGCAGATTTTATTCAAAATATTCAGAGTACAAAAACTGCGATTGAATCTGTAGAATCAGAACAACCGAATAATATAACGTTTGACGATAGGCCACTGACAAATGATTTGCAAAAAGAAACGAATGAACCAATCTTGGAAAATATTCAACCTGAAAAAATTTACACTCGAGAAGTTGCCTTTGAAGCACCTAAATTTAGTTACCATGAGCTGGCTGATGCGGAATTAAGATATGCCAGTTTGCGTAGATCTGTTGATGCAGCAGCTATAACGGAGACACCTTATGAATTTCATACTTCTATAGAAAAACAAACATTTGAATCGAGTAGTTCTGAAGTTCACCTGTTGACTCCAGAGACTGAAAATATTGTCAGAGAAGCTAAACTATCTAAAATTAAAGACAGCGTGTCTGCTTCATACGATTCAGAAGTAATGTCAGAGTCAGTTATTGTGGATAAACCGTCTCTGGCTTCTTCTTTACTTAATGATTCTGTCGATAAAAAGACAACAGACGCTATTACTAAAAAGGAGCAAGTGATATACGAACCTCTGCGCCATAGTTACCATGAAATAAAAGATGCTGAATGTATACTTGCATCAATATCTAACTTTAGAGTGGATGAGCTTTCTAAATTTGAAGAATTAGCAGTCCCCGAAGTTCAACCATTGGAAAGAAAATATGAAGAAATTAGTCAAACCGTTCATGCTGATCCATCACATCTAAAAGATGACATTATGCCAATACATATTGCTGACCATGACTTGCTTGTTATCAAAACTACAATTCATACAACCGTTGATAATGTTTGCGAAGATATTAAAGTACAAGGAAGTGCCTTGACCGATGACACGCAGGTCTCTACTGAAGAAGCCAAAGACCCACAGAAAATTGACTATTCTTTTGAAGTGGATGATCTATCTAACACTCCCGTGTCTGTCGTGTATGCTGACTCAGCAGGTGCTTTTACTCTTGCTGCAACAGATATTGAAACGTTTATTTACGAAACTTCTTCCAAACCCGACATTAATAAAGAACTTAGTAGCAACGACAACCAAGTTCTGAATGAAAGTGATATATTAGAGAAGACATTTGAAATTGTCGATATCAATGAAATACTTGAGTATGAGAAAACATCAGTTGCATCTGATGATGTTAATCTGAAACCTGATTGTAAACTTCAAGATGATGAAAAGTCAACAAAAAACAAACACGAATTACAAGAAGAACCAAAATCTATAGTCATTGGTGATCTCGACCACTCGCTTGTGCCTTTGGTATTCGGTGACATAAAAGATATAGAGAAATCAATAAGACAAAGAGAACTTCTTAAGATTTCTAAGCAGCAAAAACAATCTGTACAGATTTCTGAAGAAGCCGATCCTAGTTATGAGAAAGACAGAGATGTCACTGATGCAGTCCAACCTTTGGAACAACGATTTACAAAAACAGACCTTGATCATTCACTTGTGTCTGTTGTGTTCGGTGACATTAAAGATGTAGAAATCTCAATAAAAGAAAAAGAATTTACGGAACTATCCGAGAAGCATCAACAACCTGGAACAGCTACTCATGAAACTGACTCTGGTCTTGAAAAGAACCTCACTGATGTAGTTATAGAGCAACATGATAAGCAAGATGATAAGCTTGAAAGCCTCGATACACCAAAATTACAACAAGAACATGAACTACTTGAATCTGTGCCTGCAATTCCCAAAGCTCCCGATGCCGTGCCCAACACTATCTCGGCAGCCTTTATACAGAATGAAATATCACACGCACTACACGAAACTGAACCGAAAATTCTTAATTTTAAGCCCGATACTACTGATACGCATACAACATTTAAGGACAAACAAAATACGGATTTAAAATTAGTTACTTTAGGAGAGTCTAACGAGTTAGTTGAATTAGTAGTGGACAAAAAAATTATGACTAAAACTGAAGAAACTGTTAGTCATCACGTTGATTTAATTCAAGGGACGCAACAACATGATATTACAAACAAAATAACAGATAATGTAGAGCTTCCTCAAACTGTGACTACAACACTAACTGACAATATTTTAGATATTGTGCCTGTGGTCTCCAGTGTTCGTGATCTGAGTCCTGATTCTTCCTTAAATGAGTTTATTAATACTGAGATAATACACACCACTGCACAAAAAACTGGAATTATAACCTTAAGATCGGAAAATACCAGCGAAATTACTAATATTGCTGAAACGCATCAAGGATCTGAGCATGACAATGCGATTAAAAAAGTAGGCAGTGTAGATTCGTCTAGTGATTTAGTCGAAGTAGTTGCGGATAAACCCGAATCGACTAATATAGAAACTACTAGTCCTCGCCCTGAAAAGTCTCCTATACATAGCCTGCATGATCTCCTTCCTGAAATTGATTCCATTCCCGAGTTCAAACCTTCTTATACCACCACTGTACTGTATTCTAATTTATCAGCTGATGCACCTGAGTTCACACCCTCTTATATGTATAAAAATATCACGACTACTGTGTCTGAAAACGTAGACCCTGTTGTTACTACTGGAAATAAGGGTCACTCGGAACCAAAGAAGCAAGAAGAAGATGATTTGTTAGAAATTACGTCAGAAAAATCAGAAACTGCACCGAATGTAATTTCATATTCAACGGTACTCAAGAGTAAAGTATCTAAAACTGAGAAAACTGAGTCACAACCTGAATCCAGCCAAGAAACCAAGTCAGAGTCAGAAAAAGTCCCAGAAATTTTAAGCTCTATTGAACAAATTCAAGGTGAGCCGGCAGAGCTAAAATCAAAACGCAATAAGAAGAAGAAAAGGAAAGATGACAAGAAACAAACTGCACTTCATGCATCTGAAGTAACAATGTTTGATAAGTCTGTAACTGCTACTAGTGTTCCAGTTTCTATACCTGAGCCAGTAAACGTGTGGGCTAAAGCTGCTGAAGATAGCAAGTCATATGCTGATGTTTTGGCTGAAGGGTTAGAACACAGTGAAGTAGAAGTAGTTTACCAAACCACGCACAAAGTTTCAGAAAAGCCTCGTAGTGTGGAAAGAGAAAAACGTCAACAATCGATAGAAAAACCGGAGAAAGTAAAAGAAAAGAAGGCAATAGGTGAAATAATTCAAGTTGATACCAAAGCAAAAACAGAAAGTATTGAAAAAACTGTTGAACAAGTAGAGAGTGGCATTGGTTCTTGGGCTCAAATTGTAGCAACGAAACGGCCATCTCCTGATAGAGCACAAAATGTAGAAATTCTAACTGAAAAAGAACCTATACATGTTCCAGCAGCTCCGCCTGTAATATTAGTAGACGAATCAGAGACAGATCATCATAAACTACATATTGAAGTCGACACTGAAGGTTTCATAACCGTAGACAGAACTCGTAGATCAAGGTCTAGGTCTAGAGATAACCGCTCTCGGTCAAGTTCCAATGTGAATCAAAAGCAAGTTATTTTTAATAGATTTGAAGATCTTGAAAGTACTCTCAAGCCAGAAGATGCGGAATCTACTCAAAGCCCATCTGAAGATGAGAACAAACAAGTGATGAAAATTCGGAAGAGTCGATCCTCAAAATCTAGGGACAAAGAAGTAAAACCAAAAATTACAGATCTAGCTCCTAGTACATCAGACGAAGATAAGCTTCCACTAAAGAAAGACAAAAAGAAACGGTCTTCTAAGTCGAAAGATCCCAGTGATAAACTCGAACAGAAAACTAAATTAGTACAAGAAAAGGTTGAGGTAACGCCAATTCAAAAAATAGAAAATAGATGTTCAGAGGACGTTCAACCAGAACCTGAACATAAAAAGAAGAACAAGAAAAAGAAAAAGGATAAGAAACGTGATCAACATCCTGTTAATGTTACAGACACATCTCCAGTTGAAGTTACTTCATCTGAACAAGAAATTCCACAAACGTTCAAAACTACAATAAGCGTGCCGCCGAAAACGAAAAATCAAATTGAAAGCCCATTATCAACACCTGAATCCATACAAACTCCAGTCAAAGAAAGATTATACTCAGAAGCACAATTTTGGAAAGTTGATCCTTCTTTGTTCGAAGACGGCTGTGAAGTCATAAACATAGAAGTTCAACAATCGGCTGAAAAAGGGCCTACTCAAATGAACAAAAAATTCAATGTTGAAGAATCTAAGCTCACTTTGGCTGACGCTTTGCCAGTTACTTTAGTTGACCCTATACAAACTGTGGACACGTTCATTTCCGAAGAAATACGAATAATTGAAATAGAAAGTGATCTAGTCTCAGAACAACGTTATGATAAAATAACCGAAGAACAATCACTTGAAAATAAAATGGCTGATTTGCAGCGAGAAATTGAAGAAATGCTACTTCCAGAAAATGATTCCTCTCAAGTTAGCGATGATTCACCCAGAGAGTTGACGGACACTCAAACCTCGATCGACTACCAATATGAGGAGCTACTTGACAATATGACACCATCTCTTGCTTCTCCAGAACCAGATGACTTGATTCCCAAAACAAATGAATTACAGACTTCAGCTGTTGCTCCGCTTGCTGAACCAGACAAAGCAAATGATGATGAGCTTGAAGTCATCTCCGAATCAAATAAAACTAACGTAGAAGATCTTGACGAGAAACACATTAGCTTGAGCATGATCGACTCTTTACTCGAGGACACAGAACCTCTGTCATTTACAGAGACCCATTCGTTAGAACACACAGAAGAACCATCTATTAGTCACGACGATGAGATTCTCATCACGCCCAGGGAATCTGATAAAAAAGACACAGTAGTGACAAAAGTCAAGCAGATAGCAATCACTGAATCGAAGATACGTGAACCTATACCATCTCAAACCGTGCCTACTAACATTGACTCCACTACTAACATAATATCCGATCTTAAAGCGGATACGTTCTGGACCGAAAAACATGCATTGCATGACGCTGAACTATTATTGCATGAGCCTAAAACTAAACCTGAAACAGCTCCAACCGAAGTCATAGGTATACCGAAATCCGAGCTTACCCTTACTGAAATCGTAAAACAACCAGACGAATCTCTTGTCGTTATTAAGCCCCACATCGACGAGGGCATAAGTGTAGAGGAAAACATAGTCAACGACAACTCTTTCTGGCCCGAAAAGCATTTATACCATGACGCGGAATGCCAATATTTCCTGCACATGGCTATCAAATCGAAACCGACTCCCGTAATAAATACTGAAATTGAAATTCCGGATCGTAAAGATAAAGATAAGGATCCTGGTGGTAGTTCAGGCCATTCTTCCGAAGGGGAGGACGTGCCGAAAGACGGTAGCGGCTCGCCGTTCGATTCCACCTACATGTCTATGGACTTGCCGGGTGGCATCTGTAGTTGGAAGGACCACAGTTCGTACTTGAGCGTAGAGCCGGTCGCCGACTCTGCGGCCGTCGCGAGCGTGGCTGCGCCGCTCGACTCTAGGGAGGATATACTAACAACCTCGCCCCCCGAACCAGTCGCCCTTCCCTCACCCACACAGGCGCCGGAGAGGAGCGATCAACCCCAGAGGACTGCCAAGGTGACTGACATCGAGTCGTATTGTACCATTTTACACTTTATACTATATGTTTGGCATGATATACTTACTAAATTCTTAATTTCACTGTTTACAAGGCTCTGTGTCGTGAGATGTATAGCAACGCCGAATTTGCCGTTCGTCTTGTAGTGCCAAGTTTTGGCATGCACTTGTAATTGGTAGCAGTAATACGCAACTTAGACACGCATTTCGAAACGGTAGCTTGTGATGTATTTGATATTGTATTAGTGCAATCTTTCTAGTCATTTCTAGTCAAATTGAGATTTTCATCAAAACACATTTTCTAGTCTTTGTCAATGATCTAATTTTTTATTGTAATAAATTAAATGTTCTTTTATGGATTGTTTTATTTATCGAGGGTGTACTTACTTGGTTGTGTTAAATACCCCGTGTATAGTCAGGATTTGGCCGCTACGAGACGATCGACAATATGTCGCTTTATTCAAAATCTTACTTCTAGATATTTGGGCTTGAAGTTATATTGCAACTTAGAAAGTTGCTGCTATAAGTACTGACTGTGACGCAGCAAATC
Source organism: Agriopis aurantiaria (assembly GCA_914767915.1). NCBI lineage: Eukaryota > Metazoa > Arthropoda > Insecta > Lepidoptera > Geometridae > Agriopis > Agriopis aurantiaria. Next base: position 3,283,447 of record OU611988.1, read on the forward strand.
TACTAAAACTGGTAAAATCCAGTAAATTCAAGTATACATTATTTAGCAGGTCAGTCCTGTTCTCATGTTTAGATTTTTTGAAGTTTTTTTAATCCTTGTCCTTTGTGGTTCTCTATGAGTATTCAAAGAATCCAGTAATAGGAATGCGTATATAGTTTTTGTATGCCCAAATGAAATTCCATGCATTCCATTGAACAATGTTTCGTACCGAATGGTATGTTCTCCGCTTGTCAGTGTCACTGGCACGCTTTCTACACACCAATAAATACACTACAATTGACTAAAACTAACCAAAACATGACATTTGAGATGTATAACTTGGCGTTGAATATTATGTAGGTAATTTATTTTAAAGAAGTTTAATAAAAATTTATTAAAACGTTCCAATTAATACGCAAAGTTTTACATCTCATTAATATCAAAATAGTTTAACTCAAAAGTATTAAACTATTCTGTTTCACTTCAGATTTTCAATCTTTCGGTACGAACGCTGTTCTAGCTTTCGTTGTTGTTTTCAATGTTTTCTGAGCCCAAACTTACAAGAATGTGTTCCAAATTGCAAGTTGTTAATCTAAATACCTAAAGTTCGCATGTCATGCCAAAATTTACTTTACAGACTAATAATAAGTTTGATTTTATTTTGATGTTGTTCGTGTCGCTAACTTGGTCCATGCATTCGGAATGATATACCGTGGACTGCGTTTTCTGTTTTATTTTCATTTTAATAACGTGGAGACAACACATTTGAAGCTCACGTGATACATCTTTGAAAACAATGTTGATAATAGTCCGGTGACGCAACTTCTGCCAATGTTCTTTTAAATTTTTACAAACGCTCATTCATGCCAATGCAGCTTGCGTCAGTTCCTGATCGCTTTGCAGCTGATTTACGGTTTGGACTCTATCCAAAGCAGAATCAGTAGTGTTTTCAATAATGATTTAGTAGGCTACGTTATCGCTACATCCAGTTTAGTTCATAAATTCTATTAATTTACTACTATAAACATGTTTCAAAACATGTCTAGAAAAACAGATGACTGTAATTTGTCCGTGAATGTTTTGTCTCCACGTTGGAACTGTACAAAGGAGTGTGTAACTAATCAATGTGTGTGTTCTCAGGATGAGTTATCTAACGATGTAGAAACTCTGCTGGAAGAGATCAGAGACGTTCAAACGAGATTGACAGACCTTCCTGATGAAAGCCTGGACGCGATGGAAGCTGGCCTGAAGGTGAGCCTCGCTGTACATAAATTGCTACACTACACGATATAACAACCCAAATTCCCACTGACACTGTTGTTAATCTAGTCGTTGCTTTAGAACTATTCTCGCGCAGCCCCGACTCAAATGTATTTACAGGTCTCTTGGTGACAATACAAACAAAACTAGAATTTAATTTAATTACATCCGTATCCTCTGTTACGTCACGTTTAATTCTAAAATAGGTATAATGTGAGTTCGATGAATATGCGCTCTCGCCTTGGCAGTGAGCTGGTCCTCAAACATAGTGATGTTTTAACAAATGATGATGTCATCTGGGTATATAAGCATTACGACATGGGTTAATAATAAAGTTAGGTGTTTGGCATCACATTCTAGGGCACTAGTGTGCGAAACCGAACGGGAGACACTACTCTCGGAATCGAACCTCGAACGTTTAACTCGATTTAACGAAATACAATCGATTTGGGAACAATGCTGAGTTCATTATGTGCTTGTGTGCAAGTGGTAGTGACTTGATCGGTGTTGTTCTGGGAATAATTTACATCTTGATAAACAAAACTATTGCATCGTAAGTAAATAATATTAAATGTATCCAGTTTTGACAACAAAAAAAATACTGGCATTTAAGCTCGAATATAGACATAAGTAGTCTGCTATAACGTCTTAGATTATTTATGTACCCTTAAAACCTTCGTTAAAACTTTTCTACAACTTCTACTAAAATTTCATCTTTAAAGGGTCCAATAATTGTTTATTTTTGTTTTATAAAAGGCATAAAACAAAATCAAGACTTCAAAATTGTGAAGTTTGTTATGGTTATGAACTGGCTATAAAAATATTATGAAGTAATAAACGTGATTAATAGCCAATGTCTGAAATATTTTATGCTCAAATTACTTTGAAACTTTAATGCGATAGATTATAGGAAAATAAAGATTAGAATTTCATTTATTATTGGTATGGTCTCATACCGATTTAATATATATTTAAGATAGGCAGGACTTTTCAGGGAGGATTCAGGCAGAGACTTTTATACAAGAAAACCTAATATTTTTTTTTTATTGCAAATGATTTGCGCTTATCGCCACCTCGCTCGATGTTAAGTGATGATGCGGTCTACCATGGAACAGTCTTGCCTAGAATATACCGATTCCCTCGCGACTTGAAGACAACTAGATTGTAAATATCGGGAACACTATTCAGGCAGCGTTCCTTATCCACATTTTTTCCTATTATTATATATATATGATTGCGTTTGGCCGCCAACTCGCCTGATGTTAAGCGATGATGCGGTCTACGATGGAGCACGCTTGCTTAAATGAAACCGATTCACTCTCGATTTGAAGACACCCAGATTGTAACTATCGGGGAACAAATTCAGGCAGCAAACTCCACAGACTAGCAGTTCGCATAATAAATGTGGAATCAAAGTATCATTTTTCGTATGTGTATAAATGTACGGGTTTTCGGAATATCAACCATAATGCGGTGACGATTTTTCGAGATACAAGTTTTTTTTTTTTTTGCAGAATGTTGTTGAAACATGTCTTGCATAATAAAACAACAAACAACTAACAAACTACATATTTAAGAGTTGTCCAACATTGTACAAAGCCCAAATCAAATTAGTAATTAATTTTAGTAAGTTAAGGCATAAGTAAATAAATGCTAGCAAACTCTTCATACTATGAAGTAAGTAATAACGAAATTCTACATATCCTATCGGATAATAATCTTGCTATAATTAAGTTAGTCACTACTTGCTTAGGTGACGAAATCGATTTCTGTGAATCGATAGAAGTCTCATAAATTAACACCGAAGTACAAATGAAATGGAATTCATACGAGTCAGGTTAAGGTGTTCTATTACTCATAAGGAAAATGTTACAGCATATACTCTTCACATTCCTGTATAAGATTATAAGCCGCACTCAGAGACGTTATTTAAGCTAAGGAATACTTAAAATTGCTCTGTCTCGTTTTCATGTGTGACAATTTCCGTCAACGAGAAGTTGACAGAGCAATTTTAAGTATTCCTTAGCTTAAGTAACGTCTCTGAGTACGGCTGTAAACTGTTTAACTCATAATACATACTTAGATTAGAACTTTGTGAACGTGACTTGATGCCACATGACGTTATTATTTCTATCTTAAAACGTCACATTACAAATGAGCTCTCGAGACAGAGGTTGGAGCAATAAAATACGATTCGTTTGAAAATAAAACAAACAATCTTGCAAATGTGGCCCTTAAATTCAAGGATTACTACTTATAAACAGCTTATGTCATCACAAACGGTATGAGCAAAGTGCCCAAGATTCTTGTGTCACCTGGTCACCGATAAATTTAGTTTTTCCTAGAAACGCCTTCGTAATGTTTATTTTTGTTTTATCATCATCAATTATAATGCACACAGATAACGAGAGTGAACTCTCTCTCTCTGTAACATGGATAATGTTTTTTCATGGATTTGACACTTGTAAATCACATTCGGGCTAGAAAATCTAGGTTATTATATTACTTGATATCTGTGGCATTTAAGTAAATAAAGAATGCACAGCACAACGGATGACGCGACACACCCGAGCGGTCATTGGTTCGGAGCGGACGTCTCCGGCGTGCGGTGTAGCTTACTGAATATCATTTGGTGTTTCACTGACTACGCAATCCCCAAAGATCGGAGTGGACACCACATTGGCGACGAGTAAAAGCGCAGTAAGTAAAATTACGCTCAAATTACGTGCCTGCTTGCGGAAATTGGTCAACAACAAAATTCAAATTTATTAAAAAAAAAAAAAAAAAAAAATATATATACATAATGTGAAATAGTTACAGTAATTTAGTGAAAACTAATATTATCTTTAAATTATACATGTACTTAAAGTTATTAATATCAACGTTAATCACAAACCTAAATCTACCTACAATTTGTCAATATTTTTTGCAATACATTTAATATACATATTTTATATTTTAATACAGTAATTGGTGACTACTAATGATAATTATGCGCCTGTCTACCTACAGATGACAGGTAAAATGTAGTGTGATGCCAGTCATGTGTGTGTTTTGTTAATAAAAGTACATTTACATAGTAGATATTTTATAGGAATCGGTTATAACAAAACATGCTACCTTCACGTTATGAATGATGACCAAAATCCGTTTGCAAATACCTATCGAATAACAATATTCGATCAAACAACCAAATGTTCCAACGATTACATCGTTAATTAAGAAGACTTGCCTAAATACCTAAAGTACCACTTCGATAATATTGAAGTTATGTAATTTTGTTACCACAAAACTGTTAATGTGTCATGAAACCATGTGGCTAAGTATTGAACCTGTCAAATCAATACACAAATGCACTGTCTATCCGTAATGTTCAAATAATAATGAGCCGACACAAAGATGTGTTTATAATATCAGGTGACTATTTTTGTGTTAGCTGAAGTGCTTATCAACGGACCTTTGTTCGCCGACTTTGGTCGAAGTTGTTTATGTTTGATCTTTACTTGCCGAGATTTGAAGTACGGGTTATTAGAATAATTAAACCCTTTTTATTTTCCGTATTGCCGTGAAGTAAATAATGTTAGTAAGATACATTTAGTTACAAAGATGAAACTTAGAATTAAAATAAACGAACAATTGAAAAAATTATAACCGAAGCAAACTCTCTAGAAACCGTTGAACGACAATTAACAGATTTTCAGGATAGACAGAGCAAAAATGCAAGTACCAGCCTCAATAAAATTGACACAAAAACAAAAAACCAACACTCTAAAAAAGAGGTTGATCTCTGCTGCCGGTGTGGCAGTAAAAATCACAAAGGTGACAATAAATCTTGTCCGGCAATCAATGCCAATTGCATTAAATGTGGTTTCCAGACAAACAGAGGCCATTTCCAGAAACATTGCAGAACGAGGGCTAATAAAAGAAAAAGTACCAGCCTCCCTTCAAATGACAACAAAAAATCAAAGCTGGAAACTTCCAAACCTAAAGAGCCTACAACTGTAGACTACATTTTCCACATCGATGACGATGCAACAATAGATTGCCAGGTGGGTGGAGCTAATATCAAAATGCTGATAGATTCCAGCAGTAAATCTAACATCATTAATGACAAAACCTGGGAATTTATGAAAAAATCTAGAGTATTAGTTTCTAACCAACAAAAGTCTTCGGACAAAACGTTCCTGGCCTATGGTGCCAAACACCCATTAAAGGTATTAGGCTCATTGTGTTGCCCAAATAAAAGTGGGTCCGAAATCATTGACAACAAAATTTTATGTCATAGAAAATGGGTCTAGGAATCTTTTGGGTAAAGAAACTGCTATCTCCCTCAACATTCTAAAAATTGGTTTTGACGTAAACTCAGTTGAACAAAAGCCGTTTCCCAAGTTTAAAGATGTTCAACTAGAAATCACTATTGACAAATCGGTTCCGCCAGTTTCCCAACCGTATAGACGTGTTCCGATTCCCCTAGAATCAATGATTAATAATAAAATAGACGAACTGGTAAAAATGGACATAATTGAACCGGTCAATGAGCCATCCACTTGGGTTTCTCCGATGGTACCAGTGCTGAAGCCTGACGATGACGTACGTATTTGTTTGGATATGCGCGCAGCTAACAAAGCCATTATTAGAGAAAACCATCCGTTGCCTACAATGGAACAACTCATTCCTAAATTTAGAAAAGCAACAGTTTTCTCAAAACTAGACATAAAAAATGCATTTTTAATGCAAAAAACTATTCAGTTTTTAGGACATGAACTTTCATCGTCAGGAATTAAGCCACTGGATAAATACATAAAAGCAATCGAGACTTTTAGGCCACCGGAAACCATCGAAGAAATCCAAAGTTTCCTGGGTTTAATCAATTACGTGGGAAAGAGGATTCCGCATTTATCAACTTTAACGGAACCCATTCGGAAATTTCTCCGGCAAAAAGTTACCAAAAACGCCAATATTACGGCATTTTGGCAAAATGAGCAAGAACAAGCTTTTCAGGAATTAAAAAAATGTCTTTGTGCGATTCCTACTCTGGGTTACTACGACCCTAAAGATCGTACACAAGAAATTGCCGATGCAAGTCCTGTATGTTTAGGGGCCGTGCTAATTCAATATGATGACAAAGGACCACGCATCATTGCTTTCGGCAATAAAAGCTTAACAGACGTAGAAAAACGGTATTGCCAAACAGAAAAGGAAGCATTAGCATTGGTTTGGGCGATTGAACATTTTCATATGTATCTTTATGGTAAAAAATTCGAACCGACCACAAGCCTCTAGAGGTCATATTTGGTACAAGGTCAAAGCCATGCGCACGAATTGAACGTTGGGTTCTTCGATTACAATCCTATGATTATAAAGTCATTTATAAACCCGGAAAATCAAATATAGGAGACCCATTATCCCGTTTGTGTAGGAGTACCAGTGCCCAAGACAGTTCTCTTGAAGACGAATATCATATAAACCAGATTGTTCAATACGCGCGGCCAGTAGCATTATCTCTAAAATCAATTGTGGAGGCATCAAATGACGACAATGAGTTTAAGTTAGTCAAAGACGCCTTGATTAATGATAACTGGGACGCGTCAGTGAATAATTATTTATAAGTTGTTTCAACACGAACTATGGTTGCATGATGGAGTCTTATTAAGAGGATACAAAATAGTTATTCCCTCTAAGTTGCGGCAACAGGTTTTGGCAGCGGCTCATGAAGGGCACCCAGGCATTGTCAATATGAAAGCTAGGCTGCGTACAAAAGTTTGGTGGCCTAAAATAGACAAAGATGCCGAAAATACTATAAAAGGTTGCAGGGGATGTACCTTGGTTTCAGCTCTCAATCCGCCAGTACCCATGAAAAGGCGTGAACTTCCTTCGAAAGCTTGGGTAGATACAGCTATTGATTTTTTGGGTCCACTGCCAAGTGGGGATTATCTGTCGGTGATAATCGACTATTATAGCCGATATAAAGAAATTGAAATTTTGAGATCTATAACTACTCAAGACAAAATAAAAATACTGAAAAAAATATTCTCACGGACGGGTAATCCCGCTAGCATAACAGCTGACAACGGCAGACAATTCTGTAGTCAAGAATTCAAAATAATTTGTACCGAACAAGGAATCACCCTTTTTAATACCATTCCCTACTGGCCTCAGCAAAATGGTGAAGTCGAGAGACAAAATAGAGATATCCTTAAACGACTAAAAATCAGTCAATGCGAGAAATCAGACTGGAAGGATGATTTGTTGAAATATTTAATGATGCATAACAGTACACCTCATCCCTCCACAGGCAAATCACCGTCCGAGTTGTTCTACGGAAAACAATTTAGGGACAAATTACCTTTTTTAACAGACCTCGAAAATAATTATGATGATTCTGAAATTCGAGACAGAGACAAAGAAAGAAAAGAGAAAAATAAGTTGAATGAAGACAGAAAAAGAAAAGCTGTGGACAGAGATTTAGAAATTGGAGAGAAAGTGTATGTAAAAAGCTTAATAAAAGAAAACAAATTAGCTTCAGAATTTAATCCAACACCCCATACAGTTATTAGTGCTGATGGAAGCGACATAAGCGTAAGGAACGAGGAAACTGGTCAAGAGTTCAGGAGGATCATTGTTCACCTAAAGAAAGTAGAAGGTCAATGGAAAGTCATGGATCACAATGAGACTGATTGTAATTCTGATAAGTTAAATTTAACAGAAAATAAAAATGTGTAATATAATAATAAAAAAAAAAGTTAATTTAGGTACTAAGTATTAAGTGTTATAAATGATAAATAATTTAACTAAGCATATTTCATAATTAAGTTTCATAACCTTAGTTAGTTAATTAATCTACAGACTGATTATATTACATACTATTATTTTGCTTATAATGTAGAAAAATAATTATATAAAAAGGAAGAGATGTGGCATTTAAGTAAATAAAGAATGCACAGCACAACGGATGACGCGACACACCCGAGCGGTCATTGGTTCGGAGCGGACGTCTCCGGCGTGCGGTGTAGCTTACTGAATATCATTTGGTGTTTCACTGACTACGCAATCCCCAAAGATCGGAGTGGACACCACAATATCTAAATAAGGTTACAATCATTTGCTGCTTATAATATATCACATAGCTCAATTAGTCAATCGTGTGGTTAATGTCTAGTATAACTTTTATGATTATTATGGTTTTTAAGGCAGCTGGCAGTGGCTGGAAGAGAAATGCCGAAGATCAGGCTTGAATGGCGTGCATTGGGAGAGGCTTATGTCCAGCAGTGGACTAATATAGGCTCACTATGATGATGATGTTTTTTTATGGATTTATGTATGTTTAAATAACCAGCCAACACTTAACCAACTAGTTAATTAATATGTAATTTACTTAGATGACGTAACAAAAATTTAAGACGCTCTTTTCCGACTTTTAGCAATTATGGTCATTCTAGTTTAAGTGTGCATGATTAGCTTAAAATTATAAAAATGGTGTCATAACAAAATGAATGTTTTATCTCGGAAACCCATGAGACCGAAACACGATTAAGCGTATATCAAAGTAGCACTGGTTTGCGCTTTTATCTCTGTTTTTTTGTATTCATTCAATTACCTATTTATTAAATTATGTCCGCCATATCTTGATATATAGATTTCAAAATTATGAAGGAAACCGGTGAGGCTCATTTTACATTACAGCTATACTTTTCGAATAATATGTGAAAACCCCCAAAAATAGAAGTAGCGATACGCACGACTGTGTGTAAGCGCCATGATTTTGCTCCGCTAAATGCGAATTTCATACAATAAACCAAGGATTATGGTCATCTGTAGTAATAAGCATTGCCTAAAAGTGGGAAAACCTCACCTTAAATAATTTGTAATCTGTATTTGTTAAGACTTGATCTGATAGAAGGTTTTTGTATTTTTCCAGGAGGGTATAGATATTCTTGTCAAGTGTGAGGAGGCGGCGGAACTCTTGGAACAGAAGATCATGGAGTACCGCCAAGAGCAAGAGGTGCAGGTCCTGCTGCGGGATCTCATAGCCGTGAAGGCACGAATCTCGAAACTACTGACCCAGGCGCGCCAGGGTCTAGCCACCATCCAGGTAAGGAAGGTAAATTTTTCGTTAATTTTTGTTTATTTGTTTGACACTTCTCGAGCTGGACCCGATTTTTCGGCGAGTGTTAGTGAGCCAAATCCAACACTATAGAATAGGTATTTTTAGGGTTCCGTACCCAAAGGGTAAAAACGGGACCCTTTTACTAAGCATACGATGTCTATCTGTCTGTCCGTCTGTCTGTCCTACCTATTAACGGCTGTATGTTTCGAACCATAATAGATTTTTTACCTCTTTTTATATTAGCTCTAATGTAAAAACGGTAATACTTACAAGCGTCAAACTTAACATGATCATAGTACACACTCTAAATTATAACAACAAATAATAAAAAATGGCCAAGTGCGAGTCAGTGACAAGTTTATGTTCATTACCAAGTTATAACTGGTAATTTTGTTATTTAATTTTGTGGTGGTACGGAACCCCTCAGTGCGCGAGCCGGACTCGCACTTGGCCGGTTTATTATTTATGACTTAATTGCAGCCTGTTATTGCCCTCTGCTGTACATCGGCTCATTTTGAACGCCACTTGTCTTGTTCAAACTCCATCTGCATACCTCTACTATTATTGTTTATTTATTGTACTTAATAATATAAAGCTATGCTTATAACTTTAGTGTCTGATGTTTAGCGTTGGTCGAAGATGGTAACATTTTTAGCTTGAAGTGGGAAATTTCTTGAGAACTAATAATAAGCGTATAGCTTCTTGCACAAACCTCATAATTGTTTAGATAAGTTGGACAATCGTATTAAATAAGTATTAAGTCAGTAACGAACGACAAATATTTATCTAATCAGCTGTATTAACATTTCAGGACGTCAAAGTGGAAGTGGCGCGTCAAGCCAAGGAGCTGGAAGAACAGAAAGCTAAGATTCTACAACTCGACCAATGGCTCGAAACCATCAACAGTGGTCTGAAGGAGTCGACGCAACAAGCTGAGGTCACCGAGGAAGATATTATTAGATATATTGAAATCTATGAAAGGTATATAAGGGAATACGAGGAGTACGAAATTATTCTCAAGTCTATAACTGTGATAAGTGATGATGAATCTAGTCAGTCGTTGAAGGTGAAGTTGGTCGCGATGCAGAAGGCATTGGAGGAAACGAGACGTCTAGTCATTGTGGAGATAGAAAGGCTGAGACTGGTGCTGATACACATGCGGACGGTGCCTGAACCAGAGATTGTGGACGAAGATATCTCACAAACCGACCGAACCATCGACTCCACGTCGATGCCCGAAGAAGTCGTGTCCCCGAGAGAACCCGAATTTATTGAAAAAGTCGTCGAAAAAGTTTCAGAATTCTCAGAAAAAGTACCGACGGTACAAGAGAGCAAACCTAGTCATGAGAAACCTAAAGCCGAAGAGATCAAGATTCCTGAAGTAAAACCGACTGTGACTATCGATACGCAAACCGGAAAAAGTTTAATGTCGGAACCACCGTCTGTTGCCGACAAATCTGTGATATGCCAACCGGAAGTGATCGCGACCCATGACGTTTCTATTTCCTGTGCACCGCCACAGGAAGTCGAGGTTCAAACGAGTGACCCTCATTCTGGAGAGAAGGAATTACTTGAATCTATTCAAGTCAGACAAATTATTTCCGAAGGCCATGAAACCATTGAAATAGCTAGTCGACCTGTCGTAAGAGAACAAAGGACGGATGAGCAAACACTTTTTGTCGACGCTAATTATAAGGACGATAACATCCGGAAAGATTCTCAGCTGAATATAACACATAGCCTACCGCAGTCATTCGAAACTGTGATGGTGGAGCCTGACGAAACTACAACTGAAGTGGTGGTTGATGCTGACGGCACGAAGAGAATAATTGTCAGGAAAATTAGGAAAACGTTGGTCACGAGACAACAAACTGTACAAACTCATCAGCAGCGATCGGCGATACTGTCGCGTGAGGGAGCTGAACATTCATTCTCTCAAATCAGCCTTAAAGAAGACAAAGGCGCCAGTTCATCTGCTCTTGATGATGGGACTATGGAACACATCCAGTACCAAACGTATGGAGGGGAAGTCATATCCGGTCTACCTGGAGGTGAAGTCACCATACAAGAATTCACCTCCAGACCCGACATAATCATTCAAATGCAGAAAGGCATGAAACCAGAAGAGATTCTGCAGCTTGCGGAGGGTGAAATACCAACTCAAGTTCAGACGTCATCGTCGAGCGTCACAGCCGTCGTCCAACAAGTTACCAAGAGGATAGTCAAGACCAGAAGACGTATCATACGGCGTGTGGTAATAATTGATGGTAAAGAACATGTGACTGAAGAAGTCATTGAAGAACCTGATAATATTGAAGTGTTTGAAGAACAAATACCCAGAGTGTCTATAAACGTCAGAGAACATGGTGGGGTCCAGTTTGAAGAAATTGATGACCCAAGTGACAGAGGTAACCAACCGCCACCCCCTGGCCTACCGCCAGGTGCAGGTGGTAGCGATTTACCAAAGTCAAATGACAAAGCACCTAAAGATTCTAAGCCACCAAAACATGACAAACCAGATAAAAAAGATGCCCCAAAAGATGGAGGAACAAAAACACCTTCTGATAAGAGTGCTAAAGAACAAGAACTAGAACGACTGATGGAAGAATTTATGAAGAAGGAAAGTGAAAATGGTACTCGCACAAGTGTCACTAAGACCGAAACGGTTATTCGCACTTCTCAAGAAAGAGAAAGTACACCTGTTCAAGCACAAACAATTAAGAAGGAAAATGTAATTCATACGTCTCAAGAAAAAGAAGGTAGTCCAATTCAAACTGTCACATACCCTGATCTGTATGAAAATTTGCCGTCTTCACAAACTACTCAAGAGTATTTTGTAGAGGAGCCTCTTAGTACTCAAGAAAAAGAGCTACAAAAAATGATGGAAGAGTTTATTCAAAAGGAAGGCGATCATGGTACGCACTCAAATGTCACAAAAACAGAAACTATTATTCGAACTTCACAAGAAAAGGAAGGAACACCGACGCAAACGGTAACATTCACTGAATCTCATGACATAGTGCCATCTGACGATACAGCACAAACAATCAGAGAATATTACGTGCAGGAGCCCCAAGATGGACAGACTGTTTTTACTACTCACGGTGTTCAACACTCAACGTTTGAAACATCTTCTTCTAACATGTCTACTATAGTACAAAAAGTGACAAGGAAGATTACAAGAACTAGAAGACGTATTATAAAACACATTCAAATCATCGATGGAAAAGAACATGTAACTGAAGAAGTGATCGAGGAGCCAGATGATGTAGAAATCATTGAAGAAGAACCAAAAGTAACGCACAACGTTCAAACAGAAGGAGTTAAAACAAAACGCGTCAGAATAATTAAACAAGTACAGATTATTGACGGCAAAGAGCATGTCACAGAACAAATTGTAGAAGACCCTGATGATGAATTTGTTCCTGACTCAACTGTTACTGCTGAAATCAATGTTCAAATCAGCAAGAATGACGCACCTTTAGACAAAAAACAAGGTGATCTTCTACTATCTGCAGACACTACACAGCAAATTTCTTTTGCGCCAACACAAAAAGATACTATTCTTGATATTACGAAAAGTCTGATTGGAAGTGAAAAGGATCATTCGACTGTTTCCCTAACCCAATCTAAAAAATCTGACAAACAAGAAAAAAATGGAAAAACTCAGAAAACAACGCCAGTGAAAAAAACTGAAAAAGTTGTTACTACAACAGTTACTAAAGAAGTTCAACCCGTAACTACTGAATCCATAACTGCATCAAAAGTAACTGAAACTTCCGATACTAAAGGTCTGCCAACTCACACTCTTGAGAAAATTCAAGAGCAAATTACTCCTGTTCAAGAAACAATAACAACGGAAAATACGGTCACGAAACCAGATTCTGCAATCGTCACAACAATCACTACACAGGTAATAAAAACCACAGAGCCTATCACTGAAAACCCCGAAACTGTCAAAGAAAAAAAGCTCAAGTCAGATGCTACGACAATTTTACCACCAAATGAAACTGTCGTAAAATTGTCAGATACATCTAAGCCAGAAAAGGTTTTGCAATTCATGCAATCCGAAAAGGAAATCGTACAATCGACGGAACCACAAATATCAATTACTACAATCACTACAGAACAAAAAACGCCTATAGTTACAGAATTCGTTGGATATGAATCTTCTGCGATGAAAGATACAACTCTAACTGACACTACCAAAATATTCATTGGAAGTGAAGTTGACCACGCGTTGACATCACAGACACAGCGAATTGAGGAACCTCAAGATCAAACTATCACAACAACAAATGGTGTCCAATCAAGTGAACCTCATCTTACTGAACTAACTACCATTACAACCACAAAAAAAACTTCAAAAGAGTTTGTTCAAGATGAACCCTCTAAAATAGAAACTAAAGTAACTACAGTCAACACAACCATATTACCGAAAATTGAAAAAGATTCGACACTTATCGACATTACTAAAAGTCTGATTGGTAGTGAGATGGAACATTCGGCTACCTCTAAAATACCGGTCCAACCAATAGCAAAGAAAGAGCAGCCAGTATCTGAAACGATAGAAATAACGAAAACAGATAAACCTGTAATCGAAAAGGTAGACGAAGTAACAAAAACAGCTGATTCTGTGACTGAAAAGGTAGATTTAGTTATAAAGAAAGATAAACCAATAAAACAAAGACAGAAAAAAACAAAGACAGATAAACGACCTGAACCTGAATTACCTGAAAAGGAAGTTCCAGATAAAGTTACCGATGGTGTAGATATAGTGCCGACTACAATCGTAACAGAGCACACATTAGTCGAAAAACCAACAACAGACACTACAACTGTTACTCTATCTAAAACCACTTTAATCTCTGCTGCAAAAGATATCGAAGGACAATCATCTAGCGTAGTAAAACTCTCTGAGCAAGAAAAAATTGAATTTGAAAACGAGCCACAATTGCCTGTTGAACATCCTGATGTAATTCAAGTAGCTGAGCAAGAAAAAATTGAACCCGTGATCAAAGTAAAGACTACTACGGCAGACCAGATTTCTGACGTTACAACCGAATATAAAACCAAGCCAGCATATGAAGCGGTGACTCCAGAAGTAGTAAAAGACCTTATGGATATCACAAAGAGCTTAATTGGAAGTGAAATGGATCACACGTCCGTCTCAAAAATACCGGTTTCTCCTGTTAAGACACTCGAGTCTACGCAACTTAAAAATGACGAAACCATTCTTCTAAAAGATACGCCACAGTTACCTATTACAAACCTGTCAACACTTAAAACAAATGAAGCTGAACCTGCTTCAAAAGAAACTATGGTGTGGCAAGTAGAAGAAACTAAACTTACCATTCCAGTAAAAGATTCTCAGTTGCCTGAAGTACCAGAAACTAAAACAAAGGCCATTGAAATTGCTCCAAAAGAAACAATGGTGTGGAAGGTGGAAGAGACAAAACCTTCTGTTGCCTCTTCAACAGTGACACACGTCGTTCAAACGGAAGGAGTTAAAACTAAACGTATCAAAATCATTAAACAAGTACAAATCATTGATGGTAAAGAACATATCACTGAACAAGTTTTAGAAGAACCAGAAGAAGAATTCGTTCCAGATTCGACAGTTACTGCCGAAATTAACGTACAAATGAGTAGTTTTGATACTTCTACAACTCAACATCCCATTATAAACAACGTTACACTACAAAAAGCCTCTAAAACTATTATCACCGCCAAAGAAGTAAAAGAAACAATTGCTGAACAGAAAATCAAAGTAGATACATCTGTTAAAGACAAACAAAAAGAAAAGAAATCAACAATTGATAAAAAAGAGCCAATGCAAGATAAACCGGAAACTGATTATGAACTTGATCAGGTATCAAAACTAACTGTTCAAGAAGACAAACCGCAACTAAGCATCCTAGAAATGACAAAAGAACTTTTGGAAAAAGAAAGTATCCACACAGGACACGTTCACGTTCCAGTAAAACCAAGTGAAGATAAACCTGACGATGTGAAACTTGAAGTTACACCTGATTTAAACCCTATTGGACATGATAAAACAGTAGATGTAGTTACAATTGAGACTGAGCCTCGAGTAGTAACAATGATCAAAAAGAAACTACCTAAAGATCCTAGTCCTTTGCCAAGAGATCCTAAATCCCAACACCCAGTTAAAGAAACTCCTACGTTAGAGTCTCTGGTAAAAGCAGTAGAAATTGTATCACCTACCGAAAAAATACCACCACGGGAACTTGAAAAACTGGAGCAAATCACTGAATCAGGAAAGATTCCTTTTGTAGTAAAACAAGCCGTTGATGTATATAAGAGACACGAAGATAGTACTACAGAACCAAGTTCGAGTGATACTCTATCTTCTACTCCAGTTGAAGTTATTGAACCTATTTGTGTCAAAAAAGACAAAAAGGCCAAAAAGAGCAAGAAAAAGCCTTCTAAGGCACCTGAAACTGTACCAGAATCAAAAATGACCCCAGAAGTTAAGCCTGAAAGCCCTAAAATGGCAAGTGATGTTACTGTGACTGCGCCTAAAGATGAATCTTACCACGTTACGAGTGAAACGTCAGAGATTGACGTTTTACTTCAAACGACTACAACTAAAACTCAACCACACCAAGATATAATCGAAATGACGAAAGAACTGATTCTTCAAGAAGGATCTCCAAAACTGCCTAAATCTAAGGAAAAAGTTGTTAGTCATATTTCTACAGAAAACGCTCCCGCGCTGTCTACCGTTAAAGTAGAGCCATTGAAAGTTGGAACAGTTGTGTCTGAAATTGACTCTACAGTTGAACCTGAAGCTCCAGAATTATCATACATTCGACAATTCGAACCCAACGTCCAAGGATCTACAGATAGTGTTAATAAGCTATTAGCGACATTTGGACAGCCAGAACAGAAAGAAATACCAACGCAGACCAGTCCTCCAATAGAATATACTGCTTCTCAATCTCAACCTGGAACGAGCAATCCAGATACCAAGTTTGATGTGACTATGCTTTTAAACGCTGAACGAAAGGACACACATTTCCGTGAATTCAAGCCTGATCCTTCAGAACCGGCTGATGCTGATAAACCTAAGCAAACGATCGACATTTCTATGTCAATAACTAAAACTGATGTCATAAAAATGACAGAACCTAAAGTAAAAGTTGATCTTAAAGTTGAAGGCTTCGAGACTAAAGAACCTTCTATTGTCAAAAAAGATATCCACGTCAACCTACCAAGTGAAGTAACAATCATTAGAGAAGAAATAAATATCCCGGTTGCAGATTTCGTAGAAAAGGGTCAACTAATAACAGAAGTCAGTCCTGAAGAATCAATAAAGGAGCATAAAAAAAGTAAAAAAAGTAGAAAGAAGCATAAACGTAGTTCGGAAAGCAGTGAACATACTCCCATTGATACGCAACCGGACACGGACAAGAGTGTTGCTGATACAGACAGTTCATCGCTAAGCCATTACGTAGAGCTGCCTACTTCACCACCAGTGGAGTCACCCAAACCTAGTGAAGACGTTTTAGAACCAATAGAAAGACAAGAAATAGAACAAGACTCTTCTGTTATTGAGTCTGAACCCATCACGGAAGAACAAGGTTATGAGCCGGAAGATATATCTTTAGTGCAAGCCTCTACACCTGACAAGAAGAAAAGACAAAGAAGACGAAAACAACAAGTCGTAAGTGAAGAAACAACATATCCAAAACTCAGCACGACAGAATCGGACGATACATCAGCTTCTACTCCAGTTGAGGTTGTTGAACAGCTTTGTGTGAAAAAAGACAAAAAGGACAAAAGACGAAAGAAGAAATCTTCTGAGGAACCTGAAATTGTACCAGAGACAGAACCGACTCCAGAAGCTAAGCCTGAAAGCCCGAAAATGGGTAGTGAGGTTGTGATGACTTCGCCTAGAGATGAGTCTTATCGTACTATTAGTGAAATATCAGACATCGATACAGTTAAAATTGTCGAAGAATGTGTACAAAGCAGTCCTGAAACTGTAAAATCTGAAGTGCAAACTACTGTGACATTTACAGTTCCAGTGGTTGAAGAGATCGCTGTTCAAGAAGGCTCCATACAGACATCGCCCGAGCCGGTCGAGCTTGTAGAAGAGCTGCCTAGACCAGAAACTCTCGACACTGAACTGCAGACTTCTCCTACTCCAGTCAGTGAAGCTACAATACAAACGACACCTGTAGAAGACAAAGAAGCTCACACTCAAACAATCGATGAAATTACTATTGTTGAGAAGGTGAAGAGATCTGATACGGAAATGCAAACGAGTAGATCAGATACGCCTGAAAAGATTGAACAGTATGAAGTCACCACTCAAGTCGTACCTCATGACATAAGTACTCCAGAAGAAAAATTCTCTCAAACTACACCACCGACAGAAGAAACAGTGGTTAGTAAAGAAGAACCTGAGAAGCCTGAAGTTGTGACTGAAGCACGTGAAATGCAAACTTCACCTGAACCTAAAGTACAAAAAGATGAAAAGAGTACTGAAGTTACTGTGGAAACGACTGAAATGGATATTCAAACTACTCAACAAGAACAAATTGACCAAGGAACTTCAACAACACCTGTAAAAGAGAAGGTAGTAACAGAAATGAGCATCCAAACTCCTGAAGTTCCACTCGTTAGTACCTTCACGCAGTCTGATGAACCAGAACCGGTAGTCGAACAAACTGTAGACGAATTCGAAAAACTAGATTTACCTTCACTTGACGTCGCTAAGAAAGAAGTAACCACTGTTGATAGTACTCAACAAACATCACCAAGAGTTGAATTCGAAGAAACTTCGATTCCTCTTCTAGACCTCACCAAACTGGAAATTGTCACTGTTGACAGCACACAACAGACTACACCGCGAGAGCCAGAAGTTATTCCAGTACTTGAACAGCCTGTCGTCGAAGTCGAACAGCCTAAGGCAGAAATGATCACTACAGATAGTACTCAACAAACTACTCCGAGAGAACCTAAAGTAGTCCCGGTATTTGAACTCGAACAACCAAAGACAGAAATCACCATGGCTGATAGGATACAGCAAACTTCGCCAAGAACGCCTTCCCGAGGACCAACACCGTTACCCGCTTTTGACCACGAAAAAAGAGAAGTTGTCACAATTGATAGTACTCAACAGACTTCGCCAAGAGTGTACTCTGAAGACTCTATATCTACATCTACCGATGAACCTTACGAGGTTCACTTGCGTGCACGAATTACCATACCTGAATCGATTACGGACTTCCTTGAAAACGAACGCCAGTTCCAGGAGCCACCGCAGTCTATTGTAAGTGATAGACAAAAGTTAAGAAAAAGAAAGACAAAGAAGAAGGCAGAGTCTCCCCAGTCACCAGAAAGTCTTTCTGATCCAATAAATTCTGAGCTTTCTGAATCTTTAACACCAACCAGTGAAGACTTATCAAGTAGAGACCTATCTTCCATCGATGAAGGTATCTCTCACCTCGCTAGCTCTCAATTAACAAAACAAGCTACTTCTCTACCTAAACTGACTTATTCCGACGTGGTTCAGAGATCTAAATCCAAGTCTCCTTCTCCAAGTAAGAGCTTTATTCCACATAAATCAGAAAAGGCAAGATTGCTCGATGCTCTTGAAAAAAGAACTCAGTCTGTCACCGAACCTCAAAAAAATATTCCAGATGATTCAATGACTGTGGCCTTATTGGAACCATCAGTTGAGAAGTCGTATGACCTTGTTATACACAAGGAATTGAATGAAGTAAAAAACGCTGTTGAGGGCAACGACTCGTCTAGAACAGAAAGGAGTGTTATTATAATTATTGAAACAATTTCAATTTGGCTTGAAGAGATTCAGTACAAAATTCAACGAGAGACTATCTCTGGTATAAAACCAACTTTGGAGGAAACCCAACGCCTACAGTCTTTGCAGAGCTATGTAAAGAACCTGAAAGAAATAATTGAAGTGGTGGAAGTCAATGAAGAAATAATCACTTTGATTGAGACATTAACGCGTCAAGTGGACGCAGTTAAAACTTTGAGTAAGCAAAGCCCATTCAAAGTGAAAGAAGTCGAAAAGGAATGGGAGAAGTTCCAAGAAGACGTTGACAAACTGGCGCAATCTGTTGAACGAGTCAAATCTAACTTAGACAATGTAATCATGTCTGAAATTCCAACACAAGCGAAGCTAGACAAACTCGATAAGATAGAGTCCAACAATGTGGACAATTTCGAAACAACCACAAGAATGTTCAAGCTATACCGTTTTATTTTGGAAACCAATCCGAAGAGGGAATGTCCCCTTAAGCTGTACAATTGCGAAGATGATACAAAACAAGTAGAAAACGCCATCAATACTGAGAGAGACCGTCTTTTACAACTGGCATCTTTAGCTGAAGAGTACGAACAAACACTGCAAGATTTCGGTCAAATCACTGATGTAGCGGAGGCTCTTTTAGATGGAAAGATTATAGTATCAGATTTGGACCATCTTCATGAAGAAATTCAGAAGCACAGAAAGTTCTTTGTCAATCTCAGTCATTGCAGAGCTATTCTTGAATCTCTGGAAGATAATCTCGACAGCGAAACAAAAGCTAAATTTGCTCCTCTCCATAATTCACTACACGATAGAGCAACCGTGATAATCGACAGAGCAGCCAGTCGAGCTCAACAAATGACGCTAGCTGCGTCAAGGTGGAAGTTACTCGAACAAGGAATGAAGGAAGAGCAGCAATGGCTCATCGTTGCTCAGCAGAGAATCCCAGATCTCACCAACGTGACTTCGAGAGATCACGTGCAATACATTAACTTGTATCAATCGATAAGCCTCGACGTATCGCACCATTACGCAAAGTTGCTGAGACTACTATCCATCACAGAAAATCTTCAACATCTAATCATTTGCTCTGGATTAGAAAACGAATGCTCAACAGCTCTCGATATGTTACTGAAGCTGCAAGAGGACGTAGACTCTAGGTTGACTCGTCTGACAGCTTTCAAAGAGAACTGGGTGACATACGACCACCTGATCGACAGGATCGAAGGATGGATGAAAATCGCTAATAGAGAGCTAGAGTTCATTACTTCAGAAAACATCACTACTACCGGAAACTTGAGAAGATTTTGGGAACTGAAGGCGCAACATGAAGTTAACAACAACCTCAAGAACGAATCTGGTGTCCAATTCGAACGAGCACTGGAAATCTTACCTATTTCGGACGAGATGGTACAGCGTCAGTTCTTCTCGAAGGTCGAAGATAAATGGCGTGACTTAGCCAACAGAATCGGAGATATTCACTCTTCAGCCATTCAAAACATTTCTGACCGTGACGTTTCTTCCGGCGAAAAGTTGAACATTCTAGAGGAAGAGATGCGTGAACTTCGCGCTGCTCTAGATGGTCTCAAAGGCGTAATCAAGAGCGAAGATGACCTGAACCTATACATAGAAAGACTACAAGTGATGACTGGCCGTATAGATAGGATTCAAAACGAGCTTGGAAGACTGAGTCTTCTGCCCACAGCGGAGTCCGAACGAGTCGGTGCTTTGCTAACACAGTCTGGCATTCTCGACGATCAGATATCTGAGGAAATGGAACGAAGCTTGCTTTTGAAAGAGAAGATTGTACAAGTACAAGCCGGCATCCTTCGCTGCCAGAAGAGTCAGCGCAAAGCTCGGCTAACGATAGAAGAGTGTGAAGCAGCGGAACGTTTGAGCAGCGACGTTGTGGAGCGAGCGTCCGAGACTTGCCAGCGACTGATTGAAGACCTTGCCACTCAATGGCAAGACATTATGGGATTGAGACAGGCGCTGCATACGCTGCCGACGTGTCTGCGCGTCGTCGTGTCACCTACGGGCGTGGAACGAGACATATCTGCATTACAGGTAAACACATCTGCGTCTAATCTACTCGTACCTATATATTTTTCTTTCTTATAAGACCCTGACGTAAATGATAGCTTATAATTCATATTATTTGAAGCCTTTGTCTATCTGCCACTGATTGTTTGTGTATTGCATCTCTGTATCAGACAGGGTGTCTTTTTGATTTTATTTGAAAGTTGGTTTAACTGTAGCTCTTTCTTACGTAAGTATCTATATTTTTTTAATGTGAAAACCTGTTCAGCTGTTAGTTTTTTTGTGAGGATGGCCTTTACATTTTTTGTGCTTGTGTATTTTCTAATACCCTTTTTCCTCTATATAGGAGACTCACGCAGACTTGGAAGCGGCGTGCGGTGACCTCAGCGCTCGTCTTCGCGCCAAGCTGCAGCTCTGGAGGCGGTTCGAGCGCCAGCTCGAGCTAGTCCAAGGTGCAGTGAGGGAGGCCGACTATATGGTCGAGCTACTCACGGTGCAAGGACAGGTCGATTACGATCGCCTTTTGAAGGCTACTGAAAAACTTGAGGTGAGAAATATGGAAATATTAACTATTTATCTTACATTGATTTACCAATTTCACGTGACGGCTTCACCGAGGCGGAGTGGTGAAATATTAACCGATACACATGTTGCAGAACTGAAATTATTAGTTGAAAATTTAACTGAACGCTTATGGAGAGCTTTTACAGCCTGGAAGCAAACTAGGCATCCTATTATCTTCGACAATGATACGCCATGCGTGCTGTGGCTCAAACACCTCTTTTCATGCAATAGGTGGCAAACAAGCAGACGGACTGCCTGATGGTAAGCAGTCACTGTCCTGTATACCAGAGGTATCACAAATACATTTCCGACCTTTTAAGACTATTAACTTCCCTTTTAAAGAACCCAATGACAGTAACAAAACAGAAAAAATCAGGAAGGTTCTACAAAGTAAGACCTAATATTTCAATGTCTCACTCAGTTGTTTCGTTCACAGACGTTGAGCGAGTCCCTGTCGCGTCGCAGCGGCGAGCTGGTGGGCGAGCTGAGAGACGCGGCGGCGCCGCTGGAAGCCTCCACGGACGCCTCGGTGGCTGCCGTGTTGCGGAGGGACCTGGACGCCGCCGCCGTCGCGTACGAGCACACCTGCACGAACCTCACGCAGCTCTGTGATAAGTGAGTTTACTTCTACACATGACACGCAAGCATCATAAGAACACATGAAGCTTCACATAACAATATCTCGGCCTTTGATGCGCTCCCTTATACAGGGTTACAGGTAATCAGTTAGCATCTTCTTAAGAGTGGCTTCAATACGTCAAAACAAACAACTTTTCTTTTACGACTTCTCAAAATTTGCAGCCATAACAGCCGTTTCGTATATTTTGTTTTTATTGTATGTAACGGCTGTTTTTTGGGTTCTGTACGGGTAAATGATAAAAACTGCCCCCCGATTCTACTAAACAAACTGTCTTTAAATTGTAATTGTTGCGATTTTAATTGTTAAATAACTGCCTCAAAATTGACAGTTTTTAATATTTTTTTATACTAAGTTATAATATTAGGTGGTCGTATTTTTCTAGTATAAAAAATTTATTAAAAACTGTCAATTTTGAGGCAGTTATTTAACAATTAAAATAGCAACAATTACAATTTAAAGACAATTTCTTTAGTAGAATCGGGGCCCTGGAACCTATTACTAAGCCTACGATGTCTGTCTGTCTGTCCTACCTTTAAACAGCTGTATCTTTCGAACCGTAATGGATAGCCAGTTAAAATTTTCACAGAATGTGTAATGTTACGGCGGATTAACTGAGAAATACTAAAGAAATTACATAAAGTAAAAACGAATAAGGGGTCCCCATACAAGAAACGTATTTTTGTATTAGCTCTAATGTAAAAATCGTAATACGTACAAGCGTAAAATTTGGCATGTTGATATTCCCACTGCTGGGACTCGGGTCTTCTCTCAGAGAGAAGAGACTTGCTATCCCAGTGCATACGTATATATAAGCCACGGAGAGTGCCATTGGGGTGGCAAAACATTGGTCTAGAAACTTAATTTGAAAATAAAATTATAATTTACTCTCGGACATACCGTCTGGACTTGCATTACTTACCTCATCGGTATTCACCACAGATACCACAAGGCTGTGGAGGTGTGGAAGCGGTACCGCGACGCGTCCGCTGCCGTGCGCGCGTTTGCGGAGTTCCAAGAGGGACGCCTGCACGCGCTCCGCCCAGACGACGCGCCCGCCACCAAGCAGGTGAGTACTTGCTTCTGCGGATACTATATCGACGGATGGCCTTTGGTATAGAGCTATTGAGTTCATCATCATAATCAGCCAATACTTGTCGACTGCTGGACATAGTGGACATAAACCTCTCCCCAGGGGCGCTACTCAGCCCGATCGTCGGCTTTTCTCTTCCAGCTACTGCCAGCCGCCTTACGTATTTAGTCAAACTCACGCTACAGATGGCCTTGTCGCCCTTTGTTTTTGCACGTGGACTATAGTTTATTGATGTTGCTACTAGTTTCTTTGCTTGATCTGATGCCGGCGTCACGGTTTTATCATCGCACTAGCCGCCACCGCCTGAAAGTTCATCCACACATAATAGATCAGTGGAAATCGCAATCTGTCCGATTCACACGATCTTTCTTGCCTCATACCTGCAAAATGTGGAATGAGCTACCTTCCGCGGTGCTTCCGGGAAGCTACAACATGGGGCTACAACAGCTAACACATTCATCAAAAGGCGAGTTAATAGAGTCCTTAAGGGTCGGCAACGTATTTGTGATGCCTCTGGTGTTACAAGTATCCATAGGCGATGGTGACTGCTCAAGCTCATTGTTGGGATTCGAACCCACACCCTCCGGATTGTAATTCGAACGCGCCAACCACTGAGCTAACATTGCTACTAAATTTACAAAAGCGGCGGTCACATAACTGTTTTTAAAACTACAGCACAACCGCACTGACACACTGGACACGGTCCCAACCAGTTTCAGGACTTTCTCATTTTATTTTATTATGCAGATGTTTAACCGTTTTAGGTATTCGCTTGGACCATTCTGTTGTTTATTTTTAAATGATCACAATACGGTTTGCTAAAAAGGTGAGATTAATTATTTTACTGGTTGCGCGTCGCGGTTTCTCCCACTATCCTACAGGATTTGTTAAAGTTTTGGAATAAAAACTTAACATTTCTGTTAACCCAGGGAATAAGCTACCACCATACCAATTTTTATCTAAATTAGTTCAGCCGTTACGGAATTGAGTGCAGACAAACATACAAACTTTCGCATTCATAATTAGTGTTATATTGGGCCAATCTTTTTACTGTTTCAGATAGTGATGAGATATCAAGTTCCGTGGTATTGATAATTTTTAATCATAATTCGAACACGATAAAAAAAGTTAAAACGACCTAGTAACTTATCAAAAAGATTAACCATGCATTTTTCTAAACACCGCAATTATCTGAAAAATTGCTTAGGTATTGCTTAAATAAATTAGCTTACGCACATAACAGTAAAAATTCAATGCTGCAGAAAAAGATAAAAACAACATCAGCAGAAGCGCTAAAAAACAATGTTCATTACATTTTAACTTTTTGCTGACATACCAATTTGTCTGTAGGTCGAATGGCACGGGAACTAAAACTTTTCTATGGATAGCTGCCAGCTTTGTTCAGAATATACTATGGTGGCTCCCTCACTCGACTTTCCATATAAGTTGGATGTACTGTGAGTGTACAGATTCAGAAAACAGTGTGAGTCAGTGTGGCCGCGCCTCACATGAAACTTACGGTCGATGCTCTCTACTTAGCACACTACTTTGGCATAGCAAGGCTAACTGCTAAAGAACTTGCTAAAAATAACCGACGACTTGAAGAATTTTTACGAAGGAGTCTGGACTCAAATGTTTAAAAAATGCAATATAGATTTGATACATGATAATTAATAATCTTATCCAAGCAAATAAGATAGATAAATCAGTGTTTTTCTTCTTTCAAATATAGTTAATTTTTTCTTCATGTTTTAACGATCTGATATTTTTATATTATTAACCGACGAAAGGAGGTCATCAATTCGACTGTTTATTTTTGTATGTTAGGTCATACTTCCCTAACTAGGTCCAAACCTTAGGTGGTCCCAAATAATTTAATCGAAATAAATTCAGAGCTTTTTGAAAAAATCAACAACAACCAAAAATATATACACAGATGAGGTTTTGGTTTGTGGTTCCCTTCAGCAAAAGTTTGATGAAGTTTGAACTGTCATTTTTCTACTTTTTCGTTCAAGTTTGTACATACTACAAAATAACTTTGTTTTAGAACTAGCTGCGCCCCGCGGTTTCACCCGCGTAGTGATGTAATATGGTGATGATGATGATGAAAAGTAGCCTATGTCACTCTCTGACTCTTGAACTATGCCCATGCAAAAAATCAGGTCGATCCGTTGTTCCGTTGCAGCGTGAAAGAGGAACAAACATCTATACATCCATACATCTATACATACAAACTCTCGCGTTTATAATATTAAGTAGGATTCTTATTTCTGTTTTAATAATTATATTCTAAGTATGTATGTTCTTTTATTATATGTTAAGAACTTAAAATGTCTAGATAAGACGCAACATTTGTCGCAATTCTAACTCATAACAATTCATCAAAGAAACGGCATGGTGGCGATATAAGTACCACTTAAATTAACCCCATAAAGACTACGTTAGCCAATAAATATCACCACGGGTTGGACCTCATAAATACGCCTAAGTTGGGCCAAATGTCTTCAAATATTTGCCATTCCGACCAAGTTGGGTAGAATGTCATCAAACATAGACACTAGTCGTCCAAGTTTGGCCAAATGTCTTCAAACATTGGCAGTTGGTTCCAAACGCGGCGCGACTCAACCAATAAGGAGTGCATGACACCAGTCTGATGTCATACTGTATCCTGTATTCTCGACTGACATTGGTCTGTCGTTGACACGTAAATAAATCACGGTTATGCGTAGTTATGCGTGCCGCGAAGAAATTTCACGGATCGATCGGTTTTCATTGAAAAGAATAACTAATTCAAATCCTGTGGCAGATATATCTGTGGTAAATATAGTAGATTTTGGTATACTTATTATTAATATCTGTTCGCACATATTCATAATAGATAGGTGCCACAAATGAATCGGCGATAAGGATCTACGGTAATGAATTGACTGTTCGAATTTCATTATTTCCTCTTTCATGACCTTAGATCAGACAAACAAGGTAGATATGCCTTAGTACTATTATCGTTCGTGTCTAAATGCCTCGAATTTATTATCACTATAGTGTTAAACCACTTAATACAAAAACTGTAAGTACGGCTCACTTACTCATTTTTCTCGCACACTAAGAAACTTGTAGCGACACCAATAATAATAATAAATAATAATCATTTATTTCAGACATCGTCCATATGTTACAAATTAAAAGATAAATTACAAAATTCTATATCATTACTCAATTAAAAATGACAACTTATAAAACAATAAAACAAACTAATAGTCCACATGCAAAAATGGGCGACAAGGTCGTCTGCTGGCTGGGTGAGTTCGACTAACGGCATCAAGCCCGATTTAGGCCACGCCACCGTGTCATATCTCCCTTGTTCTTCTGATCTCAGTTACAAACTGCACAATTTTGCAAAAAGCTGTACATCGAAGTCGAAAATATATCATATAATATAATATCGATTAGAATTTCAACTCAAACGTTCCCAACAATCATACTAATATTATGAATGCGCAAGTGTGTTTGTTTGTTACTCTTTCACACAGCAACAGAGCAACGGATCGACGTGATTTTTAATAGAGATAATTAAAGGGCCGGAGAGAACTTTCATGAATATATTTGCAATTGTTTTGTTTAGGAACATTTTATTAACGCCTAGCCAAGTGGCTATAGAATGCAATACATGTTGCTACCAGCTATTAGTTATTCTGTGCTGAGGTCAACAGTCACTGGCCGTCCGTCTATCACAGCGTACTTATCCATCGCAACAGCTAGCTGCCAAAGTATAATGACCCAAGTATACCTATCGTCATAACCATACACTTTACGCAAAATTAACTTCTGTCTATTTCTCTATGCTTGTTAACTTTGAACTGATTTTGATGAAAATGAAAGTAGTGTGCTTCACACGGTTTTTTTTAATAATAGGCTTGCGTTTGGCGGCCACCTTGCCTGATGTTAGCGATGATGCGTCTACGACGGAAAACTCTTACCTAAAAGAAACCGATTCACTCGAGACTTGAAGACACCCAGATTGTATCTAACTATCGGGAACACTCTTTCATGCAGCGTATTTCACAGACTAGCAGTTCGCAAAATAATTAATTAAGTACCTTAATTTTCAAAAAATGTGGTTATCCACTGGCAGTGACTGAGGAAGAATCTAATCGCTAAAAACTGACTGATCCAGCTAAGTATCTTTTATCGGAGACATTTCGGAGAGTGTGCATCGGATCTGCACGATCTAATTCCCTCCTGCCCTTTTATCTATCGGACTGCCAGAGCGGGCACGAAAATCGTCACCGCTTTATGCTTCATATTCCGAAAACCTGTACGAATCGCTTTGATTCCACATTTATTGTGCTAACTGCTAGTCTGTGGAATGCGCTGCCTGAATGGGTGTTCCCCGATGGTTAGAATCTACTTAGGTCTCTTCAAATCACGAGTGAATCGGTTTCTTCTAGGCAAGCGTGCTCCAACGTAGACCGCATCATCGCTTAACATCAGGCGAGATGGTAGTCAAATGCAAGCCTATTTATTTAAAAAAAAACTATGTAGATATCTAAGCCCTGTTATTTCACTAGAAGCACAGAATACTAAAAGTAGTAACAACTGTCATTTTAAGATCTCCACTTGAAGAAGCGCCAAACGGTACTTTGGAAGGCAAATTGGAACGCGATCGGTTCAATCAATTACGCTGTCTCGATTTGCGTCTGTCACGCAACGTTTCAGATGGGTTCGCTTCAGACATTTACACATGTTTGTGGCGCCTTTGCCAAGCGAAGATGACTTAAAAATAAAAAAGACGAGGAACTTTAGTGAGAATGGTTCTTGGGGTAAAGGCTAAGATATTTTACCTGTAGATAGGTTGTGCCCGCCACCATATTGACTAGACGAATGCAAGGATGGCTGCCCGACTTCGTTCAGCCGTCTCACTCCGAGTGTCCTCAACAAATTTTATTTTTGTCTCTTTCTAACAATAGATATAGCGTAAAAAGTCTTTCATATTCTTTTCGATATTTCACAAAATGCACATATACATGCGTATGTAAGTAGATATATGCTGCGTTTAGTCAGTTTTTAAAGCCGTATTGTTCGCCTATAACGTCTCTATTATTAAACCTCACAGGGTAAAGGACGAAGAAAGTATGGGTGGACAGTGTAAACAATGACAGTAAATACTTAACGTATGAAGTATGAAGATAAAAAGGAGTATGAAGATATGAAGAATGATCTTCTTCTTCTTTCGAGTCGATGTTCCGCAAAATACAATACTATTTTCAAATCAAGTTTCTAGACCAAAACTTTGCCACCTCAATGGCATTCTGCGCCGTGGCTTCATTCAGGAAGAATGATCGAGACAAATAGATGCGTATAACTATACCGAACTCACATGAGTGTAAGGGTGGGAAGATAATGGTTTTTCATACATTCGTTGTTAGGGCTCTAGGGATGTTTCCCTCTGCATGGACGTTAATGTTTTCCGGGATAACACTAATTATTGCCAAGTACTGACAGGGACGTTTAACTTTACTGTGTTCCGGCATAAAAGGTAATGTTTCTAGTTAAATTACAGGGAATTACATTTTAACAGCTATTATTTTCAAAATATGAGCGCAGCGCAGTACCACGTTAGGTTTCAAAGTATATTATTGTGAATGGAATTATGGCTTTCTATCCAACGAATGAAATGATCGTCGTGTCAAATATTTCAGGACGAGGCTTCAGTAACCGGTAAATCCAGTTTCCAAGTAAGCCATATTGCCAAAACGCTCCAGATAAAGGTGTGGTTAATTAACAAAAACCGTGTATAAAGTCATAATAAAATTGCAAGGCGTAATGAGCTGATAACACGGTGATAACAGCGCGTCAACCAATCGCAGGCAGTTGTTCCGCGGACGTCCAGACGCGAGGACGTCTGTCGGTTAACAAAACAAAAAAACACGAAAATAAACGAACCTCGAAACTTACTCGAATAATAAAAAAATACCATAAATCGAAAATTAAAAAACGAAAAGTGATCAAAAAATTATTTACGTCAGAAAACCAAGGTCGCGAGGACATATGCGATGGAACAGAATGCAAGCAACTATACTCGAACGCGCATGCATAATTTCACTTGATCATTAGACGATAATGGTGGAAATGCACACAACGGCGTGACCTTGGGACGCGGCCATGACTGCATACGATGTTCCAAATTTGAAAATTTGAATTCCGCATTCGCTCCTATTGAAAAGCTCGCGACAGTTCGGGACGTGGCCCGACGCCGATCGAACGGCTACCCTCCTTATTTATAATAACAATCTTATTTGGATGTGTGTTTATCGAGAATGGTAAACAATTTAATTGATTTTATGAATGAATAATTGAATAATGACAGTGCTAATGTGTTGACGCCTTACTGTGGAGCTCTGTAAAAATTATTTTTAGTAAAATAAGATGTCCGTTATGTTTTTGAGGATGAAAGTGATAAGAAATATGTGTCAGTGTTATAAGTGATTTGTCTAATACGATGTCGCTTCAAGAGGTGAGTGATAAGGAAAGATTAATCTTTTATTTTAGGTAGTCAACAAATTTACTGGTAATTTTCTGATAAAGTAATGATAAAATACGCGCGATCAAAGTCTAGTTAAATTTGGTAGCACCATGGCACTTCGTTCTTTCCTGAATTTGACTGAGTTGTTATTGACTGTGTTTAATTTACTTGAAATATTCACGTAAGTGAATAAATACGCTTAATGTGAAAGCACAATTTAAAAATAATAAAGTAAATTTTAAATAAAACAGTTGCCGATTTCGAGATTATACCTACATGTACAAAGTTAAACTAAAAAGTAGAAAAATTACAGTTAAAACAGATGTGACAGAAGGGACAACACCACAAACCAAAATGTCACCTGTGTATATGTCACCTGTGTATATAGTTTTGGTATATGTAGATTAGGGTGTCCCAAGACATAAGGGAAATATTTTTTTTCGCGAAATCAAATACGCATACCCTCTATTTTTATTCGGTTTGGCCTCTTTGACTCAAATAATAAATATTATTGTGATTGGACAACGATAACCCGTGCCGACTTGATGCCAAACTTTTGACATGAAATTTTGTACTGATTTACTGTAAGAGGATTTAAGAACTTATTTTTTATTACTTAATTAAATCTCAAATACACCCAAATAGCATATTATTTATTCATTTACTTTAAATAATAATGTTATTGTTCAAATTTTCTTTTTAACGTTTGTTTTTTAGAGTCAGGATAAATTTTCCGGTGTTCTTGTACGCAACGTAATAAAAATTGTTTTTGTTCCTCCTCAACAGTGATTAATCCATGAAAGTCTTGCATTAACTTAACCGCTCTTTCGGCTACATCGTTTACTACCCTCAGTGCCGAAACCTTCTTTCTGGCTTCTTGAAACGAAGCATTATTTGACCACAAAGTAGGACATTCATGTAGAAAACTGTCTTCAATTTTAAGGCGGTTGAACAAGGACTTGCTTTTTACTGAAATGAAGTCAAATCTCCTTTAAGACCATTACACGTAATTCATACACGTGATGACGACAAGCGAAAATAAGCATTTCTCTGTTCAGTTTTTGTTCAAGAAGCACACAGGCACCGTTTATACGACCTGTATTTGAAGCAGTAGTATCACAACAAAGAATTTGCACATTATCTTCTAAATTCCAGTTTACAATCGCGTTCCAAACTGCCTGTGCTTGTTCACTGAAATAAATTTTTATTGTTTCAGCGTGTTCTTTGCGTATTTCTGTGCGAATTCTTTGGATGGAAGACTTACTTAACGGAAATTCATCAAAATTATATACATGTGCTTCAATAGGTGCTTCAAGAATGAACACAGAATCTCTCATACTCAATTGACACCTATCTAGCGCTGCTACTAATTTTGGAGTAATGAAATCTCTCCGCAGAGGTGTTTTGCTATTTTGCATGTTCTCGACAAGCTTCAGTACGTCCTCTTGTAAATCTAAGTTTTCATTAGATTCAGATGATGAGTCGTCTTGTAACGGTACATAAGACGAAGTCGAAGGAGTCGGCTCGGACAAATATTTAGCACGTCGTTTTTCTTCTTCAATAGTTCTCAGGCGCGCTCTTTCCTCTCCATCAGTCAATTTTTTATCCACTCCTGCTAAGTGACCAGGTCGGCCTGGTTCTCTTTGACGCTGTAAAAAGATTCTATCCTAATTTATTTTTATTAATTGAAGCGCATCGGCGTGTGCTATGTCAAACAAATTATCTAAATTGTTGACAAAGTCTTGACGGCGCTGCATACATCTTGTGTCTTTTGTGCATTTTTTTGTAAGTCCCTCCAAACTTGATATAAGTTTACAAGTTTTTTCACACAATTAGGCAAAGATTTAGTAGGAATACGCGCCTTTTCCCAATAGATAATACACTCGCGAATAGTGAGATTCACGCTTTCATTGACAGTTAAATTCACTTCACGGATATTGTAAAATAAAACTGCTAGAACTTGTCCATTAGACGGAAGTTTAGAACCCGTTATTTAATGTTTTACGTCACCTATAAAAAATATACCCCTTTTAGAACTGCGTAATTGCACTGACATGTTGACTGATTAAAAACAATGTGAGTTCTATAACGAAATAACAAATAATCACAAGCACATCGACACGTTAGGTCGCGTCAGTGTTAGAGAGCAAGTACTAACATGTATCGATGTAAGTCGGCACGGGTTACCGAGGTCCTACCCTCTTAAAATTTTATTTATAATTGTTTTGACTTAAAAGTAAAAAAATAAGAGGGTATGCGTAACAAAAAAACGACTTTGATTTTTTTGGGACACCCTAATGTAGATTTTTTCAAAACTCGCTATATCAATTACGATAGAATTTATATGGAACCACCTCTGAAGTATGACCTACCAAACAAAAAAACCATCAAAATCAATTTATAATTAGCTGAGTAAACGCGTAACAAACTTTAAAGAAATACAGTCGAATTGATAGCCTCCTCCTTTCGTGGGTTAAAAAAGATTTAATAACCTCATTTATTGGACGCTGCTGGCTGAATACACAAGACTTGTAGAAAAAAAACTTGCTTTAGAAGACCACCTATTTCTAGCATAGTCTTCGTATCTAAGTAAAATACCTAACTGTAGTATGAGATCATCAACCGTTGACGTAACCTTTGTTAAACGTAAAACTGCGATACAAACATTGCAATTAGGTAAGTGAACATTTTAATCAGTAATAGGTGCGACTGTTTCCCAAAACTTGGCTTTCGGAATGACTCCATTCAATAATAGGTTTTTATTAAGAAACGTGTCAAAAAAGAAAATAAATAAATTAAATTGAGATTATTTATAGCTTCCGTACAGTACAAGATGGTAAAAAATCAACATTAAAAAATATGGCAAAATTGAGGTCGATACTATTCTAAATTTTATTCGAATTCAGAAGGATTTCTGACCGAAAAACGGAGTTACATACAAACCTACATACAAAAAAGTGTGATTAACTTCACTGAATCAATCATGTGGTAAACGTAAAATATAGAGGCCCAAAAAAATCGAAGGAATCGTAATCGTATCGGAATCGTATTCCAAAAATTCGTACTAAACGATTTGGGTCGTCATTTACGTACTGCCCAAGAATGGAACTATGCCGTCCTCCTTGTTTCCAGAGAACTACAATCTAGGCACCTTCAAGACTAGAGTGAATAGATTTCTTCTAGATCAACGTGTTCCATCCTCGGACGCAACTTCACTTATCATCAGTCGAGTTGGTGGCCAAACGTAGATCTATTCTATATATATATATATATATATATATATAAAAAACAATGCAGCATGGAAAAGATACGGTTTTTAAGTAGGTACATTTTATACATCTGAGGACATCCCAGACATCAGCTTGTACGAGATTAGAATGGCTCTGAAACAGCTTAAGAACAACAAGGCACCGGGTGATGACGGAATCACGACAGAACTACTGCGAGCGGGTGGAAAACCGGTACTGTTAGTCCTCCAGAAGTTATTTAATTCCGTCATACTCGATGGTACTACGCCTGAAGCATGGCACAGGAGTGTGGTGGTGCTCTTCTTCAAAAAAGGTGATAACACCTTATTGAAGAATTATAGACCCATCTCACTCCTGAGCCATGTGTACAAGTTGTTCTCTAGAGTCATTACGAACCGTCTCGAAAGCAGGTTTGATGACTTTCAGCCTCCCGAACAAGCCGGTTTCCGTAAAGGCTGGAGCACCATAGACCACATACACACCCTCCGCCAGATTATACAGAAGACTGAGGAGTATAATCGGCCATTATGCCTGGCGTTTGTGGACTATGAGAAAGCCTTTGATTCCATCGAGACCTGGGCAGTATTACAGTCCCTCCAGCGTTGTCATATCGACTATAGGTATATCGAAGTGTTGAAGTGTTTGTATAGAAACGCCACCATGTCGATCCGATTACAGGACGAGAGCACGGAACCAATCCAATTGCAGAAAGGCGTGAGACAGGGAGATGTTATCTCTCCGAAACTGTTCACGAACGCATTGGAGGACGTTTTCAAGCTCTTGGACTGGAACGGATTAGGCATCAACATCAATGGCGAATACATCACTCACCTTCGTTTTGCCGATGATATAGTCATCATGGCAGAGTCGCTGGAGGACCTAAATACGATGCTCAGCGACCTCAGTAGCCTTTCCCAACAGGTGGGTCTTAAAATGAACATGGACAAGACAAAAATCATGTCCAATGTCCATGTTGAACCCGTGCCGGTAGTCGTTGGGAACGATACTCTCGAAGTTGTTGACCATTACACCTATCTTGGGCAGATTGTTCAGTTAGGTAAGTCCAACTTAGGCAAAGAGGTCGCCCGAAGAATCCAACTCGGATGGGCAGCGTTCGGGAAATTGCGTGACATCTTCTCGTCCAAGATACCACAGTGCCTAAAGACAAGGGTCTTTGACCAGTGTGTGTTGCCAGTGATGACATATGGTACTGAGACGTGGTCCTTAACTGTTGGCCTTTTGGAAAAACTCAGAGTCACACAGCGGGCAATGGAGAGAGCTATGCTCGGAGTTTCTTTGCGCGATAGAATCCGAAACGTGGATATTCGCCAAAGAACCAAAGTCACCGACATAGCTGTTAAAATTTGCAAGTTGAAGTGGCAATGGGCAGGCCACATCGCTCGGAGAACCGATAACCGATGGGGAAGAAAGGTTCTTGAGTGGAGACCACGAACCGGAAGACGCAGCGTAGGTAGGCCTCCCACTAGATGGACCGACGACATAGTAAGAGTCGCTGGCATCCAGTGGATGCAAAAGGCAGGCTGTCGTTCAGTGTGGAGGTTAAAGGGGGAGGCCTATGTTCAGCAGTGGACGTCTTCTGGCTGATGATGATGATGACATTTTATACACAGTGGGCCGTGGTTGGAATACCGATGATGACGGAAACTTAAATAGGTATACCTATAACAGTTATCAATATCTATAGGCAAACACGATCACGTGTTTTTAGTAATAGATTTGTTCATGTTTATTTATTTTGTTCTTTGTAATGCAACGAGGTCAAACTACGGCGCGTTTTATTCATATTTGATGAAATGCAAATAGAAAGAAAACAGTCGTTCTCTTGCACAAATAGGTACCTACAATCAAAAGAAAAACATTTGAATCATACCAAACCAACGTTATTGTATAAGCATTTAAATGCTATAATATTATAAACTTTGGTTGTAAATGTTGTATGTTTGTCCGCCCTCAACACCGAAACGGCTGATAGAATTTGGATTAAATTTTATATGGAGGTAGCTTATAAACCCTGGATTAACACATAATCTACTTTTCATCACGAAAAAGATACGGTTCCTGCAGGATAGCGGATAAAACAGCGGGACGCGGCTAGTAGGAAATGAAAGTAACACGGTCTGTCTGTTTGTTACCCGTATTTATTGACTATTCAATGGCTGAATCCGTCTACTAGATGTTGGTAAGGAAATAGCGTGGTTGATATTACTACTATGGCTTTGACTTATTTATGCGGAAGGACAAAATATTATCTGAGACAATGTCGACAACGAGGAAATTTGCAATTTTCTAGGCACATCACCAGCCCATTGGCGGATCCAGGCCATGGGGGCCATGAAAATCCATTATAAGCGTTTATTAATTTCAAGGCGTACAAATTTAGAGAGATGGCATAATGTTAGTACCGTTAATATCATATTTGGAAAATGTAGACTTAAATAGTCGGGACTGTCAGTAACTAAAAATCGTGTTACCTATGCAATAATTTGTTCACTAATATTGTTGCAAATTGCCTAGAACATCAATAACAGTCCAAAGTAAAACAATTAAACATTATTAAAGCAACAGAAACAAATCTACGAATGTGGGTAATTAGTGGTAGCCTACATCTCAAGGGCACGCTTTCCTACTTTTGCCATTGTTTGTAGAGCTAGTAACGACGCAGATACGGCAGATATGGGTGGCGCTCGTCATCCTGGGAAAGTTGGCTGTTAAATCTCTTCGTGGAAAAATAATCATACATATGTACCTACTTATAATATTATAAATGCGAAAGTGTGTTTGTTTGTTCATCTTTCACTCAACAACAGAGCAACTGACATAGACATAGTTTGAGGGCCGGAGAGTTACATAGGATACTATTTATTTCGGAAATATAAACGGTACCTGCCTGAGGGAATTTCCATTAGCGTGAAGGACATATTTAATTTAAAAAATATATATCCCAGGCGTGACGCTTACCATCAGGCAACTAACTTTCTCCCTGTCTCGTCTCAGAACTAAATAAATTACATTTAAAAAAACATAGGTGCATTTGATTCTATAAAAGGTTCTAGAACACTACCTATATTCTAAAAAATATTCATGGAATAGGTACGTTTGCATGTTTATCCCAAATGTCAAATGCATTTAAATGCTTCTTGAATTTATTTAAGCGTGTAACAATCTAATTGTAATTCAAATTTAAACCTTTGCAGTGTAACTAACCGGTTTAGAATTACTTTGTCATCGTTTTGTTGGACACATTGACAATGACATTAGCTTGAGAAATCAAGCTAATGTCATTTTCATACAATTTCATCTTTTCGCAGGCGTTAACGATAACAGAAAATGTGTCTTGTCTAACCCCCAAGGACATGAGATACGCCTCTATTCTTACGACCATGTATGCTACTTTATATGTATGTGTACCTATCATGTTCTGACAGATAAATAATTTGAATTTGAACCGTTATCATCATCAGCCGGAAGACGTCCACTGCTGAACACAGGCCTCCCCCTTTAACCTCCACACTGAACGACAGCCCGCCTTTTGCATCCACTGGATACCCGCGACTCTCAAAATGTCGTCGGTCCATCTAGTGGGAGCTCCCTACGCTGCGTCTTCCGGTTCGTGGCCTCCACTCCAGAACCTTTCTTCCCCATCGGTTATCGGTTCTTCGAGCGATGTGGCGATGTGGAGAACCGTTATGCCAGTTCTAAATTTTCGCAACCCTTAACCTCACGCCAAAGTGGTGAAAACGTCTTAATTGCGGCGGCGAGGGTGGTGAGCGCCCTTGCGTTACCCTCAACACAACTAAATTTTCCCGAGGCCTTGCGACCGCCTACAATCGATAAGCTCTACGACCTGCCATTCAAACTTCACGGAAACAATTATAGAAAACGTTACGCACTTCTACTATCTAATATATAAAAATCTCGTGTCCCGTTATTTGTGGTCGAACTCCTCCGACACGGCTTGACCAATTTTTAAGAAATTTTAAATGTATATTTGGTAGGTATGAGAATAAATTGTAAAGTATATTTCATACCGCTAGGTGATACGAAGTAGCGGGTGCCAGCTAGTTACATTATAAAATTGTAGCGGTAAACGCGCACCCCGCGATTTATCAGTTATACAACAAAAAGTATCTTATGTTCGTTCTGGCAAGGATCTGTTGTTGGCAGTTATGTTGTCTTTTTAACCGACTCAAAAAGGAGGAGGTTATCAATTCGACTGTATGTTTTTTTTTTTCAACATACGCAGTTGAATGACCACAAGTAGTTTTATAGGTGCTGAAAGTAGGTACGGTACCATCATTGATTGACATTCCTAGAAACCGTAATAAACCGTAATTTTACCTACTCTACTCACTGCTTTATATTTGCTTAGAAACTGTTTGATTACATTTCGAATTATGACGTCTAAAATAATATTTACTTACCTACTTCTAACTTAGGTTAGGAGGTATTTTTGTTTATGCCAAGAATTAATGAATCGCGATTGAATCGGTTTCTTTTAGGTAGAATCGGTTCAAGCGTGCTCCATCGTAGACAAGGCGATCAAAATCAAGCGTATAATTAAATAAATACAAAATATTTTTTTTATTTAACTTTGGGTGCATGATTTTTGAGTCTCCAATTTTGTCATGAAAGTTCCAGATTTGAAACGCGAGAAACGAGATTTGTAAATGGTTCTTACTTTTTATTATTTCTATAATTGTTTGCAATTTTGACTCATTTAATCAATAACATACCCCAGCATCGTGCAATTATATTTATGGAATTTATCTGCATCTACAGAATCCTCACCTTTGACTCGTCTTAAAAATAAACATCACACGACTCGTAGACGTCTGCTTCATTTCATATCACAAACCATTAAGCAAATTGAAAGCAAATGCGAACCACTCTCAATAATGCTACCAATGAATCCGTTGAGTAAATATATCAATAAAACTTATGTACTTACAAAATGTATGATTGTATCAAGCAATGCATGCATTCAGTATATCATTTTGGATGTAATTTAAACTTAATTGTACGAGTATTTCTATGGAATTCTAACTTCATTTCACAGTCAGTCGGTGTTCCCCGAAAAGCACAATATGGGTGTGAAATCGAGAGTAAACGGGATACTATAAGGGCAAGCGAGCTTGAATATTTAAAAAAAAAACGCATTCCTCGGGTGAAAGTCCTAACTTAAACGAAATGGGCAGTTTTTCAGTTATAAATAAGTATTTATTTAAACGTAGACTCAAACTATTCGTGGTACCACGCCCGCACAGTATTGATCCGCTAGTTTTTTCTAGGAGTGCCCAAAACAATAAAGATAATGGCAACCGCGGCCACTGGCTCCGCTGCGGTTTTCACAAACATTCTCAACTATCACTCTGTCCCGAATGTTGTAATTGAATATTTTGTAACAATATTGAATTAGCTTCAACTTTCATACTTTCACTTCATTTTTGGAGGTAAATCGTGATAATCATCGTTGATGAGTGGCCGAAAGTAGGTACGCTTCATAATTAGCACTGCAATAGAACTGATGATATTGCATAAGCAGTAAGTGCTTATTGTTCCATTTGAAACCAAATAAGATTTTTATATCATCACGATTTCACCATCGTCATCAACGGGCCTTTTAAGGGTAAAGTGCGTTGCAGACATGCGTAGTACAAGTAGCAAGTACCTACTACGCATCGTCTGCAACGTTATGCTTAGTGCAAGTGGCAGTTGAAGTGCGTAGTAGCATTTCGCGCTGGTCCTTGCGCAAGTGAATCTTCATTTCCCTGCGCTACTTGCGCGATGCCCATTGCACATTCTTTGTGTCGTTCGCACACTCGTGCGAGTACGTACTCGCACGCGAGGTACTGTTGTGTGCGTCACCGCGCGAGTGGCTATTTACGTTTGAACGTCTACTTGTACTTGCAAGCTTCTTCGCATGGTCTGCAACAGCTTGAGCACATTCGTAGATTTGCTTCTGTAGATATGCATTGATGACGGTAATTTAATAGAACAAATTCTGCGTCAAATTAAAAAAATATTAAACAAAAGTAACTGCAAAAAACTAAGCATTTCGTAACGAAATGAAATCCTTTTCTTCAAACAATGGCAGCACTTAGTGAATGTGAAATGTTAGTGTAAATTTTTACTCAACTCGTGTTAATTTTCCGAAACAAAACACCCTTTTCGCGTCTCATGTAACCCTTAAATGAGGTCATATTAGAACAATTAGACCAGATTACGTCACTGTAGCGTTTCATACATCGGTGGCCATGCAGCCTACGAATATAATTGTGTTTACTGGAAGCTACAGAATTGACTAGTATAAATCTGCCACACCTAAAAAGATTTGGGTCGTTCCTTGAACGAGACTGTCTACTCTGTCTCTAGTCAAGGGCTTGTTTTAATCAAGTAAGTGGATTTTCAGCAGCTTTGCGAAGCTTGCTTAAATCAATTGCATTTTGGTTACAGATAGCCGTGAGGCTCACGACTTTTGTATACCCTGGTCCTAGTGCATTTGTAGACTTGAGAAAACTGGATGGATGGATTTCAATAACCAGCAAACTATCTATAACTAACCTAGCTACATAGGTATATATCACAGTTACCTACAATGTGAATTTTTAGTTTATTTCCTTAAATTTTTCCTGTAGGTATACCGCGTCATTTAGTGGTAATGGCATTGCGTAAATATTTTTAGACGTGTTAACATGGAAACAGCTCGCTTTCCGGATGTGACCCGGCATACAAGAATCCGTGCAAAAAGCAATGCACGTAGTATGGACGCACGCCGAACGTGGCGTGGGCGAAATGACGACCGACAATCCAGAATAGTTTTCGCGTGAAACGTATTTATATCGGTTTTATTAGAACGCCTCTGTATTATTTTAATCGGATGATGCGACTGATATTATTCTGAATGTACCTCATCCCTTCTCTCAGAGGATGGGCCCTAATCCACCATGCTGAGCCAGTGCATGTTGGTGAATGTCATATCTTGTGCAGGGCCGAGGATCGAACCGGGTGCCCTCAGATATTAAAGCGGACATGCTTACCGGTTTACCACCATCGCTCTACCTGTTACCTACCTTGTATTTCATACCAATCTTCTCTAAATTCTATTTCAACATATTTCCAGGTAGTTAAGTTCTTACCTACCTAAGTCCCTTATAACTCCCTTTCCTATTTTACAGTAATAACCTCTCTTTAAATTAGTTATCTAATAAATATGACCTTGATCTTGATTTGATGTAGGTGAAAAATAGAAGATATCTTCATCAAATAAAACTTGAAACATGTTCATGGTAAACTCGTAAAACCAGACGGTAAATGAATTATTGTTATCAGCTAGGAAGCGATAAACAGATTTCGTAATCGGGCCTTGAATCAAAGCTAACCTAGTTTTCCTACTTCATGGAAACAATGTGGAATATCTTGTTTTCTTGACATTTGGTTTTATAGAAATGTATGTTTATCTGCGAGTATATAAATAGTCATATAGATGAAAACAAATCAAGGCTATGTTTACTATAAAACAGACCAATGAAGACAAACGTTTCTGTTTCTGTAAACAGCAAAATATGACAAATTCTTCTTCAAAGTCCTCGAACTCGTTGGTAATATTTTGGTAAGTTACGTTAGCTTGGTTTACCTTACCTCGCATAATATTATGATCTTACATAAGTGTCTCTGTGGCTATGACACAATCCCTATAATTATGTCTAAAACATTACTTATTGAATAGAAATGACGATTAATTATCAAAATTTTCCACGATGTTCTTACGCATCCACTATTCCCAAAAATAACTTATTTCTGCAGAAAATTCGTGGTTAAACCGACTTCAAAAAAGGAGGAGTTTCTCAATTCGACTGTGTTTTTTTTTTTTTGTTTGTTACGCGATTACTCCACCAGGTATGAATTGTTTTTTGCTTCGTAGGTCATACTTCAGAGGTGGTCCCATATACATTTTAGCGAAATTTATGCAGAGGTTTTTATAAAAATCCACAAAAACAAAAAAATATACATAGTTTGTGGTTCTCTTCAGCAAAAGTTTTGATGAGGATGTTAAATCTCTGTTTTAACTGTTTTTTTTTTCTAAAAATTAATTATGTGTTGCAAAAACATTGACAATCGATCACGCCGACGATCTTATGCCGTCATGATCCATGTCAATTCGTCAACGGTACTGAACTTTCTGCAAACTTTAAAACCAAAATGGTGTTTGTTTTCAAAGTCGATCGATCTGATTGGCGTTTCACTTATCGTGGTGGATTAATGTATTTTAAGTAAATTTTTATTTTATAAATAATCTCGCTTTACCGTTGGTTTGATATTTACGGAGATAATAAGTTTTTTTTAAAATAAATTGCATCTGTATTTTGCCCGCACGATTGTCACTCACGAGCGGGCGTTGCGCTCCATTTGTAACTGATCTCTGAATGCAGCTCTCTCTGTTATCTGGATTTATGTATAGACTCTTTTATCAGAATAATGATCATAGGTTACTCAACCAGCTTGTGTTGTGATCGCCATAGGTACAGAATTACAGATACGCAATGCAGTATATAGGTCAATGAAATCATGCATCCTGATGGTTGCAATGATTATACGCGTATTTATACACTTATATCATTACTAGCTGCGCCCCCGCTGTTTCACCCGCATAGTGATGAAAAATGAGGATGATGATGATGAAAATTATGTTCATGTCACTCACTGGCCCTTGAACTATAACCCATGCAAAAAATCATGTTGATCCGTTACTCTGTGAAAGAGGAAAAAACAAACCAACAAACTTTTCGCATTTATAATATTAGTATGATGTTATCATTATTTATGGTTTGGATGTTTGACCTGGGGAAATTACGATAAGTATAGAGAATATGTACTGTATA
Organism: Agriopis aurantiaria; assembly: GCA_914767915.1. Classification (NCBI taxonomy): domain Eukaryota; kingdom Metazoa; phylum Arthropoda; class Insecta; order Lepidoptera; family Geometridae; genus Agriopis; species Agriopis aurantiaria. Next base: position 3,325,606 of record OU611988.1, read on the forward strand.
AAAATAACTAGCGACCCGCCCGCCCGGCTTCGCACGGGTGTAATTTACGTGCGAAGCCGGGGCGGGTCGCTTGTTATATAAATAAACCTTCCGTGAAAAATTATCTAACTGATGGTGAAAACCGCATCAAAATCCGTTGCGTGGTTTAGGAGGAGTTAGCGGCCATACAGACACACAGTCAGACAGACGCGGAAAATAACTTTAATTTATACTATGTAGAGAAGATCGTTTATTTGCATACTCATACTCATTTATTCATACGATCAGTATATGTCAGATATATATATATATAACATGATATATTTTATGCATTTCTATGCACAAAAGATGGTAAAATATCAATCAAATAAATTATTAGTCCTTAATCACGTTGTGTCGGTTAGGCGTACAATTGTCAGAGCGTTGGCACTAAGGTCGTACTAAAATTGGAACAGTAAGTATTTTAAATAATTTTGTATCTTGGGGATCAAAATAAAAAAATTAAATGGTGATGAATGCATAGGGCGCGGCTATTGGACGATACGGCGTATATGGACGGACGTCCTCGATCACACCATGATTAGTTCAACTATGCTCGGGCCAAGCATTTATTTGCTCTGACGTTTGCTAAAACATGGTGAAAAAACTAAGTTAAAACATTTTCTTATAATATTTTACTCTCAAGTGTATTGTGCTACAGTCTTAGGCCCGTATTCTAAAACAAGACTCAAGTATCGTTTGATCTTAGTTCACCTGATTATTACTTGAGCCTAGAATCGTTGCTTAAGTATTGTTCTTATTCCATAACTGCCCTTAGACTCAACTCAGCTGAATCTAGATTTAAGTAGAGTTTCAAGCGGATATTCTTTTTGTCTATGAATCAGTCTGTTTTCGTTTACATTTTTATTTTAGTTTAACAATGTCGTTCCGCGTAACGCATAATTAAAAATGTTACAATAATTTAATTAATTAAATAAACAGTAATGTAGTTTGAAATTATTAAGTATTTAACTATTTAGGTAATGATCTACACTATATCATAAAGGTTTTATACATTTTTATGCTTAAAACCCTAGAATCTACTCAAAGAATTTTTCGTCAAATAATTTCAAGAAAAATTATGTAATACGGAGCGTCAACAATGTCAATGTATTGTGAAATGTCACATTAGTCTTGTTTATTTTTTCGCGATTTTCTTTGGAAATTTAATTCAATTCAAGTAAATCAAGGAAGTAAAGAACTGTGCTACGAAATAGTAGTATCTTATCCTGCCTTTATTTGGATATTTTTAGGATTTCCCCTTCAGTTTGGAAAGAAAAATTTCTATTAAAAAAATATTGGTATTATTATATTCAGATATTTATTTTCCTTCTTAAATTTACGTTTTTTTACAATATTTCCTATAAAAACAAAATATTATATAAAAACCTAAACCTAGAGTGCCGCCGGCAGCGGGGCAGGGCCCAAGCTACCGGTGGTTAGGGCTGCAGAGTGAGGAACCTCCTGACAATACGTGCCGTGTCCAGGATTACCGCCTTCTGCATCTGACCCTTGACCCAACCATCTAGCGAGAGCCTCTTATTATATTATTATTATATTACTATTCCTAGTAATTAAAATGATTATAAATAAAAGACTGACCTTATTATTTAGTAGTTTTGTTTAATTTTTATATTCATTTAAAAGCTATATGATTAACAAATGAGTTAATTAATACAGACAGTTTTTTTAACCAATTTGTTAAAGTTGTATAGGAGACCATGCTTCAGTCAATCAAAACTGCTAATAATGGAAGCTCTAACTGCAAACCCATCAGATGTTCCTGCGATAGCGCATTTTAAAATTATTTGCATCCATTGATCTTCAGCATCTCTCAAGTGTCGCATTGGAATGCTAACAGTGATCTGTCTATTCACTGGGAAAATTTGATCATAATATTCGATATCTTCAGAAATATCCGTGGTGCAAAGCAAATAATAACAAGTTTAATAACAACCAAACCAAGTACACTACACAGAAATCTCCGCTCAAGCGTGATACAGACGTCACTTGCGTGATCGCAGATCATATGTCAACTTGAGTACAAATTGGCAGCTGGGTGACGTTTTAGAATACAGGTGAACTACGATCGTAAAATCTTGACTCAAGTTTAGTTCTAGAATAAAATCTCTACTTAAAACTAGTTTTAAGTAGAGATTTTAGAGTAGAGAATCTTGACTGAGCGTCGTTTTGGAATACGGGCCTTACAGTTCGTAGATTTCATTCGACTTTTTAAAATCTTATTGCAGCTGTCAGAGCAAATAAATGCTTGGACCGAGTTTAGTCAATAGACTTATAGCAACTATGCAATTTTGTGTAAATCTACCTTCATCATCATCATCATCATCATTTCAGCCGTAGGACGTCCACTGCTGGACATAGGCCTCCCCCATCGATCTCCAAAAGGGCCGGTTGGAAGCGGCCTGCATCCAGCGTTTCCCTGCGGTCTCTTTTAGGTCGTCTGTCCATCTTGTGGGTGGACGTCCTACGCTGCGCTTACCAGTCCGTGGTCTCCATTCCAGAACCTTTCGGCCCCATCGGCCATCTGTTCTGCGTGATATGTGCCCTGCCCACTGCCATTTCAACTTACTAATCCGGTGGGCTATGTCGGTGACTTTCGTTCGTCTACGGATCTCCTCATTTCGAATTCGATCTCGTAGAGAAACCCCGAGCATAGCCCTCTCCATAGCTCGTTGTGCGACTTTGAGCTTGCTTATTAATCTACCTTCATTGGTCGTAATTTGAACAAAAAAAATATATTTTATTTGTAAAAATTGAAATTTGCTAATGTGTAGCCAGTAAATTAAATCTCTGATACGTTCTCTCCATATATGCAAAGGATTAAGACGAAGATGATTCGTGTGTTGCGAAGGCCACATCCAACTTTATGCTCAGTTTTAGCGTCTCCAAAATTTAATTCTATTCGTTAAATAATTTTATTGATGCCACCTAATTTCGTAAACCCACCGCGAGTTTCTATCGTCATGTCAACGCGATATGCTAACACATAGTTTTAATTATGCATATAGGTATTTTTGCTAGGTAAACAGACGATGTAAAATGTATGTCTATTTGAAGACTATTTTAACGGCATACCAATAAGTAGGTACGAGTTAATTTTAGTTCGACATCCTATTTTGCTCGTGTAACTTTTAAACTTTTGCAATTTGAAGATAGTTTCAATTCCCTATCGGGACTTATCACGCATTATTTAGGTAAAATAGGTACCTCTCGTTATTTTGTTTGGTTGGTGGAAAACGCAATTTGAAAATCTTTACTACGGCCAAGATAATTAAATAAGTAGTCATTTATGATGCAAAATAATGCAAGCGTTTCAAAATCTATGATGATTCAAGAAGAATTCTAAGATTTGTATAGAATGACTATATTTATAATCGACATTGCAAAATTTTACATATTTCCATAAAACTTCATAAAACCGCGAACACAAGCCAATACCGTGTTACAAGCGTCAAAGTGTCCACCGACTGCTAGTAGATATTAGACAAAATCTGATCGTACATTTTGTCTACAAAATGTGGTTAAATCCTTGAGAGAGTAGCACTGCGCGCTGGCTATAATCTATCTATAACTATATAATCTGACTATATTTCAGTTGAAGTTGTTTGAAGTTCACATAATAGGGTTGGCCGGTATATTTTTTACAGATTTTTTGTTTGTTTGTATTTATAAGCATAAAATGTTAAATATCATATACAGGTAGACAAATGTATATTTTTATAGACAAACGTCCCTAGTGCCACTTTAACAGTTACCAACCTCAACAAAGTTCAACAAATAACCAATTCTTGGTTTTTTAACACCCAGTTCACGGTTAGTGTCTGTAGCATTGCATACAAGTGCAAGTTCTTGAATATTTTTATTTGTTAATCTGCAGGCATGCCTCGAGCAAGAAGCCCGAGTGGCGGAGCTCCGGTCGCTCGCAGCCCGCGTGGCTGCCGAGACGGGCTCGCGGGCGCTCCAGGCAGATGCGGACGCCCTGGCGCGGAGGCTGCAGCTGGTGGCCGGCGCGGTGCAGGTGCTCGCGGACCTGGGCGAGGCGAGACAGCTGGCCAGGGCCAAGGCGCACCACGCTAAGGAAATGTTCTGCGACATGAGACAGGTTGGTGATGTTTATGTTACTAACAGGTCAGGAATTTTTTCTTGCGTGCTCATTAGCGGAAAAAGCAAGACAAAGCTCAATGTAAGGTTATTGTTATAATATTTTTGAGGTGGTAGTACGGCCCTTGAGCTGATGTTACGTAAAGGTGGTGCTGAAGAATATTGCAGGATCTCCCCGCAGAATTCGAATATGCTTATATGAATATAAGCTATGTAATGTGCCTACTATTAAATAAGATAAATTACTATAAAAAAAACTATATTTATCGGTCGGTTAAAATAAGATGCATATAATGTAGATTATATTATTTGTTAATCTGGCAGAATTTTGTTTTGGGTAAAAAAGGATACGTATTAGGTATTGAATATAGTCCTGAAGTAAGTCACTTGCGAGTTTTTCTAATCTTTGACAACGTTTAATTCGATTCGCGATATGAATGAACATTCCGTGATGAACACGTTTTTATAGAGAAACTATTAAGGCAGTCGACATTCCTCAAAGAAAGTAGCCGTCGACTCACATGCATATTTGCAATACCGGATGCAGCCTTAAGACGTTAGATTCAACGCCTCGTGTGCTGGTGAAACTGACTGCTTTCCCACATTCGCGCCGGAAATTACAATGCAAACAAAACATCGAAAACTGTTCGTTAACCATCTCTAGATAACCTTAGGTTTGTGTTCATAACAATTAAGTTAATAGGAGGCCAACACGGTCGAAAGTAAAGGGTTTAAAGGCGAAATGCAATGCACTTTCAATATTGCATCTAACGGATCGGCGTCGATTCCACCATGAATTATAAACAAGGGTAACGGTCTCAGCTTATTGATTGTCCTCCATTTATGTCACTGAGCCTTAACAGTAACAATAGGAAGTATATTCCGGACTTTGATTGACCTTTTGTGTTACAGGATCTGACTCCAGTACACGAAGACGGTGAAATAGTGGAAGATAAGCTAATCGCTCTTCGGGATAATCTCATAGCACTTGGAAAGAGTGAAGCGGACATCGCCCCGGCCAAGGCGGAGTTGCCAGACATTGACCGGGACGTGTCCGATGAACATTCTATCGTCAGGATACTGCAACTATGGCAGGCCATGTTCAGAGACACCTTCCTGCATTACCACAGACTATCGACGGCTCTGGTACGATCGGGAGACGCAGCGACCGCTCTCAGACTATGGCACGAATACTTGATAGACCTACAGTCGTTCCTATCTGGTTCCGTACCAGCGGACTACGAAAACTTGACGGAACACCGACGGTTGTGCAGAGTTCACAGAAACCTCCTCACGTCTCAGAGATCTGTCCTCATGAATGAAAACAGGGACACGAAGAATAAAGACTTGGCTGATAAGTTTGACACCTTGACCAATCTACACAACGAGACCCTGGCGAGGATAGTCGAGAGACACGACGAAGTTTGCACCCGCATCGCCTCGTGGGATGACTACAGAGATGTCTACACGGAACTGCTGCGCTGGCTGAAGGAAATGGAGCGAGAAAAGGAAAAACTTCAGCTTAGATATGTCCACATCAAGAGGGTGAACAAGATCCTCGCCAAAATACAGAATCTCGCTGATAAAGTGCCGGAAGGCAAGAAACAGTCGGAGAAACTTCTAGTCAACCTTAAGAAAGTCTTGATATTCACGGAGGACGCTTACGGAGCCCAGGTGAGGATGGAATACGCTGGTGTTGTGAAGAGAGTCGACAACCTGCAAGCCAGCCTCGACACCTGGAGGGACTTCCTAACTCGAATACTCGGCCTCATCGGCGAGTACGAAAAACTAACCAACGATCTCCACAAACTATTCTCCAAGACACAAGATGAAATCATGAACTATTCGGACGAAGACAGATTGTCGAGACCGCAACTGAAAAAGACCATTGATAAGTATACAGACTTGAGGACGAAGATCGAAAAGACTGAAACGCAGGTCGAAGCTCTTAGCGTCATCCAGGAGCAACTCAAGGAATGTCTCAGTCCTCAGGATATTAGAATAGTCAACCAGAGGGTGTGGCAGCTGCGACAGCAGCGAGCCGATTTGGAGCACCAACTTACCATAATAATCCATCGCCTGCAGGAGAGATTTGAAGTGTACGCCATATTCGACACGAGGTTGACCCGATTCGCTGAATGGATAACCATGGTTGAAACCCGCCTCGAAACCTCAAGCCAGACAGAAGTCGCGCTTGACCCGCAGGATCTAATCAGAAGGATAACTTCGGACATCCAAACCGAGACCGCCATGAAAGAGCGCGAGTTCGAGTGGATCGCGCAAACAGGAACCTCTCTAGTCGAAATATCTAAGAAAGACGAAAAGTCCTACAGCAAGAACACCACCAAACATCTGAAAGACGTCCAGGAACGCTGGCAAAAGCTTCAGGAGACAGGAAGATCGAGGATCGCCAAGATCACCGAGCTCCTAATCACGATTACAACGCTCGAAGAAAGATTAACGGAAATCAGAACCAAACTACACATCATCGAGTCGAGACTGTCCTCATCGATCGTCCTGGAGCAACTTACGACGAAGGCCGTCGACGAGAAGTTCAGAGACCGCGACGACATCCACAAGAGCATTGAAAGCGAGAGCGGAGAGGTCGGCGAAACGCTGAACCTCTGCGAACTCGTCTTCAACGACCCGGACATCGCTAAGGGCAATTTCGACCTGAGAAACTTACGCACCGGAGTCGACATCGTCGAGAAGAAGTGGAAGAACATCTGCGACATGTCCGAGCATCGCAAGAACTCGCTTAAAGAAATCAGAAAATCCGCTGAATTGTCTACCTCGCTACTGCCGAAGGTTGTGAAGAAGCTCGACGGCATCGAAAAGCGGGTCGAAAAGATCGAGACTAGAAAGCAGCGCGGCGAGCCTGAAGACGAAAGCGTTTCGAAAGCTGTTATAAAGGATTTGGAAGCGCTTGTAGCAGATGTCAAAAAGCTTGAGGATGCTTACAGTCGGATCGCGTCCGCTCGGGGTATAGAGCTCAGGGGCTCCGGAGCAGATGATGCAGCTAAATTACGCAGCGCTGTGAGGCGCTGGCAGTTGGTTAGAGGTCGCGTAGACGCGGCGGGTGCGGATACGCATCGCCAGTTCGTCGCAGCGCACGGTCGCGCCGTAGTCGCGCTGGCCGAAGCAGACGTGCGACTCACCCGTGCTTTGCACTTGGCTCCCACACCCCTAGATAAGGATGCCACTATGAAGGAACTTGATGTAAGTAATTATATACTATTATATTTTTGGCTAATTACGTCACTTACTAGAAGTAGGTTCGGAAAGCGAAGATTATTTTGATTAGTTTTTGTGAGATTGGTCTGACTGGAAAAAAATAAGGATAAGGAAGAACAATGACTATTTCGCAGCATTAATAAAGTAAATATCAATTAAAATGTGTTCAAGCATTTTTTAATGAGATCCTTTTCAATTCCTTGTGAGTAAAGGATAACTTATCATTCTAATCTAAAGGTGATCTTCACCTTGTTTTCACTCAACAACTTCGTCACCAATAACGGCATCAATTTTAAATAGGGATGATGTAAAATAACGCACCAATTGTTTTGTCATCTCCAGGGTGTCGAACAAGAGCTCCTAGAATGCCAGACGCTGGTCGAAGAAGCTGACAGACTGTCAGTGTCCGTGGTGACGGTGGCCGGAGTAGCGGACATGGTCGCGGAGTACAGAGCACTCTTCGCTGACGTCAGGACGAGACTCGACCTGGCGCGGGCTGAGGTTGTGGGCGATGTGGACTCTGCTATACAGGTGAGAACTTAATAATTAACAAGGATGTCAAAGCTACCGGGACAATGGTGACAGGTTTTTCTTTTATTTCAGCTTGCACTTGAAAAAACTTTAAAAGGTTAATGTTTACATTCCTGTTAGCAGGGTATCCTCAGTCACAAATAAAAAAATAACATTATTAGCTAACATCTTATTCAGGATGTCCATTCGTGATTCGGATTATGATCGCTATCGCTTGGCATCCCGTTCCATTTGCCAACACGGAAGTGAGCGCGATGACACGCCATTGCGATCACAATCCGATCCATGAACGGACCATAATAAGCTCGATATTAGCTCATGTTTTCTTAGTTTTTTTTTTTTTGGTAGAATTTGGAAGCAGAAGACCTATCTTAGCAATAACAAAAGTTGAAATGGTAATTTGTTTTGTTCAATGAAAAGCAATTGTATTTTATTAGTTGGGAAAACAATGGATGCAATCGGCCTTTACAAATAATTACAGTCATCGTAATTTACATCTTTGGAGCTTTCAATGTATTTCAACAGTTTTTTTCTTTAAACTAAACTTGTGCCTTCAGTTCGTCTAATAAATTGGCGATAATGGCATAGGTACAATCTACAAGTCTCCATATTTTTCCAAAACATAACTACTTCTACAGCCCTCAAATCATTGTTTCCCAGGTCGACACCTTCAAATGGGTGACGGATGCCTGCCTCCAGGTTGACACCCTAACATCCAAAGAGACGTACCGAGCTGAGCTGGTTACCGCCGTCAAGGAAACCTCTGAAGCGCTAGAAGCTTTGAGAAACGCCCTAATACAACAGCCTAAAGAGGGCGCCAATAGCGAAGAACTGGCAAACGCGGCGAAGGAAATAGCCAAAGCTGGAGCGAAACCAGCCCAAACCCTTGAGCTCGCTAAACATCTATCAGAATTGCTCCTCACTGAGTGTGATGCGAATGAAGATGAAGCCATGATGAAGGAGGTAGAGCATCTATCGATGAGATACGAAGATCTGTTAGCGCAAGCGAAGAAGAGGGAACTTCAAATCAACAACTTGAGGTTAGTGAATGTCAAGAGCTGTGCCATCTGTCAAAAAGTAGCCTGCGAAACTTATTTATTGTCATTTGTGATGATTGCAAAACTAACTTATCTGTACATGTTGATCTCCCTAAAGACTGGTGCTTTCATACTCAGAAAAGCAATTTTAAAACTGTATTTAATTTATTTATTCACCTTTTTCGTTCCGCGAGAGAGATTACAAATCACCAACAGCGCCAACGACGCTGTATACAATAACAGTGCTCATAAGAGCCAACATTACACAAATAAATTTTATTTTGTCCTGGGGCCTTACGGCTACCTCTTAACGCGCGCTACAAACAGCGCAGTGCGAAAAATCACGCGATCGTGAACTTTAACGCGCCGAGATACGGTTTGCGGTCGCCCAACTTTTCCCAATCACCTAAACCAGAATATTAATATGACGTGTCGTGTAGTATGCCTCACAAACTACACAAGGGCAAAAAGGTGTCGTCTTTTAAAATCGAACTGTAGACATTAGAACTATTTGTCTCTATTGTCTCTATCTATAATGTCAACTGAACGGATAAGTTGGTGGCATTGTACAAGAAAAAAGGCGAAATATTATTAAAATTTCATCTTTAATGACAATGAATAAAGTTTACGTGACTGAAGTCGGTCAAAGGTTTTAGTAGTGCTACGATTTATACGAATGAGAAATTTTGACGTTTGGTCTGGCTTGTGAAGGTTCTAAAGTGCAGTGTTTTCTTAAATGTGGACGATTTCTTGTATATTTTTGATTTTTGAAGATCCATTCGCTCCTTTAGCATTTTCATATGAATAACTTTGAAAATTAGACATATGAGTAAACAAACATATTTGTCCAAAATTTAATTTTTGAAGGGTATGTATAGTTGAGTTAATCATATGAAGATGCTAATCTGTTTTTGATGTTGTTATTTTATAACTGTTATTTATGGTAGCACATGGCACTATAGCATTTTGGTGAAGGGGCTTCCAGGCTGAAATACAAGCAGCTGAATAAATGTTAATATTAAAAAGACCCCTTTTATAAATCTCGAGTGGATAAAGCAGCCAATGTTATAAAAATACAGCACTAATTAATTATAAAATATGACATTGGCTATATTCAACGTGAAATATATTTTAACTATAATTGCACTCACTTCTAAATTGTGTTTAACTATCACAAAACACTTTGCAAACATTGCAATGTTTAGAGTTCACGTCAAAAGTTTCAAAAGCAAAAGAGTGCAAAGATTATAAATACGCCTAAAGTAGATACGCTATATTGCTGCAAAACAATGCCTATGGGTTAATAGAGTAGTTCGCATTTTGCAGACAACACGCTAAAATTTGCCTACGGGGTAATCGCTTAAAGTAGTTTGAAAATCGAATAAACCTGGCGTAAATAATGTACAAAAGTGAAACATGGAGTGTGTAACAGCTTCCTAACCAGGCATGCTCTAAACACTGCGTTTTTCTGGTCTTATAGGTTGCCACACTCCGCATCATACGCGCTCACGTGCGAACAGTGAGTACTTGCTTATCTAATATTTTTATAATATCTATGGTTTTTCTGCTACCAAGCAGTTTTAAAGTAGAAACTATTTAGTTGAAAAGCTTTTTACAAATGAAAAAATTTGCAAGTGCGCGTAGGTAACAAACTTTGTAACTAATTTGGTGTAGCATATCTGTTTATTTTATTATTCTGTGATGATATATGTTTTGTAGTAGAAAAACCACTGAGCACGAATTTAATGTATTTGTAGCAACTTTTTAATTATTTATTAAAACGCACTTTTCTTCCTACAAACTTATTGCACAGCACGATTACACTATTGTTTTTCAGCTTGATAAATAATAATTATACTTATGTGATGTGTGTTATCTATTGTACGTAGTTAGTTTTTATATTGGTAGTACAGAAAGACATTAAAATTAAAATCATTAGTTGGACCTTTCTGATATAATTAAGTTTTTATGACTGTCTATTGACAAAAATCTGCAATCTACCTTTGTCCCTGATCTCTTCTATTAAATGAGCTACTTTTTACTGCTTTAAGTTACTTTACATCTGAAACTGACAGCAATTTGAGTCACGAAGATTGTACCTAGAAAAAGATCATATCATATCTAGAAAAAAACAACTAACTTCAACATCCTCTCGTAGCGAAACTGGCCGCCTGACTTGTCCGCTGTGTTCGGAACGCAACTGGAAGCAACTTGACAACGACCTCTGGCGGCTGGAGCAGTGGCTGCAGTTCGCTGAGGCCACTGATGCGGCCAGGACTGACCCTCCTGAGCAGTACGACCTTCTAGAAGACGCTATACAGGTAAATACTATTTTGCAAGTGGTGGAGAAAATCGATGGAGCCGGTTCATTTTGCCTGGTTATGGATCAGGATAGATTTGTAGATGTCGACCTTTGTTATTTGAAAAGCATTTAAAGAAATAGCTGAAAAATTTGTTCTGGCAACTTAAATTCGCTATAACATAAGTTACACGACATAATCGGTTGCTCTTTTGACAATTTGCGACCGTTTGACATTGTGCGACTAAACTGTTAGAGGTGACTTATTTGAGGCATTGAAAGCGCATTATGTTCATATCTTTTCTATCGGACCATCAAGAGTTCCAACAAAAAATTGTTGACGAATTCTGATCTAATGTAAACATATCTTTTTCCTTTAGGACCACCGCGAGTTCCTCCTAGATCTGGACTCCCACAAATCCATCGTAGTATCCCTGAACGTGGTCGGTAACCACGTGGCGGCGCACGCGCGGAGCTCGGCAGACGCTGACCGCGTGCGCAAGCGACTGACTGAAGATAACAAGCGGTGGGACGAAGCCTGCACTCGCGCAGGCTTCTGGCAGAAACGTCTACAACGGGCGCTGGTTCATAATCAGCAGTTCCATGACATCGGTGAGTGAAATGTGAAGTAGATACGTGTTTAAAGTAGGTCTTGCACTGACGTCTCACTTATGTTTTGTGAATTCCCTCCTCTTAGCTTACCAGCCAACCTAGCCCTTAAAAGTAGTATCAACGGCTTTGATTAGACTGAGATCACTGGTTGTATAGTTTAAATTCTGTACGTGTCGTTTGTTAGAAAGGATAGTGTTTTAACCCCCGACGCAAAAAGAAGGGTGTTATAAGTTTAACATGTGTATCTGTGTCTGTCTGTGTAATTGCAACTCCCAAACGTCTGGACCCATTATGACTTAAGTTTTTTTTTTTTGCTGTTGTTTGAAAGATTTAATTGAGTGTTGAGGTATGATTCAAGAAAGCCGCTTCAGCCGTTGACGATTATCAGTTTATTTAACAGGGATTTAAAAAAAAAACTTTTTTTACCTTTTAAAGTTTTAGGTGACATAACTGCGAGTGAGTAAAGATCAAAGAGGGATGTAAAATTTTAAAGGCCAAAGCTCCTTTTATCATCATCCAGAAGACATCCACTGCTGAACATAGGCCTCCCCTTTAGACCTCCACACTGAACGACAGCCTGCCTTCTGCATCCACTGGATGCAGTCGAACGAAGTCGTCGGTCCATCTAGTGGCTCCTTTAACGGTTTTCATTTGTCCCATTCCAGTGGTAGAGTTGGTGGCGCAGCTGGCCAGCGCGGAGCGCGGCGTGCGGTCGCGCGAGCCGCTGCGCCTGACGCGGCCGGCCGCGGAGCTGCAGCGCGACTTCCGGCGGTTCAGCGAGCTGCGCGACGAGCTGCGGCGCGCCGAGCCGCGCGTGCTGGCGCTGCACGACGCCGCGCAGCTGCTGCGCCAGGGAGAGCCGCACTCTGCCGCCTCAGACATCTGCCGCAGGTACGCACCACCCTTACACACACCATCCCACTCTCAACTCTACCCCTTATGGGCCATTTAAGTATAACGTCAGCACCAAAGGGGTCATTGCTTTACTTATTTTTGAGGATATGGAGGTCTAGAAGCTGATTACGTCAGCAATATTTATTTCCTATTTTAGATTTTGGCCCGAACAGGCTGCCGACATAGACATAGTTTAGTAGATCTTTGTCAAGCTAGCGATGGAATACAGCGGGTTGAACAAATAACTAATATAGTAATATCTTGGTTCCTCAGACTGGGCGAGCTCCGGCTACGTCTCCAGTCGCTCCGCAAGCTGTCCGGCGTGTACGCTCTGAAGCTGGGCGCTGCGCTGTCGAGACAACCGGCGCGGGCCTCCGCCCTCGCCGCCGTGGCCGCCTCCGCTGCGCCGCAGGTATGTCAACTAACACTTGTATATTTACACTCACTTATTTACCTTATTGTGACCGTATAAGAGACACGAACATACACCACAGTAGATATATAAGCTAAACTAGTAGTTCGACTCGGACGTGCCCTTGAATTCAATGCCTACTGTCACAGGGCCCTTGATAACCCCGTTGGCCCAGTTGGTAGTGAACCTGCATTCTGCGCTTGGGGGCGTAGGTGCGATTCCCACCAAGGACAAACATTCATGTGATGAACATTTGTGTTTGTTCTATATCTGTTATTACATATTTAAGCATGTATTTAAAAATATATATGTATTTATATCAGTATCTGGCAGCCATATCACAAGCTTTGCTTAGTTTGGGGTCAGAAAAAAGTGTGTGCAAAAATGTCCCGAATATTTATTTTATTTAGGGTCGGTTTGCTCCTATCGGGAGTTAAGAACACTTTCTTTATTTAGTACACTACTACGCTCACGATACTCACACGGCGAATCTCAATGACGCGGCGTGCGCGACTATCGCTCTGAGCGTACCGTGAAGTATCGTAGCGGGCGGGGAAGGGGTGCTTGTTTGATTACGTCACTCGATTTGGGCGTTTTTTTGAAGTCGAACTACTGCATTAGCTTGTATATCTACTGTGTACACACTCTGTTTTAAGAAATACAATATGGCTTTTTTGGTCAAAATAACTGCGGAGTTTTTAGAAAAATACTCCGATCTTGTACTCTTGTCTGATATTTTTGTCAATAACAGTAATAAGCTGTCAAAAATTGCAAACTTTAATACCAGAGTTGTTTGTAGATTAGAAACCCATCACAATAAGCTGTTTTTTACGAACCGTTAAAATTTAAAGGTAGTTTGTAAAGCAAAATGGTTTTAGCAACTGTCTGTGAAAGAAAATTGTCATTATTACTATTTAAATATGATTATATAAACACTATCAATTATATAAATACTCAAACACAGTACAACTATGACTTAGTTACCTATTCTCGGTCCAAGCGTTTATTTGCTCTGACAACTGCAATGACATTGTAAAAAAGCTGAATAATAACATTTACTTTTAACATTTCACTGAAGTGTATCGGGTACCTGCTACAGTCTTACGTTCAAAACCCTAGCGAAACTGATCAGAATTTGTAGTTTAGATTCAGCTTTTTTGCAGCTGTCGGAGCAAATAAATGCTTAGAGTTAATTTAAGTTGCGTTCCCACTGCTTGCCACAGAGCACCGTTTAACAGAGCTTACCTACATCCAGTAGCTAGGTGTAATACCTACAGACTCGACAGTGCAGACTATTGACACCTATAGTTAAACATATCGTAGCTTGTGATAGGTACTTCTAAGAATTATAGATGTAACTGTATCTTTGTTGTCGGATTGCAAACATTGAAAATGAAAACAACATACACAATTGTGTAGAAAATATTTAAGTTTTTTTTTTTTTTTTTTTTTTTAATCTTATAAAGGAGTAATTGTTCTTATTGACAATATAATCAGTCGTGCAATAATGAAAAGAAAGAGAAGTAAGAATCAGAATGAAAATTTAACTAAACATGTGTAATGTTATTTTTCTTTATTCATTCTGCTTAGATTTCAAGTACATTCAATTTTATATCTTCAATAATGATGAAATGCGCGAGCTAGATAAGAGGACACAAAATGTATAGACTCTATATTATTATGACATAAATTGCCAGCTTCACTTGTTTGCAACATCACTTGTAACAAAATTAAATATATTTCTTGATAAAAGTTCTAAATGTTCCTGTTTGATTTTAACGCGATATTTCCTGGTGAATTTGTAACGATATAATTATGTAAATATCGTTTTTATTTTTTTATTTTATTCTCACTGTGATTTTTACTAGTTTTTATTTAACTTCACATGTTTGTGTTAAGTACAAATCTTGCAAGCCTAATTTGACCTACTTCCTCCTAACCGATCTTGCTGAAATTTTGTAAACACCTTTAGTGTTCTGGTGACAATACAATAATGCAATGCCTAATATTGTAATATTTTCAAAATGGCCGCCGCCACATTAAGGCGGAAGTGTATATTTTTGTCAACCCTGTTAATATGGTGTATCAAATGCGTGAAATGCTTGAAGCATAGAAAACGATAAAGTGAGTGACATAACACTAAATTCAATATGGCGGATTACATTTTCATTGGTAAAGCTAAAAACTTGTTAAAAAAAATGTTTTTTTTTACGATTATTTTATCATAAAAAGTTTTGAAATGCGCATGTGAAATACCCACGCGCCTTTAGCTACCCCTTAATTAGTTTTACAAATATGTTTGCAACCCGACTGTACCCCGTTAACACACCGTAGTGGCTTTGCACAGTATTTTGACGTATTATCCTCTCCCGTAGCTAAATGAAGATGAAGAGGAGCAGTTGTCCGTCTCCAACCTGCCTCCCCTCGACGAGAATGAGTGAGTATCACCAAGAACTGCTTAGTAAATCGATTGATACACGCCCTAACACTACTGAATTGAGTAATAATTGACTATATAGCGCTAACTATCTACTTTCTGATACTTTTTCTGGACTACTTTATTATACTTTTGTCTTCTTTTTTTAATAATTTTTACTTATACTAATAGTTCTATTTGAGTAAAGCTTTTTTTGTTTTTTGTTTTCATGGCTTTTACATAAAATTGGATATTTTCACTGCTGACTTTTTGAAGTGCAAAGAAATGTAAAGCATGTTTTGTCAAACTTCTTACAGCAAAATTTTTCGTTCTCTATTAACAATTCAAATAAACTTATGTATTGGAAGCGTGGATAGGTCTTCAAAATCTCATTTTAAAGTTTTGTTTGACCTCAATGTTTTCTGGTGGTTTAAATACTTTTCTTTGATGCTCGGATATTCTTTGATTCATCATCAGCGATTAGATGTCCACTGCTGAACATACGCCACCCCATTAGAACGCTACGAAATTTGGTTTGATTACCTACTGTCTTGAATATTTTTCGTTTTCTATAGAAAATGTTGTTTTAGTGTTCTCCTCTACTGTAACAGAAATGTACTGTAATATACGCTTCCAATAGTCCCGGTGATCTGCCACATATCTAATTGAATCCTCTTTCCGCAGCGTGGTCGTAAGTGAGGAGCCCGACGACCAGGACATGTCGCGCCTCCAGCGCGGGCTCCGCTTCGTGAGCCGAGTGGCTCGGGCTTCGCTGCCGTTCCAGGCCTTACTGCTGCTACTCCTGGGAGCTGCAGCGCTGGCCCCGCACGCGCACTCCGACTGCCGCGCCCCCGGACTCGCCCTCGAGCCAGTCCTACGCTACCCGGAAGGACCTCCCCCTCTATGATCCTCAAAACGAACGACGCCGTAACCGGCCCCCCCTCTGGGCCGGTCGCGGATTCGGCCAACTTCGGCCGAAACTTGTGTCAAACAACTTCGCACGAATCCTCCCGAATGACGCCACGATCGAGCCTTCGGGGAATCGACTCCGGTGGAATGTTCTCGAAAGTAGTTGAGCTGGCAATGTTCGGGAAGATTCGGTCGGCGTTAGAGAACTCTCTCCGCTGCATTTAGTACAAACGCGGCGGCCGAGAGGCATCACATTCCACGGGTGCTAGCCGCGTCGCCGCGCCGGCGCGGGGTGTGTACATATAGTGCGTATATGAGTTTTGTATATTTGTTACGTGGGACGGAAGCGCGCCGGCGCGGCGGATGCCGGTACCGTTATATATTTATTATTTATTTATATCGAGGATAATCTCTTGTAACCTGAGCGCGGTTGTACGCAAACAGCATTGTTACTTAATTGATTAGTTAGTAAGGAATGTTTATAATGAGCGAAATAAAGCCTTTGCATTGATTAAATTGTCGTTTTATTCACATTCTTATATATTATATTTACATTTCTGTAGAGAATTCGTTAAAAAGGATGCCTAGTAAGTACCGCTATACAAGTAATCTAGACCTAACATGTACAAACTTTTTAACAAAACTTTTACAGCTTGGCAAAAAAGTCTTGAAACCAAACTTTTTTCTTCTGACAACACTGGAAAACACTTCAGCAGGGTGGCTAGTATTTAGAACTATTTGCGGTAGTGGTGCCCCCATTAATTTCTACTCTTTATTGCCAAGCTATAACTTGGTATAGGGTAGTCTATTGGTTAAAACAAGAGTTTCATCAAAAGTTCCGTTTTCAATTCGTCATTCTCCAAATCAATAAAACTGATAGTCACTATGAATTAGATTATTCAGAAATGAGATACGGAGAATACCAGCGGAGGCTATTTTTAATCCCACTTCTGAAAATCGGGGCACAGTGCAACAAACTTATTTGTAAAGTCGCAAGTTGAATGACCATCGAACCGAACCCCATATTTTCTGAACAAAACTGACACCTATACTTACGTAGAAAATGTCTGGGTCCGTCCTCAGATCAAACAAACAAGGGAGATATGCCTTTGTACAATTATCGTTCGTGTTCAAATGTCTCTGCTTTTAGTCTATTTTTTCACCATACCGCTAACCCGTTTAACGCAAAAACTGTAAGTACGGCAAACCTACTAATTTTTCACGCACATTATGAAACTTTCAGCGACACCAAAGAACTAATAGTCCACACGCAAAAAAACGGCGGCAGAGTCATCTGCAGGGTGAGTTAGACTAAATCAAGTATGAGTGTATCAAGTCAGATTTAAGCTTATGCGTACGCACCCGTCACGCAACCTCACCATATCTCCCTTGGTTTGATAAGAGTGCCCATTGGGAGTTTATTCGCTAACTACGATTTCTATGAAATAGGTACTGCGCATCGAGATACAATATATAAGAGTCACAATCGTGTCAAAAAAATGTCCGAACCAAAACTCGGCGCACGCTACGAATTGCGCCGACTTTTGGTTAGAAGGTAACCGCGATCCGACTACAACGCCGCCGCGCGATGCCAAAGCTACGATGACATAGCGGACAACTAACGTTGAATGCAAGCGACATAACGTCTATATTGGAGTAAATGTGGCATTGTGAACTATATAATTGATACTATCATACTATGTACAATGACGCTCGGACGTTTTTTGACTGTTTTCACTGAGAGATTGTGACTCTATAGGAATTGTATCTCGATGGTACTGAGCCATGATTATAGCGCATGTAGATGGCACTGCTGCTACTTCATACAATTTGTAGTTGACGTCAACGCGATCGAACAGGTAAACACAATTGGAAAATCTTGCACTAGGCTCTGAGGTTCCGTCAACTGACAACTTTACTGCAGACAAGTTGATCGATTTGTAGATACAGTATTCGTATAAAAACTTACCCGCTACGATAAACAAGGGTAACTATAGTGTTTGCGCACTTTTCTCCTCCGTTTCCGACGCTGCAGAGATACTACGTACGCGCTAGAATCGCACAAGCACTCGTTTCCGCTCGGAATCTGCTTCTGGAAGTATTTATACGGTTCTTATGTACACAAAGTATAGAGATTTTTTTATTGTGCGTCAGTGTGTCGTAAAGTGAAAAATATTTAGACATGGCTAGCCGTTACCAACGCTATTGCAAAACTAAAGTATTACTTGATCATTTATATAATTAGGATTTGCCTTAAACACGAGCTAGTACCAAAAAAACCTGCCAAAATCTGAAGGGGGCAGGGGAACACGAATTGCACATACCGACATATTCTTACTAGTTCTACAAACGCAGTACGCACACTTCAATATTGAGCGGCACACAACTGCAAACGAGATGATCAAAATGTCACCAAACGGACGACAAAGGGGGGGGGGGGGGGGCTGAGGATGTAAGTGCAAATGGGGAAACTGTTAGGCATAACGCTTCCATAATTTTTTTCTGAGCAATAAATAGATTTAATTCAATTTTAATTATCATCTTCACACTAATATCATTAATACGAAAGTGTGTTATTTAATTTGTTTTTCTTTATTTCACTCAGCAATACATAGTTGAAAGACTTGAAAGGCTAGAGACACAGGAAAAAAATATATAGTAAAAACATCTGCTAGTACTAAGATGTCAACACGGTTAAAGCCGCGGGCGCACATTATAATAAAAAAGTTGAAATATGATGATCCATAAGAATAATCAACAACAACACAAAGTGCACAAAACAACAGGCAAAACCATAGGCATAGAGCATACTTTATGTTTATTCAGTCAATAAAAGAAAAGATAAAATACAATGAAATCATCAGCTGATCAAATATTTTAGACGAAAATCAAGGACTATTGTGAACTTGGTTGCTTTTAATAATAAAGATACGTAACACTACGTCATCAGCTATTTGTAAACATAGGTAAATTGTAGGCATGATCTAAGAAAACAAGGTCTAGCAATCTGGGAGTGGTCCCGCAATGACGTCACTGTCCAGTTGCCACTTTATTCAATCAGCTGTTACGTGGTGTATCGTCATCTCTCTCGAACCTGCAGTGCAAGTACCGTTCTTTTATCGATCGTCAAATTGACAGTTGAGGTCGTCAAATTCGATAATATGCCATTTTTTCAGTACTCGCTGTGATCGATTCTATGGCATATTATCGAATTTGACGACCTCAACTGTCAATTTGACGATCGATAAAAGAACGGTACTTGCACCCCTGTTGTAAATTGACATCATGACATCATTGCGGGACGCCCACGTGGACATTTTTTCTCGGATTGCTATACCTGGCGGAGTATATTATTATACCATGATTGTAGGTAGATCGGGAGACATATTTTTTAATTTTGAAATCAAACTGTATTACGTATTGTGGCTTGTGGCTAAAACTGCAGAAACACCTTTTGGTTGCCTTTACTTATCATCACCAGCCAGAAGACGTCCACTGCTGAACATAGGCCTCCCCCTTTAACATCCACACTGAACGACAGCCTGCCTTTTGCATCCACTAGGTTCCAGCGACTTTGACAATGTCGTCGGTTCATCTAGCTAGTGGGTAAGCTTAAGCTACCTACGCTGCGTCTTCCGGTTCGCAGTCCCCACTCAAGAACCTTTCTTCCCCATCGGTTATCGGTTCTTCGAGCGTGTGGCCTGCCCATTGCCGCTTCAACTTGCAAATTTTAACAGTCGGTGACTCTGGTTCTTCGGCGAATATCCACGTTCCGGATTCTATCGCGCAATGAAACTCCGAGCATAGCTCTTTGCCCGCTGTGTGACTCTGAGTTTTTCCAAAAGGCGGGCGGGGAACCTATGGCGGGAAATTCAACGAATGTTTGCTGTTTCAAACGGTTTATCGACAAATGTAAGCAATATCTATTATGTCTTCTGTGATAACATGGTGCGTTACTGTTAAATAGCTGTACATGATAATGTAAAGAACAACTAAAGATTTGCGCAAACGCTGTCATTTTAAAATAATTACCCGGCCTAGCTACAAGGATTAAAAAACTGTTTGAAATTTGAATTTTCCGCCATAGGAGAAACGTACCACCTTCACATCACACATCATCAGCCTGTAAAAGTGCACTGTTGAACCCACCCAGGTGAGTTGTAAGACTATTGATTGTGATATTTGCTAAACCCTCCCCCTCCCTTTCAAGCCTCACGTGATTAATGGACGGTCCCTTATGGACCACGTCTCAGTACCATATGTCACCATGTTATCCCCTGTACCTTGTGCTTGTGCATGTGCGCCTCCTCCTCGTCGACGAGCAGCGTGCCGAGCACGACGGCCCGGCCCGCGCCGCGCGCGTGCCCGCGCAGCACGGCGTCGCGCGCGCTCGTGCGGACCAGCTGGAACACCACCAGGATCACCAGCTGGCGACAACAACAATACACACTCAGTGCTGTGTGTCGTAGTGACAACCCGCAGCGTTGTCACTACGTTTTATTTTTATGCCATAGGTGGCAACAAGCAGACGAGCTGGATGGTAAGCAGTCACCGTCGCCTATGGATACTTGTAACACCAGAGGCATCACAAATACGTTGCCGACTCTTTTAACTCGCCTACGAACGTGGAGGAGAAAATCATATAATTTTCGGAATTTTTCTATCTCCCTTCATCATCAATTCATGCAATATGAACATGAAAATTGAAACTAATTCGTAGAAGTAATAACATGACAAATTTTTTTTGGAAACAAGTATAGTTTTTTAATCCTCCGATAAAAGAGCTGAAAATCTTGAAACTGCTGAACGTATATTTTTTTATCATAGCTAATAACACAGAGTTCAGCCGTTTGGGAGCTACGATGCCACAGACGGATACACCGCTCTCTTTTGCGTCAGGGGTTAAAAACCGACTTCAAAATTAGTAAGCATCCGAACAAAATTGTTTCACATTATTGGTGCTGGTTGAACAACTACTAATCCAAAGTTTTAAAAAAATTGGGACTACCTCATGAGCTTATTATCAGCGAAATATAATAACTATATATTTCAATAATAATAATAATAAAAAGTATTAATATGTTTTTTTATTTTCCTTAAGTCATATGGGGTTTGCATTTCAAGTAAATTCTTCCACCAAGGGGCTTTTAGATTCGTTTTCAGTTTAGTTTAGGGTAAGTATATAATTATGTATTAATTTATTGTTTCTTTTCCAAATATAACAAGTGTAATTTTCTTGTTTAAATTGTGGTATTGTATATTGCTTGAAGGACTGATTTTGATTAATAACAAGTCAGTTTTACTTTATCTATCAAGCTTTGCTTCATCAATTATTCAAATAATTTAGTTTTATCATAGATAAATGAAGGGGACGGCGCGTACGCAGTCCCCACTACCAAAAATTACGCGTCCGAGTTATCCACATTAGGGATAATCGCAGAGGTCAACCCAACCGCAGTGCAATGGAAGGGCCTCGCTCTGGGGGAACCGCCGTCTTGATCACGGTGTCCCCTACGCCAGGTAAGTATGATTTCTAAACCGCGTCCGAACGCGCTCGCAAATCACCGGAGAATCTCGTCATCGCGATTCAGCAAAGAGCCCCGTTCAATGCGTCGTTTCAATGCGACATCTGGTAATACTTACTGGAACTAACTCGCGCACCAGCGCTTTACCAGACATTACTGTGATTTCATACATAGCAAAGGTTTACACCGGGAGACCCTACCCTACTAGCTTTACTAGATGGAGCAAGTTGTTCATAACGGAAATATTATACACTTTTAACGGATTTTATTGTGTGTATTTTACATTATTATTCCTGACGTTTCGAACATTTTGCCGCTCTAAGCTTTGCAGTGTCCGTAAGTCACAGATAAACTAGATAACGGATGTTTATAGATATTGTGTTTTAAATTTCAATGTCATATTGCGACATAATTAATCGGTAAACCCACAGAAACCTAAGAAATCATTAATCATTAGTCATCTGGCTGATGATGATGAATATAATACTAACCACCGACGCGGCAGCGCCATCTTCGCAATCTCTTTCGTAGTACCCATGGTTCGAAATCAAGGGGTATCTTTCTGATATTTTTTAACTGTCTTCAGGGGCCGTAACGACTACCGTCGCCTATTTTAAGGAGATTGTAACTATCGGGGAACACCCATTCAGGCATTTCAGGCAGCCCATCCCACAGCAGTTAGCACAATAAAAGAAAATAATAGGTAAGCGTATACATATAATATATTGACGAAGGCGAATACTGTATATATTATGGTGTGAGATGAAGCCAAGGCTCACAGAAGACGTGGACTCACCTGCAGGAGGACGACCAGCATAGTGAAGCAGTGGAGGCCGAGGAGCGCCTTGGTGAGCGGCGTGCGAACCGCTTCCACGCAGCCGCGCGCGTGCAGCGACGCGGGCGGCAGGGGCGAAGCGCCTGCCCACAGCGACACCCACTCCGCCTGCACACACAAAAACATCCTTACTCTACCGGTTTCAGAAGTATACATTGTTTTTTTAAACCCCCGATAAAAGAGCTGGGGCCTTACGGACAACTGCTATTACAGGCACCTAATCCGCTCAGTTGGAAAATCACGCGACCGCAAACCTTTTCGCGCCCAGATAAGGCCGGTCGCGTGATTTTCCAACTGAGCGGATTAGGTGCCTGTAATAGCAGTTGGCCGTAAGGCCCCTGGTAATCTTCAAACGGCTGAACAGATTTTCTTCAATCGTACCAAAAATTCGCAAAGTTCTTTTCCAGAGAATTTCTGAACCAAGCCTTACGAGGGTTGTACAAAATTGGAGCTATAGATAGTCGTCGTACCGAGGTTGTCTACAGGAAAAGGAACTACATTCCTTGAAGAAACTCTCCAACAGACTCTGTTGGAGTCAATAGAGAGTCAGTTGATGTCAATCCGTGATTATTTTTTTGTTTCAACCATGAAAAAACTGCTCCTTCTAGTAAAGCCAGGGTCTCCCGGTGTAAACCTTTGCTATGTATGAAGTCACAGTAATGTCTGGTAAAGCGCTGGTGCGCGAGTTAGTTCCAGTAAGTATTACCAGATGTCGCATTGAAACGAGGGGCTCTTTGCTGAATCGCGGTGATGAGATTCTCCGGTGATTTGCGAGCGCGTTCGGACCCGGTTTAGAATTCATACTTACCTGGCGTAGGGGACACCGTGATCAAGACGGCGGTTCCCCCAGAGCGAGGCCCTTCCATTGCACTGCGGTTGGGTTGACCTCTGCGATTATCCCTAATGTGGATAACTCGGACGCGTAATTTTTGGTAGTGGGGACTGCGTACGCGCCGTCCCCTTCATTTATCTATGATAAAACTAAATTATTTGAATAAGTGATGAAGCAAAGCTTGATAGATAAAGTAAAACTGACTTGTTATTAATCAAAATCAGTCCTTCAAGCAATATACAATACCACAATTTAAACAAGAAAATTACACTTGTTATATTTGGAAAAGAAACAACAAATTAATACATTATTATATACTTACCCTAAACTAAACTGAAAACGAATCTAAAAGCCCCTTGGTGGAAGAAAAAAGTGGCCAGTATATGCTGGCAGCATTGCCACGTTGAATGGCAATGCTAATTTTATGGCCAAAAAGTATTCCGGCCACCAGTCGCCTCCACCAAACGTTTGGCCAGGTCCTTATACAGTTCGAGAGCGGCCGGCCGCCACGGTCCTAAAGTCTCAACCCCAAATGGCATAAACATGTACCTACATCCATCGCCTAAACAGGTGCCAGTACGGTTCCACCAGGTATCTCCACTTTACATTAGAATTTCGGAGTTGAAAGTGTACGCATACAAAGTTGCGGGCACCAGGTGGCAACAGTTAGTTTAAGATAAGGAGTGATCACCTGCTGCAGCGGGTCGTGGTAGCAGGCAGCCAGCACGCGCGGCGTGCAGCAAGAGTACGGTGACACCGGTGGCATCACCTTACCGTCCGCGCCCGCCACTCTGCACAATGCACATACTGTATAACGCACATCTATTAGCTCCACACAATAATCAGCCTCTTATGTTCCCACTGGCACAGGCCTTCTCTCGGAGAGAGGATGGGCCCTCATCCACCATCCTGGCCCAGTGCTTGTTGGTGAAGGTCTTTGAACTTTTGCGGTTCTTGTACATACCGGTTTCCTCACGATGTTTTCCTTCACCGTTGTTGAGCGATGGCATCGAAACCGCACATAATTTATATAAGTAAGTATTATGGTACTATAAATAAATCATTGGTGCAGGGCTGAGAATAAAACCGGCTGTGCAAGTACCGTTCTTTATCGATCCTCAAATTTGACAGTTGAGATCGTCATATTCGATAAAATGCCATTTGTTCAGTACTCGCTATGATCGATTCTATGGAATTTTATCGAATTTGACGTCCGATAAAGAACGGTACTTGCACCCCTGGTGCCGTCAAATTGTTAAGCGCACATGCTACCGCTCGGCCATCATCGCTCTCTATTACCTTCACCTTGGAACGGACTACAGATGATGTAAATAAATAAAACACCTTTATAACAATCCTTGATTTTCGCCGTCATTTTTTGAATAATAATAATAGTAAATAAATTCGGAACATTTTTTCACACACGGTCATCTGACCCCAAACTAAGCAGAGCTTGTGATATGGCTGCCAGAGACTGATATACATACATTCATCATCATCATCATCATCATCATTTCAGCCGTAGGACGTCCACTGCTGGACATAGGCCTCCCCCATCGATCTCCAAAAGGGCCGGTTGGAAGCGGCCTGCATCCAGCGTTTCCCTGCGGTCTCTTTTAGGTCGTCTGTCCATCTTGTGGGTGGACGTCCTACGCTGCGCTTACCAGTCCGTGGTCTCCATTCCAGAACCTTTCGGCCCCATCGGCCATCTGTTCTGCGTGATATGTGCCCTGCCCACTGCCATTTCAACTTACTAATCCGGTGGGCTATGTCGGTGACTTTCGTTCGTCTACGGATCTCCTCATTTCGGATTCGATCTCGTAGAGAAACCCCGAGCATAGCCCTCTCCATAGCTCGTTGTGCGACTTTGAGCTTGCTTATGAGGCCCATAGTGAGAGACCACGTTTCAGTGCCGTATGTCATCACTGGTAACACACACTGGTCGAAGACTTTCGTCTTAAGGCACTGAGGTATTTTGGACGAGAAGGCGTTGCGTAGTTTACCGAACGCTGCCCAGCCGAGTTGGATTCGCCGATTGACCTCTTTCTTGAAGTTGGACCTACCTAGTTCGACGGTTTGTCCTAGGTAGACGTACGCGTCAACAGCTTCAAGAACTGAGTTCCCAACTGATACTGGGGCGGGCACAACATGGATATTTGACATAACCTTTGTCTTGTCCATGTTCATTTTCAGGCCCACCTGTTGGGAGACTCGATTGAGGCCTTCGAGCATCATGCTGAGATCTTCCATCGATTCTGCCATGACCACAATATCGTCGGCAAACCGAAGGTGAGTGATGTACTCGCCGTTGATGTTGATGCCGAGTCCTTGCCATTCCAGGAGCTTGAAGGCATCTTCCATTGTGGCAGTGAACAGTTTCGGAGAGATAACGTCTCCCTGTCTCACGCCTCTTCGCAATGGAATTGCCTTCGAACTCTGCTCCTGTACTCGGACCGACATGGTGGCGTTATTGTACAAACACTTCAACACTTCGACATACCGATAGTCAATACGGCATCGCTGGAGAGACTCGAGCACCGCCCATGTCTCGACCGAATCAAAGGCTTTCTCATAGTCCACAAACGCCAAACATAGTGGCAAGTTATGTTCTTCGGTCTTCTGTATAACTTGGCGTAGCGTGTGGATGTGGTCTATGGTACTATAGCCTTTTCGGAAACCGGCTTGTTCGATAGGCTGGAAGTCATCGAACCCGCGATCGAGACGATTCGTGATGACCCTCGAAAACAGCTTATAAACATGGCTCAGAAGCGAGATGGGTCTGTAATTCTTCAGCAAGGTTTTGTCACCTTTCTTAAAGAACAGCACCACCACGCCTCTGTTCCATGCTTCTGGCGTTATACCTTCGAGTAAGACAGAATTAAAGAGCTTCTGAAGGACTCTGAGTACCGGT
Organism: Agriopis aurantiaria; assembly: GCA_914767915.1. Lineage (NCBI taxonomy): Eukaryota > Metazoa > Arthropoda > Insecta > Lepidoptera > Geometridae > Agriopis > Agriopis aurantiaria. The sequence continues at coordinate 3,352,193 of OU611988.1, forward strand.
GTTCCACCCGCTTTCAGAAGCTCTGATGTGATTCCATCGTCCCCCGGCGCCTTGTTGTTCTTGAGCTGTTTCAGGGCCATCCTAATCTCGTACAGGCTGATGTCCGGGATATCTTCGGTATAGTGTCGGCTCAGCTTGGCTCTTGGGTCTTTGGCCGAGCTGCTCACAGGTTTAGCAACCGAAGTGTATAACTGTCCATAGAACCTTTCGATTTCCCCTAATACCTCGGCTTTGGTCGACGCTACACTACCATCTTCCCTCTTCAGCTTTGTCAGCTGGCTTTGCCCAATAGACATGTGTCTTGCAAACACTTTGGAGCCTTTGTTTTGCTCAATCGTCTCTTTAATACTGTTCGTATTAAAGGTACGTATGTCGTGCCGCAATGACTTCCAAATTTGTCTATTGAGCTGCCTATATGAGTCAGCGTCATCGGAACATTGTAGTTGTAACGAGCGTCGATCAGCCATGAGGTTGCGGGTATGGTCGGATAATTTTTGAGGTCTATCTGTGCGCCGGCCAGGTCTAAAAAACTTAGAACCTACCGCATGGACAGTTTCCACTAACCTGTTATTAATCTCATCCACGGAAGCAAAATTCTCCAGGCAATCAAAGCGATTAGACAGCTCGAGTTGAAAGCTCTCGGGGTTTTGAATATGGGCATGGTTCGGTCGGAGCGTGGACTTCATTAAGCGGGACCTCTCAATTTTAACGTTAATATTCAATGTGCCTCTTACTATTCGGTGATCACTACCGGTTTTCACCCTGTGAATCACAGAGACATCATTGAATATTTGTCTCTTGGTGGTCATAATGAAGTCTATCTCATTTCTCGTAGAACCATCGGGGCTCATCCAGGTCCATTTCCTGTGAGGCGGCTTCTGAAAGAAAGAGTTCATCATAAAAAGTCCCTCTTTCTCCAGAAAGTCGGCCAGCCTCTGTCCCCTAGGGTTCCGTTGCCCACAGCCAAATTTCCCCACTTTCAACTCATCATCACTTCTCTTGCCCAACTTCGCGTTAAAGTCCCCCATAACAACAGTGAAGTGGGTCTCGGACGTATGTATGGCTCTACTAATGTCCTCATACATAACCTCCACTTCATCATCTGGGTGTGACGAGGTCGGTGCGTATACCTGAATGACCTTCAACGAATATCTCTTGGATATTCTGAGTATTAGGTATACAACCCTGCTCGAAACACTGTCGATGGTGATAATGTTGTTAATGAGGGACTTGTGGATGAGAAAGCCGACACCACCTTGGGACTGTTGGTCGCCCTCCCGGTAGTAGAGTAGGTTACCGGATTTCAGGGTTATCGTGTCCTCGCCCTCTCTACGGACTTCGGATAAACCCAAGATATCCCAACGTACCCTACCCATTTCTTCTTCCAGCTCAACAATCTTCTCATCAGTCCTCATGGTGCGTATGTTGTGTGTTACCAGGGCCAGTCGTCGTCGTTGGGGTTGGTAGCCGAGCGTCTGCCGGGGATTCTTAGCACCCCTGGCCCCGCCGTTACCATGACCGCTACCGTAGCCAGGAATAGCGGGGCTGCCGGGGACTGGGGGCCTGGTCCTTTTTGTATTCATCATTGAAGGGGGGGATTGCCAATACTCGCCACGCTTGGCAGGCGGGTTGGCGAGCGCAGTCGGTGTTTTTATACTCAGAAGACGCTGCTGCCCGTCTTCTGGTTGATCCCTTAGCCGACTTCTACGGCACCCACGGGAAGAGAAGGGGGAGGTCTATTCTTAGGCCGGACCTCCACAGCACTCAATACATACATTGTATAGTTTTAAATACATACTAAAATAGATATTAATACCCAGATATAGAACAAACACAAATGTTCATCACACAAATGTTTGTCCTAGATGGGAATCGAACCCACGCCCCCAAGCTCAGAAGGCAGGTTCACTACTGGACCAACGGGCTAACAATTTCATTGATCAGCTGATATATCTATTCTTTTACTGGCTGAATAAACAAAAGAAAGTTGATTGAATCAGGCGTTACCTCAGATCAGACAAACAAGGGAAACATGTATTAGAACAAATATCGTTCCTGTTCAAATTTCTCAATTTTTATTAAAAATCGTTATACCGCTAAACCACTGTACGCAAAAAATAAATTTAGGTACGGCTCACATAACTTTTCACGCACACTAAGAAACTTGTAGCGACACCAATGAAATAACAATCAAAATCAATCAATCAATCTTGGTGTAGTAATATTTAATTTTTAAACTTTCGCGATTGATTACTGAATCTTGGTGTCTTCAAATCACGAGTGAATCGGTTTCTTCTAGGCAAGCGTGCTCCACCGTAGACCGTTCAACGCTTTATATCAGGCGAGTTGGCGGTCAAACGCAAGCCTATTATTTAAAAAAAAACATGCAATAAGAGGCGACAAGGTCGTCTGCTAAGTGACTTTGCCTAAAGGCATCAAGCCTCTTTTAGGCCAGATGTGTCTGCACCTTTGGGGAAGAAAGGTTCTTGAGTGGAAACCACGAACCAGAAGACGTAGCATAGGCCTCCAACTAGCTAGATGGACCGTCAACATCGTGAGTCGCTGGTACCCAGTAGATGCAGATGGCAGGTTGTTGTTTAGAGTGCAGTAGGTACTAAGGAGGCCTATGTTCAGCTGTGGACGTCTTTTGGCTGATGATAATGGGCGTTCACACCCGTCACGGCACCTTACAATATCTTACTTGTTTGTCTGATCTGCGGTTCATCACAAGATAAGTTAGGAAATAAGAAGCCAAATGCCGGCAGAGGATATTTAGCCAAGACCTCTAGTATAATAATCTTTGCCAAGACGTAATAATCAACTTGAGAACATTGACAATTATTGGGCACTTACTTGAGCACAAGCTCAGAGTCCTCGTTGAGGAAGTCCATGTTGATCCAGGGTATCTCGTGCCAGTCGCTCGGCACCTCCGCGCCGCAGCAACTCAGTTCTACCTGGAACATAGAATGCGACTAAACGTGTACGACGGAGCTACCATCGTATTCTCGCCGCAAAACTGACAGCTTCTGGTAGAAAAGTTTTAGTTCTATCAAATAAATATTCGGGACATTTTTGCAAACACGGTCATCTGACCCCAAACTAAGCAAAGCTTGTAATAATATGACTGCCAGAGACTGATATAGGTACATAATATATATTTTTAAATACATTAACACCCAGATGTAAAACAAACACAAATGTTCATCACATGAACACATGAATCACATGAATGTTTGTCTAGGTGGGAATCGAACCCACGCCCCCAAGCGCAGAAGGCAGGTTCACTACCAACTGGACCAACGGGGCTATATAATAAGCCTACTATTGAGATAAGTTGGTCACTGTACAGCGTTGACCACTGACACTAATTCTACTTGAACATCTCTGTAAAATCGTGGCCGCACATTGGAAACACTTGCATTTGGACCAGTCGTCGCAGTTGGCTTAGGTACTTTCAGTACCAATCCAAAAGTGGCGTTTCAGATTTCATAAACCCTCTAGACAGATGGACTACATAAAGCAGGAATAGAATCGTAGCCAAAGCAGTTTGTCATCCGACATTGAGATGGGCCGACGATATTGTTAAAATCGCAGTTCGTACCACAGCAAGAGAGAGTTCTATACACAGCAGTGGGATAAGGAAGGCTGTGGATGATGATGGTTATCCGTTTTGGAAAATTGATAGTAGGTGCCAGTGGGTTTTTCTCCACGTTTAACACAAAAACATTGATTACCTGCATAGTGTCTAAGAGTCTTTTCCAGAATGGTTCCGTAAGGTATTGCGATATTCCGTAGCAAAGCGACACGGACAACTCTCCCATCAACGCCTGAAGATATTTTCATTATTTAGTAAACTCAACGTTCGCACATGGAATAGTAAAAATGTGATTGCTGATTACTGACAATAGTTTACTGGAATGGTTTGAGGATGATCATCATAGTCATAAATTGTCCATTATGGTCATCATAGTGGTGGATTAGGGCCCCCTTCCCCTCTCTCTGAGAGAAGGCCTGCGTCCCAAGTGAGTTTTTTTATAATATATTTAATAATAGGCTTGCGTTTGACCGCCAACTCGCCCGATGTTAAGCGATAACATGATAGGCTGATATTGATTGATGTGTTTGTACCTACCTACATTTCGTTGAGTGTGAATGATATTTTTCAAACAGCGGTTGCAACCGCTGTTATTTTAGAGCTGGTACCATGATATAACTTGCTCATAATGATGAGTATTACAATGACCTTTCGACTCAGTCCCGCCGTTCCCAGTAAGCCTATAATAATATACCCAGTTGATATAAACAACCGTCCACTGTCGGTCGAGTTGACCCCTAGAAAAGTATGTAAAATAAACTTCGAACAAAATAAAATTAATGGAAGGGCTCAGAAGAAGCGCATTTTTGAAGATTACAAAGTGAGAGCCGGCGCTCACTTCGTTTCAGTCGGTCTCTAGCCGTAGGAAATGCAACACGAGACTATTGTTACATGATAACGAAACATCTGACAAAATTATGCCTTCGTGTGCTTTCCTGAAATGTACCTAAATACACAACAAAAAACCGCTATCTATTTTTTGTAACAAATGTATTGTACATAGTTATAATTAGGTGTATAAGTATATATATATATATGTCCGACGGTTTTGACTCGTTTTTAATGAGCAAGTTCAATGGTTATGGCCCGTCCATTAATTTTATTTTGGTCGAAGAAAAAAAAAGGGGGTAACTCAGCCGCACGCTCGAGTTTATTGCCACCGAGTTGACTCCTAACTTGTGCAATTGTCCGAATTTAATTCATCATCATCAGCCAGAAGACGTCCACTGCTGAACTAATTGCTGCCGAATTTAATTGCACAGTAGTATAACAACCGTGCAATCTGAATCAATAGGTAGGGTTTTCCAACAAACCCCAGCATTCCAGTAATGGCCATCACAGATGATAGATATATGGTACCTACCAGACGGCGCATAAAAACTGCGAGTGTGAGGGCAGAACAATATTTTTGCTAAAGTTAGAGAGAAAGAGAATTTCCGCATACTAAAATACCGTTTTCTGTGGCTGTGGTATAAAAGTCTGCGAGAGTAAAAGGAGAAGAATTTTTTACGCGTGTTAGAGAGAGAAGATTAAAAGTCCGTTGTCTGTGGTGGCCATAATCCTGAGAGAATGTACCTTCATAGTGGACCTGCAAGCCGCGTAGACCAATATCCCGTTGGCGGGCAGCAGGGTGCCGCTGATCATCCAGCTGATGCTGTACCGTGAGATGCGCGCCCAGTGCGGACACTTCAGCATCAGCGCCACGAGTCGGAGCCCGCCCGTGTAGTGCAGCTTCATGGCGTACGCTTGCAGGAGGATCAGCCCGTAGAGGAGGACCACTGTCACCTGACACCGGTTATCATTGTTAATTGTATCTACGAAGACTTGTCGCATCAGCCGCGCACGTTAGTTGCGTTCGTCAGACGCGCGCGGCTGCGACCAGCCGCGATGCACGGAAGTCTACCTATAATGTTATAAATGTAAAAGTTTGTGTAAATGTGCGTTTGTCCGCACTCAACTCTGCTACAGCTGAACAGATTTCTTTTGGAAGCAGTGAATACCTACTTACGTAAATAATCAAAGGAACAGTTTGGCGTTACTGTATATACGTACCACACCCATTGAAAAGCCACCACACAAGCACACCTATCAAGTGGTTGAAAACTCTAAAGCTAACATTGTATACCTGATGTATGTTCTTGAGCAGCAGCATGACCTTCATAGAGACGTTGTAAGTGAATATGACCATCCCGAGCGACACCACCAGCTGGCCAATCAGCAGCGCGCGCAGTACGCCCGCCAGTCGCGCGCGCCCATCCTTACTGAACACGAACACACCCCAAGCCATATGCCGGCATGTTGCTGGGGCATGCTACCTGCCACTGGAACGCATAATATTCCAGCATGTAATTAGTCACTGAATGTATAATTCCAGTGTGTTGCCGTAGCATATATGTTATACCACTGGAAACATGCCACCGTCTTGCTGGGGAATGCTACCACCCCTGGGTAGTGGACACACAATTTCATCAAAAATATTGTAGCAGAAAAATTATGTCTCGCAACCTTAGAATAACTATTATTCTAAGCTCGCAACACTTTAGCCGTATTAAGTTTTGAGATTCCGAGTTTCAGCTTCTTGCTTGCATTTGTAACAGAGATTATGTATGCGGTATGTTTAGAAGTGCCTCGAGTTGTTTCGAGACAAGGGTTCGCGGTGGCGGCCGTGTGCTCAACTTCGCATGGCTATATCGTGAGTAATCATGACCCCTGATAATATGCCGGAAGGAAATATAATTCCGGCGTGTCGCCTTGACATGTTACCACACTGTAAACATGCCAGCACGTTGCTGGGTTTGCTATACCTGCCACTGGAACGCATAAGCTATCCAAGGCATACAGGCACTTCATTCAGCGATAAGTTATAGATATGCCACCCAGCGAAAATGCCACCCTATAGGTACATAGTCTAACCCTACTTCGTTCTTAACCTACTTTATAATAAGGGTTACTATAGATCAGGTTCTTGTCAGGTTGAAGAAATCAATTCTTGCTCAGCATATTACATATTACCTATAACGGACGGAGCCATAACAGCTTCACTGACCTTTCAAGGAAACAAATCACGGACCTCCTAATTTACCTAATAGTTTCATTGGTTAAGTTTCTGTGTAAAAATGTATCAGGTACAATTCCAAAATATATTTTTGGATCCAAAGAAATACGCGCTTTTTCACTTTAATTGTAAGTGTTAAAATGACAAATGCATGACGGCGTGTTGTTATGACATAGAAATGACGCTGCAGATTTTTATTCATTAAAAAGTTTACATTAAACTGCTAGATTTCATAATCATAATCCTTTGGAGAATGAACAGCCGATAACCATTGAATTCCTATTTAAATGAGTATTTGGTCGTTAAATACGCAGCCAAGCAACGATTTGTTAACTTAACAACCCCAAAACCACTTCGATACTGTAGGCAAACAAAACCAAAACGCTTCTCCTTGTTAACATTAAATCCTTTAAATCATTCATTTGTTTTCTGACTAATGTCACTAATTTCAAAGCTAATTTCCTAGGAAATGTGTTTAGATTTTAATCGATTCCTCTTTAATCGAGAACTTAAATAAGTTCTAGTTAAGTAGAATTGCTAACTAGTAGTTAAGTCCGCCAGAATGGCGGGGAAACTCCCGGCTAAGAGGGAGAGGAAGAAAGTTAAAGTGAGCTGGAGTGATGACCTCAGTCATGACTCGGAGGAAGAAAGAGGTATTTTATAACTACTCTTCACTTTTAGCAGCTTATAGTTAAAATAAAACTGACCGCATTTAATTACATTCGCTACTACTGAACACAACAAAAAATAATAGGCTTGATAGTGAGCAGGTAGGTGCCTAATATACTGACTGTGGTGTTATGAAGACAGACATAACTAAGTAGGTAACTATTTATCTAACCTATACCTATACAAGAACCCTGGATACCTTATTTTTATCCCGGAAAATACGGAAACACTAATAATTCCCTGGTAAAACCGCTAGGCGCAACAAGTCTTCTATAAGTCGTGTTACGTAGGTATATCATCTTCCTACAAGTTGGTGAACGATTCCACGTGCCACTTTATATCATTCATGCATTGCGCTCGGTGTTCCAGAGAAGGAACGTCTGGCTCAGCTTGCCCGAGAGTTAGCTGAAGCCAGCAAAGCTCGTCCTCAGTACGAGCCCGAAGAGCTTGAAAAGCTCGTCGTCTACGTGCAGAGGATCACCACTCTCTACGACCTTCGCGACGAGGACTGGGAAGTCGAATGCTTACACATGATCAAGGAATGGTTTCTCGAGCCAAAAGCTCTGATTTTATCCGTCTATTTCAAAGGAGACAAAATAAAAGCGGTTCACGATATACCGCTGTCTCCTGTGTATGACTTAACGTATTTTTTAAGAAAGCCGGACTATGTCTTCAAAGCGGAAACTTTCCACGACGACATCATATTCGGGACGTTTGTCGATTCTGTGGAAGGAAACATGATACAAATGCTAGAACATGTTTATGCTCCGTATTTTTTTGCGGTCACCACCTGGCCCGACAGTGAGTACCTACACATACCTACTCATAACTATTTCTGGAACTGCCTACACATCAATTAAATAGCTACAAGAACACTAACTTTTCTTCTGTGTTTTCCGTTTTTTAGGTGTAAAAAGCGAGTTCTGCTCTCAGCTTCACACCTTTTTAGCAAAGTTAACTGACATGTATTACAAAATGCTCGGTTTGACGGTTCTGTACATACCTCGGGAAGGCCAACAACTTTCCTATGAAAAAGCCAGCCTCGATCGAGAGCTGGTTAAGAGGCTCGAAGGCGTAGTGGTCTACTGGACCCACCAAATCAAATCCTGCATAGAAGACCAGGCGTTTGTTGCTTCCCAGAAAGAGCTGCTGTGTCCGAGTGATGAATATGACTTCTGGATTTATAGACGTAAGCTTTCTTTTACTTGGCTTGGAAACAATTGTAAGCAACATGTTTAGCATAATGAAGCAAGAACGAGTATTTTATTTATTTATGTATTTTCAGATGAGAACCTAAACGCTCTGTTGTACCAGCTAAAGAATCCAGCAGTCAGACATATAACCAAAATCTTGGTGACCACTCATTCCACCTTCATCCACCAGTTCCAATCACTTTGCGACGATATCATCCAGAAAATATTGGAGGCTACTAAAAATATTGAATTTTTACAAGTCATCAAACAGCCCTGCGCTGTATTAGAATGCGTGGTCGACCCTGATGAAATAGCCACGCACATTCCGCAAATTATCAACCTCTTCAGATTTATCTGGCAGGAGTCTCCATACTATAACTCCGAGGCTCGCATCACAAACCTCTTCAAAGCCCTCAGCAACCAGATCATCATCCTTTGCAAGACTTACATAAAGCTGGATTATCTTTTTGACGGTATGACTAAAAAGGCGTTAGGAGAGTTCAGTAAATGCATAAGCTGCTGCAAGAAGTATCGGGAAATCTATGACATGATGGCCGAGGCTCATAACGAACTTAAACCTGGAAGCTGGGAGCTTGACACTGGATCTATCTTCAACTACATCGATTCTTTTGTGCAGAGGTGTTTTGATATGCTCGATGTGTGCAACTGCATGATTATTTTTGGAAGGTTAGTGTTTCAGATTCGTACCTATATCGTATTCGACATCGTTCCCATTTGTCAGTTCGGAAGACATTAAAAGATAATAAGAGCGGATTATGGTTGCACGCCCTACGGCCAGTTAAAGTGTAAACCAGCGACCTAATTAATGAAACGGGCAGATACTAGACGTATAGAGCTGAAGATCCAACTTAGGGACCTATTAGGAGATCCCTACGTCCTCAAAAATATGATAGGTACTTGAGATATTTACAGAAACTTTCTCCAATACCTTGTTTATCCAGGATTGACGAAATGGAGAATATAAGCAAGCCAATGTTTGGAGGCGCACGAGGAGAGTTGTTTGAGGGAAAGTGTGAACAGATTGAACACATGTTCCAGAATGCGTTGGATCACGTACGCGAGGTGGGTTATAGCTGTAACAACAAAATTTTAAGGCCGCTTTCTCGGTACAATAACGGCTGAAAGGCTGTGTTGTTTGTTTTTTCTTTTCTTCTAATAATAGGCTTGCGTTTGACCGCCAACTCGCCTGATGTAAAGTAACGATGCTGTCTACGATGGAGCACGCTTGCCTAGAAGAAACCGATTCACTCGTGATTTGAAGACACCAAGATTGTAACTACCGGGGAACACCCATTCAGGCAGCGCATTCCACAGACTAGCAGTACGCATAATAAAAGTGGAATCAAAACGCTTCGTACGGGTTTTCGGAATATCAACCATAAAGCGGTGTCGTTTTTTTGTGTCATTCCGATAGAAAAATGGGCAGGAGGGAATTAGATCATGCAGATCCGATGCACTCTCCGAAATGTATTCGATAAAAAACCGATAGACTTGCAACTTTACGCCGATGCTCAAGACTAAGGAGCTTAGTCTAAACCAGGGTTTCGTTGCTGATGAGCTTCTTGGCTCGCTTCTCAATAGACGCCAATAACGTCCCAAGCTGATACACATTTATTTTAAGTATGAACCATTCTCGACAGCAAGGGGTGGGGTGGCTCCATCGAAACAACAGCGCCTCCGCTCTGCTGTAGCTTTTAACCTTTTGCCCAACAAAGTCGATAACGCGGCCTTAATGGTTTGAAACCAGCTGGTTGAACATGTTTAGGTGGGACATACCATTCTGGACGTGCAGGCGCCTTCCTGGTACGACGACATTCTACACTTCAGGACTGTCATTAAGGATATTGAGGTATAGCCTGATTTTGTTAATGAGTCACTTTTAGCTAAACCTCACACCGTGACGCTTCAGTGGCGGCCGGGTAAAATTTTGACATTAGCAAATTAAAAGATCCACGACCAATATATTATAAGGCTCATAACTTTTGAACCGCTAGGCAGATTTATAATGTAAAGCAGCTAAAAACTAGCCCAATCAAACCTGCTTTCAAATAATAAAAGCTCATTCAAATCGGTTCAGCCATTTTGGAGAAAAATGTTAACAGACACATGTATCTTCTTTGTTGCGTTGTGGTTAAAAAGATTGCATGGTTTAGTTGTTTTTTTTTTTTACTATACTGCCAAACTAGACTTTCAGCACAGCGCACCGGTGTTAAAAAGAAAATAAAAGAAAGTTCAAGAGTACACTTACAAAAGTTTAGCTATTTTGTAGTCGAAGCTATTTGCAGTTGAACCGATTAATGTTCCTATTTTTCCTTGAGAATAGATCTTCAAGTGATCATCATTTTCAGATAATAATAGAGAACCTAGTGGAGACAGTGTTCGAAGGAGTGAACCACGTGGAGGAAGCGGTGGTGGCTCTATTCTCTCTCCACAACTACTCCAAAAGGAAGAACTTGAAGCGCATCTTTAAGAGGAAAACTGCTGAGGTGAGTAACTATAGACATAGCGATGTAATGAACGTGACACGGTACCATACCTGCGTCAGAAATCACAGATTATCTCAGCGTATTCTACATCTACACTTCTAGCTATTAATATTAAAGAGGTTAAGTTTGTGTGAATGAGGTAATCTCCGGAACTAGGTACCTACGTACTTACTGACCCGATAAAAAAATCTTACCTACACTACAGTCCAGCCGCTCTGAGAGAATGCGTCTGACAGCTGCAATAATACCTATTGTAAAAACCAGCTATCTACAACATTCAAAAAGCTAGTAAAAGTGATCAGAATGTACTGTTTTCGTTCAGCTTTTTACAATGTTATTGCAACTTGGGTAAGGATTGGTATGGATTGATATACCGTGGTTCCACTTCCCAAGGTGTGGGCGATGTTCAGCGACGAGGTCCAGGAGGTGAAGAAGGATATGGTTGCCTCCCGCAGCCAACACCCGGCGATCCTGCCGTCGTTCGCGGGCCGAGCGGTCGTGCTCAAGATGAGGAAGAATCGGCTGGTTTACTTGAAGAAGGTAAGATGTGGCTACTAACATATGTAAAAGAACCTTAATCTTCACAAAAGCGATAAAACTTAGAAACAATTACTTATCCGCAAGGAGTAAGGAACCTTGTGTGAACCTGCATTAAGCGGAATGAGCTACCACATGCAGCATTTCCGAGTAACTATAACATAAAAAGGCCGAAAATCTGTGATGCCCCTGGTGTTACAAGTATCTATAGGCGAAGGCGATCGCTTACAATCAAGCGGCCCGTTAGCTTGTGTGTCAAATAATTCTTTGTACTTCATTCTAGTATATGTTTATCTATGATAGAAGTGAATCTTAATAATATTATAAATGTGAAAAGTTTGTTGGTTTGTTTGTTCCTCTTTCACGCAGCAACAGAGCAACGGATCGACCTGATTTTTTTCATGGGCATAGTTCAAAGGCCGGAGTGACATAGGCTACTTTTCATCATCATCAACACTACTACAATTTTTCATCACTACGCGGGTGAAACCGCGGGGCGCAGTTAGTTATAAATATATGACCTTTGTTTCCAGGTGATGACGGACGCATCTGTGTGGCTGATGCCGTGCAGCAACTCGGAGGATGTGATCGTGCACGTGAACAGACTCATGGGGGCCATTGATGTTGCCATCAGGGAGCTCTTTATATCTTGGACGGTACTCGATCCATACCTGTGGACGTAGACGAGAAAAGCGGAAAGGAATGAAGCGGCGAAACTGTCACCCGTCTCCGACACGTTATGTACATTTTTCGTGTACAATAATTTGCCGCTCATCTCTTCACCGTCGTGGTGAACACCAGCAAGGGCGTAGCCTTGTTTCCTGAGGACTACAATCTAGGCATCTTCAGGCTAGAGTGAATAGATCGCTTACCATCAGGCGAATTAGTGGCCAAACGTAGACCTATTCGACATAAAACCGGATTTTGTCTAGGGGGCAATGTTGCCAAATGTAACGTTGAGCACTCCAAACTAGCGCTTACCCACAGCCAGATTGGACTGCCCGTACCTGGCTACGCCCTTGACACAGCCTTCTTCTATTCAGTGCTTTTACTGCAAGCAGAGAAAATGTTGATTCTGGTTTTTCTTACCTTTTCTTAGGTTCAGGGTTACTGAATGACGTCATCGTACATACCGTTGCTGGGTTTTTAACTTTTTAAACAAATAAATTGATTGCCCTAGCATCTATGACGAGAAATAACACGTGTTAAATTAGCTTATCGTGAGTTTATCCATGAGAGGTTAAAATATTAAACTTCCACGTGACACGTAAATTTTTGACTTTGTTATCTGCAGCACAACGTAGACGAGAAATCTGGCGCTGGTCTGAACAAGACCCTGATGCGGAAGAGCGCCGAAAACCCTGGCTTGATGGAGTGCAACATTGACGGGTGAGTTAAGCATCACTACTCCAGGAGTACGAGCGAGATCGTAAGGACAGGGTTACACGCAACGGTGGTTGGTACCTACTAAGTCGAAAGGATGTCATATTGGTACGATACTTATCATTATAAACTTCTTTTACAACACATTTGCTCAAAAAGTGCACTTACGAAGCCTGTATACATCGTTCGAAAGTTAAACATTACGATCATACAACGGAGCGTGCGGTAATGAATTTTACCGCACGCTCCGTTGTATAGCACCGTGCGTGTACTTTACAGTATTTTTTTAATTTCCATTTTTTGTTTTTTTCTCGCAAATGTGTTGTAAAATGTTGTATGGCACACGTGCGGATTGGTTATTACAAACTCGTGACTATAGTAAGTGGTTACATTCGTCTACTCGTTTGTAATAACCAACTTACCGCACTTGTATCATAAATAACTATTACAATGGGATCGACCCTGAAAGCCTGAAAATAATATTAGATGACGCATTGAAAAAAAAAATTTACACTCATCGAAAGATGTGGAACAGTTGAATTTTTAAAAGATTTAGGGGGCGTACCACGACCTTTAAACATTCTTATATTAATCTTACACTGAGGTTTGTCTCATTCTCTCGGCTAATGAGAGAGCAAGACAAAACATAATGTAAGATTAATTTAAGAATGTTTTTGAGGTGGTGGCACGCCAAGCTTGGTTCCATTATCCTAGTAAAAGTGGTTCATATTGACACAGTGACCTACTTTCGGCTTATTACCACCGCTCAATGTAACCCTGTATAGACCGAACTCCACCGTATACTGTTACTTGGTTTCAGGAACATCCTGGACCTGTTTAAGGAAGCAGCTCATTGGGAGAATCTCGGAATGGATATCCCGATGCATGCTTACACGGTATGGTTTTTGTATATTTAATATGCAAGACGACAGTAAGACTGAGAATCATTGAAACGATGATTATAAAATATTGACATAGGTTTAAAATTAATTCAAAAAAAGGGATTGTCTGTAAAGTCGGTTTACGGACGATAATAACGCTTAGGCCGATCGTGCCTCCCTATCGCTTGTTCCGCGCTCTCGCTTGCACGCGCGGCTCAGGCGGAACGTGACAATTTTTCGTGCGAGCAGCCGGCGTTCATCGATTTATAAGACGTTATCACGTCAAAAACCTTTTTTTATATATTATAAACAAGCTTGAGTCTTTTGATAAATAAAATACATCAATTCGTCATGATAAATGAAACGACAATAAGAGTGAATGACGTCACGATGATAAAAACATTCCATTTTCAAGTTCGCAGAAAGTTAAGGGGGCTTACGGCCAACTGCTTACGCGGTATCAAACTAACGTGAAAACCGCGCATTTCGGAAACGTTGACGCGCCCAGATAAGGTTTGCGGTCGCGCAACATTTTTTTCATCACCTAAACTGGATATAGCATTAAGTGAAGATAGCCTCAAGGCCTAAGGCCTAAGGCCTCAGTTCTGTTAATATGGAGTCTTTAAGATTGTGACGTCATAAGCAGGCGCCATCGCCGCGAGTGTTTTTGGTGCGAATTCATAATTAGTCGAAAAATAAGTATTATAAATTTTTTGTGATTACTATTTCTGCAGAAATAAGTTGTTTTATGGAAGTAGTACCTAGTAGACGCATAAGGACAAAAAACAAGCTATGAAAAATTTGTCACTATAGGTATCTATAGTTGTCAGTAAAGTTATTTATTTTTGGTTTATTTTATAGTTGTGTGCTTATAATTACTAACAGCCAGACTCCCTCATTAATGTTAGTGTAATCTGCACTCTTGCGCAGGTGTTCGTAAAAAGCAAAACAGTGATTTACGTGTACGAAAGCGTCCTAGCTGTTGTGAAGGGATATAACAAGATCTTGGACTCACTGTCTGACGAGGAAAGACTGCTTTTCAAGCCTTTGACTGCGGTAAGTGTGACTGCTATATGTAAAATATACAAATTACAAGACTAAGCCAAGTTAAGGCGGGCTTTTGGGCAAAACTGGGCTAGGTATTTTTTAATTTGGTGCAGGCAAACTTGTCCCAGCACTGGGTCATAATGGTGTATTATCGCCCGCCCTCTCTTTGAGGCCTGTTTTCCAGCAGTGGGAAAGTAAACTAACTGATATTAATGAATGAAAAAAAATGTCTCTGCCTAAATGAGTTGTGTTGCACTTACACCATTTTTTTGTTGTTATTTGTACATTACGTCATTGATTAATAACTTTTGCTCGTTTTCACTAACCACGAACAAGGCAACGCCTAAAGCCTTGGCCAAACCAACGCGTTCAGCTCGCGTCCGCGGTGGCGTGCGCAGTGGCGATCAGTTGTTGTGTACTTGTTGTGTACGAACTTGAGCGACGTGTTCACATCGATGCCTGCCGCGGCGTCCGGTGCAGCGTCTGCACGCGGCGGTGGCGATCAGATCGCGCTTGTTACGTTAGGACGCTGCACGCAGCTATTATATGTTGAGGAAAACTGTGTTTTTTAGTGGAAACGGAAGAAATTATAAATGAAATACCCATCCAATACCCATTGTTGTTTACTACTCTGGCACAATATCTTCGCACATGATTACTTATTCATACATTATTAGAAATAGGCTGTTTTCATTCCCACCTCAAGTTCACTTCTTGTTCCTCTTCGTCTTCAATAATAGCAGACAGATGTAAACCTTCTTCAATTTCACTAGTATCTGTATCAGACAGCATTGTAGTGAACGCCTGACTAAGGCGACAGTGTGGACAACTTTTGCACGCGCAGTAATCGCCACCGTGCACGCCGCCACCGCGGACGCGATCTGAACGCGTTGGTTTGGCCTAGGCTTTACTAAGGAACTCCTAAGCAGAATCTTAATCGTAATCTTCTGTTTCACCAATCCAATTTTGATAGGTAATTTCTAAGCAAAGATTTGCCAAAATTTTTGAAAGTTATCCATGGTTTTAATGTGAGTTAGCGAGCGCGACGAGGCACCCCCGAATCGATGGAGTAATATGAATTTAGGTGACGCCTAGTTTGGTGAATTGTTTTTTTGCCCTAGGCAACTCCTAAATATTTTGGCATCTGATTTAGTCGACTCGTAGGGTTAGTGTAACTTTTTCTGTACCTCTAGGGTCCTCTCCGAAAACGTCAAATGAAGCTCAGTGGGGGAGCGATGCCCATTGATCCTCATGAGATTAATGAATCCGCAATTAAAGCTTCAATTATGTGTTTACCACAGATCAGAGTTATTATAAAGTTTTTGCTGAATATTAGTAATAGTAAAAAAAGTAAGTGAATATTAGTATTAGTAGTAGTTACAAGATAATATTTTGTACAATAATCAATATAATTAATAACAAACGAAATGACATGAAAGTAATGTTTATGAGATAATATTAATCGAATATCACATTTAATGAAAACTCTTAAATATTAATAAAGCTGATATCACATTTTATTAAAATTTAAGTAATAATAATTAGACCCTATAATAGTAGGTGCATAATATCAAGGAAGATAGACTAAGAGGAAAGCCAATAGCGGAACATTAGAGCGAAGCTCGGAAATTTGCCTAAAAACGGTACGAACTTAGATGGCGCCGTAATTTGAGCGTTATATAGGTTGTCTCGAACTTCCGTAAGCGCTGCAGTCAGATAATGTACGAAAGGGTTCTACAAATTACCGTAGCGCTAGTGTGTTGCGAAACTTGACTGCGATACTAGCGCTTCGGTAATTTGTAGAACCCTTTCGTACGCTATCTGACTGCAGCGCTTACGGAAGTACGAGACAACCTATATAACGCTCAAATTACGGCGCCATCTAAGTTCGTACCGTTTTTAGGCAAATTTCCGAGCTACGCTCTAATGTTCCGGTATTGTCTTTCCTCTTAGTCTATGTTCCTTGATAATATGGAAGAAATAAATAATCAATCCTTTTTTTGGTTCAAAGTTTACAAAAATAAGGTTCAATCATTTATAACAATAAATGCATAAGTACATACATAACTCTCAATTTAAAAACCGACTTCAATATTAGTAAATAGATACGCAATAAAGTTTACTTGGATGATATATTTTTCCAGTTACTTTGATTTAAAAACAACACTACTGAACCGATTTTGATGAAATTTCTATTGGACCAATCTGAAAATATATTATTTGAAATAAAAAAAGAACATCGGTTTATAAATGAGGAGTTCTGAGGTAACAAAAAAAACAAATTGAGAACCTTTGTTTTGAGATTGAGATCCTTTTTTAAAATCAGTTAAAAATATAATAACTTGTTGATTATGTCCTAATAGTCTACAACAGTAACATTACGAATGCCTAAAATGAGGCAATAAAAGTACCATTTAATCACAAAAATTAAAAGCTGTTACGACTCTGATTCTGAAATCATTCAAATTAACTACTCTAACCATGAAGGGTAATGCTATGAAGGGTAATGAACCCGAAAAAGGTACAAAAATAGGAATCCTATACCATATTACGTATAGACAAGCAAGAATGTCGAACAACAAAAATTACAGCTAAGCTTTGGCGACACTTGACGCATCGTTTGCTTTTGCGTTTGAAAATTCGTCTGTATATAACACGACATAGGGTTCACATGTCATGACATGGCATGCCACTTCTTCGCCGGCGTAACGCCCGCGTCACATGTCATCAGCGTCAGACTTCAGCATAAACTTGTGAATAAACATACATCTAAATGGCCATTCATATCTGAAATTTCGATCATTTTGAGACAGCACGGGCAAGGAGACTTGGTCCCTGTGGCATTGAACGTCTGGGTCTCATCAAATATATCATCTTCATCATCATCTATCACTATTGTTTCAGTACTAGCTCCCTCTCTTGGTATTGTTGTGTTATTATCAAAGAATCTAAGACACTCATCTAGATGTAACTCTATTGGTTTATCTATTTTCTCTCCGCAACATGGACACTTTTGGATAAAGGTTTCTTTGCTAGTACCGGGTTCTGATTTGATATCTAATGGTTTGAATTCATCATTAATTGCTATAGTTTCCATGTTAGAAACTCGTTCTGCAGGTATTGTAGTATTGTTGACAAAGAATTCTAGGCATTTGTCAAGATGTGATTCAATCGGCATGTTTACTTTGTCTCCACAACTAGGGCATACTTGGGATGAATCTTCTCTGCTGGTAATTTTAGTATGAATATCTGTTTTGCATTTATAAGGTGGAATGGCTTGTATGCTTCCATAATTGGTTTTCAATTTGGTCTTATTATCATTTTCAATCTTAATGTCTTGTTTTAGTTTCACATTAGGATATTGTTGTACATCTCCCAAATCTTTTGATTTTCTTATATCAATTGTTTTCACATTATTTGCTAGAGCTGGTGTTTCTTGTATGGAATCTTTACTCAATTTCTCAATAATATCTTTGTTAAGGCACTCATCTAAATGTTTATTTATATCATTGCTATAAACTTTAGCATTGCAACTAGGACAATCAACGAAAATATTGACTGGTGACACTTTGCTATTTTGGCCAACTATAACAGCTTTCAATTTCGTACTGTCACTCGATTGAGATATCATAAATTCTTCTCCATAAACATCTTTAAGAATAGAACTAGCATTGATTTTGAAATAATCATCAATTTTTTTTACTTTCTTAGGAGGAGATTCGCCATGTACAGAATTACTTTTGTGTTTAATCAAATTGGATCCATTTATAGGTTTAACAGAGATACTTTTTGCGCCAGAAATAGATGGTAATTGTTTGTTCACCCAAACATTTCGTACTGTTTCTACCACAGAAGTAGAGTTGGTCCTTTTTCTACCTAAATCTACAAGATTTCTGACCTCTGGTGATTTGATACAAGCAGGCACTCCGGTACTCACATTTATGCTAGTGATAGCATCATTATTGTTATGGATATATTTAGTGATATCGGCATTTGTTTTTCTTTTGACAGGTTTTTTGGTAGGTTTTTGTGGTTTTTCCGGTTCCTTGATTTTGATAAAGGTTCCGCCACACATTTTTGCGTGCCTTGCCCACCAGCGGTAGTGAGGGCCAGGGGCACGGTTTGTTATGGAACGGACAACTCCAAAGTAAGGCTTCATGTTTTGGCATCTCCCATTACAGCGCCACCAATGTTTTAAGTATAATTCCACCTGGAAGATTGTTGATGTTATAGATTTTTTGCTGGTAATGCTTTTAATTGTATCATAGTCGGTTGGGATAGCTAAATAGGCTGTTTTATTTAATTTAGTACCACATCCTGCCTAATTTTAAACAAAGTCGCAAACAAGGTTGGATCATGCTTGCCTCGATGGAACTTTTCGGTGACGCTTTCTGTGCGTATAATAATTAAAGAATTTAAAAAAATTATAGCATTTAAAATGAAAAATTTGGGAAAATATATAGAGTACATAATATCTATTGTAATATTATGTTCATTATAGAGCAAAGTTAAAATTTATCAAGTGTCCCGCCCCCTCCTGGGCGAGCTTCACCCCTCCGCACCTCTGAAAGTGTCCTCAACGTTTTTTTTAAACAGTTTTAAAGAAACCCGTACACAATACATAAACAGTGTGTAGGAATCAAATCATCCTTGATAAATATACTATCTACTCTCAATACATGAGATATCACTTAGCTTCTGCACAATCAGCAACTGAATATAATTATTTTGGTATTGGTATTCAATTATGTTTAGATCAGAGATGAAATGAATAGCTGTTTAGCCGGTTACCAGACACTGAATATCCATCCTTGAATTCGCACAGCCGAATATCCGGCCGCCGGATATCCAGATGAACATTGCCCAATTGGCGAATTGTCGAGTAAGCTCGCGTAAGAGGCACATGAATGATCGGGCGGGCTCAAGTGAATTTGGGTATATTCTGTTATGAGCGAAGCTAGCAACATTAGCAAGTGTTTTGACTTTTTAAACATTTGTGATTTAAACACATGTTTTAAATGTTTATCAGGACTAACACAACGGCCACAAACACTGTCATTGTAACTAGGTCGAAATGTCGAGCGAAAAGTAGGTACCTATTTTCATTGATTCTTTAATTGATTGCAAACACAATCACTTGAGCTTATTGTAAATGTGCTATTGTAGTTTAAGCATATTAAAAATGTTTTTTTGTTGTAAAATGAAAATATGGTGATTATAAATTGTCGTGCGGATGAAATGAAATATCAAAATTTGATATTTCTTAAATAAATGAATAAACAGTATCCAGTGTAAGTGAATACTCACTTATTATCCGGTATCGGGCCGGATTGTAAAATTAGGCCAGACAGGCCGGATAACACATAGTTACTGAGTATCCATTCCATCTCTAGTTTAGATAGTAGAATAATAGTGTTTCGGCTTTGGGAGAATTTCCATTAAACCCAGTATTTTATAAAAGGTTAACTTACTTCATCATGGAAGTCATGGTAAATACTGATATTGAGACCAGCAGCTCTGTTGATTCTGTGCATGTGAGCCTGAAAGTTGGGCCCGTGTCCATCTCTGTCACAATCATTGTTTGTGATAAAAAGGTAGGCATGGATCATCTCATGTAGAAGGGTTTCAATGAGATCCTTTCGTGGGCGAAGCTTGAGTAAAGGCTCACTTAGAGCAATGTCACAGAGACCACCCCTGCCTTCATAACTGTTGATATTCGAAAACATTAATAATAGTTTGTTTGGTTATTTGATAGGTAGTAGATAATAGATGTAGGGATTACTTGTCTTTTTGGCAAAGAATATCAATGAAGACATGTTTTTGTAGAACAGTTCACAAGAAATACTCACCTACAAACTCCAGCAGAAGAATACATCCTCTTACTCCATCGCACAACGGCCCGGCCCCTTAATTTAGTCCAGAAGAATAACTCATTGAAATGAACAAATAAATTGTGAACATTAGGAGTCGGGTCTATCAGTTCTAGTTCTGGGTCGGCTAAATTCATTTTTGTGCATATAAACGTTACGCATATATGGATAGTGGATGTCACAAACTGCAGGTAGATTAGGAAAGTATTGTTATTTGCATAAACCACTGAAATCAGATCACAAATCCTAAATAATAATCACAACAATGCAGTGGTAATCCACAACAGAAAGTTCAAAATAACAAATAAAACAAAGAGAATATAAATACTAAATAAAATAAAAGAAAAAACAAATTCAATTTATTTGAATTTGTAATGGTTTTGTTCATGAAAAACTTCTTGACATTTTTTTTTCCTTAAAATTTTCATGACCTTGGATTCAATGTCCTTTAGTCGTAATATTAAACAGTTTACATTGTCTTAATAGCGTCAATCAAGTCATAGTCACAGTCAGAGTCAAGCTAAGTAAGTTGGGGTCAAGACAAACTCATGCCCCTGTAGAGTGGTGGAGACTTTACAAGAGGCTCCTATGGAGTTTTGGAAACAACATGAAAAGACACATTTCACCTCGTTATATCACTTTCCCACACTCGAGCACGTTTACAAGCACCTAATGAATAAGAATTCACCATAACACAGTAACACTCGAAAATACACAAGTTTAGGAAAATAATCCAACGAGCCGACATGTTTTTCCACGTTGGCGCCAAAACTCACTTCTTGACATGCGTGACGTGCAGACGCCTGACGGACGTGACGTTCTTGTTGCCTGTACAAGTTTGTCAATGTCAACTAGACATAGACAAGCGCTAGCACTAAGAGAAACTATAACTGGCCAAGAGCATGTCGAGACACGCATAAGGTAGGGTTCCGTGGCCGTGGCTTCATGACCTTATTTGTGAATGTATGTTTTTTCCGTAATCTCTTTTGTTATTTAATCTCAGGGCCGAGATTTTGCTGCCATTTTCAGCTGCTATTGATGTGATTAAAAAGACGTTTTATTTGAAACATAATAGTGCTTAAAACATACGCAAATAAATTTCATGCCCTTGGCAACACTAAACAGTTTTGAAATGGCGTTGTTATTTTTCTGTTTTCTTTTAATTTTGTGAATAAGTATAGGAGTTATAGGACTATGAGGAAACGTAAAAATAATCAGCTGTTCTATACATTTTGTTGATGGTGAATGTGTCATTTTTAGTAATAGCTTTTTATTTTTTCGCGATTTCAGCGTTATTCCCAAAAGGTGGATTATACATTTCACAATGAGAGAGAAGTTCAATGACTTTCTTTCACATAGTAACTGCGTTCATTGTAACCCTTGAAAATTGTGCATACATTCTACAGTAGGATACCATATATTATGCACATGTGTAGCTGTATGTAGGCTGCTATTAGCAGCCTACAAAATAGCAGTAGGATATGCTATTATGCTGCTATTCTGATTTCTGTAATGTTTTGATCATAACAAACATCTTTTACAGGCATGTGAAAAGAAAGTACAACCAGGAATATCGAAACTAACTTGGACTTCTACTATGTCTGATGCATATATTGCTGATTGTGTTAGTCAGATTGGAGAGGTAATTTTTACTTACGACTTTATAATATAATTTTAAACGTAACAGTTCCGTAACGTAACTATTTAAAGTTAGTTAATAAATGAGTTAGTAGTAGTAATAAGTTAGTTTAGCACATAACAGTGTGAACTTAACTGAAGGTGAGCTATTAGAGAAGGGTAGGTTACAATTCTGTTCTGAAAATACGATTTTGGTAAGTATAATTATGTAAACTTGACATTGACTCCACAGATCACGGACACGGTCGTCGGTCACGGACTATGAAAATAATTTTTGTATGCATGCCATGCATACAACATGCACATTACATGCATTTTGGGTCGTATGTTACGACTAATTTGACGACTACCACTTCGCTTTATTGTTTTTGTCCATTTCTTACTTACTATTCCAGTCGTAAATTGGAACAGTTTAAGCGGCATTCCACAATAAATAGATGTACATAGATAAGTATAACCTTATCCTTATGCTAGATTCTAATAAGATTGAAAAACGATTTCAGCTGCAAGATTTTTTGACCACATACAAGAATTGCAATGTAAACCTAGTTAAAATTATGGAAAAAATATGCGATACACCCCTTATTGAGTTTGTCAACTACAATGTCTTCGAAATACAAGTTCTCAGGCAGTTGATTCGTAAGATGGAGCAAACAGCAGTTAATAAAATCTTAGAGATGTATAAAGAAATTATAACGTATCTTGTCATTGTGTATGAAGGGTTTGAGGCACAAATTACACAGGTAATTACTCGTAGCAGCTTAGTTAACTTTATTTTCTCATAACACTTGTCATTTAAATAAGATTACATTACATCGCTTAACATTTTTGTATTCATTTTTATAAAATGTAGATGGCAGAACACTGGATCAAATATGTTAGAAAGTTTGACCGGCTCATGGAAGATGCCTTAAGACTTACTATTAAAGCCACAATGCAAAATGTGTATAAATGTGTTCATGGAGACGGTATGTGTTTTTTTCTAAAGTATGTTTGGCTGTGTGGCATGCCAACTCACTAACCTCGGCAAATCCAATAAATATTAAATTAAATATATTTATTAAATCGCTGCCGCTAATGGCACACTCTGCCTTCGATAAACCTGGTTTTGCTGAGGTGCGTGAGTTAGCACGCCACAGCTGTCAAAATGTTATCAATATTATATCCTTGCTATGGACGAGATAAAGTAGAAAGAAATCATTCAAGTCTTGACGGCAATTTATCAGGCATTGATTGACTCACCTAATGTGTGTCTAGCTTAAGCTTTGTTTTGGCCTACATTTTCGCGTTCATCCATTCAAGGATAATTATGATTTATCCACAGCCTATCGAACACTTTTTTGTCTGTCGCAACAGTAATGTAGGTACTACTAACTATCAAAGCATTTTTTTTTTTCATTTACCAAATAATGACAATTTTCAGGTACTATGGCACCGGCGCCTCTAATTAACATGAATTTATATCTATCTGGTACAGATATTATTCATATTCCAAGTAAATTCGAAATTCGAGACACATTCAATACGGCTCTTGATGAAATAGTTCATATAGTGAGCACGATTCCGAGAATCTTTGAAAAATTTGGATTGCCTGCTGGCGGATTAAAACGGTTTTTCGAATCAATTCAAGTAGACTCGGATTGTAACAAGCTGCAATCTTTGATTGATACTGGTTAGTTAATCAACTTTTTTAACGCCAAGCTGGTATGATTAAGTTATTTTTTGCAGAGAATCTAGAATTAATTACACTTAAGTCATGAACCCGTAATTGTTTCAGAGATTGAATACAACATTAGCCTGATAAACGAGCACATTCGGATGTGGGATCCATATACCCATATTTGGAAGGTGGATAAACCTACTTTTTTGGCAAATTATCGTGATGAGCGGCATAAAGCTGCTGAATTTGATGAACTGATTATAAATTACAGTGAGTTGGCTAATACTGTCCAAATACAGGAGACTGTTAACCAGGTACCTACCTGCTTAGTTTTATTAACCTACTTACAAAAAGGAGGTTCTCCATTCGACTGTTTTCTGTATGTTACGCGATATATCTTCCCCGCGATGTCTATTTCAATCGTAATTTTTCTATTGAATAGACTATATCTTAAGCCGGATATGAACCCGTTTATTGCATTATTGAATCGGTAATGAAATCGGTACTTATTTTTTTGTGAAAATGGATTAACATTTTTGTGACTTAGAAAATTAATAAATTAATTTATCAAGAATGGCAGTGATATCATGCAGCAGTGATAATAAAATATCAATTTTAAACTAAAACTTATTGTAGATCCACTTCATCACTCTGAATTCAAGTGAATTGAAGAAATCAATCATCGCTCACTGCTTAGTGTGGCAGACCAAGTTAGGAGAACTATTGAGGAAAATTACAGAGGCTGATATCGACGTGGTTTACGCATATGTTGAAAAAAGTAGTGAAGACGCTATGAGGGTATGATTAATTATATTGGATAATCACTAATTCATATTTGCTTTAATAGTTATCTTGTGAATAACAATAGAAACTAGAAAAATTGATATTTAGTTCAACTGTTTGTATTATACTATATATTTGATTTGTAGATGCCAGCAGATTTGAAAGAGCTCGCTTCTTCTATGGCGATATATGAACGTTTGTTAATAGAAATATCTGATATGGAGAAAACATTCCCTCCCATAACGGACCAAATGCAAACTCTGGGTAAATAAGTTTTTTTAACTTAGTTATGAATATCTGCATTAGATAACAGATCTATTAAGAGTAGAGTGTATTATTATTATGTGTATATTATATTTCATATCACAATAAAATTATTCGCATAAGTGAAGGTACACTAATGATGTGTGATATATTATTGCTGTCATAACTTAGCACCATAAACCAATATTTGCTTATGCGGTTATGCCATTCTTCCTGGTAACAATGGTAATGATATGATACCATTGCGTGAAATTGGCAAGAGCCAATTGCATGCGTTCGTATTACTTCGTATCCTGTAGCTCTGGAAACTGGCTAAAATGTAATTGAAGAACTAAGAACAATTTTTCTTTTCGGTTTGTAGCAAAATTTGAAGTAGAAGTGAGTTCTGACATGGTGACACGACATGAAAATATACCAGCCCTATGGCAGGACTATTTATTCTTATTGGACGAAGCTAAGAAACTTTTAGAACAGAATAAAGACAGATTTAAAGCTGAGTTGTTGGAACAAGCTGAGGTAATAATTTTTAGATACTTTTAATTTATAAGCTTATAAAAAAAAACTAGGTACATTAATTTATGAGCTTATTTTAAGTGAAACATATCTGTATATTATTTGCATTCATAGGTATTCAAAGAAGCTGCTAAAGAATTTTGTGATAATTTCTACGAGACAATGCCTATTAGCTCTGAAATTAGTGGGAAAGATGCACTTTCACAATTGAAAGCTTTTAGAGAACAGTTAAATGCATTAAGGGCTCAAGAACAAGCAATCCGAGATGGACTTGCCGTTTTCAATTTAACGTAATAGACTGATTTGTGATACTTATTTATTCTCTAGCTATAACAACTACTATACCATTTTTGTAGTGTCATTTTATTATACCTTTAAACTAAATCTTCACATCATAACATAACATTATCCACCATTTTAGTTAGTTATTGTTCGTAGTTAGAAATCAAAAAGGATGTGTATTTAGTATTAAATTGGATCACCATCGGTTAAAATAAATCCGCAATTAGCAAGCAGCTTCTCATTGCGTCAACTTTGATTTATTTTATTAAAAATATTACTTGCTTTAAATACGGAATCAGGCTGAAATTATTATGTTTGATAGGACTCCAGTGAATCTCGATCTAGCGAAGATGGAGAAGGAGCTGGAGAAGCTGGAGGAAGTGTGGGGGCTGGTGTTCCAGTGGGAAGAGTCCTGGGAGAAATACAAGACACAGACTTTCTGGGAGATGGAAACGGACGAGATGGAAGAAAACGTCATGTTTTTGTTTAGGTAGGTAGGTCCAGTTGTGTACCTACATACTTATCTATGCTTAAATGTTTGATGAGTTGTGAATGGTGAAAAATATTTTCATCTAGTTATCAAGGTGCAATTTTTTTTGTCCGTGGATTAGCTTGCAGCTTTCAAGGTCATCTGCAAGAATTGTATCCTATAAAATATATATTATATTATTATTTTGATTTACTGTATTTAACACAACATTTCATCTCGTATTTATTAATTGAGTATAAATTAATAGGAGGAGGCCTATGTCCAGCAGTGGACGTCCTATGGCTGAAATGATGATGATGATGATGATGATTTATTTATCATTTATCTCAGGAACTTCAATCGACTCTCTCGTCAGCTAAAGGAAAAAGGCTGGGACATCATAGATACGACTAGAGTGAAAGTTGACGCCTTCCGTCGGACTCTACCACTCATTAGAGATCTGAAAAATCCATGCATGAGAGAGCGACACTGGGATAGAATTAAAGAGCTTATGGGAGTGTAAGTGAAAACGACTAAGTTATTAAAAGCGGTTTTTAAAGTTTACTATTTAAATATTTGTCGTACGTATCGCAAATAGAGCAAGTACTAATTAGTAGAATATTTAATTTATATACATTTGACACAAATTCTATGAAATAAACTTTTTCATAACTTTTTTCTTGTGTTTTATACTTACATATCTTACAAGAATTATGATAAGACAATACATCAGCCGTTCAGTGTGGAGGTTAAAGGAGAGGCCTATGTTCAGCAGTGGACGTCTTCTGGCTGATGATGATGATGATGATGATGAATACATCATCACTATTTATTATAGCTGCATCCCACAGTTTCACCCACGTTATATACTTCCTTGGAGGAACCTCCTTGGTAGCGACAGCAAGTACAGCAACTCCCTTTGACTTAGATGACAATTTCTTTTTCTATGATGTAATAAAATATGTCCATATTATAATTATAAGACTTCAATTCTTGCCGTTGCCGTTCCGTTCTTCATAAATTATTTTTCGTGAATTTTTTATTCAGCTATTCGGCGCGAAGAGGAATCCAATAAATCAAAGATCATGAATATCGGTCCAGCCTTTCTTGAGTTTTAAAGGGTGTAACATACAAGACAGAAGTTTTATATAACTAGCTGATACCCGCTAATTCTTACGCGTAGAGCTCGGCCTTCGGCCTCGCCACTATGACACTATCACCTAGACACGAGAGTTATTTATGTATTAGACAAATAATAATATATTATATGTTAATGTTCAAAATATTAATGTTTTAATACTATTTATTCAGTGAATTTGACCAAAATTCAGAAGATTTTAAACTTGAAGTTATAATGAGACTTAATTTCCAAGCGTATGCGGAGGAAATAGCAGAAATATCCAATGCTGCTACAATGGAATTGAATATTGAAAATGGCTTAAAAGCCATCAGAGAACTTTGGAAGAATACTTGTTACGAAATGTCGCATCATAAAGGAGAAATGTATAAAATTAAAAACGTTGAAGACGTTATGCAGGTTAGATGAATAATTAAAATTAAAAGGTTTTCTTATAATTATCAGTTACCTTCTTTCAGTCAAAGACAAAATATCAGTGCCTTTACCTTCATCCATAACATCAGTTAAATAACATAGGTACTTTATCTTTTTTGCTAATTTTTTGCCTTTCAATCCAATAAGTTTATGTGTTTGCACACTATTGTCGTGGGCAAGGTTGTAGGCACATCTAAGTATTTATTTTTATGTTAATTCATTGGATTCAATTTCTTGATGATTAGTTTTTGGAAGATCACCAAGTGCAACTGTCGTCAATGAAATCTACGAAGTATGTTGAACCATTTATAAAAGAAGTAGATTATTGGGAAAAATCCTTGGGTTACGTCGCCGAGTGTATTGAGGTACAGTTTTTCCATTCATATTTCTATTGTTATATTCTTGTTGAGTAGGTAGTTAAGAAAATTACGTAATTTCAAAACCTTGTCATCAGATTGCTCTGCAAGTGCAAAGACGATATTTGTATTTGGAAAATATTTTTAGTGGCGAAGACATAAGAAAACAATTACCCGCGGAAGTAAAAATTTTCGATAATCTTAGCGCAGACTGGACTGATATAACGTTCAAGTAAGACTACTATTCCTGTCACATAACAATATTTGGACTATCACATACTTCTATTTAATCCCGGACAAATTAACGTTCTCTGTAGGAGAGTGGGTACAACCTATGCATACTTCTTAAGACACAAGTTCCAGGATTATAATAGACTTAATTTTTTTACCTCTAAATTGTGATTTATATAATTATTGAATCACATTACTCGGACAATAGATATCCACTTGACAAGTTTATTAATCATAATATTTATCACCTTCTAGCATGCACAAAGGGGCAAATGCCATAGAAGCATGTCTTTATAAACCAGCCCCATATGTTTTCAACAAACTTAACAATATGGTGGATAATTTGGACGGAATATTAAGAGCATTAGAGAAGTATCTTGAAACTAAACGGGAACTTTTCCCTAGATTTTATTTTATATCAAACGATGACATGTTAGAGATTCTTGGAAATTCAAAGAAACCACAACTAATCCAAGTTCATCTGAAGAAATTATTTGATAACGTCAATAAAATAAGAATCGATAAAGTAAGCACGTGATAATTACATTATGCAGGTTGTTGCGTATCTTGTGTCTGACCCGCGACTCCCGCGAGGGTTGCTATTCAGTGCCAATTATTATAATTATTTTACGAAACTAATAAAAATATCTCCAATAATGTGGCTGTTAAATGGGCAAGCTTTCAAACAATTGAAAATGTGAACGCGACACCACAAAACATGACAGTTGCTATGCTACAAGCCGCGTTTGCGGTATGTTATCAGTTTCAAAAAATTGGGTTATTTTTAGGGAAACGATTGATTTATTAGTCGAAATGATCAATATTTGGAATTATCATATTAAGGTGTTTTATTTTTATAATTTTGTTTGAATGCCTAATGGAGCAATTTTATGCCCTTTGCGGGTCGGAGAAGAGTTACGAAACAGCCTGTATATACAAATCAATTTATATATTTTAATATTGTGCAAATTAATCATATGAGGCTTAGATAATAGTACTCAACTACTCGCATAATATTCCACACAATACAGTCATATTCTAGGAATTTCTCGCAAACAGTTAGCTAGATCATTTGTCTGGGTCTGCAAGTTCACACTACTGACATTCAAAGTGACATTAGTTTGTTAAGCTTGAAAAATAACCCTAAAAATACGACTAGCTGATAATGTGCTGATAATTATGTTTTTTTTTCCACGTCGGTACCAAAACTTTACTACTGAGGTAACCGTAGGGCTGCCAATTTTTTGAAAAAGAACATAGTTTGGTATAATAATATTATGTAGGTAGAGGTAAGAAGAAAATAATGTGAACAGTGAGATGTCACCCACCCAAGTACCGACCGCGCCCGACGTTGCTTCACTTCGGTGATCTTACGAGAACCGGTGGTGAACATAAATTTGACACCGACTCGCAGTTGGCCATTATTTATTATTTGTTGTTATACTTTAGAATGTGTACTATAATCATGTCAAGTTTGACGCTTGTACGTATTACCGTGTTTACATCAGAGCTAATACAAAAACACGTTAAAAAATACTTTTGTTGTATGGGGAGTCACTTTCGTTTTACATTTTGAGTTTTTTATTACTATCCGCCGTAGCATTACGTATTCTATGAAAATTCGACTGGCTACATATCTATTACGGTTCTAAAGATAATAGCCGATAATAGGTAAGACAGACGTACAGACAGACAGACAGACGGACAGACATCGTAGGCTTAGTAATAGGGACTTGTTTTTTCCTTTTGGGTACGGAACCCTAGAAAGAATTTAAATAATTTGTTTGTCACTTGACCTGACAGCATAGACTATAATAATATAGATGCTTGACAGAGTTGACAGTGTGCTTTCTAGGGTGTTTGGGCAAGTCTGATTCCCACTCCCGGCGACGGCCAAGCCCACGGAACACTATTACTCGCCAAGCCGAGGTTCGTACCTTCGAGGTGCTCTTGTGCTAGTCGCCCAAAACTTAAAGCACCAAGATAAGCCGAACCAGCGAAATAAAACTTTATTTCGCTGTGCCACACTCTGCGTTCGCTAGCTAGTCCGGTCAAGCTGTAGAGGCCAAAAGCCCAACATTACAATTTACAAGTCAGTATAAAAAAAAATACAGTGTGCTTCATAAACTCATGTGATGTTCATGGTGTGCTTAGTGCTTGACTTGACACTTGACATGACAGGCAGCAGCAAAGAGTAAATAAGGCTAGCACCATGAACGTAGTATCTATGGACAGCGTGAAAACTTGAACAGCGTGGTCATTTTATGTTGGTGTGCGTATCTAGAACTGCTTGAGTGTGCGTGAGTAGGGAAGTGACTGCTAGCGCAGATCTATCGATAAAAAGGTTCCCAAATGTAGTATTTTAAAATGTTTTTATACAAATATAC
Organism: Agriopis aurantiaria; assembly: GCA_914767915.1. Taxonomy (NCBI): domain Eukaryota; kingdom Metazoa; phylum Arthropoda; class Insecta; order Lepidoptera; family Geometridae; genus Agriopis; species Agriopis aurantiaria. Next base: position 3,383,065 of record OU611988.1, read on the forward strand.
AATTATTATACAAATCACAAAATACAATTTACTGCAAATTTATTACAAAATACAATTTACTACAAACTTTTTAAAAATTAAATTTTAGAGGTCATCCAAGTAGCCGAATACGTTGCTTCTTGGTAATTAACAGTAATTTGCCACCGAATTGCACTTGCCCATTTTTTGTTGTTGTTATACTTTAGAGTGTGTACTATAATCATGATAAGTTTGACGCTTGTACGTATTACCGTTTCTACACTAGAGCAAAAACAAAATGCGTTTAAATAATACGTTTGTTGTATCCCGCCCGGACCCCACTTTAGTTCTTACATTTTGACTTTATTATTATTTCTTAGTTAACGCCGTAACATTACGTCATATTCTGTGAAAATCCCAACTGGCTGTCTATTACGGTTCGAAAGATACAGCCGTTGATAGGTTGGGCTGACGTACAGACATACATCGTAGGCTTAGTAAATAATAGGGTCCTAATTTTCCCCTTTGGATTCGGAACCCTAAAAATCTATTTGATGGAACACAGCTTAAACCCAGCTAAGTAGTCTATCGTTACGAAATCTCATCATTATCCGTTCAGCCGTTGCAGAATAAGAAATAACAGTCAAGGTTTAATTTAATATGTATAAATTTAATATGTAGGATATACGCAAGAGTACCTATGTTTAGTTAAAGTTTTAAATGTGCGGTGGTACATCACTAGCAGGAATACGTAAAACAATGCATCTAATTATCTTAAATTAAAGCTTTAATTTATAACTATTTATCACTACGTGGTAGTTATATGACGACTAAGATGTATATGTTTTAAGTGAAATGAATATTTTGCTTTGAAACTGGTTATTTTACGTAATAAATGCTACAAAAGACTTACGTGTGAAATGATAATTCTGGATCTTTTACTCCTCCTTTAGTTGTTCTTGATGGGCAAAACACAGCACAACACGATATAATGTCACTATGTAAATGAGTATTCAGTCTTTACAGCGATATTTCTGTTTAATTTACCTTTTAAGTATGACGCGTCGCAATGTTATGGCCTACAAGTCGCTCAAAAGTGGACACCGAGTGCGAGGTTGCCAATCTTCCAATAGCTCTCTTGTGTACTCTACGTTACGATCCATGTAACAAAAAGAGAAACATGACAGTGTGTTGACACAACGAACGTCGGAGCGGCAACGCCGCATGGCTCGGTCTATTATGATACTTAGTTTAAGGCTAGCACTATAATCAAAAATCAACTATAAGTATAATGTGCTCTATGGCTAGCACGCACTGGCACGCACGAGGCCTCGCAAGGTGCAAAATAAAAACAAATGGAAATCTGAAATAAACACAAACAAACGAAAATTTTAATATTTTTGTGGCAAAGGTTCTTTAATACTAATAGTGCTTAAATGAAATCTAGCACAGTGCTTACGAAGACTGATCTCGACAGAACTTTTTTCGTTCCGATGAAACGCATGGTAAGTTCTACCAGTAATTATTGCTACGGGCGAATATCTCCCGGTTTACCAGTGAATGAGGCCTCAATTATCTTGGTTCATGGCCTCAATAATTTACCTATTTTTGGTAGTAAATGCTTATTTACTAGAAACTGTGCTGCTTTATCTACTAACTCAAAGTTTAACTAGATTAACAAACAATCTACAACAACAAAAACACCGTCTGTGTTTTCAAACACCTAACCTAATTCCCATTTTACAGGATGCGATAATAGACTTCGCGAAAACCGCAAAAAATGAATTCTCTATGAAGAAACGAATGTGTGATAACAATCTCTACGTACTACAGAGGACCAGACATAATACATTTCATTACTCACTTTTTGGCAAACAGAACTGGGTGGTCATGTTCTCGCTGGCATGCCGCAAGGCATTGTACAGTCATGACTGGGACAAACTCTTGTACATGCTGAAAAAAGTCCCTAAATGGAAGTTCAGTGTCACAGAGAAATGTCTAGTCTTTGATGCAATATACATTCGGGTAAGATTTATCTACCTATTCAACTTCTCTAGATTCTAAAACTAGTACCAAAAGCTTAAACCATCCAGTAGCACTTACTTAAATGCTACTTGCCTTCGCTTACTCTTTATAATATAAAACCGAAATTGTTGTCCACCTATGTAAAATACTAGCGGTTCGCCCCAGCTTCGCACGGGTATAAATTATAGCCTATGTCACCTGGGGATAGGGTCGCTTCCCAACAGTGAAAGAATTTTTCAAATCAGTTCAGTAGTTTCAGAGCCTATTCAATGCAAACAAACAATCAAATCTTTCCTCTTTATGATATTAGTATAGATACTTTATTCAGGGGACTTACGGCCAACGCGGTCTCAAACTAACGTTAAAACCGCGCAGTTCGGAAAATCACGCGAACGCGCCCAGATACAGTTTGCAGTTGCCCACCATTTTTCATCACCTAAATTGGATTGCTTTAACAGCTAGCCGTCAGACCCCACCCCAGGATAAACAAAAATAGTACTAGAGTTTTTTCACAAACTAATTTAGTTTAAGGTTCTTTATGGATCGTGTTGTCTGGAAATAAATTCTTTGGGACCGTTCATTAATCACGAGGCTTGAAGGGGGGGGGGGTTAAAAATGCAAAATAAAACATCACGTGATTAATGGACGGCCCCTTTTGGTATTGTTTTTTAATCAACTTTTGTAAATGTAAAATTTCAGTATCTGACTCTGCTGCTGATGTATCACCCGTCATCACAAGCCCAGGGGCTGCTGTGTGAGTACCTGCACATGGCGCTCGGCTGCCGGAGCGATCAGGACAAGAAGGCGTTACTAAAAATCTTATTACATCTGCCTAAGAGACTCCCCCGACCCTATTATTTGCTTAGTAAGAGGTATGCAGGAGAAGATTCTGACTAATGGCTAGTCGCGAAAATGGACTAGCAAAATATGCTGAGTTTGATGGGCAAAGTACGGTACCAAAGTTTTAATATGAAGTATTAAAGAATATTTTCTATATAAATCTAGGTACTTCAAGGTACAATCATACCTCAGTATTTCTGCATGTTTAAGTAGAAAATAATACTACCTACTAAGTAGATGTACAGTGCGACATAAAAGAGTAGAAAATAATGAGGATGGTGGCATCCTTATTATTTTCTACAAGCTGTTTTAGTGTGGTATTTATTTGCAATAGTGGTATCGTAAATAAATACCACACAAAACAGCTTGTGAGGTATATTGAACACTGTTCAGTGAATAATCCAATGGGTTCTTTATTTTAAGCTTTTAAAACAACATACTAGTGTTTTTTTTTATGTTTGACAGATAACAATGTTAGCTCTGGGGGCTTAGTCCCAGATTTGATTGTTTACGAAAACTTTTTTCGTTAACGTATTGTTCCATACATTTTAGTAAAGCGCCTCCAGCGGAAACGCGGAGAAACTAAAATCGGCGGTATAGATTGCTTCACTCTAATACGAAAAAAGTTTTCGAATACCTTTCGGCCCAGCAATGTATGGAATAAAACGTAAACGAAAAAAGTTTTCGAAAACTATCAAATCTGGGACTAAGCCCCCTGTTTCTACTCTTTTATGTCACACTGTGGACTTTTTATTTTTATATGAGTGGTATTTAAATTTTGTGTAAATACAAGGATGCACAAAACTTTAGCGACACTTTAGCAGGTTGGCACATCCGATTTGCAAAATATTTGCTGAGCAACAAAGCCGACCTGAAACAAATACTTTTACTATTTATATTCTGCTGCCCAGCTTCGATTGTCATCTACCATAACATGTTCGGGTCCAGCTCAGCACTATTCAGTTTTCGTTCTGCTCCCAATTGTCATTTACTACTGAAGCAATGTTGATTTGATTTGATCAATCGACATAACCATTTTAAGTAGATTTATGCTGACCTGCACAAGTGTGCTTAAACAGAAAAGAGATATTTACTCATCATTGTGAAAAACTTTTACAATGTATCCAACCCTGAAACGCGACAAAAATGCTAGTTTTTTATTCAATTTCATTGAGTGTGAATGCCGCTTTTCTATGGAACAGCTGATTTTTGTCAGGGTTAGTCCCATGGAAACAGTTGTGTTCATAATGATGAGTAAAATGACCTCCTTTCAGCTAAGTACTACTTTCTTTTAACCCTGTATAAATAGTAATGTGTAGACTTTGTGTACATCATTGTGTGAGCTGTAATAGTTCATTTGAATTTGTACTTTTTAGTTGTGCAGTTTTAAATGAGGCTGTGATTTCTTATAATGAAAAACGGTAATAAAATGTTTCATAAAAAAAATATGTTTTCTTTTACATCAAAATTGGCCATAAAATTATACACTGCAATCTGTTTATTCTCTAACATGTTTCATCATGTTGGAATATCATGTAGCCCCGTTGGTCCAGTTGGTAGTGATGCCTTCTGAGCTTGGGAGCGTGGGTTCGATTCCCACCTACGACAAACATTCATGTGACGAACATTTGTTTTTGTTCTATATCTGGGTGTTAATATTTATTTAAGTATCTATTTAAAACTATATATGTATGTATGTCAGTCAAGTTTTGCTTAGTTTGGGGTCAGATGACCGTGTGTGCAAAAATGTTCCGAATATTATTTGTTTATATAACATATTTTTTTTCAAAACTACACCACATACTCTATCTATTCTTTAATTCCTTTCAATCCAAGAGAATAGAGGATAATCTTGTAGCCAAAGGCCGCCTGATGTCGCACTAGTTTTTAGTTCATTTTTTTTGTATGTCATTTCTGAGAAGTATGTGACCAATAAGGACTATCTAACTGATGATTTTCAGAATTCCCTCGGCCTCCCTGTTGCCAAAGCGATGATGTCTGAAGACGGGGAGTGCATTGAGTGGAAGTATAACTTGATTCTGGATGGACCAGCAGAGGCGTGGCTGTTGGGCCTGGAACATACCATGAGGATTGTACTTCGGGATGTGAGAATATTTTATTCTTTCATAATCTAATTGATTTGATGTAGTGACTCCATAGGGCGTGGTCTTCGGACCACAAAAGACACCATTTCTCATGGCATTGCGAACTCATACAAATCATGCATCTCGATACTGCTAAGACAAACCGTATGGAGTTGACAATAAAGTTCATAAGTAATGGTGCTAGCCAGATTTTCTGAAATAATGCTTAATCTTTAATTTTTATGAGGGTTGTCATTTATTGGTCACAGCACAGGTTGTGTTAGCGGTATGGTTATCAGTGCAACCCAGCTTCACTAGGTCCCTATATCATCTGTTGTATTTCAGCATTTAATTCTCACCCGTGCTGCGTTGAGGAAATGTCGGTACGCGAGGGAACAGTGGATCGACGATTGGCCCGGGCAGCTGGGTATCACTTGCAGTAAGGTACCTACGTTCAAACTACATCCTTGGCATTTGTAGATTTAGGGTATTTACGCCACTGGACATTTGTACAGTTAAATATTTTTTTAAGATCGTTTGGACATTTGTAAAATTGCCATTATGAGAAATTTTAGTATTTTGAGTTTTGGTCTTTGTGAGACTTGTGTCATTATACGATTAAGGTTTATATTGGTTCGTCGATGAATAACATTTTCTGAAAACATAATGTTGACAAAATATCATAATCTTAAAACACTATAGGTATCTGTAAATCATCTTATTCTCTAAACACCATATTCGCAAAACAATATTCTCAAAATATTATTTTTGTGATTTAGTACATGTTCTTGTGAGTGTACTGTTAGTAACGATACTTTTTGAAACAGGGCATATAAACCGTTTTATGGTAGCATACAAGATACATCCATTTCTATTCAGTTTTTTTATCCATCGGCTATTCTAATCTGTAATCTACTATAGATATGAATATCATTAAATACCTGGCGACGCCCTTAGGTACTCTTTGGCCCTTAGTTAGAGTACAAAGATACTACCAAAGGTACTATAAAACCCTAGATACAATGGACAACAGATTGCACGCGCACTCTCTGCCGCTGCGACATAATGCAAGAGAAGAAACCTTTGAAAAAGTTGCGCAAAAAGCAGAATGTGATCCTGAGTACTCTACAATTGATGTCTAGAAAAGACATTAAGAAGATCCTCAGGTGTAAAGTAAACGCACTTTGCGTTATTGAGATCCATTCGCGAGATACAGTGGACAGGATGTATAAATTGGGTGAGTGAAATACCTTTCAGTTTTTGATTTGTGCGAAGCTTTCAGCTGTGTTGATTGTACCTATTAATAAATAAAAACGCAGGGATTTTATTGTTCTTTGTACTTTTTTACATTATTACTTGTATGATTTTAAAGAATCGGGCATTAATTAAATTTTCTTTAATTTGTAGACATTTTGTGTGCTTGTGTTAGTGTAGCACAAGGAGGTCATATAGGTCAACTGCTTATTCTCATATTCACGTTGTAGGTTGCATGAATGTGCAGGCATTTGAATGGTTCTCTCAACTGAAGTTCTACTGGGATAGAGAGCGTGAAGATTGCTACATCAGACAGACAAACACTAATTCTATCTACACATATGAGTATATTGGGAACTCTGGACGGCTTGTAATCACACCACTTACAGACAGGTACAGCGTTCAAACAGTAACATTTGAGCAGTAATGATGATGATGAATGTAAAGAATTCAAAGCTTATGTAGATGTGAGAGTTGCTGATGATAGGCTGTTCGTATAATAATAATCAGTCTTATCTAGTAACGAGTTGAAAGCTTTGGTTAGATAGCCCAAAATTTAGGTTAGAACGAAAAGAGAAGAGACAAAAGCTTCACTTAGACATAGGAATATGCCTAATTTATCCATAACGTGTTAATTAGGTTTTGACTATACGTCTTTTGTCCTAAATTTCAGATGCTACATAACCCTGACGACAGCTCTACATTTGTTCCGCGGCGGCAGTCCTCAAGGCCCTGCCGGCACGGGCAAGACAGAGACGACTAAAGACCTGGGGCGAGCGCTGGCGAGATGGGTGGTGGTCACCAACTGTTCAGACGGCTTGGATTACAAGTCTATGGCCAAATGCTATGCCGGTAAGTCATACTTGCTGTGGTGTGGCAACAGCCTCAAAAATATATTAACATACATCCCTCCAATGTTTTTCATTAACCGTTTTTGAGCGATGGCATCGAAACTGCACATTATTTACTTAGGTAGCAAATAAGTTATTGGTGCAGGGCCGGCGATCGACTAACGCCAGATTGTAAAGCGCACATGCTACCGCACGGCCACCATCGCTCAAATTAAGAAGAAAAATAATAGAAAGAAGAGTATTTTAAAGCGAATATATGGATTCAGGCATCGCCCAGAGCGGGTGCTGGGGGTGTTTCGACGAGTTCAACCGCATCAACATCGAGGTGCTGTCGGTGGTGGCTCAGCAGATCCTGGCCGTGTTGCTCGCACTGTCGCTCTTTCAGAAGAAGTTCTGGTTCGAGGGCTCAGAGATAAAGCTCGACGCTAACTGTGGCATCTTCATTACCATGAATCCTGGGTGAGTAGTGGTCTTGGCCTTAGATAAACATGGAAAATCATAGGTCAGGTAAACATTAGGCAACGTACCCATACTACGTAACCCATTTTTAGCCCCCTCTCCCCCAAGTATATGCCAATACCAAGATTTAGACCAAGCGTGGTATTTTGGCGTATGGCATTTGTTATTGGAGAATCAATAGTCATTCAATTCGCGCCTAAAATTGGCCCACTCGAAAAAGAAGTAAGCTGAAATAAACATTTGGTTTACGGCGGGGTAAAGGATGAGCAGTCAAATGGTTATTGGTTATTTCGTCATTGCGCACGTCAGCCAGCAGATGTGCGTGTGCGTTGCTAAGGCTATATCAATGTGCGACGCTATATGTTACACATACAAGCACGAAGGTATTTTTTCATAAACCAAATTTGAATAAACCATGTAAAACATTAGATAAAATGCTAATGATACTTGTATATAACACAGGGGTGGATCCAGGATTTCATTTTGGGGGAGCCCATCCAGACAAGGTGCACCTGAATCAAATCGAAAAGTTGAGTCGAATGTATGGCATGGCCCCCATGGCCCGCCAATGATATAACATTGAAAAAAAATTAAATGTACATTTTAATCTTCACTTTATTATAGTTTAAATTGCGCTGGTATCGGAAAATGACTGACTTATGTCAAAATTTAAGTGTGTGACACCTTTGTACTGGCCTCTTGAGTCACCACCACATACTTAAGCAGAACACCTGACGCTGCTTAAAACTTCTGATATAGCTGAAAATGGCCTCAATATCATCTCATTTCAGCCATAGGACGTTAAGCGGCCTGCATCCAGCGTTTCCCTGCGGTATCTTTCAGGTCGTCTGTCCCTCTTGCAGGCGGACGTTCTACGCTGCGCCTAGTAAATTATCTTTGGCTGCGCTTACGGGTCCGTGGTCTTCATTCCAGACCCTTTCGGCCATCTGTTCTGCGTAAAATGTGCCCTGCCCATTGCCATTTCAATATTACTATAATGATGGGCTACTCAAGTTAGACAATCATTACTATTGTTTCCAGTTACGCTGGGCGCACGGAGCTGCCGGACAACTTGAAGTCTATGTTCCGTCCGATCGCCATGTGCGTGCCAGATTCACTCACCATCGCTGAAAACACGCTCTTTTCGGATGGATTTACTGCCTACAAACTCAATGCGAAGAAGGTAAACTCTACGTCGACGTCTAAAATCTGTATGTCATTAATTTTTTTTTTTTTAATTTTTTTTTCTCCACGGACTCCTTGGTCCGTGCCTTTTGTCAACTTTTAATTATTTTTTTTAACTATATCTGGTGTTACATAAAAATTTCTGGTGTTACATAATTTGCGACATTCCAGGTGTTCACTCTATACGAGCTGGCGATGCAGCAGCTGTCCAAGCAGGACCACTACGACTTCGGTCTGCGGTCCATGGTGGCGCTGCTGAGATACGCGGGCGTCAAGCGACGCGCTTACCCTCACTTACCCGAGCAAGAGGTTAGTTGCGTTTATTTTTGTGTTTTAGGGTTCCGTACACAAAGGGTACAAACAGGACCCTATTACTAAGCCTACGATGTCTGTCTGTCTGTTTGTCTGTCTGTCTGTCCGTCTGTCCTACCTATTAACGGCTGTATCTTTCGAACCGTAGATAGATAGACAGTTGAAATTTTCCCAGAATATGTAACAGTGGATTAACTAACAAATAATAAAAAAGTCTAAAAGTAAAAAAAGGAAGGGCTCCAAACAACAAACATATTTTTTTAACGTATTTTTGTATTAACTCTAATGTAAAACGGTAATTATTCAATATTATAGCAGTTGTCCGTAAGGCCCCAGAAACGGTTTGCGGTCGCGTGATTTTCCAACTGAGCGGATTTTACGTTAGTATGGTGCCGCAATAGCAGTTGTCCGTAAGGCCGCAGTACAGTATTTGTTCTCCCCAGGAGCTAAGCAGAAGGCAAATATTGCTGTTTGAAATTTTGCATTTACTGCTTTACATTTAGTATTCATAGTACCCACGGGATATTTATTTATTATTATTATTCTATTGCAAAATCCTATAATTGTATGTATTTGTTTTCAAAGTCCGAGTTAGCATTTTTACTAACAATATTTTAGCAGTTGTTTAGTATGCAATAATAACTGTTCCTACTTGAACAGTTATTACTGTCATAATATATGTCGGAGTGGGGACTAACTAGAAATTTTTAAAAAGTGCAAAACCGCTGGCCGTACCGACCATCGGCTCTGCTGTGTTAATAATTACTCATTATCTAACCATCTAACCATAATTCAATATGCAAAGCTAACTAAAAGGGTTGAGAACACCAAATTGAAATCACTGGCTAAGCTATAGCGATTGAACTATCTATCTAGCTATTTTATCAACACTCAAAGCTAAATGCAATTATTTAAAACGCTCACTGGAATTAACTTTGAAATAAAAGCAGAAAAGAACAGTGGAAAAGCAAGTTATTTTATTTGAATATAGCTAGGATCTACTCACAATGTATTCACCTCGAAGCACCAGCACAAAGTGAGCTCGAATCGCTAGGTCCAATCGTTCGTCACCGCCTTTTCGCGCGCCTACCAAAATGATGGAGAAGTTTCACAGGATGTGTGTAGGCGGCGCTAGTGGCGGCTTGGAAACTATTAAAACTAGCTATTCAAATTACAATCACTAAGCAGAAGGCTTTTATAATTAGTTAATAGAATTATGAAGCTAATTTACAGTCAATAAACCAATGTTATCACCACAGAAGAGAAAAATTTTTCGTTTAAAATAGAACGGCTGTCAAGGCATTTTTGCAAGAAATCCGTTGTAGCCAGTTGCACACATGTAAACGAAACGTCATAATATAACTACATAGGAAGGAATGCAATAATTCGTCAAGATTATTATTAATCCAAAAGGTTATGAACGCCATTTTGTTAAAGTTTAAAACTGACCTTCTCGTGGTGCAATACGGTTCAGTTCCCTGTACATTTTGCGCAATTATTTCGGTAAATGCTGCTATTCCAAAAAAACTGCACGATTTTTGTGCAGTTCAAAAAACTAGTATGAGTTCAACAGTCCTTAACGTAAATTTATCTACGACATAGTTAAAATAGTTCCAAATTAAACTGCACGATAAGCACGAGGGTTAAAATAATTTAGCTAAGAGTTTTTCATCGATTTTGCTTTTTTTATTTAACAAAACTAGTGTATTAATTCATGTGCTTGTGTAATAATATTGAATTATTATCCGTTAAATAAGATTAAGGCAAATTCGTAGGTTTGCGTGAGTGTAGGCAAACAATGGGAAGTGCAAATGTGATTTTTTTGTTTTGCCCCAAAACTCCATAGAAACTTGATTAAAAAGTTTCCATGACCTTACTAGGTCATGATTTGACCATGATATTGACGTAGGCTATGTTTAGAATTCGTTTTATGTGACTTTAAATGGGTAGAAAAATAAATATATTACTTGATACGGTTAAATGCTATTTTCGTGAGGAGCCATTAAAAAAAAAACCTCATCCTAAAATTTAGAATGTGGTATCACAGCTAGTGATGGGAAAGTTTTGTGTGCAGTTTTAATTTTATCGATAATCTTAATAGGCATGATGACTATTTTTTTTTATTACCTCATAAAAAAGCTGATCATAAATAGAGCACATCATCGAAAACAAAATAAAAATTAGTTCAAACATAAATGAGATATAAACATTTTAATTTCGTGCTAGACAGAGAGCGCACTATACTGAGCCGTGACGTCACACCTCAGGAGCGCCATACAAATGCTGTACTAACACACGCTTTGCGAGAAATGAATAGAGCATCCCCTCTCTATCCCCACCTAAAACTTTAAACACTCATATCTCAGAGATTTATCAGCCAATTTCATTTATTTTATCAGTACCTATGTGTAATTTATTTAGTTATATTCATCGCTAAGCCGGATAATTGTAACAAATTAAACATTAGGACACATGCCTATTATATACTTTAGCATATTAGATGGTAGGAATTCCACTAGTCGATTAAAAAAAATAGCAAGATTGACTTGCTTCGTTCGTATGAACAGAAATTAGTCACTGACTCGCATTTGATCATTATTTATTATTTTTTGTTATACTTTAGGTAGAGTGTGTCTGTGTACTATATCCATGCCAATTATTACGCTTGTACGTATTATCGTTACACTACATTACATATACATTAGATCTAATACAAAAATACGTTAAAATACGTTTGCTGTATGGGGACGCCTCTTTCGTTTTAACTTTTTGACTTTTTAGGGTTTCGTACCCAAAGGGTAAAAACGGAACCCTATTACTAAGCCTACGAGTCTAAGTCTACTAACTTACTAAGTCTGTCCGTCTGTCTATACCATTAAATATTATGGAATCGTAGGTGTGACTTATTTAAAAACGTGGAGTTTTAGTACAGTTGTATGATTATTAACGACTTATTTACCGTGATTATGTTGTGGATATGGAGTTCCTAATGTTTCGGCACAGGAAATGACTCAAAAACGTTATAAATAATGTGTAAATATTCCGTAATCATACAACTAAATAGTGAACAACCGGGATATTTTAAAAAGTGGAGTTTAATGTTTCGGGATCGCAATTGAAGCTGGCTAGGTTTTTTATTGAATAAAATTATCAATAATGAATATCAAAGTTAGTTGATTGAATCAGACGTCACTTTACGGAAGTCTCAAATGTGCATCACAAATATCTATAAAGAAAAATAATTTATAACTTTATAACTTCCTTTAGTTTGCGTTTTCTTGGGAGTCGAAGAATTTGAACAGGCAGGTGAAGCTATTTTAAGTCTCTTTGGAGATTCAAATGAGGTTGTCTGAGAGTAGTATGAAGACGTTGGTGTTGGTGATATGATTTAATTTTTAACCACTGAATGTAAATAAATAATTTATTTTTGTGATATTGCTAATGGCTTCAAGTATCTTTTATTTGTCGTGATACATATATGTCCAAAATTTTTTTTGAACAAATTGTGCTTGTTTAGTAGGAATCCAATCACGTCTTCCTGTTGCATCAATCCATTTTTGCCTAGTAGACGGATTGCCTGGAAAACTGTAATAAATTCAATGTCTATTTATACAATAGAAAATTACGAGTAATGTAATAGTGCTAATAGACGAGACGGACTTGGTCCATACGTCTGTTAGTACTATAAGAAAAATCTAAATGTATCGATATCGATAAAATAATGGTAACCACTATTATTGTCAACGGCTTGTCAACAGCTTTGTAATTAAAACACGGTGAAATAATAAAATTATAAGCAATTTAGACATACCGGTGATAGGATATGCTTCCTTTTTTTTAAATAAAATTTTTGCTAGCTAGGCGACACGTAATTACAGCGCAAGAATGCATTGTGGAATAAATTCGATGGAGCAGCTACGCGTTCAAAATCACTTAGCAATTGTGATACGGAGTTCAACGCGTTGACGTAAATAAGAATGTTCACTCGTATGCCTGGTAACAGATGTTCCTTCTCTTTTCCGTTCTATCTACTTCTCTTTTCTGTGGTTATCACATTGGAAGTACCAACTAAAGTGCTTCACAAGATATGTGTGTAGGCGGCGCTAGTGGCAGCTTGAAAACTATTAGAACTAGCTATTCAAATTACAATCACTAAGCAGAAGGCTTTTATAATTAGTTAATAGAATTATGAAGCTAATTTACAGTCAATAAACCAATGTTATCACATTGGAAGTACCTACTAAAGTGCTTCACAAGATATGTGTGTAGGCGGCGCTAGTGGCGGCTTGAAAACTATTAGAGCTAGCTATTTAAATTACAATGACTATGCAGAAGGCTTTTATAATTACTTACTAGAATTATGAAGCTAATTTAGAGACAATAAATCAGTGTTATCACATTGCAAGTTCTAATCAAAGTAAACTTGCTTGAAGCAACTATCGGATCTAGTCAAAGAGCACTTATTAACACTTTATTGTTGATTTCAAGATTTGAATTGAACAACGCAATTGTATTTAACATTAGGGTTTAACATTATTTAAGGTGACAAATTTATCATAGTCAAAAATAAGCCTTAAAACTAGATTTTGTGCTCTCGATTCGGTGACGAAGTTACACGAAGGTGTCTGACGTCACCCGATTCCTTCTCGCGGTGACATATAGTTTTTGTAAAAAAAATAGTAAACAGTGAAGTCAGTAAATTTAAATTTGCTTTAAGTTTTTGTTCATCCTTTCTAGTTATTTAAATTTTTGGCAAACTTGGCGATGCTAACGCTGTACTCGGATCCAATCCAATTAGAACAAATATCGGTACTATTAAGCGCCATCTGATGGCTGGGATTGTTACTACTGAGCTGTATTTTGGTGCTAGTTTCTCTGAATAAAACTAGATGGCTGACGCAGGCGAGCCGCGGAATGCTGAATCGCGGTGACGAGATTCTCCGCGAATATACGGGTGATTTCATAGCTTTTATCTACGTTATCGCTTCTCGGCCTTTTGGCTAAGATCAAAGTGTAGTATCTGTTCTTTTCAGCTTAATATCTGAAAGTTCCCTCATTGAGGGACCAGTATATTAAACTGATTTTTTTAACTCGACGGGATGTTCGGGGCTCGCTCCACTCCCGTCACGGGTCGGCCCGGCATTGCAGTGCCGCCGGGATCGGCCCACCAGAAATTACTATACAATTGAGCTAATCTTGGGATGATTTGTTCGAGAGTTGAATTGAAGAAAATCTATGTAGTCGTGTTTATCGGGACTTATACGCATTATTTAGTTAAAAATAGAAAGAAAGAAAAATATTTATTCATGACAAAAACAAAAGACATTACGAGGTACTTTTCGCTCGATGTTTCGACCATGTTGCAATGGCCGTGGTCACGAGCTGACTGCAGCTGCAGCAGCGAGCAGTCCCGATAAATATTTTAAAACATATGGTCAAATCGCGTAAGTTTAAAATTACTATCGGTTCAGCCGTAAGAAGATTATCAGCTCTTTTTTTATATTTGACGTGATAACGTCTTATAAATCGATGTACGTCGGCTGCACGCACGAAAAAATTGTCATGTTTCGTCTGAGCCGCGCGTGCAAGCGAGAGCACGAAACAAGCGATAGAGAGGCACGATCGGCCTAAGCGTTATTACGTAAAATTATCTTCCGTAAACCGACTTTACAGACAACCCCTTTTTTACTTTTTGATTTGCAGATGGTGATCCTAGCCATGCGTGACATGAACGTGGCTCGGCTAACTGCCAAGGACGTGCCGTTGTTCGACGGCATCATGCAGGACATCTTCCCTGAGGTATTCATCATTTTCGTGTCAGCGTTTTTGAAGGGTGGTGGCCGAGCGGTAGCACGTGCGCAAATCTGGCGGCACCCGGTTCGATCCTCGGAACTGCACCAATGACCAAAAAAGTACTCTGTGCCAATGACTTAGTAGTCCAATATAATAGGCATGATGGCTAATATTTTTTTATTACCCCCATAAAAAAGCTGATCATAAATAGAGCACATCAACGAAAACAAAATAAAAATTAGTTCAAAAATAAATAAGATATAAGCATTTTAATTTCAATACTGTTTTAATCTCTGTGTGTTTTAGTCTCTGTATCTCTGTTTTCTGTTTTAATTTCATGCTATACAGAGAGCGCACTATACTGAGCCGTGACGTCACGGCTCAAGAGCGCCATAAAAATGCTATACTAACACACGCTTTGTGAGAAAGTGATAGAACATCTCTATCCCCACCTAAAACTTTAAGTACTCATATCTCAGAGATTTATCAGCTAATTCAAATTATTTTTTCAGTATGTGTAATGTATTTAGTTATATTCATCGCTAAGCCGGTTATTTGTAATAAATTAAACATTAGGACACATGCCTATTAACCCTGGTAGGTATAAAACCAGAGACCTCAGTGGGATAAGGAAGGCTGTGGATGATGATGATGAGGTAGTAACCCTATATACTCAAATCATTTAAACAAGGGAGCTATGGTAAGGTGTCATTCCTGGCCCCCGATTCTACTAAACAAATTGTCTTTAAATTGTAATTGTTGCGATTTTAATTGTTAAATAACTGCCTCAAAATTTACACTTTTTTTTTTTAATACTAAGTTATAATATTAGGGGGTTGTATTTTTCTAGTATAACAAAATATTTAAAACTGTCAATTTTGAGGCAGTTATTTCACAATTAAAATCGCAACAATTCGGTATGCTAAAAAAAAATTAACCTATGCCAATTCCAAAACCATTTCGAGATTTTATGTTACCAACCCTTATTTTTCTACTCTGACCTTTTAAAACGATAAGATGCCATTTATTTTAACATAAAACTAAGAAATCATTCGACTTTCATTGTCCTCTGAATGACGTCACATTGTAGCATTTTATTTTCTGTGCCTTTTAAGAATAAAAATATTATACATTTGACACACTGTTCGTCACACAGAATAGAATATTTTTTCATTTCTGTGGTTTGACTGTCTGGTTTTTTTCAGGGCTGCCAATATGGGGTGCTTTTTTAGGCTTCTCAACGCAACGAAATTTTGTGCTATATGGTGACATCACATAATTTCAATTTTCAAAAAAATATTGTAAAATAACTACTCAATAGAAAACAAAAATATTGAAATTAGTTTCTTAAAATAGCCTTATCTACGAAATAAAAATATAAAAAAAATACAAAAAAAAAACTTTACATACCGAATTACAATTTAAAGACAATTTGTTTAGTAGAATCGGGGCCCTGGTGCGAAAATAAATGAATGTATAAAAGAATGCGTTTATTTGTGCAGGTGGAAGTCCCGACACTGGATTATGAAATGTTGGACACTGCGATCTCGAAGGAGATGAGGCTAGTTGGGCTGCAGCCCACTAAGGCGGCACTACACAAAGTTATACAGACGTATGAGACCAAGGTCAGTCGAAATAATAATCATAATCATAATCATAATCATATTTATTAATAACAGTTGTTACAGGTCATGTCTATTACAAAATGGGTAAAAAATTAAATTATTAGTCTCAATATTGAATTGAGTACCTATATTGTACTATAATCGAGTATTTATGTCTAATCTCCAGTAGAAATAATAATATAACACAAAAAATACCGAATTAGAATTAATACAAATTACTATTAAAATATATTAATTATTAAAATAGAATAATAGTATGTCAAATACAAATTTAAAAATATAAAAATACAAAAACAAGTCAAAAAATAATAATAAGAACACGACACATCATACAAAAGATATCACTAACAAAATGTAGGTAATAAAATAAAATTATGTGTGTCAATAATAAAAATACCACTGCTAGCCTGGAAAGTGCTGCTTGAAGTGATCCCCATTCCCCGCAATTTGGGTGTCTTCAAGCTGCGAGTGAATCGGTTTCTTCTAGGCATGCGTGCTCCATCGTAGACCGCATCATCGCTTAACACTACACGAGACAGAAGTCAAAAGCAAGACTACGTGACGTGTGTTAACACTATCATGTTACCGCGTCACGCATATAAAGGCAAGAAAAAAAAAACAGTCTTACATCATCATCATCATAATGTCAGATAAAGAATAAAGGACAAGGTAAGGTTTGCTCAGAGCAAATGTCAGTAAATGAAAATGCAACTTCACCACTGCTGTTTTGGCATGACTAGAAGGCTCAAAATGTCCACAGTTCTCACAAGGGACCTTACGGCTAACTGCTTACGCGGTATCAAACTAACGTTAAAATCGCGTAGTTCGGAAAATCACGCGAACGTGAACCTTAAGGCACACAGATACGGTTTGCGGTCGCGCAAATTTTTTTCATCACCTAAACTGGTTTGCTTTAAACATCTAGGCCCCCTGGTCTACTTTTCAACATGTAAGAAACAACTTTACTTGGAAGTGTGGAACACATCGTCACATCACATCCTACTGCTGAACAAAGGCCTCCCTCTTAGAGAAGGGTGTTGCCATCCCCAAGCTTGGCAGGCGGTTTGGGACCTACAACACGTTCACCGAATAGGACGCTGCTGCCCATCCTCCGGTGGTTCTGGTCGCAGGTTTATGACATACCCGGGTAAAAAATGGAACAATAATAAAAAAATAAAAATAAAAACTTGTCGGCTACAGTACCTCTTCCTTTTTTCGTAGGTTATTTTATTTTATTTCTGTAAGCAACACCTGAGCGTTTGCATTTCAGAACTCTCGACACTCCAGTATTCTGCTTGGCGACACGAACACCGCCAAGTCAACTTCGTGGAGGATGCTGGCGAACACCCTTACCCGCCTTCACAATGAAAAGATGGCTGGCTTTGAAAACATTCAGGTAAGCGACGAGAAGAGACAGAGCGAGTAGGTTCCAATTTCAGGCTAGGAGACGTCTTTGACCACACCGTAGCTGTGGTCAAACGACTAGCTTGTCAACCATAAAAAATTATGTACAGATACTGGGTGAAACAGAACGGGTACAAGGCAATACTGACTGAAATAGTCAAAACGGTTTTTGGTACCAACGTGGAAAAAAAACATGTCGCCTCTTTGTATTATTTTCTTAAACTTGTGTTATTTTGAATGTTAATGTGTAAAAGTAAATGACGTGTTCATGCCCAGTGTAAGCGGACTAAAACTGATTTTATGCTCTAGTGCTAAAATCTGCTTTTTGTGCACTAGTGCATCAAAATAAGCACTTTTTTAAAATTTGATTTTTAAAGTTTGTAATATTTTTCATGTGCGAAGTTTGTCTGGATCTTATATAATACCTCTAGTATATAATCTTTGATAATACCCATAGATCAGGGTATTATTAAAGACCCAGGCATAACGTTTATCGAATAAAATAGAACATTATTCAAATTTCAGTTTTAATTTTAACTAAAGAGATATTACTATA
Organism: Agriopis aurantiaria; assembly: GCA_914767915.1. Lineage (NCBI taxonomy): Eukaryota > Metazoa > Arthropoda > Insecta > Lepidoptera > Geometridae > Agriopis > Agriopis aurantiaria. Next base: position 3,401,411 of record OU611988.1, read on the forward strand.
TCATTTCATTTTCTCGTCATCAATAAGAGTGAAAAGCCGAGTGTATAACTGAACATAAAATCCATTTTAAACTCTACTTAAATATCCGCCCTCCCCTTCCGCTCGGGCTGATGAACGTCGCTGCTAAAATGGCTTGTTATATGCACTCGTTGTACAATCTACTATTTAGTGTTCATTCATTTCAAACATTTATACTATTGTCATTGGCTCCGCTCTTTTCTCCAGTTTGCCTTCGGCATACGCAACTTGGGATGTTCAATAATATGTTCATTCTGTACAGTTCATCTGATAATTGTTTCCATATTTGTTTCCTTCCCTTTTAATGTCATATTTTCATTTTTCCTGGGTAATATTCTAACATGATATCATCACTAACTCGTTATGTTACAGATATACCCCATCAACCCCAAAGCGCTAACCCTGGGCGAGTTGTACGGGGAATACAACCTGGCTACTGGAGAGTGGAAGGATGGAGTGCTCTCTTCAGTCATGAGGAACATTTGTCAAGGTATGTTGGGTATACCCTCATCATTTCAGCCATAGAACGTCCACTGCTGGACATAGGCTTCCCCATTGGTCTCCAAACGGGCCGGTTGGAAGCGGCCTGCTTCCAGCGTTTTCCTGCAGTATCTCTTAGGTCGTCAGTCCATCTTGTGGGTTGATAACCTACGCTGCGCTTACCGGTCCGTGGTCTCCATTCGAGAACCTTTCGGCTCCATCGACCATCTGCTCTGCGTGATATGTGCCCTGCCCACTGCCACTACAACTTGCTAATCCGGCGGGCTATGTCGGTAACTTTCGTTCGTCAACGGATCTCCTCATTTCTGATTCGATCTTGTAGAGAAACCCTTAGCACAGCCCTCTCCATAGCTCGTTGTGCGACTTTGAGCTTATTTATGATGCCCATAGTGAGAGACGACGATTCAGTGCCGTATTTTTCTCTTCATTCCTTGAATTTTTCGCGGTCTAGAGCTTTTGTGGTCCAGCTATGGTTCATACAGTTGGAGTCGAGTTGGAGTCCTATTAGGAAAGAAAGAAAGAAAATACATTTAATTGACAGGCTTGCCGGGATCCAATCCTGCTAGGATTTTCAAGTCAACACAATCCAAGAAATCGACTTTTTTGCTTATAAATAGTTTGAAGATCAAAGACCGCCATAGGCAGTGGCATAGCATAGATTTCTGTTACCCGGCGCCAAATCTAATTTTATCCCCCCCCCCCCTATTTCAGTTTGCAAACAACAAATACGGCTGATACAAATAAAATATTTTATCTGTATCATTTTATTTTTAGCAATATAATCACATTATGGATTATGAAAGTAATTTATCATGAAGGAAACACATGATGCAGAAACTTTTTATCTATTCTTTTAAACTATCACGGTTGTTCACTAAAGTTATATGTTTATAACTTATCGGTAACTCATTCCACAACCTGACCACGGTAAATATCCCGTAAACAATCATATAACTTTTTAGCTATTGTTGTTTAATTTAGATCAGATTTTCCATTAAGGAGCGTCATTGGAAGACAAGGGGCGGACGGTTCGGCCCAAAAATATATTGATACAGACATTAAGTATTTTCCTGATAGACAGGCAGTAAGTATTTATCTGCACTGGGTATAATAAACCATTTTGTTGTCGTTGCAGACGAGTCCCCAGAACTGAAGTGGATTATATTTGACGGTCCGGTGGACGCCATTTGGATAGAGAATCTTAACTCCGTCATGGACGACAATAAACTGCTAACGCTTGTCAACAGCGAGCGGATTTCTATGCCTGCACAGGTAAAAACCAATGACTTAATATTCCGTAAAGATTTAGTTTAACGTGTTTTCTGACAAACTACCGCACGACACGTTTTGCGGTCACTATACGCGACAGACATACTGCAAACGACCTAAAGTTATATGATTATTTACGGGATATTTACTATGGTTAGGTTGTGAAATGAGCTCCCGATATTTTGGCGCAGTTACATGCACCATGTTCACGGGAAGACTGAAGAATGCGGGTGGTTCCGTGGTCTCTATTCGAGAACCTTTCAGCCCCATCGACCATTTGTTATCCGTGCTATGTGCCACTGCCAATTCCACTTGCTAATCCGATGGGCTATGTCGGTAACTTTCGTTCGTCTACGCCCTTCGTTCTTTTGTTCGTTCGCGCCTGTGTATACTCAGGGAATTAGACACGAACTTGAGCCATTCACGCGGAGGAACGTAGGAAACATCTCCTAAAAAATGTGTGAAAATCGCAAATAAAATTGCGGAACGCAGCTCACATATAGTCACATATATTCTTGACTAGTTTCTCCATATCCCAGGTGTCAATACTAATAGAAACCCTGGACCTGGCGGTAGCGTCCCCCGCCACGGTGTCTCGAAATGGCATGGTGTACAACGACTATAAGGACTGGGGCTGGTGGCCCTACGTCAACTCTTGGCTCGAGACTATTAACGACCCTGATTATAGGGAGATGGTGAGTCATACAACTGTTGGATCTCGAACTAATGACTGTAGTCACAGATCTACTACCTATAGATTTTCAATGAGCGTGGCTAGCTCAGTGCCTCTCGCTTCAACAAGGTGTGTTGCCACATTAAAATGATTTGCTATAAGTTAGGGTAATTTACCTACTATGATGGGTAGCGAATCTTCAATGAGTACTTTGGAAACAATACTACCTTTTAAATATTTATATTTTATACACTATCTGCTGCAACCCGCGGAGCTACCTGCAATGTTCTGGGAAGAAAAGTACGTTGTATGTCCTCATGACACACCCCTATCGTCCTGACAAAATTTGACTTAGCCCATGATCTAAGAAAACAAGGTCTAGCAATTTGAGAGTGGTCCCGCAATGACGTCACTGTCCAGTTGCCACTTTATTCAATCAGCTGTTACGTGGTGTATCGTCATCTCTCTCGAACCTGTTGTAAATTGACATCATGACATCATTGCGGGACGCCCACGTAAACATTTTTTCTCGGATTGCTATACCTGGCGGAGTATATTATTATACCATGACTTAGCCATTTCCTCGTAAAAACAGACAGAAAGTTACTTGCGTTTTTATTATAATTATTTGTTAGGATTAGAATATAGTACTAGAAAAAAGGTTGTAAAGTAACCATAGCATGATTTTTTATAATTATGAAATATAATAAAAAAGTCAGAGTTAAAACGAAACGGGGGTCCCTCATGCAACAAACGTTAAACGTATTTTTGGATTTGTTCTAGTGTAAAAATGGTAATCCGTACAAGCGTCAAATTTAGCGGATTATAGTGAACATAAGTAAAACAACAAATAATAAACACTGGCCAAGTGCGAGTCAGTGACAAATTTCTGTTTACCACTAAGCTAAGCAACGTCGGGCGCGGTCGGTACTTGGATGGGTGACAGCCTGGGCGTGATGTTGTCTTTTTGCACAACTTTTTGTATTTTGTGATTGTAAAGAACTCTCAGCGCGCGAGCCCGACTCGCGCTTGGTCAGTTTAGTTTTTTCATGAATGGATTTATGTATAACATTCCAAATAATTAGATAAATAGACTCTTTAATGTTTACAGTACAAATTTCACGAACAGCGCGTAGCTTTTTGAATCGGTTCGCCGAAATCGCCTTTTGCTTTTCCAGCTTCATAACTGTGGCCTCATTAATATATATTTAATATTAACATTCACCATATTCATATGGGCATAGAAGGGTCGGTATTTTGCACTTCTTGCAATGTGCCAGCTTTTTTCAGCAATGTGACAGGATCAGTTGGAAACCTGCAGAACGAATAATTTATGTTAGTTGCGGTGGGTAATTTCTTTCATAAACTGGCAACATACATAATTTATTTTCTAAGTGAAAATTTGATAAAATTCATAGAATTAGACCACTAATCGACCTAAAAACTGACTAATTATGAATAAAATATTTGCGAATTGATATCCTGAATTTATTTAGGTGATCGTTACAAGCTTTATATGTTTACTTACGTGTGAAATGATATTTCATCGTATTTTCGCTCACTGCGCTTCTTGCAGCCCAAAATGCTACAACCAACCATTGTAAAATATCTTTTACAATTATTTCTCAGAGGAAACACGCATTTATCACATTTAATCACCAAAAAAAGGCAATAAATATAATTCAGACCCGTTTTGTTTGTCACTGATTATTACAGATTTTGACACTTGAGGTACCAAAAGCAGGTCACGCCGATAAGGACAACAAAATCTATTTATGTCCTTTTCGTACTTGTGCTGAGCCATATCAAGTTGTCTCTTTCACTAAAATATATTGCCGATCTGGTTGTGTATATCTGTGACTGTAGTCTTAAGTATAGAAAAGCTACATAATTAAATGACATGACGTTTGACAGATAACAATGTTAGTTCCGGTTTGTTCTTTTATGTGGCATTTATAATATGAGTATGATTTACAGACGTTCCTATGTCCGCTATAATGTCGACAGCTCCGCCGTCACTTCCTGAACATCCTGACGCCAGTCCTGGAGCTGAAGCGCCTCCACCTGGAGGAAGGCGCCAGTGTGAAGGGCCAGGAGCTGACAGGAGTGCGCTCCATGTGCCAGCTGCTGGGTCTGCTGCCGGACCCCGCCGTGCCTTCCCCTGACGAGGAGGACAACGAAAACTTCTCCAAGATGAGGTTTCTCTTCGCGTGAGTTTCGTAATTTCGTACCTCTTTATATCTGGCTTCCGCGAGATAAAGGGGATTATTATAGATGTTCTTAATTTTTTTATTGCTATAACATAATTAGGGGACCAAAACTGCGACAAGAACCACCGAATGATGGGCAGTAGCATCTTATTTGTACACGGTGAACGTACTGCGATCCCCAAGCCGCCTGCCAGCGTGAGGATTATGGCAACAGGGGGAGGCCTTTGTCAAGCAGTGGACGTTTACTGGCCGATAATGTGAATTAGGTGGTTTACGGTTACCTGTTTTAAGCGATTCTGTTTAGGTGATTGCGACAAGTTGCGCGACCGCAAACCGTATCTTGGCGCGCTAAGGTTCACGTTTGCATGATTATTCACACTGCGCTATTTTAGCGCTGTATCGAGTCCGCGGAGGCATTAAGAGGTAGCCGTAAGCCCCTGGTCTGAATTTTTTTGCCACTTGTTCCAGAGTAAGTATAACAGAACAACAAAATAATTATATTTTTAATAAACTGGCCAAGTGCTTGTCGGGTTCTCGCACTGACGGTTCCGTACAACCACAAAATACAAAAAACAACATCACGCCCAGGCGGTCACCTATTCAAGTACCGACCGCCCACGACTTTGCTTAACTTGGTGGTGAACAAAAATTTGTCACCGACTCGAACTTGGCCATTATTTATAATATGTTTTTTTTTTGTTTATATGGTTTTACTTTAGTGTGGTCTATAAACATTCCAAGTTTGACGCTTATATACCGTTTTTGTATTAGAGAAAATACAAAAATATATGTTTAAAAAAACATTTGTTGGGGTAAATTTTTTACTTCATTATTATTTCTTAAGTAATGCGCCATAACATTACATATTCGGTGAATATTTCAACTGGCTATCTAATACGGTAAGAAAGATATAGCCTTTAAAAGGTCCGTAGGATGGACCGACAGAAAGACATCGTAGGCTTAGTAATAGGGTCCCGTTTACACCCTTTGGGTACGCAACCCTAGAAACACGCTTATCTAACTCGTTAAACAGCTAAATAAATGACCCTTAATATCAGCAGTCAGCTTTATTCCTATGTATAATAAGCTTGTTTTCCAGCTTGGTCTGGTCAGTCTGCGCAACCTTAGAAGAGGAACCGCGCCGAAAGCTGGACAACTGGATTCGGGAGCACGAGGGCATCTTTCCCCTCAAAGACACCGTGTACGATTACTACGTGGACGAACGGTTGCGGCAGTTCAAGCCTTGGGAGGATCGCTTGCCCGACAACTGGCGGTTCAACCCAAGGTCACGATCACTAGTATCACTTTACTATCACTCCAGTAAAACTATATTATCACTTCATTATTACCATACTATCACTATACTATCACTACACTATCAATACACTACCATTACACTATCATTACACTATCATTACACTATCATTACACTATCATTGCACTATCACTACACTATCATTGCACTATCACTACACTATCACTACATTATCACTACACTATCATTGCACTATCACTACATTATCACTACACTATCACTACACTATCATTGCACTATCACTACACTATCACTACACTATCACTACAGTATCATTGCACTATCACTACACTATCACTACACTATCACTACACTATCACTACACTATCACTACACCATCACTACACTATCACTACACTATCACTACACTATCACTACACTATCACTACACTATCACTACACTATCACTACACTATCACTACACTATCACTACACTATCACTACACTATCACTACACTATCACTACACTATCACTACACTATCACTACACTATCACTACACTATCATTACTCTATCACCATACTGTCAGTTTACTATTACTAAACTATAACGATTAAGCTGCACCTACAACTCTGAAAACTCGTCTACTTGTTATTTCTGAAACCTGGCTCAAGTTCTTAAGGGACTTGTGCGTTGCGCTTTAGCATAAATTGGATTTTAAGATGGCTTTTACTTTTTTTGTAAAAGTAACAAGCATTCCTGTTGCATGACTGTTGTTATAATGCATGCATAGTAATAATATTATGACGTAAATTATGTTCACTACTTTAACTCTAAAACAAGATTTCTTCCTAGCGTCATGTTCATATGATATGATATGATAAATAATTATCTAATAATCAGTGGTCAACGATGCTGGTATTTCAACAATTTTCTGTATCCTTCTTAGTTTTAAATTTTGTTGTATAATGTTTGTTAATGCTTAAACAAAAAAAAAGTCAACACACACTTTATATCCCACAGCCATGGTTTCCACAACATCCTGGTGCCAACAGTGGAACTGCTCCGGGTTCAAACGGTGGCTTTGTCGGAGCTGCGCGCTGGGCGGGGAGTGCTGGTGGGCGGACCCACCGGCACGGGCAAGACGTGTCTGGTGCAGGGCGCGCTCTCCATGCTCGACCCGGACCGGTATAACGCTTATCATGAACCAGTTGACTTGACAGATATTGTCCTGTCCAATTTCAAATAAATTATATTTGTATTCGTGCTGTGAATTTGTAAAAAACTTTTGTAAAATAGTAAAAATCAGAAAAAAACTTATTTCTGAGTGATCATTGTATCTATTATCGATTCTGGCTATCGGGTTATGTTTCCGAGATGTGATTCAAACCTCGTTGCTCCCACTTTTGCTTTTTTTGGCACTGTCCTTGTTTCCTGAAAACTATAACCTGGGTGTCTTTAAGGCCAGAGTGAATAAGTAGCTTCTAGGTCTACGTGCTCCATCCTCGGCCACAAAATAGCTTTGCATCAGGTGTATTGACGACCGAAGGTAGATTTTTTTTATAAAACATAAAATTTCTTTTCGCATTTTTTATTTGTTTATTGTCAGTTTCATCGTGAGTTGTGGTCTTGAGTTCATACAAAAATGCCAAACAATAAAAAACGGCTTTTCTCGTATTGGAAAATTTTCCGGGTATGTTTTAAAAATTTTCTTTTTGTCGTACACTAATTTGTACTATTACGAACATTTTGAAACAAAAAATTGCCAAATCGTGCCCATAGGGTAAAAACGGGACCCCATTACTAAGCTTACTATGTCTGTCCGTCCTACCTATTAACGGGTGTATCTTTGGAACCTTAATAGATCGCCAGTTGAAAATTTTACAGAAAATGTCATGGCGGATTAATTAAGAAATAATAAAAAAGTAAAAACAAAAGGTCATCATCATCATCAGCCGGAAAACGTCCACTGCTGAACATAGGCCTCCCCCATTAACCTCCACACTGAACGACAGCCCGCCTTTTGCATCCACTGGATACCCGCGACTCTCACAATGTCGTCGGTCCATCTAGTGGGAGGCCTCCCTACGCTGCGTCTTCCGGTCCGTGGTCTCCACTCCAGAACCTTTCTTCCCCATCGGTTATCGGTTCTTCGAGCGATGTGGCCTGCCCATTGCCACTTCAACTCAAAACAAAAAAAAAAAAGGTATCACCATACAAAAAACTTTTTTTAAACGTATTTTTGTATAAGCTCTAGTGTAAAAACGGTAATACGTTCGAGCGTCACACTTGGCATGATTATATGTGTGATAAATATGTTATTCCTGCCCACAGGTACAGTCTACAAGTGATCAACATGTCTGCGCAGACGACCGCCGCTAACGTGCAGGACATTATAGAAGCGCGACTCGAGAAGAGGACTAAGGGAAACTATGTACCCGCTGGAGGTAGCTTTATTGAAACTAATCAAATAATATCAACCTGTAAGAGGCGTTGATGGAGGAACATGATAAATGCGGGTCGAAGGACGAAGGCGATGCACTGATGTCAATCGAGATTTATATTGGCCTTTTTGCAGCTGTATACTGGGCTACGCGGAAAGGGTGTACTTAGCCGAAAGGGGTCCATAGCACTCGTCATTATGAACAACGATGAGAGCAACGGTCATTAGTTACTATTAAAACTGTACAAAAATTGTCGCAACCGCTTTTAAATCGACTGTTTACAAAAATGAACTATATCCTGAAAAGTTTTCCACCGTTTTTATGTGGCCTATAGTTGGCCCAGACTGCCTGAGCCATGCCTATGCTGGGCATGTCCTCAATGAGCACTTTTCTTTTATCCAGGAAAGCACATGATATCGTTCATGGACGATATTAATATGCCAGTGAGAGACGCATACGGCTCGCAGCCGCCCCTAGAACTGATCCGCCTGTGGAATGACTATGGGTACTGGTACGATCGGCAGAAGCAGTGGCGGAAGAACGTCAAGGTACTATGCACTCTATAGCGTTATATTATAGACGACAATAGCTTGTTTTTTTAGAGTACTCACAACTGCCGAAGACAAGATAGAAAGCAGTCAACCGGTCCAACATCAGTTGACTGCTATCTCATATCGCATAGTGCGTTAACTAGACGGGGTCAACTTACGTTGACTGCTTTCTAACTTACGGGTGGCAGAAGAGGCGTTAAAATGGATCTGTCTGTGGAATAACCATCGCACAAGCAGTGCAGCGCAGTGGCGGAGGAACGTCACTAATGTGCACTCTATTGCATTGTGTTATAGACCACAATAGCTTGTTTAGACGAGTATTAGCTCTCAATAGTTATTAGAATTGTTCTAGGTGTGGATTGATTGGGTAATGATACAAGCAGTAGTGAAATGTCAAGGTACTAATTATTATTATTGCGTAAAGAGACTAGTCACTTTCTCGAGAGCAATCTGCCATACACGAAGAGACAAAACACAGCAGACAAATTTAAGGCTGATTTAAACAGGGTCAGTGACTGACTTCGAATTCGAGACAAGTCAGCGCTGACCCGAGAAAAACCCAATGTAAATTGATTTGAAGTCAGTACAGCGGTGGGAGGTCAGCGCTGACTTGTATATTCGCACACGAATATTTGGAGGTCAATCGGCACCGCTTCTCCTCCCCCCGCCACCCGCGCCCTCCCGCGTCAGTGGTAAAAACCCTGTGTAAATGGACAAGTCAGCACTGGGTCAGTCACAGACGCTGCGTTGTAGGTTGTCGTGGTCGCGTCTCAGTAAAAATATAAATAAAAATGACTCGTAAACTAAGCGAAGACGAAACCTTGAAATTGGTGCTGAAATTGGTGGTGAATATGGAGAAAACGATAGAATATCAAATCTCACAATTACCGCAACAAAGAAATGCGTGCAATTTTTCATTTTTTTTTCTCACTGACTTCACAAACGTGTGCTCACCGTGAAAAGCTTACCACCACTACTGACTCCATGTAAACAAATGAAGTCATGGATGGCGCCAGTGTCGGCGCTGATACTGACTTGTGCACTGACCCTGTCTAAACTCGGCTTTATGTCCGTCAGTTTATAAAATTTAGGCTTGCCCTTGCCCGCCATCTCGCCTGATGTTAAGCGATGATACGATCTACGATGGAGCACGCTTGCCTAGAAGAACATTTAGTTTTGCCTTTCAGTCACTTACTCGAGACTTTGATGTTAGATGTTAGGTGGAATTGAAGGTAAAACAAACTGTTTGGTGAAGCTAAAGGGCTTACTCGAGAACAGAGAAAAACATGCCCTTTTCGTTATCTCTTTCCTATTCTCCTTTTCCCCCCTCTAGGGTATGGTGCTAGCGGCCGCAGCAGGCCCCCCCGGCGGCGCGCGCTCTTTCCTCCCCCCGCGCCTGCTGTCCTGCTTCCACTCGTTCTATCTCACTTCCCCGACCCACCAGCAACTCATCAAGATCTTCGGGACGATGCTCTCACAGCATTTGCAAGAGTTCGACGAGGAGACGAAAGGAGTCGGTGAGTCACGCTGTCTTTCGTCGCTTATTCTTGACGTCATCACCAGTTGGCGGATGCTGTTCGCTTCACCGTTCTCTTATTTTCCCCACGCACCAGCCGCTTACCAAAATCTTCTGGACAATGCTCTTGCAACATTTGCAGGAGTTAAATAAGGAGACGTAAGGAGTGTACAGAGTGAGATGTCAGGCATTCTTTCTTTGTCTCTCGAACTGTTAACATTTTACCTGTCCGCTGTCCTCTAACTATACTATAGCTAAGACATTATTATCAGCGGAGGTAAGGATTGTCGGCACAGGAATCTCGGTAAAAACTAAACATGACTGTAATGAAAGAAATTGCGCTTTCTTTTGTTTTGGCTACTTCGCTTTTCTCAAACAAATTACAAGTGACAAGTAATTTTTTTGTAACGTTATAAAATGAGCTAATCTTTTTTGTGTGCACCACCGCACTGGTCGTATTTAAATCCATCTATCTAAAGGTTTCCTGGAACAAATCACTATAGGCGATAAGGCCATTGCCACTTGCCATTTGATCTTGATTTATTGAGTGAGCAGAGGTCTCAAATACTAATGGGACAAGTCAGCGTTTCTATGTATGTTAGTTTGACGATACTTGCGTACCGTAAATCCGATCTACACGCAATTTTGTAGGCAAGTAATTAACAAATAAAAAAAATTGAGTTCGAATATAAGAAAAATCAGAAATGTTGATGATGAATAAATAAATATTCTAGTCAAAGTCAAATCATTTATTGCACATCAATAATTGATTTTCTTTATTTAATGTCTACTAGCTGCGCCCCGCGGTTTCACCTGCGTAGTGATGAAAAATGGTGATGATGATGGTGAAAAGTAGCCTATGTCACTCTCTGGCTCTTAAACTATAACCCATGCAAAAAATCAGGTCGATCCGTTGTTCCGTTGCAGCGTGAAAGAGGAACAAACATCCATACATCTATACATCCATACATACAAACTTTCGCGTTTATAATATTAGTAGGATATATTGATATATATATATATATATTAGTAGGATATATTATAGGATATATATTATTGTTAATAATTGTTTCAGGTAAAATAGTGCTGATAGCGACGATAGAGATGTTCAATCTGATCCACGGCAAGCTGCTGCCGACTCCGAGCAAGATGCATTACCTATTCAATTTGAGAGACATCTCTAAAATATTCCAGGTTAACTATTCTCTTATAATGACGTGGTTTTCACACATTTACTCTGACTATACGGAATGTTAGAACAAAGAGTTAACTTCAAGCCTTAGCTATGGAAAGTTAATTATTTTTCTTAATAACTAGCTGACCCGACAGACGTTGGCCTGTCTTAGATCTGTGAAAAGCGTGAAGTTAAAATCGTAGATAATTTTTCTGAAATTTTCCAACTTTCTTAGTGGAGTGTTTGGATAAAGCAATAATAAATCTATCTATCTATATATATATATATAGAATATATACAAATGAATCCCTAATTCCCTTAGTCACGCCATAACTTGAGAACGACTTTACCGATTTCATATATTTTTTAAAAGTTTTCTATTACTTTGTAGAAGTTACGGAAAGCAAAATGAAAAAAATTGCGCAGAAAATTGCAAAATTGCAGAAAACTTAACGATGATTTTAGCTTGCGGGTGAAACCGCGGGCGCAGCTAGTTTATTAATAAATAAAAAAAATAATCTCCCTCAATGATTTTTTTTAGGTTCTATGTAACCCTGTGTATTATGTGCTGATTGCAAACATTTCTTCTTTTCTAGGGGCTTCTAAGGAGCAACAAAGACTATACTAACACGAAGCCGCGGTTCCTCCGACTGTGGGTCTGCGAATGCTTCAGAGTGTTTAGCGATCGGCTCACTGAAGAAAAGTTAGTTTCTATTAGTCTTCGAATCATTATAATGCCTGTAACAACTCCAATTTGTTTTGTTGTTTGTAAATCTACTGGAACAAATTGGCTTTTGTATGTATGTAACTATGTATGTTTGTATATTTGTTCGACAACAACTTGGGTACCATTGATTTTATAATCATGAAATTTTGTGGGCGAGGAATTCATGCAAATATTACTTTTATGTTCGAAAATGAGCAAATTCGGCCAAGGGGTTGAAATGAAATGAATGTTGTGTAGGGGTTGCAAGCAAGACCACAAGACAATTTCAGATTACAACCGTAGGTAACGACAGAAAAAGACAAACAATTAATAACAGGCAACACAGATAAGGATCATCATCGCTATCAGCCTATAATGTTCCCACTGCTGGAGCCTTACGGTTAAATCTTAACGGCCTCTTATAGCAAATTTGACGGTTTAAAATCAATTTTATTCAGTTAAATTACAATATTAGAGCTGGAAAAAAAAACATGTCACTGATACGTCTGTGTTTGAGTTTATGATTTGGTTCAAAACACGATAGGATAAACTTTCCTCGATCAAAAAAAATCTGAAACAAAGTCGAGTTAGTTTATTTTTTTCGTTTTATGCTCTAATGAAACGTGAACCTTAACGCACCGAGATACGGTTTCATCATCAGCCAGAAGACGTCCCCTAGGCCTCGCCCTTTAACCTACACACTGAACGACAGACAGACTTTTGCAAAAAATCCAGAAAAAAAAACTTGTTCACTGGGCGAACATGTTGGATTAGGGCCCATCCTCTCTGAGAGAAGGCCTGTGTGAACATGATAAGCTGATAATAGTAATGACGATGGCCAATAGTGAACAACAATAAATAAACAAAACAGATAAGCCAGGTGCGCATTTACATTGTTCACTTGTTGGTGTGGTTCCAGGGATCGCGATTGGTTCATGACCATGGTTGGCGAAATGCTGGGCAAGCACTTCGAGCTGACCTTCCACGCCCTATGCCCAACGAAGACTGCGCCGCTCTTCGGGCACTTCCTCAACCCGTACGAGGTCTACGATGACCTTAACGACCCCGCTGCGCTTAGAAAGTATGCCTTTTTCTTCTATATTTCAATTACTCCCATGGCCTGCATTGACAGACCTTTGCCAGCGTAGACACTTTGAGTTCACTACTCTGTGTCTGAAATTGGATCAATGCTCCAACCAGACTCGTTATTTATGTTATTGCAGCTGTTAGAGCAAATAATTGCTTGGGCCGAGTTTTGCACGCTGCATAATTTAGTTCAATCTCTGTTGTTTTGGCATTAGTACGTCACATGTCAATCCTAAATTCTAAATTGCGCCTCCCAAAAAGTTTATTAAAAGCAGATGGGCGTGCGAATAAAACACTACCATTAAATAGGGTATTTGACTGCAAGTGGTTTTCACACATTTTATTTATATTACACGGGAATTACTCATTACTCACTCTTTAATTTATTTGCTTAATCTTACGTGAGTAATTCCCGTGTAATATAAATAAAATATTTGACTGCATTTCATTTATTCAATAACATACAAAACAGAATGCAATAATTAAAAAAAAAAATTGAAAAAAAATAAAAAAAACGTAACTCTTGCTGGTGTAATCATAAGGCATTATTATTTAAAAAAATATTTAGTTACTAAAAACAATACAAAAGTACCAATTTTCAGTAAAAAACAAAATAAAAATATAATTTTCATTGATCACGTGACTTGACTGCAAACATTCTAGGGTTAGAGGTAGGTTATACCATAGATAAATATCCATAGATAAATATATACTGTTATACCTAGGGTTATCACATTGTAAGCCAAAAAAAAAACACATGGTTGCTATAGGACACTCGATGTATTTAGCTGGATAATGCCACATGTTTTCTCCTTTTCCTTAGGTACATAACTCATCAGATGGAAGAATACAACAGCAGCCCCGGGGTGGTGAAGATGGACCTGGTCCTCTTCAAAGATGCGATAGAGCACATAGTACGCATCGTGAGGATCATATCGCAGCCGCGAGGAAACGCACTTTGTGTCGGCATCGGTATGTTTTACTTCATTCACTAACGCTGCGGCGCTGGGCCAGCCTGGTTGATTACATTTTGATAATTAAATATTTGAGTAAACGGCTGGACCGACTTGGATGACATTTAGTGTTCCTGGAGCACCCGCTCCAGGAACACAAAATTTCATAGTAGTACGTGTAGTAGTTCGTAATTTCGTAGTAGCGAGGCCGAAGCCCGAGCTCTACGCGTACGAAGTAGCGAGTATCAGCTAGTTCAATAATAATTATCAATTTTAAAAACCTACTTCAAAATTGGTAATACCCAATTCGTTTACTTGGATGACCTATTTTTCCAGTAATTTTGATTTAAAAACTAAATTACAGAACCGATATTGATGAAATTTATATAAGACCAATCTTAGGCTATATCTTTAAAAAAACGTAATCGGTTTATGATTGAGTTCTGAGGTAATAAAAATATATATATGAGAAAACCCTTCCTTTTTTGAAGTTGGTAAAAAATTCACAATGATTGGCAAAGATATCGATTAATGTACTATATAATATACAGAATAAAAAATGCAGTCGAATTGAGAACACCCTTGACGGGCGACGGAAAACGATACACGACGACACGAAAAAAATGACAAAACCATGTTTTGCTATCTATGATTTAAAAAAAAGTTTTAGTTATTTGATTGAGTATGTTTAAGTAAAAAATTCTGTTGTTGCCATTTTACTTCGTCAAATTAAAAGATATTATAATGATAATTTGATAATAATGTTGTGATAAACAGCAATACATGGTTTTGTTAATTCAGTGTTTTTTTTAATGTGCGATTGAGAGAACTGCGGATGAGAAGACCCCCCATAAATATTGTCTTGCGGGCAGGTGGTTCGGGTCGTCAAAGTTTGACTCGCGTGGCGGCCTACATCTGCGAGTACAACTCCTTCCAAGTTGTTGTCACCAAGACGTATGGAGTCAAAGAGTTTAGAGAGGACCTCAAGGTACAAAACACTGATATTATGTTTGGAACAAGAAAACAGTTCAATTTGTTGTAATGCGATTATGTTTGTTGTTAAAAACCCGGAGGACAATTTTTGGTCAATTGATGAAAAAGTTGGTACTTGCGTTTCACAACACTAATTTACTTACGCATGCGCACATGTTTTTTTGTTAAGTTTTCAAGTTGCCATAGACAATCTTGACATCCTAGAATCTATGAGTGAGATAGCAGTAGGGTGTGGTAGCAGTGAGATAAAATCCAGGTCTTTTCTACAAAGTGAACAAGTATAAGTCTTTGTGCTTAAATAGTTAGCTACCAACAGGCAAAACGCGAGCAGGCGAGACCCAATGGAACGTCTAGTACACAAGCTCTTGGTGTTTTACGGCGAGAGTGTGCACACGTCATTACATTTTCTATCATCATCAGCCAGAAGACGTCCACTGCTGAACATAGACCTCCCCCTGTAACCTTCACACTGAATGACAGCCTGCGTTTTGCATCCACTGGATGCCAGCGACTCTCACAATGTCGTCGGTCCATCTAGTGGCAGGCCTACCTACGCTGCGTCTTCCGGTTCGTGGTCTCCACTCAAGAACCTTTCTTCCCCATCGGATATCGGTTCTTCGAGCGATGTGGCCTGCCCATTGCCACTTCAATTTGCAAATTTTAACAGCTATGTCGGTGACTCTTGTTCTTTGGCGAATATCCACGTTCTGGATTTTGCTATTGTTATTGCTCATAGATTGTTTAAAAACCAGTACAATCTCTGGTCACATACGATACATTTTATATCGAAAAAATATATAGTCCTGCCAATATCAACGCGGGTAAAACCGCGGGCCACAGCTTAAGCTCTCTATTACAGTTTCTAACCATTTCGTAATGTCGTTTCACAGCTCCTTTACATAACGACGGGCGTCGATGCGAAATCTACAACATTCATTTTCTGCGACACGCAAATAGCTGAAGATACCTTCACAGAGATTGTCAACAACTTGCTGAGCAGTGGGGAGGTCACCAACCTCTTCAAACCGGACGAGTTCGAAGACGTGAGTGTGCGAACTGCTTTATTGAGAACCAGACCGGGTTCTGACCAGAACTAGCCCTTTCACACATTTCAACATTTTTGAAGATAAAAAAATAACTTCTCGGGTTAAAAAAAGCAACTATTGCTTCACGTTGCGTTTTTTCGTAGCTTCAAACGAAGAGTGAACAGAGTCCTCAAAGGTAGGTTAGCACTGCCAATGCTCCGGATATTGTGGTGTCCATAGGTGGTGGTGACTACTTACCATCAGGTTGCCCATCGCTCGTTTGTCTACTATTACATTTAAAAAAACTACTAACCGATATTCCGCTGAGGATTTCATCTGATACTCGCTCAGCGATGCTCGCTTGCAGGTTTGCGCAGGACCGGCTGCACTGAGCGATTGGCGCGAGTAATCGCCCGCCGCACTCGCCACTCGCTTCTCGTTGCTCGCCAATTCGTATCTAGTTTCTAGCTCTAAAAGCTTCTCGTTCACCGGCGGTGAGACAAGTGCCTAGAGAACATTGCAATGATTCACAGATAAAGACAGCCCTGGAGAAGGCCATGAAGAACGCGAACCTCATCCAGTCGCAGGAGGCGGTGTACCTGTTCCTCGTGAACCGCGTGCGCGCAAATCTGCATATTGTGCTCTGCTTCAGCCCCATTGGCGAAGAATTCAGGTTAGTAAGAACGATCATCATCATCATCATTTCGGCCATAGAACGACCACTGCTGGACATAAGGGCCGGTTGGAAGTGGCCTGCATTCAGCGTTTCCCTGCGGTCTCTTTTAGGTCGTCTGTCCATCTTGTGGGAGGACAGGAACGATACTCTATCCCCAATTCCATATCTCTATTCCCCTACTTTCATTGTTATCTGTGTAGTGGACTGTATGTTCTATGAAAATTAACGTACAAAGTGGCATTTTACTTCCCAAGCTGGGACCGCCATTGTATCTGGCTCGACGGTTCCCGTAGGCTGCCTGAGTGGGTGTTCCCGATAGTTACAATCTGGGTGTCTTCAAGTCACGAGTGAATCGATTTCTTCTGGGCAAGCGTGCCTCAATGTAGATCGCATATAGGCTTGCGCTTGGTCGCTAACTCGCCTGATGTTAAGCGATGATGCATGGTCTACGATGGAGCACGCTTGCCTAGATGAAACCTATTCACTCTCGACTTTGAAGACACCCAGATTGTAACTATCGGGGAACACCCATTCAACAGCGAATTCCACAGACTAGCAGTGAATGAATTTAGGAACTTTAAAAAAAACTTTATTATGGGACCAATATTAAAATCGCGAAAAACATATCAGCCGTTCCATACATTTTGTCGAGTGTTGACCATGTTCTATGGAACAGCTAATATTTTTTTCGCGATTTCAAGGTTGGTAAAAAGTTGTAAAAGTTGTACATAATGATGGGTACTATCGACCCCTTTCACACCCTGTCCGTGTATCCCAGTATAAGTGTGATGTAATCAGGAACCGTATTCGCCAATACCCCGCGCTGATCAACTCGACAACCACCAACTGGTTCCTGGAGTGGCCGCGAGAGGCGCTGCTCGAGGTGGCGTACAAGTTCCTCGAAGGGGTCGAGCTACTCACCTCCATCACTGGACCGAGGGTTACTATACATTACATTACTATACAGCAGGTTCTTGTGATGGTAACAGGCTAAGCAGATAATGGCGTCGATTCTGTCATACCACTCACTAAACTAAACCAATTTGACAGGACTAAAATGATTTGCCTCTCTTTTCATTTTGATATGTGAGAGAAGGATGGCAACAATTTTAGAGCTGTCAAATTTAGTTTAGTTGAGAGTACATCAGAATCGATGCCATTGTGCTAGAAGAAATGCAGAAATTTGTACCATTATCAGTGGACGGTATTAGCGATAATTATGGTCTTACTTTTCATACGACTTGGGCAAAACGAGTTTCTTAATAACAATTCAGCTATTTGTTTTGTATTTGTGTTACACGATATCTTAGCTGACTGTAAAATGATTTTTTATAGGTTGTATTTAGAGTTTTTTTATATGGAATACATCTACATACAAATAGCATTAAGGATCTGGGAGTGACATTTGATCGTACCCTGAATTTCCATGATCACATCTCTGATCTCGCCAAAGAGGCCTATCGTCGTCTGGGCTTCGTATTACGAAATGCCAAAGATTTTGAAAATCCGTTAGTTATTAGAACATTGTACAACTCGTTAGTCAGAAGCAAGCTGGAGTCGAGCGCATGTGTCTGGAACCCGCACCACGTCACCTACGTGCGGATGCTTGAAAAGGTTCAAAAGGCTTTCTTAAGATCGCTGTATAAGAAGCTTCACGGTTATTACCCGTTCATGTACCCAACTAAATTCTTGCTCGGCCAGCTCGGCTACAACTCACTAGAAGTGAGAAGGATGTCGGATCAGCTTGCTACTTGCTGCAAGGTGCTCAGAGGATCGGTTGACTCTTTGCATCTGCACAATTTATTGTGCACTTTGTTTGTGCCAGATAAACCCGGGGTTCCGGCTAATAGGCGTGGAAAATTGCCCAAGTTTTTCCACGTGGATCACAGCCGCACCGTGGCGCGCTCCATGTCTCCGCTGATTCGCGCCCGCCGCCACTTCAATGCACTCCTTTCCGCCAAAACTGATTGTGATATTATTTGTGACAATTGGAAAACAGTAACGAAAGTGTTTTTAACTTATTGTGAAAATTTAACTGATCAATGGGACAGGGGCAAAAAGGCCGATGACTATAATGACAATTTGTATGACATACTAATTTTATGTTGACATATTTTTACAGCAATTTGTTGTATTTATTATATTAGTAATTTTATAATATTATTCCTATTTTTACTAGGAAATCTATTTTAGTTTTAACAGTATGTGAGATAAATGTTAGTGGAATTTGTCCGTTTTTATTCTCAATAAATAATTTGAATTTGAATTTGAATTTGAATCTACGTTTGGCCTCCAACTCGCCTGATGGTAAGCGACGGTGTGGCCGATGAACTATCGGGCAATTGGTTCTGGTGTCGGTGATGGAAAACTAGGGGACGAATCCCATTGATTCATGAGTAAAATATATAATGATTATTAATAACCCTACCCCTACCCCCCCTACCCCTATTTTAATTTGGTTTAATGATTGAAGTATTGTATGTTTAAGGTCCGTCGCAAAGAGTCTATAATCGAGAGCCGCGAGGACTCGATGCGAGCGTCGGCAGCCAACATCATGTCTCTGATCCACTCGTCTGTCGGTAAATACTGCGTGCGCATGTGGAACGAGATGCGACGCACCAACTACGTCACGCCGACCAACTACCTCGAGCTCGTCAATGGGTATAAAGAGTGAGTAACCAAAGTTCCGAAAAGCCGTGGTAGCCCATTTGGGAGACCGCTAGATTTGAAAGCGTGAGGTCGCGGGTTCAAACCCCGCGCCCGGGGTTTAAACCAATGAGCTCTATGGAGCTTACGTACTGATTTTCATACCACTGGCTTTTCGGTGAAGGAAAACATCGTGAGGAAACCTGCATACGTACGGAAAAGGAATTCAATGGCGTATTTGAATACACCAACCCGCACTGGGCCAGCGTGGTGGATATGGCCCAATCACCCTTTCGGGGGTAGGTTAAAAGTCCAGCAGTGGACTGTTGAAAGGCTGATTATGATGATATGATGAACCAAAGTTCTAACTCAAAAAGCTCAAAGTTGGTAACCCTGCAAAATGTGGAATGAGCTACATTCCGAGAAGCATGGAGTTCTTCAAAAAACGAGTTAATCGAGTCCTAAAGGGTCGGCAACGTATTTGTGACGCCTCTGGTGTTACAAGTATTCATAGGCGACGGTGACTGCTTACCATCAGGCAGCTCGTTCGCTTGTTTGCCACCTATGACATTAAAAAACCCAATGGGGTGAAAGTTGTAACAAAATACACGCTCGCAATCTGACGCTGCCATTGCGACTGTGGCTGAATGTTAGCATGTGCGCTTTACAATCAGTCTGTACCTGGTTCGTACCTCGGCCCTGCACCAATGGCTTGTTTAGTGCAATTCCGATGCCATCGCTCAACAGCGGTGATGGAAAACACCGTAAGGAAACTGGTATGTCCAAGAGCCGCGCATTCAGGCCGCGTATTTCACAAACAGCAATTTGCAAAATAAAAGTGGAATCAGAGCGCTTCGCACGGGTTTTCGGAATATGAACCATGAAACGGTGTCGCCTTTTCATGGCCGCTCTAGCCGTACGATAGAAAAATGGCAGAGGAGTTATCATATCGTATCGTTACCGTATTACTATTCCAGGATGCTGAGAGTGAAGAGATTCGAAATAGCGCTGCAAGCCAACAAGCTGAGGAACGGGCTCGGCAAGGTAGAAGAAACCACCAAACTGGTGGGCCAGATGTCTGACGAATTGGCTATATCGCGAGTGAGTAACTTTGACCTTGGAGAAGTCTTGTCTATAATAGGCATGTACACTAATTAATATTACCATTTATTTATTAGCCAACAAAGAAAACAAAAAGTACATAAATAAGTACATACATTAAATTTCATGCTACACAGAGAGTGCACTATAGCAAGTAATGACGTCAAGGTGCACACGCGCCGTACAAAAACTATACTAACACGATTTGCGGGAAAAAGCCAGAGCACTTCAATTCCCACCAAAAACTTATATAACGCCTGTATCTCAGAAATGTATCATTAAATAGCTTGACCGTTATTTGAAAACCTAATTACTAAAATATGAGATAAGCGACTTCCGTTTCTGTTCTGTTCAAGCGAGTGCTTTCCTCCGTCCGATACCTGTGCGCATGCGCGCTCCCACCGCGTGGTCTGACGTCATATCCTACCGCCACTAAGGCAGTCGAATTGGTTCGATTTGTCTACATTAGCGTCCTGTTTCTCGACTGGTGAAGTCGCTCGTTCTTCGGAATAGTTTCACCAGCACTGCTAACAAGCGATAAAGACGACCATCTTTATAATATACATAGGTATACGTTATACTTCGAGTGAGGTGGTACGTATAATAATTTAAACGGTGTTACCGTTCGGTTTTATTTTTAAAACATTTTTGTAGCTTTCAGATTCCATTTTTTCTAGAAGAAATTGTGTAAAATGGATGACAACCCGTCCGCATCGAGGACTGAAGAAGGATGCTCAGCACAGATTTCGGAGGGAAGGAAAAGAAAAGCAGTCTCTCGATCGAGGTCTAGCTCATCCGACTCGAGCAGTTCGTCTTCAACATCTAGCTCTTCTTCGGAAGAGAAACTGAAAAAGCGTTCCAGGACTAATAAGCGCAAGCGCCACCGCCGCCGCCGCGAGAACAGTAAGTTTGATAAACTATTTACAGAAATAAGCAATCTAAGGAAGCAAATTGACCAAGAAAGCACAGGCAATCGTAATTATCTAGAGAACGGTGATTGCATCAGCCTTGATGCGAGTGATAATTGGTCAAGTTACCCACATGATCACGCTAGCACATCACTCTTACAAGAACCAACAGCCGAACCTGAGTTTACCTTCTCTTTAAGTACTAAAACTAAAGAGCCTGCCGTTGCTCCCGCATGCCCTAAATTGCTTGAAAATTTGAAAGATTTACAGAGATTTGACAGTGCCGAATGGAATGATGTTCGTTATTCCGATGTTCAAAAACTATACTTGCAAAGTCCTGGTTTCACCAATCTCGAAGCCAATGAAGAGGTTAAAAGATACGACAACTCGAAGACAAATGTCAATATGGAGAAAGCCTTCGCAAGTCTAACATGTACTCTGCTAAAACAGCGCAACGCGCTTCAGAGTGACCTCAATACTTTCCTCTCCAAGGTTCGACAAGGAAATGTACTGAACTACGAAGACGTGAATCGAGAACTAAACGATTCAATAGGTAATGGCGAGTACATTAAGATATTTAATGATGCCTTACAAATTGTATGCGGTCATAGAGCTGAATTAGTGCAACATCGCAGAGAAACAATACTATCAGCCGTAAAAGATCCTTTGTACAAAAACAGTCTACGAAAAATTGCTCCAAGCTGCTCCCACTTGTTTGAGCACGAAAAATTTACAGCTGTATTAGACAAAGCAGGAGGTGTCCGGAATGTATTCTGGAACAAAGACAAGGACCGCTCACGACCCATTCAACGAAACCAGTCCTCTGATTACCCTCAACATAATAAAACCACGAATGGGCCTACATACACACACCAAAAGCAACGTGCAAACAAAAAATATAATTCCTTTCGTGGGTACCCTAAAAAGAATCTCCACAAACGTGAAACAAAAAACCAAGGCCGCGACAAGTCGCCTCCCTCTTCCCACCGGGAAAGGAGATACACAAACAATCGTAAATTCTGACTATCCAAACAAAATCAAGTTCAATGCGGGTCAACTCCACAAGTATCGGCACAACTGGAGGAAGTTAAAAGCCCCACCTTACATACAGAAACTCATAAAAGGGTACCGCATTCCTTTTATCGAAAAACCTCCTCTACGCGTACCGGATGCGACACACAGGGTAACACCTCATTCCGAGAATATGACAAAAGCCATCTTAAAAATGATTGCACAAGGTGTACTCAAGGAAGTCCAAGCCTCGCCGAGTTTTGTATCGCCAATGTTCCTTCGACCCAAGACCGACGGCTCAATGAGGCCAATTTTCAACCTCAAAAACCTAAACTTTTATGTGGGTACCGACAAATTCAGACTCATAAACATTCACAGAGTACCCGATTTTATCCAAAAGAACGACTGGGCTGCAAAAATCGATATTCACCAAGCCTACTTTCACGTGCCTATGGCAAAATGCCACAGACGCTTTCTGCGAATTCAATACAGGCTAGAAAACAAAGCATATCCACGTCTATACGAGATGACATGCTTACCCTTCGGACTGAACTCTGCTCCAAAGACGTTCGCTTCGATAACGAATTGGATCGCTCGTTACTTCCGGGAACACGGCGTTCGCCTATTAGTGTACCTAGACGATTTCTACCTAGTACATCAAAATCGGGAGAAGCTCGAAGAGCATGTCACATTTGCTACGACGACGCTGAAGGAACTGGGATGGCAATTAAATACGGAGAAGTCGGTGTTCAAGCCACAGAAGTCCCTCGAGTTCCTCGGAGTTGTATGGGACCCATGGAGAAACGTAAAATATCTTCCCCTAAGGTTGGTAGTAAAAATACAATTCCTTGCATCAAGCATGATTGCGGAAAAAGAAACATCGCTGAAAAAACTTCAGACTATCATCGGCACTCTCAATTTTGCGAGTTTTGCCGTACCAAGGGGCCGATTACATTATCGTTACCTGCAGAGACTTGCCAACTTTGCACTATCAGCAAAGCCTCCATTCTTTCTGAATGCACACGTCATTCACGAGCTATTGTGGTGGATAGAACATTGCAAGGACAGGTCTCCAATACACATGCCACTTCCAACGCACTACCTTACAACAGACGCCTGCGATCTCGGTTGGGGAGCCAAACTAGACAACAAGACCCTATCAGGGACTTGGCTAGAACACCAGAAAGACTTACACTGCAATCAGAAAGAAATGCTGGCGATATTTTTTGTCTTACAAGAACACTATCAGATCCTGAGCTCAAAAGCATTGTTGATCCAGTGCGACAACAAAACAGTTGTCTCTTACTTACGGAACGAAGGGGGGACAAAGTCCATGGCCCTCATGAACCTGACAATAGAAATATTTCAGATTCTCGACAGCCACAACATTCATATGTCAATATATCACATACCAGGGACGTACAACTGCGAAGCGGACCACTTGTCACGGAACAGACGTCTTCCAGAATGGCACCTCTTGCCCGCAATCACCAACATTGTGTTCGAGAAGTGGGGTACTCCGACAATAGACCTTTTCGCTTCAAACCAAGCCCATGTGGTACCAACGTACTGCACGCTCGACAGGAACGACCGACAAGCATGTATGTACGATGCACTAGCGAACCATTGGAATTTCGACCTAGCGTGGGTCTTTCCACCGCCATATATGATACCCCGAGTACTGCATCACCTGAACACGGCTCGAGGGGTATATCTAATAATAGTCCCACGGTGGGAAAAGGTCTATTGGAGGCCAGATCTGAAGAACCGAGCTCTGTCACCTCCATTCACGATAAAGAAACCGCACCAGGTCCTAGTGGACTTGACAACAGGATTACCACCCTCTCAGGCGTCTCAAATGACTCTCGAGATATGGAGATGTGCGGGTGGAATGAGTACTTGACCGACTGGTCGCAAGAACAAAAATCTCTTATAATCAATAGTTGGCGACCTTCTACAGTGAAAACGTACAAACCAGCCTGGAATCGCTGGGTCTCTTGGGCTAAACTAGCAATCATTGATCCGCACAGACCATCAGGTTCAGACTTGGCAAGATTTTTAAGCGACCTACATCAAAAAGAAGGCCTATCATTGGCTACGATTCTAGTTCATAAATCAGTAGTCTCGACTTTCTGTGATCCAAGCCATAGTAACAACTTAAGTAGCAACTTTCTTGTTAAACAAGTTATTAAAGCTATTTCCATATCTAAACCAAAGGTGAAGACAATAGCCCCCATTTGGGATGTAGACTTACTTTTCGATCACTTCCTTACCGTGGATCCTAACACAGATAGTTTTTTCGAAACTTCTCAGATGACCGCTGTTTTATTGCTCTTACTATCAGGGAGACGTGTGCACGATTTGACACTCCTGAGCATAAATTCATCTTCATGTATAATTTCTGAAGATCATGTAATTTTTTGGCCAAAATACGGTTCCAAGACCGACACACCACAACGTCAACAATCTGGCTGGAGGCTGAATCAAAATAAAGAAATCCAAACCTTAGACCCGGTACACTGGGTGAAACATCTTATAAATCTGTCAAAAGCAAGACGTGATTGCGCTAAAAGTGATAGTTTATTCTTATCTATTTGTAATAAACCAAAAGCAGCTACACGCACAATTATAGCGGGCTGGATCAAGAGGCTGTTACAAGATGTTGGAATACAAGCTACTCCAGGAAGTTTCCGCTCGGCAGTGGCATCGAAAAGTTGGTTGGAGAACTGTCCAGTCGATGATATCCTGGCTAAAGGAAATTGGCGCTCCGCCAAAACTTTCAAACGGTATTACTGTAAGGAGGTGAACACAAAACCTCCTAACAACAGCCTTCTTAAACGAGACCTATTCGTTCCAATCACTGATTGAGTGCATCTTTCTACTCGCATTTAAGGTCAATTGAACTTAATACTAATTGTTTAATTTTGAATAGATGATGATCTATGATGTGATTTTTGAATGAGCTCTTCATCGGCTTCTTGTACTTAAATTAGATTGATTTCTATGTACCCTACTTACTTTACACAAATGGTCAACTTGTGTATTATCTGATTTAGTACCAATTAAATAATATAATAAGATTAAGGTGTTTGTCTGATTTTGGGAAATGAAACAAACCTGTCCTGTCTGGCATTGGTAATTTAATTTGATTTTTACCTTCAAGCTAAGATAGCTTGTCTTACAGTTCTTGGATAATTATTGTTATAGAGTAAAATTATTATATACTTACCTCCTGGAAAGTACAAAACAAAAAGATAACACAGGGATTATAAATAAAACTAGGCATACTTACTATCAGTATAACTATAGTTAGAAAACACATACATTCACATTAGCGTCCAAACCCTACTACTGTATGATGTAATATCTCCTTAGTAGTCTGCGTTGTATGATAACAATCTACCGCCACCAGGCGATAACAAACACGTCTCATATTTTAGTAATTAGGTTTTCAAATAACGGTCAAGCTATTTAATAGTGACGTTTTACCTAAAAATAAAACGTATATTAAATACTTACCTTATTTGAAAACCTAATACTTTTAATCTCTGCCTGGTGGCAAAACATGAGCCTAATGAAGACAAATCGAACCAATTCGACTGCCTTAGTGGCGGTAGGATATGACGTCAGACCACGCGGTGGGAGCGCGCATGCGCACAGGTATCGGACGGAGGAAAGCACTCGCTTGAACAGAACAGAAACGGAAGTCGCTTATCTCATATTAGTAATTAGGTTTTCAAATAAGGTAAGTATTTAATATACGTTTTATTTTTAGGTAAAACGTCACTATTTTTAATTTTTTTTTTATCCCTTTTTTAAACCAATCTGTCTTTTGAAGACAATAAGCTTTATTTTGAACTGTTGTCTTAAGTGATTAATGATTAAACGAACTTACCTGTACGTGAAGTTCTATCATAATTATACGAAGTGCTTCGTCCGAAGAGATTAGTAACGTCAGAGTATTATTTAACACAATGTAGTATCGCATAGGTGTCACCACTTCAGCACTATAGTTTAGAGAAAAGTTGCCACACTAGATGGCAACACACTTTTTTTTTTCTTCTACCTTCTACCTACTTCCGCTTAGGCACTCGTGGCTCAGACTGCTGCTCTTCATTTAATTTAGAGAATTGCGATGTTTCAGCAACTTTCAGGGGTACCCTGGGTGGGCGGGTGTTACTAATCTCTTCGGACGAAGCACTTCGTATAATTATGATAGAACTTCACGTACAGGTAAGTTCGTTTAATCATTAATTATACTGCGTGCTTCGTCCTCGAGATTAGTAACGTCAGAGTATTATTTAACACAATGTAGATGTTGAGAGAGAGTGGAGGGAACGTCGCAATACAATTCATAATAATGTAGTAGCATTAATATGATGTTTGATTAGACATCTACTCATGAGATAGAATGGTCATCTATTAGATGACATAAATGCAGGTTTGGTTGTATTGTATTGTACCTAGTACTAGTAGTCATCAATTCTGTAATTTTTGTAATTATATGGTGGTTTAAAATAATATTAATTTATCTCTTTTAATTTTAGACAGTGTTTGCACTCTGTATGCAGGCCACATGCAAGCAAAGTACCTAGTAGGTCATAAGTACATTTGCTTAAAAGTTGTTCTAATGTCAAACTTTTATTAGAAAAGAATGATGCCAAATTGATTAAAAACTATATTTGCACCCCACGTAGCATTAAAATTAGGTAATGGTGTCCTTAGTATAATTAATCAATAAATAATTAATAAATAATAAATAAATAATAATAATTAATTAATAAATTTGATCATCGTCTGATACATTTCCAACAATTAGAGAAAGCAACTCCGTGATTATTGATAGTTCCGTATTTGCCACTGTTGAATTTATAAGATGATTGGGATTGATAGTTCGTAAATGTTAATGTCGATTTCAGTACAAATACCAAAGTTTTAAGTACACAACATAATTCTTTAACGAGTTGGTTGTTATAAAGACATCATTATATCCATGGCGGAGACCGGCACGCATTGCTGTAGCAACGCAGTCCAGCCGGACAATACTCCTGCAACCAGGATAATGTACCTATCCTGGGTTTGACAGTTGTGGTTGCTGGAAGAACACACAACTCATACATTACATTATACATTTTAAACTAATTTAGAATTGAGCAGACGAAAACGGAAAGCGCAAAAAAATAATTTAATTTTATGTTGACATGTTTTTACAGCAATTTGTTGTATTTAGTAATATTGGTTTTTAATTTTATTCCTATTTTTACTAGGAATTGTGTTTTAGTTTAACAGTTTGTGAGATGAATGTTAGTAGAATTTGTCCGTTATTATTCTCAATGAATTAATTATTTTTGAACTTATGAACTTGAATTAAGTATAATCGCAGCTAGTGCGGAAAGGCATAAAATATTCTTGAGATTTGTCTAATGTCAAAACGAATGCTTCGGGGTCGCTGTGTTAGAGACGTATGTGGCGCATTCTATTAATTTTGGTAGCAAATAATTCAATTTGTGGGACTGGAAATTTAGCAATCTATTTTCGATAGCCAAAATTCGTTTGTTCTATTGATATAGTATCATCATGATGGATGGGTTCGACGGAACTCCTGATCGGCAATTATGTTATATCTGATGATAAATGTATGGCGTTACAAAGCTACAGTTATTATTTTGTGAGATTTACACCACTGCCATGTGACCTTGTTCAAGTGAAGGTGTTTACCGCCTCCGATGCGGCTAATGTAGCTCGCAGTAGTACATCACAGCACCCAAGTAATATTTGTCAGTTATTGAAATATTAAAAAAATACTTTTAGTGCAAAGTAAGCAGCTAATATTTCATGACTATTGATGTGTAATAGCCCTTCAATATTTGACCATTCTCCACTAGTTGTTGACCATTACAAGCTACCTACCCCCATCCCGTTGTTGAGGCGACAGAGATTAAATATATCTAGGATACCTATAGCTATCTTCTCTGATTTTATGAACGGAATGATCGATGTCATTCATGTGCCAATTTAAACAGATAGCAATGATTGTGTCATTTATATGTATCTATTCGATATTCGAAATAATTGGAAGACTTTGGAAGGTAGTCTGACACTTATTTCTTCATTGGTAATAAACTCTAAATTCCTTAGTAAATTTTGAGTAGGTATTGATAGAAAAAACCAGTTAAGAATGGATAATGGATTCAGTTAAGTATATCGATGATATATATATATATATGTATATAAGACCTCTCTGAGAGAATGCCTGTGTCCCAGCAGTGGGATACGATTAGGCTAAAATGCTGATGATGATGAAAACCACATGACCGTGATAACTTCACGATCAGTTTACTAAAAATAAATTGGAGCCGTATAGATACTAATTTGCGAGGACATTTTATTTTAAAATATTTTATTGTCAATTATGAAACGGAGTTTTACCGTGACTTCAGATGAAATTTAACAAAAATTTAGGCATCCTTTAAATCTATGCTTGCTATGTTGTTCTTTGGATATTAAATTAAAATGTTTTGTGTATATTAATAGTTTTTAAATTCAAGATGAGTCTCATCTTGCCATTTGTTTTTGGTACCAAGAACACACGATATACGAATTGTCCAGAACAGGGCTTCAGCTTGGCTATATTTGGAAATAACTCCAATGTTCAGCAATGTTTGAATGGTATTTATATATTAATTGTCATTTTTCAGAACATGTAAAAATATTTGCCGTAAAATTGGTTGGTGAACTGGGTTATCAAATTTGATTTTACAACCGTTTACCCGCGACAAGTTAGTATGGCCGCATGTGTTTTATTATGCTTATAAAACAGGACAAGGTGGCCAGCGTAGTGTATCGGGTCTACTTGATTCGCTACATGCTGCATGTAGCTGTGGAATGAGTTCCCGCCAAGCGTGCTCTGCGTGGCAGGCGGCTGATGACGCGGTGGCGTGCGACTTCGCCATCTAGTTTAAATTAATCGATGTACTCGCTGTCGTCAAAGGTTTAGGTTTCTTGAAAGCTTCTAGTTTCGGGTCCACACAGCGAGGTGAGATGGTCAGGAGAAGTTTCA
Organism: Agriopis aurantiaria; assembly: GCA_914767915.1. Classification (NCBI taxonomy): domain Eukaryota; kingdom Metazoa; phylum Arthropoda; class Insecta; order Lepidoptera; family Geometridae; genus Agriopis; species Agriopis aurantiaria. Next base: position 3,431,187 of record OU611988.1, read on the forward strand.
GGTGCGAGGGTACGGTTTGAAACAGCCTTTACTGTTTTATTAAGGAAACTGGCGTGCATGGTTTTCACATATTTTGTTACATATTTTTATACACGGGAATTAATTACGTATGATTAAGCCGGTAATTCCGACTATACGGATCCCACACACAAAAAAATAACCTTTGCTATTTTAATAGAATCTAGTAAATTGTTACCGAATAGGAATTTTTCAATATTAGAGATAGAAAACTGGTTCTTTAATTCCTTCTTTACAAAACAAAGTGCGAAATTACGCCTTGATTCAGGTTCGGATTGTTGATAAAACATTATTTTTCTCGCTGGCGCATAACTTATCGGATATTATTCTTCCGAGGGATGAAATGCCGGCTGCTAGCCATCTCATATAACGACTTGTTCCGGAACTGCGGATTCAATCTGTAGTGCAGCTATAATACCTATTCGTGCAGTCCCTGCTACTTAGAACTCAGAATCAGAATAGCTTTTATTGTAAAAATTTCTGTTGAAACCGGAAGTGACAATTCTGGATGCCACTTCTTTGTTAATGTATTGTCTTCATCATGAACATTCGAAGCGATCGAGTATTCTGATGGGTTATCGGATATGATGATTTCGGGTAGGTATTACATTATTTCCTGCCAATGGCGGTTTTAAGTGGATTATATATTTCTGATGAATAGGGATCGTATTTGCTTCTTGACCTAAAACCAGGAAGCGACCGATAAAGAATTGTAATTGTACGCAGCGAGATAGTTTTAAATACAACTATAATGCATTTTATAGGTTTGGCAGTTTACAGCCATTGCATTTCAAATGCGGCGAGATAGTCCCACAGACTACTCTGATGCACTTTCATGGGTTTGGCAATTTACCTACAGTCGTTGCATTTCAAATGCTGCGAGATAGTCCCACAGACTACACTGATGCACTTTTATAGGTTCGGTATTTACGTTGCATTTCCAATGCGGCGAGATAGTCCTACAGACCACTCTGATGCCTTTTTATAGGTTTGGCAATTTACAGCCGTTTCACTTCAAATATGCGGCGAGATAGCCCCACAGACCACTCTGATGCACTTTTACAGGCCAGAATTTACAGCCGTAGGATTTAAATGCGGCGATATAGTCCTATAGACTACTCCGATGCACTTATATTATAACCTATGTATGTCACAACCGTTGCATTTTAAATGCGGCAAGCTAGTCCTTTGACTACTCTGATGCATTTTTCTTAAGCAATAGCATAATCTTCTTTTATTTGTGAGGTAGGTATTTTATCATATGTGGAGAAAAAACCCCACTGAACATTCCGATAGATTCGGATACCCTTGTTTGAAATGACAATATATCAGGTACTTACATCCTCGATTCGTCGTGGCGATGCCTATGGCGTTCCGAAGATTGGCTCGATGCTGATGCTGATAACGAACTTGGCACGGAAGAGTTTTTTACGTCGCGAACGTCTTACTTACTTTTAAATTTTATTAAAAAAATTAAGCTAGGTTTTTTATACTCCAAACTACTTTCGTTAGCACGTTTCGGCAGTTAACCTATTTTGTGCGAGATAGGTAGGTACCTAGTGAACGAACATGTGAAGTGGTCGAGCACTAAATTGCGAATGAAGAGCAGCAGTCTGAGCCACGAGTGCCTAAGCGGAAGTAGGTAGAAGGTAGAAGAAAAAAAAAAGTGTGTTGCCATCTAGTGTGGCAACTTTTCTCTAAACTATAGTGCTGAAGTGGTGACACCTATGCGATACTACATTGTGTTAAATAATACTCTGACGTTACTAATCTCGAGGACGAAGCACGCAGTATAATGCGTCTTGTGTGGAATACGCCCATTGACGCATCCATCCTCATATTTTTTCTTATTTTGTTAAGTCTTGGGGTATCTTCCTTTTAAGTCTCCAAGGCCTTGACATCAACATCTTTGCTAATTCATTTGGATGATTTTGCAGTAGTTTTTTATATTTATGTTATTTTTTCTGTGTGTATGGTTTATTTTACATAGACGGTTTTTTGGCGTGCGTTTGGCCACCAACTCGCCTGATGGTAAGCGCCGGTGTGACTGACGATGGAACACGTTGATCTAGAATGTTGGACGTTGGCATTGTTAATGTATTTAATTTGAATCAATACACATGAATTTACGGTTCATTAAAGTTATATTATGATTAGTTACGGGGTGTTTTCCTGTGAACATGGTGCATGTAACTGCGCCGAAATATCGGGAGCTCATTCCACAACCTTACCACGGTAAACATCCCGTAAATAATAATACAACTTTAGTGAACAACCGTGATAGTATATAACAGTGTTTTACGGTTGTCGTTCGCTACGCCTGTTATTTGTAATAAATGAAACACCAGTCAACTATTCCATCGGTGAACATTTCGCCGCTCCGCTTTGATAATTCAAATAGCATCATGATGTGTTCAGGGTCAAGTGGAGGACTACACAGAACAATGTATTGAGTACATGGGAGTGATCAATGTGCAGCAGCGGAACGCAGACGAACAGCAACGCAGTGTTGCCGCCAGGAGTGAGCTATCAGGACTTTCTGTTATGCGTCTTATTTGATATAAATTTCAACTTGATACCTTCGCTTACGCGATACGCGTTCCTGAGAAAAAGGGTCTTGACAGACGGACAACAAAGTGATCCTATAAGGGTTCCGTTTTTTCCTTTTGCGGTACGGAAACCTAAAAAAAATAAAAATGGAAGCGTTATATGAACTGCATTCCGCCAAAAGCTCAAATCGTTACCTATCTGCTTTCGCCGTAATACTCAAGTCTTCTCCTCTGTCTATGAAATCCTGTTCAATCCCATTACCCCTTTATACATAGAGGAGCGCTTTGAACTTATTCAAGCTCACTCCAGTACCTTGCGATCCTGTCGTACCCTCCAACTAAAGGTTCCTCTTTCTTCCCACGTCAATCTTGCCTACTGTAATTTCTTCAAGGGTTCCGTAACCAAAGGGTAAAAACGCAACCCTATGACTAAGCCTACGATGTTTGTCTGTCCGCCTGTCTGTCCTACCTTCAAACGGTTGTATCTTTCGAACCGTAATAGATAGCCAGTTGAAATTTTTACAGAATATGTAATCCGCCGTAACAACGGCGAAACAGAAATTATAAAAAAGTCAACATTTAAAACGAAATGGGTGGTCCCCATACAACAAACGTATTTTTTTTTTCGTATTTTTGTAATTGCTCTAAAGTATAAACGGTAATGTGTACAAGCGTCATATTTGACATGATTATAGAACACACACAAGTATAATAATAAATAATGGCCAAGTGCGAGTCGTTGACAAGTTTCTGTTCATTACCAAGCTATAACTGGTAATTTCGTTTTTGAATTTTGTGGAGTGCGGAACCCTCAGTGTGCGAGCCTGACTCGCACTTGGCCGGTTTAATGATAATATAAAACGTTCTCACATACGTCTCTAAACCAGGTAAGAAAACGATGGAAGAAGAGGTGCAGTGCAAGAAGCTAGCCGAAGCTGCCATGCGGGACCTGGCCAGCGCCATGCCAGCACTGGATGAGGCCGTCAAGGTATTCTTTACTGTACTACGATCGAGTTATGCGACCATCAAATGATAACACCTTGTGTATTCATTGTTGTAAAGGAAAAAGAAGAGATATAGCTATCGGAGATAGAAATTAGAAATAATGACATCGTTTGTGACAGAAAAAAAACACACAATGGACAAAAACATTAAATTAACCGGCCATGTGCGAGTCGGACTCGCGCACTGAGGGTCCGCCCCACCACAAAATACAATAAGGTCGTCCAAGTAACCGAATCACATACTATTCTAACGCCTTCCAAAATTGTCGAAGCAATTGCTACACAGCCACAGTAAATTATTTTGCTACAGACGCTCGAGTATAACACAATTATAAATTGGTAATAAACAGAAATTTGTCCCCGACTCTCACTTGGCCATTATTTATTATTTGTTGTAATACTTTAGAGTGTGTACTATAATCATGCCAAGTTTGACGTACGTATTATCATTTTTAAATTAGAACTAATACAAAAATACTTTTAAAAAATATACTTTTTTTTGTGTGGGGGGGGGGGGGGGGGGGGCTTTCGTTTTTACTTTTTGTTTAGTTTAGTTCCATCGTTTTGCCACCTCTGCTCCTCTAGGTACATAATGACAAGAAGTCGGTGTAGACTTCATCATCACCATCACCAACATCATCATCAGCCAGAAGACGTCCACTGCTGAACATAGGCCTCCCCTTTTAACCTCCACACTGAACGACAGCCTGCCTTTTGCATCCACTGGATGCCAGCGACTCTCACAATGTCGTCGGTCCATCTAGTGGGAGGCCTACCTACGCTGCGTCTTCCGGTTCGTGGTCTCCACTCCAGAACCTTTCTTCCCCATCGGTTATAGGTTCTTCGAGCGATTTTCGGACTTGAGTTATATTATAAAACACTGTTTTAAACTATCACGGTTGTTCACTAAAGTTATATGATTATTTACGGGATATTTACCGTGGTAAGGTTGTGGAATGAGCTCCCGATATTTCGGCGCAGTTACATGAACCATGTTCACGGGGAGACTGAATTTATGATTATAATTCTATATACCATTTTCGTCTAATGTACTTTCATCTGTGGCTTACGTTATAGAGGATATCTTTTTCGTCTAATGTACTTTCATCTGTGGCTTACGTTATAGAGGATATCTTTTTCGTCAGGCCTTGGATGCGCTGAATAAGAAGGACATCACTGAGGTAAAGTCGTACGCGAAGCCGCCATACAAAGTAGAAATGGTGTTGGAAGCCGTGCTTATTCTGTTACAAGTAAGTAATACTTTGTTGTTTTTTTTAAACCCGTGCGAAGCGCTTTGATTCCACTTTTATTATGCGTATTGCTAGTCTGTGGAATGCGCTGCCTGAATGGGTGTTCCCCGGTAGTTACAATCTGGGTGTCTTCAAATCGGTTTCTTCTAGGCAAGCGATCTCCATTGTAGGCCGCATCGTCGCTTTACATCGGGCGGTTGGCGATCAACCGCAAGCATATTATTAAAAAAAAACGGCCTAGTGCGTGTCGGATTCGCGCACCGAGGGTTTCTCACCAAAAAATGTGTTTTCTTTCATTCAATTCGGGATCTTTAGCGCGTGCCCGACTCGCACTTAGCCGGTATAAATGAAATTAAAAATTATTTATGCAAACGTGTTGTTTCACTTTAGAGTGTGTACTGTAATCGTGCTACGTTCGATGCTTGTACGTATGTACGTATTACGTGGTGATCTGGGTACCCTTTAAGTCTCTTTGCCTACTTTATCGGGATAATTTCATCTGTCGTGATTTCTTATAGAAAGAGCCAACGTGGTCGGAGGCGAAGCGTCAGCTCGGAGACCAGTACTTCTTGGACCGGCTGCGGGACTTCGATAAAGACAACATACCAGACAAGGTGCTCAAGAAGATCGGCACCTACACTTCCAAACCGGACTTCGATCCAGGTACCATAACAACAGCCTACTTAAATTTAGTATTGCTTAAAAAAATACTCACGGCCTTAATGTACTGACGTCCACCAAAGTTGTTTGCAGCGAAGCTTGAAATGTCTCACTTATAAAATAGGGTCGAAATTGTTGGCCACCAAAGTTGTACGTCTTTTATATTGGCGATAGTTTACCACCGCCCCGCTACCATAGTTATTTGCTTGCTTCATATTGTCGGTAGTTGGCCTCCGCCTCAATAGTTGTAGGCCTTATATATTGCCGATAGCTGGCCACCATATTTATTTGCCTGTTATATATTTCTCAGAAATCGTGGGAACGGTATCTGCCGCTGCTAAATCACTTTGCCTTTGGGTTCGAGCTATCGAGAAGTACGGAAAGGTTTACAAGTGAGTTTGGTTTCTCCTTTTTGGTGGTTTGGTGTTTTACATATAAACAGTTCCTGAGGTTTAAATCCGCGCCTCGTACGGGCCACGTCTCGCGTCTAGCATAAATCATCCTTTAAATAATGTAGATGATTGCTTACATATTACCGCATCATCGTTTAACATCAGGCGAGTTAGCGGTCAAGTGATAACTCGCTATTTTAATAAATAAAATAAAAAACAATTATGTATAGCAACCCTACTTTTTACAAAAAAAAAAAAAGGTGAACGCGGAAAAAACGTTTCGGCTCGTTGGATTATTTTCCTAAACTTGTGTATTTTCGAGTGTTAATGTGTACTAAATGGTGAATTATTATTCATTAAGTGCTCGTAAACGTGCTCGAGTGTGGGGAAGTGATATAACGAGGTGAAATGTGTCTTTTCGTGTTGTTTCCAAAACTCCATAGGAGCCTCTTGTAAAGTCATCACCACTTTACAGGGGCGTGAGTTCGACTTGACCGTGACTTCCTTAGCTTGACTCTGACTGTGACTATGACTTGTTTGACGCTATTAAGACAAAGTAAACTGTTTAATATTACGAGTAAAGGACATTGAATCCACGCTCATGAAGATTTTAACAAAAAAAAAAAAAAAAGGTGTGGACTGTGGATACTTATATAATATTATAAATCCATTTAATTTGTTGGTTTGTTTGTTCCTCTTTCACGCAGCAACAGAGCAACGGATTGACCTGATTTTTTGCATGGTTATAGTTCATCGGCTGGAGAGTAACATACTTTTCATCATTATGATCATCATCACCATTTATCATCACTACGCGGGTGAAATCGCGGGGCGCAGCTAGTATACTATAAAACTTTGTCACATCCACGTCTGTGATACAAGTGTTTGTGACACGTTTCCAGGATCGTGAAGCCGAAGAAGGAGCGGCTGGAGGAAGCCCTGGAGTCGCTGCGCATGAAGCAGCAGATCCTGGCGGAGGCGCGCGCCAAGCTGCGGGAGCTCAGCGAGATGATCGCGCGGCTGCAGGCAGAGTACGATGAAAAGGTAACTAAAGTTGAAATATATATTTGGGTGTCAACAATGTTAGTCTTCAAGTCGCGAGGGAATCGGTTTCTTCAAGCGTGCTTCATCGCAGACCGCATCATCGCTTAACACCAGGCTAATTATTTGCTGAAAAAAACTGTAAACATCTTTATTAAACTACTTCAAAAAAAAAGTTACAAAAAAGATTAAAAAAAAAAAAATAGTTTTTCATTACTGTAGTAAGTAAACGCGCGACAGAGACGCGCACCACGGCATTATTGTCGATAGCGCGTGCTTATGCTAGCGAGATATTGAGAATAGTGTAGTACAGATGATGCAGGCTGCAGCTTTCCGTTTATTACTAACGGACCACTGAAACAATCCACCTGGGTGGTCGGTTGCCTAAATGCCTAAAGATCCCACAACTTGCTATGAAAAAACCTATGATATTGGAAAATAATGGTCTACATATTAATACAGCCATAGATAAATATACACGGGAATTTTTTCAAGGATTTACGTTTTTCTAAGAACTGTGAAAGTTTAAAACATTACTTCTAAGGCTCTGTGCTAGGCCCAGAGCCACGCTCCAGTAATTCAAGGAGCTGGGTTGACTCGGGAAGATCGATGCTGGTAGAGGAAATGCACACTACATGTTTGGTGTTCCTCGATAGTTACAATCTATGTCTTCAAATTAAGAGTGAACTGGTTTCGGCAAGCGTGGTCCATCGTAGACCGCATCATCGCTTAACACCAGGCTAGTTGGCGGCCAAAAGCAAGCCTGTTATTTTTAAAAAAACATCCAAGCGGGACTTGAATGCGACGCATTGACTCCATGTCGAATAAGAAAACTTCTTATAATTCGTAGCTCAAACAAAAAGAGGAGCTCGAAGAAAAGGCCAGGATGCTGCAGTTGAAACTGGACAGAGCTGAAGCACTGATCACTGGACTGTCAGGTAACACTTATGGACCTTGCACACTGTGCAACTAACCTGCTCAACTTGGAACAAGGGCGCGCGTGCGAGAGCAGGATGAATATACGTAAGGCTACATGCATTCTTTTCTGGTTGAGCAGGTTAGAAGCACCGTATGTAAACTCTAAATAAATGACAGAATCTTCATCAAATAAACAGAGGATATTGCCAGGGCCGGATTTAGAGGTCCAGAGGCCTCGGGGCAACAAAGGAGCGGAGGCCCCCTCGCCCCAAATTATTTTCCAAATAAAGTAAACAATTTTTTTTCAGTCGAGTTTTTCAATAAATAATTTATTGTGAAACCAAGTAGATTCCCTTAGTATTGAACAAACACATATAAATATAAACGGAAACAAGAATTATCTGAAATTAAATTTTAGCGAACGGAACCTTAAACTCCCTCAAGATGGTTAGTGAATTGGAAGTGCTTATCAGGGCCATTTGAGATTTTGATATTTCACTGATCTGATTGCCTGATTGGATTGAGCAAATATAGATCAATGATTTCTGTTTTTTAAGATTAATATAATCAAATAATCATGTATGTATAAAGTACTGTAGGCTGTAGGTAAAGGTGAAAGAGCAATAAAAACAAATATCAAAGGAAAAGATGCTTACTAGTTGTTAACTAGTTGGAATTTGAAAGATTTTTTTTCCGAAGTCTCTATTGTGGGGGCCCCCCGTTTGTGGAGGCCCCGGGGCTTTCGCCCCGGTTGCCCTCCCCTAAATCCGGCCCTGGATATTGCACCAACCGCCGGACCGCGGCCTACCTAAACTCCGCCAAAACGCGCCAGAGCAGCAGTTTGTATTCAGTTACTCGTTACCTAGCGATGCGTATACAAGACGAAGTGTGCTATCAAAAATTGTGAAAATCATTCTTCCATGCGTGACATACCACCGCTAAATTTGTAGTTTTTTTAAATGACAACTGTTTATTTTACCAAAGAATAAAATTGAAATTGAATTTTAAAAAACATGTATTTTGACGCCCATTAGGTATTTGCGATGTTGAACATTGGAAATACCTAAACGGAAATGGGCGTCAAAATATCTTGCTTGCAGATCATAATTAGATAGAGGTAACAGTAGTCTGCTTTATCGTTTGTTTTATTTTTTTAAATACGACTAAAAGTAAAGCATGCGGTCCGCCTGATGGTAAGCAGAAACCGCCGCTTATGGACACCTGGGGCCTTACGGACAACTGCTATTCATCATCATCATCATCATCATCATCCTCACCATCAGCCAGAAGTCGTCCACTGCTGAACATAGGCGTCCCCCTTTAACCTCTAACCTTTAACAACTGCTATTACAGGCACCTAATAAATAACCTGTAATAGCAGTTGTCCGTAAGGCCCCTGAATACTATCGGCTTTGCCGCTGCTTTCTCAGCCCGGAGTGGTAGTTTTAGACACCGTTTTACGTAGTATTTTTTTAAATTCGAACCCAAATAACTTTTGTACATTTATTGTTAATAGAGCTTTTTAAGTTCACCAGGGTAAACCTCTAAGGGCTTGTGTGAGGTGTTTTTCTAGTTGAGAGATTGTTCGCTTGCCAGGCGAGCGGGAGCGATGGGAGATGACAGTGGATCGACTGGACAAGGAGTTCGAGAATCTCCCCGGAGACTGCCTCATCGCGACTGGCTTCGTCGCGTATCTTGGACCTTTCGTGTCCGAGTACAGGGAAAACTTAATGGATGACTGGTTCCGGGAGGTAAGGATCAAGGCCGGGGGTTTTGAGTGGTTGAGCATTATTTGCGACGTTTGACTATTTTTCACCCTGACTGTACATTTTTAAGTGATCATTTTTATTGCAATATAGTGACATTACGACTCAGCTCTAGGGGTGGATTATTTTCTTCAAATTTAAATAGTAGTACCTCGAGATATAAGCCTATGAAAAAAATCGCTTTACAATCGGCGAATACACAAAACATTCGTACACAAAAAACATAATACATTCGAATTGAAGACCTCCTTTTTGAACTCGTTTGAATAATCCATCAGACCATTTTCCTGTAACTGTAACGGTATCTCTTACCAAGGAAGATAGACTAAGAGGAAATACAATAGCGGAACATTAGAGCGTACCCCGGTTTTTTAAATCAAAAACAGTATGAACTTAGATGGCGCCGTAATTTGAGCGTCCTATAGGTTGTCTCGAACTTCCGTAAGCGCTGCATTCAGATAATGTACGAAAGGGTTCTACAAATTACCGTAGCGCTAGTATCGCGGTCAAGTTTAGTAGCGCTAGTAACCTATAGGACGCTCAAATTACGGCGCCATCTAAGTTCGTACCGTTTCTAGGCAAATTTCCGAGCTACGCTCTAATGTTACGCTATTGTCTTTCCTCTTAGTCTATCTTCCTTGCTCTTACCAAAGTTTCTGCCCTATATTTTGACCCGACAACCCAAGAAGAAGGGTAATGTTTTTCGGCGTATTTCGTAATGTTTGTGGAATGCACTGCCTGCATGGGTGTTCCCCGATAATTACAATCTGGGTGTCTTGAAATTAAGAATAAATTGGTTTCTTCTAGGCAAGTGTGCTCCAACGTAGACCACATCATCACGGCGAGATGGTGGTAAACGCAAACCTATTACACAATAAAAAAAAGGGTGTTCGTATTTTTATGTTTCTATATTACCTACTATAGCCTAAATGGCTTGACCGATTTTGATGTGTGAAGTGTCGTTAGATTAGTCTTCACGCTTCAGAGTGCTTAGGTAATTTTTTTTGTAAATTGCATACAAAAGAAAAAAAACCCTACTCAAGTTGAACCCTGGGAAGAGCCGCTCGCACTTCCCAGGGTTCATATCTATTAAAACTATATAATTATGTATGTATATCAGTCAGCTTTGCTTAGTTTGGGGTCAGATGACCGTGTGTACAAAAATGTCCTGAAATATTTATTAATTTTATTATTTATATGCAAAGCTCTTCTTTATGTGGACCTTAACATTATTTCGGTGTTATAGATGCAGTTGTTTTGGTTTTGAAATTAATATTTTCTTGTTAGGTTTTCGCCGAGCAGCTGCCGGTCACAATGGACTTGAGCATGAAGTACTTTTTACTGGATGATGCGACGCTAAGGGATTGGAATTACATGGGGTTGCCAGGTAAATACCTATACATTAGGCTATCGGATAGGTGTTTGATTTGTTAAAAACAACGGGCTTAGTGAACAATATAGTTCACTAGCTGAGCTCCGCGGTTTCACCCACATGGTGATGAAAAATGGTGATGATGATGATGATAAAAAGTAGCCTATGTGTTAATCCAAAGTATAAGCTATATCCAAACCAAATTTCATCTAAATCGGTTTAGTAGTTTCGGCGTTGTGTCCAGCCAAACATACACACAAACTTTCGCATTTAAGAGTAAGATAGGATTATAGTACGTACGTAATACTGAAGTTTTTTTTTATACTGGTACTAGTTTTGTTGAAAATTGGTGTGTATAAATAAGTTTGGAATTTGAAAGCTTACCAGGTTGTGCAGAAAAGTTTCTTTTGTAACAATGAAATATAAAACAAGAAATATTAAATACAGGTGTGCTGCACTTTCACTAAACGCTATTCGCGGCGTTATGCCTTTAGCCTGTTACTTTCTTAGCTGTTACGGTTTCCACTCTCAGACAGCCGGATAAGGCAAGCCAGGGGTCGGGGGTCTCATCTAGCCTCATGAAATCGTGGCACATGGTGTCGCCCACAGAAAAGAGAAGTAAATAGAACGGAAATGAGAAGGAAACTCTGTCGCCAGGCATTATGAGGGAACATTGATTGAACATTCTTATTTAGATCAACGCGTGGAATTTAGCATCCAAAGAACTTGGACCTTACCTTTTTGGGTTAGGTCTCAAAGTTCTTTGTTCGCATCGCAGTTGCTGATTTCGAATCACTGACGTTTCGTTTATATGGGTGCAACTGATAAGCAAGTGATCCATGCATTTATTGACTGTCCATCTATTTTAAAAGAAATCTCTCTAAAGGTTCCATACCACTATCCTAGGCACAGAATTTCTCGAATTCTAGGTTGGCGGCAAGCTGCTAGAACCAATTTGGCACTTAACTCCCCTACACACAGATTATGTCGCACCTATAATGAATTTAACGTTTCCTTGAGTGATCTGGATGTATTTAATGATTCTTTATATGTTTTTAATAACAAAATAGTAAAGTCTCTAACTAGAGACTATCATATAATTATGTTATTCGATTATATAGTTTTAGTGTCTAACCACTTTTTTGGCGAATGTTGTATACGCCTGTAAAAGGTGTTCATATCCGATCCATGTATGTAATTTTTTTTTAGTTTTTTTTTTTACGAATGTTTAATATGTTCACTGTTGGCGTATCTCTATCAATAAATAAATAAATAAATAATAAAAACTGGCTACAACAAATTTCTTACAAAAATAACTTTACAGCCGTACTAATTTAAACAAAAAAATATCTTTTCTGTTGTGTCTCCACTCACCGACGGCTCGCCACCAAGCTACCCTTGCGTATTATTATTAATTCTCGACGACAACGATTGCAGATGATAATTTCAGCGCCGAGAACGGTATAATAGTGGTGCGCGCGACTCGCTGGCCGCTCGCCGTCGACCCGCAGGGACAGGCGCTCATATGGCTGTCGCATCTCGAGGAGAAGAACGACATAGAGGTACTCAATCAATAGCGTTTTTATCTCATACTAGCTGAGATGACAGACGTTATCCTGTCTTAGAACTGTCATACACGCAAAGTTAAAATTGTAAATCTTATTTTTTCACACCTTTACATTATTGGAGTTTAAGTAAGGATATATATTTTTTTTGATAATATAATATAGCCTATGTTACCCGGGGATAGTGTAGCTTCCCAACAGTGAAAGAATTTTTCAAATCGGTTCAGTAGTTTCGGAGCCTATTCAATGCAAACAAACAAACAATCAAATCTTTCCTCTTTATAATATTAGTATAGATATTCGAAAAGCGTGGTTTAATCTTCAGTAAGTGCGCCTAAGGTAGACCTTTTCTCATAGTCTCAATAAAAACCGGCCAAGTGTGAGTCGGGCTCGCGCACTAAGGGTTCCGTACCACCACAAAATACAATAAGGTCGTCCAACTAACCGAATTACCAGTTATTGTTCAGGCTTCCTAAATTGTCGAAGCACTTGCTAATTAGTAAAATATGGCATTTCGATTCGTAATAAGGTCGACGTTACAATAAGGTCGTATTGATAACGAAATTACCAGTTCATCATCATCAGCCAGAAGACGTCCACTGCTGAACATAGGCCTCCCCCTTTAATCTCCACACTGAACGACAGCCTGCCTTTTGCATCCACTGGATGCCCGCGACTCCAGATTACCAGTTATAACTTGGTAATGAACAGAAGTTTGTCACCGACTTGCACTTGGGCATTTTTTATTATTTGTTGTTATACTTGAGTGTGTACTATAATCATGCCAAGTTTGACGTTTGTACGTATTACCATTTTTACATTAGAAATAATAAAAAATACGTAAAAACACTTTTGTTGTATGGGGACCCTCCCCCCCCCCCCCCCCCCCCCTTCTTTTTACTATAACTTTTTTTTAGTATTTCTCAGTTAATCCACCGTAACATTACATATTCTGTGAAAATTTCAACTGGCTATCTATTACGGTTCGTAAGATACAGCCGTTAATAGGTAGGACAGATAGACGGACAGCCAGACATCGTAGGTTTAGTAATAGGGTCCCGTTTTTACCCATTGGGTTCGGAACCCTTAAAAGTGTAAGAAAATATATTTTTTAAACGTTTATCGGGACTTATCACGTATTATTTAATTTAGGTAAAAAATATGTACCTTTCGCTCGACGTTTCGACCATGTTACAATGGTTTTTTACCTAAATTAAATAATACGTGATAAGTCCCGATAAACGTTTAAAACATGTGTTCAAATCGCGAAAGTTTAAAAATTACTAATATATTTTTTATCAAATAAATAGCCATCAGAAATGTTAACTCGCTTTTTCTTCTGCAGATTGTTGACTTCGGTCAGCCCAATTATCTCAAAATAATGGAGGGCAGTCTAACATCTGGCTCGCCGATCATCATACAGAATGTGGGCCAAGTTCTGGATCCTTCCATAGCTCCTATACTGGACAAGGCCATCGTGACCATCGGGAGGGACAAGGTCATCAAGTTCAATGAGAAGATGGTGCCTTATAATAGCAATTTTAGAATGTATTTGACGACTAAGTTAGGTTAGTGTGGTTGATTTGCTATCGTTACATTCCTACATAAATGTTTTTTATTTTACTGAGGGGCAAGACGGGCATGTCGCTCGCTTGATGGTAAGCGTCACGCTTGCTCATAATAGTTCAGTGCCACCTAGAATTTAGAACATCAACATTTCAAATCCTTGCGCGGCAAAGCACTGTACTCGTCACCCTGAGATGTTTTTTTTTTTTTTGCCCAAACTCAAAAGTAGTTTGGTCTCTTTCTCATTTCTTTCTCTCTATCTCCCTCTCTTTCTTTTTCTCTCTCGTTTCTCTCTTTATTTCTCTATCTCGTCTCTCTCCCTCCTCTCTCTCTATCTCCCTCCTCTCTCTCTATCTCCCTCTCTCTTTCTTTTTCTCTCTCGTTTCTCTCTTTATTTCTCTATCTCGTCTCCTTCCTCTCTCCCTCTCTCTTTCTTTTTCTCTCTCGTTTCTCTCTTTATTTCTCTATCCCGTCTCTCTCCCTCTCTCTTTCTCTCTCTCTTTCTCTGTTTGCCTGTTTTTATGACTAAACAGCTCAATATATAAACGTAGCGGTGGCTTTGAGGCGCGCTGTCAATGAGTGGCGACACCGCGTAACCCGATTCCATTGAGGTAAATGAGACCCCGACTGCAAGTAGAAACGGGGGAGTGGTAACTGCAATAGCTAAGAACCCAAGTCATAAGTCATTTATTAATAAAATGGCAATTTACAAGTCAATACATTTTTAACTTAAAAAGTAAGAAAATAACAAATAATAAAATAATAATTAATTGATTTAATTACATACAGATTAATTAATTAATTAATTATGACGTGTTTCTGGCTCAACGCATTAGCATTGCCATTCAACGTGGTAATGCCGCCAGCATGTTGGGTACGCTGCCAACTGGTAGTGGGCTTGAGCATTTGGATTGTCTTTAGACCTTCAACGGTCTATGGGCAGTCTAACTGTATTTGTAGTGTTAGTTTTAGCTTGTATTTTGTTTAGTTATTAAAGGCACTTGCCAAGTAAAAATTTTTTTTTTTTAAATTACATTATAAAAATAAGAAATGAAAAAAATATATACATATAGTACATTCACTTCTCAAGTTTATAAAATTCGAATTCCAAGCTCCAGGGAGGAAGTGCTAAAGGCATAAAGCCGCGAGTAGCGTTTAGTGAATGTGCAGCACACCACTCGACACCCTAAGCCACCGCAACACAACCGCACAGCAAATATGTATTATTATATTATCTATTGCGCGATAAGTACCGAACAACATAAAAAAATATGTAATAATTGTATTCGTCGAGATACAATTCATATAGAGTGACAATCTCTCAGTGAAAACAGTCAAAAAACGTCCGAGCGTCATTGTACATACATTGTATCAATTATATACTTCACAATGCCACATTTACTCCAATTTAGACGTTATGTCGCTTGCATAGTGTTCAACGTTAGTTGTCCGCTATGTCATCGTAGCTATGGCATCACGCGGCGGCGTTGCAGTCGGATCGTGGTTCCCTTCGACCTAACGGTCGGCCATTTTATTACACGATTGTTACTCTATATGTATTGTATCTCGATGGTTGTATTATGTACTCATATAATTTCTTATCTATTTATATTGTCACTTCCAGGCAACCCAACTTACACTCCCGAGACACTTACCAAGACAACGATGGTGAACTTCGCGGTGAAAGAGCAAGGTCTGACGTCACAGCTCCTCGGCATCGTGGTGCGCAAAGAGAGGCCTCAACTGGAACAAATGAAGGACAATCTGGTCATGACCATTGCCAATAACAAGAAGATACTGGTATGTTTTTTTTTTCTATTTGCTAATCGCACTGTTTTCAAACCTTACCCGCGTTCCTACTGTTGGTTGTTGTAGTAAAGGTAAGTACCTCAGATCAGACAAACAATAATTATAGAAACTAACGTGACCCACAACAGAAATACCCGTGAGTGCTAGCCGTCTGTTAGTTTAAACAATAATTGTTCGTGTTCAATGTCGTATCACCCACTTTTTTCACTAAACCGCTTAATGGAAAAACTAACCGCTTAATGGAAAAAACTAAGAAAACAGTACACCCACTCATTTTCTTGCACACTATGAAACTTGCAGCGACACCAATGAACTAGGTAATGTCCTTGTCCACATGCAAAAAAAATTGGCTGCAAGGTCGTCTGCAGGGTGAGTTCGACAGTATACAATGGATCCTTGGTTCGACTAAGGCGTCAAGCCTGATTTAGCCCCGATACGTTCGCACCTTACCATATCTCCCTTGTTTGTCTGATCTGAGGGTAGTATAATGGGCAGTAAACAATATGCTGTAACTTCAAATGTTGCTAAACAAACCTCCACCTTCCTTGCACAGCTGGACTTGGAGAACAAACTAATCCGCATCATGATGCTGTAACTTCAAATGTTGCTAAACAAACCTCCACCTTCCTTGCCCAGCTGGACTTGGAAAACGACCTGCTCCGCATCATGTACGAGTCGCAAGTGCCCCTACTGGAGAACGAAGAACTGTTCGTGACTCTGCAGACCTCCCAGCGCACTTCGCTCGAGGTCAAAGAGGCGCTCATCACCTCACAAGTAACAGAGAAGGAGATCGACTCCGCGCGGGCGGTGGGTACCATTATATTTTTTACCAAGTGTATAAATTACAAAGTATTATGAGTTACTAACTCCACTTATCATATTTCGCAATTTATACATCATCATCATGATCATGTATAAATTGCGAAATATGATAAGTGGAGTTTTTAACTTGCCTGTTGCTTGTAAATATTAGAATTTGAATAAGGGTTCTTTTATTCAAAACCAGCTGACCCGACAGACGTCCTGCCTTGGAACTGTCAAACGCACGAAGTAAAAATCGTCGTGAAATTTTCAGAAAATTTTCAATTCTCTTTTCTTCTAACAAAATATTGAAATTGGTTGTAAAGTCGTTCTAAAGTTATAGCGTGACAAAATTATTGCTTAAATGCAATTATAATCCACAACCGTACCACGGTAAATATCCCGTAATTATAATATTTGTAGTATCACTCTGAAAAGCAACTGAAAAGTCCACCGGCACAGTTGGGTGCCTATGTTCGTAATTTATTTTATATCTAAATATTTTAAATTGATGTGGCTAGCATCCACATCAAACGCATTCATTCATTGTTTCTGGTGGGCCGATCCCGGCGGCACTGCAATGCCGGGCCGACCCGTGACGGGAGTGGAGCGAGCCCCGAACATCCCGTCGAGTTAAAAAAATCAGTTTAATATACTGGTCCCTCAATGAGGGAACTTTCAGATATTAAGCTGAAAAGAACAGATACTACACTTTGATCTTAGCCAAAAGGCCGAGAAGCGATAACGTAGATAAAAGCTATGAAATCACCCGTATATTCGCGGAGAATCTCGTCACCGCGATTCAGCATTCCGCGGCTCGCCTGCGTTAGTCATCTGTTACCAATTCGTGGAACTAATACCGTAAGCTCGCACCGATGCGTGCGTGCACGATATGAACGGTCGACCGAGCCGCCAGATGGCGCTCAACACGTGTTATGTAATTTGTAATAATAGTTACGTTTTTAGACATACGCGTTGGCGCTAGTATCGTATATCGACTATCTCAACGCTATGTTTCAATTTCGTTATATTTTCGTTTGATTAGATGTAGTTGTTTGGATCAAATAGAAAAGCGATTTGCTATTTTATTTTGGATGCTTTACAATTCTTTTAGACTTGTTTTGGCTGCTGATCCCCAAACTTCTATTAAATAAGTCATTAGATAAGTCAAATAAGATTTTGATGACTATTGTACCTTAACTTGCAACAAATGTAGTCTAATGTCACAGATAACTTAGTATGTTTTGTCTACTTTTGGTTCAAGCATTTTTGAGTGCTGACCTATATCTTTAGCTTTCAAATATTAATATTCGGACCATTTTTTGTAATATGGCTGCCAGAGACTGATATACATACTTTTTATAAATACATACTTAAATAGATAATCATAGACAAAAGGAATATTCCATCATCCTTGATAATACCCAGATATAAAACAAACACAAATGTTCTTCACATGAATGTTTGTACTAGGTGGGAATCGAACCCACCTTTAAAATCTAGTTTTAAATATCTTACTTATCTAATTTAATAAATGTGTTGAACATTATCTTCTGTCGCTTTGCAGGGTTACGTCCCCACAGCAATTCGTGCGTCCGTGCTATTCTTCGCTTTGAACGACCTTTCCCGCATCGACCCCATGTACCAATTCTCGCTGGACACCTACATAGACTTGTTCACGTATTCCATAGACCGCAGCCCAAAGTCACAAGAGCTAGAGGAAAGGATTGGCCACTTAAACGAGTTCCACACATACTCTGTTTACAAGTCAGTATCAGTTCATGTTCCTACATTAAAAGTTGATATGTCGTCAACTTGGGTTGCGTTGCATTAATTTGCGCAATCATGGCAAACAGTGCCGAATTCATATTTTGATTATAAATAGTTGAGAATGCGTCTATTCTCAGTAGTTCAATCAACAGTTCAATTGATTGAACTGTAAGCATTAACTTTGTAATGCTACAAATCTTCTAATATTAGGAATTGATGGCGTTGACATCCATAAAGCATTAGGAGTAAGCAAGAAAGAAAAGTTATGTAATACAATACAATACAATTCTTTATTTACACTTTCTACAACGATGTATATAAATTTATATAAAAAGTATATGTTAATAATATTATTGTGTGTACATAATTCAAATTATATAATCACTAAGTAACTAGAGTAAGAGAGCGAATAAAGTAATGGCGAACGTACCTTGCCTTTCATTACACTTAAGTACATGGCGCTGCGGATAGGATTTTTTGAGTCTTACTAGTTCAATGAAATAATTTGATTGAACTAGTGAGACTCATGGTACAATAATATACTCCGCCAGTATTAAAAAAAAATATATATATATATTCGGGACATTTTTGTACACACGGTCATCTGACCCCAAACTAAGCAAAGCTTGTGATATGGCTGCCAGAGACTGATATACATACATATATAGTTTTAAATACATACTTAAATAGATATTAACAACCAGATATAGAAAAAACACAAATGTTCATCACACAAATGTTTGTCCTAGATGGGAATCGAACCCAAGCATATATAATATAGAAGTATAGCGCTCCGAGAAAAAAATTCACGTGGGCGTCCCGCGATGATGTTATCAATGTCATGGATACACGTACACGTGCATAAGCAAGAGCAAAATAAGTAATTTACAACAAGTTCGAGAGAGATGACGATACACGAAACAATGGCGGACACACTATGATTTTCTGTGTTAACAGTAGCGTTAAATTATAACTCCCCAATATCTGTATATTAACTGTGGGAATCCAATAAATCAATGTGGTTTTGATAAAATTGTGTTTAATATATTCAATTTGTGCTTAACTTGCTTGAGCGGACAAACCAAATGACAATTGAAATGCTTTTTGTATTTTACATAGTAGATTATTTAAAAAAAATGGTTCCCAGTATCTGTTTGTTACAATAAAGTGGCAACTGGACAGTGACGTTATTGCGGGACAACTCCCAGAGCGCTGGACTTTTCTTGGATCATGGTGAGACTCAAAAGTCTCAGAAGTTTAGTTACCAGTTCAATTGATTGAACTACTGAGCATTGTTTGTCTCTTTGTTCAATGTTTTTTATTTATATTGAAGTACTGATACCTGATGCTAATCAAGTCTCAGGAATTTTATTTTATTACGTTAGTATTGAGGGTAGGAGTTCGCTTTCCTAACCGTAACGCCGTTGTGTTTTTTTTTTTCACGTTCACACTTATGACTGATCACGACCAACTAACCTTCACACTGCTGTCTGTCACTGGTGTGACGGTTAAGAACTAATCTTGTTGGTACCGAGTATCGACTCTTAAATCCTACCTTTTTTTTATTTTTTATAAGTGACTTTTACTGTTGGCCTTTTGGCCTCTCCAGCTTGACCGGACTAGTTAGCGAACGCAGAGTGAGTTCGGCATAACTTGGTGGTTAATAACTTGGTGGTTAAGTTTATAGGCGACTAGCACAAGGGTACCTCGAAGGTACGAACCTCGGCTTGGGCCGTCGCCGGGAGTGGGAATCAAACTTGCCCAGGCACCCCAGAGGGGGTGTGCCCTGGAGCCCTAACGGTTTGTTGAACTGAGTGATTATTTGGAGAGAATCTAACCGATCTTCTAACAGATCCTGTGGGTCTACGATCCTGCCGGCGGGATCGCTGTGTGTGTGTGCCTCTGGTAACCGACGCCTGTACCAAAAACTGAATATTTCCTATTGCAAAGCAGTCGGATCGGGGTAGGAGCAGTCGGATCAGGGCTTAAATCCTAGCGCTCACTGGAGAGTCGTGGTGGCGTCTCGGCGTACTAACTAACAAAGACAGACACCACGCCCTTTTATATATAGATAAAATATGTCTACGAAAAAACAAGAAGTAAGCTATAACTACCCCCTTTCCCTTCCCTTTGACTGGGCGCAGAATAACGACATCGAGACCATGCGAAGTGATGCGCGTGCGAGTGAGACCCAATTATAGTGTCTAGTGCGCTCTCGCTCTAGTGTGGCGTGTGCAGGTGCCAGACATTTCTGAACACTTAAACCCTTCCCCTGAACCTTGTTTATTTGCCAGGAACACATGCCGTGCCCTATTTGAACGCCACAAGCTCCTACTGTCGTTCCACATCGTGTCCCGGATCCTGTTCCAGCAGGGCAAGATGTCGACTCAGGAGTACTTCTTCTTGCTGAAGGGCGGAGTGGTGCTGGACCGCTCGGAACAGCCCGACAACCCCACCAGTGAGTTTTTATGTGAAACTAGCTGTGTCCTTATACCTTTTCGAAATAAAACGTTACTTATGTTACTCCCCGGTCCTCCAACTATCTCTGTACAAAGATCAAGTCAATCTAATAATGTTGCTGCATGAAGGAAGGGCAGACTAACAATTTTGGCATAAATGATATTAGTAAAGATGGACTCATGCTGTGTCTTTCCGCACTGACAGACAATGTAAATAATGACTTATTATTACTCACCTTTTCCCTGCAGCCTTATCTGCATAATGAACAGAACATAGCCTATACACTCAGGAAACAATCTTCTATCAGTGACAGACGCATACATTTTCATCACCAGCCAGACGACTCCACGTCCACTGCTAAACATATAGGTCTCCCTTGGAAATCCACACTGAACGACAGCATCTGTCATGGTGGGTTGGGTGTCATAATCTTCACGCTTGGTAGGCGGTTTGAAGATCGCAGTGCGTTCACTGTGCAGTAGGAGGATGCTGCTACCCGGCCCTCTGGTGGTTCTGGTCTTAGTTTTAGTACATGCCCGGATCCAACTGCCATCTCTTGTAGATGGATGTAGGCCAATAATGATGATGATTATTGTGTTACAGACTGGATGCCAGACGAGTGCTGGGACAACATTACTGAGCTGGACAAGTTGCCTGGGTTCCACGGCGTCGAGGACGGCTTCGAGACGCTCAGCAAGGAGTGGAAGGAGTGGTACCTTCACCCCGAACCTGAGACCCTGCCCCTACTTGGTACTTGCTACATAGTTTTTCAGCACCTAGACCGTTAAATGTTCAGCCGGCGCAGTCGTTCGTCCCCACACAAGAGGCTGGATACTGCCAAAATTGAAAGTCCTAATTTCACAAAACTAAATACACCATTCGATTACTACATCAAAAGCAACCAAATGAACAGGCGCGCTAACATGCGGACCGCGACAAAATCTTGTCGTCACTATCTCGAGTGAGAACGCAACGCCTACGGTTTCGTATACGCCTGTCTCGCTTTGGTACGATAAAAAGAGTCGACAAGATTTTGTCGCGGTGCGTATGTTAACCCGGCTGCACGTCTTTTAAGATTGAATTTATAATTCATAAACTATAACCCTACCATTCAAATAACTACCGCATAAAAAACCGAAACTAATAAAATAATTATTTAAAAAAAAACTATCCTCATCATACCAAAATTGTACCCACTGATGGTACTTCTATCAGAAATCTTGCGGCTGTCTTGGCTACCTGTGAGACCTGGTGAATTACAGGTGAATGGAACGACATCTGCAACGACTTCCAGAAGATTCTGTTCATTCGGTCGCTTCGACCGGACCGCATCTCCGCCTGCGTTACCTCATTCATCATCAGCGTGCTGGGCCCGCGGTACGTGGAGCCGCCCGTGCTAGACATCAAGGTGAGCATATCATCTCAGGCATCACCACTTTCATCATCAGCGTGCTGGGCCCGCGGTACGTAGAGCTGCCCGTGCAAGACTTCAAGGTGAGCATATCATCTCAGTCATCACCACATTCCTCATTAGCTTGCTGGGCCCGCGGTACGTAAAGCCGCCCGCGCTAGACATCAAGGTGAGCATATCATCTCAGTCATCACCACATTCATCATTAGCTTGCTGGGCCCGCGGTACGTAAAGCCGCCCGTGCTAGACATCAAGGTGAGCATATCATCTCAGTCATCACCACATTCATCATTAGCTTGCTGGGCCCGCGGTACGTAAAGCCGCCCGTGCTAGACATCAAGGTGAGCATATCATCTCAGTCATCACCATAAAACAGATGCTGTTCATTTGGTCACTTCTATAAACATCCGTCATCGAGTCTACCTGTGACCACGGACGCTGCAGTGTTCGAAACGTCACGAATTAATATAATGTAAAATACACGCGATAAAAACTTAAAACTGTTTTATTTCAATACATGTTTGAAGTAAGTTTCTTCAACGTAGCAGTCCCGAGCACGGATCCCTGAAGCACAAGCTGCAGCTTAGTTTAGGGATTCGAAGCTTCGTTTTTGAGGCAAAATCCGAGAAATATATTAACCCACGTAATTGTGCATGCGTTTATAAATGTGTATATGAAATACTCGTGTTTTGTGCAAATAAATTATCTTATCTTATCTGTTCTTATCTTAGATGTCATGGGAAGAGTCTACGTGGAAGACGTCGCTGCTGTTTGTGCTGTCCCCAGGCGTGGACCCGACGGCGGCGCTCATCCAACTCGCGATCGACGTCAAAATGTTCGACAAGTTCGCCTCGCTCTCGCTGGGGCAAGGACAAGCGCCCACTGCCGCCAAGTATTGTTCAACACATTCACACTACTGTAGGGCCCGAATTAGGGTTATTCCTTTTTTTTATAATACATTTTCTCCAATGACAAAATGGTCCATGCCTTTATTTGATCATTATTAAAAAAAAACTCTTAGGTGTAATATTCATCATCATCATATCTATTTATAATTAAGTCCCCATTTTTTTTCTACCTCTCCCTTTCTCTCTCTCCTTCTGTTATTAGGCTATGTCCGTGCTGGGAGTCAACAGATTTTTTTCCCTATTATCCCCTAAAGTAGTCCTGTTGTAAAGAAGAGCTATAATTTCGATCTCACCACTATCTCGTAATCCATATGTATAAAAATCGATTTGTGTGTATGTTCTGTTCTTGTTTTATGTAAATCAGTAAACGGTTGATTGTATAACCTCGGCTGGCGTTGGTTCCCAGGTTGATAGCAATCGGCATGAAGGAAGGTGGCTGGGTGTTCCTGGCGAACTGCCACCTGGCATGCGAGTGGCTGGGCTCGCTGCGAGGACTCGACAACCCCAAGATCCACCCGCGGTTCCGCCTGTGGCTCTCCTCCATGCCGGATGACAAGTTTCCTCTGGGCGTACTGCAGAGGAGCATCAAGATGACCACGGAGCCACCGCAGGTACCGCGCTACACAAGGAGTTTTCAGAGTACACTTGATACGATGTAGTAAGTCATAGGCTATCTGACAGGTATAATACTTAAAATAAATAAATTAATTTGGGACATTTTTTCACACACGGTCATCTGACCCCAAACTAAGCAAAGCTTGTAATATGGCTGCCAGAGACTGATATACATACATATATAGTTTTAAATACATACTTAAATAGATATTAACACCCAGATATAGAAGAAACACAAATGTTCATCACACAAATGTTTGTCCTAGATGGGAATTGAACCCACGCCCCCAAGTTCAGAAGACAGGTTCACCACCAACTGGACCAACGGGACTTACCGATACAACATAGATTTTAGTGTTTTATGACATTGTTTCTAAAAATAATTTATTGCCAGATCACTTTTTACATTAAATTCAATTCGTACATACATTTACAAAACACTCAGCGGTATCAAACAGGAATAAGCGCCTAAAGAAGAAAATTCAACAGGCCAAATTATACGTGTACAGTACGTATATAAGTCTTGTTTACACTGTAGCCAGTTACTAGTCCCAGTCAGTCTAGCGCTGGAATCTGTACAGTCTATACACATTATATATACAAAATAAAATAATTCAGTAAACTAACATATATTTAGGTGTTTGGTCTGTTAAAAATAACAAACTTAAATGTAATTAATGTAATACGTATACGTCATCGAGGTACTATTCCTATAGAGTCACAATCTCTCAGTGAAAACAGTCGAAAACCGCCGCCAAGGCAAGCGTGCTTTATCGTAGATAACATCAGACGAAATGGCGGTCAGGCACAAGTCTGCTATTTTCAATTTAAAAAACCTCACTACCTCACTTTATACCCATCGGAAGATTGACGTGATGTGTTCCCTCCCACTGAAGTTGGAAGGCTGACATGGCGTCATTAGCCGTAGGAATCGATGGCTAACCCAGGGTGTGCTGATATTTAATCCTTCCCAGAATCGAATTTACATAGACGCTTTATCCCCAGGGTCTGAAAGGAAACCTGGTCCGTCTGTTCGCTAACATGAACGAAGACAAGTTCGATGAGGCGACGCCGCAGTACCGGCGGCTGCTGTACTGCGTGTCGGTCTTCCACTGCACGCTGATTGCTAGGAAGCGGTTCCGTCAGCTCGGGTACAACGCGGTCTACAGCTTCAATGACGCCGACTTTGATGTGAGTTTACTTTATAAGAAGATTCGAATTTAATTATTGACCAAGTTTACATTTTTGTATGTATGTTGTTCGACGATAATTTCAGGCTTATCATGTTCCCACTGCTGGGACACAGGCTTTCTCTCATAAATATGGGATGGGCACGCCCCCAATACAAGCACAGCCCGCGCACGCCCCAGTTGTCATGGAGAATATTCTCCATAACGAATGGAGTGTAAATTCCAATATCGAAAGCTTCTGCAAAAGTATGTCATCGTCTATAGTGTTAAAAGCCTTCCGTAAGTCAAAATATGTTGCATCTACTTGCACTCCAGTATATACTGCCTCCATGGAGTTGACCAAAAAGAGAGCAAATTCGTTGCAGTTGAACACGCTGTGCTAGTTCAAGGGCAGGAAAGTGACATATGCTTCTTTTTATCCCAGAAAAATTACGGTCCCTGTAGAATTGTCAACGCGGGTGAAACCGCGGGTCGTGGAGCTGTAAATTTTACGACAAAGATTATTTCCATCCCGCAGGTATCCGACAACCTTCTAGCTAATTACTTGGAAGAATACGAGGAGGTCCCGTGGGATGCCCTACGCTACCTGTTTGCTATAATCAACTACGGCGGACACATCACCGACGACTGGGACAAGCGAGTTCTCATAGCGTACATCAACCAGTTCTTCAACGTCGATGCGCTAGAGGTGCCCTTCTACAGGTGAGGGGCATATTTATACTCTGATCCCCAAAATCAAGCGCGCAGACGGTTGTCCCAAAACTTGAAAGTTCTCAGATTAGGGCCTTTCAAAGAAGGTTGTCCTAAGTTCAATTTTTCGGTATTTGGATACATTAGGCCACACTAAAGAAATGTACTCTCAAACTTTCTTGTCGAGAGTTTTACGAAAACCTACAGTACATTCTTTTTCGTGTTAAGACTGTCCCCAATCCCGGCATACCACATCCCTCGTGACGGCAGTCTGGAGTCGTACCGGGACTTCCTGGACTTACTGCCGGGGTACGAGCGGGCTGAATCCGTGGGGCAGCACGCCTCCGCTGACGTCGCCACTCTGCAGCAGGTATGACTTACAACTAAGTTTCCCAAGAAATAAAGCTATACTACTTTACCCGCAAACAAATAAGGCTATTAACATACGTACACTTTACATTACACTACACTACACATTAACACACTCTCCATCTTACTTGAAAATATTATTAAATTTGACACTAATTGAATATAGATTGGAATTAAACAAAAAACCAGCTCCGACATTATGACGGCAACCGCTCTCGTACCAGAGCGTCGAGCAATAATCTGCGTTTAGAACTCCCAATCTTAATTGTTTTATTTGCGAATGTATTGGTTACGAAATTTCAGTTGTTGATAATATAACATTTTTGTAGGATGCCCTGATAATGTGCTCGACTCTCTTCGCTCTGGCGTCTACCGGAGGCGGCGGTGGAGGCGGTGGCGAAGACCAAAAGGTAACCTAACCATCTACATTATCCTGTCTGACTTGAAATGATGGGATTGAAGGGCAATTTTTCTAGCGAAATTACAGGGGCATAAAGAGATTTTACATCTAATATTTGCGCGTGACGAGCGCACTATTGCCGCGCAAGATTTTCGGGGCACTTTTTAATGCTATTGATGACAAACAAGCCTGCTAGTACTCAATTTTCGTCGCCAATGGATACGTGTTCATAGGCGCCTGAGATCGCTTTAACTTCAGGGGCAGGGATAGATACATTGGTTTTAACATCCCTTTTGAAGGACCCCACGTGGGTACTGAATTGTTATAGGCAAGCATGACGCGCAACGCATAAGCTGGTCGCTCGCCTGTGGCAAGTCTCTCGTTCACATAATACTACAGTTGCTGACTCGGTTGCATAAAACAGGTGGGATAATAATAATGATGATAAGCAGCGCGTACAGAGGCTAGTCCAACGGTGAGGCTTATACAGAGTGATCACGCCGTACTCCGCAACTAAAAGATTTTGTTTCCATTTTCTGTTTCCTTGAAACGTCAACTTGTTATTCTTAGGTCGACGAGCTGGCTGCCGAGATGGTGGTAAAGCTACCGTCCAAGATAGATTTGGAAACGACGGAAAAGATGATGGGCCCTGAGATCGTGATGCCGATGTGTGTGTCGCTACTGCAGGAGATTGGATACTTCAATGTGTTGATTATAGGCATCGTCTCCGGACTGAAGGTACGTAGCGGGAGAAAACTAAAAGGGGAAAGAAGGGAAGGGATGGGCGATAAAAGAAGCATGGGAAATATTACCAACATGGTATAAGAAAGATGTAAGGAGGAGAAGAGAAGCAGAGCAAAATCAGTTTCTTCTAGGCAAGCGTGCTCTATCATAGACCGAGTCATCACTTAACATCAAGCGAGGCGGCCGCTAAGCGCAAGGCTATTATTTAATAAATATAGAAAGAGATGCAGAAGTTGGTGGATATGATCCCGTGTTTAGCTTTAAGATTAGCGAGGTATAGGATACGAGGAGAAGGGGTGGGACATAAGTAGTATATAAACACGGTAAAAAAAGGATTTAATGTACGTAACGGGAGAAAAGAGGGAATGTAGCTGCATGTAGCTGCATGTAGCACGAGAGCCTTCATCAAATTTTGTCTCGTGAAAACAAAGCAGACATCTATATTCTAGCATTGTATGCACGAATAAAAAGGCTGGATAAAAATAAAGATAATAAACAAAACAACAAAAAAACGCTGGGCCTGCTGATAGGGAGTAGAGAACACTTGATGCCTAACAAAACTAAAAAACTGAAACCTAATTTGTTTTAAGGTTAGGTTATGCCGTGTCAGAGACATCTGGGTGCCCTAAGTAATTTAACAATAGGGCTAACTAGTGGCCACTCTGTCTATACTTACTTACCTTTTGACTAGGAGCTGCGCCGTGCTATCGAAGGTCTGGTGGTGATGTCAGAGGTGCTAGAAGATATGTATACGTGCATCTTCGAAGGAAGGGTGCCCGTCTTCTGGCGGAAAGGTTGCGATAAACTTGACTATGTTGTAGGTTGATTTAGAGTCGAATATGATCACTGTAGAGTAGACCAAACAAACAATTATGTCATTTATTTATATCTATGTTTATATACACTAGCAATGGTGGTTAGAAGATTTAAAAAATACTCATTTGTGCTAATTATGACTAGCATCAAACGTAACTCAAAGATCAAATGCTGTGTAAATGCATATCAAGGGTCTAATAATCATATGACCCATACTCAAATGTGACACATGGTCAAATGTTTAAAAACGTCTCAAAATTCAAAAGTTCACATGTGATTTTTAATTCAATCATCATCATCAGCCAGAAGACGTCCACTGCTGAACATAGGCCTCCCCCTTTAACCTCAACACTGAACGACAGCGTGCCTTTTGCATCCACTGGATGCCAGCGACTCTCACAATGTCGTCGGTCCATCTAGTGGGAGGCCTACCTACGCTGCGTCTTCCGGCTCGTGGTCTCCACACAAGAACCTTTCTTCCCCATCGGTTATCGGTTCTTCGAGCGATGTGGCTTACCCATTGCGACTTCAACTTGCAAATTTTAACAGCTATGTCGGTGACGTTGGTTCATTGGCGAATATCCACGTTTCGGATTCTATCGCGCAAAGAAACTCAAATTCTTATATCTCGAATTCAAATGCTCATATTATGTGACTAAGGGCTAAAAATATGACTTTAGGGTCCAATACTGAAATGTGCAAGTTTAAATTGTCAAATGTGATTGAAGGGTAAAATGCACAAATGTGTCAAGGCTCAAGTGACCCACTGGTCAGAGGCTCAATAATGTGCAAGGGATAACCGCCACCAGGTCGTCCATCGATGAAGCCGCTGGGGTCGTGGTGCCGCGAGCTGTTCCTGCGTGGTGTTCACTTGCATGCGTGGGCCAACGCTCCGCGCTCCCCGCCCACGCTGTGCTGGCTGCCCGCCCTGCGCGCTCCTACTGGCTTCCTTACTGCTGTCATGCAGGTAACTTAGTTGGTATATATGGCGATATATATATATATAGTTGGGATTGCTCCCACATACAACAGCGAAAGCGGATATTATTATATTTTATTTATTGAGTATTATGAACGGCGTATTATTGAAGGATATAACTAAATACATGGCTGATAAATCTCTGAGATATGCGTGTTTAAATATTTTGGTGGGGATAGAGAGCAGATGCTCTGTACTTTTCTCGCAAAGCGCATGTTAGTATAGACGTCATCACAAATATTTATAACTTTATTTAATTATAAACAAGTTTTTATTTTGTTTTCGTTGCTATTTATAATCAGTTTTTATGAGATATTAAATAAAAATGCCTATGCCTATTATTATCTAATTAGCTAATTCCCGCGACTTCGCACGAGTAGATTTTCAAAACTTAACCCTCCATAATTCGGAAAATCTCTCTCAGAACCTCTTTCGCAAAATTCTTTTTCAACAGACCCACTACACTCCATAAGGAATCTATCTGCAAAATTTCAGCGTCGTAGTTGACGCAGTTTTCGAAATTATTTGTGATGAGATTGGTCCAAATATTCCATGTTGATGTCAATTATTAGTAGGTACGTTCAGTTTAAAATAGCGTAATCTTCTGTTTCACCAATCCAATTTTAATAGGTGGCTCCTAAGCTAAGAGTTGCCTAAATTTTTGACAGTTATCTATGGTTTTGATGTGAATGAGTGAGTGCGGCTCGGGCTGTCAGTTTAAGAGTTGCCTATCATTAGGCACCTCCGAATCAGCGTAACTTTGGGTGACGCCTAACGTCACTAGTTATCTAAAGTTTGTTGAAACGTTTTTTGCCCTAGGCAACTTCTAAATATTTATATAGTTTAAAATTTATTTTATTATATTATTATTTTTCTTTTGGCTATTTATTGGCATAGTAATCAAAATTTTAAATTACTTTTTAATATTATTTACCTAATAAAAATATATAAAAAATTGGATAGGATAGGATATAAATAGGAGAAGCCATTGGCTCCCGTCACACAGTCTCTGACTAGTTCGGAAGCCTCTGGGATCAATACTATAGCTTACCATAAATTATGCCCGAATATATGATTTTTTTATTTTATTTAGGCGACTCCTAGGTTCAGTGAAGACGGGTGTGAGCATAGCTCCGATTCCAGGTAAATTCGATCGTAGATAGATCGATGTCGAACTTCTAAAGGGATAATGCATAATACGTGTTGTCCCACAGACGACGGCTCGCGGCGAGAGCTGGCCCATCGACACCCTGGCATGGGAGTTCAATGTTATTCCGCTCGAGGAAAGCGGCTTTGTGCGCCCGCCGCGCGACGGAGGCGTCTATGTCAGGTAACTACAGACGACCCGCGGCGAGAGCTGGCTTATCGACACTAGACTTGTCGAAATCAAAGATTTTGATAAAATTTGGGATTTAGATACTTTAGGTCCTGGAATAAAACTTAGGATCTTTTTCATCACTGTTCACGCGGGTGAAACAGCGGGTGCAGATAGTTGACCAATACAGCACAAAAATAAAAAGAATCGATTAATCGATAAAAAAACAATGACACCTCTATTACACTTCAATTGTATTGCCACTGTAAGTAGATTCCGCTGTCTGATAAATAACATTAAAATAGAAATACATACAAATACATACTAAATGAACAACACTAATTTAAACATAAAAATTACACTTGTTTCATTTTTATTTTATTTAGGCCAACAGCTGCTAAAGACAGAGTAGCAACACTTACCAGTAATTACTGGGTATGGAGTTTTGGCGCCAACGTGGAAAAAACATGTCGGCTTGTGCTATTATTTTCCTAAACTTGTGTATTTTCGAGTGTTAATGTCTATTAAATGGTGAATTATTATTCATTAAGTGCTCGTAAACGTGCTCGAGTGTGGGAAAGTGATATTACGAGGTGAAACGTGTCTTTTCGTGCTGTTTCCAAAACTCCATAGGAGTCTCTTGTAAAGTCTTCACCACTTTACAGGGGCATGAGTTTGACTTGACCGTGACTTATTTAGCTTGACTCTGACTGTGACTATGACTTGTTTGACGCTATTAAGACTATGTAAACTGTTTAAGATTACGACTAAAGGACGATTCAATGTCCTTTAGTCGTAACAGTCATGAAAATTTTACCAAAAAAAAAAAACTGGGTATTCATAAGCCTTGAACTCTCACTTACAGCTAGAAAATTAAAAGTGGCTAATAGAAACACTAACATGGGCATGAAGCATATAAGGTACATTTGTGTAGATATAGATACGCATACATACAAGTTTTGACTTATAAAAATAGTATCACTAAATAGTAAGTAAATAATTATACTAGTTATAAAAGGTTATACAGGTTATGAAAACTTTAAGAGGGACAGTAAGGCCAGTTTTTTTTTGTACTGGAGTAGGTATAGGTATAGGAAAAATTTTGCGATGTCGGAAGTTTCTAGTATTCTAATAGTGTTAACACACGTATGTATTTGGTTGACCTCAACCGCCGTCTGACCAACGGGAAAGACAGAGTGAGAATATCATATTTCCCTCTCTTTCTCTCCCGTTGGTCAGACGGCGGTTGAGGTCAACCAAATACATACGTGTGTTAACACTATAAAACAAGTTGGTCTTATAGACTTTAATCGCCAGAAAAGCAATATTTATTGACGATTTTTTTGTGTAAAAAAAATCACGTCATACCATAAGACCGTTTTCCTGTTGCCATAAAGGTTATAGCTACCGTCCCTATTAAAGTTAACCTATATATTTATTATATTATTTAGTAGGCACCAGCGGTTTAAAGCCATATACATTTTAATTTAACATTTTCGCCTTTTTTATTTTAGGTATTATTTACGAGTATTATCCTTATTTTTGTTTTACCGTACACTATAATCGTTATTATGATACGGGAACATATATCGTATTGTAATAAAGTTATAAAAAATATTATATTTTGCGATCCAGCATGCTTAATTTTTTTTTAATAACTAGCTAATTACACTGTGTATAATGCCATTACGTTAATACCTACTAGTCGTTCAAATAAAATATGATTTTTACAGTAGTTTGTTTCATAGCGTTAAGTAAACAGCTGAAGGTCATTTCAGCTTGGTTCTAATCTCAAAACAGCAAAAACTCAGATAGCGCGTTCGATATATTGTCGAATTTTGTCTCATCAGTCACTTTCATCGTCACTTTTGCCTTTCTTCTTCCCCTCATTCATGGCTTCCCAGTAGTTGGGAGGCTGTTCCCCATCCTCCACCATTTCCAGGGCCTGCTCCACGGCTCCCTTCGCCTCTCCGATCAGCAACGGCAGCTCCACTGTCGCGTTCATATGCGGCATCGGCAGCCTCACTGTCGCTCGCACCCTGTACTCTATGCAGATCACCTTAGAGTTCGGTATCGAGTATAATTCTGGAAGTGTAGGTAGAATACACAAGCAACTTGTGACTTGCCTCTCCGGGATGCTGGCAGTCTCAGCCTCGCATAGCTCAACTTTCGCATTCAAATGCTTCTTAACTCCATTATCGGACGTATACGTCGTGTAGCAGTACAAGTCTGTCTTCACAGAGGTTATTTCTACATCAGTATCGTTTGTCACCACGTAGGAAATGTGCGCGTTCTCACCAGGAGTCAGGAGCGTCTTTTCGACCTCAGCTTTCAAGTTCACAACGGGTGTCTTTGAAGCGAATGGCGCGAACAGTTCTTTTTCTAAACCAAAAATGATCGGCCCTTCTGTAGTCGGGTTCAAATAGCTATACACGGGTATTTCAGCCGTAAATACCTTGTTGAAGCTGAAGAAGCTAGGTTTTTCGAATTTGAGCTCTATGCGGTACGAGATACAGCCGATGCGGTCTTTGTATGACCGTGGGATGTCTTCGGGTAAGAAAAACTCGAAGGGATGTTCGTAATTGCCATCCAGAGTTATCGTGTCTTCGGGTCTCTTGTTGCAAACATTCACGTGAGTAATTACATAGTCTTCGAAGCCGCGATACGTGCGCGAGTTTTTTCCGCCGCCCTGTCTCCAAACACACTTTCCTTTCCCGAGGAATGACAGGGTAACATGTTGAAACTCCGTCGGCTCGTCGACTACATACCTGACTTTGCCCGTGACCGCCTGACCTGCTCTGTGCACGCCCTCTTTCGCCTTGTTAATCAATATTTGACATTGAACACCCATTGCTTATCAAAAACTGTTAGAAACACGATGTAAACAAATCAATGTTTACAACCGCACAAGCCGACGTGACAGCTACTTTACTCCTCACTAAATATTTCTAAGCACAGATAAAATAACGTTGCAATAACGTCTGTTTTCGTCTACTGAATGGACTTGTTTTTCGTTCTGCATCGAATGTCATAGCTTGTCGTCTCGCTTGTTTTGCGAATGTGTAAAGAAGCAGACTATACCCACAATCGTGGCTCATTGACCCAGTCACCTTGAGGGTGACGTTATATGAACCTGATCCAAAAATAAAAAAGTAAATGTATAAATAAATTGATGCATCACTACTGTTTTGTTCACAAGAACGTGCTATGTACCTAGTTTAGGCAGATACCGCAATTTATTACAATTTGACTTTATCTGACTACGCCTGCTTTTAATAAAATAGCAATAATTTTTCCATCTACAGTTGTGATTATCAGGCACATAATATTTCTTTACACTCCCCTACACTCTAAGAACACAGATAAAGTATTTTTATGTATTTCAAGTTTTTACAATGACGTTATCTAAGACTTTTAGTAAAATTTCACGCAGTACGCATTCGCTCGCGTCGTTGGATATAAATGACTTGTCGTGAATGACACAAGTAGGTAGGACGCCTACCCAACTCTGATAACACACACTCATATCATAACATCCATTAAGTTTCTCGTATCTGTATCGGGAATGCCATGGATCACAGAAGTAACAACCTAGAACAAATAGTTTCATCATTCAGATATCGGCGGCTCCCGGTATAAACGGAGATCCATGGCAGAAGCACTCGTTACTAACTAACCCATAATTATAATCGTATAAGATAGACATAATTCTGTCGTTCATACAAAGAGTGTAACTATGTTTTGCAGAACAGCATGCGCGCCGCGATAAAATAATTACCTCTATCTTATTCACGGGGGACAAAAAAGTCAAAATTGTATTGCAGCTATTTGCTCGCATGTTATATAACTATGTTTTTGCGCAAAGTTGCACTCTTCGTAAAATGATTAGCATGTGACAATGGATTGTATGTGATGCAGGGGGCAGTTCCTGGAAGGCGCGAGCTGGTTCAAGAAGGACGCGTGTCTCGCGGAGCCGCTGCCCATGCAGCTGGTGTTCCCCATGACGCCCATACACTTCAAGCCGATCAAGGCCACCGGCAGGCGCGTGCGGAGTAAGTGCGTACTTTATGAGGTCTCTTGACCGGAAAGCACAACGCTGAAGTAAACGGTTCCAACGCAGCGTCAACGCTTTCCCCTCACTGCTGAACTCACGTGATGAACTCTGACCTCACCCCTCCATCGCGGTTTTACTATCGAACCGGCCGCCATCGCCAGAAAAGCCATCCACACATTATAGAACGTGGAAGTCTCGCACTGTTCGATTTCATCGATTGTTTCTGGCACGCACCTGTAAGTTGTGGAATGTCTTACCACCTTTGGTTTTTCCTCCTTAATATGACCTTATAATTTCTTCAAACGAATAGTGAATAGGGTCCAAAGAAATGGATGTCTTCCTAATGCCCCGGGTATTGTAGGCGACGGTAACTACTTACCATCACGTGGCCCATCGCTTGTTTGTCTTCTATTAAATATATATAAAACTGCTGACGCATACTTCGACTGACGGCACAACAACCC
The DNA here is from genome assembly GCA_914767915.1 of Agriopis aurantiaria. NCBI lineage: Eukaryota > Metazoa > Arthropoda > Insecta > Lepidoptera > Geometridae > Agriopis > Agriopis aurantiaria. The sequence goes on from OU611988.1 coordinate 3,466,083, forward strand.
ATTCCAGACGTGCTCTATGTGCTCTTACAACTAAATATCCGACACTGCATACCGCAGCGTCATTAGTTCCGATCAACCACGAGGTGATGCTGGCAACAAAATAAAAACTTTTCTAATTTCAGTCTAAGTCAAACCTGTGTGAACATTAGGCAAAGCGTAGGACACTTTTTTTCCTTGAAAACCAATGACGATATAACCACTTGACAGCTAGTCCTTTCCCCCCGCAATGAAATATTTCTGAATTTCAATCAGAAGCACCATCCGATCCCCCTCCCTTCCCCCGCGACCGACGTGGCTCACGTGGCTTGCCCATTCGTGCAAAAGCAAATTTTACAAAAAAAATCAAGTGGTTATGTTATCTTTTTCGAAAACCTTGACAGTTTGTAAAAACCAACCCCTTGTTGCAGACCGGTACATCTGTCCGTGCTACTACTACCCGGCGCGTATGGGAGCGTTCGTAGTCGCCGTGGACCTGCCGTCCGGTAAGGAGAACTCTGACTTCTGGGTCAAACGCGGCACAGCCATGCTCTGTACGCTGGCTGCTTAACTTCTCCTTTATTTTACATCTTACTGCCTACTGTAGTAGTTATACTTAGTTACTGTTACGGAAATATACTTCTAATTTTTTCTCAAAAAATATTTGATTTTATCCTTCATATTCATACTTTTGATAATAGGTACATGTATAGTTTGGATCTGCGAAAAAACTCTGCCAAAAACTGAAGGGGTGAGGTAAACACATAAATTGCTCACACTGACATATTACTAGTTCCACAAACGCACACTTCAATATTGAGGCGGCACACAACTGCAAACGATATGCATAAATGTCATCAAATGGACAACCAGGGGGGGGAGGGGTGCTAAAGTGGAAACTGTAACACTTAAAGTGAAAGGGGTGGCGCCATCATTGGGGAAAGACATTAGTACTATAACATGGACAAATGAGGGTTCGACTTCCATACTCGCTCGGGAAGGTGATGAAGTATTCAGTGATAATAGTTACAAAACGAATTACCACCAAAACTGTAGTTTTTAGCTAATCTGCGTTTTATAACATCTGCAAAACGTCGAGTTGCTGGAAGTAGTACTCCAACGACGCTTCATTGCATTCTCGACCATCTAATAAAATTAGACTTACCGTTTTCATCCCTTACTTTTACATTACTTACATTACATTAAACTATTATGAAAATTGCTTTAAAGCTTTTGCCATGTTTGTTATCATAAATGTAGCCTCCAATCGGTTATTTTTTACATTTTTAACGTTAAAAATAACTGGCTGCGGAGCTAGCTCTAAGGGAAAGTACGCTACTAATTATTTATCTAGGTGGAACAGACTACAATCATACATCAACTTTATATAGCATATTATATTTATTTATTTACAACTTATTAAATATCTTAAATACGTCATCAATACATAATAACATCCATGTATAGTCTCTGAACGCGTTACATTATTATTATGTCCGTTTATTAAATAGCACATTGTAGTCTTTGGAGGCTTTCGTTGCCAGAACTATACTGATTAAAATATCTAATAAACTTAATAAATTACATTAAAAGGGGCAGCAGTCCCATTTGTTCCAGCATAGATAAATATACATGTTCCAGGCAAATTATAAAAAGCATAATATTTAGGTGAAGCAGATATATTAGCTAGTTTAGTCCTGTCAACAAAAACTACCAAAATCTACCACATTATTAAAATAATAAATTACCAGGTGTGACAATTTACAAAACTAAAATAACTTATCTACAATAATTAAGCAGTTATAGGAAAAAATCCTTAGACTAACTCCAAAGTATTATGGCACTGACAGAATAAAGCTTAAGTTTGTTGTCTGCACCAAAGATGTTAAAAATTATGGATCAGCGTCCAACAATGTCCGAACCAAAAGTAGACTAAAACCATACCAACTATAAAGATAACCTGTGCATTTAGTTTATATTTGATGCAAGATGTTCACTTGGGTGAACAAAGTGCAAATTATGGCTTCGTCATTTCACCTCGGAATCATTACACCAGGGCCCCGATTCTGCTAAACCAGTTGTTTTTAAATTGTAATTGTTTTTTTTATATATATTTACTATTCGTTTTTGAGGCAATTAAAAAAATATATTTAAAAAACAATTACAATTTAAAAACAATTGGTTTAGTAGAATCGGGGCCCTGGGAGATATCACCTAGATGAAGTGATTCGACATAGCTGGTGTCATTTATTCACCTTGAAATTAAATCACTCAGGTGAACAGGAGCATCTTTATTATTTATTTTTGTGGATGTTATCACCCACGTATAACATGCTGACAATTAGACATTGTTTTTAAATTAGTTTGTTGGTGTTTCTAAAACGTGTCGAAATGTAAACTCGGGACACTTTTCTCGTCATTTTTATGCTAGACCCCAATATAGTACTAAAATTATCATCGTCTCTTTCCTTTCCGGTTTAAAAAAAGGACGGCAACAATTTTATAGATCGACTTTTCAAAAATAGTTACCGTTCTTTTTCTGTCTTGAAAATTGCTTCATACTATCAACTATCAATTTGTATCAACACCTATCGATATTTTATTCTTGAAACAGTAGGACTTGGCAAAAATAAACCACAGCGTATAACAGTAAGTTAGTTAACTAAGCCAAGCCAAAATCTTGATTGAAGTTGTTCTCTATCATCAACGATATTTATATTTGTAAATTCAACATTACCAATAAAATGTACTAAAATTGTGGACCGATTCTCTTTTCAAAATCGGTCTACTATTTTGCCTTTTTGGCTTTACCGTTACGATTCGTTGTTCAAAGACAAGACTGAGAGTAAATGCATTTTTTCCGCCAATGTAAGTATAGCATTTGGTCACTACTAATAAAATGACTGAACTCTGATAGGAATAAACATTCCCAGGATGTGAGGGGTGAACGGTCTATCAAGTTCCTGGTTCCTTGAATAAAGGGACTCATCATGGGGACTGAGCTCTGCCAATCCAAGAATACTTAGGTACATAGACGGATAAATCCACTGCTAGGTAAAGATCTCTCTATCTTTTATCCACTCTTCACGCTTGAAGGAATGTAAAAAACCCTCAAACCACCACGGTCTTTTCTGGATGGTACCGTTTGTGATACCTAAACCGTCTGTATTTTCTAGCGGGGCACTTGCCCACCTTCTTATCATAAGCGCCGTATTTGCAAGATGGAGGGGCGCAGTCCCCGGTCTCGACGCACACGCGGTCTCTCAGGCCGAAGTGCTCATCTCCCCGGGCTAGAGGGAGGCAGTCTATCCGTCGGCGCACGTCTGGCCAATCGCATACACATGAACAAGGGCCAGTCTCAGTCATGTTGGCTAAGAACTGGCCTGGGCAGGTGCATCTGAAATGGAGATTTGGTCATATAACTTTTGGATCTGGACTGATATTCTATTAGCCGCAACCCCTTTAAGTGACGTTGTTTTGTCCCATTTTGCTAAGTTATGTGTCATCAATTTTGATTTGAATGGTATATTTTTTGGATATGGACACTCAAATATGTAAGGCAGTAGCCGAAGTTAGCATACGATATTTGCGTCGTTTGTGCTGTTCCGCCGAATTGGCAGCCGCACCAGCCCTACGTTGTATCTCAGGAAGATGTGACGACCACACAAGTCGCGTCCCATTAAATGGACCGTCCCAACCTCCAGGGAATAAGTTTATTGACACGAGGAACTGTTATGTAGCTTGTTTCAGTCTTGATTTTTTTTTTCTCGCTCTATCCATTGTAGAGAGACCAAGAAAAAAGCCAAGTAAGCGAAAACATTCTGGGAGTTTCATCATCATCATCATCAGCTAGAAGACGGTCCGCTGCTGAACATAGGCTTCCCCTTCAACCTCCACACCGAACGACAGCCTGCCATCTGCATGCACCGCCCGCGTCACTCACAATGTCGTTGGTCCATCTAGTGGGAGGCCTACCTACGCTGCGTCTTCCGGTTCGTAGTCTCCACTCAAGAACCTCTGGGAGATTGTAGTAGACCAATTAGTATTATTGTATTTACCTTCTCATCTGAGGCGGCGCAGTGACATCTTCTTTCTCCTGCTTGGGCGGCTGCGTAGGCGCGTTCCAGTCGTTCTGTCGCTCCTCCTCCCTGAGCGGGCGTGTCTCCAGGCGCGGGCGATTCCTGATGGTGGTCTGCAGGGTGTCCCGCGAGACGCACGCGCACTCTGTGTGGTTGTAGAACAGCATGCGCGCCACGCTCATGTTCCCGTCCGCTTTATGAAGCTGGAACAAGGTTTTATAATTAGTATGTCATGTCGCCCCTTGATTTAATTACTATAATAATTATAGCCTAAAAACTTGGCGAAAAAGTATTCTTTTCTCAAACATGGTATTGAATGTGCCCATAATTGGAAGAACTCACTTCGACGACGTTTCGAATTTTTTTGTCTCCTATAAAATCTTGGAAGTATGTATGTGCGTACAATATTTCAATATGTGCAAAGAGGTTTCATTACTTTTGTTTTACCTACAAAAAAAAAACGCGATGACATGGAAGTTATGTTAGAATTTGCAGACAATAAATGTGATTTGGTGTCTTGTCATTGGTTTGTAGTAAAAGCTATGGTAACCTGGTATATTTTTTTTTCGTAATCTGATCTTAAAACTATGTTTCGAGTAATGTGAAAATAACCCGAAAAAATTATTTATATTTTAACATGAAATCCATGCAATGTTTGAGAAAAGTACTAAATAAGCATTGGTGGTGACTGAGCATTTATTGCATCACGTATGCTGGCCAAGGCTACGCCTTGACCCACATTTTAACGATCGTCCATAAATGCTTCTATTGCCTGCATAATTTTGACTCAAACTTCCACCGGTTTATAAATACTGAAAACTGCTCTGTCAACTTGTCGCAGACAGAAATTGCCACTACTGTAATAATGATAAACCGATTAGTTCCTAACGGACCACCCAAACCATCCACCTAGGTGGTCAGTTAGGAAAACTTGTTCCTAACCGACCACCCAGGTGAACAGCTAGTGGTCACCCAGGTGAACCGCTAGTGGTCGGTTAGGAAAACTTGTCCTTGCTGTGACGGAAGGCTAAGACAACTTACGTAGAAGGGTATAGTAACGAAGGCGCCTTGGATGGGCGCACAGACTTCGGCCTCGCTGTTGCAGCAGCCAGAGTCGGGCGCGCAGCGGTGCAGCTCTACGCAGGGCGGCATGTATCTGGGAACAGCGAAGGAAGTCGGTTGACTAAAGTGTACATCATCATCATCATCATCAGCCAGAAGACGTCCACTGCTGAACATAGGCCTCCCCCTTTAACCTCCACACTGAACGACAGCCTGCCTTTTGCATCCACTGGATGCCAGCGACTCTTACTATGTCGTCGGTCCATCTAGTGGGAGGCCTACCTACGCTGCGTCTTCCGGTTCGTGGTCTCCACTCAAGAACCTTTCTTCCCCATCGGTTATCGGTTCTCCGAGCGATGTGGCCTGCCCATTGCCACTTCAACTTGCAAATTTTAACAGCTATGTCGGTGACTTTGGTTCTTTGGCGAATATCCACGTTTCGAATTCTATCGCGCAAAGAAACTCCGAGCATAGCTCTCTCCATTGCCCGCTGTGTGACTCTGAGTTTTTCCAAAAGGCCAACAGTTAAGGACCACGTCTCAGTACCATATGTCATCACTGGCAACACACACTGGTCAAAGACCCTTGTCTTTAGGCACTGTGGTATCTTGGACGAGAAGATGTCACGCAATTTCCCGAACGCTGCCCATCCGAGTTGGATTCTTCGGGCGACCTCTTTGCCTAAGTTGGACTTACCTAACTGAACAATCTGTCCAAGATAGGTGTAATGGTCAACAACTTCGAGAGTATCGTTCCCAACGACTACCGGCACGGGTTCAACATGGACATTGGACATGATTTTTGTCTTGTCCATGTTCATTTTAAGACCCACCTGTTGGGAAAGGCTACTGAGGTCGCTGAGCATCGTATTTAGGTCCTCCAGCGACTCTGCCATGATGACTATATCATCGGCAAAACGAAGGTGAGTGATGTATTCGCCATTGATGTTGATGCCTAATCCGTTCCAGTCCAAGAGCTTGAAAACGTCCTCCAATGCGTTCGTGAACAGTTTCGGAGAGATAACATCTCCCTGTCTCACGCCTTTCTGCAATTGGATTGGTTCCGTGCTCTCGTCCTGTAATCGGATCGACATGGTGGCGTTTCTATACAAACACTTCAACACTTCGATATACCTATAGTCGATATGACAACGCTGGAGGGACTGTAATACTGCCCAGGTCTCGATGGAATCAAAGGCTTTCTCATAGTCCACAAACGCCAGGCATAATGGCCGATTATACTCCTCAGTCTTCTGTATAATCTGGCGGAGGGTGTGTATGTGGTCTATGGTGCTCCAGCCTTTACGGAAACCGGCTTGTTCGGGAGGCTGAAAGTCATCAAACCTGCTTTCGAGACGGTTCGTAATGACTCTAGAGAACAACTTGTACACATGGCTCAGGAGTGAGATGGGTCTATAATTCTTCAATAAGGTGTTATCACCTTTTTTGAAGAAGAGCACCACCACACTCCTGTGCCATGCTTCAGGCGTAGTACCATCGAGTATGACGGAATTAAATAACTTCTGGAGGACTAACAGTACCGGTTTTCCACCCGCTCGCAGTAGTTCTGTCGTGATTCCGTCATCACCCGGTGCCTTGTTGTTCTTAAGCTGTTTCAGAGCCATTCTAATCTCGTACAAGCTGATGTCTGGGATGTCCTCAGTGTAGTGTCGGGTCAGTTTAGCTCTCTTGTCCTGAGCTGTACTGACAATAGGCTGTCGTGTCGAGGTGTACAACTGTCCGTAAAACCTCTCAAGCTCTCTCAGAATCTCCGACTTTGACGAAATGATACTGCCATCCTCGATCTTCAGCTTTGTCATTTGGCTTTTCCCAATAGACGAATTTTTCGCGAACACTTTCGAGCCCTGGTTCCGCTCAATTGCATCCCTAATACATCTTGTATTGTAGGAACGCAGATCGTGTCGCACCGATTTCGAGATTCGTCTATTAAGTTGGCCATATTCCGACATATCAGCTGAAGATTGCAGTCTCATCTCAGTCCGGTCCTTCATTAGCTTAATGGTTTCGTCTGAGAGCTTCTGAGGTCTTTTTCGGGGTGGGGTCTTAAAGAACTTGGACCCCACTGCTTGGACAGTTTCCACCAGCCCATTGTTTAATTCGTCCACAGTTCCGCTTTCGGCAAGGCCCTGGAAGCGATTATGCAGTTCGAGTTGGAAGTCATTTGGGTTTTGGATTTGGGCATGACCAGGACGGAGCGTGGACTTCACCAGACGCGACCTCTCTAGCTTGATGTTGATATTCAATGTGCCTCTGACAATACGGTGATCACTACCGGTTTTCACCCTGCTGATCACGACTAAACTGACTAAAGTGTACACTAGCAACCAAACTAGCAATGGTCGCCTGGAAGAGATCGCTTTAAGGCCGGTACTTGTGGCACTAGCTCGTAAGTGTTTTCATCTATCAAACTGCTCTTCGTCCACTTGGCTCCTCAAATGCTCTTGGGAATTTAAAGCTGCTTTTCGATGGTCATTTTGGATGTTTAATTCAATCTACAATAGGCATGTAAATTTTTTTTTCTTCAAAAAAGCTTATCTTAAATAAAGTCTATCAAAGAAAACAAAATAAAAATTTGTTCAAAAATATATAAGTATTTTAGTTTCATGCTAGACAGAGAGCGCACTACAGCACGATATGACGTCAAACCGTTCGCGCGCCATACAAATGCTATACTAACACATGCTTTGCGGGGAGAGAGACTGAGCATCCGCATTTTATCCCCCACGAAAAATTTTAAACGAAATCTCAGTTAGAAAACGTTTTTATCTCAGAAATCTATCAGCCTATTTAAATTATTTTCTTAGTATGTGTAATATATTTAATTATATCCTTCGCTAAGCCTGTTACTTGTAATAAATGAAACATTAGGACAATTATTGAAGCCAAGCGATTGCGTTAAGTGTGTGTTACACTGATGAAAAAGCTTCTGCAGTTCTCGAGGCGGCTGGAGAAGCCGTGAAGTGGGTGCCTATGGTCATTATTTATTTATAGATCAAGTGAAACTTCAGCGTATAAACTGATCTTGAACATTTATAAGCAATACTTATTTGCCTAACAAACAACCTAAATGTATATTTACTTGTGTATTTGTATACTAGCAGAGGTCTTGCCAGTAGCACGTGAATAAATTATGGGTTGCTATCTATTACAACTCAGGTTTTTTTAACGCCACCTCTACTTTTTTTGACTTTTCACGAGTACTTTACCCATTTACCCTACTGCTAAGATCTCCGCAAGTGTTTCATAGATTACGGGACCAACTTGAATTGTCTCGCTAAAATCAATTTAGACACCAAAGGTGAGATGTATTTTGATTTATGCATGCGTCATTGCTTTGTACGGGAAAGGTTCACGCATTCAAGTCACTAAACTTGTTTGACTTTGAGTATGTCCCAAATTCTTTGCCGCACAACGGGATTGTCTTGGGCCGCGATTAAAAGCTCATAAAACCTTTTTTACTGTGCCAGCACAATAAAATACACGGCCTTTAAAAAGCCGCACCGCAAATAACAAAAATCGAGCTTCCGAGGAAATCCAAAAACATGATAAGGAACGAAAAAAAATCTTAAACTCAACAGTTTATGACATTTACCAAAACCCTCTTACTGAAGGTCTCTTGATGTTTAGTAACAAAATTTAAAGCATGTACCTACTCAAATTATAGGGTCAATTTTATCTTCTCAGTGTAACTAGGTACGAATAACTGCAATCCGCAATTTCCTTTTTGTTTAGATCAGCTAAAAGTTTAAAGGTTAGTGTTGAAAATCAGCGCTGAAGTGTAGCACCGTTGCAGAGCACTGATCTTTTTGACATACTGGACGCTAGCAAACTTCTTCTCCTACTTGTTTTATTTTGTTCTTATTTTTGTCTTCTGATCTAGCATAAATATTTTGTGCTATCTGAACTTTAATTTTTTCTACACTGTTGTATACTCACACAATGTCAGCTGCCGGCGCGAGCTGCCTGACCATCAGCCAACGCGGCTGCGGCACCAAGCACTTGCCCATCCGGTTGACTCGCTTCATGTTGGCCAGGGCGGCGTCGCGCAGAGCACGGTCTAACCCCGGTAGCAACTCTACAACAGGTCAATGAGAGCATTTTACTAAAGGGCGACAAAAATAACGGCTTTTACTTATACTGTCTACGGCGACGTCCTGCTCGTGCACTCATTTAGCTTGCATCAAATGTAGACGAAATGCACAGATTACCTTAATAGATAGATAGATAGATAGATAAACTCTTTATTGTTCACACCACAAATTTCATACCCACGATAAAACAGCTTAAAAACTAGTGCAACAATCGGCGGCCTTATCGCTAAGAGCGATCTCTTCCAGGCAACCTTAGGATGGAGAGGATTTATACAGGATAGTATGGTTTGGATTTTTTTTAGTGGCGACCCTAAATCCATAGTTTTAAATATCTTTGATCGGTTCAGTGGCAGACTCAGGGTCTATAACAGATTCCAGTTTCATCTCTATCGGTCGCGGATGCGTCACGGCGGGCGCCAGCCGCTGGAAATTATCTATAACATATCTATTTACCATCGCTCAATATCCTGGGCCTGGCGTTGGTGGCAGCGATAGGGTCCACAGCCGACACCACGGTCTGCTGGACGGTGGGTGCATCTCTGATAATAGCGGAGGGTGTCACGGCGGACCCCATACGGAGAGAGATCGGGCTGATGCTCGACTCTTCGTCCTCGTCAACATCCAACCCGTCGTTGTAGTACATCTGGAATATACAATGAAAGGTTTCCTTAGGTACGAGCAGTACTCCATGCACGGCCGAACTTGTGCTTGATAAAATTAAAGCAACTATTCCGACGTGAACCTTCGCACCTTCGAGAGGATACTCAGCTTTTCGATAGCCAATTGAGCCTTGTCCTCAATATAGGAGCCTGTTGAGAGCTGAAGTAAGAGTAACGCCCAAGAGCCTAACTGGGCAGTTATCGGAAAGGATACATCCCGGATAGTAGAAGCTGGTTGCAATGGGTCCCATTTGGCAAAGAACAGACAAGCCTCGATCAGCTTAACTTGAACTTGAGCAACGGACAGATATCTATAAAGACTACGAGGTGAAAACATCTTGAAATTAAAGAACCTCACTAGTTCCGAGAGCAACTCATACGTATAAATTACCCAAACGATTTACGTAAGTAAATCATAATATCGTCATCATTTCAGCGTAAGACGTCCACTGCTGGCCTCCCCCTTCGATCTCCAAAAGGGCCGGTTGGAAGCGGCCTGCATCCAGCGTTTCCCTGCGGTCTCTTTTAGGTCGTCTGTCAATCTTGTGGGTGGACGTCCTACACTTCGCTTACCCTTCCGTGGTCTCTATTTGAGAACCTTTCGGCCCCATCGGCCAACTGGTTTGTGTGCTATGTGCCCTGCCCATTGCCACTTCACCTTGCTAATCCGGTTAAACGTAAGTTAATGCAGTTAGTTATTTGAAGCCTTTTTAAATATTATCATGTTGTAAATAATCTATGATGCATGGTACCGATATAAACCAGACGTAACTGAGCAGCTGCCATTCCATACAAGGCTAGCACTTGTAAACTTGTGCACAAGAAAGGCTATGTATAAACATTTCTCCAAACAGTAAGCTTGCGCTTTAAATAGCAATAATAGGCTGGGAGTCGGCAGTATCTTAATTAATATCAAAAACCTGCTGATCCGGAAACTAAAAGATTTTGCAACAAAAAAAATTTTCGAGTTTATTCAAGACATACTTGCTTCTATCTACATCATGCCTAAGCAAAGACGCGGACTAGGAGGAAATTTGCAGAAGTTATTAAACTTATACAAGAAATCTATACCATGCGCCATGTAAACAACATATATAACATGTACAACATATGAACATGACGTTCGTTTTGAGCAAACCAGTCAAGGCTTTTTTATATCGTTTAATGTGTATTTGTAAGTAGTTTTATTTTTGTTTCTTTTCAAATGTGTGCAATTTTCTTGTGCCTAAATATATGTTTAAAAAAAAAAAAAATTGCCAGCAACCCCTCGTTGGCAGGTTCCCTACATCACAAAAATAACGGCAATAACCTTACGTAGTTTCAAATGAGGAACATGAGGGCCCAATCGAAACTAAGGAGGTCCTACAAAATATTCAACCAAAAAATTAAACATACAAATTGAAAAAAAATACTTGGTTTATAGCTCCTGTTACAGATACCAAGATTTGCAGAATTTAACTTGCCGCAATTCTTAAGACGGCGGGAATTACATATTTGCTCGAAAAAGTCAACTTCTCCAAGTTTTTTGACAGCGTCAGCGTAGTAGTCAGTCGGCATCTCTCTGCCTATATGCTAAACTTGCGTCTGCTTCGTTTCAAATACAATTTTACGGTTTAATCGATTGGAAGCGATAAAAACATCGAGTGGATTTAAATCACTACTTTACCTCCCTTTGATCTTTCGTTATGTTTGGCCTGATACGATTTTATGGTTTTTTTTATCATCGATTAACTTGCTCGGATTGATTGCTCTTAAAAGAAGATATTAGAGATTTGTGATGATGCGAGTCGTTAGCTAAAGAATGTCTGTTAAATAAGAAATAAGAGACATACCAAACATAAAGGTTTTATGATTGGAGAAACGTTTTTTTAGTTCTCTTTCAAGAAGAAAGTTATGAGTAAAGCAAAGTTATGAGAAACACTGTTTTAAACTATCACGGTTGTTCACTAAAGTCATATGATTATTTACGGGATATAAAAAAAAAAACTAAAGTTATGACAGGCTTTTTATGCATTTATACTGACCTATTTTTACCCGAGGACGCGTAGCTAAAAGAAGGGACGTGTTTTTGTATGTTTCTATCTACAGTCTGAACTTAAAGAACTTAGAGCTATTTTTTTCTTTTCTATTTAAGTAATCTATACAGAGCTATGTGTTGGTAACATGTGCGGTTTGCAATCTGACGACACCCGGTTCGATCCTCGGCTGCACCAATGACTTATTTGGTACGTAAAATAAATCATGTGCAGTTTCGATGACATCGTTTAAAAACAGTGAACGAAAACATCGTGAGGAAACCAATATGTCCAAGAACCTCAAAAGTTCAAAGACGTATGACTAACACCAACATGCACTAGGCCAGCATGGTGGATTAGGGCCCATCTCTCTGAGGAAAAGCCCGAGTCCCAGCAGTGCGAACATGATAGGCTGAAATGATGATGATGAAGTATGTATACATTTTAATCTGAAATTTATCTAGAAATTTGTTTATGTAGAGCAATGTTTGGGTGTATAGGAAATTACGCTTTACCAAAAGAGAAAATCTAATTTCATTGCGTTTCATTTCATCTCTTTTCATCTCATTTTTCATTTCTTTCATTTCATACCTATTATTACGGCAGAATCTAAAGTAAAATACTCAGAAAGGCTAACAATACAATTTCATGAAGTCTTTGTTCTGCGCATCGGTGTGGTCCGGCCCGGCGCCGGCGCACGCATTGTGTACAAATTGCACCAAATAAAAACAAAGAAAGTAATGGAACACGAAGTATCGAAGCAAGGAATAAATGACTTATACGCATGTGGATTGCAAACTGCGATATAATTGACGAAAGCCCTTCAGATCTCGTCAATTATATTGCAGTTTGAAATCGAATGAAATTGAGTATTTGTTCGCAAATATAATCAAGCTGTTTTTAAGGTTCCATACCCAAACCCCCTTATTAATAAACGTGGAGTAGTCTTGGAATAGTTACGCCGTGTTTTGTCTTCTTCTCTCTTTCACATTTTGAACTCGATCGAAAAAGACAAAAGACGGTGTAACTATTCCAAGCCTACTCCAAGTTTATTAATAAGGGGGAAAGGGTATAAAAGGGAAATATATATCATAGGGCAAGGGGTATTACTAAGCCTACGTTGTCCGTCTGTCTCACCTTTATGGCTATATCTTTCGAACCGTAGTATATATAGATTAGCCAGTTGAAATTTTCACAGAATATGTAATTTTACGTAGGATTAACTAAGAAACAATAATATAGTCAAAAAGTTAAAGTCCCATACAACAAACTTTTTTTAACGTATTTTTGTGATTGCTCTAACGTTGAAACGGTAATACGTACAACCATCAAAGCGTTTTTAAGTCAGATAAGATTGTAAGTCAGACTTAAAAATCCATGTTGACGGCTACAGAATGCTGAGTTAGAAAAGCTAAAAGACCATGCACTAGCTAGACCACCGTCTAAATAGATAAATCATGTCGTTTGTATCCAGGCATGAGAAGGAGTGGAAAGTTACAGTACAGGGGCCTTACGGACAACAGCTAATTGCGGCACCTAATCCGCTCAGTTGGAAAATCACGCTACCGCAAACCGTATCTGGGCGCGATAAGGTTCACGTTCGCGTGATTTTCCAACAGAGCGGATTAGGTGCCGCAATTAACTGTTGTCCGTAAGGCCCCAGATATCATCATCATCATCAGCCAAAAGACGTCCACTGCTGAACATAGGCCTCCCCCTTTAACCTCCACACTGAACGACAGCCTGCCTTTTGCATCCACTGGATGCCAGCGACTCTTACTATGTCGTCGGTCCATCTAGTGGGAGGCCTACCTACGCTGCGTCTTCCGGTTCGTGGTCTCCACTCAAGAACCCTTCTTCCCCATCGGTTATCGGTTCTCCGAGCGATGTGGCCTGCCCATTGCCACTTCAACTTGCAAATTTTAACAGCTATGTCGGTGACTTTGGTTCTTTGGCGAATATCCACGTTTCGGATTCTATCGCGCAAAGAAACTCCGAGCATAGCTCTCTCCATTGCCCGCTGTGTGACTCTGAGTTTTTCCAAAAGGCCAACAGTTAAGGACCACGTCTCAGTACCATATGTCATCACTGGCAACACACACTGGTCAAAGACCCTTGTCTTTAGGCACTGTGGTATCTTGGACGAGAAGATGTCACGCAATTTCCCGAACGCTGCCCATCCGAGTTGGATTCTTCGGGCGACCTCTTTGCCTAAGTTGGACTTACCTAACTGAACAATCTGTCCAAGATAGGTGTAATGGTCAACAACTTCGAGAGTATCGTTCCCAACGACTACCGGCACGGGTTCAACATGGACATTGGACATGATTTTTGTCTTGTCCATGTTCATTTTAAGACCCACCTGTTGGGAAAGGCTACTGAGGTCGCTGAGCATCGTATTTAGGTCCTCCAGCGACTCTGCCATGATGACTATATCATCGGCAAAACGAAGGTGAGTGATGTATTCGCCATTGATGTTGATGCCTAATCCGTTCCAGTCCAAGAGCTTGAAAACGTCCTCCAATGCGTTCGTGAACAGTTTCGGAGAGATAACATCTCCCTGTCTCACGCCTTTCTGCAATTGGATTGGTTCCGTGCTCTCGTCCTGTAATCGGATCGACATGGTGGCGTTTCTATACAAACACTTCAACACTTCGATATACCTATAGTCGATATGACAACGCTGGAGGGACTGTAATACTGCCCAGGTCTCGATGGAATCAAAGGCTTTCTCATAGTCCACAAACGCCAGGCATAATGGCCGATTATACTCCTCAGTCTTCTGTATAATCTGGCGGAGAGTGTGTATGTGGTCTATGGTGCTCCAGCCTTTACGGAAACCGGCTTGTTCGGGAGGCTGAAAGTCATCAAACCTGCTTTCGAGACGGTTCGTAATGACTCTAGAGAACAACTTGTACACATGGCTCAGGAGTGAGATGGGTCTATAATTCTTCAATAAGGTGTTATCACCTTTTTTGAAGAAGAGCACCACCACACTCCTGTGCCATGCTTCAGGCGTAGTACCATCGAGTATGACGGAATTAAATAACTTCTGGAGGACTAACAGTACCGGTTTTCCACCCGCTCGCAGTAGTTCTGTCGTGATTCCGTCATCACCCGGTGCCTTGTTGTTCTTAAGCTGTTTCAGAGCCATTCTAATCTCGTACAAGCTGATGTCTGGGATGTCATCAGTGTAGTGTCGGATATATAAACTCAGATATATAAACTCTTTATTTTTAAAACAAAAATCATACCTACATGGAGAGGATGAAAAGAGATGTTTAAAAAAAAAACCAAACAGAAAATACTTTGTGGACGAAATATAATTCAACCATAATTAGTAATTTTATCTGCTGTTGACTCTTGAGTTGTGAATGTTAGTTACAAAGGAGCTTTCGTCCCAGTCCCGATAGTTAGATTATGAAAGTGCCGACCGTTGCCAAACATTTTGCAAAGAAATGTTACGACATTGTTTGTTCAGTTGTCGAGAACGAATGCTATGATTGCCACGTGTCTCGAATTATAAGGGTCAACGCAGCCATAATATTTTTAGCTGGTACACATAAAAACTGCGAAAAGAGCAGGGCCATAGCACATACTTAGATTTATCCCGCTTCGCGAGAGCGCCAAGTTATTATGAAAACCTGCAATTTTTTTTTTTACTAAGTCGTCACGAGTAGAATGATTTACATGTTTGAAGTCCCACGGCAAACAGCAACTAAATTTCCATGTTGCAGTTGTCAGAGGTTGTTGCTGTGTTTGGACGCTAGTGAGATTTTTTATTAATTTGCCATTGTTAAAGAGTCATGTATACGATGCCTAAAGTTGTGAGATATGATATTGATAGTGGATTGATACGAGATGACAGCACCGCGTCTGCGGGACTTCTTTCGCGGGAAAAACACTACTTTCGTAGAATTCCAACTGCTTTTGAAGAGGTTTTTACAGTTTTCTGTGGCGCAATTTGGCATGTTTTGTGTTGACGTCGGCCGTGCTACTGACAAGACGATGAAGATTGAATTGAGTTATGCGGCGTGCTTGGGCGTGCTAGTTTGTTTGAATATTGATCCAACATAGGACAAGCCACGACGACATGTACATTTGTCAAAGGTCACGACATCCAAAGTACTTAGGTAGGTGAACTCACTGGGTCTATTCTAATAAAGTAGGTCTGCAACGTAACTCGATTTATTATAAGGGACCGCCGCAGCGGGCGTAAAAAATCCACGAGAATAAAATCTATCTAAGTAATATATATATATATATAAATGTAATATAATAAATAATTTTTTTAATCTTAAAAAAAAAACCCTATTTACTTGATAACTTGAGAACGACATTACCGATTTCATTCATACTTTTTTTCTAAAGATTTCTAAGGCTTTGTACAAGGTTCTGACGAAAAGAAAAAATATGAAAATTACCCGAAAAATACGAAACTTTAAGAAAACTTAATGACGCGGGTGGGTCCGCGGGGCACAGCTAGTAATAAACAAATATTCGGGAACATTTCTGCACACACGGTCATCTGACTCCATACTAAGCAAGTTTGTAATATGGCTGCCAGAGACTGATATACACATACATATCCGTATATAATTTTAAATACATAGGTACTTAAAAATATATTTACATCCAGATATGTAACAAACACAAATGTTCATTTTGTTGTTGTTGAATGTTTGCCCTGGGTGGGAATAGAACCCACGCCCCCAAGCGCAGAAGGCAAGTTCACTCTATTAAGAAGGCGAATGTGAGGGGCAGTAATTTTTTATTATGAGTTAGAGAAAATTATTAGGTCTACGATGGAGCACGCTTGCCTAGAAGAAAACGGAACACCTGCGGCTTAAATACACCCAGATTGTAACTAGATATTGGGGAACACCCACTAAATTCATTCTCTAGATGTAGGTAATATATTGTTCCCCGATAGTTACACTATGGGTGTAATTAAGTCGCGTGTAAATAGTTTTTTTTCTATATAGGCAAGCGTGCTCCATCTTAGACTGCATCATTTCTTACATTGGCTTAACATCAGACGAGGTAGCGGTCAAACGCAAGCATATTACTCGCTAAAAATTGAGAGATTAACTTTTAGGTAATTTCGCAACAAATACCTGGTTCACACAATGAACTAGCCAACGATCTATTACTCGTATGCACTAAAAATCTTTGGAACTAGCAATATGACGAACATAACATTCGGAATATTAGGTCATTTGCTTTTGCTCACCAACTGTTCTGTTCCACGCAAACTCATATCAAAATCTTTAGTTAGTTCCCGAAATTGTTGCGAAACTTCCGTGAGATAAACTCTCCTCGTTGGAGTCGTAGGTAACAGCTACTTGTTTTAAATCTGAGTCACTGCAATCTTGCGCTTCACAGTGTGAAAATGGAATGGCTCATTCACAGATAGGAACGTGGTCGCGAGGTTATCGTCGACGGTCGAGCTAACAGATACAGACGCGCGTCCGCTCTCACACGCCAAAATATGATTGAAGGCATAAGACGTTGATTTATTTGCAAAAGATGCTTTCTTTACTTGCATAGGCTCAGTGGCTAGCCCTAATGCTGATTTCAAGTACTAGTCCTGTTCTGGCATAAATATATATAAATATAGCGAGGTACACAGCTGCGGTTGCCCGAAGCCAGAAAGAACCTTTGAATAATGTGTTCCTATGCTTTATCTAAGGAGAGAACATTGTTTTATAAGTCAAAGGAAAACTATAACCTACTTTCAGCTAAAATATTTTTCACTTCTCATTCTCGTAAATTTCTTGTTGATGTCCGATGTAAGCGGACTAAAATTGCTTTTTGTGCTCTGGTGCACAAAATACTTTTTTGCACTAGTGCAAAAATGTATTTTATGCATTAGTGCAATTTTTTTTTATTAACTTTTTTATTATAGACTGTTAATGTATAGTAATGGTGGATTATAATTTATTAAGTGTTAGTGATTGTGCTCGAGTGTGGAAATGTGATATAATGAGGTAAAACATGTATTTTTATATTGTTTCATCATCCAAAACTCCATAGAAGCTTCTAGTGAAGTCTACTAAGTATAGGTACTTATTAAGTAAGTACTTACAATATCACTGTTTCATTTCCTCGCAATTAAAGTGAAAAGCCGAGTGCTTAAAACTTATTTTATCTTCGACCTAAATAAACGTCTTCGCTATAATGACATGTTTTAAGCACTCTTTGTACAATCTACTATTGCATACAAAAGACCCAATGAGGCGGAATAGAAAAATTTCAATTTTTTACTTTGTGATTAACTTCTACAGTTTTTTATCTGTTTATTGTCTTACTATGATTAACTTGCACATCTAGGTATCTTGATCTAGGTAATTGTGTCATTGGTTAACTTTTTTATTTTAAGCCGTCATTTTTACTAAATTAATATAACAAGAGCGCAAACCGGCCACGGAGCGATGATCTCAACTTATTTTCCCAGAAAGTAGTACCACAAAGTAGCACTGTTTACCTATCCAGTACACCGTACCGCGGTACACTGAACTGATAATTCAGCGGTGCTATTTGGAATCTGGCACATTTAACGAGGAAGCGAGTAAATCCAGACTTCGTTCATTGCGTGAGGTGAGAGATAACTTAGAAACAGTTTTGATACGAGCTACCAAATTATCTGCAGAGTTGGATGAGAGAGCTACTAACGAATTTTCTGTACAAAACCAATTGTTTCTCATGAAAATCCTTAGTTACTTTTTTTACCTACTCTTTATATAAGATGATCGCTCTGTTTCCGAGGTTTTTATAGCACATTATGGATTGTATTCGTTTTTTTCTCGGGATAAAGGTAACCTTGAATGAATGTAGGTACGCTACAAGTTTAGGGGAATCTTAAAAATCATTATTATTTGCTGAAGCCCTTTACACGTCATATTTTTATTCAAATACTAGCGACCCGCCCGCCCGGCTTCGCATGAGTGTAATTTACGTACGAAGCCGGGGTGGGTCGCTAGTTATATATATAAACCTTCCGTGAAAATGTATCTAACTGATGATGAAAACCGCATCAAAATCCGGTGCGTGGTTTAGGAGGAGTTAGCGGCCATACAGACAGACAGACGCGGCAAGCGACTTTAATTTATACTATGTAGAGAAGAGATAGAGATAGAGAAGAGATAGAGAAGAGATAGAGAAGAGATAGAGAAGAGATAGAGAAGAGATAGAGAAGAGATAGAGAAGAGATAGAGAAGAGATAGAGAAGTGATAGAGAAGAGATAGAGAAGAGATAGAGAAGAGATAGAGAAGAGATAGAGAAGAGATAGAGAAGAGATAAAGAAGAGATAGAGAAGAGAAGAGATACTAGATGATCCGACAGTTGTTGTCATGTCCGAATTTCAATAAATTTGTTAGAGTTATAGTCTCAGTTCATGAAAAAATCCCATAGTCAGATGAGTGGGCGAAGTACGAGTATTCGATGCGTAAAATACGTATCGAAAGTCATACAAAATTTGAATTTCAAAATTGAAATTTCTATGGAATTCGATGAATATTTCGTATTGAATAGGTAGTCATACTTCGCTCACATGTCAGCGTATAACTATTTTTTGTGAATAAGTTTCATTTCATAGAAAAAAGCACTTTCACTTTTACCTGAATTTTCCGGGCGGAGCATTGTCAATACATAATATTTAAATAGAGTGCTAAAACTGCTGTTTAAACTTAAGTTTTTGTTCATTCGAATTTTTACCAAACTAAGTACTTAATTGATAAAAAACATCAATTTATCTATTAAGTAAACTATGTACATATAGATTTATAAATTCCGTTTATGTATGTTTCTACACAATAGAAGGTTGGTTGTGAGATCTTCTACAAATAAATCATCAAGTTTTCTAGAAACATGAACATGTCCGCTAATATACATATAACATGATAATAATACCTTACGATAATAATTACCAGTTTAATAGCGTATATTTAAAATGAACAACGCTACTTGCATACAATTAAAGGAAATCTCGACACTTCAATCAGTTGTAAAACTTGTAAACATTGATTTAGTAGCCATAAATCAGGTTCAACATCAGATCTTGCGGACGGATGCTAGATAACCTAGCCAACCTAGTCCTAGAACCTAGATACTGGTAGGTAGGTAGATAAATGCTACTTAGAGTGACATCATCAAGTGAAGATATTATCAACCATGGAACTACGCTGCATAGTAAGAGAAAACTATTAGTCATAAGCAAAGACATTTAGAATTAGGGGTACCGGGTCATCGCTCAAAAACAACCCAAAAGCCACCTCCAAAACCACTACCCAAAAGTAGGCTAAAACTATACTATCTGTATATTTAGTCCACATTTGTTGCAAGCGAAATTAGACAATTTGAAACGAAACAATTTAAAGGAGCACAGAATGAGTCGTTACAAATGATTAGTAATGTTTTTTAACTGATTAATAAGCTTGCGCTTGACCGCCACCTTGCTTGAATATATATTATACAACGAGTGCATAAAACAATCCATTTTAGCCGAGACGTTTCAAAAGTTGGGTCTGGGTCTGATCTAAGCAGGATCTAAGGGTATTAAAGACCCAGGCAAACTTCCTACATTAAAATATATAAAAATACTTATTCGTTTTTTTTAAGGATACATTTTATGCACTAGTGCACAAAAAACAAATTTTTTTGCAACAGTAGTGTAATAAAAGGCTGTTATAGCCTGCTTTCATTTTCGTTGTAAGTTTTATTTTATTTTGGTTTCATTATAAATATGTGTGTGCTGATTTGTGTTTTTTTAAAATAAAATGTTATTGCATTGTTTGCCTGGTGATAGTTATATAGCGGTTTATTTAGTGAGTTTCCTTTGGGTTTTACTGGATTGCATATCAGTAGGTACCTAAGTAATTATTTGATGACATAGGCGTACGTGTATGGGTTTATTTTAGGACTTTATTTTAATGGTTGTGGAGTTAATCCATAGAAATAGGAATGCTGGTAAAACCATGGGATAATAAAAGGAAAACGTCGTGCCACAGGTAATAATCACCTCAGGAATATTAGCTGTATTTGCAATCGGAGGTAAATAGGGCCAAAGATTAAGGGCTTAAGTAAACAACAAATTTCCAATCAACTTTGACTCCGCAAAGTTGAAAAGCGTACTTTTATTTATTTCGTTAACGTACTTGTTTCACACAATTATGGACATGCCGTTAATTAAATAAGGAAGTTAATATTTCTTTTAAATTCAATAAAAAATAAAAATAGGAAAAAAATTGAAATAGGAAATAGGTTAAATAAATCATCGAAAAGTAAGAACAAGCTTTACATTATCCAACACATATTGTATAGTGAAGAAAAAAATTATGTTTAAGTAAATAAAATAAACCACCCTTTTAATGATTACATTGCAATACTCGTAGGTGGTTTTTTAAGCTCACTCCACTCCGTGGGTGGCCATACGCAAACTATAAAATGAAAGAGTTTGTTCTTTGAATGTTTTAAGATAACAAATACTGTTTATCTGAAATGCAGACAAAATTTATTATATTTTTATCATCATCATCATCAGCTAGTCGTCCAATGCTAAACACAGGCCTTCACACAGAACGACAATCTGCGCTATGGCATCTGCATCCACTATAGATGCCCGCGACTCTAACAATGTCGTCGGTTCATCTAGTGAGAGGCCTGCCTACGCTGCGTCTTCCGGTTCATGATTTACAATCGAGAACCTTTCTTCCCCATCGGTTATCGGTTCTTCGAGCGATGTGGCCTGTCCATTGTCACTTCAATTTGCTAATAGCTATGTCGGTCGGTGACTTTGGTTTTTTGGCGAATATCCACGTTTCGGATTCTATCGCGCAACGAAACCCCGAGCATAGCTTTCTCCATTGCTCGCTGTGTGACTGAGTTTTTTCAAAGGCCAGTAGTTAGGGCCACGTCTCAGTAGCATAATTATCTCATCACTGACAACACACACTGGTTAAAGACCCTTGTCTTTAGGCACTGTGATGTTTTTAAAATATTTTTATGGGTTTTTTGGTTGTGATAGTCATATTTGCATGATAATAGCTACCTATGTGAAGCTACATAAATCTCGACAAATGTACAATCAGGGCAGTGCTGAAAATTTTATGGTACTCGCGCCATGCTAAACTTTTTAGAAAGTTACATCTAAGGAGGTTATAGTTGTGCTTTACATGATTTTATCATAAAAATATGGTGAAAATTAATGAAAATTTTAACAAAATGAGCGTAGGAATGCTAAAAGAAAAATGTGCGACGCGTGACCAAAATGTTGATCTGTTTATGGCTCAACGCATAATCATTGCTATTCAGCATGGTAAAGCCGCCAGATTTCTGAATACGCTGCCAACTGGTAGTGCGCTTGAGCATTTGGGATGTCTTAGACGTAACAGTTTATAGGCAGTATAACCGTTTTTAAATCCCGACGTAAAAATACCCCTCTTTTTAGTTTAACGTTTGTATCTGTGTGCCGGTCTGTAGCATTGTAGCTCCCAAACGGCTAAACCGATTTTGATATTGGTTTTTTGTTTGTTTGAAAGGTGATTTGTTCAAGAGTGTTATTTTTTTTAAAGATTTCTTAAGTTGTTATTTTCCTTATTTATGGTACACGAAAATCTGTTCAGCTGATAGAAACTAATCAGCTCTTTTATCAGTGGTTTAAAATACTATTTATACTTGTAGTGTTAGTTTGTATTTTCTTTGTATACCTACAAGCTTTGGTTTTTTATTTATTTCCTGGATTCTGAGTCCTTCAGTTCGAACAATAATAAGGCTTACAAGGTATTAAATAACGTCCGACAAGTCACAGTCGGAGTCAAGTTAAGCAAAGTAAGTCACGGTCAAATCCAAGTCATGCCCTAGTAAAGGCCAAGGCCTAGGCTTCTGTGGACTTTCGGAAACGACACGAAAATACATGTTTCACCCTATTTTATCACTTGCCTACACTCAAGCACGTTCAAGAACATGTAATAAACCACAATCCACCATTATTACACATTAACATTCGAAATAAAAGAAGTTTAGCAAAATAATACAATGAGGCGACATGCTTTTTCACGTTGGCGCCAAAACTCTTTTGATAGTTTCACAAAATTAATTTTACAATATTAATATCATTACCTATAGTTGTTATAATTAATGACTTGTCAAAATGGTAACACCAAACAAGTTTCTTACTAAGTTTGTGTAACAAGCTGCGATCACATAAACTTCAAGTTATAGTGAATGCGTGACGTGGCAGCCCTAGGGTGCGGTTTGATGACCTTCGACTAATTTAACTTGGCTAGGGCTGTCAGTTACTAATTTCTCTCAATTAATCGTCATGATGATTTATGGGTTTTGAATTATCAATTACTTTTTATGCTTGATTTATAATGGCTTGTAACGAACTGAACTATGAAAGTGTTACGTCTCGAATATTTGAGTTTGTTACATAAGTATTACCTAAGTATAAATCTACTAGTTTTTATTTCATTTTCGCAATTGTATTTATTCCTAATTCAGACTAAGCTTCTTAGTCTTGAGCATCGGCGCAAAGTTGCTAGTTTTTTATCAAATACATTTTGGAGTGTGCATCGGAACTGCATGATCTAATTCCCTCCTACCCATTTTTCTAGTGGTTGATATTCCAAAACCCGTATGAAACGCTTTGATTCAACTTTTATTATGCGAACTATTAGTCTGTGAAATGCACTGCCTGAATGGGTGTTCCCGATAGTTATAATCTGGGTATCTTAACATCACGAGTGAATCGGTTTCTTTTAGGCAAGTGTGCTCCCGTAGACCGCATCTTCACAGGCGTAGTGGCGGTTAATCGCATCGCAAGCCTAACATAATAAAAAATGCCACTTGCAATTCGTGCAGCTAGGTAGGAGATACATAGGTCATTACAACTCTAATAAATAGTATTTTTTTCGATCTCTTCCGCCGAGGATGGGCCCTAATCCACCATGCTAACCCAGTGCATGTTGGTGAATGTCACATATCATTTAACTTTAGAGTTTCTTGGACATACCGGTTTCCTCTCACTATGGGCGTCATAAGCAAGCTCAAAGTCGCACAACAAGCTATGGAGAGGGCTATGCTCGGGGTTTCTCTTCGAGATAGAATCTGAAATGAGGAGATCCGTAGACGAACGAAAGTCACCGACATAGCCCACCGGATTAGTAAGTTGAAGTGGCACATAGCACGCAGAACAGATGGCCGTTGGGGCCGAAAGATTCTCGAATGGAGACCACGGACCGGAAGCGCAGCATAGGACGTTCTCCCACAACATGGACAGACGACCTAAAAGAGACCGCAAGAAAACGCTGGGTGCAGGCCGCTTCTATGTCAATACAAAAAAAATAAAAAAAACTTAATGGCCAGTTTTTACAGATTATAATATTCTCACCTGTAGCAGCCCTAAGCTATAAACTTAAGCTAAATAAATCCGCGATAAAGCCCGTCGACTCCTAATTGCCTGCACTAACCGCGCGGTTGCAAAAAGCTTCTCTGTCTGCGCTGCAAGAGATAAGCTGATATTGTACTCATTTAAGAGCCCACTCTACGGCCAAAGCTGTATATATTATTTTTTCTGATGATGTCAAATTGCTGTGTAATTATAAAATAAAAAATATATATTAGGAATAACATTACAAAAATAGTAACACAATTTTTATTTTGGTATTTCATATTTTGGCGAAGAACAGCGAAGAAGATCAAAATAGAATATCTCCTTCGTCATCAAAACATCAACAGAAAAATTGCTCTAAAATTATTGCAATGTTATTCTAATTTGCACAATCATTGAATATATAATGATACCTACTTTTTATTGAATAGGCTTTATCTCATAGGTAAATAATGGTAAAGAAGAAAATATTCCAAGATATTATAGCAATGAAAGTCCCGTGAAGTAGTTTTTTAACCTATCCCCATTGATGTCATTGCCTTTCCCTATTTATTTGAAAACTAGCGGTTCGCCCCGGCTTCGCACGGGTATATATTATAGCCTATGGTACCCGGGGATAGTGTAGCTTCCCAACAGTGAAAGAATTTTTCAAATCGGTTCAGTAGTTTCGGAGCCTATTCAATGCAAACAAACAAACAAACAATCAAATCTTTCCTCTTTATAATATTATTATTATTATTAGTATTAGTATAGATGACTAATTAATTTTAAAGTGACAATCAATTTGTAAGTGACAATTCAATTTGAAAGTGAAAAAAAGTTCGAAATCAAAGAAACTTCAGAAATAACGTTCAATCTGTCCGGGTCACAGATCTACTGTCCGGGTAGTGAATGACCCACAAAGTAGGCACAAATACTCCCATACCTATTAATTAAACATAAACGGTCGAGCTTCCATTTAAATGCAATAAATACAGCAGATAGGGTAAGAGCTGAGATATAGCTAGCTATGTATAAAGATAAGTACGTTACATTATGTACTTATCTAAAACTCGGAAACGGCTGTAACGATATGGATCAAATTTTGTATTTAGATGAGGTTTTGATTTATAGGTTTATATCTATCTATATATAAGAGACTCTATGAAAAAACGCGATATTAAAAACGCCGAGTAAACCTCGGTCGCCCAGCTACTGCGGTACTTATATTCCCAATATAGGTATAGCCCGTTGGTCCAGTTGGTAGTGAACCTACCTTCTGAGCCTGAGGGCGTGGGTTCGATTCCCACGTAGGACAAACATTTGTGTGATGAACATTTGTGTTTGTTCTATATCTGGTTGTTAATATCTATTTAAGTATGTATTTAAAAAACTATGTATGTATATCAGTCTCTGGCAGCCATATCACAAGCTTTGCTTAGTTATGGGTCAGATGACCGTGTGTGCAAAAATGTCCCAAAAATGTTTATATTTATATTTAATAGTCTGTATTCCCAAAGCTTATTCAGTATTACCTAAAAGAATTCGGGAATCTTATTTTACAAAATAAACTAGTAAAATAGTTTTATAATGATAAAATGTGGACTGCAACTCAGAAAAGCATCCATACCGTCCAAATTGCCGACATAAAGATGCTGGGTTATGCAGGTGGTTCAAGTCAGGAACTCGCCCTTGGAACCACTTTCACCTTTTAAAATGTGATAATGGACAACTGACCCGACGTTGGTTTTGATAAAGGGACGATTCGTACTACTGAATAATTACTAAGGGTCAACTGGGTCTGATAAAGGAAAATAAAAACAAAGTAATTGCTGAGGTGGATGAACAGTACAAACTGGACAAAGATACGCAAAGAGTAAGTGAGACGTCGGGGCGTAAGTAACATCTCCGACTAGGTGCAAGACAGCCAGCTGCGATGGTATCTTCACGGAAAGAGCCCACCAGACTACGTAGGGAACTTAGGGCTACAACTTTACATCCACGGTTGAAGATCCAGAAGCATAGGCAATGTGGATAGATGTCGTGATAAAGGACATGACAGAGATTTCCTAAGAAAATGTTGAGAATACAGCAAAGTGGAGGAGAGAAAAGTAAGGAAGGCTGACCCCACCAACATGTGGGATTTATAGTCAGGAATAGAGAGAGATTGAGTAAGCTTTCAAAAAAGAACACAATTTTAAACTATCACGGTTGTTCATTACAGGTATATGATTATTATACAGTTATATGATATTCACCGTGATAAGGTTCTGGATGGAGCTCGTGTTTAGAAAAGCTTTCCAAATTCATGATGATACCAAGGTATATTCCATAGATAGCTATGAATAGTTTGCAATGTTCTAAAGTAGCTCTCTCTGTATGTTGGTTACCAATTCAAGAAACGGCTGGACCGACGGTAATAAAATTTTGTAAGGCGCTAGTGTGCATACACCGAGGACAAACACTTTTTTGGAAAATGCGGAAAAATTTGAAAATTATAAAGCTGCGGGCGGGAAGAAGCAAGCAAAAAACATATAAAATATTTAGTTTCTAAAATTCGTTATGTATATTGAATATTATACATAGTAAGGGTTTTATTTATGTTTTCAAAGTTTTAAACGTTAAGATAATTTGTTGGAAACCAAAACAATTTTGTCGTTGAACTGGTTGCATGGCTATAATTATAAAGTTAGGTAAACAAACAAATTATTATTATTAATTAAGTGGTTATTGTATTATTATTTAAATTTTAATTTATTATGGTTTATTGTTTATTATGGTTTATGGTTATGGTTTATTATGGTTTATTATGGTTTATGGTTTGTGGTTATTGTATTATTATTTAAATTTAAATTTAAGTGGTTATTGTATTGTTTTTTTTTTTTTTTAATTTATTTAATTTAAGTGGTTAGTGTATTATTATTAATTATTATTATTAATTAAGTGGTTAATATATATCTACCATCATATTCATTGAATCGAGTCTGATTTTGTTCTGGATTTTTAATAATAAGGTAAGTGCCTATGTTCTATTCTATGCATTTTTTCGATACATTACGAAATAAATAGTTCAAAATATTTTTTGCGTTTTCATGCTATATATGGCAAACAAGCAGACGGGCTGCCTGATGGTATGCAGTTACCGTTACCTGTAACACCAGAAGCATCATTAATACCTTGCTGACCTTTTAATATTCTATTATCTCGCCTTCACTCTATTTTATTTTAACATTTCCGAAATTAATTTTCTACATTTCAATTTATCTTGTTTTATAAACAAAAAACCAAAACGATTTTTAAACGTCTTTAAATTTTAGTAAAACTATTATTTTCATATATTCCCTGCATTATTATAAATGGTACTTACATCATCAGCGTAATCAGAATATTCACTCCGATCTTCCTCCCGTTCGTCCCTGATCCTCTGCAGCTCCTTGGCGACTCCGTCCAGCTGGTCCGGGCTCAACCGGCCCCAGGACTGCATCGCCACCAGCAACTCTTCATCTTCATCACTTAAGTACGTATTATCCGGAGATAAAGAATTCAATTTATCCAGTTTCTGTTGCCACAGGTCGAGCTTAGATTCCGTGGTAGTCTCGTGGGGTGGCGCGGTCAGCCGCTCCAGCTTCTCGTAGAAGCGGTCGAGCTTGGCCGCGAACGACGGGGTGTTGGTGACGTACGCGGTGCGGATGGGATGGGTGAGCACCACCAGGAGTAGCGGTAGACGCAGCATGGCGCGGCGGCGGGCGAGACGCGACTGGCCCGGGGCAGACAGACGCACACTTTGCGTGCGTATCCGAATCGACGCGTTCTCGAGAACTCAGCTTGTCTGAGAGACTCGCCACATGGCGCGGGAATCCAGTCGGTGAGCCCAGACGTGTTGGTTTTTTGATGATTGACGAGCGGTACTTGATTTGGTTTGTCTTGCAATTTTGGTTGCAGTACTGGCTTGTTTTTTTAAATTTTTTATTGAAGCGGGTGGTCGAAGTTGGTAGCACTCTTAGTCTGGAATATAAGTGAGGCTGCCCGAATATGCAGGGGACTTAATACTTCCTCCCCTCCATGCTAGCCTACTAATTAAGTAGGTACCTATACCTATAATTTATTTCACCTTTACAAAGCTAAACAGTTTGGGGGATATCGAAAGGAGGTCATTGTAGACGTCATTGTAGACGTCATTATAAACAAAAAAAACATCAAAATGATCAGCTGTTCTATAGTATTTTTATGAACACAACTCAATGTATGGAATATTTGATATTTTATTAGTGATTTTATAATTAGTCCTTTTAAAAATTCATTTTATATTGTTTGCATTGTTATCGGCGTAAAGTTGCTAGTCTATCTGTTTTTTTGCTGGATACATTTCGGAGATTCATTGGATCAGCTTGATCTAATTTTCTTACCCATTTTTCTATCGAACGGCGGGCGGGCACGTTTTGCGAATACTCAAAGCGCTTTGATTCCATTTTTACTGTACGACCCGCTAGATTGTGCAGTGGAATGCGCTGTCTGAATGGGTAATCCCCGATAGTTACAATCTATATACATATGTGCATTCAAGTCGCGAGTGAGTCGGTTTCTTCTAGGCAAGCGTGCTCCATCGTAGGTACTGCATCAGGCGAGATTAGCGCATGGAGGTAAAAAGCCAAACCAGTAAAAACCCATTTGGAGAAATAGACTTTCTGACCGCAATATATCAGTTATTATTGTAAAACAATAATAATGTTGATTGTAAGTACCTACTTTAAAAGTAAATATGATTGAACTTCATTTGACTTCGAAGAGGAATCATCATTGAAATTATACCATCATTATACAGAAACCTGTGTCCTACCTTCAGATTATTATTTTCCAAAAATGTTTTTTTTTTTCGAATTTATTGTCTACTTTTACAGGCAAAGTGTACGTAAAAGGAAAATAGTAAATACGCAAGCGGGAATTTTATTCGTTCGACCGCAGGATTGCGATAAGGATTATAGTTAGTATATAATTACCTACTATACGTCCTGCAAATAACCCACGAAAATGTAGAGCGAGGCGTAGCCGAGGCTAGCATATGTGAGTCCATAAACGCGTATATACCGATTTTGTGTAAGATGTTAGATTCGTCTTCATGCCCTGAGTATCAGAGGCTACATTTTGTAGTCAGTTTTATTGTAAGTACTTGTTATGGCATATTTTGTTACGTTATAGTATAAAATAAATAATCCTTTCTCTACATACTTATATAAATCTAAATACACGTTCTGTATTGGTTACACTTGCAAAAAACTTTAGCGTGATTCAAGAAAAGTGTCCTAAAAATGTCAAAAGTGTTCATGAAAGGTGCTGATTTACCTTTGAAGCACTGAACAAACGATAGATGATGATTCTAATATTGGTAATGTAAGATATAATTGTGTGGCTGTTCGATGATATTATTAATTCTAACTGAACCTATAATTGAGAAGTAATTGTAACGTATTTGGTTTGGTATATTGATACTGAATTGGATCTACACATCTAGGCGGGAGTAATAAGAGAACGGGGTGGGAGCGGGAACGGGGTGAGAATATAATGTAAACGAGACCGGGGCGAGAAAGAAACTGGCGGGTTAGGATGGGACGTCACGGTTCGAGACAGATAAGAGAGATGAGAGACGGGCTGACAAATGGGGAATGGGGCGAGAAAGGAGTGGTCAGGAGCCCTGGGTTCAGCACGAAAGCATTTCGGAACTTGGACGATAGCGAGGTGGAAGGGGGATAAAACTGGATGAAAACGGAACAGGGGTTTATAGGCGTGGGATGAAAAAAACAGAACGAGAACTGGAACGAGAAGTGACGGGAGCGATAAGGGATTGATGTGTACAACTGCACAATAGTGAAGTTGTACACATCAATCACGCGAGCGAAGCCGCGGGTCATAAGCTAGTAGTAGCTTATGTATTTTTAACTAGAGATAAAGTAAGTTTAATAATTTAATGTAGCAATAATCGGCATGTTCCTACTTAGTGCGTACCGCAGTAGATGTCTGTTGTTATCTATTCTGTTTACAATCTGGCGACCGCATCCAGGTCACTTCACTTGCGCATGAATACCCACTAGCAGCGCCCTGCGGTTTCCTACAGTAACAAATCATAATTTGTGTAACAGAAACCATGAACTTTTCCGGGGATATAAACTGCAATTTTATTCGCATCCGCTCAGCTGTTGCGGAGTTGAGTATGTGCAAACATACACTTACAAAAAAAATACATTTTTGTATAATAGGGGAAGATTACTATTGAACTTTTTTTTCTTTTGGGGTATTGGCACCGTGCATCATATCCGTTGTGTCATACCTAGTTTGAAAAATTAAATTAAAGTAATAATATAATTTACTTGTAATTTACTGTTGCCAGAATCTCTGTAAAACAATCTTAATCAATCGCTACACGTTATTAGTGTGCCAACATGTATTCAATAAGGAACCGGAAGCGTTTAGAGGTCTAGGTAGTTAATATAATTACTAGTCTTGCACCACAGTCTTGCACAGATTGTACAAAGTAAGTTTATTTATATTGGCGTTGAAAACAACTCGTTAATGTTAAGTAAAAAAAAAAAATTGCTATTTAAACTTTTTTACTCACCAAGTTTTAATTTAAATTTAAATGATTTATTGAATAAAACGGATAATTCCACTAACATATTAACTGACTAAAACATATTAACTAACTGATAAAAATAGGTAATAAATACAACAAATTGCTGTAAAAATATGTCAACATAAAATTTGTATGTCATCATAGTCATCGGCTTTTTGCCCCTGTCCTATTAAGTTTCACAATAAGTAAAAAACCACAGACTAGGTAAAAAGCTACTTACTAGCTATAGAAAGTCTATGTCAAAAACATTTAATAAAATCGGACGATTGCATAGTTTCCGACACGGAAATGAGAAGGAAAATCTGTCGCCAGGCATTAAGAGTGAACCTTGATTGAACATTCTTGTTTAGATCAACGCGTCGAACTCCCCATCCAAAGAACTTGGACACTATCTTTTTGGGTTAGGTCTCAAAGTTCTTTGTCTGCATTTGCTAACTGATTTCGAATGACTGACGTTTCGTTTATATGGGTGCAACTGGCTACAACAAATTTCTTACAAAAATGCCTTGACAGACGTTCTAATAAAAATAAAAATAAAACTGGTTTCCGAAAATACGTTTCTTTGAAAAGTACCTACACACAAAATTGACCCGACCTCCGGTCCCGTCTAATAGTTCTGTAGAAAGTAGTCGAGAAATTCAGGAGAATGAAGATAGATCGCCTTTTAACAAACAAGGCTCCTTTATAAACCCACTTCCAAGAAGGCAATGCAAATAATTTCCTGCGAAGCACTTCTCTGGAAGCGACGACTATAAAATTAATTGTCGAACATAATTTGCGTCCATTTTCCTAATAGGCCGCTAATAAGACTATATTATTGTGAGCATAAAATTTCTTAAAATTGTTTCAGCTCTTAGAATAAGTACACAAAGAAACCAAGTACATTCGCAAAATTTAAGCCATTCAATTGGTGTCATATATGGCTCCAAAAAAAATATAAAATTTTTACTATGACAATTTGCGCGGTGAAATCCTACCACAACAAATCAGAAAAGCAGCATAAGAGTTATGGTGTGACATTCCACAGGTAATCCATTAATTTTCTTGCTTAAATCGTTTAAAATACCAATCGCAACGTAAGCTACAAAGCGAATTTGTAGCTTACGTTTTGGGAAGGCATTGTTTGGAAACCTACCTTCTTTGAGTAGTTATTCTCAGTTTCAGCTATTTAATTAAGTTGCCACTGACTAAGAGCTAATACAATTAATATAAAAAATAAACCGCCCAAGTGCGAGTCGGGCTCGCGCACTGAGGGTTTCGTTTTCCGTACCACCACAAAATACAATAATTATCAATTTTATAAACCGACTTCAAAATTTGTAAAATATGGTGGCATTTCGATTTGATGAAAGAAATGATAAAGTCATCCAAGTAACGAAATTAACAGTTAACTTGGTAATAAACAGAAATTTGTCACTGACTCACACTTGGCCATTATTTATTATTTGTTGTTATATACTTTAGAGTGTTTTACTATACGATAATCATGCCAAGTTTGACACATGTACGTAGGTATTACCGTTATTACATTAGCAATTACAAAAATACGTTTGCTGTTGTTGTATCCCCTTTCGTTTTTACTTTTTAAGTTTTTTTATTCTTTCTTGTTAATCCGCTGTAACATTACATATTCTGTGAAAATTTCAACTGGCTATCTATTACGGCCGTTTCAAGGTAGGACGGACGGACCGACAGCGTAGGCTCAGTAATTAGGGTCCCGTTTTTAGACTTTGGGTACGGAACCCTAAAAAGTTGGGTCCCGAGACGAGAAGTAGTCGATGGGAAATCCCATCGAGTACACGGCTACTCTATCTCATATAGTAAACAACTGTTCAAAACCATGCAAGGGCCCTCATTCCCATAGGTTCACCAATTGAGATGTCAACAGACTATCTGATTGCGATAGACATTACATGCGTCCCGCAAACAGCTAAATGTAAATGACAGTGAACCTTTACTGGCTGCAAACATCTGTTGACCTGTGCTCTAAAAGCAAAGCTAGTTAGTACAGGGTGTTTTCGCTTCATCATCATCATAACCATCAGCCAGAAGACTGCTAAAAATAAGCCTCCCCTTTAGAACTCCACACTGAGCGTTCTATCTGCCATCTGCATCCGCTGGATGCCCGCGACCCTCACGATGTCGTAGATCCATTTAGTGGGAGGTCTACCTACACTGCGTCTTCCGGTTCGTGGTCTCCACTCAGGAATCTTTCTGCCCCATCGGTTATCGGTTCTTCGAGCGATGAGTACTGCCCATTGTCACTTCAATTTGCAATGTTTAATAGCTATGTTTCGCATCTTTTGTTCCTTACATTTGTGTTTGTTCTATATCTGGGTGTTAATATCTATTTAAGTATGTATTTAAAACTATATATGTATGTATATCAGTCTCTGGCAGCCATATCACAAGCTTCGCTTAGTTTGGGGTCAGATGACCGTGTGTGCAAAAATGTCCCAAAAATATTTATTTTATTTTATTTATTTATGTACAATTGAAGATATTTTGGGTGACTTTGAATTTGCAGTGAATTTTAGGGCCCATCCTTCCTGCCATTGCACTTACCCCGTCATTCTGAAACATTTGTTAATTAGTAGGTATATAGATAGGTATGCCTCAATGCCTAGTAATGCCATCGATATACAATTTTGTTTTGCCAACACTAAATGCAATAAAATTACCTGTTGGATATTTGTATTGGGAGCTTTATTGTAATAAAGCGATTTTCGGTGTTGATATTATTTTTATAAGTAAGCGGAGAAACTCGAAAAAAATCTTGATTAAAATAGTATTTCGACTTCTTCCGCTAAAATAAAACATATCAAGTTATTCTAAGATATCAACATAAATAATTATAAAATGTATGCAATGTTTGCAATAAAAATACGCTGTTATAATATTTTTATTCTCACTTGGCGAATATTTATCTTATTATTCATTTTTAGCCTATCATATTCCCCCACTGCTGGGACACAGGCCTTCTCTCAGATAGGGAGGATAAGCCCTAATCCACCATGCTTGCACAGTGCACGTTCTTGGACATACCGATTTCCTCACGATGTTTTCTTTCACCGTTGTTGAGCGATGGCGTCGAAACTGCACATAATTTCTGTAAGCAATAAATAAGTAATTGGTGCAGGGCCGAGAATCGAACCGAGTGCCGTCAGATTGTGAAGGGCACATGCTCGGCCACCATCGCTCCTATTGTTCGTATGTGTGGGACAAATCTTGCAACTGAAGTTTTTATTTTTATAAATTTTCACCATGGACATAATCGTCCATGATTTTATTTGCTCATTATTAAAAAAATCTCTTAGGCGTAATATTACAAGACTTAAATTAAACTTAAATACTAATGAGTCCATCTTTTTTTAAATTATTATCTATTTATAATTAAATATCGTATTTTTTTCTTCTTTCTCCTTTTCTCCTTTACCGCACTTCACTACTTAATCTTAAATTAAACTGAAGCAACTGAAGTTTAGACCAGTTGTCCTCAACCGATTGAGCTGAAATTTGGCATACTTATGTGAGTTAGGTGACAATGCAATGTTATAGTACCATCGAGCTGGTCTAAAATACTGAGGTGGCCATAGGAACTCCTAAACAAAACGACGTAACCCCGTCGAGTTTAGGTTCGTTGGATTTGTCTTCCCAAGTTTTTAGTCCAAGATGTTAAATACAATATGGTGGACGCTCCAAGATGCACAAAATTTTCTTGTCCATCATGATATGGGTATCAAATGTAAGGGTCTGCTGAGAAGCATACAAAAATACTTGTTTTATTAATTAATAAAGATTATTTATTATACTCGCTAGTAAGCAAAAATGCTTGTTTTTAATAAGCACTTTAACACCATCGATAAGCGTTTAGGGTTGGATCTATTCTGCATGAGCGTTGTGGCGGTTAGGTAGCTGTTGAGTAGGGAATATTATGTTATTTTGATTTTTCGAAAAACGCATATTGTGTAACTGCATGCGTAAAGTCACTAATTGTTACTTTTTCAATTTTTATCCGCGACGACCTATAATTAGCGATTGTTATATTTTTTAAGGCTGTTGGTATTCCTTTGGTTTTTTTTTTATTAATAAAGATTATAGTTGGTTATTTCTGGTATCTCGACAGCCTGTGAACCAAACTCTAGCTACAATCGTATAATCGAACATGACCTAAGCAGGGTCTAGGCACGCGGCATTTGCTAGACATTCCCAATGATACATGAACTATGGCATGTTGCACGTAACTGTTAATTATACTTTATGTGCTTGGGCATTCGTTAACGTGTTGTAATAGTTAGAGCGGTGGGTGAACCGTTCTCTACGATGGAATGTGGATTCGCAATCAGTGCCTCACTCATTCGATGCGATGAGGTCTATAAATGTGATGCCGAAAGAACATTTTTTTTTAAATATTTAATTTGGCTTGCATTTGACCACCACTTCGCCTGAAGTTAAGCGATGGTGTGGTCTACGATTGAGCCTAGAAGAAACAGACAGACAGCTTGAGACATCCAAGTTGTATCAGTCAGAATAGAAGCCAGCTGTTTTTCTTGAAAACTAGTATGAAAGTGATACGTGCCTGCGGACAAGACAGAGCGGCGTTTTGAGGCCAAATAAACTGTAGAACCGACGTTCCTGTCTACACGTCCAAAAGTCAACTTCCGATCTCTCGTCTAGTTGGCATCTGAATTGTTTATTCAAGTGTCAGTTGTAAATCATGGTGATTGTGGTGATTGGTTACAGCGTCAAATCAGACAAACAAATGAGATATACCTCAGTGGGTACATTTATCGTTCGTGGTCAATTTTATAATGTCCCTATTTTTCATTATATCCACTGTAAGTATGGCTTATCCTACAAATTATTCACGCACACCTGGAAGTTTGTAGCTATATACTAATGAACTAACCTAAATAGTCCACATGCAAAAAAAGGGACGGCAAGGTCGTCTGCTGGGTGAGTTCGAGTAAATAGGCACCAAGCCTGATGCGTTCGCACACGCCACGCCACTTTACCATATATTCCTTGATAGTCTGATCTGAGGTGACGGCACAGAATGTCTGGCTGACGGCTTGATTAGGCGGCGCTCGACGGTCTGACTTCATCCGACATGTTTGACCATCTGGCATTGCTTGGGAATTGATATAAACGCCACTTGTCCTGCTGCAGGCCATGCGAATTAACTCCAGCAATATAATAAATTATGATTCCCGAATCTGTTACATACAGATTCGTAATGTAATTTAACTTTTATACTTTAACAAGTAGATTATTAAATAAATGCAAAATACCCGACTGCAAAATGTACGCTATGACACTCTGGGCATGAAGACGAATCTAACGTCATCAAAATTGTCCATAGGCGGTAGCAAACAATAAAAAACAAAAAAAAAACTGACATATTATGCGCCCAAAAACATTACCCTCCTTCTTGGGCAGTTGGATAAAAAAAAACAGATTTATGTGCCTTGTTAAAACAAACCAATGTACGCCATTGTTTGTAACTCGAGGGGTTTACTGGTATTTGTTGAAAAGTTCCTCTATAATAATATGCTTTCCAGCCTTCCCAGCTCCATCATCTGACCCTCGTCATCAAGTGTAATAAACGAAAGTCTCCAAACTCGAGGGGTTTACTGGTAGTTATTGAAAAGTTCCACTATCTAGCTCCCAACTCCTTCATCTGACCTGACCCTCGTCAACAAGCGTAATGAATGGGACTCGCAAAAAAAATAAGAACCCAAACTCGAGGGGTTTACCAATATTCATGTGTTCCACTACAATTATATGAGTTTTTACGGGATATTTACCGTGATTAGATTGTGGATGTAGCTCCCGATATTTCGGCGCAGTTACATGCACCCTTACCGAGGAACCGATAACCGAAGGGTAGTGGATAGTGGAGACCACGAACCAGAAGACGCAGCTTAAGTAGACTCACTAGATGGACCGATGACATCATGAGAGTTGCGGGCATCCAGTGGATGCAGATGGCAGGCTGTTCTAAGGGGGATGCCTATGTTCACCATTGCACCCTTGGGGAAGCTCATCCCAATATTTAAAAAAGCTGGTTAATGCGACGCGTGACCAAAATACGGGCGTGTTTCTGGCTCAACGCATAAGCATTGCCATTCAGCGTGGTAATGCAGCCAGCATGCTGGGTACGCCAACTGATAGTGGGCTTGAGCATTTGCATAGTCGTTAGACCATCAACGGTCTATGGGCAGCCTACCTATTTTTGTAGTATTACTTAGCTTATTGTATTTGTTTAGTTAATAAAGGCACTTGACAGAAAAATAATATTACAGCAATTGTTTTTTTTTAACGCTGATAAGTCCGCGTTTGACCACCAACTCGCCTGTTGGTAAGCGACGATGTGGTCGAAGATGAAGCACGCAGACTTAGAAGATACCTATTCACTCTGGCCTTGACACAAATTGGCCTTCCATTGACAATTATTATAAATGCATTATGACATAAAATACATCCAGCACTAGAGCGGTTGCAACCAGCTGGTCGGTAGCATTGCGATATTGTCGAATTTCAGACATGAAACGATACTTGGAATCGTGGTATGATCGTAAAATGTTCTATTACAGTCAAAAAGACTTAAATTTCTGCTTGATTTAATTCTTTCTCAAAGTAAACGTTGGCATCGTGCAGTTGGCATAAATAACCAACGAACGCATCAGATTGAGATTCCTTGAGTTTTATTTACTTAGGGCTTAGATGTAATCATCGCGATAAATTTAGGATGAGTTGAAAATCAAAGTGTCCCATGTAGCAATTTATCAATTCAGCTATGTAGCAAATTAGCAATATAATGCGGCAATTCGTTGCCGTTTTCCCTTTCACATCTACCCTCTTCTGCTTGAAGGGCAGGATCACAGTAGGGATCTATGTAAAGCAAGGCGCGACAAGGTGAGAAGAGGCGAAGCAAAGTGAGGCGAGACAATTTATTGCAGCAGTAATATAGCAAAATAAAATTTTAGAAAGCGATGTAGCAAATTATCATTGTAGCAATGTATCAATTGTGCAATCTATCAGTCTAAATGGAACGTAGCAAAGCAATTTATAAATAGCAACGTAGCAATAAGCGATATCTGTAGATTTTCCATGGGTAATTGATAGCTTCATTTACCTTACTTGCCGACAAACTTTCGTAACTGAGTGAGGAGTAGCTGATGAAACTGCCCTATTGCCCTATAGTTTACTCACGATGTTTTCGTTTAGCACAAGATCATTGTTGTTTTGTTGGTATTCAAATACCAAGAAACCAACATTGTGCATTGGCTAGCGACCTTGATAACCTCTGCTTTTAAATCACTTCAAAATGCATGCAAATTAACTTGTCATAAACGCTGCTTCTTTACGAAAATACTGCTTTGTTCTCTGCTATATACTCGTGTTCCAGATTGACAGAGGCATTGTACCTCTCATCAAGTTTGTACCAGAAACCGTGCTCATACCAGCCGCGCCCTTTCATTGAGAACGTTACCATACTCATTAGAGAAACGGCAAACCTTTACCATTTAAATTCCCATTGTAGGTCTACATGCCTTACTGTCTGCCGTACACCAGCAGCTTTTTAAACCCTCATCTGCCTGATAAAGGACTTTATAGCTCCGGGATAGGGAATAAGAGGAGTGTATCTGTTTGTGGTGGAAAGGGTGTCGACCTTAACATGTGGTGCGCATGTGACGTGCGCGTCCTATGAGCGATTGTCATTCATATGGCGTGCGGGGGAGGGAAGCGATGGTATCTTGTATCGGTGGGTTTTGTTCAATGGGCTGGCGCTGGCGTTTGGCGGTGCGATTGATGGTGTCGGCACCCACGAATGTGCCTTCGTTGTGGGTCGGCAGTCGGCACGTACATCTGGAACCCTGATTTCTCTACTGCATTGTGAGTTTTTACCGGTTTTTTAAAGTAGCATTTGGGTTACTAAAGAAGCTGTGAAGAAGTTAAAATTTTGGCTTTGCTGCATTTTTAAGTAAGTCATCATCATCATCATCATTTCAGCCAAAGGAGGTCCACTGCTGGACATAGGCCTCCCCCATCGATCTCCAAAAGGGCCGGTTGGAAGCGGCCTGCATCCAGCGTTTTCCTGCGGTCTCTTTTAGGTCGTCTGTCCATAAGTGAGTAAGTGCATGAGTGTGTTAGGTAAGTAAATGATACTTATTGTAATTTAAGTTCTTTTCCAGGTGTGTTCGTTATCTCTTTAGCAATACAAACAAACAAACTCAACGAGGAATTTACCTGCTACACATATTTCATGATACATAATATATATCATGAATGTACATGATACTTTATTTAGTGTCTACATCTAAAGCTGTTACATACAGGGTGTCCGGATAGACGACGGACAAATTCGGGGATATGAGATTTTTTTATTTGATATTCAAACCAACACGACTGTTAAGTCTTGTTTATTCCATCATTACCTCAGATTAGAAAAGCAAGGGAGATATGGTAAGGTGGCGTGGTGCGAACGCATCTGGCCTAAATCAGGCTTGATGCCTATAGTACACCTCACCTAGCAGACGACCTTTTTTGCATGTGGACTATTAGTTAGTTCATTGGTGTTGCACCATCATTGAGCAACTAAGGTGTTCCTACAAGTTTTTTATTGTGCGAGAAAAATGTGTGAGCCGTATCTTCGTTTTAGCGGTGTACTTCGTTTTGCCCATGATCCAAGAAAACAAGGTCTGGCGCTCTGGGAGATGTACCGCAATGACGTCACTGTCAAGTTGCCACTTTATTATAACAAGCACAGATACTGGGTTTAAAAAAAACTATTAAATAAAATACAAAAAGCATTTTGCTTGTCATTTGGTTTGTCCGCTCAAGCAAGTTAGCACGAATTGAATATATTAAACACAATTTTATCAAAACCACATTGACTTATTGGATTCCCACAGGTAATATACGGATATTGGGGAGTTATAATTTTACGCTACTGTTAACACAGAAAATCATAGAGAGTCCGCCATTGTTTCGTGTATCGTCATCTCTCTCGAACTTGTTGTAAATTACTTACCTATTCTGCTCTTGCTTATGCACGTGTACGTGTATCCATGACATTGAAGACGACGATTGCGGGACGCCCACGTGAAATTTGTTCTCGGAGCGCTATACCTGGCGGAGTATATTACTATACCATGGTTTTGCCTAATGAATTTTTAATACTTTTGTATGAAACACGGAAACATTTAGGTACACACGAACGATAATCGTACCTTGGAATATCTCTCTTTTTTGTCTGATCGTAGGTCATAATGTCATAAGTACCTACTTATATATATTTTTAGTTTTTACATTTATATAGGTAGGTATGATGCATCTCGTATCTCGCCAGAACTGTAATTTTTCCCGGGATAAAAATTATCCTGTCGCAAAAAAACACATTGATCCACTTTCCCTGGGTGGAAGTGAAACAAACAAACTAACTAACGCATTTATAAAATTTATATGATTATATTATCGAATCTATTGCAGACACAGCTTGAATCCAGCTGACCTGTATCCAGAATTCCAGACTAGTTGGCCTAGTGCCACTATCGTTAATCGCCGGGTCTATTTAGCCCGGTGGCTAACCGGACGGGCGACAGACACTGCGGCGCCCACTGTTTGTTTTACACATAGACTGATAACACCTGGCGTAACTGCTAACTACCTGTAGGTGGATTGAAAGTTATGATCAGGGGTCGGGCCGTCACCTGTTTCAGGTGATTGCCAAAAGTTGCGCGACTGCAAACCGTATCACCACGCGCGCCGGTTCACGTTCACGTAATTTTCCGCAATCACCTAAACTGAATCGCTTAAAACAGGTGACACGAGCTTCGACCAAAATAAAATTAATGGACGGGCCCAGTAGAAGCGCGTTTTTGAAGATTACATAATGAGCGCCGGCGCTCACTTCGTTTCAGTCGGTTTCTAGCCGTAGGAAGTGCAACAAAAGTCTATTGTTACGTGATTACGAAACATCCGACAAAATTATGCATTCGTATGCTTTCCCGAAGTGTAAATAGGTACACAAATAAAACGGGTATCTATTTTTGTAACAAATACTTATACTGTATTTTTTTTATTATGTACTAGCGACCCGCCCGCCCAGCTTCGCACGGGTGTAGTTTACGTGCGAAGCCGGGGCGGGTCGTTAGTTATATATATAAACCTTCCTTGAAAATGTATCTAACTGATGGTGAAAACCGCATCAAAATCCGTTGCGTGGTTTAGGAGGAGTTAGCGGCCATACAGACATACTTACAGACAGACAGACGCGGAAAGCGACTTCAATTTAAGTAAGAGTATAGAGTATGTAGAGATAGAGAAGAGATAAGTCGTATAAGTGTATGTCCGATGGTTTTGACTCGTTTTTACTCAGCAAGTTCAATGGTCGTCCATTCATTTCATTTTGGTTGAAGGACACGAGGTCAAAAATGTTTCATTTTTGGAAAATATGGGAAATCTGTAAAGTTAGGTGGATATAAATAAAACAGCATTGTTACTAGTCCAATAGTAACTAGTTATATTCAGTCGGTGAAAAATTCCGGAGGGTATCGTCTAGATAATATACCCTTTGAACCAATTTTTGAAAGATGTTTAACTTTTCAATGATATTACACTTAAATTATAATATAAAAGGAACTGCATCTAGTAGATTAAGATTATGATACCTAGTTCATTTACTACTAAAGATAAAACAACTATAGTGCCACCAACTTATCTATAAAGTTGAAGGAACCACAGTCGTACATATTTAGCGAACAAAGTTGTTATCCTCGAGAAAATCATAGTCCCATAATTTTTTAGGCCAACCCTACAAACAAGTTGGCCAACTCCAATCAGGCTGTACAAAGATTCAGTTGGTGTCGGTTCCAGGGATTTTGAGTTTGGTCAGTACGTCGATCGGAAGGTCGAGGTAGGTCCTCTCGGTGCCTACAGTGAGGATGAGGGCTCGAAGCCTG
Organism: Agriopis aurantiaria; assembly: GCA_914767915.1. Taxonomy (NCBI): domain Eukaryota; kingdom Metazoa; phylum Arthropoda; class Insecta; order Lepidoptera; family Geometridae; genus Agriopis; species Agriopis aurantiaria. The sequence continues at coordinate 3,507,948 of OU611988.1, forward strand.
TCAACGGTGACGGGATCACCCTCGCTGGACCACACGGTGAGAGAGGAGTTCAGGCTGGAGGTCTCTCGGAGGAGGTCGAGGAGAACTGGCTGGCTATTGGATGCTAGCCCAGCACGGACCTGGGGACAATGACACGGTAAACATCAATCATAATTTCAGCCAAAGGACGTCTATTGCTGGACATAGGCCTCCCCCATCTATTTCCAAAAGGGCGGTTGGAAGCTGTTTCCGTCCAGCGTTTCCCTGCGGTCTCTTTTGAGCCATCTGTCCACCTTGCCGGTGGACGTCATACACTGCGCTTACCGGTCCGTGGTCTCCATTCGAGAACCTTTCGGCCCCATCCAACCATTAATAACCATAGTGTATCTGTGATTGTTAGTATCTATATTGTTATAAGTAATATAAAGTTCACATAAAAAAGACCAAAATGCGTTTATCTGACTCAACGCCAGCATTCTGGGGACACTCTAAAATATTTTTGAAAATGAAATTAGCCCCGGTGCCCAAGGGCCTAATATCTCGACCTCAAACGGTCCAAATATGTAACCACTGCCGAGGTTAGCATATTTGCGACGTTTGTGCTGCTCCGCCAAATCGGTTACAGCACCAGCCCTGCATTGTGTCTGAGGAAGATGTGACGGCACCAAAGTATCCACAAGAGTCGCGTCCTATACGAGAGGCCGTCCCAATCTCCAAGTAACAGGTGTCATACCGTCAGGCTTTTTTCACGTTTTGTCACTCGTTTCAAGTACAGCTGCGACATTGGCGGTGGAAAAAGCCCTGCGTGTGAGGTACGAAGAATTAATTAACTAGTATTTTGATTTGTTAAAGACGAAAGATCACTGCGAATTCGTATCCATTGCCGAGAATCTACGCGTAAGTCTTCAAGATACAAGTTTAAGCAATTTCTTTATGTAAGGATGTGTTGTAAGTATTTAATTTTCCTAATTATTGTATTATAAGCGCCATCGCAATTCAAAATTTTCGATGGCCAAAAGGGGGACTAGGAATTGAGGTGCAGAAAATTTAATTTAAGACCTTGGTGGCGAATAACTAATAAAACTTACAGGGAAAGTGATGGTCTGATTGATATTGTTCTCGTTGATCATCCTAAGCATGGTTCCGATATGCTCGCCGTTGTATTCTCCTTCAGTGACGTTTCCTCCGTAGTTGGTGGTCCAGCCGATGGAGAGAACCGAGCGCGGGTGCTTCGAGCCGAGTTGCAGAAACCGCTTGGGGTCGACGGGCTTGGCTGGCGCGTTCACCGGCCCGGGGAGGATGTCGGCGTTCAGCCACACGGGGAAGGTCACCTGGTTGGAAGGTCACAATATAATACATTAACACTTAGGAATACCACAAAGGAAAAAAAACAGTCGAAATGAATTGATCATTGTTTATTTATGTCAGTTGAAAAATACAAAATAGATAACTTCAAATCTCGAATCTTTAAGGCCAAGGGGCTGTCTACAGCTGTTGTCTCTCTAGACTCTAGAGTAACATTGTAACTAGAGGTGATATGATATCAAACCAACAAACGGATTACACTCATCTTTTATACGTATGTATATTGGTCCCGGCTGACGAAACCGTAAAAAAAGTTGTTATGAAATTATATTATGGTTTGATCGACGATATCGTGAAAATTTCTTGCAAATTTTACGAAAAATTTACAATATATTATGTTATATTCGCTTGAAGGCTTGTATGCCTTCGATTCTAGCGTTCATTTATTTGTATTTTTATTGGCTTTTAACTAAATTTGTGCGTACAATCATAGATCCTGAAGATGTAAAAGATTTTTATCATCTACAATGAAATGTGAAAAGCGTAATGTCATTTTTCCCGACATTTGAATAAAGAAAGACATGTAAACTTAACCTTCAAAAAAATATGTAAACTTCTAAACAAGTTGATGAGCAGGGTATGTGTGTGCAAGTGCGCCGGCGAGACGCCGAGATTGCCCGAGACGCACTGCAATAAAATTTTCAATGATACGCGGAAGACGCTACGAGTACTTGAGCTGTTTGCATGGAGATATATTTCTGTCAAGTCCATTACTTAGAAAGTGCAGTGTATGATTGATTGATTAACTCTTTATTGTTCACACCATTAAATTTGATACAGAGGACAAAAACTCTTAAAAACTAGGGTAACAACTGGCGGCTGTATTGTGGTACAGTGTACCTACTGGCAGTATTTATGTATAGTATACATATGTACCTAACAGCCCCACGACTTCACCCGCTACCCTACAAAAATCATGAATATTTTCGGGATAACATGATTTCAGAGTTGGTTCTATAGTAAAGTTGTTCACCTCCTTTCGGCTAAGTACCACCGTTTCGTATAGCCCTGTATACTTCCATGTTGTCGTCTCTTCAAATCCTTCATCATTTCAGTAGATTCTGTGACCAGGCGAAAACGACGGCCACGGCAGTTGAATCATCTCGCAAGTGGTGCTAGTAACTGTCCCCGTGTAAACAAGACCTTAGAACTTGGAAGGGACACAGGCTGGCTGGCCTTGACAGCCCTTCATAAAGAGATGTCATATTAAGAAATACATTTCTTTAGATTGCCTTCAATTGGAATAATTACCGTGGAATGTGCCACCATGTCTCAAGGAATGTGTGCTCATAACCATGCTTTAATTTATCTCATGATACGTATTTTACGTATCGAATATTCGTATTTTACCTACAGAATATATAGATACTCGGTCGGTAGGTCGGCGGTCTTGTAAAATCTGGCTAGGACGACCGCCCATGAAGCGGCGGCGGGTCCCCGAGCGCCGCGCGCGGCTCGTTTCACACGGTATGTCACGCGGTAATTTAGTCGCATCTGTTAGCGTTTATTAGACGCCTTGTAAATAAACAATACTACAACCGAACGAGAGTTATTATTAGGTACTGTACGGAAATTAGTTCGACTAACTAACGCGAGGAATCAGCTTTAAAGTTCCGCTCTACTTTTTACCCAACTAGGTACTTACACGAAACAATTATTTATGATTTTATATTTATGTAAGCAAGTATCAATGTAAAAATGACTATAAAATAGGTATGTTCGCTATAGCCTCCTAAACAACTTATACGATTTCAAGAAATTGATTATGACGTTACAAGTTACAATAAATCCAATATGCCGCCATATTGGATTTTATGACCTATCTTCGAAAGTGGAGGAGTGTCCGTGCCAGCAAAAATAGACTAAATAAATAAACCGGCCAAGTGCGAGTCGGGCTCGCACGGATTCCGACCACAAAAATAATAATCAATTAAAAAAACCGACTTCAAAATAATTTCAGAAATGTGTCATCTCGACATAACATAATAACTTTTTATGGTTGAGTCAAAGAGTAGGTACATATTATCAACACACTAGCCGCCACCACCTAAAAGCTCATCCACGTATCCATAGATCTGTGGAAATCGCATATTATGCGTCTTACTCGATCCGTTTTGCCACAAACCTGATATATTAGGTCGAATGGGGGGTGGGGTGGGGGGGGGGGGGGAGCAGGGAGCTCATTCCGCATAATATTGCGATTGCCAGGAAGTCAGGGTCGGGGCCATTTAGCCCCATGAGATCAAGGTACGCGGTGTCGCCACTCACCGACGCCTCGCCACAAAGCCGCCCTTGCATTATTATTATATTAGACTGCACTGTCCAGTGCAAGGCCTCCTGTCCCTGCTTCCGACCCTCTCTGCTTTTCGCAATCTGAGTCCAGTCGTTCAAGTAGAAGTTCAGTTAGTCCCTCCATCTTCGTCTGGGCCTTCCGTTCGTCACATTTTTACTTATGTAATTTTGTGTTTGCAGCTCTACAATCATGTTTGTCCTCAACGTATCCATTTTTGGTATAACTAAGCCATCAAGACGTCATAAATCGTATGAATTTATGATTACACGGAAACAATTAGCTTAGATAGACGCTTCTCTAATTAAAGCAATCAAAACAATTATACACACATACTATGCGCGTGCGACAGGGAAATGAGCGATGTTTGTATGTGTCGATTCTGAATTCTGTTGCACAACTTACTAAACTAATCACCTGACAGGACTAAAATAATCTGCGTCTGTGTATTAATTATGTGAGAAACGGATAACAACAACTTTAGGGCTGTCAATTTTAGTTTGTAAAATGGTACAACACAATTGACGTCACTGACCACTATAAGTAATGGTTATAATTATAATAATTGAGCAGTGTCTTGTCTAAAACCTAAAACCAATATTTCCGATAATTTTGATATTGATGTTTTGTATAAACTTCAAGGTTTTCATTCAGATAAGAAAAAAAGTGCCCGCAACTTCGTGCGCGTAGACGTTCATGCAAACTTTGAACCCCCTTTATTCGGCCCATGCAGTTGTTAACAGTGTGACCCTTTTAGAAATCCATCTTTTAACTTCGTAATCCAACTTTAGGTCAAGTAGTGTTTTTCGTATTTATTTCGCATTTATATAGGTAGGTAGGTATGTACCGATTATAGATTATTGTGATTATTTATATTTATTTAACCAACGCTGTATGCCATATGCCAATATATAATGTTTGAACCCTGGATGCAGTATATGGTTGAACCATTTCATTCTGGTCCTCGAGGGGAAGGTTACTAAGATAACATAAAATACAGTTGTATGATTCATCATCATCAGCCTATTTGGTGTTCGTCCACTGCTGGACGAACGAGGACTGCTGGACGAGGCCTCTCCTAAAGAAGACACGATCTTTTGCTTTACGCATCCACTTGCCACCAGCGCATTTCGCAGGTCGTCACTCCACCTGGCCGCAGGTCATCCTACTCTAAGTTTGTAGTTATATGATTACTAACGGGATATTTCCCGTCATAAGGGCTGTAAATGGAGATTCCGATATTTTGGCGCAGTTGCATGCGCCATAATAATATGATTAGTCAACTATTATCTTTTTCTTTTTCTTCTACTCTACTCTTTTCTAGGTTACTCATACTCACCCCGGGCTTGCTATACGGTGCGATCAAGTCCTGACTCTTCTCAAACGCCTCAATACTCTTGAAGTCCAGCTTCACTCCCTTCTGCTTCTCCTTGGCATTCACGTTGTTATACTGCGCCACAGTCGAGAGGAAGTCCGAGAGCGCCAGGTCGGAGGTAGTGGCGGGAGGATGTGCCATGATAGGAATCGGAGGACCTTCCTTCCCCGTGATGTGGCCAAGCACGATGTCGGCTTCCAGCATGGAGACATTGCCTGGAATTTTTCGAGGTTAGTTTATGTTCAGTTTAAGTGGGGTGAATGGACCAACTTTTACCTTAGTTCTTACCAATCTTTGCACCTCCTACAACTTTCTGCTAGCGTAAATAGCTAATCATCAGGTTCCACCTTCATACTATAGTTTTTAGGTATAATGGAAAAAAAATTTAAGTATGGGATCACTTTTGCTTATCCCTTTTTACTCGTAGATGTTAATTACTCAATCCTGCGGAAATTGGTGGAACTGATTTATGTATTCCTTTATAGGTATATAGGTAGACCAAAATTATTAATATACAGCATAAAAAAACATCGAAACGAAAAAATTAAAATCCTTTCTAATAATTAAATCCGAAAACTAAATAATATAAGAGGGAAGGTGTTTAATTTTAATTTCATATGTGAGAATATCTGTAAACAAAATTTTGGATGAGGCATTACTGCTAGCACTGCCTCAGATCAGATACAACTATACAAGTAACGAAACTCCGTTTTAAATCCATTCCATAGTGGAGGCAGGCCTCCCTATATACGCTGCGTCTTCTGATTCGTGGTCTCTACTCAAGAACCTTTCTTCCCCATCGGTTATATTATCGGTTCTTCGAGCGATGGGGCCTGCCCATTGCCACTTCAACTTGCAAATTTTAACAGCTATGTCGGTGACTCTGGTTTTTTGTCGAATATCCACGTTCCGGATTCTATCGCGCAAAGAAACTCTGAGTATAGTTCTCTCCATTGCACGTTGTGTGACTCTGAGTTTTTCCAAAAGGCCAACAGTAAAGGACCACGTCTCAGTACCATTTATAAATGTCATCACTGGACATCCGGCCCCTAATTACTTGTGATAAATTAAAAGTCCTAATCACATCCCTAAAAGTATGCACTTCGAACATTCGCCATAATAATGAGCGTCATCCGGCACTGGATAGAGAGCCAACAATAATGTGTGAAGCCTAAATCTGTCATGCAAAGCAATTGTTATTAATTGCTGTTCTAGCAACGTGGGGCTTCCAGTCGGGAATACGAGATGGCTATTTATGGTACATTGTGGTGCAATATAAAGAAAACCGCGGGAAATTTTGAATTACTAAGGTACCAAAGAGATTTACAAAACTTGGCCTCTAAAAATGGCTTGAGCTAAAAGCCCTACAGAAATCGGTTCCTTTAAGGTATCTAAGTTTCTTCTAGGCAAGCGTGCTCCATCGTAGACCGCATCATCGCTTAACATCAGGCGAGTTGGCGGCCAAATGCAAGCCTATTACGTACCCGGGTCAGCTCGTAGAATAAATATATGAAAATAATAAACCAAAAATAGTATACTTTAGGCACAAAATAGTGTGAAAATTAGACGCAGAGTAAGCGCCGTTATTTTATTTTAAAAAAACTACCATCTCCTAACTCGACCCACACGCAAGCAATCCTGTGGGGCTGCCACACTATAACAACCTTATTATATCCTTTCTCGGACCACTCCCCCCGTCTCCGTCTAATGTTGCCACCAGAGCGAGACCAAACACCATTTACTGCCGATTGACCGGCAGCTGCGTGCGGTCAGCTCGGAATGCCGGCTCATACAGAGCGACCAATTTATCTGAACTGTTAAATGGGGGAGCTACAATCGATGTATATGAACCAAACTTACGTGGAAACTATTAGTTCCCTCTAATAGCTAACTCTGCAGATAACTTGGTCAGGGTGTGAACGAGAAATTTGCACTTGCTACCATTTTCATGGCTTTTACAATGAAGCCATAAATCTTATGAGTTATGTACTTAGTAGTATATTGGACCGGATTTATGGATTTATGTATCTGGTTTGGCCTGGCTAGTTAAACTTGGTCACCTGTCGAGTCATATCAATCACGTTTAATTGAAAGTTTAGCTTATGAAGTTCAATTTATAACATTGCTGTATACCTACGTTAATTAGTATCTCATAGTTAAAGACAAGGTTTTTCTTGCTCTTGAGTAAGTCATTTATGTAGGTAGATAGGTTACTGGTAGATTCAGCTCGTTACGTAAAGCCTGTTGCAGACGATGTGCAGTAGGTACTTGCGCAAGTATTACTCGCGCCAGTTTACTGAACATCATCATTATATTATTTACCCTGCTGAATACTTTAGGTACAGTAAGGACTACTAGACCAAGGAATCAGCACATTTATGGATACAGCCATGTTTGTCTGATCTGAGGGTTTATTAACTAAAACAGCACACAACGCCGGGTTCTTAGCTGTGTTTGACCAAAGTTTGTTCAGCAGTTTAAAAGATATGAGCTCTTTTTCAAATTGGCCGAGCGTTTATATTTCATACTTGTACGTCTCGAAGTAAGAACCCTCATTGTACTTACCTATTGTGCAAAGTTTTATCAAATTCTTTATGTACTTACTCGCAAGCGCTGCTTCGAGGTAGGTTTTGTTGTTGACCGCATGCGCCCACGTTATTGTAGTCAGATTTTTCATGTTCTCTTCTTCGTTGCTTATCACAACAGTGGCTAAAACAAAAGTATTTTGTTTTTATACGAGTAAGTACCTACCTAAAATAGTGAAACGATACACCATTTCTACTAAAAAGGTAGATTTTTATGAATCATGGCAACATAATAAAATTCTACCATTTGATATCTCAACTTGACAATCAATGTCATTGCCATTGTCAATGTCACGATTGTCACGTCACGCAAAAACAAAACAAGTCTATCAGCCAGAATGACGATTAAGGTAAAGGCACGGAACACTATAATATTACTCTGGGTTGTTTCACACAATTTTTCTACATAAAACTGCTGTACTTTATTCAAACTCATAGTTTATATCACCTTCACTATTTATAATTCGATAAAAGTTACAAATTCACTGGTTTGTAGTTAAAAACAAAAGACAGAAATAAAATCACTTCAGCAGCGGAGATATTTAAGTGAACGAAACCACCAAATGGAGCATGGCGCCACTGTACTATGTTTTTTTTCCGACAGCGCGCCTTAGATATCTACCTACGTACTACGTATCTACTACCTACTACTTAGATAGCATTTCATTGCAATCATATCATGAAGTTATCTTTGGTAAAAAAATATTAGAAACTTTGATTGTACACTACATTGTCAAAGCTTAGAAATTACGTGATGATAAATTACCTAATTGTTGTTGTGTACAAGGGCTTTACGCCCAACTCGTTACGCGGTCTTTCAAACTAACTAACTCAAGACGAGCAAGTCACTCGCCTTAATGAAACTATTTAGGGGCAAAACCTATGTAAAAAGTACAGTTAAAAAGGCCTTTTGTAATAAGGATAATACTGTGATGATATAATAACGCCAACAAATCTGCAAGAGGCTGCAAACATGTTGGCAAAGTCATACTTGCCTACCTCACTAAAGCACCTCAGCATTGTTAACTAAATCTCTGGCAAAACAGTGTTTGTTTTGTCTCAAGTCTCGAGTTCATGTCGGTTCAAACATACCAAAGCCACCAAAATGAACTGCCCAATCCCATTATAAACTCTGTTCCGTAAACTAACTCGCAGAAATCGCGATTTAGATTTTAATACGATCTCTTTGAAGTTGTGTTTAGAAACCGGCCCATTGTGAATAGAACGGCTTCTCAGTAATCCAGGGCGGTGCTAAAATAGAGCGTTCTGGATTTAACCGACTGCTGTCATATTAGAAGGCACATCGCGTTTGTGGCGAATTATATTAAATAATATTATTTTTACAAAAAATATAACCGATTTCATGGAAAGTGGACGAAATTCAGTTGACGGGATTCATCCCGAATTTAGTATTGTCTTCAAATATAAATGTGATATAGGTATAGCCTATTTAGTAAACAAGTAATACTTAAATTGTTTTTTTTTTCCAAACCCCCGTCCAAAGAGCTGGGGCCTTACGGCTAGCTGTTTAATGCAATCCAGTTTAGGTGATGACAAAATGTTGCTCGACCGACTTGGTCGATTAATTGATAGTTCCTACTGCATTACATAAAAATTTGGCAAAGATACCTACCACTTTTCTACGAAGGATAAATCTACTACTGACAAGAAACGTATACGAATACCTACAACAGATGAAGATTTTGGGAAACCTCCCCACAAATCCACTTCGTGGTAGGTAGAGGTACCGCAACCGGAAACAAGGTCTCAATAGGAGCAAAAACTGCGCACTATCAGCTCTAGATTCCTTTTACGTAAGCAAGTTTGCACACTTGCACAGCAATTGGCACACAATGTCAAACGTGTGCAGTGTACGCAAGGACGCCACCTCATGAATGGTACGATAGGGAGACCGGAGTCACAGATATTTGCTTGTATAAAATACATTAGTAGGTACGTGAGAAGGTTAGTAAAATCAGGATCAGGTAACTGAACGCATCTTGAGTCTACTGGAACTGGCATGATCCCCATTGGATACTTCCTAGATACTACGAGTAGATTGGAGCTGACACATTATCGATTTTTTAAACCAATGTGTTCTAGGCAGTTCCAGTTTTATATTTTCAACCACTGTCATTTATTAGATCGTAACAATGATACTGTTTGGAGATTCTAATGTGTGCTTGTTATTGTTCCCTATCACTCTCCTTCGGCGTTATCTTATACCTGGGTAGGTATCTTATACCTGGTAGGACCTGGTAGGGTTACCACAGTAATTAAACGGGTGAACCAACAACCGGGTCACCGACCAACATCCACCTGTATACTATGCTGAACTATTGGGATTTATTGTTTCAAGAGAAGCAGAAACTTCTAGCTTGCTAGGAAAAGCACTTCTAAAAATATCCATGATGCAATAATACCCATATCAGCATATCGTAATATCGATGTTACTTTTCTTAATTTCAAGATTTCGAAATATCTTAGATATTGGCCAACAGGCACGTGGCGCTAAACGCAAGTTACCTCAGTTATTTCGGATACATTCTGCAAACAGTTTGCAATCAGTGAGATCATCCGGAAACCTGAATCACTGCGCAACATCACGAATTGGGTTATCTTGTGGAAATATTAACTTAGTTACAAAGTTATTTTGGCTCGTGCAAGACGCTTCTCAGATTAAGAATTGAAGGAAATTAACGCATACAATAGAGTTACCTATTTCACTGAATAAAGTACGTGATAATGAATGGATGCGTGAAACGAATGATGTGCCATGTGACGTTCTCTAGAAGGGCTCGCTTTAATCAGTGGACAAAAATTATGTAAGCTAATGACGATGATATAGGTAATTTCGGGCAATTTTCTTACAAAAGTAATAATAAAATCTATTATTCTTTAAACAACCGAACAATTGCTTGTGTTGTTCGATGAACAGAGGCAAGGAGAGAGAACTTGCTAGCCTAGAAGATACAAAATCAACTTAAAATAATAAATAATCAGTGTTAGATGACGTGGACCTTTTTGGCTAACTGGAACCAGCAGACTTTATACAAGCATCTGAGTTGTTCCCTTCTCTTTTGTTCCTAAGTTCCAAACTATGGATTCAAGGAGGAGCCGACGTTGTATTTTTCCATTTACCAATCACCAGTGGCGAATAAAGATAGAATCACCAAAAGATCTGTATACCTATAGTTCCTTCTCCTTCTATCCACCAATATAATATAAGCAATGTAATGTAATAACGGCGACGACATCAGACCCAGACCCCAAATTCCTTGTCTTTCCCTAAACTCCAAATGGATAACATACTCCAATTAATGCATTTCTTAATCCCAATCAAAACTGACCTGCGACCGCCACTGCGAGAACAAATCCGACGGTAGCCTTCCCCATGCTGCAAAGGCTGGCACTCAACTGGAGTCCCGCCACCTGCCTGATTGCTAAATTGGCCAATCTGCTAGATTGACGGCTAAAGTGGCTGGAGCAAGGACGTTTGGATGCTTATCTAGTGGTAGACCTCGCACTTGGATCCGCTCGGGATTAGGATCACTATAATGTATCTGCTATGTTCTGGTGTTTCTTTATTACTCTCCCTTTGAAACTTCATAACATTCTGCCTTCCTATCTTTTCCTTTGTTTGTTTTGTTTTCTCTGCTTTCTGAATATTGTATTAGTATTTCATAATTATTCCCTTTTACAATGGTTTTACCATATCTTCAGTCTGGAGGCTGTAATTGTTTGCTTTCTGCTTCTTTGACCTTTGTGATTTCTGATATAGGTAGGACAATCGACCAATCTCAGCAGAATGAGCAGCTGTCGTCAGCAAGATTGCTAACAGGTACAATAATTCGTGATGAACCAATTCAAAATGTCTATTTTTATTTAATGCACAAACGCGCGCGTTATTATCACGATACTCTAGAGCTGATAAGACGTGTTTGTTGTTAGAATTTTCAATATCTGATCTTTTGTCTATCAGTCATGTACAAGTATTTTCATCTGGCCAACATATATCTTATCAAATTTAGATTGGTTTTCTTGAACTGTTACGATTTGGTTATTTGGTTTTCAGTTCTAGTTTATTTTTGAAGTAATATACTGATCAGATATTTCAGTATTTTTTTTGGACATTAACTAATAGTGTAATGCAACCGAAAGACGCCATATAATTTACAAAATTGGTTTCAATCAGATACGATTCGATAATATCTTATTAATTTTTTAGTTGTTAGAACCGACGGAGGGATAATTGTTTTTATCAAAGGTTTTGGTCACGTTTGTTGTAATTTTTGAGGGAAATGGTATAAAAATGCTAGAAGATAGCTCTTCTCTCATTCCAAAAGACTTCGATCATTGCAAAATCTATTTCCATCGTCGTAGTTAGCTTAGTCTGCACCGAGGACTGAGACACTGAGACTGAGAGGTCATTTTACACTTTATCTAACTGTAGTTAAAGACGAGTTTAGTTTATAAAGGCAGGCTGGGTGATGATGAACTAATTCCTCTCGTGCCTGGTCACGTGACCGGGATAGAATATAGGATGCTAGGATATAATGGGCTGCGGATGTACCTACCTAGATATCGCGTCGCGTCGCGTTGTTACTGGTTTACCACGACGTAGTTAGATATATAACATTATAAATGCTCACCTCATTTTCAAAAATCTTTCAGAGCGCCTGGAGTGTTTCTGGCTCAGCTCATTAGCATTGCCATTCAGCGTGGTAACGCCGCCAGCATGCTGGATACGCTGCCAACTGATACTGGGCTTGAGAATTTGGATTGTCTTTAGACCTTCAACGGTCTATGGACTGTCTAACTGTTGATGTAGTATTAGTGTTAGATTGTATTTTGTTTAGTTAATAAAGGCATTTGCCCCATAACATTTACACATAAAGAAATAAAGTTTGTAGGTACGTATGTTTGTACAGGGTAATTTCTGAAACTGCTGAACCGAATATGGAACTATCCCTGAGTGTTTAGTTTTGTTCACAACGCAGAATATGACGCGGTTAAAAATGAATTAGGCAAATGAAGGTATTGTAGAAAATCAAGTTAGAAGCCACGAGTACCTATTGTAATCCAGCGTGCCCCAAAGACTGATAAAATATATGTGACCACAAACAAGCATGCAGTTAGTAACCACAACCTACCTGGCCCATTCTCTCTCTCTCTCTCTGGGAAAAAGTATTCCAGCAGTGAGAACATGAAAGGCTAATTATGATGATGATGAACCTACGCTGACGTGTTAGTAAAAATGCGAAAACGTAGAGATGTTTGGGAGCTATAAACTTTTTTGTAAAAGAAGACCAGCAATCAACCCGGTAAAACGCCTGATCGTAAGCGGTAACCAGCACCAGAATCTAGGCAACTGCAAACGCTATACAGGGTTACGCATATGCTCTGTACTAACACGAAAGGAGGTCATTGTACTCGTCATTATGAATAACTTTTACTATGGGACCAAACTTGAAGTCGCCGAAAAAAAATGCTCATCGATAGAAAACGGTCATTGACACCTGACAAAATGTATGGAACAATTGTTTTTTTTTTCGCGGTTGTGTTGGTCCCATATTAAAATTTGTTCATAAACAAGATGTATGCGTATGCGTACTCTGTAGTGTTTAATGCTTTGACAGCCCAGAGAGGAGAGTTGGTTGTAGACAGCCTTCTAAACCGCTATTTGTTGTAATTCAGCGGGACGACCTTCGGGGGAAGGTCATTCCACATATTGCAAGTACGCGGAAGAAAGGATCGACAGAACCAGACCTTACGTTGTCTCACTAGTTCAATCAAATTATTTCATTGAATTAGTGAGAAAAAAAAATCTCAGTAGTTCAATCAATTGAACTGTTGATTGAACTACTGAGAGTAGTCGTAGTTGTTATTGATTATAGATGGTCTAGTTACGGTTTAATCAAAGTAGGTACTTAAGTACTTAGTATAAAGTAGGTACATGATTATGAAATATGGTATGGTGTATCTAGTAAATAAAAGTCATTGGTGCAGGGCTGAGGATCAAACCGGGTGCCGTCAGATTGTAAAGCGCAACGCTTATGTGCAGTTTCAATGCCATCACTCAACAACAGTGAAGGACATTGTGAGGAATTCGGTATGTTCTATCCATGATCCTTGGATGTACAAGAACCTCAAAAGTTTAAAATGTCATAAATGTATTTATGACATTGATCACCAACATGCACTGGGCCAGCATGGTGGATTAGGGTTCATCCTCTCTATCTGAGAGAAGGCCTGAGTCCCAGCAGTGGGAACATGAAATGATGATGATGATGATGATGATCTAGTAAATAATCTTTCAGATAAGTAAAGCACTTACTAAGTTACTGGGTAACGTGTCGACGGGTGGCCTGGCATGCGTGTGCGACTCAAATTTATTCCCTTACTTTTTGTCGTGCAGGAACGTGATGAGGCTACGTATACAAATACGCCTGTCTCGTTTTTGCGCGATAAAAACAGTGGTCAATTTTCGTCGCAATGCGCGTGCTAGACTTGCCAGGTGCTAAAGTTTTTAATCTCTCGTAGATATGATTTCGCACGAAATAATCATGCGAAATGAATTTTCTATTGATATTTATTATATTAGAAACTTATTGATATTAGAAAGCAAATTCGAATGGTTCGAACCAGTCGTTGCGTTAGCGGGTGATATTATTATAAAAAAAATGTGACTTTTGCGAAAGTCAGTCATGCATGTCATGAAATTTTGCATGCATGATTTCGCATGATACTTTCGTGCAAAATATCATACGAGCGATTCATAAAAAGAGCCCCAGGCCTTCGAAAATAACAGATGGTAGTGTAACGTATGTAGTAACTTCTTCCTGTGAGGTCCCCCAGATTTCAATATTTATTCATACCACAGAGAAAAGGTGCGTACCTACTTATAACTTTTTAATGAAACAAACTCTAGTGTTAAAATTAATCTATTTGTTACGAAAATACGAGATAGGTACGTTATAAAAATAACAATTGCACTAGTTATAAGGTATATTAACTATACAAAATGACAGACACTTTGTCCACCCTGAAATATTTCTAAGCATAGAATTGGATATAAAAATACCTTCTAAAACAATATCTATGAAGTAAACTTAACGTAACTTAACATTTAGGTATCTGTCAAAGCTTCACAGCCGCAAAAATGATGACTTCTAATGCCGGCCGTACACTCACGCTGCGAAACGCCGAGAGCGAAAGACGATCTCGTAACGTAATGAATCTCGTTAGCTCGTGGTTTGCCTTGCGCAGGCTCGGTTCTTTATTTTTTCTGAGGCTTTGCACTCTTAGCAGAGTTGTTGTGGTCATAAGTTCGGGTGGTGGCTCGCTACACAAATCCTTACCATTCCTACCTTTCTCGTGCAGACTTTATTTCGTCGGTGCAACAATTTAGTGATCTGCCGCGTGGTCTTTTCTCCTCAATCTCACCCTGCACGACAACGCTTTGAATAGATATTAGTTTAGTTATTGGTGAATGCCAAATATTTTTGATTTATTTGACATATGTTTTAACTAATATTTGAGGAATAAATGGACAGCATTACTTGTTTTATACTTACTTACTTACTTACTTGATTTCTTAAGTTTTCGCAATTATTACAGATTCAAATTAAACTTTTTAAAATTTTATCGCGTGTATTTTACATTATTTTGATTCCTGGCATTTCGAATACTTTGCAGTGTGCGTGGTCACACGTGGTCACAAGTGACACACGTTATAAAATCCGTTGAAAGTGATCAATTGCAATCTTCAGCATTCTTCTCCAGCAACATATTTCGAGGGGGAAAAGTAGTAATCTTTATCATGCGTCTGGGCAGCGTGTTAGTATCGTCTATTCTCAGTAGTTCAATCAACAGTTCAATTGACTGAACTACTGAGACTTTATAGTCTCACTAGTTCAATGTTTTTTTTTTGATCTTGAGATACAACTCGATTCGTCGGATCTCGTGAGTGTACAGCCGGAGATACGTACCTACACATTAATTTTATTATCTAGATTTTGCTAAATAATTAATTTACGTTTATAGACATACATATACATACATGTATGTATACACCTTACGCACGCTTACGCACCTACATACATACATACATGTATGTATACATAATTATATGTATGTAGGTGCGTAAGCTAATTACAAACTAAATTTATACATAATGATATAATACTTTACCTCTTATTTTATTAACTAAATTCAGAGATTACTTTTGTAATAAAATTCATTTTAATCGGCAAAATATATCTACAAGAATGCAACAATAACACATTTTGTTCGATACCCTGATCTATGTACTGAGGTAAATTATTTCTATAACTCATGTATATTTTTATTAGGTACCCACAATAAAATTCTACTACTTACTTACAAAAATTCAATACTTTTATAATTATTTTATAATTATTAATTATTTTTATAATTATATTTTTTTTATGAAAGAGAACATATTATTATCAAAAAGAGTTTTTTAAGAATAGGTATTTAAACTACTAAAGCCACAGAATACAATAGAGAGCTAAGAAGCTGTGGCCCGCGGTTTTACCCGCGTTGATATAATCACCTTGATATAACGTGAACCTTAACGCGCCCACATAGGGTTTGCGGTCGCGTGATTTTCCAACTGAGCGTATTTAACGTTAGTTTGGTGCCGCAATAACAATTGTCCGTAAGGCCCGTAATAAATTTTTTCGATATAAAAAAAATCGTATGTAACCAGAGAGTGCTCTGGTTTTTAAACTATCTATGAGCAATAATAATAGCAAAATCCAGAACGTTGATATTAGCCAAAGAACCAGTCACCGGTTGAAATGGCAATGGACAGGCTACATCGCTCGAAGAACCGATAACCGATGGGGAAAAAAGGTTCTTGAGTGGAGACTGCGAACCGGAAGACGCAGCGTACCTAGGTAAGCCGACTAGATGGACCGACGACATTGTGAGAATCGCGGAAATCCAATGGATGCAGAAGGCAGGCTGTCGTACAACAAACAAATAAGCTTGCGCATTTTAAATATTAGTATGATTAAATGCCTTTCCACGTTGTTACCTAGTAAAACATCTTCAAGATTTACTTTACACAAAACTAAAAAAATTACTTATACCAGACCTAAACACTAAGCAGAGGGTAGAAAACATTGCTGACGCCTGTTTTTATTAACATAGCAAAAGACTGTCAGACAGTATAATCACAGTATAACGAACAGTAGCATATCGCGGCTGTGTTTACGAGTTTAGTGCCTACACCCACACACACTCGCATGAGTAGGTACGCGGCGCGTCAGACATTATTAGATATTGTAGGCAGGGCTGGGCAAAATACATGCTTTGCTTTAATTGAAATACAAATTACAAAATCCTGTCTCGTAAGTAATTAAAATACAAAATATTTTTAGGTAAGGTATTTAAAATATAAAATACAAACCACAGTATTTTTGCTATTTTTAATTGAAATACAAATTACAAAATAAGTAATCTAGACCAGGGGCCTTACGGACAACTACTATTGCGGCACCTAACTAACGTTAAATCCGCTCAGCTGGAAAATCACGCGACCGCAAACCGTATCTGAGCGCGTTATGGATCACGTTCGCGTGATTTTCCAACTGAGCGGATTTAACGCTAGTTTGGTGCCGCAATAGCAGTTGTCCGTAAGGCCCCTGTTGTTTCTTAGTGTATTTAAATTTGTCGTAAAACTATGTCTATTAATTAATCAGTAAAACCAGAGTTACCTTTCATGAACATTAGATTTTTAAATGTACTGTCAGACAAACAGCCTCTTGTTGGAGAGTGAATAAAAACTGCTAAAGAAAACAATCTTTCTACAGGTCCTGATGAGCACAAACTTGTGTTAAATTGTATGAACACATTTTTTATATTTGGATAGTAGCGCTCAAGAATTGAAAGCTCTTTGCTTTGCAATAAAGTAATTCAAATACTGCCCAGCCCTGATTGTAGGTACGACATCCTTCTGCGCTCATCCTCCCGGCCCGCGCATACAAGCGTGTGTTGATTCGGCCGTTTACTCTGCGATACAATACTGTACTTACTACATTTATATAAACTAACTAACTTATATAAACTGTGGTATAATTATCGAAAATTCAAACATTAAAAATATTCTTAACTCTATCAGAGCACCTGGTTGATACGACGCCTGACCAAAATGCTGGCTTTTATTAGGCTCCTTATAAACGCATTGCCATTTAGCGTGGCAATGCCGCCAGCATGCTGGGAACGCTGCCAAGTGGGCTTGAGCATTTGGATTATATGTTTACCTTCAATGGTATATACGTAATGAAACTGTTTTTTTTTTAATGATTATTGTATAGGCATCGATTGGTAATTTAAAGCACTTACCATTTAAAAGGCATACGAGATTATTCGAAAAGGGTATAAATACGTATGCTAAAAAATGCCAAAAGGTAGGTACTCATAGTGCTCATCATTATGAACAAATTTTATAATGGGACCAACCCTGAAATCCAGAAAATGAGTAGGTAATTATGAGCACAATTAACCGGCCCATTCGGCTTAACATTTAGAAGAATGTATATAGCCTTTTAGAATAACCTTGAATTAAATCGATAGACGAGAATGTTTGAGTACGTAAGCATAATCAATAATTCGTCGCTAAACTTACTTACTTTGATAATATGTACCTATTGACTATTTAATTAACTTTACTTAGACTTATCAATATAGGTATACTTACCCTCAAATTGTTGTCATATTTATATCACACAGTATATCTACTGGTAGATCTTGATATTCTTAATTTGAAATATCTTTGGCCTTAAAATAGTAATACAAGAATAATTAAAAAATATTATTATGGCAACATAATCCTGTACTTAACGAACAATATCATTTACTAAACTGGCCACCCCAAGGTTAAGGATGGCGATAAAACATTGTGTTTTCAATTACCAAAGCTATTGTACAAAACTATAACACCTCCACTGCATAGTACAAAATTATACGAGATGGTGACATAGTTTCATCCAAAATGCAGTACGTAGTAGAGAGCTACGGTTCAATATTTTATATCATTTTGCTATCAAAAGTTGTCTAATGCCTATTTAAAAGCTTTATAAATGGCTCTTGCCTGCCATTTCCCAGCTTCAGTCTTGTGCCAGAGACAATGGCCGTGTTACTTCAATCACTTAGGGTTTAATTTCATCTCTGCTTCGTCTTTTGGTATGTCGGCTATGAAGTCTTTAGGTTTGGTATACTCTGATCTGTAACAGCAGCCCGCCATAAGTGCTAGTACAGTAAAGGCGAGGGAAATGCATGCGCAAACGACGCCTCCCCAGTCTGCTAGCATCCGCACCATGCGGATCTCCTCTATGACGTCATCGCCCACCTTGACCTTCTGCTGCACCCAGAATATTGGAAACAGCATTCTGGGTACGTCTTCATAGATCCTGAAAAATATTAAATATTTCATGATCATTATTCACAGTCTTCCTTATCCCACTGCTGGGTTCAGTCCTGCCTTTTGTAATGCCATCTGCCGCAGCAACGACTGACTCGGTGGCGGGGTGTGTGGTGTTGATTGTGGCGGATTCGATTAGCGCAGGAGTGCTAATCGAGTCCAGGTTCGACCCGTGATGGCAACAAAATCGTCGAGTTATCTTGGAGCGGGTAGACCAATGATCCGTTATTTTGCATTGGAAGATATTTAGAAACTGGAATCTTTTGGAAAGGGGCTTATTTGGCAGTGCCAAAAAATAGAGAAACCTAAAAAAAATACCAGGTTTCATTAGAAAAGCCACAGCTTCAAGAGCCATATAGATGTTTGAAAGCTATTTTGTTGGTGCAAGGAAGGTTGCTTCAAGAGTGTCTATTATAAGGAGTATGTAAAATGACTTGAATAATTTAGAATTGACTGTCAAGCGGAAAATGTGGAATATAGCTAGACTCACCCCACGTTTGGACTAGGTTCAATATAAACGTTGAACTGGAATCTCGCAGCGACGTCCAGCGGCACACCCAGTTTCTGGAGACAATAAAAAAATCTGAGCAAACTGTTAATCTTAAACTTAAGAGCAACCAAGCACTACCTGCTTACATTTTGTTTTAGAGACAACCACTAAGAGCGAAACTGCACCGGCAGGTAGGCAAAACAATTTTCTAATTGAGTAACCAGACAACTCTCTAGGGTGTAGGTAGATACCAACTAAGTCTCGTCCTTCTACGTTTCCAGCATCGTTTAAATTACATATGAATAGATATTAGCTAAGGAGGAAAGAATGATGATGGCCGAGCGATAGCATGTGCGCTTTACAGTCTGACAGCACCCGGTTCGATCCTTGGTCCTGTAACAATGACTTATTAGTCTATATACTAATATTATAAAGAGGAAAGATTTGTATGTAAGTATGTTTGTAACGAATAGGCTCAACAAGTACTGGACCGATTTAAAAAATTCTTTCACTGTTGGGAAGCTGCACTATCCCCGGGTGACATAGGCTATAATCTATACCCGTGCGAAGCTGGGGCGGACCTAAATAAATTAAGTGCAGTTTCGATACCATCGCTCAAAAAAACGGTGTAGGAAAACGTAGTGATGAAGCCGGTAAAAAAACATGCACTGGACCAGCTGGAGGATTAGGATCCACCCTCTCTGAGAGTAGGCCTGAGTCCCATTAGTGGGAACATGATAGGCTGAAATGATGATGATGAAGGGGGAGGCCTATGTTCGGCAGTGGAAGTCTTCTGGCTGATGTTGATGAGATATAGCTACACTCAACACTTACAGGTTCTACCCCAAAGTAGAAGGAATGCTCGTCCGGATCAGGGCTCATTCCCTCCACATTCTCCCGGAGCTGCGGGTCCGCGTAAAGAAAGTGCGGGAGGGAGAGGAAGGAAGGGGAGCCGAAGCGACACGCCGACACGTTCATCACTCCAGTCCAGATGCACTCGCCGTGGCAGAAGCACTCGTTCTCTGATGATGCAGCGGCTGGAAGAGGACAACCAGGTTTATAGATTTGATGAATGTAAGTGAGCAACTTTGTTGGGAAGCGACCCAAAAATATCCCAATAAAATACCCAAAAAAATTGTTATAACATTTTACTGGCAGTATATTTTTACTACGGCTAGCCGTGGTAGCCCATTTGGGAGACCGCTAGACTTGAAAGCGTGAGGTCGGGTTCAAACCCCGGGCCCGTACCAAAAAGCTCTTTGGAGCTTATGTACGGATTTTCATACCACTGGCTTTTCGGTGAAGGAAAACATCGTGAGGAAACCTGCATACGTACGGAGAAGGAATTCAATAGCGTTCGTGAATCCACCAACCCGCATTGGGCCAGCGCGGTGGATATGGCCCAATCACCCTTTCGGGGGTAAGCTAAAAGTCCAGCAGTGGACTGTTTTTGACGATATTTTTGCTGTCATATTGAAAATGGCATGGCACCAGGACGTTATAAAACCTAATAGAGTTGTTACGTCCATGCATGGCACAACCAAAATCTGGTATCGTCACACTAGTTAGAGTCACATTTCGTATTTTCATGCTTCGAACTAGCGTGGTTTTCGATAGGATGTGTTTCCGCATTGACGACCCACTCAAAAAAATTTCGACAGCAACAGCTTGCGTCGCAATAACGTTCTTCGCAACTAGTAGGACTCCCTAATTAGACTGCTATGACCATTATATCTTTTAACTAAATATATCGCAGATGATTTAATGTAAGTAAGTAGCAGTAGAACCTTACAGTAGTCGAAGCTGGTCTCCAGCATGGCGAACTTGTGATACTGGAGTCCCTGCCTTTCTCCGCTGTCCACGTACGTCATGTCCACAGTGCGGCACAGGTCGGGCACGAACATCGTCAGGGTTGACTGGGGAGTCAGGTCGCGAGGTAAAAACTCACCTGCACTGCCTACTATCTAAGAAAAAACACAAAACGTTAACCTCTCTTAATGTCATTATCAATACAAAAAACTGCTATGCTATTATTCTGAGCAAAAAACCTCAGATGAGCAAATAAACTATCCAAGTGCGAGTCGGGCTCGTCTACTGAGCCTTCCGTACCACCACAAAATACCTATAATAAATACAAATTAAAAAAACCGACTTCAAAAATTAGTAGGTATAATGTAGAATTTCGATCGATGTAACCGAATTACCGGCTACCTATAACTTGATATTCTTGGTAATGAACAGAAATTTGACACCGACTCACATTTGGCCATTATACATTTTGTTGTTATATTGTACTTTAGAGTGTGTTCTATAATCATGCCAAGTTTGACGCTTGTACGGATTACCTTTAAACTACTGTATTTTTAATACAGCCGTTTAAAAGTAGGACGGACAGACGAGGTACTTGTAATGAAATTATTTTATTTACAAAAATTTAAATGAAATGAAATTATTTTATTTTCAAAAATTACAAGTACATCTCAATAAAGACTAAAAACTAATTACAACATAAAGAAGTGACTTGCGGAACTTGACAATGTCGTGCAGCACCTACACTAAGAATTAACTTGTGTCGTAGGTGACTTTTCCTTCAGTGGTTCTCGCTGTTCAATTTGTGTGACATCGAAATGGTGAGTATATTAATTGATATTTTATTATTATGTTTATAAGGTTATATATATTTTAACATTATGATTTCAAAATATAAAAACTTCAAAATTTAAATTATAAGTAAAATTTAAAATATTAGTGTTATTAATTAGTTGGTATTTAATTTTTAAATCATTATTAAATTGGGTTTAAAAAAATAAAATAAAAAATGTTATCGAGTGTATATTTTATTTTGTGACTATGAGTAAATTTTCTGTATCTGCATAGTCCAAACTGCTAAGCCAGTTGTTTGTATAATATTGATTTTGATTAACTTCGTTGTAATAGACTAATATTTTTTATTACCTCATAAAAAAGCTGATCATAAATAGAGCCCATCAACGAAAACAAAATTAATATTAGTTCAAAAATAAATAAGATATAAGCAGATATAAGCATTTAAATTTCATGCTAGACAGAGAGCGCACTATACTGAGCCGTGACGTCACGGCTCAGGAGCGCCATACAAATGCTATACTAGAGTGCTTTTTACACGCTTTGTTAGAAAAGGATAGAGCATCCCCTCCCTATCCCCACCTAAAACTTTAAACGCTCATATCTCAGAGATTTATCAGCCAATTTAAATAATTTTTTCAGTATGTGTAATGTATTTAGTTATATTCCTCGCTAAGACGGTTATTTGCAATAAATTAAACATGAGGACACATGCCTATTCTATATTTGTAGGAATACGTTTCTTGTGTTAGTGAATATTTTATAATTAGTGATCTTCGTACCTGTGAACATTTCCCCTCATAGAAGGGCAGTGTCTCCTGATGGTTCCACTTCATCATCTGTCCCGGTAAGCTGCCTGGGCCGGTTCCTGATGAGATCGTTACATAGCCGTCGGTGTCTATTGAGTTGTTCCTCTGGAAAACAACACCAAAGTAAATGGTGAAATCTAGGTCTTCAAGACTCGAGATTATCGGTAATATCGGTTCCTTCTAGACAAGCTTGCTCCATCGTAGACCGCATCATCGCTTAACATCAGTCGAGGGTATACCTATATAGGTACATATACCTGGTGCACGGTAAACGCTCCCGAAGCCAAACGCTACTATACCATCTAAAACAATCTAATACCAATAGCCATTTGTTCTTAAGAATGCGTATAAAGCTAGAAAAATTTCTGATTTCACCCGCGCGTCTCGCATCACTCGCATTAGTGTGAAACACAACCACGGCAGCGCGGCAGTCGCGCGCAGCTACAGTGTACACAACTCGCGCACTCGGAACTCGTCATGCGGCAAGGAGTAATAAACACAGGATAAGCGTAGTGTTGGCGTTTTGGCGATTAGCTGGGTTCGGTCGCGGCGAGCAAAACCGTAAATTGTTTATTTCACTTTTCAAAATTTGTATTTGTTGTTTAATAAAAATAATAAATTATATAATTAAATTGAAATAACCTAAATAAAATTTCAAATTAAAATTTTACGCCGGAGACAGTGTCAGAAAGCTAAACATTAAACTAAACTAAAATATACTAAACAATAAACGAAACGAAACATTAAACTAAACTATGCTAAACTAAACTATGCTATGCTATGCTATGCTAAGCTATGCTATGGTATGCTATGCTATGCTATGCTTGTTGTTTTAGTGGTTTAGAATGTTGCGAACCAGCAATGTAAAGCGTACAAGCGAGTTCTTTTATTGACTTCTAGCGTCAGATAATATTTTAATAGCATTGCCTAGTGAACATTAAAAAATATGTAAAAAACATAGCATTTTTTGTGGTATCGTATCAGCAGTCACTATCAGCCGTTAATGATTCCAGAAGCGTTTCCCTTAGCCCCAATGTATGCTTACAAGCCAGGGGCCTTACGGCTACTAGCAGTGTAGCGCATCGCAGTGCGGAAAACCTTAACCGCCGAGATGCGGTTTGCGGTCGCGCAACTTTTCGTATCAACTAAACAGAATCGCTTAAAACAGGTCCGGTAAACAGGTTAAGGTCCCTGGAATGGCACCTCCGTAAGGTCCGATTTCTTTTAGGTTCTACAACCGACCATACACGGTGACTCGTCACTCCTGTGCCTCCTACCGGCTATGTCGAGAGGACGGCGTTGGCTCTGGGCATGCCATCCCGGACAATGTAGCACTTGAGGCACACAAATGCATTGTAACTCCCGAATCAGGTGTGCAAGTACCGTTCTTTTAGCGATCGTCAAATTGACAGTTGAGGTCGTCAAATTCGATAATATGGCATTTTTTCAGTACTCGCTGTGATCGATTCTATGGCATTTTAGCGAATTTGACGACCGATAAAGAACGGTACTTGCACTGCTGTTTATTTAGCCATCGTGAGGCCGCGCGTATGTGAACGTTAAACGAACTCCACGGCTCTACGAGCTCTGATTCGAGCCGAGCGGACTTAATGGGGATGCAGCCTTAAGGCTATTATATTCTGATCAAACTCACCCCATAGAACCAACCAAAGCGATCGACGGGTGGGGCACCCCCAGTCGCACTGGACGGGAGACTCTTAGCCAGGTCTAGGAGAGGGTCCTCGTAGCCTTCGAACAGCATCTCCCCAGCGGTCTTCGTGACGGAGACGTGCTGGCTGAACATCGCCAGGCCCAGAGACAGGCCTTTCTGCTGCAGGAAGGTCCAGTAGCGAGAACGGAAGATTGCTGACTAGAATGGAAAGGATTTGACAGTTAGTTCGGAATGTATTTAACACAATATACGTGTGAATGTACTTATGATAAATTTAATAAACTATTTTAATAAGCAAATAATTACAAATCAAACGTATTTTTACAAAAGGCCAGGAAAAAGAGATCCAGGCTTGTAATTAAATGAATATTACCTATTTGAATATACGTAACGCCTGAACGTTTCCGATTACAAGTTTTAACGAGTGAGTGTTTCAATGAAATACTGCTAAGGGTGGTAAGGGAAATAATAATTGAAGCATTTTAACCAACCGACCCTTTCACGTATGAATTTATACTTCTATTTTAGCTACCTACGGCTAGGCTTTAGGAACGATTTAATGAACTATAAGAGGATTGAGTCCAAAGAACAAAAACAAAATCATAAAAATAGATGAGTACCAACACTTGAATAGTTATTATAGGTAAGAAAAAAAAACAAAGACTACAGGCTTAATAATCAACAAGCACTAATGTAAGAAAATTTATCGTTGTTTTTTTTTATGTCAATGATATGGCAATGACAAAATATTTTGTTTTTAAAGCAATTCTTATGGCACTTGGTGTCACCTGACCACGCAAACCCACAGATCTACTACCTATAGATTTTCAATGAGCGTGGCTAGCTCAGTGCCTCTCGTTTCAACAAGGTGTGTTGCCACATTAAAATGATTTGCTATAAGTTAGGGTAATTTACCTACTATGATAGGTGTGAATCTTCAATGAGTACTTTGGAAACAATACTACCTTTTAAATATTTATATTTTATACACTAGCTGCTGCAACCCACGGAGCTACCTGCAATTTTCTGGGAAGAAAAGTACGTTGTCTGTCCTCATGACACACCCCTATCGTCCTGACAAAATTTGACTTAGCCCATGATCTAAGAAAACAAGGTCTAGCAATTTGAGAGTGGTCCCGCAATGACGTCACTGTCCAGTTGCCACTTTATTCAATCAGCTGTTACGTGGTGTATCGTCATCTCTCTCGAACCTGCAGTGCAAGTACCGTTCTTTATCGATCCTCAAATTCGCTAAAATGCCATAGAATCGATCACAGCGAGTACTGACAAAATGGCATATTATCGAATTTGACGACCTCAACTGTCAATTTGACGATCGCTAAAAGAACGGTACTTGCACCCCTGTTGTAAATTGACATCATGACATCATTGCGGGACGCCCACGTAAACATTTTTTCTCGGATTGCTATACCTGGCGGAGTATATTATTATACCATGACTTAGCCATTTCCTCGTAAAAACAGACAGAAAGTTACTTGCGTTTTTATTATAATTATTTGTTAGGATTAGAATATAGTACTAGAAAAAAGGTTGTAAAGTAACCATAGCATGATTTTTTATAATTAATAAAATATAATAAAAAAGTCAGAGTTAAAACGGAA
Organism: Agriopis aurantiaria; assembly: GCA_914767915.1. Lineage (NCBI taxonomy): Eukaryota > Metazoa > Arthropoda > Insecta > Lepidoptera > Geometridae > Agriopis > Agriopis aurantiaria. The sequence continues at coordinate 3,534,191 of OU611988.1, forward strand.
CGGGGGTCCCTCATGCAACAAACGTTAAACGTATTTTTGGATTTATTCTAGTGTAAAAACGGTAATCCGTACAAGCGTCAAATTTAGCGGATTATAGTGAACATAAGTAAAACAACAAATAATAAACACTGGCCAAGTGCGAGTCAGTGACAAATTTCTGTTTACCACTAAGCTAAGCAACGTCGGGCGCGGTCGGTAGTTGGATGGGTGACAGCCTGGGCGTGATGTTGTCTTTTTGCACAACTTTTTGTATTTTGTGATTGTAAAGAACTCTCAGCGCGCGAGCCCGACTCGCGCTTGGTCAGTTTAGTTTTTTCATGAATGGAATTATGTATAACATTCCAAATAATTAGATAAATAGACTCTTTAATGTTTACAGTACAAATTTCACGAACAGCGCGTAGCTTTTTGAATCGGTTCGCCGAAATCGCCTTTTGCTTTTCCAGCTTCATAACTGGCCTCATTAATATATATTTAATATTAACATTCACCATATTCATATGGGCATAAAAGGGTCGGTATTTTGCACTTCTTGCAATGTGCCAGCTTTTTTCAGCAATGTGACAGGATCAGTTGGAAACCTGCAGAACGAATAATTTATGTTAGTTGCGGTGGGTAATTTCTTTCATAAACTGGCAACATTCATAATTTATTTTCTAAGTGAATAATTTGATAAAATTCATAGAATTAGACCACAAATCGACCTAAAAACTGACTAATTATGAATAAAATATTTGCGAATTGATATCCTGAATTTATTTAGGTGATCGTTACAAGCTTTATATGTTTACTTACGTGTGAAATGATATTTCATCGTATTTTCGCTTCTTGCAGCCCAAAATGCTACAACCAACCATTGTAAAATATCTTTTACAATTATTTCTCAGAGGAAACACGCATTTATCACATTAAATCACCAAAAAAAGGCAATAAATATAATTCAGACCCGTTTTGTTTGTCACTGATTATTACAGATTTTGACACTTGAGGTACCAAAAACAGGTCACGCCGATAAGGACAACAAAATCTATTTATGCCCTTTTCGTACTTGTGCTGAGCCATATCAAGTTGTCTCTTTCACTAAAATATATTGCCGATCTGGTTGTGTATATCTGTGACGCAAACCTGTCGAGTAAGGGTATAAAAACAACATAAAACGGACACGAAAATATAGCTAATAATAGCTCCTTATTTTTCTATGTAACTAATCGACGAGATCCATTTTATTGCATAAACTAGCGGTCCGCCCCGGCTTCGCACGGGTATTATTGGAGTTTTAGTAAGAATCCAATATTTTTTTTAGAAATTTAATATAGTGTACGAGAATGTCACCCGGGTATGCCTTCCCAACAGTAGACGAATTTTTTAAATCGGTTCTTTGGTTTCGGAGCCTATTCAATGCAAACAAACAAACAATCAAATCTTTCCTCTTTATAATATTATAAGTATGGATGAAAAATTAGGTATGTTAGTACATCCATAAATCAAAACAAGCAGCGGTGATTCGAGCATCTAGGATGAGAAAGTACCTCAAGGGGTAGGAAGGAAAACTTACTTCCGCCGGTAAAGGCATTTGTAATTTGTAAGCCGTAGAACAAAGACTATGAACTACTACTACTGTATTGACGTGTAAATTGCCATTTTATTAATAAATTTACTTATGACTTATGACTTATGAAACCTGTGCCGTAAAAGTATTGCGAAGTATTGCAAGAGCGGAATCATGACGAAGTGAAGACCAGCACGAGCTCCAAGCTGGTTACCAAGATTTCTTTTTCAATCCGATTTTTTGTCCTCAGCTGACATCATGTTAAGATTGAAGATTGTGGTCGAGCCTTGTGTTATCAGAGACCAAACTCCAGCGGAATCATCTTAGAATTGGAATAAGCTATTGTGTGTGTAAGTAATCCGAGGATCCGATGAAGTGGCGTGCTTTTGGACATGTCCAGGGGGGTTAGACAAGACCCACTTTCTGTTAGCGTTAACGCCTGCGGAAAGATGAAACTGTATGAAAATAACATTGACAATGACATTATCTTGAGAGATGTTATCTCAAGCTAATGTCATTTTTTTTCAATTTCATCTTTCCGCAGGCGTTATCGCTAACAGAAAGTCAGTCTTGTCTAACCTCCCAGCAGTGAATTGATGAAGGCTTATCTGGTACTTACAGCAGCAATGACATTAAGCGTGGTAATGACATCGTCGAGGCTACCGTTGCTCGAGGGGTCGAAGTGCCAGCTCCTCTGGGTCCGGTAGGAAACCGAAGAGTTGTGAGGATGGAAGGTGACGTTCACGTGCTGGCGTATCTCGCGAAACCGGTACGGCCCTGAAACGTTTGGTGGAACAAATAACGGTAGGTCTTGGAGATACTGAAACTTTTAGAATGAAGGTTTCACTCTTGTTATTTTTACATGCAATAGGAACATTTTTAACACGCTTTTATTAGCTTCACTTGTAACTATGTTAACAAATCTTGGATATCCTTTTTCTAAATATCGTATCGATTTAAAACTTTGCGAGGAGGTAGATATATTATGTAGTTGGATGACAATACAATACTTTGGTACCATCGAACTGATCTGGTGATGGAGCCAGGATTTATATTAAGTTTAATATTAAATTTTATATGCATAAGATCAAATGATACTGGCTGAAAATAAAAATCGGTAGATTACAATCGACTCAATTGACAAATAATTGTAAGTTTTGTTTGAGGAGAAAATGAACTTTGTTCATTAACTTGAGTTTTTATTTAGAAATTTTTTATCACGGAAGGTAGATTGGTAGTTGAAAGAGAAGTAGATTACGCACCTTGCTAAAGTGATTTAGTGCCCTCGCATGTGCTCTGGCACCAAGTCACCAAAGTTACATTAGATAAATTAAATTTATGCCTACAAATAAAAATAATACAATTTGCATAACCAGCACGTGGTATGTTTAAATTAGGCATTTGTTTGTTGACATAAAATTATAATAAAATGTTGGCCCAATTTAGCAAAAAATTTTGCAATTTTTAAGTTATGTTTACCTTGAAATCATTTTAATGAAGTAGTTTATTTAAACAGGGTTATTTTAATGTGCCACACTATACAACACACAGGCTCCATCAAGGACGTTATTAAACATAATGGTTGTTACGTCCATGGGCTCCATACAATATACCTACCTACCTATAAATTTTTGTTACATTCTTTTGATCAGTCGTTAATTTAGTCCATTCAAAAACAAAACAAAAAATAACCAAAGCCCGGGTTGCAAGCAGTGCGCCTGGGTCTGGTACCTGCAAAATAAAGAGGTAACAGAAAAATCATGATAGGGTTCCGTACCCAAAGAGTATACACGCCCTAAGCCTACGCTGTCTGTCTGTTTGTCCTACCTTTTAACGGCTGTATCTTTCAAACCGTAATAATAGCCAGATGAAATTTTTTTGTAATATGTAATGTTACGGCGGATTAACTAAGAAATAATAATAAAATCTTAGAATAACTACACAATAGAAACCAAGTACATTCGCAAAATTTAAGCCATTCAAATGGAGTCATATATGGCTCCAAAAAAATATGGCTATGATTATAGTACACACTCTAAAGTAAAACAAAAAATAATATTATTTGTTGTTGTATTGTAGTGTGCACTGGCCAAGTGCGAGGCATGACAAATTTTTGTTCACCGCTTTTCGTACGATTACCGGAGTATAGCAACGTCGAGCGCGATCGGCACTTGGATGGGTGACTTATTAATAGTTAACAATTTATGTGGTGGTACGGAACCTGCTATGTGCTAGCCCGTCTCGCACTTGGCTGGTTTTATTTTGTGTAAAGATTGTACATAAACTTATTTTTATTTATTAAACAAAATATGTTAATTGTACCTATGTTATAGGAAACGACCTGCGACTGGTTTCTGGTGAGTACATAAAAACTACCTTTCAAAATTTATTTTTACATTTAATTACCACCAACTGATCTCTACTATACCGATCGTAGTATATTTACGAGTATATCTATAATTATAATACTAAAATTACGAGAACAAGAAAGTGAACCAAGTGGGAATGCTTTTCAAGTTTTGGCAGGTGTTAAGTTGTGTGAAAAAATAGGTTCTAGAAGTGATTTTTAGGTTTTTTTAGTGTTTAGTCAACATTACAGTTTTAGAACCAACGTGAATAAAACACCCCCTTACTTACATCAATGATAAAACTAAAACATGTCGATCATTATAAATTATTTTCGTAAACGTGTTAGTAAACGTGCTTGAGTGAGGGTGAAGAGATAAATAATAAATAAGAATAAGAAAAGATATAATAAACTACCAGTACAGATGAAAGATATGTAGAAAATTAAAAGAAATTTTCCTAAACCCTCAAGAAACATATTGCTAGCAAAATGCTTGCAAAATGTTACTTTAGAAGACAATTATGGAATAAATCCATCCGCTCCGCACTTTATTGCCATACCCGATCAGGGTCATTACGTGATACCAACTTTAAACATGCTACCTAAGATCTGTATGTGAATTTCATAATATTATGCAATAAATAATTGAATATTGAGTTTATAACGAGATGAAAGAAAGCTTCTGCCACTTTGCTAAGGCACTTTGCTTGACTCTGACTGTCTATGACTTGTTTGACCATTTTTTTTTAAAATAGTACTTAACACAGACAAATGCACGACAAAAGAGGCAAAAAGCTCTGTAGATAAATAAATTACGAACTAAGCTTAGCTATAGCTGTTTTTAACATTAAAATAATTATCAATTTAAAAACCGACTTCAAAATTGGTAAATACGCAATTTCGGTTACTTGGATGATATGTTATTTGGCTTAGTACATCATTTCCGAGTCATCAGCATCATCATAACTTCAGTTACAGGATGTCTACTGCCGGACATAGACCTCCTCCATCGATCTCCAAAAGGGCCGATTGGAAGCAGCTTGCATCCAGCGTTTCCCTGCGGTCTCTTTTAGGTCGTCTGTTCATCTTGTGGGGTGGACGTCCTACGCTGCGCTTACCGGTCCGTGGTCTCCATTCGAGAACCTTTCGGCCCCATCGGCCCTCTGTTCTGCGTGCTATGTGCCCTGCACACTGCCACTTCAACTTGCTAATCCAGTGGGCTATGTCGGTAACTTTAGTTCGTCTACGGATCTCCTCATTTCTGATTCGATTTCGTAGAGAAACCCCGGGCATAGTCATCTCCATAGCTCGTGCGACTTTGAGCTTGCTTATGAGGCCCAGTGATAGACCTAATAAATAAACAGTAATCTTACCAAGTTGTTCGAACCTGGGTTTCTTGCCCGGGAACTCCTCAGCGTTCGTCCAGTTGAACATAAACATCTCCATGAAGATGGGGACAGAGGGCGCCACCCACTTGTGGTACGACAGCGAACTGGGCGATAGGGCCATTTGCTGGAACAATTAGAAATTGGGGTAAAAATTCAAGATAGTTATTTATGGTTTTGGTAAATTTGACAAATATTTTAGGATATACTTAATTATATATCAATATATTTTTACAAAAAATACAACTAAACACAGAAAATTTAATAAACCGGATTCATCTCATAACTTTCTAACCATAATGGTCGAATTGGTCGAATTCTTCTTTTAATTTAGATGAGAACATCCTTGAACCTTCCACTATTCAATAGAATTATTAAATATATTTTAATATTATTCTATGTGTATTATTAGCGTATAAATATCCTGTCACATATAATAAACCTAAAGCCACACGAAAACAGACGATATCTTTGTCTTTTTAGTTGAAAAATAATAATTAAAATCACATTTAGCGAATAATATTGCGTAAAATTGGACTTTTTTAGGATAGGCTAATTCGTGTTTTAGGGCACTGTAGGTACCAAAATGGTAAAAAGATACTCCGAAAGAAAGATAAGTATACCGAAGCCTCACCATAAGAATCCGTGCGTCCATCCATCTGTCTGTATGTCAATGTTATCGAGTTGAAATTAAACCAGTTTTGTTGACTGAAACGAACAGACGAACACGTGTAAATTATATATGCGCATTTTAGCATGTCCGTTTGTCCTTACTTCATGGCTAATGGCTACACTGTCTAATATAAATTTGGTTTTATATACCTACACTAGTAGTGACCCGCGTGTTTTCCGCTAATCTACAATATCATTTTTTTTATCTAAATAACTTTTCTATAATTATGTTAATCCACGGTATAACCAAATAACAAAAAAGCAGGGTATAGATAATTATTTCTATTAAAAGCTGCCATCATATCAGCTATGCTAATTCGGACCAGTTTTTGTGATAATGTACCTTATTTAATGTTTTTAATATTGCTTGTTTTTAGGTTGCCGTACCCAAAGGCTGTTAACTGGACCGTCAGACAGCGTAGGCTTAGTAATAACTAAGCTGTCTGTCTGTCCGTCCGTTAATACAATTTTTTTAAACGTATTTTTGTATTTGCTTTAGTGTTAAAACGGTAATAGGTACAAGCCTCAAAAGAACTCCACCTCTAAAGTAAAACAAAAAAATAATAAATACCGGCCAAGTGCGTGTCGGTGACAAATTTCTATTTACCAAAATTAAGCAACGTCGGCCGCGGCCTCGGTCGGTACTTGGATGGGTGACCTGATGGGAAGCGATGATGCCATGATGCGCGATGTGCTTTTTTTGCACGGAACTCTCAGTGAGCGAGCCCGACTTGCACTTGGCCGCTTCTATTTAAATAGACGTTATCGGTCTGTAAAGCATATCTATAGATAACTCTTTAAAACTATACTCAAATTAATTGTCAATTGTGTCAATTCATGACATATGCAGCCATGACGCATGACGCAAACCATTTGACATCTGACACCAATAAATGCTGAACAAATATTGATCAAAAGCTTATCCCCGGCGATTCTATTGACCTGATGATTAGTTTGTCAAGGTATTAACATATGGTACGAATGTTCCTATATTGATGTACCTACCGATAGATTAAACTTGATGCAATAGCATACATTGTAGGTATGAATAGTTACTGCTCCTGACATTTATTAAAACAAACGAAGATCGGTGGCAATCGCACACGATGCTTTTTACGCGTCTTCTACCTTGTTCCTCCTGCGGCGTTGTGGCGTTGTGGCGTTGTGGCGTTGTGGCGTTGTGGCGTTCCCGAGTAACTGTAACGACAACGTATCTGTGCTGGTGTTGCAAGTATCCATAGGCGACGGTGATCACTTACCATCAGGCGGCCCGTCTGCTTGTTTGCCACCTTTGGCATAAAAAAAAACTTACTTCGTATGGTGCATTTTTTATTATTATTTAGAAACCTAATTAAAGCCTAATCTATTGACTTCAGTATATTTCAAATTAAATTATTATAAACGTTTTTAAAACAAAAGGTTTTAGGCGTCCGCTCATCATCTAGGACCAAAGCGCTTGGGAAGACAAATCAAACGAACCCAAACTCGACGGCGTTACGTCGTTTCGTTTAGGAGTTCCTATGGCCAGCTGTCTCCATCATCATACCAGCACGATGGCACCATAACATTACATTGTCACAGAACTTACATAATGCCGTCGATTCTGTCATACCACTCACTAAACTAAACCAATCTGACAGGACTAAAATTATCTGTCTCTCTTTTCATTTTAATACGTGAGAAAAAGATGGCAACAATTTTAGAGCTGCCAATTTAGTTTAGTTTAGTTTAGTTCAATCGGTTGAGGATAACTGGTCTAAAATTCAGTTGCAATATTTGTCCCACAAATCATTACAAAAAATACAAAATAGTCGCGAAGCGTAGGAATTTTTAACAAGAGCTACGCGAGTCTACGAGTTATGCCACCTTCGCTCGTAGCAAAAAACCTGAGTAAATAACCTAGTTACAAAAACCCGAGCATGGATTTTTACAAATAAGTAAAAAAAGAAATAAATAAGTAAGTAAGTAAGTAAGTATAAAGTAGTACCTAGTATAGTAAGGAATAAGTATAAGTTTTTTTTTTTTTCTTCCATAAATAAAAAATTGTCTATTGTAAATAAGTAACTAAGCTGTTGGGTACAATTCTTAGGTATATATCTTTTTAAATAATGTATACATATTGTTAAATTTTATTAGGTACTTCCTAGTTATATATTTATGTCATATTTTTTGCAGAGATTATTAAACTTAGCTTTAAATAAAAAATAATCATGCTTTTTGTATTGAAAAGAGCGGCGGTCTGACAAGCGGTCTGCCTGATGATGGTAAGCGGTAATCGCTGCCTATGGACACCTGCAACACTAGCGGCGTTGTCGATGCTTTGCCAGCCAGGAGAATTCGGTTTTTCGAGTTTTTTTTTTTGTATTTTTTTATATTTTTATTTCGTAGATAAGGCTATTTTAAGAAACTAATTTCAATATTTTTGTTTTCTATTGAGTAGTTATTTTACAATATTTTTTTGAAAATTGAAATTATGTGACTTCACCATATAGCACAAAATTTCGTTGCGTTGAGAAGCCTAAAAAAGCACCCCATATTGGCAGCCCTGAAAAAAACCAGACAGTCAAACCACAGAAATGAAAAAATATTCTATTCTGTGTGACGAACAGTGTGTCAAATGTATAATATTTTTATTCTTAAAAGGCACAGAAAATAAAATGCTACAATGTGACGTCATTTAGAGGACAATGAAAGTCGAATGATTTTTTAGTTTTATGTTAAAATAAATGGCATCTTATCGTTTTAAAAGGTCGGAGTAGAAAAATAAGGGTTGGTAAGATAAAATCTCGAAATGGTTTTGGAATTGGCATAGGTTAATTTTTTTTAGCATACCGAATTGGTCGTAGATACTCTTTTTAAAACGCTTCATGTTTGAAGTACGGCCGGAAGACCATCGCGGGAAGGTCATTCCACATCTTGCATGTCCACTGGAAAAAGGAGCTGCAGAACCAGACGGTGTTGAATTTCCAGCTTTGCAAGATGTGGGTGTGTTGGTGTGAGCCTTTTGACGGTGTCGGAATGTACGGTAGTGCAATTTCGACGCAGGAATGAAGTTAAAAAGTTAGTTAGTTAATTATGAATAACTTTTGCATACATTATCGAATTTGTCTTGGTTTTATCGGTCTAAACCAAATTCATTGTATGCAAGTTTATTAAACCACAATTTGACAAGAAAATTACGTCTCTTACAAACACCGATTATGCGGCCTGTTCCATCAATTTCCAAACCACTTCCAAACCTGTTCTGTTCTAAACCTTTCCCCCTTATATAGGAATTGATGAAACTCAAAACCTAGACTCACAAACGTCCTGACGATTTTTGACAGCCACTATACCTGTCAAAATTCGGAATTTATCAAAGCCAAAAATCTAGTATCATTATACCACAAATTATACCCTAAATAATAATTCCATGATCAAAGCTAAAAACGCCTTTACGAGAAATGTCAATAGGGACAGGACGGGACGGGGTGACATAGAAAAAAAATGCAGTTTTTTGGTAATCCTAGATGTAACAAGAGCTCAGAAAACAAACTTGTCTCTAAATAGACATGCAATATTAGCACTGGCATTCATAACTCACTATAATTATAAGTTATTAGTATTGTTAGTGTACAAAGAAAATGTAACAATGTCCACAATGTTTTGTTATAATGTCATTATTAATAGTTAGTCAATGTTATAGTATTCCAATAAAATCCCTCTTTTATGGTGTAATAGCACTTACTAGTATTTTTATTTATTTCAAATTGAACAGATTAGTATTTAGATCTTGAAGAACTTGTGTTACTTAAATTTCGGAGCTTTTAATGCAAAGGTGAATAAAAAAACGTCTCCTCGTTATTTTCCATTACTATTTATTGTGCGATTTACAATCTGACGACACCCGGTTCGATTCTCGACCCTGTACCAATGACTTATTTAGTGCTTTAAAAATGTAATGCCGTTAAGTAGATAAGAATAATTGACTGAAAATCCGCGAAAGAACTAGTTAATAATGCGTGTAGAATTAGGAATGCGATGAATTACCAAGTTAACCTTTCCGAACTACTTTATTATCTATATATCTATCTACTACATCCTAGACTAGATTCTGCTATTGTTTTTAAGTTATGTTTAACTAGCTGACCTGACAGACGTTGTCCTGTCTTAGAACTGTCAAACACGCAAAGTCAAAATTGTAAATCTTATTTTTTTACACCTTGGGTTACTTTATTGGAGTTTTAGTAAGGATCGCTATTTTTTTTGAAAATATAAGATTGCCTATGTTAACCGGGGATAGTGTAGCTTCCCAACAGTGAAGGAATTTTTCAAATCGGTTCAGTAGTTTCGGAGCCTATTCAATGCAAACAAACAAACAAACAAACAATCAAATCTTTCCTCTTTATAATATTAGTATAGATGAATGAATAATGCAAAATTGTAGGCGCTGTTTTTCTAAGAACAATGTAAACTGGCGTTTTTAACCCCCGACGCAAAAAGAGGATTGTTATAAGCTTAACGTATGTATCTGTGTGTTTGTCTGTGGCATCGTAGATCCCAAACGGCTGAACCGATTATGATTAAGTTTTTTTTGTTTGTTTGAAAGTTGAGTTGATCACACTGAAACCTGTCTACTACTGAAATCTGGTTAGCCACTTGAAGATAAAACCTCTTTTATCGTGGGGTTTTGAATATTTTAAATTTATACTCGAACTTGTTACTTTTTGAAATATAAGGGATCGTTCTGTGCACTGAATTAGTACAAAACCTTCCGAGAAATAACTGGCCAAGAGCGTTTCGAAACACGTTTCGGGTTCCGTAGCCAAAACCTATATAATTGTGGTCACATTAATAGCTCAGAAAGTGGTAAATTCGAACGAACAAAACTCTGTAGACTCAGCCAAATTTCAAAATTATTTCAATACTAGCAACGCACACCGGCTTCGCACGGGTGTAAAAATTTTTTTTACACCTTGATTTACATTATTGGAATTTCAGTAACGATTCCCTATTTATTTTTTGAAATATAATACAGCCTATGCCACCCGGGGATAGTGTAGCTTCCCAACAGTGAAAAAAAAATTCAAATCGGTTCAGTAGTTTCGGAGCCTATTCAATGCAAACAAACAAACAATCAAATCTTTCCTCTTTATAATATTAGTATAGATAAATAAAATAAAATTTGGTCCAATCTCGTCTTCAGATATAACATTAATTGTGATTAGATTGATGTAGAGAAACATGTCGGTGTGTGTTGCATCTAAATTGAATAACATTATACAAGTTTAATACAAATGAAGTTTTTTCCAGTAACATAATTGGTCTGAATATGTGACATTTAGTTTGTCTATACAGACAAATAGCAACTTGTTTAAAAACTGGTTTTATCCACCTTTTAGTGAATATTAATATAAGATAACTATCTACCTGGATTTATATTGCAATATTGGTTACATAATGAAATTATATTTTAAAACAAGAAGTGATGTGGTGGATCCGCATTCAGTCGCTTCTAGATTGGTCTTATACACGCAGAATATTATAAATAGATTATATTATTACAAATTACTCGGTCAAAGACACGTATGCCGTACATGGTAAAATTTTAATTAGTTTTAATTTTTATTTATCTTTAGGAAATAGGAATACACCTATTTCAATTTTTTTACTTTTTGTCGTTTCGCTACTTAAAAAAACATTTGATCTTTTACACACAATAAAACCTCTGTTAACTTTGCACTCGGGCCCCAAGATACAGCCCCTCATGCTTTGTTTGGGGCTCACCGAATAGTCTCATTTACATAAATTCAGAATTTAACTACCCTGTGTTTACTTTTGTTAAGTTGTAAGTTGTTTCCTAAAAATTAATGTGTATTTTTTGATAATGTATACTGTTATTTTTCTGTGTAATAAAAAATTATCTATCGATAAAAAAAAATGCTCTGATTGCCGCAATAACATTGTAAAAATCTGAATGAAAATTAATCCAAGCCCTAGCCCTAAATCCAGCGTAAATTATCATCTGCCTAACCCATAGACAACCTGGGAATGAACCATATTGTACTCAATATTCTATATTTATTTTATACTCTGAGTTACATTTATCATCATCATCATCGTTTCAGCCGTAGGACGTCCACTGCTGGACATAGGCCTCCCCCATCGATCTCCAAAAGGGCCGGTTGGAAGCAGCCTGCATCCAGCGTTTCCCTGCGGTCTCTTTGAGGTCATTACATTAAAACGAGGTTAGGGACTTACATTTAAACTGCTTAAAATAAGTGTTTTTAGCATATTTTTTTAATGTTGTGATCGAACAAACAATTCATCATCATCATCAGCCGGAAGACGTCCACTGCTGAACATAGGCCTTTAACCTCCACACTGAACGACAGCCTGCCTTTTGCATCCACTGGACGCCCGCGACTCACAATGTCGTCGGTCCATCTAGTGGGAGGCCTCTCTACGCAGCGTCTTCCGGTTCGTGGTCTCCACTCCAGAACCTTTCTTCTCCATCGGTTATCGGTTCTTCGAGCGATGTGAAACAACACATAATTAATTATATCAAAATTTCTGTGATGATCTATCAAAAATGTGATTAAATCAGGCGTTAATTTGCGGAAGTACATCTTCAAAACTGTTTTTGTGACGCATCTGTAGTGTAATTCCGCTTCTTGTATGTTGATATTTGTATTTATATTATAAAATCGAGTACTTTTGTTAATATTTAGCAATCTAGCCCTATTTTTGCATATTTGGGAAAATCTATTTTAATGTTGATTTAGCCTCAAAACCTGATATCGAATTGGCAACACTGATGCTCTATTACGATTTACACAAAGCTTATTAAATAGGTGTAATGAGCTTTAGCTCTTTAGCTCCTTTTTTCTTCAGTTAAAACCTCTGAACAATAGTTCCGTTTATTAACATCAGTTAATAAACGGAACCTGCAGTTTCCCCTTCAGCACTTACACCCCTCAACCCCTCGGTCGTCCATTCGTTTAAATTTTGAGCACATCATTTGCAGTGTGCCACTCAATATTGAAGTGTGCGTTTGTAGAACTTGTAGACTAGAATATATGTCAGTATGTGTATAGGTACTTGTTTACCTCGCCCCCTTCAGTTTTGGCAGACTTTCTATACATTATCAAAGGTTAAAACATTATTTGTGATTAAACTGACGAGATAAAAATGCCAGTGTGTTGCTTCTGAATTGCATAACTTTATGTAAGTTATAAATTAGCATAACATTTCCAGATTGTCATTTAGTTTGTTTCTATAGAAAGTATAATGTTTTTATCCACATTTACATATATATCTACCTAGATTTATGTTAAAATATTCGTTACAGAATGAAAACTTCTTGTTTAAAAACTAGTTTTATCCACCTTTAGTGCATATCAAGATAAGACAACTATCTACCTATTTAATTTTAAAACAAGAAATGATATGATATATCCGCATTCAACCGCTTTCAGACAGAATACACGAAGAATATTACAAATAGCTAGGTATTTATCCATAATCAAAAAGGTAAACTCGGTCAAAGCATTTATTTGCTCTGACACCTGCAGATGGGATTGTAAAAAAACAGAATTAAAACCACGAATTCTGACTACTACTTTCGCTAGGGTTTTGAACGTAAGTTCTACTTTTTTCTCCCATCGAGATTCCACCTTTCTTTCGTGTGTAGATATTGATAAAATTGCATTTCTATAACTTTGTAAGATGACTTCTAATCTCGCACATCACACGTTGTACGCACCGTTTTGGTGTGTGCGAAAACGAACGTATGTCAGCCCTGAATTTTGTGTACCAAGCTACTAGGAAAGTCGATGTATGCAGCTTGGTACCGCCATACCCACTTCTCGCCCTTCAGACTTCGCACGATGCTTTATCTAGACGGCGTTGTTGGACGACTGACTATCATAACTGTGTGGATTTATAGACTGCGATTTAGCATCCTCCAATGCGTCAAAACAAAAAATAACTTTAGTTCTACAAATTGTAAAAATACGCGGGAAGAAAAACCTACTGTTTCATGTGGATTTGGTACGCCGAACCACTATCTGATCAACAAGAGAGAAAGAGAGAATATTCTCACTCTTTCTATCCCGTTGTATTCTCACTGTTTCTCTCTCGTTGGTCAGACGGCGGTCCGGCGTACCAAATCCACACGACTGTTAGCACTATTACACTTACAGTAGAGAGTACAGCGTCGAAGAGCGAGGGCCAGGCTAGCGCGGCGGCGAGTGCGGCCGCGGCCAGCACGCCGCCCGCGCCGGTGGCCATCCACCGCCACCGCGGCCGGCGCCCGCGCATGCCCCCGCACACCTTCGCCGCCACCCTGAAAACGAACCAAATTTCACTGTTCCATAGGCCACAGGAAAGCTATATCTTTTTTTTTTATGCCATAGGTGGCAAACAAGCAGACGGGCTGCCTGATGGTAAGCAGTCACCGTCGCCTATGGATACTTGTAACACCAGAGGCATCACAAATACGTTGCCGACCCTTTAGATGAACCCCATGTTGTAACTTCTCGGAAACACCGTAGAAGGTAGCTCATTCCACATTTTGCAGGTATGAAGCAAGAAGGATCGTGTGAATCGCACAGTGTGCGATTTCCACTGATCTATGATGTGTGGATGAGCCTTCAGGCGGTGGCGGCTAGTGCGATGGTAAAACCGCGACGCCGGCATATGGTGTATATATCAGACAAACAAGGGAGATATGGTAGCGTGACGACGCATCTGGCCCAAATCAGACTCGATGCTTATAGTCGAACTCATCTAGCAGACGACCTTTTCGCCTATTTTTTTGCATGTGGACTATCAGTTATTAGTTCCTGCAAGTTTCTTAGAGTGCGTGAAAAATTTGTAAGTGTGCATATTGATAATTGATTAACTCTTTATTGTTCACACCATTAAATTTGATGCAGAGAATAAAAAAACTCTTAAAAACCAGTGTAACACCTGGCGGCCTTATCGCTAAAAGCAATCTCTTCCAGGCAACTTTATGATGGAAAGGATTCATAAAAGACGGGGTGTGCAATAGAGGATAGACTATTAAATTTTTTAATAGTCTATCCTAATAATTATTGGCTCTATGGTGTTTTTTTTTAAAGTGCCTTTATTAACAAAACAAAATACAAGCTAAAACTAACACTACAAATACAATTAGACTGCCCATAGACCGTTGAAGGTTTTTTTTTTTTTTTATAGATTAAGTGGCAAACAAGCAACGGGCCACCTGATGGTAAGTGGTCACCGCCGCCTATAGACACCTACAATACCCGGGGCATTGTCAGTGCGTTGCCTACCTTTGAGGACTCTATTCAAGGTCCAAAGACAATCCATAGGTCCAAAGACAATCCAAATGCTCAAGCCCACTACCAGTTGGCAGCGTACCCAACATGCTGGCGGCATTGACATTGGCATTGGTGTATAGACGGTAATACGTACCTATTAGTGTCAAACTTAGCACGTTTATAATATTCTAGTATACACTCCAAATATTATTATGTATTTTCAGCTTTTTTTTCTTAAATGTTTGAGCACATTTTCTTTTTATTGTTAGTTTGATATGGCCCTTCGCTTTTGTTTTTCAACCTTTGATATTTATTTCAAGTTTATTTATACTGTATTTATTTTTACACAGTTTTGATATTTATTTATTTGTAATTTCAATAATCACTGAACTGGACTGTACCCTTCTTTTGTATGTGAAAATTTTTAGGCTTATAGGTTGATATATTTTGATTTGCTATGTTTTACTCTGTTAAAGCTGTTAGTTTTCCATAAATAAATTAGATTAAAACAACAAATAATAAATACTGGAATAGGGCGAGTCATCAGTAAAGAATTTCTGTCCACCAAAGTTATGAAACGACGGGCGCTATTTGGATGGGCGTGATGTAGTCTTTTTGTACTACTTTTTGTATTTTTATTTTTTTTGTATTTTGTAATGGTACAGTATCCTCAGTGCACGAGTCTGACTTTCATTTGGCCGGTTTATTTATTTGCTCGATTTTGAGTCGAGGTGGCGCTGGTTGGGTCCTTAGTTGATAAATATGGACGGCAACCTTGAAGGTGTTATGCATTAAAAACTTCTTTCAAATGTTTTGAACAAGGTAATAATATATGTGTTCAAACGCAAATTATGAATCAGAACAGGTTTTATTGTAAAAACTGGTACATCAAGCGTTAAACAAGTGGTTTAGTATAACTGTTTACCTAAATAAACAATACAGAATCTAATATTCTAAAACATAAAAAAGTTCTAAAAATTTCCTCCTTTAGTGGTACGGCTCACTGCTGAGCGTCGTGACGATCCCGACCGGTAATTACCTGGACAATTTGTCCATCTATGCCAATCAGCGGCCTCATGCATGGCATCACTAACTTTGGTGTCAAGCTGTTCTGACCATCGTTTCGGGCTTCGACCCCTAGCTCTTGTTCCGTCCAGTTTTCCTGTTATTATGAGCTTTTCAAGATTGTCCGCTGGTTTTCTCGCAATGTGCCCAAAGTACTGCAGAATCGTCTTAAGGCACATGGTGGCCAATCTCTGGCTTATATTGAGCTCATTCAAAATGGATAGGTTCGTTTTGTGGGCAGTCCAAGGAATGCGCAACATCCGCCGCCACATCTCACCTCAAAGGCATCTACGCATCAAAAAACTTATAGCACTGATAAAAAAGCTATGGGTAGTCCCACCGTATTTTGTGGTGTTAGCTTGTACTTTTAGGGTTCCGTACCTCAAAAGGAAAAAACGGAACTGTTAGGATCACTTTATTGTCCGTCTGTCTGTCCGTCTGTCAAGACCCTTTTTCTCAAGTACACGTCAAGATATCAAGTTGAAATTTGTATCAAATACTCAAATCTACAGTTTTTTTTTCAGCTGTGAAAAAATCAAACTTGTAAGTTTTCGCGATCAAAAGAAATGACCGATTATGTCGCATATTTTCGCATATTTTGCGATTTCACAAGGAAATCAAAACCTATAGGGTACTTCCCGTTGACCTAGAATCACGAAATTTAGCAAGAGGCACAGCTCACACAGCTCACAGCTCATATAATAGAATAAATCCGAAAGTAATAAATTTGAGTTATATCATTTAAAAAAATTGTTTTGCTATTACAAACTTACATTTTGCAGTTGGAATGTATCGCAGAACCTTATTGTCCAGTACAAAGTTAAGTTTGTTTTTCAATATTTTAACTTTTTTTTGTTTCAGTTTGGACTCGCTGTCTGATGATTCCATCTAACGGAACCCTCAGAGCGCGAGTCCTACTCGTACTAGTCCGGTTTTTATTTTTGTTAATAACTGGGAAATAAGCTACGCCCACGCGTATTACACAGATTAAATAACAGTGGCTCTACGAAGTGCTACGAGCACAGATAAATATCTGTGGCTACGAGCTACGAGACGCTGACATAAACACAGTAAGATGCGAGTGACACCGCGCCCGACTCAAACATCGATAGACGATCTACGTAGTATTTATATTCTCTTTGATGAGTGGAAGTACACATTTTTGTTTTATTATTTTTTATATAGACCAGAATAAATGGGAAAAACTATCTCATTTTTGTACAAAATGACAACATTACCTTTGTTTGTACATCACAATAAACATATTAAAATATTATGCAATATTAACTTGGCAAAATAACCGAAGCACATTTTTCAAAAGTAGACAGTAATTTTATGTTTAAAAAAACAGTGCGAAAGGGCGGAAAGCGGAAAAAAAAGAAAGCGGAGTGCCATATTCTAGTAATGTGCTAATAACAAGAAATCTTTGGCTAATACAATAGGCAAATAGGTAGATTAAGTGAATAGGTATCTTCTAAGCTTGCTTGCTTCATCTTCGACCACATCAACAGCTTACCAACAGGCGAGCTGGTCAAATGCGGACTTATCCGCGATAAAAATAATAATAACAGTACGATATAACTGTTGCTTTAACTCATAATGATTTATTCATAACACATGCACGATAACACTATTATTATATGTGACGTTTCTTTGCAGGTTGTGATGCATAATATAATATTTTATATCTATTATAAACAAGCTACAAAAGAAATGTTTATTATGAGATAGCAACAAAGTCAAACGAACTACAGGAAATAAGTATTTATTGTCTGCTTCGCTCGGGTTCATCCGCCATTTCTAGCTTTTTTCGGAAGGTACCATATGGCCGTTTTTCTGATGCACACTACCGTTTCTGCAAGTCCAGAAGTCTTATGATATATATTTATATTTGTGATGTTTCTAGTGTTACAAGTATCCATAGGCGACGGTGACTGCTTACCATCAGGAAGGCCGTCTGCTTGTTTGCCCGCTAAGGCATAAAAAAACTAGTGTTTACTCAATTTATTAGTCTATACTAATATTATAAAGAGGAAAGAATTGATTGTTTGTTTGTTTGTTTGTTTGCATTGAATAAACTCCGAAACTACTGAACTGATTTGAAAAATTCCTTTACTGTTGGGAAGCTACACTATCCCCGGGTAACATAGGCTATATTATATTTTCAAAAAAAAATTGGGATCCTTACTAAAACTCCAATAATGTAACCCAAGGTGTAAAAAAATAAGATTTACATTTTGACTTTGCGTGTTTGACAGTTCTAAGACAGGACAACGTCTGTCAGGCCAGCTAGTTATTTAATAAACGCGTGATAGCACGACTCGGACGGTATAAAAGCAACATAACTGTCCCGCGATATCCCGGCGTCATGTCTGCATGCTGATAACGTTATCAGTCAAGTTTTAATCGCCGACGCTAATTGACTCCGTGTTTGTATACGCTTTAGTTTGAGTGGGACAGTTTATTGTGAAACTAGTAAAGATTCCTCGTATCATCGTCTATGGGCCTTATCTATGCTTAGGTCTAAGACATGATCTAAGCCGGCAATTTAACAGATATAAGACCAAAACAACAACTGCTATATGACATTATTCTATGTTAGTTCAAAATAAAATTGTGGTAACTAACTTGTGATTTTGGTATTAACCGACTTCAAAAAAGGTTCTCAATTCGGTTTTTTATGTTTGTTATCTCAGAACTCCGTCATTATCTTTCGATATACTTTCAGATTGGTTCCATAGAAATTTCATTAAAATCGGTTCAGTAGTTTGGCTTGACAAATATTATGTCAGCCAAATCATTCCGAAATTGCGTATTTTACTAATTTTGTGAAGTCGGTTTTTTAAATTGATAATTTATCTCAAAAAGAATTCCGAAGTTCACTTAAAATGGGAAACTAACGCTATGCCTCTAGTCTAAAGTAGGTATGCGCAAAGAAATGGTAATGATATTGATAACTAATCAAGGTATATTATAATAATAAATAAATAAATAAATATTTGGGACATTTTTGCACACGGTCATCTGACCCCAAACTAAGCAAAGCTTGTGATATGGCTGCCAGAGACTGATATACATACATATATATATAGTTTTTAAATACATACTTAAATAGATATTAACAACCAGATATAGAACAAACACAAATGTTCATCACACAAATGTTTGTCCTACGTGGGAATCGAACCCACGCCCTCAGGCTCAGAAGGTAGGTTCACTACCAACTGGACCAACGGGCTATCATGGCTATCATTAGGTAGTATAGATAATTTTTATGCAGTCTAGGTTTATAGACATTTATTCTCATATAAGATGTTACATCACTTCCATGAGAACACTGCTAACAATAAATTTACAGTTCGTCGTAGACTAATAATACTTAACTAATAACATTACAAACATGTAGAACAAAATAATATAATATAGCATACACTACATAATATCCATCTAATTCTATGTAGGCCAGCTACAGCCTAGCCAGCTGGCTATGTGGTCCAGTCTATGTAGGCTTTACCTAGACATTAAAAAAATCGTACCTACTGGAGGTACGATTTTTTTCTTCAACACTTGCGCGTATCGTGGATCTCATTGCTTTAGGCTCAAAATCACCATTTTAAAAACGCATGTTTTTTTTACTTTGCCGCACTTGTGTATCCAGTGTGTACTCCAAGTTATATGTATGTAGACGATGCATTCTTAATTTAATCAGGTAATACGTTTTTTTTTATTCCAACAAATAATTTTTATGCGTTCAAAAATAGTACACCATTTTCTTGGGTATATAAATAATTGTCTTTACCTTTATTATAGAAACTGACGTGGTTTTCACACATTTTATTTATATTACACGGGAATTACTCACGTAAGATTAAGCCGGTCACTCCGACTATAGTCCGACTTAATCTTACGTGAGTAATTCCCGTGTAATATAAATAAAATGTATTTACCTTCTTAATTATGATACATTTAATTTTATCAAATTATTCACAATACACTAAATGGTTATGTTATAAATATAAAAGTATTAACTTTATTATAGTTTTAATATTGGCTGTCTGTCGATTTATATTTTATAGATTTTTTTTAACCGACTTTTTTGAGAATTGTACTTTCACTAAGTAATTGTTTCAATAATTAAATGTTATTAACAATACAAGTCCGTTTTTTCTTCGCAAGTGTGTTGAATAACATTGTATGAAAAGCGTATGCATTGATCAATTGATCATTTACACTACCTATTCTGTGATTACACTTGCCAACATAGCACACTTGTATCATAATGTTAATGTTGTTTGTTTAGTTTTAGGTTTTTATTTTAGTTTTTGTAGGTTCCGTACCCAAAGGGTATCAACAGGACCCCCAATTAGGTACTAAGCTTACGCTGCTGTCTGTCTGTCAATCCTCCCTGTATAGTATTTGTGTATTGTAGGATGTATATTTTGAAACGCAATAAAAATAATAGAAAAAAAAACAGTTTATAT
Organism: Agriopis aurantiaria; assembly: GCA_914767915.1. Lineage (NCBI taxonomy): Eukaryota > Metazoa > Arthropoda > Insecta > Lepidoptera > Geometridae > Agriopis > Agriopis aurantiaria. Next base: position 3,554,977 of record OU611988.1, read on the forward strand.
TTTTATATAACATTGAATGTTACACCACTGTAACTGTAGAAAGATTCATTTTGGGTCGCTGGGACACGTTACCCTAGCCACAGAAGAAATAATAGTACACTATCCTAGCTACAATGCGACACGTGTCAAGTACGTACCTACTGCTTTTTTAGGGTTCCGTCCCAAAGGGTAAAAACGGGCCCCTATTACTAAGCCTGCGATGTTTATCTGTCTGTCTGTCTCTGTCTGTCCGGCTGTCTGTCCTATTTCGAACCGTATAGCCAGTTCAAAATTTCACAGAATATGTAATTTTACAGCGGATTGACCAACAAATAATAAAAAAATAAAATAAAATAAAAAACGAAACATCGAACGGGGGTCGATACATCGAACGTATTTTTGTATTAGCTCTAATGTTAAAATGGGAATACTTACAAGCGTCAAACTTAACATGATCATATAAAACATTCTAAAGTACTTATTACAACAAATAATAAAAAATTGCCAAGTGCGAGTCAGTGACAAGTTTCTGTTCATTACCAAGTTATAACTGGTAATTTCGTTATTGAATTTTGTGGTGGTACAGAACACCTCAGTGCGCGAGCCCAACTCGCACTTGGCTTGTTTATTTTTTATCTGAAATATGGTATTCAATTTGACGATAATTATTGGAAGAACCCTTTTCTTTGAAATTGGCACTTTGAGGCCTCGACCTTAAGTATTTGGTGGATAATTTTTTCTTCTCTAAAACCTTGAAGGTTACAATGTGTACAACAATATTTTGATGTGCAAAGATGTTTGATTATGTTTTTTTCGAATGCAAAAGAGGCGAATGCAAAGTTATGTTAAAAACAAACTAAAAATAATTGAATCACGTATGTTGGTCTCATTTTCACATTCGTTCATAAATGTTTCTGTTGCCGGCCACGGCAGAAATGTACTAATAATGAACTTGGCCAAACGCAGATCTTTAGCTATTAATTTTTAACCGACTGACTGTATTGGTCTATTGTACTGTATTACTTTATTATGGCAACACCCCTCTCTACGAGGGAGGCCTTTGTTCAGCAGTAGACGTTTACAGGCTGATGATGATGATGATGATGACTGTATTGGAGTACAGCCAGGTTGTGTAGGATTGCACCCAGTAAAGTCCCGCGGTGGCCTCTGTGCCTGGCGGAGGGCACCGGGGTCTTTATAAGAAAGCACCGGTATAATAAAAATTTAAAAAAAAAAAAAAAATGTGAGGGCGCTGATGAGCTGATTGGCTGATTAAGTATCTTACAGATTAACCATAGTTAGGTATCTCGTCTCCTATTCACCACTTGTCATAGCACTAACTAGCAGCTAACAACCAGCTCAGTGCTAACTGACCGCAGACGATCGATAGCCAGGGTCAGATTACTGTAGCTGACATTAGTGTCCGCGGACGTAATCAGGATCATGAGGGGGCAAATCGAAACGAGAAGAAGACCATTGACGATAACAGGCCCTGCAAACAGCAAGTTTAAAATGAAACTGTTAGTGTCGCTGGGCTGAAATATCCTTGAATAAGCTAGTGGACAGTGTGTTTTAAGAGGGTTATAGATTATAGATAGACGTTGTAATAGGTACTCAAAAGAATCCAAAAGATACGACATATATTTACTCGTAAATATGGTGTTGAGACTAGATATTACTTGTCTATATGTCTATATGTATGTCTTGTTGTTTATTGTCTTGTCTAGCCATATTGGAAAAATACTAAAATATGTACGATAGGCATTTAAACATTTATCTATTTCCACTTCTATTTGGCAGCGTATCTGGCATGCTGGCGGCTGGCGGCATTACCACGCTGAATGACAATGCTTAAACGCTGCTTATTTTTATATAACCCAATAACACTAGCACCAGTGAAATATATATTTTACATAAGGAAAATTGGGTAGATATTCATTTGCCTAACTATGCTTGCCCCCGCAAGTGGCCCTTTCACCCCGCCCTGAATACGTCAAATACTGTACTGTACCTACGTCAGTGCGACCCCCCTCGGAGGTTGCTAGTAGTATAAGGTTGTATTAGCTACTGTCCCAAGGGATTATAGCTAGTTGGATTGAAATTTTATATGCGAGGACTCTATTAATAGGAAATGTCATGGGAAATAAGGATATAAATTTGGTTAGAACTAAATTTAGTTTCTGAGGATATCATGTTAAGTTTACATTCTCATAGAGACATAGACCAAACATTTATCTATTAAGATTCATAATTTTGTTTAAACACAAATTACACGCATGGACTAAAACAACGCGATTTTTTCCAGGCAACATTAGGACCTTAAAAATTATAATACAGATAACTATTTATTTTTCTATTTTACTTTATTTTTTTAGCTAGCTTACCTATTTTCACGCCCGTGCACACTTTTTACACGACAGCCGTATTATTATTTTCGACTCTATTTCAATAGCACTAAAGTTTTGCCATGTTCAAAAACCAACATTCCGCATGGTCCGCAAGTACGCGTGGTCTAAAATGCAACGTGCGAGACGAACAAAACAACGGTTATACAAAAGAAATAAAGACGAGATTAAAATCACCCAATGCATAAAACCGCTCACTTCAAAATCTATCACGCCATAGGCCGTATAGGAGGTTATATAGAAATATACCGACACACATACTTACACCCGAAAAATAGGTACCTATATTTTTGAACAGTAGAACTGTATCTAAGTGACTGAGTAGGTACTCCGGTGCGTTCCAAGTGCGTTCCTCTGGAGATCCCGGAGCCCTCTTGACTGGACACCGGGACGGTTTTAGTGGGTATAATCCCACATAACCTGGCTGCACCCCAATGGATCCGGGTATTTTTGGAAGATTTCCCCCACGAAAACAAAACAAAAGGTACTAAGTAGAACTTAATACAAAACACAATGTTTTTATGAATTAAAAAATAGGTATATTTAATTATGAAACTGATGTTTCATAAAATGATAAAGTACTGAATCCACCCCTAATAAATATTGGAGCGAAGTTTATGGATAAAATTTATTTTGCCTTCCTATCAATCTTGAATCGATCAAAGATCTCTATGTCAATGGGATCGATGTAGGTACCGACAAAAGTTCATTACGCGTGCCTGAATCACACTAATCACACCAATATTATAAATGTAAAAGTTTGTTAGTGTGTATGTTTGTTACTTCTTCACAATGAAACGGAATTAGGTGAAATTTGGAATTGAGACTGCATATGTCCTGTATTAACATAGCTTCTTTTTATCATCATCGTCATCACTATTTTTTATCAACACGCGTGTGAAAACGCGGGGCGCATCTAGTAATAAATAAAAATGATAACAAAGTAAAAACGTCCCCTCCTGAAACTCCTGAATGTTACTAACAAAAAAGTTTGCCTTTGATTCAAGTACGATTTCGCAACGACTCGGTTAAATTGTGTATTTGTAAAGTTGGTAAGAATCCATACATATAGCACGAAACCTTACAACACAACCTGTGGCTAAGAAGAAGTAGAAATACCTAATTCTTTGAATTTTTATACCACCCAAATTTATAGGGTTCTGTGCCTAAAAGGTGCCAATGGGGGTGCCTATTACTAAGCCTACGATGTCTGTCTGTCCGTCCGACGGCTGTATCTTTCGAACTGTAATAAAGCCAGTTGTCATTTTCACAAAATATGTAATGTTAAGGCGGATTAGCTAAGAAATTATAAAGAAACCGGCCAAGTGCGATTTGGACTCGCGCACTGAGGGTTCCATACCACCGCAAAATACAATAATTATCAATTTAGAAAACCGACTTCAACATGGCATTACGTGTAAAATATGGCATTACGATTCGGTGAAAGAAAATGAGGTCATCCAAATAACCCAATTATTAGTTATAACAGGTATTCAACAGAAATTTGTCACCGACTCGCACTTGGCTTGGTAAAGGAAGATGAGTTGAAATGTGTGCCAAACAACATTGTACCTCAATGCAAATAACACAGCCATTTACTATTGACACGCCACGTGTCCATTCAATACTTACGATGCGTCTATTACAAAAGCGACCTTGTCATGCGTTGTAAACAATTCAACAACATGCGAGTAGAATGGGACTTCACCTAAATAATACGCAATAATGATGCCTCTACCGTTCAGAGAAAATTTAAATTAACTAATTGCGACAAAGTTGCACCCGAGATGATTAGTGTAAAACTTAAATTAGAACTTTATCGCAGCACAATGCATTGATCTTGATTAGTTAGATGTTAAAGTTATTGTGAAAGAGTCCTAACTGATTTGTTTTTGAATGATTCATCATGATAATTCTAATGATCAATAACCGTATTTTAATTCATTCTAAAAATGCGTTCTTAAAATTATACGTAGATTAGATACGTAGTAGACTAGACATTTAAAAATACATTTATTTAAAAAAGTTTAACTTGAAAACGAAAAAAAATCTAAGAACAAACATCGTCTATCGTATAAAAATATAATAATTTTAATTTTAGTAGATTAACCATTTACATAGTATTTTAATTTTCTCAAGTGTTTGCTGAACATGTGGAAGTAATAAGAATAGATAAGTATAAGCAAGTATAAGAAAGAATAAATAGGTACTTATCTATCGTTCGTGTTAGTCGAGTGGTCAGTCCTAATGTCAGTATTTTGGGGTTGTTGTAATAGGACAGGCAAATTTTACGTGACACTTGTGTCCCAGCAGTGGTAACATAGTATAGGCTCAAATGATGATGATGAATTTGTAAAAGTGGGATCTTTTGAATAGGCTACTGGACTGATTAATTTTTATCGTTTAAAAAAAACTGACTATAAATAGAACCGATTAGGTACCGAAAACAAAATCGAAACGTGTTCAAAACAAAGATACCCTAAAGATAATAATTCAAAATAAGATTTTAATGTCATTCTATTGAAACGCTTGACTGACATTGGGCTTGATGGCAAAGATATTAAGATCATCAAAAACTTGTACTGGGGCCAGAAGGCTACTATCAGAGTCGGGCATTCGGAAACTGACCTAATAGAGATTTGCCGTGGAGTCAGACAAGGTTGTCACCCCGGCTCTTCAATCTGTACTCAGAAGCAATTATATCTGAAGCACTGGAAGGACTGCAAGTTGGAGTCAAAGTAAATCGGAGGATCATAAATAATATGCGATATGCTGATGACACATAGGCGGGAACTTGTAATTGGCCTAGTCACCTAATTACTTTTGTTTACTTATATACTATTAGGCTGTAAGTTTCCCTTAAAATGCAAAATAAAAATAAAAATAAATAAACAGCATTATAAAATAAAACTTATAGCTTCAACAGAACAGGACATACAGAAGTTACTGGACAGAGATAATGAGTGCAGTTTGAGGGCAGGATCTCGAGTACCTACTCAAGAATACTTGTTAACGGCTTCAAGAGGGTGCGGTATCTTCATTGAACTTGTACTATTCAACTTGTAGTATTACTTCTAGAAGTCATAATGGCAACGCACATTGTTATAATACAAACAGTCCCCTCTCCGGGCGACTAATTTACATTTATTTACTTTTTTTACTCGTGATTGAGTCCTATCTAAAAGTGCTAACAAACGTGTGGATTTGGTTGATCTCAAGCACCGTCTGACCAACGGGAAAGAATAAGAGGGAAATATGTTATTCTCACTTTTTCTCTCCCGTTGGTTGGACGGCGGTCCGTCAACCAAATCCACGCGTCTGTTAGCTTCTAGTAATAACAGACGTGTGGATTTGGATTACCTCAACCACCGTCTGACCAACGGGAGGGAAAGAGGGAAATATGCTATTCTCACTCTTTCTCTCCCGTTGGTTGGACGGCGGTACGTCAACCAAATCCATGCGTCTTTTAGCTAGGTACAGCTAATTTACGTCGTCGCGGTAACCAAGTATAGGAAGTTAGTGTGAGTGAAAAACAAACAACCACAGACTATAAACTAAATTTACAGACTATGTGTATTTATAAAATGCGTGGCGCATTGCGATGATTGCGACCAGACGCCACACATGATATTTTTCTGCGATATCAACGTCAAGAATGTGTGTGAGAAGTGACCGCGGCCATTTTCCAATGAGTGGCGAGTTGCTTGAATTGAAGTGTTCCGGTGCGTGGGAGCACCTTTCTTTGAAACTCGTGGCTCCTTGATAAGTCTTATATACCAGTATCGTTGAAAATTTTTTTTTTGTTTGAAATATGTAGTTTAATTATACAAAACAATAAACATATGTAAGTACTTAGCGATAAGGCCTCCACTTGTGGCACTAGCTCGTAAGTGTTTTCTATCTGTTTGTAATTTTTATTTCTGGTGTATACAATAAAGATCACTCTAACATACAAACCTTAGGTCGTCTAAGTTGATAATCCAATCAAACCCCGAGCCAAAATCAAGGTTTTTTCACCAAAGCCGATTATTACTTTACTTATTTTACACGTGCTGTGTTAGTGTTCATAACTTTATTCCCTCCGCACGTGATATTTACAAAATACACTTCTTTTTTATGGGCGTTGGTAGAGCAAATCAACGATGCGGAAGAAGCTTATAAAATATTTATTTATTTATAATATATTCTTTATTTTTATTTTATATTCTGTACATTATTGCACACACGGTCATCTGACCCCAAAATATTTATATTTATTTTAGTGTTGAACAGTGCATAAAAATTCTTAGGAAAGATGGCTGATTCAAAAGATTATAAAAGCCAAGTTTTGTATGTAGGTATATACAAAACACATTCAACAACAATTAGAAAACGAAAAAAGAACGATGTGACAACAGTGAGGCGTTATAGACGTTATAGACGTTATATTTGATAGCCCGTTGGTCTAGTTGGTAGTGAACCTGCCTTCTGAGCTTGGGGGCGTGGGTTCGATTCCCACGTAGGACAAACATTTATGTGATGAACATTTGTGTTTGTTCTATATCTGGTTGTTAATATCTATTTAAGTATGTATTTAAAACTATATATGTATGTATATCAGTCTCTGGCAGCCATATCACAAGCTTTGCTTAGTTTGGGGTCAGATGACCGTGTGTGCAAAAATGTCCCGAATATTTATTTATTTATTATTATTTATTTATAGTAACACGGCTATAGTAAACTGACTAAACGCAGCATATATCTACTTACCTATGCATGTATATGTGAATTTTGTGAAATAATGGAAAGAATATGAAAGACTTTTTACGCTATATCTGTTGTTAGATAGAGACAAAAATACAATTTGTTGTGGACACTCGGAGTGGGTGACTGAGAGACGGCTGAACGAAGTCGGACAGCCAGCCTTGCATTCATCTAGTCAAATAGTGGCGGGCACAACCTATCTACAGGTGAAAATATCGTAGTGTGACAATAACATTTTAGTTTCATGAGAGAATTTAGGCTATGGCCACGTGGTTCGACCGCGTTGTTTGATCCATCGGACTACGTTCCATTTGCCAGTGTCAATGAATTAAAAAGAGGAAAGATGCTTGGCCACAAGATAAGATTGGATACAATACAAGATAACGACTTAAAAAAACTATAATGAAAGAAATTACCTACAGATGGAAAGACAGACAGAAGAAAACAGAGATTTAAAGATAGGGATATAGATATGGCAAAGGATAAAGAAGTATTTTTCTTTATTGGTGCAAGTTTCCAAAGATGCTCCGGGACCAGATGGGTAACTAGAAAATACTCTAGAGATGGTAAAACTGTGATGATCTAGTGGTAGTATAGTTCTTATTCGTGTTCCAACTGTAGCTTCGCTTGTATTTAGTTACCTTAGATGGAAATTGTCTAAAATCATGTTCGTCTCAATTAAACTGATGTACAGGTTCACTGGTCTGAAATGTATTATTTATTTGAGTAACATAGAAGTAGATGATCACTACAATTGAGTCTGGGAGAGTGCGCGTGCACTGACGCAGGGGCATCGTCGTGAATTCGGACCGCAAGTAGGTAATGACCGCATCCGCTGTACTTTGGCAAGCAGACGTTAACCACAGGCCTGAAGCAAGGGCAGTACTAACGGGGCCTATGAAAACAATAGTTTCAGGGGCACAATACATGTCGTAATGAAATCGGGCTGCAAGTAAAAACAGCTGATGTACCTATTTTTAACGAGTAGACACTATATCATCCACGCTGGTTCGTATCCGGCTTGAAGGACGAAAAGGAACGGACGAATTAATAAATGTCTCTAAAATATCAGATGATCCTTACATTTTGTCGAGTGTTAATGACCGTACTCGTCGTTTCAAATATTTATAAAAACAGATATTTAAAACCTAATACTTTTACAGTGTAAAATAATACATTTAAGATAGACTGAAATTAAATATCCCAAATTCCTTATTGTACTTGAAGCGACGTAGAATCGGAATTACACTAGAGATTCCTCACAAAAACAGTTTTGAAGACAGAATTCCGCAAAGTAACGCCTGATTCAATCAACTAAGTATCTAAAGTTGTTCATAATTATGAGTATATTATGGATCTCTTTCAGCTTAGTAAACCTTTTCCGCGTAACCCAATAGTTCTAAGTCCAACCCTGCGTGGCATGCATGAGAGCTGGCACCGTCCCTCAGGCTTATTTGTTTGATTGGGCTACTCAAGTCCCTTGAGATAACATTATCAACTGACAAACAAAGACGCGCAACTCTCCATTTACTTAGGACTTTAGAGTAGGTACCTAGGTACCCTACGTAATCTATGTGCTTGTAAGTAGGTAAGAGATGGAGTCATGAAAACGTCAGCAGATGTCTGCGAGCGTGTTCCATTCTGCGTGACTGGGGGAGACAGATAAACAATAAGAGAGAAAAGAAATAAACTTTTTTTGACGACATACGTCATCTCATAAGTGCAGTCCAGTCCCTAAAAGTGTTGATAGACAATACAATTTGGTTGAACCAACCAATTATGCCCGCCAAATTAGTGTTTACAACAGATGAGCCGACTTGTCGGCCCGATCCGACTCTCAGTCGTTTTGTTCCGATGGAAAGGTACGCACCTCAGTCAGAGCTTCGAAGGGGCATCGATATATGAAAATGATGAAAAAAAGCCTCCACCTGTCTTCCCCACAGTTTTCCCCCTAGGAAAAAATGACTAATACTCTATCTAGACCCCCGGAGGCTCTAGGTGTTTTTTTATTCATTCCCAAATCAACTGCGCTGGCGAATCTACACGCTTAACTAATAATAATAATGGTTGGCCCGATCAGTCTCACACTAAGCAATATAGTTGGATGGCAAACCAAATTGGTTGTAGGACCCAACCAAATCGTATTGTTAAGACACAACACTTTTAGAAGTTCATAAAAATCACATTAATTTTATCTATTTGATACCTGAATTTTCTGTTCTCTATTGAGAGTGATAATATAAAGGTGTGATAGAAATATATTTAGCTTCAGTTTACATCTCAATCATGTATATTTTCCTTTTACTCAGTTTCATGACTTGGAAAAGAAACAAAAATAAAACCTCTAACTACTTACCAACAAATAAATATACCCTAAACTAAACTAAAAACTAATCTAAAAGCCCGTTGGTGAAAGTGACCAGTAAGTGTGCTGGCAGCATTGCCACGTTGAACGGCAATGCAAATTTTTGGCCAAAGTAGGCGCCAGCAATCCTGTCATCAGTCGCCTCCACCAAACGTTTGACCTGGTCTCTATACAGTTCGAGAGCAACCGGCCCCCACGGTTCTAAAGTCTCAACCCCAAACGGCACAAACATATATACATCCTGTCTAGATATCCATATTTGAGCCGTTTGAGATTCATCAGCCCGATTTGTTGCAGGAAGATGAGACGGCGCTAGTGTGTCGATCATCGACAAGTAGCATCCCAATCCAGAGGCTGCAGAGACAGATCTTCCAAGGAATAATGGAAGATGAAATTAAATATGATACAATCATACTTAATGTTATAAATGCGAAAAGGTTGTTGGTTTGTACTTTGTTCCACTTGCCCGCAGCAATAGAGCAATGGATCGACCTGATTTTTGCATGGGTATAGTTCAAGGGCTGCAGTGACATAGGCTATTTTTATTATCATCATCATCACCATTTTTCATCACTACGCGGGTAAAACCGAGGGGCGCAGCTAGTTTAAGAGTCATCATCATCATCATCATCATTTCAGCCGTAGGACGTCCACTGCTGGACATAGGCCTCCCCCATCGATCTCCAAAAGGGCCGGTTGGAAGCGGCCTGCATCCAGCGTTTCCCTGCGGTCTCTTTTAGGTCGTCTGTCCATCTTGTGGGTGGACGTCCTACGCTGCGCTTACCAGTCCGTGGTCTCCATAGTTTAAGAGTAAAAGACACTAATTAAATATGAATTAGTTAGGTGTCTAGAGACAGCAGACTGCTGTGTAAATCTTTAAGTAACGATAAAACATAGTCACATTTTTACACTCGGTTCATGTTTCTTATGTGTTTAACAGTTGAAATAACAATGTCAAAAATTTTATGGTAACATTTTCTTTTATTATTTCACTGTAGATAAATTGTATCTGTGCTTACTAGCCACAAAAGCTTAACAAAAGTGATCAGAATGTACTGTTTTCTTACAGCAGGTGTCAAAGCTAAAGATAATTAGACATATTTTAATCTAATTACTAACACCATTTCTGTAATTTTACCACGTTAAATTGACGAAGCCACAGTGACTTGACAAAATAGCCTAATCTATGACCACATCATAGATAGGTAATAAGTACAAGTGACTAACAATGGCATTTTAATTTAACTACGTCAATAATAAAATGTAGATAAGTAACTAAATTTACATCCATGTTGAGTTACCAGTGTTTGTGATAACCTGATAACCTTTTCATGATCTAATCGGCTGTTCCGACCGTGATCAAGTTTTAATAGGAAGTAGTGTCATATTTTGAGGATGGAACGCATTATATTTTTATGTCGAAAATCACGAAACCTGTCACACGTTTTTTTATGAAAACCCGGAAACCCCACAAGGGTTTCTGGAATCTGGGTTGTCATTAAAAAACTGAACTACAATCGTCATCCAATTCTATCTGGCAACGTGACATAATCTATGATTATCAAGGGCGGTATCAGATTAGTATTTTTATGCGCGTAGAAGCTCGTTTTATGTAATGGTCCAACCATACTCTTGCGAGGCGCCTTCTAGAGGCTCTCGGCACGAGTCTTGGAGAGTGGAGGCTGCAGAAGTACTAGCCATCCATACTCTCGATTTATTCAGTTACCCCTACGTCTACTACAAGATGGACGTGATTGACTGCGTTAGATACTTTATGGCCTACCAATATTACTTATAATGTATTGCGTCTATAATAATAATAATAAAATAAAATCATTTATTTCAGGCACGTAAATGACCCATAAAATATAAACTAAAAGTACAAATAAAATAAAATGATCCCACGCTGTAAAAAGGCGCTCGTCTACCTAAGTGTAAATCTAAAATCTAAGAACCACAATAGTGCTGGCTAATTTTTTGTTGGCATCCATGTGAACCGAGACCCAATGCTTAAACATTGGGCTCCTTAAATCGTCAGAGACAGCCTCGAGTATCTTGTTAGCGGAACGACGCAGGCGTTGCCAGAATGAAGCCACCCTGGTTCTGATTACGGCGAAGAAGTCGGGAACCCCTGCCTCAGCGAACATGCTCGACGCACTGCAGTAGCGCGGTAGCTTCATAAGAGCCCGGAATGCGTCATTATACTGGACTCTTATGGTTCTTATCGCTTTTCGTGTAAACGTTGTCTACAGCTGGCACGTATACATGCACACCTATATCACCTAACCACGGTTCACTTTATTTTTATCCTTGTGGTGTCCATTTTTTGGATTCCAAAGTATTGGTTCCATTTGGTATAATTCCATAAAAGTGGTACACAAATCTAATTTACTCCACTCCATCGTATCGTAATTAAAAAACGCACACGTCCTTACTCTGCAGCGGTTAAAAACAAGTGAGCGAGCGCGAGAGTGTGGTTGATTCCCTCGCCTCACCCCTTCGTGTCCTTTGACTCGCGTCCGAAAAACCGACACAAAGCGGAGCGACAGCGAGGCGAGGCGAGGGAAGACGAGGAGACTGCACGAGCGCATCGTCCTCACTCTGGGACTCGCGTGCCCTCGTGTCGCCTCATGGAGAGTATGGATGGGCCATAACAACAAAACAAACGCGTGCCTCTTTTGTCCACCCGTATGTATTATGTAAGCTAGTATACGTATACATATGCGGGCCGCGAAATACGCTTCTCTTTTGCTACTAACTGACCCACTGGTTTGAGTAAACACGCTGGAATAAGCGCGTGCACGTGCGTCCAGTTTATTGAAGCGCGAAATATAGCCCGTGTAAAACACGAAACGAGCTTAAAACGCACTGATTTTTGTAAACCCCTGATAAAAGGGCTGATAATTTTCTAACGGCTGATCAGATTTTCTTGAATCATATCTAATAACCAAGTCGCCTTTCAAACAAAAACAAACTTAATCTATACTAACATTATAAAGAGGAAAGGTTTGATTGTTTGTTTGTTTGCATTGAATAGGCTCCGAAACTACTGAACCGATTTGAAAAATTCTTACACTGTTGGGAAGCTACACTATCCCCGGGTGACATAGGCTATATTATATTTTCAAAAAAAAATAGGGATCCTTACTAAAACTTCAATAATGGAACCCAAGGTGTACAAAAAAAATAGATTTACATGTCCGAGCGAAGCCGGGATGCGTTGCTAGTCATAAATAAAGGACAAAGGGAAATCAAAAGCAACATTTGTACCTAAGGATAATATTGATAAAATATACGTATATCTGTATACCTGTAGCTACATCCGTAGTCCATGACGATAAGTTACCTAGGTATACGTAAATATTTTGCAATCTATAATTATTGTGATAAGCCATTTGCTAATATAATAAAAACAGACCTTGTACTCATAATGTTCTGTTAATTTATATACCTATTATGTATAAATCGTGTTTATTTGATCTCTCTATTATTCATATAAACTAGAACCATCTGTTAAATTAATACTGTTTTAAAAAATGTGGTGTCTTTTTATTTATTAATTTTCAACTGACTTGAAAAAAGGGGGTACTCAATTTAACTGTATTTTTGTTTGTATGTTACACGGATTTGGCCGATTGTAAAATTTTATTGAATATGATGTCTCTAGACTTCTAGAGTGGTTCTTTATAAGTTTGAAGAAAATATTTCACATCTATAGGTAGAAAATTTTAAGTTGAGCCCTATTTTTTGAATTTCCTATAAAGGTGGTTGTTATTTATATGCCCGCCCGGCTTCGCACGGGTGTAATTTACGTGCGAAGCCGGTGCGGATTGCTAGTTATATGTATAAATAAACCTTCCGTGAAAATGTATCTAACTGATAGTGAAAACCGCATCAAAATCCGTTGCGTGGTTTAGGAAGAGTTTACTTTATAACTAAGTACCTATATCTATACAAACATGACGGATAGGGAAATTAAGAACTGTTATTAGTCGGAAAGCGCTTTTTTATAACTCTTTATTTATTTATTTACATAATTCGGGATTACGCATACCTACGTGTTTGATATTATATGGTTTGATCGTGAACAAAAACGATATCACCGGTTAAAGACCGGTTTTATGATAGTTAGTCGTAAAACACCGGGTAGGAAAAATAAGCAGGTCACGTACTAGCCAGGACCTAGATTGTAGACAGATAATTATATAATTTAGGTATATATTACTAATTTTGAAGTCGGTTTTTTAAACTGAGAATAAAATTACCTATTTAGGTTTTTTTCCACGTTTTAGGAATTACGATTACTAGGTACTTACGAGCAAGCGGCGCAAAAATATTTTCATTGAAAGGACATGTACATACTTACTACTTTCAGATTGGTCACATAGAAATTTCACCAAAATCAGCTTATTAATTTGGATTTTAAATCAAAAGAACCGAAACCACAGAAGACATGCCGAAACAGCGTATTAAACTAATTTAGTGCTAAGAGCAAATTATTTTTATTTGCTCTGAGATTTATTGAAGTAATTTTTTTAATGACAATTATTTCGTGAATTTTGTTGGTCACATCCACGTATTTTTTAATGTATATTTGTACTTATTTACTCAAGTATTCGTTTCGTGGGCGAGTATGTTATCGCGATGATCCCGGACAGTTATCGGCTAGCTACCGACCTAAACTACTGATATAACTGATAAGAAAGGTAAACAATGTCAGCAAATAATTGACATAATTGGGAGATTTGGTCATTGCTTTAAATAAAATTTAAAAATTACGATCACCGAAGTTAAGCAACGTCGGGCGCGGCCGGTACTTGGATGGGTGACCGCCTGGGCGTTGATCGGATGTTGTCTTTTTGCACTATTTTTTTGTACTTTATTAGCTAACAAGTTATACCTACATGTGGTGGTACGGAACCTTCAGTACGCGATCTCGACTCGCTCTTGGCCGGTTTTATTCAGCTTATCAATTTTTTCGGAATAAAAAGGGTCATATACCCATGCCCGTTTTAACTAGGTATACCTAGGTAGGTGCATAAATCCATCAAGAGTCGTTGTGAAAAGGTAACAAAAAGCCAAGAAAGATAACTTTATAATATATATAACATGAGGTTGGATTGTGATATTAATTCGGATTCTAATAACATAAATAATCACTAACAAAAACAAAATACTTATCAGTGTTTATCATCATCATCAGCCAGAAGACGAAGTAGAAGTAGGTACGTATAGGTATATCGTGATTTCATAATTGCATGCAAGCTTGCACCCTAACTATTTATCTTCCACTACCAAACTGCCAAGTTACCTATATACCTACTTATGCTTAGTTACAATCTGTGGTAAGTATCGTAAGATTAATTAAAAAGCGATTAAAGTACAATTTGTCCGCTATTTAGTAACTCACCTTACTCTATCTATGATAACGCCAAACTCATGCAAAATCCAAACTTTGATAACACAACTAATTTAAAAACATTAGCAAAAATCCATAATAACAAATTTTAACTATTTTATAACCACTGGACACGTGTATGATTTCATTGAATTTAAACATAGGTACCTAAGTTAATTTTATACGTAACTTGTAGAAAAATACGAGTTAGTTTTCGCGTTAAATCGAAGCGAAAACAAGCGTGGTTCCGTCTCTGGATCTGAGTGGACACTGACGTCTTATCATGCTTGCAGCAACCAAATGATGGATAAGCAATCAATTTGATCCTCAATTGTCAATTCATTGTATGATGCTTGAGATAATAGGTATATTCGGAGGTTCAGAAAATCAGAATATTCATGATTCGTACTCAAGCATTCCCGCTGTCCACCAATCATTAAAAAAGACAAATTCTAAAAAAAGTTGTATACTGTAAAGTTGTATGTTGTTGGATACTGTTTTAAAAAGTTCTAGCGTCTTTCTAACTATTAGAGTTTTCGCCACGGAATAGGGAAGTTCCGTGGGTTTCGCATTGAAAACCCATTCAAAAAGTTTTTCGCTACAGGCGAAGTTTTTCGCGTCGCAATCTTCTTCGAAACTACGTAGGTAGTAGGACTCCCATAATTTATTGTATAAACTGTATCCACCTACATACTGTAACGAGCCAGAATGTCTACGTTAACATTCACAAATATTTTAACATTAGAACTTTAGGTTATTACTGAAGTATTTAATTGAAACTGAGACTTAATACTGGTTAAGTTGTGTAATAGTGTGTAACAAGTAAAAGATTGAAGAAACATTATGTTTAACCTTGCCTTTTAGTTGAATATTGTCTCATAGTTTATCCTAGTAGACAAATGGAGGAAAGATTAACCTTTTATGTATATTTGGTTTGTATCAATGAATAACACTACAAAATACTGTTAGAATTGTATTTAGAATAAAGGTTACCTTATAAACAGCTGAGCTTATTGTCTACATTAAATTATCATTATCCATTCAAAGAAGGTATTCCTGGTACAGGTATGATCTCTCCGGAGAATGAAATGTGCAGCACCCACTTAGATTCAGTCTTTGTAACAAGTCTTGAAATGAAGACATCAAGTTCGCGTTACCCTGGTGCAGTGAAGATACACGAGCTATCTGAAAATTAAGAGAATTTGGTGTTAAACTTGAAGGAAATACAAAATGTCTGACCCAAGCTTTTGCATCAAAGACTTAACCTATAAAAGGGTCAAAGTTGAGCATTTTGTACCTTTGTTATATGTTAAGCTTAAAGAATTTATAAGCGCTTTATCATGGAAACACAAGAAGTAGACTCTTATCAACAGATTCTCGGATGTGAAGGAAGAATTTCTGAATGAAATCTGATTCAACTCTGTTGTGAAATATGGGACTTTTACAACAACAAACTGGATTTTAAATGTATGGAAAAATTACAAGTAAATCAGGATGTATTGAAGAAAAGAGAAGCTTACCTTGATCAGCAGGTGCAGATGAAAGTTCTGAAGTTTATTAAGCTCGCATTTGGTGTTGACAAGGAATGCTATAGCCTCGATGGATTTCAACATGGTTGCAATTTCATTGTAGTTTCATGCACTGATTGACGGCGGAGAACTTTAAATTGGATTTTTATCAGGGTTTTTGATCACGAAGAAAAGATTAGTTTAGAGAACTGAAGTTAGATTCTTTTAAATATGTTTTGATCTAAAACTCACAGAAGACATTGAAGGAAAAATAATCGGTTGGTTTTGACATAAATCATTTTTGGAATGGCGGGAAACCGAATTAAATCCAGGTTAAACAGAAGTAATAAATAACTCTGTTTTCATTCAAAATTATATTTAACACATTCAAATATGGTCAATATTTCTGAGAGTACCAAAATCGCCGCGATCATTGCTATTTTTTGATTCACCAGAATGTGCGGGCGATCTAAAATGACTCTTATCACGTCCAAATAAGGTCGATAGGTCCTGAATGACAGGGATCACCACCATCACCGGAATGACAGGGATCACCACCATCACCGGAATGACAGGGATCACCACCATCACCGGAATGACAGGGATCACCACCATCACCGGAATGACAGGGATCACCACCATCACCGGAATAACTGGGATCACCGCGATCACTGCTATTCCTTGATTCACCGGAATGTGTGGGCGATCTAAAATGACTCGTATCACGTCCAAATAAGGTCGATAGGTCCAAAATGACAGGGATCACCGCAATCACCGCTATGACACGAATGACCGCGATAACGTGAATGTCGGGGATGTTTGTTATTCGAGAGCTAGGGAGAGGGTATATAAGGAAAGGAGAGGGGCTTGTCGGGCCCTTTTGTGGTGAGACCTCTCGCGAGAAGGTACTGACACACTTAGCTCTGCCCCGATCCTCGTCCAATATATTTGTTTGATTAATTACGCAGAAACTCTGCCCGACTGAATATATAATTCAATAAAGTTGGTAGAGTTTTAGATAGTTTCAATTTGTGTTGTGAAATTATCTCAGCTCATCTTGGCGTCAGGGACAATTCCATGTTATATTGGTCGTGTCTGGCGTTAAGTTTTTAAGCGTATTCAAGTGTTTCTAAGTGTAATAGTAGATTGTAAAGTAAACTTAAATTAAATATTGGACTATGGTGTTTTACCTCATCATGGTGTGAGGAATGGTCAGCCCCGGGACCTAACTACGTGACCACATTAGGGGCTGGTCATCTCCGTCTTTCCCGATAGTTAGGACTTGGAATTTTGTGACGCTCCAAGGTTGATTTTACCCCTTAAATGTGGGATCAATAAGTCACCTGGGTGCATGGTTTTTGGAATACGGTCATCGGAGGCTCTCTAGGTCTTTGCAAACGCAAAGTTGCTCCTTGGCAGAACCGTTGCATCTGTAAGTACGCCGATGACCGGACCTCAGACTCCATGTAAACTGTCTTGTACGTTAGGTGGATGTTCCGTTTCAGTCCCCAGGGGTGGATCCTTGTGTTAAAGGTACGCCCTAGGCTTCGGCCTGTTGAAACAGACTCCCGTAGGGTTGATAGGTAGTGGACTTCAGGATAGTTGGACTAGTCACCCATGTAGGCTTCAGCTAGTTTAGAAGAGTTTTGCACATTGGATAACCTATCTTCCAATAAACTCTGTGTCAGGTGGGGGTTAGAGTGCTTAGTTAAATATAGGACCCGCGAGTCCTTAGTTCAACTTTGGTGCAGCTTTAGAATAGATTTAGGGAATCAAAGGTGTAGGAAATAGGGAGATCTCGTCGATCTAATATTTTCAAAGTATGAGAAATTATCAGATCAGCGAGACATAGGGCCAATTAGTAGGGATTTTACCTTTTCAGCTTGTTCCGGTAATAACTCCATTGGAGTCGGATCCAGTCAAATAAGGTGTTCAAAGTAGATTATTGAATGATCTTGTTGGGTTTCAAAGTTTTAACTCATAATATTTCACATTATTGAATAATTGGTAATTTAAAGTCAATTGGATTATCTCTAGTGGAGTCTCTTGGATATAAAGGTAGAACTACCTAACAAGTGACTGACACTAATTTATCTTATAAATAAGTAAAAGATTCTGACTAAATGGGTATTATCCTATAAATAAAGTCAATGGAATTTTAGACCCTCTCTTTCAATTAGAGTCTATGGAGAAAGCTCTCACCTTTAATCAAAGTCAAATGTCAACTGACAGCCCACCTAATATTGGTCATTCATTAGTCTACGGTTTCAGGTTTTGGTAAAGCCTGATTCTGTTTTGTTTCTTATAATAATTAAGGAAATACTCGCGTTGCAAAGTAGTAATTTGTGATGGAATGTGGTTCAGTTTAGGTACTGGTGAATTGGACTGGTGTTACTAATCGAATCATGACAGACTGAAAATTTAGTCATTGAAAACCTGATAATAATTCAGTTGGCGAAAGAAGCCTGATTTTCTGTAAATACGTCTATTGAGCCTAGCAAATAGTAATGCAAAGCATAGTCATTACATCTCTACTGAACCTGGGAGATATGACAACCTTCGACATAGATTTTATTTACTAGAAAATTGTACATAAAGTTGTATGTTCAAACTTGTTGACGAAGTCTGTCTAAGAATTCTTTAGTCGATGCTAGACTTGGAAGCAGTACCTAGAATGACTTTTAATTCACATATATTTAAAACAAATACATCTTACCTCACATAACTGAATAGTATGTAGGTACTATAATTCAAGGAAGATGTCATCTGGAGGCGTCGTAGCTGTCTAAAGGATAATATTTCTATTTATTTACATATAGGGTTCTCATTACCCTAGCTAAGGAAACCACTTAGCATATATTCGCTAAAGTAGGATAGTTTTAAGTTTAGGAATACTTTATTTATTGATATACATATCTATTTGTACCTATAGAGGATCCGTAGGATTTTACAGTAGTGAAGTCCTGTGGAACCTCGCAAGAAAACAACTGTCTGACTCCACACCAGACAGATTAGCACAGGGATCAAAGACAATCCGATATGACTGACTTCACACACATAGTTTAGGTAGAGACCTCTCGTCCCTTTAATTATAATAGTTCTTCCCCTGAAATGTGGTAGAGTGGTGCCCAGTCAAATAGGAATGAGCCACATAGTTCCAGGCGGAGTGCGGGGCCTGTGACCTAGCTACAAAGCTAGCCACTTGATTTCAGGGAATTATATATATAAAAGTCAATTCCCAAAAGTTCTAAATAAAATTACACTGTATATCTTTAGGATGAAATCTGTTTCTATACTGTCGTAATAGTTACACTAAAATACTCACAATAAACTATACTTACTCTGATTTCAAAATAATATAGAATTTATTTACTTCTTAGCTTATCTATTATCATCAGAATACACATTTATTTATGTATTATGAAAACAAGTTTGAATGTCTTCAGAATAGGTTAAAATATAGTAGCTCTATTGTCTAGGTATCAATACTTAGGTTGATTACAGGTTAGGTAGATGAATAACTTTGTATCGTAGAATTAGGTAACTCTAAGCTAGGAAACACCCAGCCTCTTTTCCAGGGTTACAGCGAGCACAACGAAGGGTTCCTAACTAAACGATCACTTGGCCATATCAATTATCAATATATCTTTAAACTTCTACATTTCATTCTTAGGTATCATCTCTAAATGTATTATCTAATATCGTCATCTAGGTCATTTAGGTTATTAGTTAGTAAGTTATTATGTAAGTTAGGGTTTCTTATTTTGGTTACAAGATTTGAAGGGTTGGCGAGTCACAAATGTTTATGCCGTGAACCAGGATGTGAAGGGGCTTGTAAATCTAGTATTTAAATACAAAGGTTTTAGTTTTACACATTTCAAATTTCCACACAACCTTGTCAGGAGGTTAGGCTCTGATCAGGCAGTCAAATGATTCAAACACTAATAATACTCACGCTTTAATTTATAATCATTCTGGGTGTTAGGTACATATCTGTAGAGGCAATTTTTCACACATACACATTACAAACACTTTAGCTTTTATAAACATTAACTAACTAATATTTCAAAATTAAACTTTTGAGAGTAACTATCTAGTGTAACATGTCTTTAGAGTAGGTATAGCACTAGTTCTGAACTTGACAGCGATGATTGTAGCCAGGATCATAGTAAAGTAGCCGGGAATCTCTGGAAAGAACAAAATTTTGAGTTAGAAAACTATTTAATGAAAAAAATTGTTTATTAATTGTTAGAATTTCAATTACAAAAGACTCCTAATTGTAAATGTTTTCATACAATGAACTTATATTAACACACAAAGACCTATTACTAGTTACTACTAGACTACTACGACCTATTACTTATATCTAATAATTCTAGTTTTGTGATTTTCTTAACCTCAAACAAAACTTGTAACAGAAGTTCTAGGGTGAAATCTCAGATCAAGGAAACAAAGGAGATATGTTTTAGTTCAATTAAAGTTCGAGTTTAGATGTCTCTATTATTTTACTAAACAGGTTGACGCAAGATTTGTAAGTACGTTTATGTTATGCACTTTCACAAACACGAAGGCACTGGGTGTGACTAAAAGATATTAAGGTAGATTTGAAATGGAGTGTTTGAATTTAGTGTCATCTTACCGCATATCTCTCTAGTTTGTTTGATCTATGAGTAAATTAATGTTATAAATATCAAAATAAACGCGTACCTTTTGAGTTGTCATTTATTCCTGTTAGATCTTGATTCAATAAACTTGGTAACATACTGTTCGCATAGGATTTGAATTTTCATAAGGTATTCTTGTATTGCAATAATGAGGTTTAATCTTGAATTCTTTTGTTTTATTTACAATTATATCAACCACAGATATACACAACCAGATCGGCAATATATTTTAGTGAAAGAGACAACTTGATATGGCTCAGCACAAGTACGAAAAGGACATAAATAGATTTTGTTGTCCTTATCGGCGTGACCTGTTTTTGGTACCTCAAGTGTCAAAATCTGTAATAATCAGTGACAAACAAAACGGGTCTGAATTATATTTATTGCCTTTTTTTGGTGATTTAATGTGATAAATGCGTGTTTCCTCTGAGAAATAATTGTAAAACATATTTTACAATGGTTGGTTGTAGCATTTTGGGCTGCAAGAAACGCAGTGAGCGAAAATACGATGATGAGCGAGAGGCACTGAGCTAGCCACGCTCATTGAAAATCTATAGGTAGTAGATCTGTGATATCAACGAGCGAAGAAAATAAACACAGATTGATAGATAATTGACATTGGTTGTAATTATGTTTTTATGATTTTCGCCTTTCTTGAGCAGGCTGGGGTCATTAGGGTCGTACCGCTCGTAGTAATATAAAGCTGTGACGATGATGTGACAGACTTCTGGGGAATTTGGTTACAAGTATTATGTAAATAAAATTAAAATCAATTCAAAATGTAGAATTAGTTTTGTTTCATAACATAGGTAAGCCTCAGCTTAGCTTAGAGTAAAAGTAAGAGAGCTTGTACTACAAATAGAATTAAATGATGTAACCAAATTGTCAAATCATCTTTCACTGAGCAATGCATCTTAAAATACTTGACTTTATAATCAATCATAGGTAAAGATGTTTAAAATACTAAAATTAATTTTATGTACTGAGAAAATATATTTAATCGAACGACTTTGTGAATTAGTTCATAGTCGATTATCTGTATACCAAATAACATCTCGATAACTACCACAGACAATTAAATACACAATTTCGTTAGAAACATTTCAAAAGTGGTATCGCCTTGAGACTTTGTCGTGCCCTGAGAAAAAAAAAAAGAGAATTCCAAATCACGATTATGTCATGATGTTTCATTTGGGATATCAGAAAAAAAAGCGGGAAGTATGAATTACGAAAATAAATAATTGTTTTTAAAATTTAGTATGTAATTAATTAATTTAATTAGTTTAATTAAATAGAGTCCAAAAACGCATAGTTTTTGGACAAATTGTTGTCGTGAGAGCGATGCGAAGGAGGCTAAAGGGTGTAAATAAGGTAAATAAATAAATGAAAAAACAATAGGAAAATACACTAACATTGCAGATTATAATTTTTTTTATTAGTTAACACACACACGTTTATTGTACAATTCATAGTCAATTTTGGAACACAAACATCACAACTTAATTTATCTATTAAAACCCACTTATAATCATACTTAATGTACTTTGACAAACTGAACTAAGTTAATGTTTTGTATATAGTTGCGGTTGGTGGCTTCATACCTCGGATCGGATAAACAAATCAGATATGCCTTGGTGTAGTTGTAATTTATGTTCAAATGTCTCCGTTTTCACTGACGGTTAGCCATACAGTTAGTCCGTTTAACAAAAACTTAAGTACAGAACAATTAATGAGCTAACTAATTATTACACGTAAGAAAATAGTAAAGTTATTTGTGAAAAGGTCAGGCCTGATGCGTCGCGGCTACCTTGCCATGTCTCTTTGTTTGTCTGATCTGGGCTCAGTTCTTTAACATAGGTCATTCTTTCAAAAAGTTTCAGACGTATGCAGAAATGATTCCTTTTCGACACGGAGTTGTTTGCTGGATTCTAGGTTGTTCAAGCTGTAGCGCGGATTTGCGTACTGTTAGGGTTTTCATACTCCGTTAATATTACACGATGAAAAGGTATTTATCTATTCACTTCTCTTACAAAGCGTAGTTTCATTAGGTTGTTTCCAGGTACATTTCGGTGTTGTGGTGCGTAACAATGCAGACGGACATAAGTGAGTAGGTAATTATTCAAGCATAACGATAACATAGCTGGGTATTGGTTTTTCAGATGTTTGTCAGGCAAGAAGGACGGATTTTCTTCTAGATAATATGACGTTGGAGCCTTACAGATATACTTTCACATCGGTTGTTAGAAACTTTTACATTTTAGATACGAACTTGATTTCCAGGTGATTAAGTTGGGTGGAAAATATTCGGAGCAGAGAGAAGGTTTTCGGAACAGTTGGCGCAGTAAGTTGGGACAATGTCTTTAGATTACAGGGATAATTTGACGTACTTGTGAACGAAAACTTGTTATTTTATTTATTTTCTATCATAGGTGAAATTGTAAACAAACAAAACATTTTAATTTTTTTAATGAGTCACAGACTATATAATTTAGATTAAGTAGGGTTGCCAGGTTTGAGTTACAAAATGCTACTTCTTGTTTACGAACGAAATAATTATCTTGTATTAATTGTTCAATTTTCATTTGAATGCTGTGAACACAGAAGGGAGGATTTTGAGAACAGTTATGTAGCCATTTTTGTAAGAAGTTTGTTGTAGCCAGTAGAACAATAAAAAAAATAAAAAAAAAATTGATTAAATAATCTTTACTATTATTTTCGGTCTGAAGAACTGTGTATCCAAATATCTATGTGTATCTATAGTCACAAATCTAAGTTAAAATTTTTGACGTTTACTTTTCTAGAATAGGGTACTTGACTGTATTAAAAATATCATGCCAATTGACGCCATCCATAAACATGACATAATGATAAAGCATATTTCATTGATTTTTTTGATAAAAATATGCTTATTTTTTGTAAAAAACGTGATTAAAATAACTGTATTTTCGACATTTGATCACGTGATCGAAAACGGTCTGTAACTGGCTTCATCCCTAGTGACGTCACACAAATCTAAACAAACAGATTTTGTATTGATATTTGCGAATTTAATGTTGTAAAGCTATTTTGAGAGCGATTTATCCAGAAATTTTCACCTAAAACAGTCCGGAGGTTAAATGTGAGAAGAATGGAGAAACATTTTGTGCAAGCAGACAGCAGTAACTTACCCAAAATTAATGTTTTTATGGTTGCATATTTCTTTAATAATAATCCACGTCATTGTTTCTACGCTGCAGAACTCAAAACGTAAAAACTACAATGTCAGTATTAATTTTTAATTGTTCTCCAAGCAAAACATTCAATCAAGTTGTACAAAAAGTATGTTGTAGTAAGTGGATATCACTATTTTGTTAGGTTATGTCGAGCTTTACAATGTTTAAAAAGAAAGTAACAGTACATAAAATAGTAATGCAATAAAAACACAAATTGTAATAGAAATATATAGACTCAAATATGTACCTCAAAATGATCTTCGCACATAGAAACACTTGAATTAGCTCCAATACTTTTGGGTTCTCTACGAGCTACTTAGTTCCAACCTTAGATCGATTCCAACCACTTTTTTCGAGTTATGGGGAGTTTTGGGTCCATTGGAACAGGAACAAATCTTTTTTCGGGTGTCTTTATGGAAGTATTTGTACATTTTGGCACTACACAATATTTATAAACCATTACTTCTATTAGAAATTAATTAATCATCAAACTTTTGCAGCCTGGCTGCAGTTGTTTTGTTTTGTGTGACGTCAATTAGTCACGCGATCGGAGCTATGACGCAGGTCTGCGTTTTGGCGCGATCTTTTTTTATTCAAACTTTAACATCGATTTATATCGCAAATACGACTGATATCCAGAAAATATAAATGCAGTATACATTATTTTATATCAGACAATAATGTGCAATGGTTTCCCAAAAGTAGTCAAATACCCTATAAGCGATAGATGTCAATGCTTTTTAATTTTGTTTTAAATTTGGCAACTGTAATCCAGATTATTTTGCAATTGTAAATGGATACGTTATTTAACTAGTTTTGTTATTGGTAGATTTATAAAATTGATTAAGTATGATATTGTAGGAACAATACTGGTAGATGGCGATCGGCGTAGTTTGTATTAGGTGTAGATAAATTCATACGACTCCAAATATTTGTAATTTTCTTTATAGGCGACATTACCAACATTAAAGAAGAGGGTTAGGTGAAAATATTAGAATTACATAAATGCATTAATATGCCCACTAAAAAGAAAAGATTTAATTGTCATTATTGCATATTTTTTATTTACATATGAAGTTGGTATGAATAATTATATACTTGTATCGGTTCTTCTGTTTTAAAATATTCCAATTACATCATAGGTAGGAAATGTTATAATAAATTAAACGCAATTATTATAGTGTGTACTGTTATGTTCGTTTGTACTTGCGCAACATTAAGTAATGATCCGATTTAATTGAATTTTCATAAACATAGTGTAGGATAATTAATAAAAATAATAATAATAAAGAAATAAAAGTGTAGACATATTGGTTGGCCTTATTGTATATTAACTAAGTTGGCGACATCTAGATAATGACCATTGATCTAGTCGCAGGACGACAGACAGAAAAGCTTAAGGTCGTCAGTTTCGCATCTCGGTGATGTTAGAAATTTTGTGTCTTTTTGTGCATTTTATTTATATTACAAAGCTAAACATAGAACTTATTTGCTAAATTGTCAAACCTGTAGGAATATATTGCTTGTATCATAATTAATTTTGAGATTTTGGAAAGATATCTATGTTTATTTACATAACTTGACTTGTTTCAGTAGGTTAAGCTTCTTCGGGAAAAAAAATGTAAACACGTACTACGTTGTACTTGTTATGATTTTTATTTTCATTTTGAACAGTTGAACAATTTTCAATACAGGGTGAACAAAATATAATTTTGAAAATGTAGATAATGTTAATACGACTTTCTATACAGGCCGAACTAAGTATTACATATTGGAAAGGTTGAAACTGTTCATTACTATTATCACTATTATTCACTATTTTCTGACTGAATGTATTTAATCTCTTTAATTATTATTATTTTGGTTATTGTAGGTAATCTTGTGACATTCGTTAAGATTTTGTGTTTTTTAAAAATGTCATTAGTGTAAATCGTTTTGTGCGGTGCTAATTTGAAATAAATAAACAAAAATAAAAAATACGATTTTTTATACAGAGTGAACTTAATATTACATTTTGAAAAGGTAGAAGACGGTCAAACTAATTGCTATACAGTGTGAACTACCTAAAATAAACTAAATTGGGATTGTATTGGTATAAGATAAAGGGGGTTGATTATTATAGCGGAGGTATTCTAATGCAATTTGGCAGTAATTTGTTTTGTATGTTGTTAAAGACTATGTATGTATGTTCACTATGTGTTCCGGAACGGCTGGACCGAGATTGATGTGGTTTTCACTGGCGGATATCTGATGGTATAAGAAGTGAAATGGGCTGCGATCTTTTATAATCATCATCATCATATTTTTATCACCTCACAGTTAGAACCGTAAGGTGAAACTAGTTCTCTCTAAATGGGTTTCAGATTATTATAGATAGGGGGGCGACAAAAATAAATAAATGAATAAAAAAAATAATTATAATAATAAATTATTGTATTTTAATATCACATTTTAATTAGACATTAGGATACTTTGTGACTTCTTTGATTAGGTAAATATTAACTTATTGTTAATTTTATTAAAATACATACAGATGTAAAATTTCTTGTAACTGAATGGCGCATTCAATAGAGTGGGCTAAATTTTAAGGTTAACACTTAGGGTTATACTTTTAGGTTCAATTTAAATTTTAACAATATTAAATGATGGTGTGTTATGTTATGCGTTATGTTATATTATGTATTAGTTCCTTTTGTATAATGTTTAACCTAATACCTCGTGTTAACGTGTAAATATTCAAAATATCTATGTACGCGTTTTTACCATTTCATAATTAAGAAATGTAAGGTTTGGGAAGTAATCTTTAATAATTATTTTGATGAATTGATATTTGTATTTGTGTTTAACTTATCATGCTTAATTTAATTATTCCAACAATGTGATGCTTGTAATTTGTGTCTAAATCATCGTACTACATTAATTTATCGCGATGATACTCTTGGTTTAGTGTATACACTTCCCATGTTTAGTCAACTTATCTAGACGATGATGTAGTGATTGTATCTGGTGTCCAATATCCTTGCGATGTTATTGTTAGAAATTTTGCGTATATTTGTTAACTGGATGAATATGAGACGATATTTTAACTTTTAATTATTATGATAATTATTTAATTAATTTATTGTGAGGACGGAAAATTTACTTTCAAATTATTATAATGATAATATTATTGGTCGGTTTTGATATCTTGTTTAGCGAAAAAAAATAAAGAGTAAGTTTTGTGAATGGGAGCGGATTCTTTAGAGACTTTGGGGTCCTGTTAATTTGATAAGGGGCTTTATTTTTAAAATAATGAGGGTGGAATGTGCAAAATGTTTTGTGTCAAATTTTTACAAATAATGCTTACATTTTAAATCAGCGAGCGAGGCAGCGAATCTTTTGCAGCACAAGAGATGAATGGATTCCTCCGTAAATTTAAATATTGAAATGATAGAATGAATTTTGAGTGAATTTGAATGATTTTATGTGAGAGTTAGCTTCTTATTAAGGGATTTAAGGTGATTATCATTATTTAAATTTGACACAGTTTTTCGGAATCTGGGTTTTAGCAAACACAACTACAATTTGATCTTTTCGAAAGAGGATTTGGTGTTAGGAGTAGTTTTATGTACATCCATCAACGAACGTTGATTTCGAAAGGGTCCTTACTCTACAAGGTAGGAACAGATGAACTAATACACTCAACAAACACCAGCATTTCAATAATTAGTCTCTGGCATTAGACTCTAAGTGGGGTATAGGAAGCTATACGGAATTTTTCTTCTTTTGCATTGGGTTTACTTGAATTTGGAAGGAGTGCGTAAACTTTGTTTTTCAGCGGGTGAGAAGATATTCGCAAAGGAAAGGGAATTTACGTGGTTTCGCTAGGAATGAATTTGTCCCACAAACAAATTTTTCTTGCAGAAGATAGAGATCCTGGAAATGGGGCAATTTTCTTTATAGTTAATATGCTAACAAGCTTAGAGTCTGACGTTTTTGGCGGTTATTTTTACGTTGGTTTAAAAATACTTATACATATTGTGATAGGGAAACACACACATTCGTATACACATAATTATATTGTTGAAACATAGATTTTGAAGAATTTAATTTTGCACTTGCAATGAACAGAGAATATTTGTGAACTTTGAATTAAGATTGGAAAAATTTACTCCGATTAAGAATTTATAATCTATGCAAATTTTTGGGGGCGCTGTAACGAGCCAGAATGTCTACGTTAACATTCACAAATATTTTAACATTAGAACTTTAGGTTATTACTGAAGTATTTAATTGAAACTGAGACTTAATACTGGTTAAGTTGTGTAATAGTGTGTAACAAGTAAAAGATTGAAGAAACATTATGTTTAACCTTGCCTTTTAGTTGAATATTGTCTCATAGTTTATCCTAGTAGACAAATGGAGGAAAGATTAACCTTTTATGTATATTTGGTTTGTATCAATGAATAACACTACAAAATACTGTTAGAATTGTATTTAGAATAAAGGTTACCTTATAAACAGCTGAGCTTATTGTCTACATTAAATTATCATTATCCATTCAAAGAAGGTATTCCTGGTACAGGTATGATCTCTCCGGAGAATGAAATGTGCAGCACCCACTTAGATTCAGTCTTTGTAACAAGTCTTGAAATGAAGACATCAAGTTCGCGTTACCCTGGTGCAGTGAAGATACACGAGCTATCTGAAAATTAAGAGAATTTGGTGTTAAACTTGAAGGAAATACAAAATGTCTGACCCAAGCTTTTGCATCAAAGACTTAACCTATAAAAGGGTCAAAGTTGAGCATTTTGTACCTTTGTTATATGTTAAGCTTAAAGAATTTATAAGCGCTTTATCATGGAAACACAAGAAGTAGACTCTTATCAACAGATTCTCGGATGTGAAGGAAGAATTTCTGAATGAAATCTGATTCAACTCTGTTGTGAAATATGGGACTTTTACAACAACAAACTGGATTTTAAATGTATGGAAAAATTACAAGTAAATCAGGATGTATTGAAGAAAAGAGAAGCTTACCTTGATCAGCAGGTGCAGATGAAAGTTCTGAAGTTTATTAAGCTCGCATTTGGTGTTGACAAGGAATGCTATAGCCTCGATGGATTTCAACATGGTTGCAATTTCATTGTAGTTTCATGCACTGATTGACGGCGGAGAACTTTAAATTGGATTTTTATCAGGGTTTTTGATCACGAAGAAAAGATTAGTTTAGAGAACTGAAGTTAGATTCTTTTAAATATGTTTTGATCTAAAACTCACAGAAGACATTGAAGGAAAAATAATCGGTTGGTTTTGACATAAATCATTTTTGGAATGGCGGGAAACCGAATTAAATCCAGGTTAAACAGAAGTAATAAATAACTCTGTTTTCATTCAAAATTATATTTAACACATTCAAATATGGTCAATATTTCTGAGAGTACCAAAATCGCCGCGATCATTGCTATTTTTTGATTCACCAGAATGTGCGGGCGATCTAAAATGACTCTTATCACGTCCAAATAAGGTCGATAGGTCCTGAATGACAGGGATCACCACCATCACCGGAATGACAGGGATCACCACCATCACCGGAATGACAGGGATCACCACCATCACCGGAATGACAGGGATCACCACCATCACCGGAATGACAGGGATCACCACCATCACCGGAATAACTGGGATCACCGCGATCACTGCTATTCCTTGATTCACCGGAATGTGTGGGCGATCTAAAATGACTCGTATCACGTCCAAATAAGGTCGATAGGTCCAAAATGACAGGGATCACCGCAATCACCGCTATGACACGAATGACCGCGATAACGTGAATGTCGGGGATGTTTGTTATTCGAGAGCTAGGGAGAGGGTATATAAGGAAAGGAGAGGGGCTTGTCGGGCCCTTTTGTGGTGAGACCTCTCGCGAGAAGGTACTGACACACTTAGCTCTGCCCCGATCCTCGTCCAATATATTTGTTTGATTAATTACGCAGAAACTCTGCCCGACTGAATATATAATTCAATAAAGTTGGTAGAGTTTTAGATAGTTTCAATTTGTGTTGTGAAATTATCTCAGCTCATCTTGGCGTCAGGGACAATTCCATGTTATATTGGTCGTGTCTGGCGTTAAGTTTTTGAGCGTATTCAAGTGTTTCTAAGTGTAATAGTAGATTGTAAAGTAAACTTAAATTAAATATTGGACTATGGTGTTTTACCTCATCATGGTGTGAGGAATGGTCAGCCCCGGGACCTAACTACGTGACCACATTAGGGGCTGGTCATCTCCGTCTTTCCCGATAGTTAGGACTTGGAATTTTGTGACGCTCCAAGGTTGATTTTACCCCTTAAATGTGGGATCAATAAGTCACCTGGGTGCATGGTTTTTGGAATACGGTCATCGGAGGCTCTCTAGGTCTTTGCAAACGCAAAGTTGCTCCTTGGCAGAACCGTTGCATCTGTAAGTACGCCGATGACCGGACCTCAGACTCCATGTAAACTGTCTTGTACGTTAGGTGGATGTTCCGTTTCAGTCCCCAGGGGTGGATCCTTGTGTTAAAGGTACGCCCTAGGCTTCGGCCTGTTGAAACAGACTCCCGTAGGGTTGATAGGTAGTGGACTTCAGGATAGTTGGACTAGTCACCCATGTAGGCTTCAGCTAGTTTAGAAGAGTTTTGCACATTGGATAACCTATCTTCCAATAAACTCTGTGTCAGGTGGGGGTTAGAGTGCTTAGTTAAATATAGGACCCGCGAGTCCTTAGTTCAACTTTGGTGCAGCTTTAGAATAGATTTAGGGAATCAAAGGTGTAGGAAATAGGGAGATCTCGTCGATCTAATATTTTCAAAGTATGAGAAATTATCAGATCAGCGAGACATAGGGCCAATTAGTAGGGATTTTACCTTTTCAGCTTGTTCCGGTAATAACTCCATTGGAGTCGGATCCAGTCAAATAAGGTGTTCAAAGTAGATTATTGAATGATCTTGTTGGGTTTCAAAGTTTTAACTCATAATATTTCACATTATTGAATAATTGGTAATTTAAAGTCAATTGGATTATCTCTAGTGGAGTCTCTTGGATATAAAGGTAGAACTACCTAACAAGTGACTGACACTAATTTATCTTATAAATAAGTAAAAGATTCTGACTAAATGGGTATTATCCTATAAATAAAGTCAATGGAATTTTAGACCCTCTCTTTCAATTAGAGTCTATGGAGAAAGCTCTCACCTTTAATCAAAGTCAAATGTCAACTGACAGCCCACCTAATATTGGTCATTCATTAGTCTACGGTTTCAGGTTTTGGTAAAGCCTGATTCTGTTTTGTTTCTTATAATAATTAAGGAAATACTCGCGTTGCAAAGTAGTAATTTGTGATGGAATGTGGTTCAGTTTAGGTACTGGTGAATTGGACTGGTGTTACTAATCGAATCATGACAGACTGAAAATTTAGTCATTGAAAACCTGATAATAATTCAGTTGGCGAAAGAAGCCTGATTTTCTGTAAATACGTCTATTGAGCCTAGCAAATAGTAATGCAAAGCATAGTCATTACATCTCTACTGAACCTGGGAGATATGACAACCTTCGACATAGATTTTATTTACTAGAAAATTGTACATAAAGTTGTATGTTCAAACTTGTTGACGAAGTCTGTCTAAGAATTCTTTAGTCGATGCTAGACTTGGAAGCAGTACCTAGAATGACTTTTAATTCACATATATTTAAAACAAATACATCTTACCTCACATAACTGAATAGTATGTAGGTACTATAATTCAAGGAAGATGTCATCTGGAGGCGTCGTAGCTGTCTAAAGGATAATATTTCTATTTATTTACATATAGGGTTCTCATTACCCTAGCTAAGGAAACCACTTAGCATATATTCGCTAAAGTAGGATAGTTTTAAGTTTAGGAATACTTTATTTATTGATATACATATCTATTTGTACCTATAGAGGATCCGTAGGATTTTACAGTAGTGAAGTCCTGTGGAACCTCGCAAGAAAACAACTGTCTGACTCCACACCAGACAGATTAGCACAGGGATCAAAGACAATCCGATATGACTGACTTCACACACATAGTTTAGGTAGAGACCTCTCGTCCCTTTAATTATAATAGTTCTTCCCCTGAAATGTGGTAGAGTGGTGCCCAGTCAAATAGGAATGAGCCACATAGTTCCAGGCGGAGTGCGGGGCCTGTGACCTAGCTACAAAGCTAGCCACTTGATTTCAGGGAATTATATATATAAAAGTCAATTCCCAAAAGTTCTAAATAAAATTACACTGTATATCTTTAGGATGAAATCTGTTTCTATACTGTCGTAATAGTTACACTAAAATACTCACAATAAACTATACTTACTCTGATTTCAAAATAATATAGAATTTATTTACTTCTTAGCTTATCTATTATCATCAGAATACACATTTATTTATGTATTATGAAAACAAGTTTGAATGTCTTCAGAATAGGTTAAAATATAGTAGCTCTATTGTCTAGGTATCAATACTTAGGTTGATTACAGGTTAGGTAGATGAATAACTTTGTATCGTAGAATTAGGTAACTCTAAGCTAGGAAACACCCAGCCTCTTTTCCAGGGTTACAGCGAGCACAACGAAGGGTTCCTAACTAAACGATCACTTGGCCATATCAATTATCAATATATCTTTAAACTTCTACATTTCATTCTTAGGTATCATCTCTAAATGTATTATCTAATATCGTCATCTAGGTCATTTAGGTTATTAGTTAGTAAGTTATTATGTAAGTTAGGGTTTCTTATTAAGGTTACAAGAGTTGAAGGGTTGGCGAGTCACAATACCTATCAAAGAGATGGTAGAACATACTGTTTTAAGCTTAAATATGTTACTATATCAGAGCAAATAGGTACCTACCTAATACCTATGTAGGTACTCTACCTACTACAAGAAGAAAACGTAGCCTCTCTTATCAAAGACGAGACTCACTGGCTTGATGCGTCACCTTAGTTAAGTTAGTTAGTTACCAGCCTTACCTACTACCTCCAGATAGCTTAGGTCGAAAAGTACCGATCTAAAGACGGAAAGTAGGCAATGGATTAGACTTCAGGGACTTGTCTTGTATAGGGTCCGATTATTTGTCCTTTATAAAACTACTATTTATATAGATACAAGTATACAACCTAAACATATAGGTACAACGACTATTAGAAGCCTTCGGGCAGTTATCTGAAATAGCCACTGTATCGGTCTTACTTTCAGAGCTCTACAGCTCTCAGGCACAGAAAACACATGTTCACAGATACACTATATTTCACTAAATCTGTTGTATCCTGTGATCTATCCTTGAGGTTACTCGGAGAACTTGAAAATTTAGAGAGCATCAAGATAAATAATCTGAATTTTACGTCGTCATTTACTCAGCAAGGCCCAGGCTCAGCGATGCTCAGGGAGGCTTTGTTCAGCAGTGGACGTTTACAGGCTGATGATTTGTGTGTGATGTGATTTACTCAGCGTCAGCTGCAACGATCAGCAAGGAGAGCCCGTCAAGGACCAGAGCAGTACAACAGTAGGGGAGGCCGGGGTTCGACGTTCCGATTTTGGAGTCGGAGGCAATATAAATGTAATAGAAATGTTTAAAATCAACGATTCCTATATAAAATGGTGCATAATTTATCCTTGTTTCAAATTGTAAACTTAAGTTCTTTGAAATAAGCATATATTATTGCTCAGGATATTTTTTCTGTAAAAAGTCGACAAGGAACAACTCGCCCCACAAAGGGGCTGGTTGTTCCTCAGCTGAGGTAAGTTGTTCCGCTTATGAACTCCAGTCCCTAATAATGTAGTATTA
The DNA here is from genome assembly GCA_914767915.1 of Agriopis aurantiaria. Classification (NCBI taxonomy): domain Eukaryota; kingdom Metazoa; phylum Arthropoda; class Insecta; order Lepidoptera; family Geometridae; genus Agriopis; species Agriopis aurantiaria. Next base: position 3,589,067 of record OU611988.1, read on the forward strand.
GTTGGAAAGGTATTATATAAAATAAATTAGGTATATGTAATTGAATATTTATTAGTTTATTTAGAAAAGTACAAAATCTTAATGTTTTTTACAAACTTTTCAACAAAATTAAAAAATGTAATGAACATAACTGCAAACATAAAATAATAACAAGCATTAACTACCAGTTAATGGTGTAGTACAACCTAATTAATAGATTTAAGAATAATAAACATTTTTAATATTACTCAATCAACTTTGACAAACGTTTGCTTGTCAAAAAAAAAAAAAAAATATTTCTTTTAATGAAAACACAAAAAATAACAAATTTTAACATTTCGTGTTATAGTTTCTTAATTCAGTCTTATAGCAATGACTTTACTGAGATCAATAATCTAAACTTATAACCTACTCTGTAAAAACAGATTCATTTCAGTAACTTAAAAAACAAATTATTCAGAGTCGTCGTCAGAATTACAATTTTGACAAACATAAGAATGAACATCTTCAGATTTCAGGCATTTCGAATGAGCCCAATTCTTACACATGACGCATTCAATCCGTTGTTCACCTGGTCGTGAGTTGGAATATAAATCGCAACATATTAGACAATACCATTCCATGGTCTCTTATTTACGTGTTCGTTACGGGGCAGGTTGTTCCGCGGAACAACTAGCCCCCCACCAGAGGAACTTGGAACCCCAAATTCCATTTTCTAAAGTAACATCCAATTATGATAGAATACGTTTGAAAAAGCCAAAAACGATATTAAAAAGTTAATCACTGTAGTTTGCTCGACAGATAATAGCAAGTAACACACAAATAGCTAGAAAATTGATTGAAATAGACCAATAAGTATGATGACGAAAAAATTTACTTACGTGATGTTTGAGTGTCACCAATCGACTACCACGCAAACACGCGGGCAGACCGTCGCTAAAATGACTGACGCAATGGCGCGATGATATGACGTTTCGCGATGTACTTCACACTTATTGCTATCTCTTTTCTTCGCGGAGCTATTTCAATCGGAACAACCTGCCCCCGGCACTTTGAACCCCGGCCTCCCCTACATTAGGGAACTTGAACAGTAGGGTCATTTATTTGTACGGCCATGGAGCACTAGGGCGGCTGCTGTGGTTAAATGGTCAGTGTTATTTTCCAAATCACTTCCTTTTCACAATTAGGTACCACCAAAGATCTAAGTATTATGAACGTACCCTATTGTATGTAGTAGTCTCTCTTATTTTTCTGTTATCATGCATATAATTATGAGATCGAGTTCTTATTTTGAAACGCTTGATTTGGGTGCAACCCATCCGCCGTCTAGTTATATTTTTCCTATGGTCTAGGGTAGTGCCTCAAAGATACTTTTTAAACTTTCAAAATGTTAACTGACCATAGCTCATTACCAGCTACGTGTCTGCGCGGCGGCGTATAGTTAAGTACTCGGCGACACCGCCGACACCCCTAAAGTATGAGAGCACACTGTGAGTACCCTTTACATAACTAAAATGCTATTAAGATAGATTACATAGCATAGTTAGCTTAATTTACGAACGTCTATGTTAACATGTCAATAATGGAAATTCTCAAGCGCGAAACCAAGAAAAAGCCTATTTAACACACGCTCAATTGACGTTTTGAAGTAAGATATCTACCCTATATTGAAGTTGACGTGTCAATTGGCAGACCACATCGCTCAAATAACCGATAACCGACAGTTTTTTGAGTGGAACCCACGAATCGGATCGAAGTGGCAGCGTAAGTAGGCCTCCCAGCGCCCTGGGCGAGACTTCTACGGCGCAGGATTTTCTGATATCAGTTCTGAATGCAAGATACACTACACGCGAAGGAGGCACGACCCGTACGCCCGCCAGTGTACGGGAATCCCTCAAGACTCGTACACCCACCAGTGTACGGGAATCCCTCAAGACTCGTACACCCACTAGTGGTATGAAAAAGTGTTTAAAAACAGACTATGTCAAAGCAAAATACTACGTAGTATAAATATGAAATCTTTGTAAATACTCTATTGCAATAGAATGCCCTTAGATTGATGTCAAAGATCGCCAGTGTAGCCGCGAACTAATGTAGGCACCTACCTACGCAACGTGCTTGTCGACGTCATCGCCATCAGAATGTTGTTATAATAATGGGAATAACTTATTAGTAAGAACTCTATGTAGGCTTTCTGATCGAGTTAATAGTCCATAGTCCATCTATCATTATGAAATCCTAATGATAGACAGAGTGACAACATTTACACTGAGATGGCGGCTGTGGCGGCAAGAAGAAAGTATAAGGGAAATTATATTTTCTAGGGTTCCGTACCCAAAGGGTGTAAACGGGACCCTATCACTAAGCCTACGCTGTCTGTCTGTCCGTCCTAGATACTATCCGCCCGTCCGTCCGTCCGGCTGTATCTTTGGAACTGTAATAGAGGAAGTTGATTTTTTTACTGGATATATTTCTGATCTCCTGGTACTTTGTTGTAGAAATAGCAGTCAACAAATCATATTATTTTAGATTTTTTTTAATTTCATAACAAAATTATTGATTTTCAAATAAAAAAGTATGAAAGATTTTTGCACAAGACTGTAATTACTGGTAGTTGGAGCACGGGGACTTGTAATGTAGGTGGAGAACCTAGGTGGAGCACGGGTCCGACCCCAATAATAAAGTCACAAAGGTAAAACTAAAGGGCGGACCCCATACAAAAAAAAAACTAATATTTGTATTTTATCTAATGTAAAAGCGATAATACGTACCTACAAGCGTCAAACTTGGAATAATTGTAGTACCTATACACACTAACAACAAATAATGGCCATGGAATATCAACTATAAAGCGGTGTTGTTTTTTGGTCCCCACTCTAGCATTGTGACAGAAATGGGCAGGAGGGAATTAGATAATGCAGAGCCGATACACACTATGATAAAAACAAACAAATATTGGTAACGTTTTTTATTAAATTTATAAAAATACATGTCAACGAGTTTATCAATTTATGTAATAAAAATATATTTTAATAGTAAATGTAAAATCTGCAAGAATGTTCTGTAGGTAAGTAAAACCTTAAATTATTACACTGATAATTTCCAAACACGTAATACCGGTATCCAAAAATAAAACTACGCAATTGGCATGACGTCACAAAGCCGTCATCTAACAGTCTCGTTGGAATGGGAGGTTTTCTGACAGCTAGAGGAATAGAGTTCTGCATCCAACTATATATGGCGCTGAGGAGACATGATTCTCATTACTATAACTTTGTCAAATATAGGTGATAATTTTGACAGCTCACAGTAAGGATGAGGTAGCTATTCGATCATCGGATAATAGAACTTGATCTCGATCTTGAATCGATTATTGCATGATTATGCTGTATGGTCAGATTATAAGACAAAATAAATTATATTTTTTCATATTAATATAAATTATTATAATTATATTAATATGACTACGAAAGCCCTCCAACAACGACGATTTCGACGTTCCTCGTATTTTTATTCGATTAGTCAGCCTATCCAGCGTGGAATACGCGCGAGTCGAAATTGTTGAGAGGGTGAAATTAGAATTTTACTAGTTTGATTTATTTTATTTCAAAACCGAATTTCGAGTCTTTGGTTGTTCATTATGCGTGGCACTTCACTACCGCGGTACCCATCAATGAAGTACGACATTATTTGTAGTACATTTTACCGGAAAAAATACGAAACTTTATGGGCGTGACCTGTCAAAATTATCACCCTATATTTGACAAAGCATAACTACGATTCCACAAAATACTATACTGTCATAGGCTAATTCTCCCTCTACGTATACTGTGAAATAAAATAACACAAAAACAAGCAAGACAGACAGTGTCAGACAGACAGATAGATATTATCTGTCTATGAGAATAAGCAAGTTTTTTTATTGACCTTTCTTCGTCTGTGGTTTTGCAAAATCTTCAGATCCATGTCTCGTCAACGCCATCTATAGCATTTTTGTTAACTTAATATTTAAAATTGCCTTTCGGAAAACCTTCCATTACGTTCGCAAATCGCCGATGTGCTAAGGCCTTTATTAGCAAAGGATCCTTACCAACATGTGGTCTTGGATTTATAATATTAACTGTACCCTTAGTACAAGTTTTGATAGTATTCGAAAACTTTTTTCGTTTACGTATTGTTCCATACTTTTTAGTAAAGCGCCTCCAGCGGAAACGCGGAGGAACTAAAATCGGTAGTAATCGGCGATATAGATTGCTTCACTCTAATACGAAAAAAGTTTATGAATACATTTCGGCCCAGCAATGTATCTAACAATACGAAAACGTAAAAAGTTTTCGAATACTATCAAAACTTGTACTAAGGGTACTGGTAAACTAAATTTCAAATGGTACTGTGTACAGTTTTAATTACTGTGAACTATCTACATTTATCACATAATTATAATACATACAACATTATTGCCTTAAATTGATTTATATCACAATGATTATTAAAATAGTATTTATTTATTAAGTGCAATAATAACGTTTGCAAAACAAGATAGCAACCAATGAAGTCCGTTGGCCGCATCTGACGGACGCGACCAGACTTCAACGTGGTAGCTTTACAGTCTGTGGACGTGCCCGATGTGTACGCAGTCGTTCGGAAGGCATATCGGCATCGATGTAGAATGTACAGATGTAGCGAGGCATCCAAACACAGGCAAGAAAAATGGCACGAGTATACTATCGTAGCTACATATTAAGATACTAGCTGACCTGACAGACGTTGTCCTGTCTTAGAAATGCCAAAAAGGCAGTCAAAATTTTAAATCTTTATTTTTTTACACCTTGGGTTACATTATTGGAGTTTTAGTAAAAATCCCTATTGTAAAAAAAAATTATAATATAGCCTATGTTACCCGGGGATAGTGTAGCTTTCCAACAGTGAAAGAATTTTTCAAATCGGTTCAATAGTTTCGGAGCCTATTCAATGCAAACAAACAAACAAACAATCAAATCTTTCCTCTTTATAATATTAGTATAGATATACAGAAATACAATACGTCAAGTATTATAATAATAATCAACCTTATTTCTGTCTATTATGGTTTAGTTTGGACTAACGCGTAATTGACATAGGACCTGCTGCTCCGCGATACTGACGAGAGCTTGTAAACTTTTATTAATGAAGACCACACATTTATTTGTGCTCTTAAATCTCTGGCCGTTTTAGGGCCGGTACCGTTGATCTTGGACATTCTACATCGATGTATATCGGCAAAAACATAGAGCAATTTTTTTAAATACCATAGATGGCAATCAAGCCGACGGCCGGCTCATGGAAAACGTAATGAATACGAATAAAAAGGTAGCGGAATTAAAATGTTATTATTAGAATTATCATGTTCCTACTGCTGGGAGACGGGCTTCTCTCAGAGAGGATGCCTAACCCACCATGCTGGCCCAGTGCATGTTGGTGAATGTCATATGTCTGAACTTTTGAGGTTCTTGGACATGCCGGATTCCTCACGAATGATAAAAATATCTATTTAGTATAATTATGGCGTTCTTTATACCATACATCATCTTAGAAAACATAATATTAAGTAAATACACGATGTAAGTACACCCAAAGTATTTATCACACACTTCAGACACGCTAGAATATAAATAAATATAGTACTGCTTGCTATTCACGAGGATAGTTTTGACTGTTAAGCAAAGGGACTACGCTTCGTGTATCTCTATCTCGCACACATATTGCGATCTTTATGAAGAAAAAAAAAATGAAATCTAAGCAGAAGGAATAACGAAATTAACATCACAAATTTCGAGTAAACTTTATTACAAATGTTCGGAAACATTTTAATTTTGATTCAAACAATTTCATATACTTCAAAATCAATCACTTATGTACCTACTTTTCTATTAAATTTTTATGTTTAAATCCTAATGAAAATTTTACTTATAAGTGTAGTGTTATTTTGTTTATTCGTTCTGCTTAGATTTCACAGTAGATTTAATAATTTGATGTATAAATATTTTAGCGAGTGTATTAGGAGAATAAATAATAAATAAATAAATATTCGGGACATTTTTGCACACACGGTCATCTGACCCCAAACTAAGCAAAGCTTGTGATATGGCTGCCAGAGACTGATATACATACATATATAGTTTTAAATACATACTTAAATAGATATTAACAACCAGATATAGAACAAACACAAATGTTCATCACATAAATGTTTGTCCTAGGTGGGAATCGAACCCACGAAGAGAAGGCACGAAGGTTTACACGGAACTAGAGCACAGAAGACATAAACTAGAAAGACTAGTTTGTTCACTTACTGGTTTACTATCCTGTCTTGAGGAACTAGCCTCGTGTATTTCAGGCGTAACTAGTTTATACAGTAAACTACATTATGACTAAATCTTTGGTGTTGATCTGTAACACACACTATAGAGGTATGATGACCTAGAATAGGCATGATTCCTAATGTTTAATTTATTACAAATAACCGGCTTGGCGATGAATATAAGTAAATACATTACACATACTGAAAAAATAATTTGAATTGGCTGATAAATCTCTGAGATATGAGTATTTAAAGTTTTAGGTGGGGATAGAGATGTTCTATCCCTTTCACGCAAAGCGTGTGTTAGTATAGCATTTGTATGGCGCTCCTGAGCCGTGACGTCACGGCTCAGTATAGTGCGCATGAAATTAAATTAAAATGCTTATATCTTATTTATTTTTGAACTAATTTTAATTTAGTTTTTGTTGATGTGCTCTATTTATGATCAGCTTTTTTATGAGGTAATAAAAAAATATTAGTCATCATGCCTATTGTTTTGTTATTTTTTAAGCAACAGTTGTTAAGTTTTAGCCATTCTTTTCTTACACATCGCAATAAAAAGAGACGCAAGTAATAAGAGGTTAGATTAGTTAAATAGAACGGTACAACAACTAGACGCCTTTCTCAGCGACCATAAACTATCCAGAGTTGTTGATGTGAAACATCTATTGGCACGCCTTGGCAGTAAAACCGACTCGTATGACGTGACGGCAAACATTATTACGCTCTCTTATGCAATCATGTTTAACATCTTCCGAGAGTCCCGTGACGGCCAACTTTTTTAAATCTCTACATAGTATAAATTATAGTTGCTTTCCGCGTCTGTCTGTCTGTAAGTATGTCTGTATGGCCGCTAACTCCTCCTAAACCACGCAACGGATTTTGATGCGGTTTTCACCATCATTTAGATAAATGTTCACGGAAGGTTTGTTTTTTAGGTTTATACCAGCGGTCTAACTAGCGGTTTAACTAGCGGTCCACCCCAGCTTCGCACGGGTATAGACTATAGCCTATGTCACCCGGGGATAGTGTAGCTTCCCAACAGTGAAAGAATTTTTAAAATCGGTCCAGTTCTTTTTGAGCCAATTCGTTACAAACATACTTACATACAAATCTTTCCTCTTTATAATATTAGTATAGACTAGCGACCCGCCCCGGCTTCGCACGTAAATAACACCCGTGCGAAGCCAGGCGGGCGGGTCGCTAGTTGTTTATTAGACATTAAAATATTGCCTGTCATATTAAAAACAGGCTTAGTAAAGTTAATATAAAGGCAAGCCCTAGGTATATGGAAACGTATGTAAATAACTAGATATATATATATATATATATATACATAATATATATAATGATAATACACCAAATAAACGTTTGAATGTGAAAGTAAAAGTTAAAGCTAAATATTAACACAAATTCTGACATAGTTCGACCAAAATATGGTCTTATAGTGTTAACACACGTATGGATTTGTTTGACGGACCGCCGTCCAACCAACGGGAGAGAAAGAGTGAGAATATCATATTTCCCTCTCTTTCTCTCCCGTTGGTCAGACGGCGGTTCAGGTCAACCAAATCCATACGTGTGTTAACACTATTAATACACTAGCAATATCATTCTATAGTTTTTAACAAACTACTATAAAATAAAGTCTATAATTTTAGATACCATTTTTTGAAATCTTTATACATAACATGCCAACTGTTATACAGCAAAAATATTACGAACATAACCTTAATATAATGATTTAAGTCACATTTTTGATTGTGTTGTGGCGTGCAATGTTACAAGATTTTTTTTTCTACCATAAAAGTCTATTAAATTAGTATAATAATTACTATGCTCGGTCCAGGCATTTATTTACTCTGACAGCTGTTTAAACATTGTAAAGAAAAAACGAATTAAAAACGTAATCTATTAATATTTTAATGAAGTACATCGGGTACCTGCTACAGTCTTACGTTTAAAAAACCAAGAGAAAGTGAACAGAATTCGTGGTTTTCAATGTTTTTTTCATTAATATTATTGCAACTATCAGTACAAATAAATGCTTGGATCGGTCCAGTTGTAATGTAAACATTTAAAATAATTATTTTGGTGATTAGATAATTTTGGAGCTGTCTAAGTTTCAGTATGGAGACTAGTGTTAACATAAACAAAAAAACTTAGTAAAAAGTTGAAATGTATGTTAGGCAAATTAAGCTATAGATAATGTAAAAAAAGTGTTACATACAGTTTTTAGGGTTCCGTACCCAAGGGTAAAAACGGGACCCTATTACTAAGCCTACGATGTATGTCTGTCCGTCTGTCCTTCCTTTAAATGGCTAGATAGCTAGATGAAATTTTCACAGAATATGTAATGTTACGGCGGATTAGCTAAGTAATTATAATAAAAAAGTAAAAACGAAAGGGGGGGGGGGGGGGGTTGGGTACATTTTGTCGAGTGTGAATGGCCGTTTTCTATGAAACAGCTGATATTTTTTCGCGATTTCGGCGTTGCTCCCATAGTAAAAGTTGTTCATAATGATGTGTACTATGGAACCCTTTCGGCTTAGTACACTCTTTCCGCGTAACCTAGTATACATTTCACTTCGTCTGACGAAGTTTTCATGCCCCGTCTACCCTGTTACGTAAAATATTTCCATCCAATGGTTGCCTGGAAGAGATCGCTTTTAGCGATAATGCCGCCGCTTGTGGCACTAGCTCGTAAGTGTTTTCTATCCGTTTGTGTTTTTTATTTCTGGTGTACACAAAAAAGTGTATCTATCTATCTAACATGTGTTCAATTAGTGAAAGTTTAAAATTACATTAATATATACAAAATATCAGTCTGTCCGTATGTTTTGTAAAGAAAGACGGCATTTTAATTATCTCGTATTTTAATTAGGATATGTTTTTTCGTTTTGGAGCCAATGTAAAATGTCACGCGCAAATAAAAAACACGGTTTGTCACGTCATTATTTTCTTATTATATACCGTCTCTCGCTACAAATAATGAAATCGTCCGCGTATTATTGCTACAATCAGCTTTTCCTAAGCAGTCAAATTATGTACTTAATTAAACAAAAATGACTGACTGACAGACAACACATACGTCGTCTAGGCTACAAGGTGGGGCAGCGAGATGTTGACCAATAAAACGGCATGAAATTGACATGACGTCATGAAGCGGTCTATTTTACGCGTTCCTATTGGTCAACATTCGCTGCTCTACTCCGATTTGTTGAAGTGACGGTTGGTCCGATAATAAAAGTTGTTCATAATGATGCGTTATTTTTGACCCCTTTCGACTTAGTCAACCCTATCCGCGTAACCTTGTAATAACTATCACAACTAAGACCAACCCGCCTTCATAAGACAATACAAACGTCGTCAGTCTGTCATTGTCATATAATTAGTATAAAAAGACGATGATATCAATTCTGTGCACTATTTTTTAATTTTAATAAGCTTAAGCTCATTGACATCCCTTCTTCGCGATATGGTTAGTTAAAGCTGTCAGATTTGTTAAGTTTAACCCCTAATTCACAAAGTCTATAATATTTTTTCTTTCTCGGTACATAATGTTTATATTTAATTCTTTAGTCATCATAATCAGCCTTTTAACAGTCCACTGCTGGACTTTTAACCTACCCCTGAAAGGGTGGTTGGGCCATATCCACCACGCTGGCCCAGTTGCGGGTTGGTTCACATACGCCATTGAATTTCTTCTCCGTACGTATGCAGGTTTCCTCACGATGTTTTCCTTCACCGAAAAGCCAGTGGTATAATTCTTTAGTAATAATAATAATTTATTTTCAAAATTACAAGCATTAAGGTGTAAGCGCGCGCTATATTTCATGTACTATAATCCTGTTTGGACCACAAGATACAGGCTTAGCCTGGTTTGAGGCACTCAGGCAATTGCTTTATTGTATCTTTGCCATTATGTGAAATATTTTTTAATTTTTTTTATTAATATTGCCTTGAAAGTATTTTGTCAACTTCTTAACGAGAATTGTCACGGGCGAAGTCGAAATAAAGAACAGTTTGACTAAAGCTAAAAAACATTTCTGAATAAAACCATTAAAAAATAGTGCACAGAGTAGACAGATAGATACTGAAGGATTTAGATGGATTTAAACTTACTTACTAAATATATAGCTGTCTTTTTTTTGCAGTCATTTACAAGGGGACTGCAACACGTCAACTAAAGCCATCAGAATTCTTCGTAAGTGGTCAGTTGGAATCCTGGTCAGTCGTTTCTTCTATGATGGGAGTGGTGTCGGGGGATCTGAGTAGTAGTTTCATTAGAATTACTACTCCCCATATTAGGAGACCTACTCCGATAGCCTGCGAAAAAAAAGATTTTATTGTTGGATAAAAAAATTGTAAACAAAATAACACTGATATGTTAAAGATTTAAAGATTGATATAGTACACAGGATAGTGGATACATTATTGAGCCTTTTGGGGTCGAAACCATGGGGCCGTGGGGATCGGGAGCCAATTTTTTTTTCAATGATTTGTCTTCGCGTCTGGTCGATGCAACTCGTGACCAAAATGCCGGCCTCTACTTTGCTCAAAGGGTCAGCATCGCCATACAACGTGGTAATGGGGCCAGCATTTTGGGAACAATTCCCACTGGTAACGGTTTAGTAGAATAATATGTAGTTAGGTTTTAATTTGTTGTTTTTTATTTGAATTTTCCACGTGTCGTTTAAAAACTTGTTTAAATCAAAACGAAATTTTTATAAACTACGTGTATTATGACAATTATGCGCTGTGGAGCGATGATAGTGGTCGAGCAGTAGTATGTGCGCTGCACAATCTGACGGCACCCGGTTCAATCCTTGGCGCTGCACCAATTACTTTAAATGAATTATGTGCAGTTTTCAAAAAAGGTACAGGAATACATCATGAGGAAACAGGTATGTCCATGAAGTTTAGCCATATGTCATTAATGCACTGGGCCAGCATGGTGGATTAGGGCTCATGCCTCTGAGAGCAGGTCTGTATCCCAGTGTGAACATGATAGAAAGACGATGATGGATAACACATGAATAAAAGGTTAACTCAGAAATGATGGAAAAACGTACGTATGAAGTATCGAAATGACCACAATTAAGTTGAAAAAAAGATGCCAGAGTTTCTTTAAAATCATAAAATGGTTACAGAATAAATTCAGATTCAGATCATAAAATAAGTACATACAAACAAACAAAACGTTATAGAACAAAACTAAATATTTTTCTCGCTTTATTGTAAACTAGCTTTTGGCCGCCACTTCAATGACTTCGCGAGCAAAAGATGTAGTATTATATCACACAGGTATAGTGTAGGTTTCGACCAGTGAAAGAATTATCAGAATCGGTTCAGTAGCTCCAGAGATTACCTCATACAAACACACAAGTCACAAACTTTACCTCTTTATAATATCAGTGTAGATACAAAGTATACTCACAGTGAGTGCGTAGAACGCGTACGGAGTCCAGTACCTGATGCGCAGCGCCTGGCGCGCCATGGCGGCGTACTCCGGCGTGGTGCGCACTTCCTGTCGGAACCAGAACATCGGCACCAACACGTCTGGGTCCGAAAGCTGGTTGTTTATGCTGGAATATAAGTACTTTTTTATGCCATAGGTGGCAAACAAGCAGTCGGGCTGCCTGATGGTAAGCAGTCACCGTCGCCTATGGATACTTGTAACACCAGAGGCATCACAAATACGTTGCCGACCCTTTAGGACTCGATTAACTCGCCTTTTGAAGAACCCCATGTTGTAGCTTCTCGGAAACACCGTGGAAGGCTCATTCCACATTGTTTAGGAGCCTCCAATATATGTTAGAATACTCGGAACTGGACTCCACACATTTGTGCCATATTCCATAGTCTGTCCCACAATATTTTTTTATTGAATAACGTATGACCGCCACCTCTCCTGGTATTAAGTGATGATGCAGTCTACGATGGAGCACGCTGGCCTAAACCGATACACTCGCATTTGAAGACACCCAGATTGTAACTATCGGGGAATCAGACAGCGCATTCTACTTCAAGCGATTAGCACAATTACAGTGGAATCAAAGCGCTTCGAGTAATTGATTGAATCAGGCGTTACTTTGTGGAATTTCGCCATCAACAATGTTTATTATACGCGAATCTTTGGTGTATTTTTAGTATTTCTGTACAATACAATAACTCTTTATTAAAATACCACAAAACATGGAAATATACTCATATATACAGGGTGTAAGGGGAACACTCTCGAAGCCAAAAGAAGGTAATTGTACTCATCATTATGAACAACTTTTACTATGAGACCAACCAGGTAATCGCGAAAAAAATATCAGCTGTTCTATAGAAAACGGTCATTGACACTCGACAAAATGTATGGAACAGCAGATTTTTTTTCGCGAGTTCAGTGTTGGTCCCATAGTAAAAGTTGTTCATAATGATGAGTACAATTACCTTCTTTTGGCTTCGAGAGTGTTCCCCTTACACCCTGTATATACTTATATGTATAATATACTCTGTATATTTTTGAAGAGAGTGACTAGAGATTCCTATAACAAATAGCTTAGAGAAATTAATTTACCAAAGAATCGACAAAAGCCCTAAAAATAGGGGGTTCCGGAACTCACTGCGACCTCGGTCACTGGAAGTGCCGGGGGCCTGATCCACTATAGCTAGTGTTGTTATGTTATTTGAGGGTACTCACGTCATCCCGCCGACGTGTCTCACGAGCAGGTTGATCTGCAGTTGCGCGGCCACTGACAGCGGCATGCCGGTGAACATCTCTAGCGCCAGGTGGAAGTTCATGTCCCTGGAACGTACGTACATCAACCATTATAAACTATATGGGGAAGACAACGTGAAAACTGATTAGATCTACGTTTTTCGTAACGATGGTGACGGTTTCATCATCATCATCATCATTTCAGCCATAGGCCTCCCCATCGATCTCCAAAAGGGCCGATTGGTAGCGGCCTACATCCAGCGTTTCCCTGCTTTTAGGCTGTCTGTCCAACCAGTGGGTGGACGTTATACGCTGCGCGGTAATGGTTTAATGTTGATAAATAAATAATAATAATTACACAGTGGAAATAATCGAGAATACCATTTTACTCATCATTATCAACAACTTTTATGGGCCAGCCCTAAAATCGCGAAAAAAATTGCTGGTTCATTGAAAATGTTCATTGGCCTCGACGAAATTTATGGAACAACTGATATTTATTTCGCGATTTCCGTGTTGGTCCCATAGTAAAAGTTGTTTATAATGATGAGTAAAATTGTATTCTCGACTATTTCCACTGTGTAACCAATCACCCAGTATACAGTAGACCACGGGGTTAGACAAGACCCACTTTCTGTTAACATTAACGCCCGCGGAAAGATGAAATTGTATGACAAATTAAATGACATTGACATTAGCTTGAGAGATGTTATCTCAAGCTAATGTCATTTTCCCCAGGGGCCTTACGGCCAACTGCTAACGCGGTATCAAACTAACGTTAAATCCACCCAGTTGGAAAATCACGCGACCGCAAACCGTATCTGGGCGCGTTATAAGATTCACGTTCGCGTGATTTTCCAACTGAGCAGATTTAACGTTAGTTTGATACCGCGTTAACAGTTGGCTGTAAGGCCCTAGCACTACGCTGAGTTGGCACCGGCTTTTGACAGAAACTTTATTTTGTTGTTTTTAACTCGTAATGACTATGTATGTATCTTTTGTTTCTGTCATAAATCATCGCTTAAAATCAGGCAAGTAAGCGGTCAAATATATGTACTATATGTCTAAACGCAGACCCACTCGTACGCTATTTAGTATTCCTCCCTCAAATAACAATGTTGGGCGCAACAACCCGCTCCATCGTATGTGTTAGTTATATAATGATTTATTATCCACTAACGTATGTGACGAACTCGATATTTTTCATATGAATTTGTTTAATTAAAAAAAATACTTAGTACAAATATTTAAGTAGTTGACGTTGTATTGTAAAAACAAAATTTATTAACAATGCTGTGTACAATGTTTGGATTAGCAAATTTTTTATGTTTTTTTCTCTACCTACTCGTTTATAAGTTTATAAGCATAGTTTGCTGATTATTTTTGTACCTAACTATATAAAAATAAAATATAAAAAAAACGTTGTTTTCTTTCTTTCTGTACAGATATAGTAGATGAGAGGTGCTCACTCTGTAGGGTTCAACCCGTCGATCTTGCTCGGGTAGTAGGGATCCGAGTGCAGGAAGTGTGGTAAGGAGACGAAGGCCGGCGCGCCGAACCGACACGCAGACACGTTCAGTGCGCCTGACGGGAGGCAGTTGTGGTCTCGCTCTTCCTCGCAGTAGCACGCCTGGAGATTTATACACAACGATACAGTTACCTGTTTACTGAAGGTGATCACTCACAGACTTTACGATGCTGTTATTTGGGATGTTGATTATAGTAGTTTAGTAAGGTTTAGTAATGGAAACTGACGTGGTTTTCACACATTTTATTTATATGATTATTTACGGGATGTTTACCGTGGTAAGGTTGTGGAATGAGTTCCCGATATTTCGGCGCAGTTACATGCACCATGTTCACGGGAAGACTGAAGAATGCGGGTGGTTGGTCGAACAGTTAAATTAAAGTCCACAATCTTACCACGGTAAATATCCCGTAAATAATCATATAACTTTATTTTATTTATATTACAAGGGAATTACTCTCGTAAGATAGATTAAGCCGGTCACTCTGACTATAGTCGGAGTAACCGGCTTAATCTATCTTACGAGTACATCAACATTATGAGTAATTCCCGTGTTATATAAATAAAAAGGTTTAACAATGTTTACGTCGCAACAATAAAAACGACCAATTGCGAGTTGGGCTCGCATACTGAGGGTTCCGTACCACCACATAAATTGTTAACAACACAACAATGGAACGCCTTGTCCCTGTCTGTGTTTCCGCAGCATTGCAATCTTGGGAGTGTTCAGGTCTAGGGTTAATAGGTTATTACTAGGCATACGTGCTCCATCTTCGACCGCATCGTCGCTTTCCGTCAGGCGACATTACGGACAAACGTTAGCCTAGTCCAATGTAAAAAAACTACTACTAAAGTAGTAAAAAGTAGTGCAAAGTTAAGCAACGTCGACCGCGGTCGGTACTTGAATGGGTGACCTGATGCCTTATTATGGATGATTCGGATCGGGATCGCGAGCGCGTGCCATCTCACTCGCGCACGTGGTGCGAGTAAATAGATGCGAACGGGACGGCATGCAATTTCGATCCCGATCAAACTTCTATAATAAGGCCGCTGGGCGTGATGTTGTCATTTTGCACTACATTTTGTAAGTACTTTAGTTAGTAGCAAAGATTAAATGTTAGTAGTTAAAAATTTACGGAACCCTCAGTGCGCAAGTCCGACTCGCACTTTGCCTATTTTTTTATTTCTACTAAGCAAATTTTTGTCTTTTAAATGTTGTTAATGTGCGAAAGAGCTAGCTGGCCGGTAAGCGCGGCCTAAAACATTGTTATGATTATCAAAACTCACCAGTTCCGGGACGGTGTATCCGTTGTCGAAGACAGAAGCATCGGCTGAGTACTGCACTCCCTTTACTCCTTCCACCTCCACCTCCTTATCTATCGGCAGCACCATGTATCTGTGAATGAACATCAATGAAACATGATAGATTTTCAAACACATGTGTTTGGTTGGGCTAGTAATCCCAAGTATTTTTCCTACATAAATTTAGATACAATATACATTTTACAAACACCGTCAACCCTATGTCGTATCAAAGTTATAGATGTTAAACCGTTACACAAAATGTCAATATGGGCCCTGTGCTGTTTAGATTTTTTTATCGCATATATCTCCAATAGGGCCGGTTGCCTAAAGACAAGGGTCTTTGACCAGTGTGTGTTGCCAGTGATGACATATGGTACTGAGACGTGGTCCTTAACTGTTGGCCTTTCGGAAAAACTCAGTCACACAGCGGGCAATGGAGAGAGCTATGCTCGGAGTTTCTTTGCGCGATAGAATCCGAAACGTGGATATTCGCCAAAGAACCAAAGTCACCGACACAGCTGTTAAAATTTGCAAGTTGAAGTGGCAATAGGCAGGCCACATCGCTCGGAGAACCGAAAACCGATGGGGAAGAAAGCTTCTTGAGTGGAGACCACGAACCGGAAGACGCAGCGTAGTAGGCCTCCCACTAGATGGGCCGACGACATAGTAAGAGTCGCTGGCATCCAGTGGATGCAAAAGGCAGGCTGTCGTTCAGTGTGGAGGTTAAAGGGGGAGGCCTATGTTCAGCAGTGGACGTCTTCTGGCTGATGATGATGATGAGGGCCGGTTGGAAGCGGCCTGCATCCAGCGTATCCTTGCGGTCTCTTTTGGGTCGTCTGTCCATCTTGTGGGTGGACGTCTTACGCTGCGCTTACCGGTCCGTGGTCTCCATTCGAGAACCTGTCGGCCCCATCGGCCAACTGTACTGCGCGCTATGTGCCTTGCCTACTGCCACTTCAACTTGCTAATCCGGTGGGTTATGTCGGTAACTTTCGTTCGTCAACGGATCTCCTCATTTCTGATTCGATTTCGTAGAGAAACCCAGAGCATAGTCCTCTCCATAGCTCGTTGTGCGACTTTGTGCTTACTTATAAGCCCCACCACCTAAACAGAATGGCTTAAAACAGGTAGCCGTTAGGCACCAACAGTGAGATAATAATTACATGCCTATTGTATTTTGCCACTACATCTACCTTGAGTATTTCACGGATTCGAACCAGTTCGAATTATGATCTAATTTAGGAATTTTAATATAATGAAGTAATAAACCTAGTATATTAATTAATGTCCAAGATAATATATCGTAGTATGCGCATCGATAATCCGTTCTAGTAAAGCCGATTAAATGATAATAGTGAAACAGCTTACAGTATGTACCTGAGGTGTCTGCTTGATAAGAAAACGTCAAAATTCAGTGTGACGACAAAGTTGGAACATTCTCTATATATCCTCTTATACCTATGTCGTACGATATTGATATTTTTATTCATAACTAGCGACCCGCCCGCCCGGCTTCACACGGGTGTAACTTACGTGCGAAACCAGGGCGGGGGCGCTTGTTACATATATAAACCTTCCGTAAAAAAATATCTAACTGATGGTGAAAACCGCATCAAAATCCGTTGCGTAGTTTTATAGATCTAGGCATACATAGGGACGGACAGACAGCGGGAAGCGACTTTGTTTTATACTATGTAGTGATTATAAAAAAACACATGTAAAGTCAATAAAATTAAATAAGCACATTAAAATAGGTCATGAATTCAATAAAACTATAATAATGTTATTTAAAAAAAAAACTACAATAAAAATATTAGGTAAGTACAATAGGTATAAAAACCCTATTAAAAACAAAATTTAAGTACCTACAGGCTTTTTTTTTTTTTTTTTTTTAATTTATTTACTTTACACAAATAATACAGTTTATAGCATATTGTTGCACCAAAAAACCACAGTTGGTTTGACATGGTGCTCACATTCACCGCGCACTTACAAAATAAAAATAAAAAATAGGAAGGTACATATCAAACTTTCATACATAATTATCTACTAAAATATTTATAGATCGAGGAAGCAGCTGCAGCTTAAGATGTTATTGCTCGATCTTACGAACGAACTCCTCGACGGTGTATGGCCATGTCGTAATTAAAAATAACTTCGCTTTGCGTATAAACATGGGCAAAGCATTAAATAATTGAGCACTAATCAAAAAAAGCATCTGCTTAGTCGTAGCATGAAGCTGATATCCGTTATCTTGCTTATCTTATTGTAAAAAGAAAGAGACACCACTAACGTGCATATATCTGGTGCGAAGATTGTCACGTTCGGTTGACCGAACTCGGGAGCCCACAGCTCCCCCGTGGACCCCTTCACCTCCCCGCATTCATCTCGGTAGAGAGTACGGTTGGAGAATCTCCACTTCTCAAGGTTGCCGAGTTGGCTGAACTCAGCGGCTCCGGTATTCATCAGGAACGACCCGTCGTATTCTATGGAGCCGTTACGCTGTAACAAGAGAAAAATACGCTTTGGGAAAAGTTGGTGAACGTTTCAAAGACTGCGTTTCAAATTGACACAACTATACCCCTGACTAAATAGTAATGGATTATACCAGTTCATCTTACTCGCGTCGTGCTCTTCATGTCTGAGGGTCGTGATCATCACCATCACCAGTCTCTCCTTAGTGATCTTATGCCATCTTCCTGTATACTCGGCAACATGCAGCGCATCGTATACTAATGTGCCTAAGGTGGTGCGAATCTGGCCGGACCAACGCATTGGGCTGACACCTCGAGATCGTTTGCCATTGACTTTGCCTGTGACTATAAGCTTTTCTAGATTGTCGTTGTCTTTCCTGGCAATATGACCGAAGTACTCCAAGATACGCTTGAGACAAATGGTAGATAATCTAGTTGAAATCTTCAGTTGTTTTAACATTGATGCGTTGGTCCGACCGTATGCCAGTTCAACTTAGCGCATTAGCAAGCTGAAGAGGCAGTAGGCCCGTCATATTTATAGCAGAACCGTTAACCGTCGGGTTCTAGAAAGGAGACCATACATTGGCAAACGTCAGACGCCCTGTGATGATAGAGACGATACACATAAGGTTATTGGTAGTTTGACTGGATGCGAATAACCCAAGGTTGGGCAGAGTGGCGTGCTTTGAGAAATGTGGTACATCAAAAGCTGTAGGTACTTAGTTATTTTAAGCAGATGCTCGCAGCGGAGGAAGAACTAATTGTAGCCCTTAAATACGCCCGAATCGTTCCATCCTACTAAATACATTTCAATGCAGGCCCCAGGCTCGAAATCTTAAGTGTTGTAGTACTTGTAGTAGCGTATCTCTGAAAAAATATTATGGATTTTTTTTTCGAGCAGTTCCAATTTTGCACACGTCTAGTGCTGATAATTTTGCAATATTCTTTGTCACTAGAAGTCAGATTAGATTTCTGCGTGATTTTATAATTCAAATTCACATTTTTCGGTTTAGTATAACAAGTATATCAATTCGAACTAATTAGGATGAATAATATTAGACTTTTTCCCCTAATTTACTAATTGGATGGCTGATAGCATATTATTACAATCGCATGATAATAATTACCTAGGGTTATATTACGCAGAGGGTGGCAGTTTCCTCATTTACACTCGCAATGCTCGCATTCATACATGCTTCTAATTATGATATGATAGCGCATACTGTTGCATTTAATGGTTTAAAAATTATTTTATCTTATTATTATTTTTCTTTTGGCTACTTATTGGCATAGTAATCAAAATTTTAAAATACTTCGAAATATTTTTAACTTAATTTTTTACTTAATTTTAAAATGTTATATTGCTGTTTTGGTATAATTCATTGATACATTAATAGGAGAAGCCATTGGCTCCCGTCACACAGTCTTTGACTAGTTCGGGAGCCTCTGGGATCATTACTATAGCTTACTATAAATTATGCCCGAATAAATGATTTGTATTTGTATATTTGTATTAATTAGACGCAAGTGGCTTTAAGCTATTAGTTATCATAATTAGCGTACTTATTTAAATCCCCGCAACTAAAATTGAGGCCCCAGTGACTCCACTTGAATGTTATCAGTACATTCCTCGTGATATTATTGTCAAGCACATAATTTGGAAGACACTAGTGTATGAACATCGTAAGTTAATACCCGCTATGGCCTGGCCCAGCACCCGCGCAGTACCTCGCGCCAATTAAAATTAATTAATATTCGTTATTTAATAATTCTGTATTTTTATTATAAACCCGTTACGTCCCGACACGTCAAGTGACACACGCCGTAAAGTAGCCTGTCTATTTTCTGCCGGATACATTTCGGCGTGTGCGCAAGAGCTTCATGACCTTATTCTTCCCCCTTTTACCACAGGACAACTAGAAGGGCTGCACACTACCCCTTTCTAGTGGAAATCTCAAAGATTCGTACTCAACGATTTGGGTCGTCGTTTATGATACGTACTGCCTAGGAATGGAACTCCCGTCCTGCCTTCCTCCTTGATCCCTGATAACTACAATCTAGGCATCTTCAAGGCTAGAGTAAATAGATTACTTCTAGATCAACGTGTTCCATCCTTGGCCACACCGTCGCTTACCATCAAGCAAGTTGGTGGCCAAACGTAGATCTATTGTAGGTCTTAGAATAACTACACAAAGAAACCAAGTACATTCGCAAAATTTAAGCCATTCAAATGGTGTCATATATGGCTCCAAAAATAACATAAATTAAAAATTTACAATGACAATTTGCGCGGTGAAATCGTACCACAACAAATCAGAAAAGCAGCATAAGAGTTATGGTGTGACATTCTACAGGTAATCCATTAATTTTCTTGCTTAAATCGTTTAAAATACCAATTGAAACGTAAGCTACAAAGCGAATTTGTAGCTTACGTTTTGAGAAGGCGTTGTTTGGAAACCTACCTTCCCTGAGTAGTTATTCTAAGATAGTAGGTATATTTAAAAAAAAAATTGTTTCGGCTCGCACTATTGGAAGCAGTGCACCATCTAGTTTTACGTAGTTCATGTCTTCTGTGTTGTTGTACTTATGATTTATATGGTGCCATCAACCATCATCGCTAAATACTTCCTGGTTCAAGTTTTAATGTGAAAGCAAAATGTTTCTCATTACTTCAACTCAGATTACGTAGGCAGATGTACTACGTTGTCTCTGACATTGACGAATGCCCTGTGCAGACGCAACCGTGAAATCTGTGACGTAACCTTAAATTGCGACAACGTTACTTATCTACCATTTGTTGTGAGCAATTTGTTATGTTTTTAAGCACTCTACCTATTCAGCTAAATAAATGCACTCTTTTGAATGGGATCACCTTTTAGACGCCTTGAAAGCGTACTAATTCGATTACGTTAGCTATCAATCGATTCAAAAGCGAATCGACTCTAAGAAATGTATGGAATAGCTGATATTTTTTTCGCTATTTGTAGGGTTGGTCCCATAGTAAAAGTTGTTCATAATGATAAGTACAATGACCTTATTTCGGCTTAGTACAGTATATATGCGTAACCCTGTAGAACATGCATAAAGTAGATAAATGTTACAATTAATTTAAACATTCCGGCGTGAGTTGCCGATGAACTTATACAATAGAGAAAGCAACGAGTATCGAACTAGAGAAGTAATGCAACTGCGTGACGTAATGTGGCAGTATAATTGGATAACCGCTATATCTACTTCCTTTATACATCGATGGCCGTGCTTGCAGTTAGTCTTGAGTTTTCCTACAGATGTTGATAAGAAAGAAAAAAAAAGAACTTAAAACATCTATCTATGTCTTACTCGGCAAAACCTATAAGTATTAGTTTACTTAAAATTTTGACTAATTCCCTATTGATTTACAGATATTGGTTTTTTATCAGATACTTTTTAGAGTGTGTATCGGATCTGCATGATCTAATTCCCTCCTGCCCATTTTTCTAGCGAACTGCTAGAGAGGACACGAAAAGGTGACACTGCTTCATGGTTGATAATCCGTAAACCCGTACGAAGCGCTTTGATTTCACGTTTATTGTGCTAACTGCTATCTGTGGAATGCGCTGCCTGAATACGTTCCCCGATAGTTACAATCTTGATGTCTTCAAGTCGCGAGTGAATTGGTTTCTTCTAGACAAGCGTGCTCCATGGTGGCGGTAAAATTATTTTATAAAACTTGCAATTCGGGTCTAGTACAAAATAACGAAAAAAAAAATGTCCTGAATTTACTTTATATTTAGACTAGCTGACCTGACAGACATTGTCCTGTCTTAGAACTGTCAAACATGCAAAGTCAAAATTGTAAATCTTGTTTTTTTACACCTTGGGTTTTAGTAAGGATCCCTATTTTTTTTGAAAATATATTATAGCGTATGTTACCCGGAGATAATGTAGCTTCTCAACAGTGAAAGAATTTTTCAAATCGGTTCAGTAGTTTCGGAGCCTATTCAATGCAAACAAACAAACAAACAATCAAATCTTTCCTCTTTATAATTATATATATTATAAATATATTTAGATAGATTACGTTTTAGAAATACCGACAAAATAATTTAAATAATAATCATTATAACAATGTATAATTTAGCTTGCTTGGTGTGCTGTGGACTGTCAGTAGACGAAGACAAGATTGTATTCCTTCATGTTAAGCCTAAACTGAACAAACAGTAAAATAACAGTAAATCTGTTACAAGGTTTATGAGTTTACCTTGATTGAACATTCTTATTTAGATCAACGCGTCGAACTCCGCATCACAGTTATTAACAGATTTCGAATGATATTTATGGGTGCAACTGGCTATTTGCTTACGACAAATTGCGCTTTGAACCAGAATTTGAATTTGAAAAAAAGTTGAGCAGGTATTTTAGTTTTACAACAAAACCAGTATCTGATCATGAGATCATCTTTGGTCATTTACATTAACAAGGAAAATGTTTATTATGTGTATTCATGTTCATTTATATTAGCATTCCACAATGTTTCTTAGATGGTACAAAAGTATTTTAATTACAATTGTGGACCCCGTCGGGCACAGCTAATTGATATGGAAGAGAGAAGGACAGCAATAAATACTTAATATTTTTATCTGTAGTGTATAATAGCGTATGCTTATTAAACTGTCCATAGTTGTAAAACAAAAACATTTCGTTCATAATAATATCAGTTAGGTCATCGGCACATGTCATCTGACCGATTTGAGTCATAAACAGAAAAAATATTCTTTCGTTTGAAGTTAATGATAAGATGTAAGTATATACATATATTATTTCCCCAAACAAAGTTATCCAGTTTATATAATAGTGACAGTCGGTTATATATAAACAGGAAAACTCGCAATATGAAAAATATGGATACTTTTTGCAATCTATTTGTTTTTGTTCTGTAAGTTATGTATGTTTTATTTAGGTATAAACACCATGATGATGACTATATAGTGAGTATACCTTATTACTCATTAGGTACCTATACTATTAACAATTAATTATAACAATTGTTATTGTCAATTATTTATAGAAGCTAAATACAGTTCGTCACTAACTAGACAAACAGATCTGAACATACATCTACATAGAAACATATAAATACAACAAATTCACAAGTGCTACTTATTTCGATAGATTTTATTTATATTTAGATATTATGCAAAAATATAAGTGTATCGAGTAGACGAAATAACATAATATTTCTCATGTCTAGTTCTTAGTATCTGGACACAAAAAAAATCTGAGCGTGTCGAGTTAAACATGTTACTTATTACCAGTATTTATACAGGATGTAAGGGGAACACTCTCGAAGCCAAAAGAAGGTAATTGTACTCATCATTGTGAACCACTTTTACTATGGGACCAATCCTGAAATCGCGGAAAAAATATCGTTACCGTTTTCTATAGAACAGCAGTTTTTTTTTCGCGATTTCAGGGCTGGTCCCATAGTAAAAGTTGTTCATAATGATGAGTACAATTACCTTCTTTTGGCTTCGAGAGTGTTCTCATTACACCCTGTATAATATTTAGTTATATTGTCAACTCAACACACTTAGATATTTGCGTGTGTTTAGATAGTAATACTCTAAATAAGTAACAAATTTATTTCATCAATTGACACACTTAGATTTTTTCGTGTGTTGATAGTAACTCGAAATAAGTAACATTTAGTATTTTGTCAACTCGACACACTTAGATTTTTGCTTGTGTTCAAATAGCGACACTTGAAACAAATCCTTTTTTTATAGTAATGGCTAATTTGTAACAAACGATGCTAATAGTGACTGACTACCATTTTAATTCAACATATCTCTCTGACCTACTGGCTCCTATCTGTTTAGCCACGGTTCAAGTACACGCGTGCCGTAAGTGCCTAATGGACGTTCGTCCTACTGATAAGGTAAAGGCGTGATAACATGCCAAATCCTTGTATATTGTTTTTTAAATAACCGCTGCCATGTTTCGTCACGTTCAGGCTGTTTTCTTATGATAAGATTGATGACAAGATAGACAGATGTATGCCATGTCAGAGGCGTTTGAAAGGCTGGTTTCGAAAATAATACATTTTGAAAAAACAACTGATTTCAAAGGAAATTCATTAAATGGGATTCATTCCTTAATTTTCCAAACCTTAGAAGTGGAATGCGTTCTTCAAATTTTAATGGCACCACCCTTAAGATATAGGATCTATTCAATAAAAAATATTTTTTAATATCCGTTTCTAATTGGCGATGATATAGCGGAACATATTTGAACGAATTTTAACATATTTTAACGTATACCCCCCTTTTTTGAAATCCTTTAAAACACACAATGGTATTGGACTGTTCATAGTAGGTGCTTCTAAAAATGGACTATTATAAACATAGGTTCTCGAACAAAATACACAGGGTTACGTGGAATGGTGGTACTTAGCCGAAAGAATGTCATCGTAATCATCATCGTTATGAACAGCTTATAGTTAGGGACCAAGCCATAAATTGTGAATGAAAATTCAGCTATTCTATAGATAAATATAATGCAGATTTTTTTTCGCGATTTAAAGTTTGATTTCATAGTAAAAGTTGTTCATAATGATGAGAACAATGACATCCTTTCAACTTGGTTCCTCCGATCCGTGTTACCTTGTATTTGTTTTGACAGAAGTTTATTACCTACTAGCAGACCTGACAGACGTTGTCCTGTCTTAGAAATGTCAAACACGCAAAGTCAAAATTGAAAATCTTATTTTTTTACACCTTGGGTTATATTATTGGAGTTTTAGTAAGGATTCCCTATTTAAAAAAAATATATAGTCTATGTTACCCGGGGATAGTGTAGCTTCCCAACAGTGAAAGAATTTTTCAAATCGGTTCAGTAGTTTCGGAGCCTATTCAATGCAAACAAACAAACAAACAAACAAACAAACAATCAAATCTTTCCTCTTTATAATATTAGTATAGATAACAGTAGGTACTAGGTACTTATTTACCCAAAAAAAACGTACAAAACCGCTGGTTGGTAAATTACCTATATACAGCAAGTTTTTGCTTAGGAACATAATATGCGCGACAACATGCAGTTTTTGTAAATTATCTTGTTTGAAATGTTTTATTACGCTTGTGGCCTCTGGCATACTGTTATGCAGTTTTGGTGCTGTTTTTAATTGCGGTGGTGCACGTAACTGCGATTAAAGGAGACGGGAGTTGGAGAGTATGGAAAAACGTGGAGATTGAGGAACTTATCGCTGAGCAAAACATCATGGGAGAGACCAAAGCCCAGAGACTTCGCTGGCGCGAGGCCGGGGCAGATGGTGCTATTTGTGTCGGAGACACAGACCCACTTCGGGTTGCTGCGCCATCAGAGTATGTATGTACTTAACTGCGCCGAAATATCGGGAGCTCCATCCACAACCTTATCACGGTAAATATCCCGTTAACAATCATATAACTGTAGTTAACATATCTATCCTTTCATTGTATTTTGTGAAATTGATGTTGGAGTGTTTTGTGCACAAAACAAATGAGCTCTTTCTTTCTTTAGATAAATACAATAAATGTACATTGTACACGAGAAATGAACGGATGCAAAGACCATGATACCAAATGATACGGATGCTTTGTTTATTTATAAGTGAATGAAGACTGAACTCTGAACTGAACAGTTAGTCACAATGATCTGAGTGTTTTGTGATAATAATGACGCAAACGTTTTTTTACGCGATAATTCCGCGTTTGACCAACAACTAGAGAATACAATCCCGAGCATGTTTTTCAATCCCAGGATTACGAGATTTTTGATGCGTAACCCCCGGATCCTGGGGCTATTCCGGGATTAGACTGTGTGGTTTCTAATTCGGCTCAAATGAAAAAATAACTAGAGTAATTTCTCAAAAAACGTTTTAATATCGTTGCACACCACAAATCACAATATAGTAAGAAAAGAAAATAAACAAAACAAAAAAACTATTATATTTTTGCATGAAATCAAAAATAAAATTGCAAGAAAATCAAGAGTATTCCGAGTATTCAAGAGTATTGAAGTATTCCGAGCGGGGAACTCCCTTCTTAGTTCTACGACAAACATATTATTAGGGCTGTAAATACCTGTGTAGCACGTATCAAAAAAGGAAGGGAGGCATATGCCCTGCAATGGGACAACGCAATGCACCTGCAATGGCACGGCTGAAATAATAAATTCTAATAAAAACGTGCTTTTTCGTAGACCGTATTATGGCGAGATAGCGGTAAAACGCAAGCAGTTCAATAAAACAAAAATAAATAATAATCGATCAGCTATGTTTTTTAAAGATCAAACCACATTCTCATTTCAAGGAAACCTAGATTCCTTTTAGACCTTGTCCAAACCTACAAGAGCACACACGCTTCTTGTGGCTGATAACGAATGTACAAATCAAGCTAATTAACATACATTTTGTTAACGCGTATTGATTGCGTCCAAACATCGTGTTAGCTCAAGTCAAGACCATGGCTGCGTCTTCAGGCCATGTACATTTATGTTATTGTCGGGTATCATCATCAGCCAATTTTGGGCGATAGGCTACCAAACTGAGTATTTTTATTGTTTAAAAAAAAGCTGGCTAAATAAACCCGATCACCGAAAACAAAATCACAATATATATTCAAAATTAAGGAAGATACAAGCATTTTAATGTCTTGCTATATAAACAGAGATCGCAATATACTAACTAATGAAGTCACTTATGAGTACGCCATACTAATTCCAAAATGACACTCACTTTGCAGCAAGCTCAAAGTCGGACAACGAGCTATGGAGAGGGCTATGCTCGGGGTTTCTCTACAGTTTACAAGATCGAATCCGAAATAAGGAGATCCGTAGACGAACGAAAGTTACCGACATAGCTCACCGGATTAGCAAGCTAAAGTGGACAGGGCACATAGCACGCAGAACAGATGGCTGATGGAGCCGAATAGTTCTCGAATGGAGACCACGGACCTGTAAGCGCAGCGTAGGACGTCCACCCACAAGATGGATAGACGACCTAAAAGAGACCACAGGGAAACGCTGGAAGCAGACCGCTTCCAACCGGCCCTTTTGGAGATCGATGGGGTGGCCTATGTCCAGCAGTGGATGTCTTATGGCTGAAAAGATGATGATGATGACTCAGTTTACGGGAAAGGAACAAAGCATTCCTTCCTGGAGCTCTAATGGCTCTGAAACCGGTCGATTGTGTCGACCGATAAACTTAACGTGAGTGTAAACCGTTTTGTAATAATTTATAACACCCCTCTTTTCGAGTCGAGGGTTAAAGACTAGATAGACCAAGATAGACTCATGGTACTGGATATACTCCACCTGGCATGCTATTCCGAGACACAAAGGTCACGTGGGTGACACAAGCCTACGTAATCGACCATGTCTTACCAGTAGCATGAAATCATAAATTCCCAATATCCATTATTAGCTGTGGGAATCCGATAAAACTATGTGGCGTTGATTTAAATAATATGTAATAAATTCATGTTTAACTTGAATTGCTTCGCTTGAACGGACAAACAAAATGACAATTGAAATGCGTTTTCTATTTCATTTAAAAGATTGTTAAAAAATTTGTTTCCCAATTTGTACGTTTGTTGCAATGAAGTGGCAACTGGACAGCGAGGTAGACTCGTTACTCTCGGAAGCGACCTTGTTTTATTGGATCGTGGATAGACCTCAGAAAAATGGAAGTGTTATACCTACAGCTGTTTCCCTTTAGCACTTTAAGCCCGCCCCTTGGTCGTCCAGTTGATGACATTTTGATCATCTCATTTGCAGGTGTGTGCCGCTCAATATTGAAGTGTGCGTTTGTAGAACTAGTAAGAATATGTCAGTGTGCAATACATGTATACTTCGCCCCCTTCAGTTTTTGGCAGACTTTTGTCAGTACTAGGTCGAGTTTAAGGCAAATCCAAACCATATATATGATCAAAGCGGATAGACTTACCTCATAGAACCAGCCGAACTTGTCGTAGGGTATGCTGTAAGGCAGGTTGGGGAAGTGCGAG
This sequence comes from Agriopis aurantiaria, assembly GCA_914767915.1. Taxonomy (NCBI): domain Eukaryota; kingdom Metazoa; phylum Arthropoda; class Insecta; order Lepidoptera; family Geometridae; genus Agriopis; species Agriopis aurantiaria. The sequence continues at coordinate 3,617,430 of OU611988.1, forward strand.
GCGAAGTTGAGCACCGGATCCTCGATGCCATCAAACAGCCACGAGGACACGTTGGCGCTCAGGAACAAGTGCTCGTGGAACATTTTCATGAACACGTCGATGGGCACGTTCAGTAGCGCAGAGTTGTGCCGGAATAGGTACGAAATTGTCTGTAGGAGAAACACTTTGTTTGAAAATACAACTGCACTGCACTTTGTCGTCAAGCGTTATCGACTGCCGGTGTGTATTACCAGTGATGACATACGGCACATAAACGTGGTTGCTCACTATGGGCCTCATAAGCAAAGTCGCACAACGAGCTATGGAGAGGGCTATGCTCGGGGTTTCTCTACGGAGATCCGTAGACGAACGAAAGTCACTGACATAGCCCACCGGATTCGCAAGTTTAAGTGGCAGCGGGCAGGGCACATATCACGCAGAACAGATGGCCGATGCGGCCGAAATGATCTGGAATGGAGACCACGGACCGGTAAGCGCAGCGTGGGACGTCCACCCACGAAATGGACAGACGATCTAAAAAGAGACCGCAGGGAAACGCTGGATGCAGGCGCTTCCAACCGGCCCTTTTGGAGATCGATGGGGGATGCCTATGTCCAGCAGAGGACGTCCTATGGCTGAAATGATGATGATGATGGTTATCGACTGCTGCAAGTGGTAATTTACAGCTACTATGTCCACCAGCACTATGACAGGCGAATAGGAATGAACTGTGAATCATCAATAGCATTACGATTTACATTTGACGTAAAGTGTAAGCGCTATGGTACTTACCACAATGATAGGGTTGATGCTGACGATCTGGTCTGTCAAGCTACCGTTGGACATGTCAGGCTCGAAGTGCCAGTACCGCAGGTTGTAAAACTCGATGGTGCTGTTGTCGTGCCACGATAAGTTTGTCTGGTAAAAAATTGCCTTTAATTTTGGCGACATAAGTTTAGTATAGATCTAGAAATCGGTATTACTACAAAGCTATATTAGACGAGGTTTGGATGAGGTAAGAGGTTTTCTTTATTTTTTACAGCAGATAGATCTTCGTTTGACCATCAACTTGCCTGATGGTATTAGCAACGACGCTAAGGCCAAGGGTGGAGCATGTCAATCTAGAAGTAATCTATTCACTCTAACGTTGAAGATGCTTTGATTGTAGTTCTCTGGAGACAAGGAAGAAGGGGAGCTCCATTTCAAGTTCCATTCCAGTCTAATCATACATTGGTCTACTAATGACATTGTTCGGAATAGAAACCAATTTTTTAATTAAAATTGCTACATATTACCCTCATATTCAAATTAACTATGGACGTGACGTCGTGAGATACGTTTTTAACAAACGCCAAAATGGCTTTTTCGAAAATGTGATGCATGGTCTTTCTTTTCGTCCATGATGTAGGTAAAGCATATTTTTAATTTATTTTCTCTCTTTTTGTTACCATACTAGAAACAAGTTTACGCTGACTTTACGACAATGATATAACGACCCTCTTTCCAAGTATATAGTTAATGTGTAAATTCAATCATTCATTTCAGCCTATCATGATCTTACTGCTAGGACACAGGCCTCTCTCACAGAGAGAGAGAGAGAGAGGATGGGCCGTAATCCACCACCTGGTGCAGTGCATCTTGTTGAATGTCATGTCTTTGAACACTTGAGGGTCTTGGACATAACGGTTTCCTAATAAGTCATTGGTGCAGGGCCGAGGATCGAACCGGGTGTCGTCAGATTGTAAAGCGCACATGCTACCGTTCGGCCATCATCGCATGTGTAAATTAGGTATAGAAAAAGACAATAAATAATAAGTGCACGGTATTTTGATGCATGATAAATAGTTACTTGCCAGGACGAAATGACATAATAACTTAGTGACGATATACCGCACTTTATTTACGTTTTAGTAACTGTGATTATATTTGTGTACGTGAATATTATTCATTAGCATTACATAGATTAATATTCGATTCGGATAATATATTATCAATTACAAGGTCGGTAGTTGTGAAACATTTAAATATATTTCATTTCTCGCTTAAGCGCGGTATCACTGACTGATTTGAAATTGTTAAAAGCTATATCAATGAAAATGTATGATGCTTAGGTACTTTTATTAACAAATGAAAAGGAACATTATCGATAAAAATATTGAACATTTAAACAAAGTAGCGATATCATTGTTATCTATTTTTGTTACTATTTTTAGCTTAGTAATATTTGCAATGAAATAAATAATTTTAGTTATTATAACATGTACCAGGCTTCAAACTGATATGAATACTTCATATATTCTTCAGTAGTCCATTAGACTACTTATATAAATTTGGACCAGTATGAAATCACCAGTATTTGGCGACAACTACCCCAAGAGAAGCCCCCATCAGGTCACTCAGTGTAAAGCTGTAAGCAGTCCGAAGGCAGAACAGCAGATGTTTACAGGGTTACGCATATAGACTGTACTAACCCGAAATGAGGTCATTGTACTCATCATTATAATTTTTTACAATGGGACCAAACCTGATTAGCGAAAAAAACTACTGTTCCATACATTTTGTCGAGTGTCAAGTGTCAATGACCGTTTTCTATGGAACAGCTGATATTTTTTCGCGATTTAAAGGTTGGTTCCTTAGTAAAAGTTGTTCATGGTGAGTACAATTACCGCCTTTCGGCTTAGTACAGTCTATATGCGTAACCCTATATTGTTTGCGCTGTGTCACAGCATTGTCATTGTTGCATTGATGGCTGTGTTACAGCCATCATCATCATCATCATACTTAGTCTATGTCAGTCCACTGCTGGACATAGGCCTCTTCTAAACACCCACTCAGCCAGATATTCAGCTTGCCACAGCCACACTGCTTAGAGTCCGCCTCAAAATATCCATCCATCCACTTGGCCATGTTACTACACTAAGTTTTTTTTTATAATTTCCAGAGATTTCAACAAATTGTTGGACAATAATTTTGTATTTTTTAACAACATCGATATATTAGATCGACGTTCGTCAAGAAATGTTCTCAGGGTTTCGCTAAACATCATTATACAAGTAAGGTATCTAATCTTGCATGACGCATCGTCCGATGGTACTCGCGTTGCGTGTACATGGTATTTACGATGGAGCATTGCATTGAAAGACTTTGCACATATTTAATTGTTTAATGTTAGCTTATTATACTTTATCTTTTTAAAAGAAGCCTAATATATGAGATACCTTAGAATGACTGTTTAGATCGATAAGCCGCGAGCTGTCCCACCCTGATCAAGTTTCGTTGCTTAGTTTCCATGCCTCTAACGCCTCTGGCTTTATGAAAAAGTATTATTTTTCTTACTTATGACATGGAAATATATATCTGAATCTTCTACTATAGAAACATTCAATCATAATACTTTAGAATGACTTAGGTACATTGTATTGATAGGCTGTCCAACCCTAAGAAAATATATAAGGATTGTCGATAGCCCGAGTTGCTTTATTTGCCTCTAAGGCTTTAGAAACGATATGTTTATTCTTACTTATAAAATGATAATTAATACATTTTTATGAAATAAATAACAGCTAACTTCACGGGAAGTTTAATAAACGGGATTAATCCCCTAATTGTTGCCTATTGTTGTTAAAGGTTGCCTGGAAGAAATCGCTTTAGGCGATAAGGCCGCCCATTATACTGCCGTTTATTTGTTTTTATGTTACTTTAAGTTTCATTTGTATTTTCGGTGTGTAATAAAGTTGTATTGTATTGTAATTTTCCACCCAGCTGGTGGAATATTTTCCTAAAATTTAACACATAGTATAATCAATAACATCGGTTCACAATCGGTGAAGATGTGTGCGTGTCACAAAAAATACAGTTGAATTAAGAACCTCTTTTTTGGTGTCAGTTTAAAGGTTAGGAATTTAGGATCAAACGAACATACGATATAATCATACGATACCTTAGAATGGGTCTCTCTGTACACATACGGCCCGACCTGCTCCACTTTGATGGAGACATTCTTCCCCGAGATGATTTCATCAGCGTTTGTTATATTGAACATGAAGCACTCGAGGTACATGGGTATTGGCGTCTCGCGCCATATGTCAAAGGACATCGATGTTGGCGTTACGGTCATCATCTGTAGAAGTTAGGAAGTTTTAGAATTGACACAAATTATAAATTTTTAAGAAATAGTCAACAAGCAGTGTATGTAGGTCTGAAAGCTGTTGAATTATGAGCAACAGTGTGAATTAACTAATTAATTTACACACACATAAATGTTGGGTTTAAATGCTGTGGCTAAAAAAACCGGACAAGTACGAGTAAAACTCGTGCTCGAGGGTTCCGTTGGACGGAAAGCTCAGAGCGCGAGGCCAAAAAAAAATAAAAAAAATACTGAATATTGAAATATTGAAAGACAAACTTAACTTTGTAGTTGACAATAAGGTTCTTCCATACATTACAACTACAAAATGTAAGTTTGTAATAGCAAAATAATTATTTTTAAATGATATAACTTCAAATTTATGACTTTCGGATTTATTCCTATATATGTGCTATGGGACCTGCCTCTTGCCAAATTTCATGATTCTTGGTCAACGGGAAGTACCCTATGGGTTTTGATTCCCCTGTGAAATCGCAAAATATGTGACATAAACGTTCATATCTTTTGATTGCGTTGACTTACAACTTAATTTTTTTTACAGCCGATTGAAACCGTAGACCCAAGTATTTAGTATAAATTTCAACTTGATAACTTTACGCGTTCTTGAGAAAAAGGGTCTTGACAGACGGACAACAAAGTGATCCTATAAGGGTTCCGTTTCTTTCCTTTTGAGGTACGGAACCCTAAAAATATTTAAGTTTTCGAAACTTATACACGTAATGACATCAGCATCAGCACACACAATATCATAATGAGCGTTGTCATAGCTGTTAAAGAATATAATCTTTTTTGTGTCAAAGTCAGTAAAAATATTTATCATCGGCTATCTTTTACAATAAAAACTTATGTATCATGCTATTCCTCCAAATGGATTTGTAATTACAATGCCAAGAAAAAATATGCATAGGTACTATCCCCACTGCGAATCGTTTTTGATGTTTTTTTCCCAATAAGTACATAATATTTGGTGCTTGCTATACATATAATTTTATCCCAATCCAATCATAGGCCGTGACTATGTAATGTATGCCGTGGCCATGACACATGCATTGAAATGCCTTATCATCAAAGTTTTGAAGGTACTAAAATTTTACCATGATGTGTTTCTCAATCTATCACTCGAATAAGTTCGTCATGAAAAGGATGAAAACGTTATTAGTGTTTCTTTTAAATTTTATTTATTTATTTTTTACTAGGTGACCCGACAGACGTTATCCTGTCTTAGAACTGTCAAACGAGCAAAGTTAAAATCATTGTTAAGTTTCTGAAATTTTCCAATTTTCTAAACGATTTTCTTAATTTTTATTTCCGTGAGAACCTTCTACAGAGTAATAGAAAACTTGAAAAAAAGATGAATCCAAACGGTAAAGTCATTTTCAAGCTATGGCGTGACCAAGGTAAATAGGGATTAATCCTACTAATATTATAAACGCTAAAGTTTGTATGTATGGATGTTTGTTCCTCTTTCACGCAAAAACTACCAAATGGATTTTAATTAAAGTTTACAATAATATAGCTCATACATTAGAATAACATATAGGCTATAACAGGTTGTAGTAGCGAGGCCGTAGATCGAGCTCTACGCGTACGAAGTAGCGGGTTTCTGCTAGTTTTTATATACATATGTGATGGACGATTAATTAGATAGATATTATGTACTGTATGCTTTATTATATTATTTTGTTCTACATGTTTGTAATGTTATTAGGTATTTTTGCGACGACGAACTGTAAATGTATTGTTAGCAGTGTTCTCATGGAAGTGATGTAACATCTTATATGAGAATAAATGTCTATAAACCTATATATAGATAGCTTAAGTTTTTTTTTTCTACTTGAGATAATTATGAATATGCCATAAGCTTACCCTCTGCAGCTGGGATAGGAACAGTGGCGGCCAGAAGACCACCATGATAGCGCCCAGGACGACCAGCACCGACCCACAGCCCATGAAGAGGCCGGTCTTTGTCTGCGGCCGCATTATGGATAGCTGTTTATCTGTAACAAGTTTTCATGAAAAATTTAACTGCAAAAATTAAATAAAACGCCTGGTACGTCATCCGGAATTCTATGTTCTAATAATGCTGCCTAGGTCTAAATTGGTTCAAGTCATTTACCTGCGTCCCGCGGTTTCATCTGCGTAGACATTTTTCGAACGATGTGCGGCGATGTGTTCGAAGATGAAGCATGCAGATTAAAAAGATATTTATTAGCACTGACCTTAAAAATCTAGATTGTAGCTATTACGATAAACTTACTTTCATTATGTCTATTGAACTACAATTTATTTGACAGGTATATTACACAGACGTATTTTATCTACATAAAATCAATGAGGCATTGAATTGGGCAGGACAGTAGGAATTTGAATTCAATGCCGTGTGCTATCAAATGGTAAACAAAACAATATTATCGTTATCTAGGAATATAAGTGAAAAAAAAGAATACTTAGATAGCGTCATGGAAGATTGGCTGAATAATTTTAATTTTTTTTCACAATTTAACTATTATATACAAATTTTTACAAACAAAATTACTAATTTACAAAATCTTAACTAATATTATAAATGCGAAAGTAAGTCTGTCTGTTTGTTACCTTTTCACAATTATACAGTTGAACCATCTTGACGTAATTTAGGACGGCAGGAAGTGCATCATGAGGACGGAAAAAGGAAATTTTAATATATGTAATGTTACGACGGATTAAGTAACTAAGAAATAATAAAAAAGCCAAAAAGTTAAAACTAAAGGGTCTCCATACAACAAACGTATTTTGTATTAGCTCTAATGTAAAAATGGTAATGCGTACAAGTGTCAAATTTGGTCAAATGCGAGTCAGTAACAAGTTTCTGTTCGTTACCAAGTTATAGGTTACGTAAATATAGTCTAGGTATGGATATATTTGTCTCTAGTATTTCATCCATAAGGAAGTGGTTAAGTGACAACTTTTTCAACAATTATGTGTGAAAATTTTGGTACTATTCTGTCTTAAATATTATTAAATGTATTTCTTATCTTGTTAAGTGCACAGCTTAGTTTGTCTTAGTTTATTTAGAGTCTATTGCTTTTTTCTTTGTTCTAGTAATATTATACATCTATTTTTTTTTTATTCACATTTTTTAGTGTTCATATAATGTACTCTGTTTTTTATAAGTAGAAACTTCTTAATGGCCTCTTTGTCTCTAGCTAATTATTAACTCTGTTAATTAAGACCGTTAGTTTCTCTAAGATAATAAAAAATAAAATAAAATAAATAACCTGGTAAATTTGTTATTAAATTTTGTGGTGGTACGGAATTTCGGAACCCTCAGTGCGCGAGCCCGACTCGCACTTAGCCGGTATATTTTTTATATTTAACTGGACGAAGAGATCGTTCTTGCGATGACTAGCCAAACCATTCAAGTTAATTTTATCAGTTTAAATTTGCCTAAAAATAGTATATTGTATTTATTGAGAACTTGGAACAACATAAACAATGTTGTATTTACTCACCGAAATAATTTCAAATAGTAAGTAGGTATGCCTATGTGTCTATCCTTCAGAAATCCAATATTATTTCTTCACTGCAGAAAATGCGGGCAATGTACTTTTTAGTTGGACATATAAATCAATAAATTTAGATCACTTCACCTTGTAGACACTGGTAAAGAAGAACGCTGGACACTCACATCATTATATTACAGACAAAATGTAATGTACATGCATACGCGATTAATTTATTTACAAAAATAACAAGTTCACAGCCGCCGGAACAACACTACAACACACAATCACCGACCGACCGAAAATGACAACTAATGACACACATTTTTCGTTATATTTTTAATGACTATGGATACAAAGTCCTTCACTCGTAATATGAAGTAAGTTCACATAGTATTAAAAACACAGATTAGTATATGTAGATTAAAAATAGCGTCAAACAAGTCATAGTCAAGCAAAGTAAGTCACTGTCAAATCAAATGGCGGAGGCCACAGATCTTAGATATCTGTGGGCGGAGGCTTTACAAGTGACTTCTTGGAGTTTTGAAAATAACACGAAAATACATTTTTCGCCTTGTCCCTCACTCGAGAACGTATACAAACATTCATTAAATAATAAAGCACCAATTATACACAATAACATTCGAAAATACACAAGTATAGAAAAGAAAAAAAAATTTTTTTGATACTAGCAAAGATTATATACTAGAGATCACAGACTAGAGATACTAGTTCCCAAAGTGAATTATCAACACTTCCTGTCTCAGTGTGTCTCAGCATAGATTCAGTATCTCCCTCTACGTGTCTCAGAGATTAATAATTGACGTCCGAGACCATTTTTTGGCTATAAGCGTCGGAGTATTTCGCCACGCGAATATAAACTGTGGATTTCCCTTTAGGCCTAAAATGCATGGACGACATACGTAGTATAGTATGAAATAAAATTTTACTTTACTTTACTATTTGGCATGGACCAATAGGACTCCTAGGAGACCAATTCACCGTATGACGTATAAGATTCTTCAAAATAATATCTTCCCATATTGTTTTTTAAGATCACGTAGCGAGCCGCCTCCCTAATCACATTTTACAAATGCGAATGTTTATCTGTACCCCGAAAGCTAAACGAATTTTAATGAAATTTGGTATGAAGATAGCTTAAATAACATAAGCTACAAAATCACGATTCCCGTAGGACAGTGAGGTGTCTCTAATATGTGGCCCTGAAAAAATCATCTGTCCAAAATTTCTTTCACACTCAACAAAATGTATGGAAAAGATGATATTTTTATCGCAATTTCAGGGTTAGTGTTGGTGCCGTTGTTCATAATGAATACGAGCTCTTTTCAGCTTAGTGCAACTTCACTACCAATATTCCACATAATCCTGTTTAATCAATGTCAGTATGCGACTGATAATAAATTCCTCAATAAACCTAATTTTGGGTAGTGCACAAGGGACTATTATACAAAATAAACATTTAGGGCTACATAACTTTATTGAATAAATTACAAAAAAAATGCTATGTAGATTTCCTTCATTCACTTCATCTGCATAAAATATTTTGTAATTATGAAAACACTAAAATAATCCTAATACCAAATATTCTGTTACACCATGCTTTATTGTTCTGTATCATGTAGAGAAGCTATACTCTGGAATGGTCCACGAAGCCTACGATATGAATTGATAAACTATAGATAAACTTGTTTGAAAACAAATCACAATACAAAAGCTTCAAAGCACACAATACAGCCCAAATCAACCAACTTAAAAACCCTCTCAACGGTTTTTATTTAAAGGCGCACCACTACTAGGTTTTAAAAAAAGCATTAAACAAATGGATAAAAAAAGCATTGCTTCGGGTTTTATTGCGAAGATAAGGTTATATAAACCATTATTCATTATTAACCCCCTTACTTATGAACGTACCTTAGAATAGTAACTCCGTCTTTTCGTCTTTGTCGATCGAGTTCAAAATTTATAAGAGAGAAAAAGAGAAAAACGGCCTAACTATTCTAAGACTCCTCAACGTTAATGTAAGGGTAAGGCTTAGTAATGTAATGTAAGGGTAAGGGGGTAAGGCTTAAAAATGTTTATTTAATTTTCTAAATTACATAATAAGTCACATTTAACTCATTAGCATGAAATATTTGTAGTGGCTGACCCAAAAAGATAGTTTCAGTGGTGAGCAGTAGACAAAGGCTGTACTTTATAAATCTTTTAATTGCAGTAACGGCGAGCTTTTGTCGGGAGCGAAACGCAACTTGTGAGCTTATTCCAATCAAAACTTACACCGTTAATGAGATGGCTGGCCAAAAGACCAAGAACACTGGTTTTGTTCAAAAATACTTTTAAAGCTTTAAAAACGAATAAAGGAAAAATACAGTATGACCTAATTATTTGTAGAGGTTACTGATCGATGAAATCAGGGAATTAGAATTGTCGAGTGGCTGTAAACTTTGTTTGAAAAATGCCATAGTGGCTCCAATACAACTCTACAGAGAATTCTGTCACACTGTATTAAATTTGTGTGGGATTTAGAAAAATCCCTCAATCATGATGTGGGATCTCATGTGACCGTGACAGTGTTACCAACAACAACAGCAACGAATTTCTCTCAAAATGGTAGTTTTTTCAAACAACCCCAGCATTGTTCAAGATAAACCTAGGCTAAGACATAAGAAACTAGTGAATTGCGATAAGGCCAGACTCTAACAATTTCTGAATCTTGGCAGCGATTTCTGGGTTTTTGAGGTGGTCCTGCAAGGCATGCGGGTCCTGCTGCATTTGTTCCAGGATGCAGCGCATCGCGGGGTCACGTAGAATCTGCTGCACTTCCGGATCCGCCATCGCGCGCTTGCGGACCTGGAAAATCAAGTTACAATCAGTCAACTAATCAACGATTAAGTTACATTACAATGCTTCACCCTGAGTGGAGTCGGTGAGCGACGACCAATATCCCAAACAATTACCAATCTAACACCTTGGAATGAAACTAAAACCGTTTGACTACAAAAGATTTAAGATCGCTTTAGACATGAGTTTAACATATTTTTCACAGTGAAACAACTGCTAAACACATGTCTAAAGCGTTCTTAAATCTTTTGTAGTAAAACGTAAAATGTTTAAAATTGCTGTCAGTTTTGACTATCACGAATTAACAATTAACACCGGCTAAGTGAGAATTGAACTTGCGCACTTTTTGACTTTGTTTACATATTTGAGTTTCCAAAAAAACACAGGCAGATATAGTTAGTTGTGGTACTTTGGTATACGTCTATGGTTAAAAATAATATATTTTTACCATTGAAGACTGAAAGTAATAAAGTAAGAGTGTGATGTCAAATTAATATAGAAAGTAATAGAATAAAGTAGAATTAGAAGAGAGTATTATTTTTGTATGATGTGTTGTGTTTTCTTTATTATTTTTTGACTTATTTTCGTATTTTTATTATTTTAAATTTGTATTTGACAGTGATTGACATGTGACATACTATTCGCTCAGTTAGTTGTTATTCGCTTTTGATAATTAATATATTTTAATAGTAATTTGTACTAATTCCAATTCAGTATTTTTGTGTTATATCAATATAAACACGGGTCTAGCCCGGACCTTTGATAGGCATTGGTGGGGCTGAAGCCAACACCAAGAGGCCCCGTTGAATATAAAATACAATATTATTGAATGTGTATAAAATGGATTATAAAACTATCGTACAGTATAGGATATAAAACGTCTAGGCTATTGAGGTGAACAAATTGTGGATGGGATAACAGATCTATGGTATGAGGTACGGCACCTGCCAATTATGCCTCATTTTGCGTTATATTATTATTATTTCTACTGGAGATTACACATAAATACTCGATTATAGTACAATATAGGTCCTCAATTCAATATTTAGACTTATAATCTTTTTTTTTTTTACCCATTTTGTAATAGACATGACCTGTAACAACTGTTATTAATAAATATGATTATGACTATGATTAATAGTCTGATAAATTAAAAATTATGATCCCAGAAATGTTTACCAGTACAAAATTAAATAGTTAACCATATCCTACTAAGATTTTTTTAAATTGTGTAAATATGTTAAAACATTCGAAAATACATTGTCCAATATTGCTGAAATATTCAATAGTACTACTAGTATACCTATACTACTACTAGTATACCTATACTACTACTAGTATACCTATACTACTACTAGTATACCTATACTACTACTAGTATACCTATACTACTACTAGTATACCTATACTACTACTAGTATACCTATACTACTACTAGTATACCTATACTACTACTAGTATACCTATACTACTACTAGTATACCTATACTACTATGACCTGGCTATTTCTTTGTTAAGAATTAGTGTTTTTAACCATAGTTGGCATCGGTTCAGTTCAGACTGTGCATGTGATCAATTAGAATGACGTAAAACTGATAGTGTACTCGTCAAATGATATTTCACTGACTTTAAAAAAGGAGGGTTCTTTGTTTTTTTCTAAATGGTTGTTACCTCAGAACTCCTTCATTTATGAACTGAATTAGATTTTTTTTGAAGTCGGTTTTTTAATTGATAATTATTACAATTGTATACAAATCACGACTGTTTGTGAACAATATCACGGTCTAGTGATTTATGCCAGACTATGTCTCTGTAAACTCAGTCTCTGACTGTAAACGCAGTGTTATTAGTATTAACATATTCACCTCTTCAGGGTTGGAGTTGAGTTGCGTGGAGCAGGCGCGGTACCCGTCCAGTGCCTCCGCGTTGCTTGGGTCTAGTTCCAGCGCCTTCTGGTACGCCGTCAGAGCCTTCGAGTGCTGCTGCATACCCTGCACACACATTTGACAAAGTATAGCTGGTCAGCTGTCCATTCTGATTTTGATAGACGTGCTGAATCCAAAAGGAAAATGTTTTGATTTTATGTTTAACTAGCTGCCTACTTGTGACTTTGTACACATACATTTTCGTATAAACTTTCAATCCCCGTAACTCAGCCTTTGCGCAAAATTATTTCTCTCTTCCTCTACACCCCAAAAAGGCCCGACTTACAAATATCACAAGAACTTGGGCTCAGGTCAGCGGCAGTGATCGCAGTCCTACAGACCAAGCTCATGGTTTAGTTAATTTGGTGTAACAAACTGCTTAAAATATAGCTACGTTTTGAGATGCTATCATGAACGATGGTAATAAAAACTAATATAGAACTCACCTGCAGGATCTTGCCCTTTCGAATCCAACCTTTGATGAACTTGGGGTCGAGTCTGCAGCAGTGATCGCAGTCCCGCAGGCCCAGGTCGAAGGCAGCTAGTTTCGTGTAGCAAGCCGCTCGGTTGGAATATAGCTTGGGGTCGTCCGGGTTACGTTTGATTGCCTCTGTGTAGTGCTTCACTGCATTACTGTAGTCGCCTAGAATGATCGGTACATGTCCAAATATTACACTTTTCAAAGATCCAAGAGCTAGGCGTTTGACCACAGCTCATCATCATCATCAGTCATAAGACGTTCACTGCTGAACATAGGTGTCCCCCTTAGAACGCCAAATTGAACGAGAGCCTGCTATCTATCACGGTATTATAAATGTCTGGTGATATACTATCACCATATTATTATATCACCAGACGTATTGTCGTTAGTTTTGTTAACTTTTGAGGTTCTTGAACAATTGTGGTTTCCTCATGATGTTTTCCTTCACAATTTTTGTGTTATTGCACTGGAACTGCACATAATCACGGTATTATATGTCTGGTGATATACTATCACCATGTTATTATATCACCAAACGTATTGTCTTAAGTTTTGTTAACTTTTAAGGTTCTTGAACATACTTGTTTCCTCATGATATTTTCCTTCACAATGTTTGTGTTATTGCACTGGAACTGCACATAATTTATTTAAGTACTCAGCAGAGTGCAGATTGTAAAGTGCTTATAATATGCTCGGCCTATGCTCTTAAAGTGACTGATATTATTGGCTGTTAAATATTGTATAACACATTACTGTTGTTCCATTTTTACTGTGGGAAATGCTAGTCTGTGGAATGCGCTGCCTGACTGGGTGTTCCCTGATAGTTAAAATCTGGGAGTCTTCAATCACGAGTGAGTCGCTCTAGGCGCCAGATAGCACGGCGCCAAAAAGCCAAAAGCGAGAAGTAAAAAAAGCCAAAAATTTAATTTTGATGGCACTTCCCGCACAGAATAGATAAATAAATAGAATAGATGTAAATAGAACGGAAATGAGAAGGAAAATCTGTTACCAGGCATTATGAGTGAACATTGATTGAACATTCTTATTTAGATCACCGCGTCGAACTCCGCATGACAGTTGCTAAATGATTTCGAATGACTGACGTTTCGTTTATATGGGTGCAACTGGCTACAACAGATTTCTTACAAAAATGCCTTCCTAATTTAAATATTTTTTTTTTCTTTTCTGTGACCTCGCGCCTCGGGGCGGTTGCGTCAGAGCACAGTTGTATTGTTTGTAACCAGCATAAAATTTTGATGTGGAGATAGTTTACATCCTAGATTAGCTGTGTTACTTTTTATTCCGGAAAAATTATCGATTCATGTATGATTGTTTTCAGAAATAGAACCGGCCGAGCCAGCTCTGTTCTTATGCATTCTGCTCGGCTCTCTCATGCTATGCCAGTTACATACCTTTCTTAAAGTAATCATTGCCTAATTCCTTTTCCTGTTCCGCCTTCACAGGGTCGATGTATGCCTTCTTTTCTTCTTCTACAATCTTTTTCTCAACCTCGCTGAGCAGTGTTTTGATTTCGGGCGTGCGGTGCTCTGACATTGACTTCTCGAAGTATGTCCTTGCTAACTTCCACTGCTCCATTTTTTTGTATGCATTGCCTGTAAATTTCATTGCACAATTAAATTTACAAGATTAAAATTAAGTTACTGTACAGTAGACATGACGATGACTATTTCGTTGCCTAGCATAAGTGGCAAACAAGCGCCGGGCCACCTGATGGTAAGTGTTCACAGCCACCTATAGTCACCTACAATACCTTGGGCATTGTCAGTGTGTTGCCTACCTTTAAGGTCTCTATCGCTTCTAGTTTATTTACAGATTTAGAAACTTATCAACTTACCAATTCTAGTAAAAGCTTTAGCTATCAATTTGAAATCTGCCCTATTTTCTCTACCAAGTTCTATAGCTTTCTCGCATTCCTTGATGCACTTCTCATATTCTTTCTGCTCAAAGTACACTGCCGCCATATTTGTGTAGAATGTGATATCTGTCGAATCATGCTCGATGGCCTTCTGATAGTGCAGTATGGCCTTTTCGAAGTCTTTGTTTTTGTAAAAAGTGTTTCCTTGATCTTTCTCTTGTAAAGCTAATCTTCTGTTTTCTGGTAAGTCTTCGTATTTGGGTTTAGGCGGTTCCTCCTTCTTGGGTTCTGGTGGGGGTGTGGGTTTGCTATCAGCCGGCGGGTCTACATCCATTGGTGATGATGCAAAGTCGGTGGGAAGGCCGAGCATCACACTGATGGTGGTTAGGACTCGCTTGTCGTCCAACTTGTTTTCAAATGTATTGGTGTCGAACGGGTTTTCGGCTAGATTCTGTGGGAAAAAATAAACCGATTGTACTGGATACTTTGGAGAGCTTTATACATATCACACATAAAAAAACCGGCCAAGTGCAAGTCGGGCTCACGCACTGAGGGTTCTGTACCGCCACATAAATTGTTAATTACTAAAGTACAAAAAGAGAACATCACGCCCAGGCGGTCACCCAGCCGAATTACCAACCGCGCCCGACGTTGCTGAACTTCAGTGATCATACTAGAACTGGTGCTGAACAGAAATTTGTCACTGACTCATACTTGGCCATTATTTATTAATAATAATTCATATTTTTTATGTTTATCGGGACTTATCACGTATTATTTTATTTATAAGGTAAAATAGGTACCTTTTACTCACATTACTTGTTTTACATTTAAAACATGTGTTCAAATCACGAAAATTTAAAAATATTGTAATTTTTAAAATTTATAATTCATTTGTTTTAAAAACTCATATACAGAGCAAAACAGTAATTGGTGTTTCATAATATTCAGGTCACATTTTTTTTTATGCGTTAGGTGGCAAACAAGCACATGAATATTAAATAAGTCACATGGAGCGATGGTGACCGAGGAGAGATGGTGGTCAAGGGAGCGATGGTGACCGAGGAGAGATGGTGGTCAAGGGAGTGATGGTGACCGAGGAAAGATAGTAGTCAAGGGAGTGATGGTGGTCAAGGGACCGATGGTGACCGAGGAGAGATGGTGGTCGAAGGAGCAATTGTGGCCAAGGGTGCGATAGTGATCGTTCAAAATTTTAAAGAGAGAAAAGACAAAACACAACCTAACTATTCCAAGACTACTCCAAGTTTATTAATAAGGTAACATTAGTATAAATTGTTTAGTCTGTTTGTTTTGTTTTGAGCCCTTACATGACTCACTATTTGAATTGAGTTACACACACTGCATTAATAAATTATATGACAATATTGAAAACCACACTATGATGAAACTAAGTTTGTCCTGTTGCTATGCAACAAATGGACAAGGCAAAAAATAAATTTAAAATCACTAAATTACAACAAAGATTCTTTACTTTTGTTTAAATTTCTTGATTTATATTATTTAGACAAGTTCAAAGAACCATGTGGTCAATTCAGTGACCTGTTTAATTATAGTTTTTATTTTTAAGTTAGCATTCTTATCAGTACACTTGATTATCAGTAATTAGCATATTTTTCAATTGTAAATAACAATGAGAACTTGTAATACCTACCTGTAGCACTTAGTATAGTCAAAGATTATCTAGTATGAACTCTGAAATGTTGGAGACGCTATAAAATATATATCAGAGTGTTTTGTTAGATAGTCAGGGGACAAATTCGAGGATATGATAATTTAGAATTACATGGTATGAAAAAAATATTATTATACAAGGTGTTCCCCTAGGAAACCCTCCTGAAATCAAAATGCTATTATTATACTAATCTAAACACTTAATAACCGTTTGCATATACTTGTTGTTTTAGTGTTTTTTTTTTTTTTAATTTAGCATGTTGCCCCCAGCAATGGAAAGCGTATAGGCGTGCGCGCGGCGCAGGTCGTTCGTTCACTTCTAGCGTCAGCTGATATTTTATTTGCAAATATTTAGAAAAATAAAAACATTTTTTGTGGTATCCTATCACCAATCTCCAGCACTATCACCAGGCTTCGTTTTTGGGAGAATTTCCCATACACCTGTATACTAGGTCAAAATTTTATCACTATCAGTTTTGTGTCTCTGTATACCAGGTAAAACAAAATTTAATTTAATTTTCTTGTGCAGTGAAGACAAAACAACTTGACACCAGTTAAGAGGTCACAGACTTTTTACAACTAATTTTATAATCAGATCAGTTCAGTCAATAATTAATGGTCCTATTTTGTTAAATATCTGATAAAGATCTAGAGGCAGACCCCAGATAAGTTTTTTTTTTTTTACACAAGGTCATCTGACCCCAAACTAAGCAAAGCTTGTAATATGGCTGCACATGACTGATAGATACACAGATACATAGATATTTTAAATACATACTCAAATATATATTAACACCCAGATATAGAACAAACACAAATGTTCATCACATTAATGTTTGTCCTAGGTGGGAATCAAACTCACGCCCCCAAGCGCAGGAGGCAGGTTCACTACCAACTGGACCAACGGGGCTATCTAGTTGGAATGATGCTGTGCTAATGGACGTAAGAATGTTAGGTTTCAAAGATGCCATGAAATGAGTGTAAGAAAAGTAAGTAAGGCTGCCCCACCACCATGTAAGATTCATAGTTGAAAACGGAGATATAAATGTAAAAAAATATTAGGGATCAGAATCACTGAATAGCTATTCCCAAAGTATGTCCATCATCTAACCAAACAAATTGTATAGTTTGTTTGTATGACATAGTTTGAGCTAATAGATGTGTATGTTGTTCTGTTGAGAAGTAGGAAAGCCACAGAAACCACCAATCAATATCAGCCTATCATGTTCCCACTGCTGGGACACAGGCCTTCTCTCGGAGATAAAGGATGCATCTTAGTCCACCATGCTGGCACAGTCTATATTGGTAAATACACCTTTGAACTTTTGTAGTTCTTGGACATACTGGTTTTCTCATGTTGGTGTTGGTTGCCTAGTAGTTGTAATTTTTGAACTATGGCATTGAAACTGCATATAATTGAAGTTATTGGTGCAGGGCCAAGGATTGAACCAGGTGCAGTCAGATCCTAAAGTGTACATGCTACATCTTGGCCACCATCGCTCTAAAAGTAAGAAATCACTAGCAATAATTGCTAACTACAGTACTTACGTCAACAATTTTAATATAATCCGGATCATTCAGCCATTCTCTAGTCTGTGGGTGTGCTCGCAGCTTCATATACAGCTCAGCTTTCCTCTGTTCTGCTCCCTGTACTTGTTTCCTAACTTCAGCCAGGCCAGATGCTAGCTGCTGGTTCCCAGGCTCTAACTCTAGACCTTTCTCGTACGCAGCGATTGCATCACTCAACTTTCCAAGGTATGCTAAGGCACTTCCTTTTCGCGAGTATCCCTTACTCCATGTAGGGTTTATAGACACGGTCTGGTTAGCATCTTCTAGCGCTGCAGAGTAGTTACCGGCCTTAGCGTGCGCCGCCGAACGGTTACTGTATAAAACGTGGTTCTTCGGGTCAAGAGCGATGGCTTCTGTGTAAAACTTGATTGCGGCATCAAAATTCTCTGATGACAAAGCCGCGTTACCCTTCTCCTTTAGCTGGTTCACCTAAAATGACATTTCACAGTCAGGCAAAGCATTTTCAGACACTTTATGCAAGGAAGACCCGTGATGGGTAAGTAATTCAGTCTCGGTATAACCTCTTACCTTCTCCATAATTTTCTAATATAAATCACTGTAGATAAATTCACGAGCTTATAAATAACACACTACTTGTATCTTTGCTACTTCACAGCTAGGTTTTCTAACTTATTGTCCGCAAAACGAACAAACGAAACGACAAAAATCCAATCGAATGACACTCAACTTCGCTTTCGAGAAAATTCTTGACAAAACCGCAGCAAAGCGTTCCAGATTTTTCGATTTTTTCAAGAAAATTCTTTAGCATGTTATCTCCTTCACCGATTGCACATTTTTTTTTTTTTTTTTCTTCTTCCCCGAGTTGGGGCTTTTGGCTCCGCATGATTGATGCAGTTGCCATATTCAAGTCGTATGAGTTTAGTTTTTAGAATTTAAAGGTAGGGAAACGATACGCGAAAATTAGGATATAGGAAGGATTAGGATGGACGGATCAGAGGAGTGTAAAAAATATAAATAAATAAAATTTATAGTTTAATGTCATTAAAGATGATAAAATCAGATAGAGAGTGGTAGATAGAAAAGGAATTGCTACTGAGAAGAGATTGTATATTAGTAGGTAATGGAACACGGAGGGATATCAAGTCATCGTAAAAGGAGGCATGGTCATGTAAAGGACAGGAAAAAAATATATGGTCCAGATCCCCATAATCACCACATTCGCACTGCGGACTATCTATGATGTTAAACCGAGCAAGGTGGGCGGGACAAGTGGTATGCCCAAGACGCATCCTGATCAAAATCGTTGATGGCACCTTGCCAAGGTTTAAAACAGAGAACCACGGCTTATTGCGAATCACCGGTTGTATACTAGCATAATATTTGCCTTTAAGCATGCTACTATCTGCCCAGATTGCTTTCCAGGAATCCTGGAGGTGCAGCCTGGGAAGTGCAGCCAGGTCGTGGGTATAATTTTGATACGGAAATAGATCACCACACACCACAGCCTCATTGGCAAGTCTGTCTACTTTTTCATTACCAGTAATCCCACAATGGCTAGGAATCCATACAAAGTTAATAATTAAGTTTTTAAGAGTGCATTGATGAAGTTTTTCTCTGGCTCCTATTATAAGAGGATAATGTGACTTGGTCTTAAAAGGAAACTTCAACAGCGCCTGTAAAGCACTCATGGAATCGCTAATGATAATGGTTTTTTTAAGCTCACAAAGTAGCACATATTCTATAGCTTTAACAATGCCAAGACATTCACCTGTAAATACTGACATTTCAGGAGGACATTTTATCTTTTGTACAATACCATATTGAGCATGGTAAACACCCACACCCACGCATTTATTTGGTGAATGTTTTGAGGCATCCGTATAAATGTGGTGCCAATTGGGCCATTTATCGTTTACAGTGAATTTAAAATACGCGTTAGCATTTTGCTTATCAATATTTAAATTAAGGCGAACTATTGGAGGTTGTATTAATGCTTCATAATTGCAAGTAAATATACTAAGAGTTCGAGATTGATACGTTGGGGCATGTAGTGCCTTAAACTTAGTTAAGCTTTGTACTAAGCAAGGCAGCGATTTATGTTTCCAGTAATTTGAAGACTCAGTTAAATCAGCAAGAAGGTGGAGTTTTGAGATCAAAGGACTATTAGAAAACTGTAATACGCGATAAAACAGACGATCTGATAGGAATTGTCGCCTCAAATGAAGAGGGGGTTCAGAACATTCCACCTGTAGCGCATTTAGTGGACTAGACTTCATAGCTCCGGTGATTATTCTTAGTGCTTTGGATTGAATGCTATCCAATTTCTTAAGGGCAGCTACACTACTAGGCCCCAGCAAGAAGGTCCCATAGTCAAGAACGCTTCGTATTAGAGCGTTATAGAGGAGCTTCAAAGAAAAAGGATGTGCACCCCACCAAACACCAGAAAGGCACCTTAGTAAATTTAAAAGTTTTTCACACTTTGTGGCAATATACGTACAGTGTGGTAAGCCCGTAAGTTTCGAGTCAAGGTAAACGCCCAAAAACTTGACTTCAGATACTGTTGGAATTAAATTTCTATCATAATGTACAAAGACAGCTGGTGGAATTCGTTGACGTGTAAAATGAACCACAGAACTCTTAAGGGGAGATATGCTTAGTCCATTTTTCGCCACCCAATTTTTCAAATAATTTAAAGCTCGTGATATTTGACAGTGAATATCTCCAATCGATTTGCCTGTGGCGTATAAAACAAGATCGTCTGCATATTGTAAAATATTAACTGAGCCGTGTAGAGATGATTCCAAATCATATGAATAAAAATTAAATAAGATGGGACTTACAACTGAACCTTGCGGCAGACCTTTCCACACGAGTCTGCATTGATCTAGTGCTTGATCTAACTTTATTGTTCTTCCTGACAGGAGATTAATTATAAAACATGAAAGAATATCAGGGATATTTAGTTTATGAAGTTTTGATTTCAGGATATCAAGAAGAACATTGTCATAAGCTGATTCTATATCTAAAAATACTGCTAGAACTGATTCATTCCGCGAAAATGCGATTCTAATATCTGTGACAAGTGTACCCACACTATCCAATGTACTTTTGCCTTTTCGAAAACCAAATTGTGTCTCAGGTAAAATGCCTCTGTTTTCAACTATCCATTCCAGACGATTTTTAACCATGTTTTCAGCAATTTTGGATATAACTGACGATAAAGCTATTGGACGATACGATGCAGCATCTGATGGGTTTTTTCCTGGTTTAAGAATAGGCACAACTACTTGGGATTTCCAAGAAGGAGGAATGTTTCCGGTTAACATGGCAGTGTTGATTAAGTCTAAGTAATACGCAAGTGATGATTGACTGAGGTTAGCAATGAATGAATATGGTATACCATCTTCGCCCGGCGCAGAATCTTTAACGGCTGACAGTACACCTTGTAGTTCTTGCATGGAGAACAAAGAATTTAATATGGTTGCATTATCTACAGAAGGGACTAAGCTATGACTATTTCTTTTGGTGGTACTGTAGGCGGGGCTAATCGAGTTAGAAATTGTTCAGTCAGATTCGGAGGTAAAGGTGAACAAGGTGTCACACTAACACCACTTCTGAATCTTCTAACATTACGCCACACAACAGTGGGGCTTATATTAGGAGAAATAGAAAGGCAAAATTTTCGCCACCCTAGTTTTTTTTTTTCTTTCAAGAGCTTACGAGTTTTATTTAATAGGTCTGTCAACGTCTTAAAATTTTCATCTGTCATGTCTCTATTATACCGTTTTTCAGCTGCTTTTCTTTTCTTGACTGCTTCAGAGCATTCTTTATCCCACCCAAAGACTACTATATATATCCCACCAGGGCGGAGAGGGAATTAATCCAGATGCTGAATTTTTAAGAGGGAATGTTTCATTAGCAGATTGTAATAAAACATTGGTAAAAGCATTTGAGCAGTCAAAAACTCCATTACCAATATTAGGCAAACTTGCTAACTTACTATTAACATTATCTTTGAATTTTGACCATAATGTGTTATCATTAATATTATATTGTAAACGTGGTTTTCGAGGAGGGTTACGATGCCAAGCCCTTGACAGGGTTATAAGGATAGGAAAATGGTCACTATCAAAGGTGGAAGTTAGTGTTTCCCATACCACAGAAGCAGCTAATTTCGGGGAACATATAGAGAGATCCACCGCACTAGTTATTTCGTGAGGAGCTGTTCGACGGGTTCGAGAGCCTGTATTTAATATACAAAGATTTTGTGCATCAATTACCTCTAGTAACTTTTCGCCGTAGAAAGATGAAATAGAGGATCCCCAGGAAATGTGATGGGAGTTAAAATCCCCTAGGATTAAAAAAGGTTTAGGAAGAAGTGATAAGAGATCCTGAAGGTGTTCAAAAGCTATTAATCGAGGTAAATATATATAAATAGAGACAACACAAATATTACCTACTTGTGCAGCTACTACGGAAAAATTATCATAAGAAGGAAGAGAAAGAGGAGAGAATAAGATGGTATTTCTAATAAGCAAGGCGGCACCGCCATGACTATCAGATCTATCATCCCTTAAACAAGAAAAACCTTGGATTTTGAATATTGAGCCTGGTTTTAACCAGGTCTCTGAAAGTGCTAATAAACAAGTATTGTACTTGTTTATTAAATAAATAATTTCACTTTTTTTATGAACTGCACTTCGGCAGTTCCATTGCACCGCTTTTTGAAAGACTGCCATTATTAATGGCATTTGAATTTTTAAACATGTCTAATATAGGGGCGACGTTGGACGGTATTCTTATATTTGACTGCGTTAATGTATCAATTAAAATTTGAATAATGTCTGATGTAGACATTAAGATTGGGTTGTTATTCTTCATAGTAAGGGCACAGCCATCCTGTGGGGAAGGCATGTTATATTCATTTTGAATTTTTTGATGTGCAGCTCGGTCGTAGCCAATCCCTGGTTTGGGTGCTGGACGGCGGTTTGTAATAAATGTCCTTTTATATGACGTTTGAGGTAGTCGCTGAGTAGTAGAACTGTAAGAAGATTGTGTTTGTATTTGAGCTGTGCTATTAAAAACAGGTTTAAGAATATCAGCATAAGACTTTGATGCAGAAGGTATCAGTTTAGCTGCTTCACCATAAGAAATACAATTTTCTGCCATGGTTATTTTAATTTGCTTTTGGCGTGCAAACTCAGGACAAGACTTATTAATAGCGAAATGTGCTCCTGAACATAGACAGCATAACATGTTTTCTTCCTCTGAGTCGCAATTTTCACTATTGTGATCCCGGCCACACTTGTAGCACCTAGGTTTTGATCTACACTGCAGCTTTGTATGTCCGTATCGACAACAGTTAAAACACTGAATAGTAGGGTATGTATAAAGTACTACTGGTAGAGCATTGTAGCACATGAATATTCTATTTGGCAATACCTGCCCATCAAAAGTTGCAACAATATTCTGAGTTGGTTTCCATACAGGAGAACCATCCACCATCGTCTTGAAATTTATTCTCCTAACTTTTAAAATCTTACCACACCCATCAGGTACCGACACATTCTCTATCACCTCTTCTGGTGTCCACTCTGATGGCACACCACGAATTAACCCCATACGAGTTACGTTAAATGATGGTACAAATGCTTTCAAACTCTCATGTGATAGAGTACTGCTGCAGATGAATGAATTGGCATCGCTTGAGTCCGAGAAAGAAAGTGAAATTCTATTTCTCCCTATTCTCTTCACAGATCCGTTCACAATATTTTGGAAATTATTTTTTTTGAGGAATTTTCCAAATGAGACTGGGTGAAGAATTGTACCATCATCAGGTGATTTAGTTTCCCGTTGCACATGGACAGTAAATGGAGCGGTATCTGTTAGTTGATACATCGTTCTTGCTACAGGGGTGAAAACATGGGGACCTGAACCATTACTGTTTGAAGGAAGAGGAATTTGTGTTGGAGTTTGTAGAGGTTGGTGTAGGTTCGCAATATCATTGACAGAATTGTCGCTATTAGCCTCACTATCAACGCAAAGACATCCAGTTTTGCCATCTGCTGCTTGAGCATGCTTCCTTTTCTTTTTATTGCAGGTTTTGCAGATTTTAACATGACGGCCTCTTTTACGATTCGATCGCTGTTGGCTACTAGACGCATCCGTGTCCATACCAGACTCATTAGAAACTATACTGCTCATATTTGTAGTAATAGTTACAAAATTATTGGCCGGAGGGACCATGCAAGGGGTGCCGACCCCCCCGCCGGGGTCAGGCGGCTCTCCCATATTAAAAAAATGCAAGAAACTTACCGGATAAAGAAGAACTATACACTTAAACTAAAATATATACAATGACTACTATTTTTATATACACTACGATACTCTCCTGATCCTTTTTATATTAAAATTATTAAAATTAAAATAACACGGAAAAATAACACCCGCCCAAATCAACGTTTCCCGCGCTTTTTCCCGATTGCACATGCTATCTTTTTCTATTTGACATCTTCCACAGACTTCTTCTTTCTTTTTTTAAGTGGCAAATTCAGAACTTCCCATAGAATATAAAATATTTGAGTTGACCATAGAGTAAAGAGTGACTCATTTATGAATGACATTAATTAAATACATTTATTATCTGTGGCTTGCAAAATGTCGCTTCTCAAGGTTCCGTGATGCTTGACGATTGTTATTTTTTATTTTTCAACAGTTTTCTGTAATTTATCTGACGTGAAACTACTCCTAAAATGTTATAACCAGAATTACGCATCTTTAAAAAAACAAATTATCCTGAAACACCTTCGTTACATTGTGTCGTGGAATCATTAACCGAGCGGACGCTTGTCAGGATAAACGTTGTTTTGTGGTGATTGTAATTGGTTTTAAACAGTGAGGAGAATACCAAGTGGTTGTTGAGGGCTGTGATCGATGGCAGTTTGAGTATTTCTGTGGTGCGATTGAGGCGGCTGCGCGTTCCCGGTACTCCAGTGACTCATACGTTTTGGACTCGTAACCATGGACACCGACGATGGGGAATCCTCAAGCAGCGGGCCTATGTCAAGTCTGAACAGCCTGTTCTCATTCACAAGTCCCGCTGTGAAGAAATTGCTGGGTTGGAAACAGGTATAGCACATAACAGATGTAGAACTTGATTGCTGATCTATTTCTTATGTTTATTCATGAATGTGGCCGCCACCGCGCGAATGGTGGTATTTTACACTAATTAACGGTTTAATATGCGAGACAGGATGCAATATAGTGTGTGTCTGCTGTTAATTTGCGGACCTAAGTATGGGAAACGAAAATGTTACCTCTAATGGTCATTAATCAACCAATACAAAAATTCTGTATCTGACTGCATAGGTATTTTATTATAAAACGCCTCAGTCAAAAAATCTCTATGGTCCTAGATAAAACACAATCATAATAAGGCAACCCAATTCATTTCTAGACTATAAATTTGTGATCATTTGGTTGATATTTTAAATTCTAATTCCACACATTACGATAATATCTTCTAGCCCAATTTTATTAACAAGAACTTGCCTAACTTCAAATCTAACCCCTTTGACACAGCTATAGAGATTTAAGCTGTCGGGTGAGTGTGGTTATTTGTTAAAATGTTAAAGTTTGGAAATTCATCTTTAAAAAAAACCTTTTTGAGTAAGTATATTTCTAGTTTTTTTCTACATTTTCTTGCATAACAAAGACCTGTGTCTCTGTTATGTACAATGACGGGAGACATTCTATGTACATGTTTTCTGGTCATACTTTAAAATGACAACAATGCTTAAAATTGCTTTTTCAACTTCTCCCTGGTGGAATTTGTCTAGCGGCAAGAACAGGACAGAGCCATTTTAAGCAAAGATCAACTTAAAAGCTCAGGTTTTTAGTGTTATTGCAGCTGTCAGAGTAAATAAGCGCTTGGCTTGGACTGAGTTTAAGAAACAAAACCTCTGTCAAGAGCTTGTTTATCAATAATTATAGTGACTCGAATATTGGCAATTCTAATTTCGCAGAAATGATGATTCATCATGAAATTGTTTACAATTTCTTATGTATTTTTACTTCTATTAATCATAGACATTGTTCCCAAAACTTTTGATTTTTAGGGCATTTCTTAAAAACATAACATTCATAGAATTGTATGTTTAAAAACATAACATTCATAGAATTGTATGTTTTTTTATATAAAACTAGCTGTGCCTCGCGGTTTCAACTGGGAGTTAAAATTATCATTAAGTTTTCTGAAATTTTCCAATATTCTGCTCAATTATCGTAATTTTTCTTTCTCTTTTCTTTCCATCAGAACCTTCCACAAAGTATTAGAAAACTTAAAAAAAAAGGATGATCTAAATTGGTAAAGTTCTCAAGTTATGGCGTGACCATAGATTTATAGATAGATGATAGATTGTAAAAAAACTAATTTAATAGGTAGTTTTCTTAATAGAATTTCAACATTTTTGATCAGTCTAAACATTGACGATATAAATTATCTTTGTCTAAATTAGAGAAGTATGTACATAATATCTTTGACCAAAATAAAATGAATGGACGGGCCCTAACCATTGAACTTGCTCAGTAAAAACGAGTCAAAACTGTCGGAAATATACTTTAACACCTA
Source organism: Agriopis aurantiaria (assembly GCA_914767915.1). Taxonomy (NCBI): domain Eukaryota; kingdom Metazoa; phylum Arthropoda; class Insecta; order Lepidoptera; family Geometridae; genus Agriopis; species Agriopis aurantiaria. The sequence goes on from OU611988.1 coordinate 3,644,030, forward strand.
ATTATAAAAATGTACAGTATATTTGTTACAAAAAATAGATACCGGTTTTTTGTTGTGTATTTACACTTCGGGAAAGCACACGAAGGCATAATTTTGTCAGATGTTTCGTTATCATGTAACAATAGTCACGTGTTGCACTTCCCACAGCTAGAGACCGACTGAAACGAAGTTAGCACCGGTGCTCATTTTGTAATCTTAACAAAATGCGCTTCTTCTGTACCCGTCTATTCCTATTATTTTGGTCGAAGCATAATATATTGTTTATAAAACCCAAAAATAGTATGTATGCCAACTTAAACCTACCTTCCAAGATTTTTTTTGTTGGGCTGGTTAATTTATGTCTCCAGACTATTTTACTATTTAGCCATGTCAACAAAATATTTTAATTAGTCAATCATTTCAACTTTAAGTAAATAACAATTCAGAGTCACAGTCAAAGTCAAGCAAAGTAAATCATAATCAAGTTATGCCCCAGGTCAAGTCCAAGATGTCTGTAATAGACACAAAAGCCATGTTATCATTGTTCATAGCATTTATATTATTTTTTAAACCCTTCAGTTCATTTTACTGAGGGACTATAAGAATGATTATTTTAAAATTTTCAGGGCGATGAAGAAGAGAAATGGGCGGAGAAGGCTGTAGACAGTCTTGTGAAGAAGCTGAAAAAACGGAAAGGTGCCATAGAAGAGCTTGAGCGAGCACTGTCCTGCCCGGGGACTCCATCCAAATGTGTCACAATACCAAGGTCCCTTGATGGAAGACTACAAGTAAGCCACATACATATCATATTTTTTACTAGTTCCATCGTTGCAGCACAGCCTCAGTATTCCAAACCTCCACTAATCCGAACGTCCCTGCCAATCCTGAACTGCTTACCAGTTATGAACTTAACTGTTAAGCATTGAAGGTGTTTCGAAATTTGTCGTTTTATGTTCTGCCCCTTTGTTTACCACTGAGTCACTTGTACATCTCGTCGTACAATACATTTTTAACATACTTCAAAAAAGGAGGAAGTACTCAATTAGGTTGTACGTTTTTTTAATGTTTACTATCTCAGAACTGTTCATGAAACGATTTGGAAAAAAAATATTGAATGGATATACTCACTAATTGTTCCATAGAACTTTCATCAAAATCAGTTTAGTAGTTTGCTACTACTGCTGAAATTAATGTGAATGCTTAAAATTTACAGGTGTCCCATCGCAAAGGGCTTCCTCACGTGATCTACTGCCGCGTGTGGCGCTGGCCCGACCTGCAGAGCCACCATGAGCTCAAGCCCCTAGAATTATGTCAATATCCGTTCAGCGCCAAACAGAAAGAAGTCTGCATCAACCCGTACCACTACAAACGCGTCGAAAGTCCGGTCTTACCCCCAGTTTTAGTACCTAGACATTCAGAATTTGCGCCCGGACATTCCCTACTCCAGTTTCAAAGAACGCCTGAGCCGTCTATGCCTCATAATGTATCATACTCTGGTTCAGGGTTTCCACCATCTGCTAGTTCGGAGCTACCTGATACTCCACCACCGGCGTATTCCCCACCTTCGGATGACTCTGAGCCACCGGGGGAAGTGGCTCCGGTTTCCTACCAAGAACCCTTGTACTGGGCATCGGTAGCATACTATGAATTAAATTGTAGGGTTGGCGAAGTGTTCCATTGTAACTCGCATTCTGTCGTCGTGGACGGCTTCACCGATCCTTCGAATAATAGCGACAGATTCTGTCTCGGGCAACTAAGTAATGTAAACAGAAACTCTACAATAGAAAACACGAGGCGTCATATAGGGAAGGGTGTGCATTTGTACTATGTTGGAGGCGAAGTTTATGCGGAATGCTTGTCGGACGCGGCGATATTTGTACAGAGTCGCAACTGTAATCATCACCACGGCTTCCACCCGTCGACTGTCTGTAAAATCCCACCTGGGTGTTCTTTAAAGATTTTCAACAACCGCGAGTTTGCGCAGTTGCTGTCTCAAAGTGTCAATCACGGGTTTGAAGCGGTATATGAGTTGACTAAGATGTGTACGATTCGGATGTCATTCGTGAAGGGATGGGGGGCGGAGTACCACAGACAGGATGTGACGTCGACTCCCTGCTGGATTGAGATCCACCTTCATGGCCCACTACAGTGGCTAGATAAAGTCCTCACTCAGATGGGTTCTCCCCATAATGCTATCTCTTCAGTATCTTAGCCACGAATTACCCATATTCCTGCCCCACCGTTCGTTTCGAAACTCTGGTATACTTTTGGTCTAAATTTTTGTGCATTTTTTGTATAATTTTTATAGTTAATTGATGCAGTTATATCCCAGTATTGCTATTATCATTTATATAATACAAACTTTTTACAAGTTAGCATGACAACTCTCGTTTCTATTTTTAGAATCATGTTATTGCCTATTTTCTATTTTGAAAATACTTTTTATACTCAAACTAGTGTTTTTATCTCATGTTATTTCGAATCCTTAAAGTCGGCATTGGTTTTTAAATGAAGCAGCTCAAAGTAAGTGTCCAAGTAACAAAATCTTAGTTAAACGTCTTTATAAGTATACTTAATTATAATTAATGTAAAGACATAATTAAGTTTATAAATTTATATACTCGTAAATGTTTGTGACAAGGTAATGGATATTATTTCATGTAAATAGAGCTTTTTGGACCGATAAATCAGGTTTTTATTTTATAGTTTCAGAGTACTATTTTTTCAATTGGCGATTGTTGATATGTATATTTTTTTAATTGTTTTATATAATATTATATTCAATTTGTGGATTATTATGTGACTAAGATTGCATATAAAGTTATATTCAAGTTGGGATGTAAGTAAATGCAATTGTATCACTTAGTTCTGTGGTATGTTATACATAATTATAGCATCATTGTAACACGAGTTTTTTTATTAATTGTAATAAACTAGTGCCTAAAAAGGTTGCTGTTACTTTGACATAATTGATGACCCAAAAAATGAAATAAATCATATAATAATAATATATAATTAATACAGAATAAATTTATCAATAACCTCCTCTTTTTAAAGTCGGTTAATACAGCAGACTTTCTCGTTATTCTACAGTAAAATAATAATATGTCATGATATGGTCTTCTTTACATATACAATCATAATATGCCACATAATTTAATAATTAGTTGATAAGGGTTATGTGTTCTGTAAATAAGGTAATTTTACGTATATTTTACTCAAATTATGAAATAGAATTTACGTTATACATATTTGTTGTTGGACTCTTAAAGTAGGTATAAAACAAAAACTAAAATATTAATTGCCTTCAAATTATAGAAATTACGGTATTTTCGTAGAAAAGAAGGCGTCGATTTTGTAGCGCCATTTACTGTACTAAACTAATTTGACGGCTACAAAAATATTTGTACCAAAGATTTCACACTATACTACGTATGTCAATCTTTGATTTGTACTAGTGATGTAACGAATATTCGCATTCACAAATATTTTACGAAAATGAATGTCAGAAATATGTTAAGTAAATTCATAATTCATTTATTCGTTGCACAATAAGTTTAAACAATACATTGTGATATTAAATAGTTTTAGTTAAACACTCTATTTTCGCTGTTAAAGCATACAATCAGTTTTTATCATATAATATCAAGCATTTTATAAACCACCGAACTTGTTAGTCAAATATTATGGCATGTCTAATTATAACTTGGATAATTAGAGAATTCTGAATTCTCTAAGAATAATAATACAAATTTAAATAAGAAAAGGAAAAAAGTCAATTACATTGGGCCCTTGGGGAACGGGAGCTCACCTCATTTTCAAAAATCTTTCAGAGCGCCTGGTTAATGCGACGCGTGACCAAAATGCTGGCGTGTTTCTGGCTCAACGCATTAGCATTGCCATTCAACGTGGTAATGCCGCCAGCATGTTGGGTACGCTGCCAACTGGTAGTAAATAAAAATAAAAGTGGGCTTAAGCATTTGGATAGTCTTTAGACCTTCAACGGTCTATGGGCAGTCTAACTGTATTTGTAGTGTTAGTTTTAGCTTGTAAAATACAAGCTAAAACAAAAGTTTAGATAATAAAGGCACTTTCCCAGAAAAAAAAAAATTACATTCAAAAACTACATTATAGTTAGAAAATGAAAGGTACATATTTTTACCTAAATCAAATAATGTGCGATAAGTATGGCCCGATAAACATTTGAAACATGTGTTCGAATCGCGAAAGGTTATAAGTTACTAAAACCATAGTTTTTTTTACAATCTACAATAAAGATTTAGAAACTACATATTCGCATACGCTAATGTTTTTTTTATATATATTCGTTACATCACTAATTTGTACCTTTTCATTTTAATGTAAGAGAAGCATAGTAACGATTTTCGATGTTTCAAATAAAAAAAATTAAAGATAAATAAAACAGACGAAGCGACCGCTACGTACATTTTACATAAAATTTAACAATTATAAGATATTGTAGTTTTGTATCTGCTCTAAGAGTCCTTGCTTATGTAAAGTTGAGAACTATTAAAAGTGCCATCAAAAAGAACTTTAGAATAATCTATGTAAATTATTACATTACTCACATTGGTGTGAATTGAACTTGTGACTTACGGTATGGCCTTATAAGTTTTCGGACAAAAACGTGTCTGAAAAAAAATATTACCTATAAATGTTATTTCAATATACACTAATACTAATTTCATAACAATCATGAAATTTAAGAGCGGGCTTCACGGTGCATTGCAACGGCTGGTTAGCCACAAAACTTTTATTTCATGTCGTTATTTACATAAGAATTTTACAGCGTGGAACAATTTCGACTAGCCGAAGTGTGGATAGAAGCATTGTACAATTAAAAGAAGAAAAATCTTCGAAATCAAATCTGTTTCAAAGTTGAAACCAAATGGGACACTTGCAGTGTATAAATTGATCTCAAAATATTCTCTTCTATAAGTTCCTTAGAAGTGCTTTGAGTGTCTCGGTGTTAATATGTGCGATTGGTTTCACGACATTTAACATCACAATGATTGAAGTTAAAACTTCTTTAGGCGCGCTGAGCACTTCATTTTGTGGGTATTGAATGAGACTGAGCTGTCACGCTCGGCTATGTAATGCTCGTTCGGGTGAAGTCGGCTCGAGTCGACTAATGGAGCGAGAGAGATGTAGTCAACCTTGTGATGAAGCAAGTACCTAATAGGCATGTGTCCTAATGTTAAATTTATTACAAATAGCAGGCTTAGCTATGAGTATAACTAAATACAATACAAATACAAATAATTTTTTTTTATTGGCTAATATATCTCTGAGATATGAGCGTTTGAAGTTTTGGTGGGGATATAGAGAGGATACTCTTGTCTCTTTCTCGCAAAGCGTGTGTTAGTATAGCATTTGTATAGTGCGCCTGAGGTGTGACGTCATAACTCAGTATAGAGCGCTCTCTGTCTAGCATGAAATTAAAATATTTATTTATTTTTGAACTAATTATAATTTTGGTTCGTTGATGGGCTCTATTTATGATCAGCTTTTTATAAGATAATAAAAAAATATTAGTCATGCCTACGACCAGGAGTTTTACGGCTACCTCTTAACGCGGGCTCGACGAAACAGCGCACTGCGGAAAACGTGAACCTTAACGCGCCGAGATACGGTTAGCGGTCTCGCAACTTTTCGCATCACCTAAACAGAATCGCTTAAATCAGGCAGCTGTAAGGCCCCTGTTATTTGTAATAAATGAAAATCCAGTCAACTAGCCTATTGCAGTTAAACAAGTAACCATCACGCACGCTAGTGAATTTCTGCAACTGGGGTACTATCAAAGAAATTTGTTGGTAATACAGTAACTAATATACTACATTTATATGATTATTTATGGTATATTAGTTTAAAACAGTGTTTTACTATACTAAATGTTTGAAACTGCAAAGACACCAATTCATCCAAATGAAAAGTGTATTTTATGATGCGAATTGAAACAGATCATTGTCTTAAAATCGTCAATTTACGTCAAATAACTGGGACTTACAGTATTGAAGTTAAACATTTGATTTAATTTAAAGTCACTTGAAAATGCCCAGACTTTACATTTAAAATTATACAATTTGTATGTATATGTAAAATATATAATTATATAATATGTCTACCTGTTACAAACGTAATTGCCTATTATTGTGCCTAGGTATTACCGTCCGCATTTTGTAACCTAGTTTCAGACGTTTTCCATGATATAAAAACTTGTAACCCTTCGATATGTTACATGTTATTTACGTAGTTTATAATAATAATAAATGAAGAAAGTAACTCCTAAAATGCCCGTTTAAAAATGACCCCACATGACACACTGACATCAGTGTGTCGTATATTTGTCTCTCGTTGTCACGCCGTTTGTCTTTATTTGCCGACTATGGCAAGAAAATATTTAGGGCGCTCACAGACGGCGAGGCACGGTACGGCACGGCAAAGGATATGTTTTGTTGACAAATGATTTTCAACCTTATTTCAATGAATTAAGCATCGACATTCCCCTATTTCAACACGAGTAGGCCGAAATGTCTCACGTTATGCCGCGGCACGTCGCGTCATTTCCAGGTATGTATAGACACGTCGCGTCATTCCCAGGGATGCTTAGCACGGCGCGACATTCCATGGGATGCCGCGGCACGTCGCTGCATCACGTGAAACATACAGTAACTTCATGTCGTTAAAGGAATGTGAGTGCTAGTAAGTAATTGAAACATGGTTGAACTATCGTCGCGTGTGATGCCACAAGATCCTTCTGCATCTATCGGCATGCCAAAGCGTGCCGTGCCGCGCCGTCTGTGAGCGGATGCCACAGGATCCTTAGACATCCATTGGCATTCTTCAGCATGCCGTAGCGTGCCGTGCCATGCCGCGCCGTCCCGTGCGTGCCTCACCGTCTGTGAACGCCGGCCCTTAGTCTTGTTGTAGTGCAAATAACTTTTTCTAAGAAATCTAATGGTGGAAACATCATCGTACTTTCTCAGCAAAACTCACAACCGTCCCTAGATTTTTTTTTAGTCTCAATATTTGGCCACCTCTAACAGATAAGTTGGCCTTACTGATGGAATGGCTTGTGCATTTTTCCGTGGGGCCATTTTTGACGAGTTACCATTCTACATATATCGTTATTTGCAGCTGTTTATGGGTTTATTATAGATAAATATAATAGTCTGTTCAACTTACCTAGTCTCACGGATTTTTCGGAAATTAACTTTACATAGATTTGTGTGTGTGTGTAATGTAAAAACGCGATTGCAGCGCCGCCGCGCGCGCCGCGTCTTTGAGACAAGATAATTTGAAAGCACTATAAGCTTGTTATTTTCGGAACTTCAAAGTAATCAGTGCCTTTTAACAATGAAGATTGCCTTATTTAATTTTCATACTAAAGGAGTATATATTTGTATACCGATTTTTTTTTTATTGTTTTTAATTTGACCATTTCATAGTGCCTATTTATTATAGAAATATTGCATGGCTTACATATTTTCAAAGCACATATTTCATAACATTATTATATATTTGAGTACGTTACAAATCTAAACGCTAATTAAATTGAGAGTTGATTCCAAAATTTCTGATTGTGAAAATGTACAGCCACTTAAAAATACCTATTTAAATACTATATAGTTCTTAAAACATCTGATAAGTCTGCTTTAGTGTATAAAGTACATAAAACATATTTCAAGTAATTATTAATGGTTTATATTTTTGTTTTAGTTACACATCTGTACAAATATATAAAAGCAAAAAAAAAAACACCTATTTACTCACTGACTCATTATGAAATCTCAAAAACTATTTGACCTATGAAGTTGAAATTTGACAAAATTCGGTATGGGGTTTGGGCATCCGCTAATAAAATAATTTACGACAGAGACTAATAAAGGAGGACTAAAGGGGGTTGAAATATGTGAAATCTACAACTACTAATCTACGTTTGCTTATGTATAAAGTGGATAAAATAAGTGTGGTATGACTAATTTTCTGTGTCAAATGTAGCTAAATAGATAAACCAGTCACCAGAAATTATATACATGGGACAAAAAACTAAAAGACTAGTGCAAAAATTGGCTGCCTTATCGCTAAGTTAGTTACGCTAAATGTACACATTATTACAGTATGTGCAATTTTATGAATTGACATTGCAAGAAAGTTAACTGTTGTAAGTTCATGGCCTTACTTATAAACGTTACTTAAGGCACAGAATTTGACGCCTTTATCCCCACTCGCGCTATTTGATAATTTTTTGAAATATAAGATTACCGTCTTCTTTTGAAAAATGTGCTTCATTCATTTTTATTGCAAATTATTTGGACTTTGTTTTGATTTAGGATTTAACGTACTAGTTCAAACTTATCGAAAAATATTCCGATTTTGATGTAACCTTTTTGTTGTGATAAACATCCCATTTATTCTGTTAAATGATTATAAAAATATTGCAACAAAATTTTTTTCTAAATATTTTGGCATATTAACCTCGCAAAATGACCGTAGCACATTTTGAAAAGTAGATACAGTCATTGTTTTATACCTATATCTTAAAAAAACATCAAAAGTGTGAGCGACAAGAAGAGCGTGTATTCTGGCTTAAATATTAAACATTGGTATAACAATCGAGGTCATTGGCATCGATTCTGATGCACTCTAAACTAAACTAAATTTGACAGCTCTAAAATTGTTGCCATCCTTTTCTCACATATTAAAATGAAAAGAGAGGCAGATAATTTTAGTCCTGTCAGATTGGTTTAGTTTAGTGAGTGGTATAACTGAATAGACGCCTTTATTATATTCACTAATAATATTTTTATACACTAGCGTGATGAAAAAGTGAAATTATAGAAATTAAACGATATATTTTGGAAATAATGAAAATTGTAAATAAATTGTACTTATTCTAAATCGTGTTTGGAAAATGTAAAGAGATTGTTGTTACGTTTAAAAAGTAATTGTTGGTTTGTGATTCGGACTTGACCACATAAAATGCACATACTTTTAGTTATAATTTTCCCAAAGTTTTGACGTAGACTAGAATGGAATTTTCTATTAAGTGAAATACTGTGAAAACTTGTCATTATAGAAACCACGTTGCAATTATGATGAAGAAGGCTGTTGCCTTAAATGGGTAGAAGCTTGTAAGAAGTACCTACTACTTAAGAAGACTTGACGAGTATGCAGTATTGACCAGGGGGCTTAGTCCCAGATTTGATAGTTAACGAAAACTTTTTTCGTTTACGTATTGTTCCATACATTTTAGTAAAGCGCCTCCAGCGGAAACGCGGTGGAACTAAAATCGGCGGTATAGATTGCTTCACTCTAATACGAAAAAAGTTTTCGAATACCTTTCAGCCCAGCAATGTATGGAACAAAACGTAAACGAAAAAAGTTTTCGAAAACTATCTAATCTGGGACTATGCCCCCAGAGTGTCGCGAATCAATTGTTTCTACCCATTGCTTGCTAAAAACTAGAATCATTGGCCTTTTGGTTTTTACCAAGTGGTTTATTTTGCTTATTTTATCACTATTTGTTTTATCATGGTTCACCCAGTTCAGTTTGTGTTCGATAGTAGTAGTAGTAGCCTGGATTCAGTGCCTTTGAGTATATTAAACTAAACTCGGTACAAGCATTTATTTGCTCTGACAGCTGCAATAACAGTGAAAACATTTACTTTTAAAATTTCACTGAAATGTATTGGGTACCTGCTATTCTGGTATTCTCACGTTCAAAAACCTCCACACACTGTTAGCGTTCACGCCTGCGGAAAGATGAAATTGTATGAAAATGACATTAGCTTCAGATAATTTATCTCATGCTAATGTCATTGTCAATGTCATTTTCATACAATTTCATCTTTCCGCAGGCGTGAACGCTAACAGTGTGTGGCTCTTGTCTAGACCCCCTGCTGTCAGAGCAAATACTGGGTGACTGGTGAGACCACAGATATACACAACCAGATCGGCAATATATTTTAGTGAAAGAGACAACTTGATATGGCTCAGCACAAGTACGAAAAGGACATAAATATAATTTGTTGTCCTTATCGGCGTGACCTGTTTTTGGTACCTCAAGTGTCAAAATCTGTAATAATCAGTGACAAACAAAACGGGTCTGAATTATATTTATTGCCTTTTTTTGGTGATTTAATGTGATAAATGCGTGTTTCCTCTGAGAAATAATTGTAAAAGATATTTTACAATGGTTGGTTGTAGCATTTTGGGCTGCAAGAAGCGCAGTGAGCGAAAATACGATGATGAGCGAGAGGCACTGAGCTAGCCACGCTCATTGAAAATCTATAGGTAGTAGATCTGTGGGTGAGACAGTGGTATGGTAATACTCGGGCAGATCATTATGAACAACTTTTACTATGGGCCCAACCCTGAAATCGCGAGAATAAAACTTGTTCCATACATTTCGTCGAGTACGAATGAACTTTTTGTATGGAACAACTGATTTTATTCCTGGTTTCAGGTTTGGTCCCATAGTAAAAGTTGTTCATAATGAAGTACAATTATATCCCCGAATATTTCCACTGTCTCACCATTATATAATAATCATGTTGCCTTAACTATATAAACAAATACAAGCAAACAAACACTACCTAATCACTTCGACCTAAATAAAATCAATGGACGGGCCCAGAAGAAGCGCATTTTTGAAGATTACAAAATGAGCGCCGGCGCTCATTTCGTTTCAGTCGGTCTTTAGCCGTAGGAAGTGCGACACAATACTATTGTTACATGATATAACGAAAAACCTGACAAAATTATGCCTTCGTGTGCTTTCCCGAAGTGTAAATACACAACAAAAAAACCGCTATCTATTATTTGTAACAAATGTACTGTAGGTTATAATTAGGTGTTGAAGTATATGTGCGACGGTATTGACCCGTTTTTACTGAGCAAGTTCAATGGTTATGGCCCGTCCATTAATTTTATTTTGGTCGAAACCTAATCTAAGTTCTAAGTGTTTGCTAGTGCGATGTGTCCAAGTCCAAAACACAAGCAGTACAAGCACGTGTTGTGTTGTGAGAATTGGCTGTCATTGTAGTCTCGTGTTCTGAATTTATATAAATATAAAATTAAGCGTATGTCGGTTTGTTTATGAATATTACCTTTCGCAACGTAAGCTAGTTGTAACGTATAGATGCCATTGTTTGTGTATTTTAGTATATATTTTTCTCCGTTTAGCTATTAAATAAAAGTTCTTTTATTGAGCCATTTTGTTTTTATTTAAAGTGTCAACAAAAACATTGCCCTCCTTTGAGCTTGAGTTGGATAGAAAGTATCGCTCTAGCCCTTTACGTCATTGCTCTAGCCCAAGGACTTTTTATACCCTACTCTAGCCTAGCTCTTTTGACTATTTATATCATGTTCCAAAAAGGTCGAAACAAAAAAAACGGGTATTTTTATAATAGAAGTTCTAAGTTTTATTGGCAATGAGCTTGACGTAATTATGCAAAATTTGCGCACTCCAAAAAGTAACTTTGTACCTAAATATTATAAGTAACCTATATCTACCTAATAAAAATATTTGTCCTGCTCACTCTCACGACGTTGTTCATATACGTTATCTCACTTTCGTAATTATTTTTTTTTACTTCTCGTCTAGTAGATACTTAGTATTATTATGGTATTAGTATACTTAGCCTATGGTATTAACCCATTTTACATTCTTTATGTAGAGTATAGTGAAGGTGAGTAAAACTTAAAATTCTAAGAAGGTACCTACCGATTCATAGCAATGTTAGTGTTACAAAACTTTTTGTTCTAAAACTAAACAACTGCAGGCACCTTCGGCATTCGTTCCATCTTGTTTCGACTCTTCCTAGTAAATAGTTTTGATTTGACTATGGTATTGTACTAAAATGTCCTTATACGGCGGTTTTACTGATGTTACGGTAAGTGATCAGTTGATTAGTGTTAAAGAATTCGCCATACTATTGTTACCTACTTAAAGGTATATGACAAACAACTCGCATAACAATTGCATATCTACTTGCGAGTACATACCTACACTTCGGCGTTGCAGAGGATGCGTCTGCTACTAAAAATCTGAATGAAATTTTACGTTGGTATTAGGTATATTTGCTGCCAGCTACAATCTTACGTTCAAAAAGCTAATTAAAATTAATCACAATTTACTGTTCGTTCAGTTTTTAACAATGTTATGACACTTATGACAACTGTCAGTCGTACCCATTCTTTCAGCGGCTCAAAAACGAATTAATTATAATCAAAATTCAAACTTTGGGCCATTAAAAACATGCTTGTCCGTTTATAATCCTAGAGGCCTCATTGTCTCTACGTGTAGTTACCTCTAAGTGGGTCTGCGTAAGTTTTCGCGGCCATGGCACTCGAACCACATTTGTATGCGTGTGCGCAGCTGATAATTGCACATAACAGTGATTATTGTAACGTTGATCACGGCGCTATTACAAAACTGTAACGGCTACTATCGATAAAACGTTTCCACTATGCCTGAAGCCATGGGCGTAATACTTAAAATATTAATATTATATATTAAGCTACTACGCTTACCCCATACCACATCTCCCTTGTTTGTCTGTTTGACCTAGGGTTTGTAGGTACATACCTACCTAGGGAGCGACTTGTAATTTTGCCAATATCAATCATACAAAAACTGGCTGAACAGGATGTTCCGATGTCCATCAAATATGAAGACGTGTTCAATTGTTCATGTCAATGGGCAGACATGCAAACAACGTGTTTTTGTTTCATTATCCAGCAGCAAGGTCGGTGATCGTGTTTCCGTATTTTGACCCGTTATGACTGAGTAAGGAGGGTAGGTCAGCAAGAAAAGTTTAATTATATCCGGATTGACGTTCTCATCTTTAAAATTAAAGAGCTTTTCATGTTTGAAGCCCTACGGCAAACAGCAGAATTAAATTTCCATGTTTTAGTTGTCAGGTTTTGTTACTGTTTTAGGACGCTCATTTTTATTAATTTGCCATCTTTAAGAAGTCGTGTACGATGCCTAAAGTTCTTAAAAGTGCTGCTTGAAAAATAATACTGATAGCACCCAAATATAGATATCGTTTCGCTGCCTGATAGTGGTTGATATGCGATGACAGCGCCGCCTCTGGGGGACTTCTTTCATGAAAAGCACTTCAGGTTATAGCATGTGACAAATAAATATTTTGAACATTGAAAGAGGTAAAACTGTCATTGATTTTGAATTTATAATCAATTAAATTCACACCTAATTAGGTAAAATCAAATAGATTGTAATTTTCTTATGGTTTTGCCAACAGTGCTAAGGATTTATTACTCGATTTTTAACCGACGACAAAAAAGAGGAGTTTCTAGTCGATGCGTATTTATATATTTTTACCAAGGACGTTTTATACCCTAAAGGGATTTTTACTAGCTGACCCGACAGACGTTGTCCTGTCTTAGAACTGTCAAACGCGAAGTTAAAATCGTTGTTATAATTCTTAATCTTCTTCCCGTAAGAACCTTCTACAAAGTATTAGCAAACTCAAAAAAATTATTAAATCGGTAAAGTAGTCTTAAAGTTATGGCGGGACCAAGGTAGATAAGGATTCATTTTTATATTTATATAGATATAGATTTAGATACGCAAAACTTTTCCCTGATCGCAGTCCGTCTTTTTTTTCTATAATTAGCTGATATTAGGAGCTTTCAAACTCACCCCGCGACGCATCCGCGGAGAACTTTACGAAGGGTGTAATGATCAGGGTGGGTAAAAATTTGTAATTTATTATAAAAACTTGCTGCTCTCTGCTGTTTTACCCGCTACAGGGGCCTTACGGACAACTGCTATTACAGGCACCGTATCTGGGCGCGATAAGGTTTGCAGTCGCGTGATTTTCCAACTGAGCGGATTAGGTGCCTGTAATAGCAGTTGTCCGTAAGGCCCCAGGAATCATTAATTTTTTCCGAAGAAAGATAGCCTATGCTTAGCCTTTGTTAAATCGACATAATAAGTGTCTTCCAAAAACAGCGTAGAACCTAAATGCTACCACAATAACGTTCCCCAAATCACGCCCAGAGCAGAGCGTATATACGTATGCGTAAGGAGATGCCGGTGCAAATGGAATGTGGTTACTTGTCTTATGAATAACATTGCTCTGCATAGACTGCATGGGAAAGGAGCTGACGTTAAACTTTTTTACCAGTCAATGTGAGGTAAGCTTCGAAATAGTTATTTATGATACAAGTGCGGAAAGTTGGTTATTACAAACGAGTAGACGAATGTAAGCTTACCATAGTCACGAGTTTGTAATAACCAATCCGCACGTGTGCCATACAACGTTTTACAACACATTTGCGAGAAAAAAAGGCTACAAATGAAACAATTTTATTATTTTGTTTATAACTTAATATCAGTCACAACAATAGTTTCTATAATATAATAAGAAAATGGCGCGAACATGCAAATAGCACCACTATCACGTGGTGAAAATTAGAACTACATATTTCGTCTCATTTTCTCTTTAGTATTAAATTGAGACAAACGTATTGAGCAAAAGCGCTTCCAAGGAGGTTTGATCATTCAGCTTATTTATTCTCGTAATATGAAACTCTTTTGTGGAATTCTTATGATATTATGATGGAAATTAAAAAAATACCGTAAAGTACACGCACGGTGCTATACATCTGAGCGTGCGGACAAATTCATTACCGCACGCTCCGTTGTATGATCCGTAATGTTTAACTTTCGAACGATGTATACAGGCTTCGTAAGTGCACTTTTTGAACAAATGTGTTGTAAAAATATTTTTGTCTGACCCCGAGCAAGGTTGGTCGCACCTTATTTGCGCACTTAATTTTCCTGTAAGTCGTCATTGATAACAAAAAAAAAGTTTACTTATCCTGTTTTAAAATCAACATATTTACCCCATGAATTACATAATTTGGCAATGTAGACCATTGGCAAATGGCAACTATTATTGAGTTACTCACTCGTTTATATTCGATCGGAGTCGCAACTCAGTATGACCGATTGTCTAAAGACGAACTGTGTTGCATGTTAACCAGTGCCATAAGGAATGTGGCTAAGTACCTACCTTTACTATACGGGGTTACGCGGAAAGGGTGGTACTAAGCCGAAAGGAGTCCGTTATACGGTTATACTCATCATTATGAAGAGTATATATATATAAATAAGAGTAGGTATAGGATGGTCCAACAAAGAAACCTACCTAAATAACGAGATTTGCGCACTCAAAGTAATTTTTCTAGTTTTTCACCGGTACCTATATACAGGGTTGGGCAGTATTTGAATTCATCATCATCATCATCAACCAGAAGACGTCCACTGCTGAACATAGGCCTCCCACTTTAACCTCTACACTGAACGACAGCCTGCCTTTTGCATCCACTGGATGCCAGCGACTCTTACTATGTCGTCGGTCCATCTAGTGGGAGGCCTACCTACGCTGCGTCTTCCGATTCGTGGTCTCCACTCAAGAACCTTTCTTCCCCATCGGTTATTGGTTTGTCGCGACGGATGATCAAAATCCCTCTACATGTACGTCGTCTACGATGCCGGACAACGGTGGCGATGGAGTGAGCCCGTGCTTTTCAGCCCATGCTGGTCTAGATTACTTATTTTGTATTTTGCAATTTGTATTTCGTATTTCAATTACAAATAGCTAAAATACTGTATTTTGTATTTTATATTTTAAATACCTTACTTAAAAGTATTTTGTATTTCGTATTTTAATTACTTGCAATACAGTATTTTTTAATTTGTATTTCAATTAAAGCAAAGCATGTATTTTGCCCAGCCCTGTCTATATACCTACTTGTTTCCGCAGAGAGGGTGTACTAAACCGAAAGGGGTCCAAAATACCATCCATCATCATGAACAACTTTTACTATGGAACCAACCCTGAAATCGCAAACAAAATATCAGCAGTCCCATAGAAAACGGTCACTGACACTCGACAAAATGTGTAGAACAGGGAACAGCAGATATTTTTTTCGCGATTTCAGGATTGGTCCCTTAGTAAAAGTTGTTCATAACGATGAGTATAATGGACCTCTTTCGGCTTAGTACCACCCTTACCGCGTAACCCTGTAAAATGTACAGAGAACATTAAGACGAC
The DNA here is from genome assembly GCA_914767915.1 of Agriopis aurantiaria. Classification (NCBI taxonomy): domain Eukaryota; kingdom Metazoa; phylum Arthropoda; class Insecta; order Lepidoptera; family Geometridae; genus Agriopis; species Agriopis aurantiaria. Next base: position 3,660,124 of record OU611988.1, read on the forward strand.
CCAAATTACCTTTAATTATTAATTAATTAATTAATTATTGATTGCATTAAAATGAGAATAATTACCGATGCAGACTCCTACACTATGATCACATGAAGCGAAACAGGTTGTTCTTGGCCTTGCTCAGCCAGCAGCATCTAGATCAGAGACGAGGGCTGCCTACTGGATACACATTTGTTTACATCTGTTACTCAGTTAATTTACTTTCTTAAATGATTCATTTTACTTTCAAGGGGCGTATTACGACCTTAAAAATATTCTCATTGAATATCTTACATTGAATTTTGTCTTGCTCTCTCATTAGCCGAGAGAGTGAGATAAAGCTCAATAAACAAGCTGATCAGACAAAGAAAAGAGATATGGTAAGGTGGCGTGGCGAGTGCGAACGCATCAGGCCTAAATCAGGCTTGATGAATTTAGTCGAACCACTCTGCGTCTGCAGAGTGACTTCGACTTTGCCGCCTTTTTTCGTTTGTGGAATATTAGTTAGTTCATTGGTGTTTAACTTGTTCCGATTTTTTTTAATGTGCCGGAAGAATTAGTACCTGTGCCGTATCTACTTACAGTTCTTACGTTAGATGGTTTAATGGTAGGTATAGTTAAGATGTGGGTGAAACACGAAGACATTTGAACACGAAAAATAATTATACTAATTAAGTGCAACCTCCTTTGTTTGTCTAATCTGAGATTCATCATCATCATCATCATATTCAGCCTTTTAACAGTCCACTGCTGGACTTTTAGCTTACCACCGAAAGGGTGATTGGGTCATATCCACCACGCTGGCCCAGTTGCGGGTTGGTGGATTCACATACGGCATTGAATTCCTACTCCGTACGTATGTTTCCTCACGATGTTTTCCCTCACCGAAAAGCCAGTGGTATGAAAATCTGTACATAAAATCCAAAGAGCTCAATGGCACGGGCCCGGGATTTGAACCCGCGACCTCACGCTTTCAAGTATAGCGGTTTCCCAAATAGGCTACCACTGCTTGTAGTTGCTTGCTCCTGATATTCATAGATTACGGGTAACTGAGGCTTTTCTCTGCAATCCAGTAAAAAAGAGGATGCCATAAAAAAATATAAGGTAATGTAAACTGGACAATCCAAACTTCTTTGGTCATTTACCACGCTCCATTTCCACAGGCGATCAAGTTCGTCCGCCTAATTCATACAAGAAGGGGTGTTAGATTACAAAACCGCTAGGGCTCCGGCCCGCATACAATATTGAATACATCGCTGTTGTAATATAAAACGCGACATTATAAATAGGAGCGGTTGCGGGCCGCGCTCAGAACTGTGCCGTGTACGGAGGTTGTAGCAAGTGCGCGGGAAATTTGACGTTTTGTTTTTTTCGGACACCGCCATGTTTGTTTTGAAGGTGAGTACTAGCAGGAAATATTTGTTTTAGTTTTTAATCCAAAATGAGGTTTTAAAGTTGGATTCGCAAAACTAAAAAGTTTGGATGGTTTGACAAAAATATAGATGATCAACTTTCGTGATCTCTGTACAAAATTCTATGAAGAAGGATCTTAGTTTTTTTTTATAAATAGTAGACGAACAAGCGATGGGACACCATGATGGAATGGATGGATGATGGAAAGTGATTATTCCTGAACCTAATGTAGGTTGGTTGCAGTGGAATGAGTGGTTTCCTGATTTTATTGAACTGGTAGTGGTTTACTTTACTAGATTCATTTTCTTAATCGTACTTTTAGGATTTAATTCGTTTAATTTGTTGTGGTTGTTAATAATTAATTATATCTTATCTTATAGGTATTACATACCTATTCATCACAGTACCTAACCTGTTGACTTCAATAGTTACTGTTTTCATTTCAGATTAGTTAATTAGCATCATATTTTATGATTATTCCGGTCTATCCCCCGCTATGTTCCTCGGGGGAAGAAACAAGAAAACAAGTTCAGTTGGTCCCCCTGTAACCGGTGAGGGGATAGATCGAACTAATTATTTCCGGTCTGTCCCCTTGCATTTTTCGTTAAGCTTATTTTTTTTTAAATACCTTCCCACCCTAAAACCTGACCTCATTTTAGATTGTCATAACATCATAGCTTACCAAAATGCCACTTAGGTATCGAATTGTCTACTCTATAATTGATTCGATAGCCTCTATAATTGAATAACCCATCAATCTATAGCAAGCCATCAGTGACATAATCCATTGCAACATTGAAGGAGGCAACAGGACAATTTTATTATTACGTAGCAATACGCTACGCAAGCCTACGTGATTAGCTACAATCTAGCTCCTATTGCGTAACCGTGCTACGGCGTAGCGCGTGCGCATCCTATTTACTACGAGCTCATCTGCTACGTGTCGCTACATTTCCTATGCTGGCTACTACATTTTACATTAAAATAAATTGCGAAAATACCATATATTTTCGACAATGACGGTGTGAACAGATCCGCTTAAGCTAAAATATTTAATGAAATTTTGAGCCTATCATGATAATAAACTTATAAAGTAGCCCTCTTATGCATAAACGTTCGATAAGCTAAAAGGTTCTACAAAATAATATGTCTCGGTTTCACGCATGACTCTTCTCGTGGGCGAGAATTTGATAGAACGTTTTATAGTAGGTAGGTATAAATTAGCTTATCGAGCGTTTGGCATAAGAGGTTAAATGTTTACCAAAAAAAACCGACGTCTCGGGCGATGAGAGTTTTTTGTCCTCTGTATCAAATTTTTATGGCGTGAACAATAAAGAGTTAATCAATCAATCAATGAGTGGAATTCAATAAACGATATTCACCCTAACTTTAAACTATATTTAGTTCAAATGTACCTTCGAGATATAACCTATTCATTAAAAAGATAATTATTAAAATTGGTTCACGATCAGCGATGATATCGAGTAACAGACACACAAAATCAACGTACAGCTAATCACCCTGTATAGCTAATCAATGTTATGTGCACAGAAAAGAAAAAGAAAAATTCTTTTCTGTGGTTATGTGTCATAATAATAAACCATGAATTTGGAATCTTTATCATCGTTACCACGCCTTAATTAGTACCAAGCCTATCTGTAGCAAGACTAAGGTAATAAGTACGTGTAATTGTAGGATATATTTATCAAAGCCGGTGAATCTCTGGCGACATGATTAATGACTCCGGTGTAGCAGCTAATTGCATTTCATAACGTTACCTCAGCCCGCGGTGATCTAAACGAGTTTTTCCACACAGTTGCCGCTTCTCACGCGTAATTTTTATATTGGTGGGTATAGTAAAGTTACTAGGCAATGCGTTAGTACCTTGTCCTTTTAAAATACACGGACCCTGGAGCCCGTGGCGTTGCATTTTAAATTAAAAAATATTTGAAAATATGTGACGGACATAACTGGACTAATCTCTACATAGTATAAATAATTAAAGTCACTCTCCGCGTCTGTCTGTCTGTATAACCTCTAACTCCTCCTAAACCACGCAAAGGATTTTGATGCGGTTTTCACCATTAGTTAGATAATTTTTCACGGAAGGTTTATATATATATAACTAGCGACCCGCCCCGGTTTCGCACGTAAATAACACCCGTGCGAAGCCGGGCGGGTCGCTAGTTTGTTATAATTTTATTAATAACTAACTGCGCCCCGTAGTTTCACCTACGGAGATAACTCCTTATACCATTAGCTATCTGCTAGTGAATATCCCGTCAAAATCGGTCCAGCCGTTTAAACATTCATAGGGAACATACATACATCGATTTTTATATTCAGGGTTACTGGTAATCTGTTAGCTTGCTCTTGCTTTTTTTTTAGAAAGGCCATAGAACAAAAGTTTTTTGTATTGATGTACTGAGGCCACCCTTAAGAGGATAAAAACTGATTAGAAAGAAAGAATACATTTATTTTGTGCACAAAACACTACAACCGAACATTACAAAACAGAAACAAAAAAAATATTTAAAAAAAAAACATGTACAGTTGTCGTTGTAGTGTCCAGTGCGACAAATAAGGGCAGTGCTCAGAGATAATGCTACAGATTACCAGTAACCCAGTCTATAATATAACTGACCCGAAGTTGTCGAAATCCCTTCGTACCCCTATAACGTTCCGCCAAAGAAACCAATATACCAAACCGCGAGATATACAATACCATGAAAAATATACCGACTTATGTTTTAGGTACTTACAGTTTAAAGCGTAATTAAGTAATGTTCAAGACCATACGTAATTTTGTATGTTCATTTATTATTGTAGCAATTTTCACCGGTTCGTAGGGCCTGTAGCAAAAGACTAATGACTTAAAAGGCATGTAAGAGCAGAGCCTTGGTCCCTATTTAGTAAAACACGCTGACCTACAAGCAGGCCTCGCTTGGCACGCGCTCTATAACACATTGTTTGGCATGAATAGAAAATAGGCTCCAATGGTAAATAGATCTTGACCGAGATGTTATACTATTGTCATCGAATTAACAACATATTAGGTAACTTGTTGAATCTACACACATAGAATAAGTAAAAAGTCTAAGATGACGATGAAAAATAAAACTCAAGGTTTTCCTAAGATAATTCTGGTTTCCCAGCATCACTACTACTACCAGCTCGAATCGGAAGCCGCACCAGCCCTACATTGATTTGTGTCTCAGGAAGATGAGACGGTTCCAAATTATCGACACAAGTTGCGTCCCATACAAGGGGCCGCCCCAACCTCCATACAGTGTCATGCAGTCAGGCTTCATTATTTTTTGGTACACTTTAATATGTTTTTCCATTTTTTTATGCCATAGGTGGCAAACAAGCAGACGGGTTGCCTGATGGTAAGCAGTCACAATTTCCTATGGATACTTGTAGCACCAGAGGCGGCACAAATACGTTGCCGACCCTTTAGGGCTCGATTAACTCGCCTTTTGAAGAACCCCATGTTGAAGCTTCTCGAAAACACCGTGGAAGGTAGCTCATTCCACATTTTGTAGGTATGAGGCAAGAAAGATCGTGTGAATCGTACAGTGTGCGATTTCCATAGATCTATGTGTGTGGATGATTCAGGCGGTGGCGGCTAGTGCGATGGTAAAACCGCGACGCCGGCATCAGATCAAACAGTTCTTCAGCACATTCCCACTCAGTATTTTTTGTTATTTTTGATTATATGTATTCTTCGGTCTATTTTCTTTTTTTTGCATATTTGTCATATCAGTTTAAAGGGATGCTGATCTACATAGAACCAATAGACACAACATTGATTTACATAAGACACAGCGTTATCACTTCCTATCAAGTGATCCAATGTGTCACGAGTCGCCTAGCCCAGTTCAGAACTTATATCATCGAGGCATGTTTACAAATTGGATGCAACACTGTAAAGAAAGCTAGGCTAATCCTGTCATTACATAATAGGCTATGTTTTGATATGTATACTCACTATACACACTCGTTATATCACGTTATACTATTTAAACTAGCTGCGCCACGCCATTTTAATTTGGTTTCATATTAATTTATTTTTAACTGTTATTTATATGTCAGTAGGCGTAAGGCTGGTTTCACAGCTGTGCGGGAAAACAAACGATTTTTTTTCTGTGGGGCCAGAACCAGGCGTGCCGTACTACGGGAGACGGGATCTACGCGCAGGCAACTCTGCAGTGCAAGTACCGTTCTTTATCGATCGTCAAATTCGCTAAAATGCCATAGAATCGATCACAGCGAGTACTGAAAAAATGGCATATTATCGAATTTGACGACCTCAACTGTCAATTTGACGATCGCTAAAAGAACGGTACTTGCACCCCTGGTACGGAACAATCCGCCACTGTGTAGTCACCACGTCGCTGTGAAACGGTGTTCATTTGCCCCCCTTGATAGGCATTTTCACAAAACTCTTCTTACACCCTATTAAAATCTACCTGCCTATTTCAGCTTTCTAGGTCAAGTAATTTTCGTGATGAGAAAACGAGTGAGTGAGTGAATGGTATTTTGCATTTATATAAATATAGATTGCAACCATAATAAGGAAATCTACTTATTGGCTAAGTTTATAGCCAAGAAACTTGAAATACTTAAGTAGTGTTATTTTACATTAATTTTAAATACCTTCTAAGACGTGTCTAAGATATGTTAGACAGAAAAGAGCCTCTTTTCAAAGAAATCAAAGCATTCTTATTTTCGTGTAGCGCAAACTCAGGTAGTCTTGTTTGCTTATATTTTGAAGCAAAGCCTGGTTTTAATGCTTATGCCTAGCCTGTAACGGTATCGTAAGCGACCACGCCTACGTCTTTACTACGAGCAGAATTATTGCAGACTGCATTCCTCTCTACCTTGTCACTTTATTCTTGCGATATATTGACGCCTCTACTTTAGAGTGTTTGGCCTTATTATAGGTAGATTATCATTGCTCATACAACTAAAACATGTAGTTGTCTTATTTGTGGCTTATTCAATAAACAACCTATATTTTGCTTACTAAAAAAGAACCAAACAACCAAAATAACCGGCCTCTACTTTGCTCAAAGGGTGAGCATTGCTACGACGTGGTAATGGGGCAAGCATTTTGGGAAAACAATTCACACTGGTAGCGGTTTAATAGATTATTTTTTTCTGTACTTATTCTTTACTATATTTTAGTTAAGAAGAATGACCAGGTGACTACCATTCGCTTGATATTAATCCCTCATTTAATAGGTAAATATAAATAACTAGCTGTTGCCCGCAACTTCGTATGCCTAGACTTTCATATAAAATTTAAGTCCACATTTGCCCACCTTAATTCGGCCCTTTCGCAAAATTCTTTCTCAACAGACCTCTACTTCCCATAAGGAATTTACTTGCCATATTTCAGCTTAGTAGATCAAGTAGGTTTCGAGATTTCGTGATGAGTGAGTGAATGAATTTCGCTTTTATAAGACTCGCTCGTTTTTCGCTTTTTATCGCTTTTGTATAAGATTAAACTACGTTTGAGTATATTTACTTCTGAGAAACGTTTTCATTTACTTTATCGTATCTTTAGAAATACGATCTATAACTAGTTCCACTAAATAAAGCGTATCAAGGAAAAGCTCATAACCTTATGAAATCAGCTTTTTATCGTTGCTTTCATAAACTCTATAATGCCAATACAAATTAAACTTTAAAGCTGTAGCGGAAATCTCATTTTTGATTCGATATCGCCTAATAGGGCTTACGATACGAACTTGCAAGGCTAACTAGTTTATGATTTGCGGCAACTCAATTTCTGGAAAAATAAAGCAATTTTCTCAAACACGCTCGCTCGCTTTTCTCATATGTTTTATTTCTGTCGCGGTATTTCCGTAAATACTAGGAATATATATTTGTAAGCCTTAGCTGCAATTAGGCATTCTTATGCTCACGTAAGTCAGGTAATGTGTGCCTTGGCTTCGCTACCTACTACATTTTTCAAATTTGTTCATGGGTAACTAAAGACGTGATCTCACTCGCTCATTTAGACAAAAAGTCACTGATAATTAAAATAACGATTAGTCATTGACTTTAGAATAATATTTTAGATAGAATATAAGAGCTGATAGAGATATAAAAATTTTCATATATTGTCTATAGAATAAGTAATAAAGTTTTTTTTTTTCGATAGTATTTGTTCCGAAAGTTGTTACTAAAGAGTTTTGCCGTGTTTCAGATAGCATGTTGTTGGTTGACATTTTTAATATTGCAATGATAAACCGCGAAGCGAAGAAATATTTATGCGTAAAACTTTTCAGCGACAAATGAAAAAAAAAACAGCAAAAACAACTAATTTGTGTCGAGGGCTAAAAATTTGCGCGAAGTGAAAAGGACCTTAAAAACACTCATTACTAATACGCAGTTTGTGGTAAACTCTATCTATTAAATGTCAAATTTATACGCACAAAACCTTGTTACATTATTACAATATCTGTGTTATTACACTTAAATAACGACCATCACACTTACATTTTCCCGTCGGGTTGTCATATTGACAGCATACATAAGTACCGATTGCTCCACAGTACCGCGGAATGTGGTTGGCACCGCCTATAATGAGATCGCTTTGATTCCGGTAGTAGTTCTGGCCTAATCTATGGTTACTGTAGGCAGAAAGGTCATATTTTGCCCAATTGGTTTCAATAGTTACTCTGCATAATCAATTTGTAATTATAACCGTGCAGGTTTGAAAATGTAACTGTCGCTAGTTTTGTTATAAGCGACGTCTGTTTTGTATGTTTGGTATGTTTTTGTTTTGTCATCATCATCCTCATTTCAGCCTATCATGTTCCCACTGCTGGGGCTCAGGCCTGCTCTCAGAGAGAGAGGATGGGTCCTACCTAATCCACCATGCTGGCCCAGTGCATGTTGGTATATGTCTGAACTTTTGAGGTTCTTGGACATACTGGTTTCCTCACGATATTTTCCATCACCCTTTTTGAGCGATGGCATCTAAACTGCACATAATCTATTTAGGTACTTATATAAGTCATTGGTGCAGGGCCGAGGATCGAACTGGGTGCACTCAGACTATAAAGCACACATGCTAGCACGGTCGCCGTCACAAAAGTTTTTTTAATTATCTGTAGAGTATTATCAATATCACCTAAATAAAATAAAAAAACAAAAAAAACTAAACATTGTTTTTTTAAGCATACTGTGATAAATTACTACATACATTGAATAATTAAACACATTTTAGCAGTTTTCGAATATTGAGATAATTCAATAAATAAGTCCCTGTTGTTAATTTTATTACAATTTTATTACCAACACTGATAGATTGTCGTGTCGAAAAACAGTGATATTTAACATTTCCTTGAAGTTGTTCACGCAAAAAAGTTGTTAACTTATTGGTTATTTTTAGCTTGTATTATTTTAGTTGATCGACCTTTTAGAAAAATCATTATACTCCACTATTCACGCTTTTTTGTCTAGTTGCTATTTCTGTGTTTACATGGATTTCTTATTGTTTCTCAACTTTTTCAGAAGTTCTGTTGTTAAACCAATAAAACAATTAGACAATCAAATTGTCCATGCACAGCCACTATTGCTATTGTCTAAAGTTCGCAAAATCTACTGAAATACTCAAACAAAATGTCAATAGCCTATAGCTGCATAGATTGACCATGATAATACTTGCTATTTGTTAGTGAGCTGGCAAATATTGCCAGTTATAATATAAATTATAGTTTTTTCACGCAGTATAAAAGTGTTTTCTACTACATTAATACAATAAAATATTAGTTGGACAGTTGGACACAAAAAATATAATGTTACTAAAGAAAAAATAAAAATTCGAGAGTACAATGTGTGGTCTCGCTTAAAGGTGGTCTTATAGTTTAAACAAGTTAGGAACCTATTTTTTTTTCTTTTTGCTTTGTGTGGGCATTTGGCATTGCTGCTAACCTGGAATGTTGTAATATTTATGAACCTATTAAAAAAAAAAAAAAAAATTGGTAATTTAAATATGTAGCTAGATATAAACTATGACAAAACGGTTTCCGGACTGGTTTCGGAGCCATTAGAGCTCCTTCATCAGAGATAAGCGCGCTCCCGGAGACGCGTACAGTATTACAGTACAGCGCGAGTAGCAGCTTCGACGCAGTCTTAAATATTTTTTGCAGTTGATATTCAACGTGATCTCACTGTATCATCTGTAGGTGCCATAAATAGGTATATAATAACGTCAATACCCACGTATTTGCAATGTCCGCATACCCAAGGCCGGGACATTCACTGGACGGCAAAGTCACCACTCTTTGTTCGGAAATATTAATCTTTGTAGACTGTAATGGGGTACATAACTCTCACGGAAGTCCTAAAAGCGTTCGATGGACCTACGTGAAAAACGTGGGCCGAAGAACACATATCATGTTTATCTATGTCCTGTTATCGTCAAGGATTTGTTACTTTTTTGAACATAGCGAAAATATTCACCTATAAATATGAAGGCAGTAATAAACGAATAGCCGAGTATGTTTCAGAAAAACACGTACCTAAGTACTTAGGTTATAATTTTTAAAAGATTAGTAAATTATTAATATTAAATTTCAAATGAATTACAATCATTTTCGGGGCTATTTAATTATTTTGCACATATAAAATAGAAATACTTACCTACAAAACATTTAAAAACGACCCATAAGAAGTATTTTATTAAATAAATAACCAGTAAACTAACACTAAATACACAATCTACTTAGCAATTGGACCCATAGACTGCTGAAGGCCTAAAGATAATTCAAAATATTGAAATCCACTAAAACTTAGCGTACCCTAACCTAGTGTACCCAGAAGTCTACATTTTATTCCGTGAATATTAGGTACTTTTTGTACAAACAGCATAGACCCTTTTGTCCGCATTTCAAATTCTAGGAAACACTAAAATTAACCCATTTAATCATTCTTCTTTTAAAAAGATAGATAGATAGAAACTCTTTATTGTACCAGAAATAAAAATTATAAACAGATAGAAAACACTTAAGAGCTAGTGCCACAAGTGGCGGCCTAAAAAGCTATATATTTTTGGCTATAGGTACTATACATACACTATATATAGGTACAACCATAAAAAACACGCCGTAAAAACGCAGATAAGTATACATTATTAATTAGGAGTAAAAAAGCTTGCTTCTAAATAACCGGCCACGTTTTTGCCCTAAATGACGCGAATATTTGTAACACGATAGTTATCACGTTACAACCTCATTCCGATGTAACAATTCTATAAGTTACGTAATAAGGGCGGACGTGAACACATATATAAAAACTGTTGTAAAACTGTGTGTTTGTAAATATCTAACAGGTAACAGAAATCGTAACTGTTCAGCAAGTCAGAGACATAACTAAATAAAAAACATAAACAAACAAACAACAATGTTAAAAACGAACTGAAATAAATATGTCTATTATGAAGGTCAAACTATATATCAGACTGGCAAAAAGACAACAGATGACATCAATTATCTTTTAAACTTTTTAGAGCGTTTAAGCCAACCTTGTATCTATGTCTTTATGGTGGTCGTGTGCATCGGCCCTTATCTAAGGCCTACTTGACACGGCTCATGCACGCAAGATCAAGGTCGCGGCACACTTGGTTACTGGTTCAGTGATTGTTTTGGTTGCGCAACCATTACAACAACTTGCCTACAACAGGTTGTACGAGATCACAGTGATATGATGGTGATAATGATCGTTTTGTTAGCGCGTTTAATTAATAGATTGAGATCTGGGAAAGCGTGTTTTGGAAAGACTACGCTTTATACAACAATCGAATGCATACAAAAAGATATTTTCGGGCTCATTTGTACGAATTTGTTATTGACAATAGCATGCTTGTGTAACATGTTATTATAGAATTGTAGAAACAAGTTTAGATACTACAATCAAACTTAAAAACTGAATTTTCGATATTGACAAGTGCGCGTTGATGTCTTTTACTCATAGAGTTTTCGAAGGTTTTTTTAAAACTAGTATGCGTTGAACTTACAACAAAAACATTCCCATACAACAAATGTTACTTTTAACTTTTTGTTAGTTCTTACTTTTAGGCTTTATTGTTATTTCTTAATTAATCCGTTAGACAGATAGACATACAGACAGACTGCGTAGGCATAGTTATAAGGTCTCGTTTAAATCATTTGGGCACAGAATAGAAGAAAAAATCGTTTACTTCTCTTTTTTGTGCCTGTGGGTACCCGGAACCCTAAATCTATACTAAAATTATAACGAGGAATGATTTGTTTGCTTGTTTGTTTGTTTGTTTGCATTGAATAGGCTCCGAAATCACTGAACTGATTTGAAAAATTCTTTCACTGTTGGGAAACTACACTATGACCGGTGACAAAAGCGATATTGTATTTTCAAAAAAATTAGGGATCCTTAGTATAACTCCAATAATGTAACCCAAGGTGTAAAAAATAAGACTTACACCCATGTGAAGCCGGGATGCGTTGCTAGTATAAAACAAAAATAAACCGTCTTATTCATTAAAAACACAACTCCAATTTCTAAACGACATGTCCTTTTCTTTCCAGGGTCTGGTTCTGGCAGCCGCCGTCCTGGCGTGCTCCGCGCAAGCTCCTCCCACTACTCCTGTGCCCATCCTCAAGCAGATCAACAAACAGAACGACGACGGCTCCTACTCCTACGGCTACGAAGCAGCTGATGGCTCCTTCAAGATAGAAACCAAGTACCCCAACGGAGATGTAGCGGGGAAGTACGGATATGTAGATGAAACTGGCAAGTCAAGGGAGGTTTCCTATGGAGCGGGCAGCCAGAGAGGATTTGAACCACAAGGTTAGTTTTACAAATACAAATACAAATACAAAAACTCTTTATTAAAACACCACAAAACAAGGATAACATAAAAATTACAACAAAAATATTATCTAGGCTTTTAACAGGCGGCCTTATCGCTTAAAGCGATCTCTTCCAGGCAACCGTGCACGGAAAGGAATTATATTTAATAATGTGTGGCCTTAACTAAAAATAAAAAAATAGAAAGTAAATACCTATGCAAATAACAACAAACAATCAATAGACAAGTTCCAAGTTCTAGATCTTTCTATAATCGTTTATCATGACAGAGTGTTTCGGGTGGCCTAAATACTAATACGCAAGTCTAGGTTGCGCAAGTTTTTAATACAGTTTCCGGTAAAAAGGGGTTCTAATTGTCTTGATCCTGGAAACAACTTGTATGTATTTTTCACCCAAATTTATTCGGGCATATTAGTTCAAACATGTTTCAATAAATTAATGTGAGTACTCAAAATATACTTTGGTGTAACTTATATTGCCTTTAATTATTTTCTAGTTCCGATAGTTATAAAACAAGGTAGTCTACCGAGTTTTCAGTGGCATGTACTAAATTTTCTCACGAATTGTAAGATACTAATTTTACTTCAAAAATATGTTTTTAGTATTTCTAACGAAAACTGGTTTTGCGAATACATTTTATCTAGGTATTCCTTCAATAAAGTAATTGGTAAATATCCGCATTATACAACCTCGATGACACTGACCACATCTTACGAAAGAAGTAACAATTTACGAGTTTACATGTTAACAGCAATCAGTATCACTTTTTACACCATTACCACTAATTATTATGTTCTAACTCTGTGGTATAGTCCGTGCCAGACTTATTGCCAACTCTGAACCTTCTTGTACGTGCAGATGCGTAAACTCTGGCACTATTGTTTGAACTTTAGTATCGTCTGATAATAGACTGAATAGTAGCATCGCATGTCAATTATCGGCGTGACATCACTTTGAATACGCATCGTAATATCCGTATTATTTAGATGGAAGATTATTATTTTGAATAAAGACTGTTTATCTCCCTCACACTAAGCACCATCCAAGCATGACTATGATCGCCCGCATAGCAAGGATATGTAAAGATGAATAAATATTTCGTTTTGACCTGAAACTGTATTCGTAATAGGTTTCATTACCAAAACGTATATGCCAGACTGACACCTAAAACTTGCCACATATCGTTTTTTTATAAATTTTAGATGTTACAAATTTTGGCACGAACTCTACGTTGTGGTAGTTGTGCTAACTGTAGGTGGTATTGGGAAATGCGCGTTTGATCTATTTGTTCTCATCTATTTTGTAACGGTTACACGGTCTGCTTTCCTGTTGATCTTAATAGAAACCAGTCGAGCATTTATCATGTTAATAACTATATGCATGACGAAAGCAAAATTTAATAATTTACGAATACGTAAATTACTTTTTACTAATAGGTACTTAACAACTTAGTATTATAATTATAACAAGTTATCTTAACAACGTAGATAAATAAATATAGTACATAAATTAGGTGAACATAGTAAAAAAATACATTCCTTAATCAAATACGCTTTTCAATTCATATTTCATGCTAATAATGATTGTATATCAATTATAGTTATGTTTATTAAGCGTTTAATATTTTGTAACTTTAATATTTCTTCTGCACACCTATTAATTTGATTCAACCTTCACGCACTGATAAGCAATAAAACTTCTTAATTAAACTATTGCTAAACTAGACTTTAAACGAGAGCAATAATTAAAATAAGTAAGGAGAAACTACATATTTAAACTTAAGAATACCGAGCGCCAGATTGTACTTCCTACTATGGTTATATTACATAATCCATCTTCATAATTAGACTTTTTTTACATAATTGGAGGGAAATTCCACATGGTAATTGCCATGCATACTTTCATCATTTTAGCCTATCTTGTTACTACTGGTAATCAGGCCTTCTCTCAGAGATTGAGAGGAGGTGGGCTCTATCCGCCATGCTGGCCCAGTGCATGTTGGTCCATGCATACCTTAAATCGAGGCAATGCCAGTACTGCCATCCAAAATTCTGAACTTAAAAATCCTACGTGGTCTGACAGCGTGTTGTCTGTGAAATAACTCTTTGAAATAATTTGTCTGTTTACATAGGCTTTTAGGACGGTGAAAGCAAAGCTTTTATAGGATGATACCGAAAGCAATTTTAGGCATTTTTAATCGTACACGTTTTTTATGATGTTTGATAACTTACTTCTACTTATCCATTTTTAACGCAGTATTATATCTTATAGAAATCTTGTTATCAAATTCCAGGTTCCGGTATAATGGTGCCACCTCCGACTCTTCACGACCCTACCTCCTCAAACGCCCTCACTGATGGCCAAGAAGATGACGGTCAGTATCGAGAAGACCCTAAAATCTACGAAGACCCTAAGTACAATAGCCGTGCCCAAGGAAGGCAACCAGCTACCACCTTCAAGCAGTTCCACCGACCAGCTCAGCCTTCAGCCGCGCCTGCTCCGGAACCTCAGTACCAGAGATATACACAACCCACTCAGCGGTTCCAGTCTCAATTCGAGTCCGCTCCGCAATACCAGCCGAATCAAGCCTCTCAGTTCCGCTCTGGTCCCCTTTTCACGCAACAGACGAGTCTGTTCAGCCAGACTCCTCAGCAGTTCCCACAAGAAAACAGGCCCCAGAGTCAGGTCTACCACTCGCAGCCTCAGTTTTCGTATCAGGCCTTCCAGCCTCAGCCTTCTCAACCTCAGCAGACCTACCAGCCTCAATATCAAGCCCAGCAGAGCTATCAACCTCAACAACAGCCTCAGTATCAGCCCCAGAACTACCAAAGCCAAAACTACCAGAACCAGAACTACAATCCTTTCGCGGGACACCCAGCGCAGAACTTCGACCCCAACACGGGTTCCTATTCGATCAATTTTACTGGATAGTTATCTTAAATTTGTATAGGTTTGGTTGAAAAAATCACTCGGTACGGTCGCTTACAAAATTATTTTTATAGCAGTTTGTTTCTCCGTGAGTTTTTTTTTTTGGGAAATTTCTTCGACTTTTTCCTTTGATCGAATTGAGTGATTTTGATTTAGGTATGATTTATCTTGTACAAATAGATAATGATGTAAGTAATATTATATTCGCGTAAATGAGTGTACTACCGAATATTTTTATACGAATTTTGTATAGTTTTAGTGCTAGTCAATTTCATAAAACCTATGGAACTTTTCTTTTTGGCTTTAACTTTCATAAGTAAGAATCTACTAACAAATTACACTTTTTAGGTTGATAGGTATTTCTCACACAATTTTAGTACATATTTATTTTGTTCACTTTTGTAAGAAAATTATTGTCCTACTTTTCTACTGTATTTTCCTAAAAATTTTAAACATTATATAAATCTCAAAAGATTTGTAAATGGTCATAAATAATTATGCTTTCTTCATATAACCTACTTATACAGGGTTACGCGAAACGGAGGTATTAAGCCGTAAGTAGGTCACTTGTACTCATCATTATGAACAACTTTTGTAATAGGACCATCCCTAAAAACACAAAAATATCAACTGTTCCAAATTTGAAAATCTGCCGCCCAACACCTGGCGGTGTGTTCAGGCGGAGTAGCCTGGAATGAGAACTAGCTATCAAGTTGAGAACCAGCTCCCATTCCACGCTTGACGTGTTTGCTATCTTTGACAAACACATCATGTCATAACATTAGATAAGCAATGGCAAAACACCCAGCCAACAATAAAAAAATACATTTCATTGAGCGTGAATGTAATTTTTCCATGGTTACGCGACTTCTGGGTTAGATAGATAAATAGGAGTTACAAATAAAGAATTTTAAGAGCTAGTGCCACAGAGTACAATTACAATAAAATATAAAATTAACTATTAATTGTATTTAGATAAATACAATTACCTTCTTTCGGCTTATTACCACCGTTCCATGTAACTCTGTAGATAGTATCTTACCATTCGTGAATACCTTATCGTGAATGCTATCTTATGTTATATGAAATTAAAAGACGTCTTGCTGTATAAACCAACTGCTTACAATGTGTCATTTTAACTTCTTTTAGATTCTGTATCGTCACCGACAATCTAAAGTGGTTGTACCAAATACATTACAATGCTAATATAAAAAGTTGTATCTGAGATGCAATCACATTAATTGCTACACACAATTTGAATAAGGCTTATCAAAATGTCAGTTGCCATTTTAAAACGTGTTACATTTTATAATGATCTTTTTGGTAATGTAGTTTTAGCTGCTCCATTATGAAATTGTCTCAGTGTTAATGTCTAATGTAATAATTAAGGCATTCCCACTTTTAGCAAGTTTTATCGTTTTAGTTTGTTTACTTCCATGTTAGCTTATAAATTTTTTTTTACTGGGCATGTGCCTTTAATAACTAAACAAAATACAAGCTAAAACTAACATTACAAATACAGTTAGACTGCCCATAGACCGTAATAATAATAATGCTTATAATTATAAAAATAATGTCATATTTTTTTTAATGTTTTATCTAGGAAACCGTAAAGGCCGAAAAAGGATTACCATTTCGCGCAAACACTGATTTAAGTTTTCCTTAATTTTTTGTGTTCATTCAAATACCTATTTACTAAATGATGTCTACGATATCTCAATATACAGATTTAATAATTATGGAGAGAACCGTAAAAGTACATTTTAAATTACAATTATACTTTTCGAAAAATATAAGAAAAACCTCAAAAATAGAAGTAGCGAAACGCATGACTGTGTATAAGCGCCATTGTTTTGCTCCGGTAAATGCGAATTTAATACAATATAATATTTAGCCTTATGATCATCTGTAACAAGCGTTGCTTAAAAGTGGGAAAACCTCGCCTTATTTGCTACTCACAATTTGAATAAGGCTTATCAAAATGTCAATTGCCATTTCGAAACTTGTTACATTTAATAATGATCTTTTAGGTAATTGTAACTTTAGCCGCTCCACTATAAAACTGGCTCAGTGCTAATGTCTAATTTTGAATAATTAAACTGTCAATGGTGGTGTGGTGTCGTAACACCGATAAATGTAATAAGTGTGCGCATTTTAAAATGCGACGGATTGCAATCGGAATACGTGGGCCGACTGTAAATATCGAATAAATAAAATGTTATGTAAATAGTTACAATTGTTTTTGTTTCCTCGTTGTTATGTCTGTGAAAGTTATGTGGCTTGGAGTAATGGTGTGTAATATTCGTTTAAGGTCGATGACAAGGACGTTTATGTAGTTAACTCCAGTCCGGTACGGTGCGGTCGGGTCGGTTAAAACGTCCTTGGTTATACTGTCATAGGTTTGTGATTTCTCATGCATTTCGACGTCGAGATTGAATGACCTATCCTTTGGTTCAGCAGATTTTTACAAGCTTGTTTGTTATTTTGTTTATTAGGTTAAATCTTGCAAGCTGAATTAGAACCAATTTTACTTAACCGAGTTTGCTGAAATGTTGCACACACCCAGATCCAGATGGGCGCCTACGGCGCCCCTTTTTATCTGGCGCCCTGCGCGGTCACCCAATTAGGCCCTACCCAAACGCCGGTACTGCACACACCTTTAATTCTGGTGACAATACAATATTGTAATATTTTTATAATGACCGCTAGAATAAAAATAGAAATAAAAAACTACGAGACAATCTCTAAAATAACAAATAAAATATCCGCTGTTCCATAGAAAACGGTTATTTGCACTCGACAAAATAGACGGAAAACCTATTTTTTTGGGATTTAATTTTTAGTCCGATAGTAAAAGTTTTCATGATGATGAGTGTAACGAAGCCCTTTTGGCTTAGCATACCATTACCATATAATCCTAGATGATATAGAACTAGGTGGTACTGGTATGGACATTATAGAGAATGTGTAAGAAATGAACGCCAATCGTTGAGTTCTGGCAAACTCGCTCAGCCACTAAATCCCATTTAAGTAAGGCGTGGTGCGTGCATATTAGCTTAATCATTATAGTCACATGACATTCAGTAAGATGCAAAACTAAGCCAAGAAGTAAGCAAGGATAGAGCTCTTTCTGAATCATTTATTATTTCCTAATGAAGGAAACCAACTGGCCGTTTGCTCAGTGGAAGAATTAAATTAGCAAAGAAATTAGTCGTGACTGATTTTTGTGTCTCTCTTTCCTGCGTCGGATTTCTATTACCGCAAATCCCGCCACCGTCGAAAAGCTCATCCGACATCTTGTAAAGCTGGAAATCCCACAGCGGCCGGTTCTGCCGCTCCTCTCTTCCATGGATCAGCATGGTGTAAAATATCCTTTCTGCTTTTTCTTACTGCCGAGCTTCAACATGGAGCGTTTTAAAACGGATGTTCTCAGACATCTCTCCGGGCTAACAAAGCATCGACAACACTAGCAGTGTTGTCATCCATCAAGAAAATGTCAAGTGTGAACCGCAAGGTCCATGTTGAATTGTGATAATTATTTGAGCATAAATAAATAATTACTTTTACTAGTAGCATGAAGCAAGACATAAAATTTGTAACGACTTAACATTGCTTACCAGTATGAAATTATTTTACAGTACCAGTTTATTGCTGCGGGACTACTTTATAAGGCACAATGTTTTCATAGCTCCTACAGTTATCATCATCATCATCATCATCATCAGCCAGAAGACGTCCACTGCTGACCATAGGCCTCCCCCTTTAACCTCCACACTGAACGACAACCTGCCTTTTGCATCCACTGGATGCCAGCGACTCTTACTATCTCGCCGGTCCATCTAGTGGGAGGCCTACCTACGCTGCGTCTTCCGGTTCGTGGTCTCCACTCAAGAACCTTTCTTCCCCATCGGTTATCGGTTCTTCGAGCGATGTGGCCTGCCCATTGCCACTTCAACTTGCAAATTTTAACAGCTATGTCGGTGACTCTGGTTTTTTGGCGAATATCCACGTTTCGGATTCTATCGCGCAAAGAAACTCCGAGCATAGCTCTCTCCATTGCCCGCTGTGTGACTCTGAGTTTTTCTAAAAGGCCAACAGTAAAGGACCACGTCTCAGTACTATATGTCTTCACTGGCAACACACACGTTTAGCTACAGTTATAGTATAGTAATAGTATAGTTTAGCTACGTCATCCACATTTTTATGGCAAACTACGTTCGGAAATGCGGTTCATGGTACCTACTCGGAAGACATCTTCACTTATTTCTCTGGAGCAGCAACCCAATGTCTCAGGTTCGGGTCTTGGCTTCCGACACCAGAAAACACCATTGCTCCTGATCCTATGCTAAAGCTACCTGTTAGTTTAACAACAATTAGTAGTTAACTATTTTAAATATGAACGTGTCTAAAAATCAGCACACGTTCAAACTTTTTTTAAACCATACCTAGACTCTCATACAATGACGATTTATATTATCTTTGCTAGTTAATTAAAACTCCAAAAGTATAACAACTCTATCGATATGTATTAGCAATGATCTAGAATTGCTAAGGTCACATTCAGACCTTCGATTTCGTGCCGACGAGTACACGCGACAAGTGTGTGCCACGCCTTATGTGTGTAGAGTAGGAGCGCAAAAGAGAAAAATATTTTACCAATTTTTTTTACTTTCATGGAAAAATGTCTAGATAGATTTTTTTTAATTACGCTTTGTTTTGTATTACAAAGTCAAAATAACGATACATGTAATTCACATGTCAAGAAAGAAATATACATATTTCAAAATGTACTTCGCCGTATAAAATACTAATAACCAGTTGATATACAAACACAGGAAGTTGGGATAGTACATATTTATCAATTATTAATATCCATAATTGGGTTATATTATGTAGGTTTTTTTGTCTGATTTGACCATGAGTGTCTTCACTTGTATTCATTGCAATTTAAAAATAAACACATATTTTTTACTTGTTTTTAAACGTTTATTGGGTCATATAGCGCATTTTTTTATTTAAATAAGTATAGGTACCTTTGGGTGGACGTTTTGACCATTTTACAATGGACGTGGTCACAATCTGACACGACAACGATAATAAAGAAATTACTTATCTTATAACTTACGTTGATTGACGTGCGTCTCTGACATTCATTACTCTGTCCAGTGCAGTGACAGTGGAGTTAAAATATAGCACAACTTGTATTGAGGCGAAATGTCACTTCCTGGAGTAAACCCAGACCGTTCAATGTAGACTTAACTTTAAGTGTCTTATTTTGAATATATTGAATACGGCATAAGTCATCATCATCAACATATTTAATGTTCGTCCACTGTTAGACGTAGACTTCTCCTAAAGAACGTCATAAGACACGATGTTCTGCTTTTTGCATCCACTTGCCACCCCACCTTTCGCAAGTCGTCACTCCACCTGGCTACCACCTGGCAGGGCATCCTGTTTCTACGTTTGCCGATACGCAGTCTCCCCTCTAGAACCCGTTTACCCCAGTGGTTGTCAGTTTTTCTACAGATATGGCCAGCCCATTGTCACTTCAGCGTGCTAATCCTGGCATAAGTAACTACTTACTAATTATTATGTGTACTTCGGTGTAAGCACTGAAGATTCAAGACATTTAAGGTCAACTTAAATGCTTAATTGATTTAGAAAATATTGTTGTCACAGAGAATAGTGTTTTCCGGAGTTAAACACATGCGGTAACTTTTTATTTTGACGAAAAGTGTGGATCTATAAAGTCTCTATTTATAGTTTTCATAACAACTTATAGACAAAGTTTGTACATCCAAAGTTGTGAAAACCCATTGTAATCACCTTAATCACTTTTTATTTTCTATCCGTAGGTTTGGGATTAATCACCAAAAAGTATAGCTCGCGCTATATCGATATTCAAAATAAAATACCAATTACTTCTCTACCTTACGTGGCTTTATAAACTTTGCTGAGCACTTATCTGATTCCTATGAGTAAGTGACCAATGACTTATAATGAACTTGTGCTTTGCTCGTATGAAAGCAATCAAGGCCAGGGCACGACCAATTTTATAATTATTTCCGGGAGATATCAAACAGTGTTGGAACGAGTAGGTGCTTGCGCGCCTTATGATTTGTATTCATCGTGTTTCATAAAATAACTGGTAACCTTATGTACCCTTATGTAACCTTTGCACTAGATCTGATTTTAAATTTTTGTCGACTGCAGTGACATTCCAGAAAACCAGGTTTCACAGGTTCTCAAACGCACCATTAGGGACTTGACGATAAGGTAAGTGATAAAGCTGGCGCACTGACAAGCTGAAGAGGCAAAACGGTTATTTCTGTCACAGGTATCGTCGATAACCGTTAAAGTAGACGTTTGACCATGAATCGGCAAACGTAGTGTAGGACGCCCTGAGACTTGATAGAGTCACGATATACATAAGACAGCTGGCAGTGGCTGGAAACGAAAAGCCGAATTATGATGATGATGATAAGGAGTGGTAGCAAAACTAGGTGTAGACTATTAAATGCGATAACCACGCTATATTTTTCCACAGATAATATTTTTCATTGAAACCTCAAACTCATTGCACGGATTTTGCACGACCAGTATGGCTTAATTCATCATCATCATTGGCCTATTATGTTCCCACTGCTGGGACACAGACTTCTCTCGAGAGAAAATGGGCCCTGATCCACCATGCTGGCCCAGTGTTTGTTGGTAAATGACATATGTCTGAACAATTGAGGTTCTTGGACATACCAGTTTCCTCACGATGTTTTCTTTCATCGTTTTTCAGCGATGGCACTGAAACTGCACATAATTAATAAAAAAAAAAAACTTAAGATGTCATTGGTGCAGCGCTGAGCATCGAACTGGGTGCCGTCTGATTGTAAAGCGCACATGCTACCACTCAGCCACCATCGCTCTTCATGGCTTAGTTGGTACTGCACAATGCATATGACTTGGAGGTCCCAAGTTTGATTCTGTTAACATCCGGCCACTACCAGAAAACTGTCACTCACTGCCTATTATTGCTTTTAGAATAGGGGTCGCCTTGGAACCTAAACTATCTAATTTGAAGCCTAAAGTAATGCCTATTTACATTACATTACAGTCAGCGATAGGTGCACTTGACCTTATGTAAGAATGTGGCTCCGAGGCGGACCACTTATCTACAGTTCTGTGAATATAGACATTATGATTGGTTTTAAATTAGACTAGGTGTGTGTGTACTGTATCTGTTTCTATAGATTAAATTAAAACTCGAGGATACAAAGCTTTTTGTGTTACGGCATAATATAATGCTAGTTTGACCAAAATTTCATCTGTAGATTTCTATTTGACTTACCTATGTAGTGTTGATTGGTAGAGTTACTATCGTATTTTCATACCAAAACAGACAATGCCCCGTAGCTTCCCGTAGATTTTTATTTCCTTTCCACATTTTTCAAATAAACTGGTCATCATCAGCCTCTAACTGTCCACTGCTGGACATAGGCCTCTCCCAATGCACGCCACTGAGCTCGGTCGGCAGTACCTTGCATCCAGTTTTTACCCGCCGTTTTACGCAGGTCATCACTCCACCTGGCAACAGGGTGTCCTACACTACGTTTGCCTAAACGTGGTCTCCACTCCAGAACTCGTCTACCCCATCGGTTATCGGTTCTTCGGGAAATGTGGCCGGCCCACTGCCACTTCAGCTTGCTAATCCTTTGAGCTATGTGGGTAACTTTGGTTCTATGTCGAATCACTTCGTTCCGAATTTTGTCCCGTATAGAAACTCCAAGCATAGCTCTCTCCATAGCTCGCTGAGCGACTTTAAACTTGTGGACCACCTTAACCGTGAGTGTCCACGTCTCGGCACCGTAGGTCATAACGGGTAGGACACACTGGTTAAAGACCTTTGTCTTGAGACACTGTGGTATGGACGACGTGAAGACTTGACGAAGCTTACCGAATGCTGCCCATCCCAGCTGAATTCTTCTATTGGCTTCTTTCTCGAAGTTATTCAATAAACAATAAACTGGTCAGTATGGGTTTAACAGGGTGAACCGAAAACGTAATAATAGTATATTATGCAATTAGTGAATAAAGGATTTAAAGCGAGGGCCATAGATGAATCACGAGTAAGTGAAGGATTCTAACGACTGAATCACGACCGTAGAGAGTGATTCATGACGATTCAATCACGGGCGTAGCGAGTGATTCAATTTTTTGAATCCTGAGCGACTCGAGTATCTCACGTTCCTTGATATAAATCCGTTTTATTCAAGAGTTACTATACTTTATACTATGACTACGAGAAAAAGAAAGATTTAAGGAGTTTGTATAGAGAATTTTTTGCGCAAGGATGTTGTATAGAATTGAGATTGAGGTCGAATATATTGGTGTGTTCTAAATTCAAACATCAAAATAATGCTTTTTATTTACTGTTTTCAGTGAATAAAATAAGCTTATTAGAGAGGAATTGTTCAAAATAAAATGATTCATAGACAATAAAAAATATTTCCCTTGTCTGGCGTTTAACTAAATTCTGACTACATGCTTCCCTGGTTTCCCTACCACACATTATAAACAATTAACAACTCTCTTGTCGTAGCTGCTACATCTTATATTGTATAGGTGAAGGTCTCCGCACAATTAATTACTTAGCGACAAACGTTTTACACTCATATCTAAGTTTTTTATTTTATTTTTGTATAAGCTTGCGTTTGACCACCAACTCGCCTGATGTGAAGCGACGCTGCGGTCTACGATGGAGCACGCTTGCCTAGAAGAAACCGATTCACTCTTGATTTGAAGACACCCAGATTGTAACTATCAGGGAACACCCATTCAAGCAGCGCATTCCAAAGACTAAAATAAAAGTGGGATCGCTTCGTACGGGTTTTAGGAATATCAACCAAGTGGTCACGCACTATATGTTTCGGTCTTCTTGCTTTCTTGCCGCTTTCACGATGTCATTCGCTGGTCATTGTGTCGCCTCCCGGCTACGATAACCTCAAAAACATTCGTATTATATCTTACATTGAATTTCGTCTTGTTCTCTCACTAGCCGAGAGATACACACCGTCACTTTAAATCAGGTGAAAAGAGGTCAAACGCATGTAATTTTTTATTTTATTTAAAAATAACTTTTTAAAAACAACCTTAGCGTTTAGGCGTCCGCCATATTGAATTTAGTGAGACGTCATTTTAGGCGATATTGTTGTTTGTGAAACCCATTTACCTCATAATTACCCTTTCCTTGCAGTGCATCAGGTATTCAGGGCTCGCTCTAAGGTCGCCAGGGCTGCCAGCTGCAACGACGCGGCCCGAATCCAGATTTCACTAAAATGCTGTGTCAAGGTTACACTTATTGCGACCACTTTCGTTATTATTATGAATGAAATGTTAAAAAAACGAATTACTTACTTTATAAGCTTTTTACAGTCATCACGATTAATAGAATAGTACCCAAACGTCCAAGCAGAAAGTGCCTGTAAACTAAACGTAGTATAGTATGAAATATTTCCTGTAAATTTTTCCATTTGACGTTGCGTCCTTCGACCAATTTAAAATGAATGGATGGGCCATTGAACTTGCTCAGTAAAAACAAGTCACAACTGTCGGACATATATTTCAACACCTAATTATAACCATGTACAGTACATTTCTTACAAAAAAATTGATAGCGGTATTTTGTAGTGTTTTTACAGTTCGGGAAAGCACACGAAGACATAATTTTGTCAGATGTTTCGTTATCATGTAACAATAGTCTTGTATCGCACTTCCTGCGGCTAGAGACCGACTGAAACGAAGTGAGCGCTGGTGCTCATTTTGTAATATTCAAAAACGCGCTTCTTCTGGCCCGTCCATTCATTTTATTTTGTCGAAAGTTGCGTCTACATTTCAGTTGACAGAACTTTCTACTTTATTGACGACTTTTTGTAAAGTGAGACAAATTGTTATTGAAATAACTACAGACGCAATCTTAAGTAATGATTAATGAATTAATTTAGTACTAATTGTTTTTTTTATAGAGCTCGTGCCTTTATTAACTAAACAAAAATAAGCAAACACTAACACTACAAAAACAGTTAGACGGTCTATGGGCACATAGACGGTCTAAAGACAATCCAAATGCTCAAGCCCACTATCGGTTGGCAGCTTACCCAGCATGCTGGCGGCATTACCATGCGAATGGCAATGCTTATGCGTTGAGCCAGAAACACGCTAGCATTTCTGTCAAGCGTCGCATTAAACAGTATGCCTTAAACAGTAAACGGATAGCCCGTTGGTCTAGTTGGTAGTGACCCTGCCTTCTAAGCTTAGGGGCGTGGGTTCGATTCCCATCTAGGACAAACATTTGTGTGATGAACATTTGTGTTTGTTCTATATCTGGTTGTTAATATCTATTTTAAGTATGTATTTAAAACTATATATGTATGTATATCAGTCTCTGGCAGCCATATCACAAGCTTTGCTTAGTTTGGGGTCAGATGACCGTGTGTGCAAAAATGTCCCGAATATTTATTTATTTAGTAGCTCTGAAAGATTTTTGCAAATGAGGTGAGCTCCCCCTCCCGGTCTCCAAGGGCCCAATGTCTCGACCCCAAAAACTCAAATATGCTACTACTGGTAACGAGGTTACCATATTTGCGCCGCTTGTGCTGCTCTGCCGAATTGGCAGCCGCAGCCCTACCAATACCCTTAGTACAAGTTTTGATAGTGTTCGAAAACTTATTTCGTTTACGTATTGTTCCATACATTGCTGGGCTGAAAGGTATTCGAAAACTTTTTTCGCATTAGAGTGAAGCAATCTATACCGCCGATTACTACCGATTTTAGTTCCTCCGCGTTTCCGCTGGAGGCGCTTTACTAAAATGTATGGAACAATACGTAAACGAAAAAAGTTTTCGAAAACTATCAAATCTGGGACTAAGCGTACTTGTATCTCAGGAAGATACGGACGGCGCCAAAGTATCGCATCCCACGCAAGGGGCCGCCCCAATTTCCAGGGAACAAGACGTGTCATACCGTCAGGCCTCTTTCCATCGTCAAGTTGAAGAAATTTGTATTTAATTTTCAATGTATAATTTTTAAACATAATTTTCTCCCATCAATTATTAATATAATTAGTAAGTATTTTAATAAGTCATGGATGCAAATCTGGATAATAAACAATAATAACAAAATAAAAATGTTTATCTGTTTACAGAACTCGCTGCGCTTCGTGGTTTTATCCTACACGACCACCCTTTTTCGAGATATTGTATGGAATAGAATAACTTTTGTTGTAAAACTGGTACATGAGTTGTTACAAAATACACAGTTAGGTAATTATATTAGGTAGTTATTATTATTAGGTATTATAGGTATTGTAGCCTATGTTATGTGTTAACCCAGGGTTAAATAGAAATTTTACAAATTAAAATCCAACCCAATGGATATGCGATCGGAAAACACACGCATTGACACATTGAATAAACATCTAAGTAGTAATTGCATAATGCAATGTGGCCTATTAGTAGTCTAGTCTAGGGCATAAGAGAGTTTAGATGTTTATAGAAGATTTTTTTAACGTGCAAGTGTATTGTCTAAATAAAATACAAGCTAACTAAAACTATGTAGCTTTCAAAGATCATAATAATTATTTAAAAGTTTTGCTTTTTTTTAAATCATAAACAACACAAAAAAGAACAATTTAACTTAATTTTCTGTAAATTTCATGTGATTTTTCCAGTCCCATTTATTATTTTCATGTATTCTTTTATTAATAACTAGCGACCCGCCCGCCCGGCTTCGCACGGGTGTAACTTACGTGCGAAGCCGGGGCGGTTCGCTTGTTACATATATAAACCTTCCGTGAAAAATTATCTAACTGACGGTGAAAACCGCATTAAAATCCGTTGCGTAGTTTTATAGATCTAAGCATACATAGGGAAGGACAGACAGCGGGAAGCGACTTTGTTTTATACTATGTAGTGATAGTGAAGTGATAGTGATATGCTACGGGACTAATAATTTTTATTGTCTTATAAAAAAAATCACTGAAACAGAATAAAAATTTATTTAAAATTAATGAAGATAAATAAGCATTCAGACAGAGAGCACACTATACCTACTAGGTATAATATGTCTATTATGAGTACGCCATATTAAATCCGTACGCTTAGTCCTAGATTTGATAGTTTTCGAAAACTTTTTTCATTTACATATTGTTCCATACATTTTAGTAAAGCGCCTCTATTGGAAACGTGGAAGAACTAAAATCGGTAGTAATCGGCGGTATAGATTGCTTCACTCTAATACGACAAAAGTTTTCGAATACCTTTTAGCCCAGCAATGTATGGAACAATACGAAAACGAAAAAAGTTTTCGAACACTATCAAAACTTGTACTAAGGGTACTAGACTGAGACTCACATTGTGGGACAAGGTCAGAGCATCCCATCCTAATCCGAACAAAAGCTTTAAGCGATTAGCCGATTTAAAAAAAATGTAGTTGTGTATAGTTTTTTTTTCACTAAGCCTGATATATATAACAAATCCAACACATGCCTGGTAGCCTACTGTAGCGCACCCTTCCTGGTGGTGTTCCAAGCATCCCCTAGCCAAAAATATTAATTCAGTGAAAGGTGCGCCCCGATATGGCTATAAAAGTGGCAAGCGCGCGCGCCGCGCCTCCGACTTCTCGTCATGACGGCGTTTGCGCGATTGGTATGTTCAAATTGTGATCTAAATTTAAAAAAAGAAAAAAGGAAATCTAGGTTCAAGTCATCAGGAAGTTTAAATTATGGATGAATAGAAAAATTCCTATGCCTATTTTTTGTATATAAAAAAAGAAATGTTTCTTTTTTTCTTTTAATAAATTCCATTTTGATTGCAAATTTACTTTGATCGAATTTTTTGCAACTCGATTTTTTTGTGTGTTTTTTGAGTGTTTTTCAGCCAAAGTGAAACTATTTACTCAGTGATACTAATTGAATTAAAGTGTTCAAGATACGTGACGTCACAGTCAGTGATTTCTTTGTTAGCGATAATTGAAGTAGGCGTAGTGTTAATAACCTTAGGGTCATACCAGACTACATCAACTCGACACCGAGCCGACTAGAACCACGGTATAATAATATACTCCGCCAGGTATGTTATTCCGAGACACTAAGGTCTCGTGAGTAACACAAACCTACGTCATGGACCATGCGTTACCAGTGGCATGAAATCATAACTCGCCAATCTCGAAGAATTCCGATAAAACTATGTTTTATTTAAATATTTTGTGTTCAATATATTAAATTCGTGTTTAACTTGAATTGCTTCGCATGAGCGTTTAAACAAAATGATAATTGAAATGCTTATTCTGTTTTACTTAAAAGATTACTTACGTGTTTGTTGCAATGAATTGGTAGCTGTACAGTGACGTAGACTTGTGTCACTCCCGGAATAACAGACCTTGTTTGGACTATGACTAGAACTAAAACATTGGAATGTGAGCCTCCGGAAGCTGCCATTGTCTTTTTCATTAGAAATGTTGAAAATAGGAGTGAGCGAGATAGCGAGATATTTTTTAAGAACTTGTTAAATCGCATGATGCAGTTGCTGTGTACTTACATATTTTCACGGATGATGCGTATCTTATCTATCACTTGCAATTCTGCAAATCTTACGTGACGCGATACGACTTACGAGCCTTACCTACGTTTCGATATTTAAACAAGTAGTTTTTTTTAGGGTTTCGTTACTCAAAAGGAAAAAACGGAACCCTTATAGGGTCACTTTGTTGTCCGTCTGTTCGTCTGTCCGTCTGTCCGTCTGTGCGTCTGTCCGTCTGTCCGTCTGTCCGTCTGTCCGTCTGTCCGTCTGTCCGTCTGTCCGTCTGTCCGTCTGTCCGTCTGTCCGTCTGTCCGTCTGTCCGTCTGTCCGTCTGTCCGTCTGTCCGTCTGTCCGTCTGTCCGTCTGTCCGTCTGTCCGTCTGTCCGTCTGTCCGTCTGTCCGTCTGTCCGTCTGTCCGTCTGCCCGTCTGTCCGTCTGTCCGTCTGTCCATCTGTCCGTCTGTCAAGACCCTTTTTCTCAAGATCGCGTAATGATATCAAGTTGAAATTTATTTCAAATATACTCAAATCAACGGTTTCTTTCAGTTGTGAAAAAATCAAACTTGTAAGTTCACGCGATCAAAAGAATTATGACCGTTTATGTTGCATATTTTGCGATTTCACAAGGAAATCAAAACCTATAGGGCACTTCCCGTTTACCTAGAATCATGAAATTTGGTAAGAGGCCAGGTCTTACAGCACATATGAAGATATAAATCCTAAAATTATAAATTTGAAGTTATATTATTAAAAAATAATTGTTTTGCTATTACAAACTTACATTTTGTAGTTGGAATGTATGGAAGAACCTCATTGTCTACTACAAAGACTTGTCTTTCAATTTTTTTTTTTTTTTGTTTTTTTTTTTTTTGTTTGGACTCGCTCTCTAAGGGTTCCATCTAACGGAACCCTCAGGAGCGCGAGTCCTACTCGTACTTGTCTGGTTTTTTTTAAAGTTAGTTTTAGAATGTACCCCTGTACATCGCCTTACGGCTAGCTGCTTAAAGCAATCCAGTTTAGGTGATAAAAAAATGCTGCGTGACCGCAAACCTTATGGTGCGTTAAGGTTCACGTTCGCGTGATTTTCCGAACTGCGCGGTTTTAACGTAAGTTTCGGACCGCCTAACGAGTTTGGGGCGTAAGGTCCCAAAACATTAACAGATAAAATATACTGTCTTAGAAACGTCTGCTGCGTTCATATACGGTTATGTGCAAAAAATGTCCTAAATTTTTTTTTATACGGGGTTTAAGGGAAACACTCTCGAAGCCAAAAGAAGGTAATTGTACTCATCATTATGAACAACTTTTACTATGAGACAAGACCTGAAATTGCGAAAAAAATATCACTTGTTCTATAGAAAACGGTTATTGACAGATTGACACTCGACAAAATGTATGGAACAGATGATATGGTATAATGATGAGTACAATTACCTTCTTTTGGCTTCGAGAGTGTTCCCCTTACACCCTGTATAGAAATGAGATCTACTTTTAGTAACCAATTATTCACGTAACCATGTAGGTACACATGAAGCCAAAATCACAATCCTTCTCTTTGCCGTACTTAGTCGGGTAGAGAACGATACTTGATTGGTGTCAAGTTGATACAGTGTGCAAGTACCAATAAATATCTACCTACAATATTACGTTTTAAAATTGCGATAGTGATTTGCAATGAAAAGCCAGTAACTATGATGTATGCTGCACCGTGGAGTCGTGAAGTGCAATACTGTGAAATTGGTAATTTCTTTATGGTGGGCTTGTTGTGTGACAATCATTGATTTATTGGACTATGAATTGCTCATATTTTATGGTTGTCATTGTGTTGATCTTTACGTAAATCATTTTGATCAAATTATTTAGGTAATCATGTCAGGGCCAGTTTTAAACACCTTAAAAGTTTTCGCGTGATAGAATAACAAATCAACCAAGTGTGAGTACTTAGGGTTCCATTATCCGTACCACCACCAAATAACAGCGTAGGCTGATTATTGAGACTGTATCAATTTGCAAGAGATTTTGCCTCTAAGATTTGTTATAATCTGTATTAGAAAGTTACATAAAGCAATCCAAGTTCATTGCGACAAACGCTTACGCGTTTTCATATTTATGACCCATATGCTCGGTAACCTTGCATACTATAATATGTAAATTCTATGTCGATCAAAACTGTATTTGCAACTTTGCACTCTATTGGAACTGGTTTAGGTACATGCTCCAATAATCAAACTGCCTTGCAAATAATCATGTCCTTTTAAACTCGATTCGACATGTGACAAGCAATGTCCGCAGGAGACAGGACATTAGGTACGATGTCGGTCATTTGTCCAATCATTGGCCGTTCGTACATATGGCTACCTGTTTTAAGCGACTTTGTTTATGTGATTGCGAAAAGTTGCACAACCGCATACCGTATCTCGGCACGTTAAGGTTCACGTTCGCGTGATTTTCCGAATTGTGCTGTTTTATCGCTAACTTGAGCCCACGGTAAGAGTTGGCCGTAAGGCCAGTGTGGAATACACAACTAACACAAATATCAACGCAACGATCGCTAATTTGGATAATATATAGATTATATATAGAAACTATTTATTGTGCACATCAGAAATAAATACAATCGTATTTATTTATTTCATCTAGACCTTTATATCAATACTAATGTTACTAAATTAAGTTTTTGTTTATTTAGACAAGAAAGCCACACAATATACAATTTTAAATGAACTAAAACTACTTCAAAATAAATACAATATCATAACTAACTATTGAATAAACTTAAAAAAAAACTAATCTAAAAGTCCCCTGGTGGAAAGAAAAGTGGCCAGTATACTAAATGGCAATGCTAAATTCAGTTGAATATGATTCTTTTACACGACTGTAGGGATAAATAGTATAACGTTGTACGCACATTGAGACATTTCGACGCGTTCCCACGCTGCTAACTAATACTACACTAAACTAGTTTGAAATATGACCACACTTTTATTCGTGTAGTCATATTTTTCTGACCGTTTTTTTTGCCGTAACCATAACTGTAGTTTTATATTACATCGATGGTTCTAATGAAGCGACAGGATAAAAAATTGGGGAAGTATATCACACAAACGCGACGAAAGTCTCGACCGTCGCTATTCAAGTCTCTGATTTTTGTCGTCTCGTGTACGAAAGCCCCTTGGCGAAGCGAATGGCTCGCGTTATCAACACGTGTTATCAAGGCACCCGGGTTGTAACTGCCTGAACTGTGGTGATTACAAACTGATATGCATACTGTGGACTTAGCATACAAACTAATACCTAAGTTTGCTGTAGTACCTACTTACATTTAGCTAATTGAAGCGTGCACTACAGAGTACAGCTGTTAATGCTAAATAGTGGCATTTGACATTTGATTACATAGTAACAAGTGATCTCGCTCAGTTGCACAGTAAACCACTACTCCTTTTTAGGGTTAGTAAACAGGACCCTATAACTAACCCTACGCTGTCCGTCTGTTCATCCTACCTTTTAATGGCCGTATCTTTCGAACCGTAATAGATAGCCAGCTGACAGAATATGTAATGTTACGGCAGTCAATACAACAAACTTTTTTTTAATATTTGCTCTATTGTAAAACCGGTAATAAGTACAAGCGTCAAACTTGGCATGATTATAGTACACACTCTAAAGTAAAACAACAAACAATAAATTATGGTCAAGTGCGACTCGGTAACAAATGTCTGTTCAGCAACGTGAGCCACGGTCCGTACTTGGATAGGTGACCGCCTGGGCGTGATGTTGTCTTTTTGCACCACTTTTTGTATTTTGTGGTGGTACGGAACTCTCATTGCGCGACTCCTACTTGGCCAGTTTATTCTTATTCAAGTAAACTTAGCTAAGTGAGCTTAGCTTAGCTAGCGATAGAGTAGGTCAGAGAGTTGTCATATCTTATATCTACTTGTCATTACTACCGGAAGGGTAATCAAGCACAGACTGTATCCTCCTAGGTTTCACTACACCGTTATTCACTGCAATAATCAATTTATTTGTGTCCGTAAATTGATCCTCAACCCTGGATTTTTTTTTCTGAATTTGGGCTTACCTTAAGTTTGATTGAGCCGTTCGCTAACTTTTTTTTTTATTCTCACATTATTTATTTTTCTTTTCCGTATCCGTAACTATCAGTATATAACCGGTCCACCCCGTCTGGGCGCCAGTGAACGGACCGTGGCCTCTAAACCACCACACCACCACTCACTGGCCCTTTGTGCAACTTATTATCAATAAATTAATAATATAATGCCATATCTGTTGTATAAAACAAAGTCAACCAATTTCCTACGTCCGTGCAAAGATATTTCATAAACTTAATCCTCCACATTGACTTTATTTTAAGCCAACTGCTTAAAGAGGGGTATGTTTTCTAGTATAGTTATGATGTTTGTCTGTTGCTATTTGTGACCTCTGTATGTGATCTAAGCTCCTTTAAACTCGGTCCAAGCATTTATTGGATCTGACAGCTGCAATAACATTAATGAAAAAAACTGAATAAAACCTGTCCTATTAATATATATTCACAGGAGTATATAATTATGGCGGCTGGTAAGTGGTACAGTATTACGTTCAAAAACATAGCGTAAGTGATAATTAGATTTTTTCATTCAGTGTTATTTAAGCTGTCAGAACCTAAGATATTTTTACCCTCACTGATCTGCAGTGCAAGTACCGTTCTTTATCGATTGTCAAAGTTGACAGTTGAGATCGTCTAATTCGATAAAATTCCTTTTGATCAGTACTCGCTATGATCGATTCTAAGGCATTTTATCGAATTTGACGATCGATAAAGAACGGTACTTGCACTGCAGAATAGGAAAAATAAATCTTTGAGCGAGTTTAATCTTTGGACTGCGTCGTTTGATTCTTCTTTATCTAGTATCATAGACTATATGTTCGGTTTTTTAAATTATATTATTACTATTAATAATAGGAGACGTGGTCCTTAACTGTTGGCCTTTTAGAAAAACTCACGAGTCACACAACGGGCAATGGAGAGAGCTATGCTCGGAGTTTCTTTGCGCGATAGAATTCGGAACGTGGATATTCGCCAAAGAACCAGAGTCACCGACATAGCTGTTAAAATTTGCAAGTTGAAGTGGCAATGGGCAGGCCACATCGCTCGAAGAACCGATAACCGATGGGGAAGAAAGGTTCTGGAGTGGAGACCACGAACCGGAAGACGCAGCGTGGATAGGCCTCCCACTAGATGGACCGACGACATTGTGAGAGTCACGGGCATCCAGTGGATGCAAAAGGCAGGCTGTCGTTCAGTGTGGAGGTTAAAGGGGGAGGCCTATGTTCAGCAGTGGACGTCTTCTGGCTCATAATGATGATGATGAATAATAGGCAGTGATTTAATTAAACTGGCACCAAAATATTAGGGGTTTGGTCTACTTTATTTCCTACCATCAGAAAAATATATGCTAACCAAATAATTAATATTTCGATTTTGTCGTTGCTTCTCATATCGAGGTGATTTTAATGTTATTTTCATGAAATAGCGAGACAACTTTGAAATGTATTTTAGAACACGTGCGAAGCCGACGTTTAATTACTACTTCTTACTGAACATTTATTATAATACCCGTTTACTTCTGTAGAGGAAATAAAAGTACAAGCAACGACTACATTATAACTGGGAACCTGTTTCAGATTGATTTACGGATACGTACTCCTGTGTGTTTGCCAGTGTCAAGTATTAAAATATTATCAAGTTTGATGAAAAATCGAACGACGGCGCGCGTCGAGCGCGTGCGCTCAATTTACGTGGATTCGGTGCATCTAATCCAAAATGTCGGAAACTTCGGTTTTGGCTCGAGCCGCAGAAGTAATGGAGTCTGAATTTTCGTCGCAGCTACCAGAGGTCAACATTGGAGGCATACGGCGGAGGCATTCGGTAGGAAACATCGCAGATTCTATTAGTGTGCAGCAGACTGGAGCAACAAAACGCAGAAGAGATGTAGAAGAAGAATCTTGGAACCAAGTGGAAAGAAGCGGGAAGAGAATAAGATCTCGTCCAGGAAGCATGATAGGAGATGATGTCATAGAAGAAAAAAATGAAGTCTATATTACATCTGGGACTGAGTTGCTGAAACAATTTGCTTTCGCCCTCTTTTTAAAAGAAAATAACATCACGGACATCCTTAACATTAAATATATTAGCCCATACAAGATATTGGTCCAGTTCGCG
The DNA here is from genome assembly GCA_914767915.1 of Agriopis aurantiaria. NCBI lineage: Eukaryota > Metazoa > Arthropoda > Insecta > Lepidoptera > Geometridae > Agriopis > Agriopis aurantiaria. The sequence goes on from OU611988.1 coordinate 3,695,103, forward strand.
AACGAAGTCAGCCTCAATAAATTAACTTCTTGTCAAGCGGCTAAAGATAATGGTTGGCGAGTTTACAGAACTTTAGAGGTTGAATCTTCTTATGGTGTGATTAGAAAAGTCGAGCTAGACTTGACAGATAAGGATATCATTAAAAGTATTAACTGCGAGGCCGAGCTGCTAGCAGTGAAACGGTTGACTCGAAGATCAGATGACGGGACAGGTTGGACACCTAGTGAATGTGTAAGGCTGTGTTTTAGAGGATCTTCCCTCCCTCCTTACGTATATGTGCACGGGATCCGAGTGAGAGTCGAATCATATACGTTCCCAGTTACGCAGTGTTCTTTTTGCTGGGCTTTTGGCCACCCTAGGAAAATGTGTCCAAGAAAGAAAGTGGTATGCCCAAAGTGCAGTAAACACCATGAAAATTGCAAATCCACTTCTTTTGTATGTGTAAACTGTACTGGTAACCACTTAGCGCTAAGCAAAAAGTGTCCCGTCTATTTAAAGGAGCGAAAAATAAGATCTATTATGGCTGACTTCAACTGTACGTATCGTAAAGCGGTCACCATGTATGTACCAGTCTCGAGTCCAGTCCCACCTGAAGAACTAACAGACTATCCGCTGTTATCCCAATCTAAAACACGAACACCGTCAAGACTAGGCCCTAGTGTCGAAGATCAAGACTTCAGGCTAGATATGCCAGAGTTCCAGCTCACTTCAACGTATGCCTGTGCTGTTAAAAACCCGATTTTGCCGAATTGTGAAAAACAACCAAAAGAACTGAATCAAGAGAAGAATGAATCTGTAAAAACCAAGAAAAATAAAAATAAAAAACCAAAAAAAATACCCATAACCAAAATGTAAGCAACGACTTTACGCATAATTGGGATTGTTACTGCAGTGACTCAGAGTGTGGCGTAGTCCCTGCGAACGAGACTGAACAGGTGAATAGCCACGAAAGGAAAGAAAGAAGAAGAGTAGAACGTGAAGAAAAGAGTGGATTTGAGGAGATTTTAGAAAAAGTTATTAATATATTTTTTAGACAAGACGATCCGATTGTAGATAAGTTTAAAACCGCTGCAAAGATCGGATTGCAATGGCTAGTATCTTTTTTGGCAAAACATCTTCGTGACTTGCCTTTCTTAAACCTTTTTCAAGATAATTATGGATAACAACCTACAAAATAGGTATAAGCTAAACGTAATCCAATGGAACTGTCAAAGTTTGCAGGGTAAGCTTTTGGACCTTGAGCAGTTTCTATCACAGGAGAAGGTTCATATTGCATCACTGAATGAAACATGGTACGACAGTCGCATGGATTTAAGAGTAAGTGGCTATAATGTTTTCCGTCGAGATAGGGCTGATGGTTATGGAGGAGTAGCAACCTTAGTACACACCTCCATAAAATCACAAATAGTACAATCACAGCTGAAAAACTCTGATATTCAAATTCTACATGTTAAACTTTTTAATTGTCCCTCACTGGAAAATATAATAACATTGTACTGTCCCTCTCACACTCGAAATGGAACTACTCAACGAGATTGGGATGAGTTGTTATCTTTATGTCATAGAAAAACATTAATTTTGGGTGATTTTAACGGACATCATATCAGTTGGTCATATAAGACTGACTCCCGTGGAACGCAAATTTATGACACTTTGCTTAATTTCAATTTTATTCCTCTAAATGATGGTTCTCCGACAAGAGTTCAATCAGTGAATGGCCAACTTCGTGAAACGTCTCCGGATGTGTCTATTATTTCGACAGATATAGCAATAAGATATAACTGGCTGGTCACGAACGAATCCCTAGATAGCGATCACCTTATAATTAAAATTTCAACAGAATGCGTAGCTAATTTGGACCCAATCCTAAAGAGAAATTATAAAAAAGCAGATTGGGTTTCGTATAAAACTACTTTAGAAAAAACTCTAACAGAATTGCAATTACCGGAAGACTCTCAAGCCGCATACGATCTCTTCATAAATGAAATTAACAAAGCTGCTGACAAACATATACCTTTTATAAAATTTAATCAGAACCCGAACAATAACTTTGTACCTAAACCATATTGGAACGTTGAAATATCTAAAGCAGTGGCCGAGCGTCGCCTGGCACTTAAACAATTTAGAAAGAACCCGATACCAGCCAACTTAGCTATTCTCAAAGATAAAATTAGAATAGCTCAAAGATTAATTCGTCAATCTAAGAGTAGATCCTTTCAAAATTTCTGCACATCTATCGATACCGCAGCATCATCTAGTGATATGTGGAAGCGTATGAAATGGGTAAAGGGCTATCACAACAAATGTAACAGGTACGTAGACAATGATCGTATAAACTCACTACTACATAGTCTGACTCCTGACTTTGCTCCTCCTGATAAGCCGATGTTTTCTTCTACGAACAACACCCTAGAAGTTTCAATCTCTATTCAAGAATTAGATAAAAGCATAAAAACATCTGATACAGTGCCCGGTGCCGATAATATTTCTTTTTCCATGATAAAACGTTTACCTTACGCTGGCAAAAATATACTACAGTCGCTATATAATAGGTTTCTTATGGAAGGTTTTGTACCTAAGCAATGGCGAAATATACAGATTATACCTATTCCGAAGGTTGGCTGCGACCCGACGTCTGCCGCATCACTAAGACCAATATCCCTGATATCGTGTTTGTGCAAAGTGTTCCATTCAATTATCACTAAGCGGTTAGAATGGTTTCTGGAAAGTAAACATGTTTTTTCAGACAACACCGTGGGATTTAGGAAATCAAGATCTTGTTTAGACAATTTAAGCTACTTAGTTACCAAAGTACAAACCGGTTTTACTAAAAAACAGTTTTCTCTTGGCTGTTTTATTGATATAAACAGTGCTTACAACAACGTAGATATTAGGGAACTGCTACTCATTTTGAACGGGTTTGACGTAGGTGCAAAAGTGTGTGACTATCTTTGGAATTTTTTGATATGCAGAAGTTTAAGCATTAGAATAGACAACAATACGATTTGTAGGTATACAGGTCAAGGTTTGGCGCAGGGCGACCCATCTAGTTGCCTACTTTTCAACGTAGCAACTATTAGTATTTGTAAAAAAATCAACAATGTTTACATTTCGCAATACGCGGATGACTTTGTGTTGTTTCATAGTGGAAACCGACTTAAAAATTCTCACTCTCAACTTCAAAAAGCCTTAACCATTTTCTCGCGACAACTAAAAACTATTGGATTAGAAGCTTCCCCAGTCAAAAGCAAAGTTTGTTTGTTCACTAGAAAAAGAAAAGATAGGACTCATCAGATCCACTTGAAAATTGATAACACGCGCTTAGACATTGTAGACTCGGTTAGGTATCTTGGCCTATGGCTTGATAGCTCATTGAGGTGGGGGAAGCATATAGATGAGCTATGTCAAAAAATGAGTAGACACATCAAGCTGTTTAAGGTGTTGTCAGGTCCAGGTTGGGGCATACACCCGAAGCACCTGCGGCGTTTATACATCTCCTTGATTCGAAGCAGATTAGATTATGCGAGTTTCTTGTACGGCAGTAGTTGCAAAAGTCATTTAATTAAAGTTGATAGGATACAGAACCAAGCTATGCGAGTGATAGGTGGCTATATTAAAACGACACCAATCCACGTGATGGAAGTAGATCTGCATATCCAGCCGCTGGACATTCGTAGACATTATTTAGCCGGAAAATTTAAACTTAAAACTAGTTCTTTTACTACTAATCCAATACATCCAGTTTTAGAAGAATTATTTGCATTAAGAGATAAACCATTTTGGCACGGAAAAAAGAAACCTATACTCATTACTCTGCATGATTATCTAAAAAATACTCCCGTCTATTCCAGTACACAGTTGGAAATGTTTTCGCTTAGTACATGGGTTAGCAACATAGACCTTCACAATAACATTAAATTTATTGACCCCATGATTAGAGCAAAACGTAATTATAATAGATCTGAAATCTCCATTATATGCAATGAGACCCTTGCTAATTATGTCGATTTTTATAGGATATTTACTGACGGTTCTAAAGAATTGAATAACTATATTGGTGCGGCTTTTTTTGACGAGATCAATAATCATCATATGAAATTCAAAGTTAACGGTAATGTGTCGATTATGTATGCGGAACTGATTGCTATTGCTGAAGCTTTATCGTATATAGGATCCATAAACTATGACAAATTTGTCATTTTAACTGATTCAAAAAGTGCACTCCAACACCTGGCTCGCTGCACCTCGACTTTTCGAGGTGCACCGATCGCCTATACTGTAGTAAAATCAATTTTAGAACTGTCATCACAGTCTAAAGTTGTGATACTACAGTGGATCCCCTCACACGTAGGTATATATGGCAATGATATAGCCGATAGATTAGCCAAAGAAGCGTGCAGTGATGGAATTGACTTTCCTTTACTCCCCACTCACAATGACTGCTTGTACCTAGTTAAGAAGATGTGTCGTGACCTATGGAAAGAGTATTTTGATGAACGATCCCAGGAAAAAGGTATTTGGTTTAAAACAATTCAGTCGCAGCCTTTAAACGCGCCGTGGATAGATGATAGCCGGCTGTGTAGGCAGGATCTAGTTTTATTGCTGCGACTTCGTTCCGGACACGTTCCGTTGAATATGTTTGCCCACCTCATGCGCAAAGTTGAATCGCCACTTTGCGATGACTGCTTGAGAGTGGAGGACGCCTACCATATTTTGATGGAGTGTGTTCGGAATGAAGCACAAAGACGCTTATTATTTTGCGGCAGTTCCATTGGATTATGCAACTCTTATTTGGCCCAACCTGCCGCAGAAACGACAAAAAGGGTACTAGCCATGGTTAAATCCGGTTTGGCACATAGATCGGGCCTCGTTTGACACCGGGTTAGTAAATATACCGATGTCAAATGAGGCTCAGGTCTGAGGTTCAGTTTCAGTCTGAGGACGTTTTTAGGATTCAGATGCTCATGTGAATGTAATTTATGTTAAGAACTATCAGTGCGACATTTTCGCTTTGCGAAAAAGCACTTAAAATAAAGATTATAAAAAAAAAAAAAAAAAAAAAAAAAAGTTTGATGAAATGTAGTCAAATAAGTCAGTCACAGTCAAGCAAAGATATAATCACGGTCAAGTCAAAGTCCTAGTAAAGTGATGGGTCCCTTTAGGGTATATACAAGATCTTTGAGTGATGGAGACATTTCGATGTTATTTTTCGACAAGTAGGTGCTACAGTATGTCACTCAGTTTCTCCACAAATGCTGTGTGGCAACAACCATTTGACACGTAAAGCCAACAATGCGTAGCAATTCTATGATATAACTAAGCCTTGGAATAGTCTCGCGTCTTTTGTCTTTTTCGATCGAGTGCAAAATTTGAAATAGAGAAAAAGACAAAACACGGCGTAACTATTCCAAGACTTACGCCACGTTTATTAGTGAGGGGGTTAGACTACTAACAACAACAAAAAATCATTAATATATATGGTAAGCCGCCACCAGTAGAAATTGTTCCCCAAATGCTTTACCACGTTGTTTGGTTGTAGGCAATGCTTCCTTGTATTTTCCTGTTTAGCAGCACTGCAGTCGCAAATTATGTATAGGTAACATTTGAAAACCAATGTATGAAAAACTTTGAACAGTTTGTAGTTTTAATTAAATTTTTGCGATTGCTATAATTAAACAACAATGTTACCAAGCAGTTGGATATCAAAGCTGCGCCAGACTGCCTTGAAATATTTAATTTAATTATAAACACACCTCTACAGACGCAAGTGGTCTAATACTAATTGCTTTGAATGGAATTTCAAACTAGATACCTTTGTAAGGACACTGTTATGATTCATCATAATCAGCCATTTAACAGTCCACTGCTGGACTTTTAGCCTACCCCCGAAAGGGTGATTGGGCCATATCCACCACGCTGGCCCAGTGCGAGTTGGTGGATTTTTACATACGCCATTGAATTTCTTCTCCGTACGTATGCAGGTTTCCTCACGTTGTTTTCCTTCACCGAAAAGTCAGTGGTATGTAAAAGAAATCCATACATAAACTCCAAAGAGCTCATTAGTACGGGCCCAGGATTTGAACCCGCAACCTCACCCTTTCAAATCTTGTTTGTTTTTAGCCTCCGTTTTTGTCAATAATTCGTTATGGACAATTGGATATGCATGCTTATTTCCTTGATTCAAAATCTTCAAACTATACGTTTCAGAAAATCGTGTTCTAATTTTATCCGGTAACTAAATATATCACAAAACAATGCTTAAAGTATTAGCTTTTGTATCGGAATATAAATACCATGAATAGTAGATGTGGAGTCAAGGTCGTCTGCGGTCATTTCACGGTTGCTTTGCGCTAAGTATTTTGTAATGGAACCAAATCGTACCAAAAATTTCATTGAAAAATGTGAAGTGGAGCAACTTTATTGTATCCGACACGACAAATATTTTGTTAATATTTTGTATTTTGAGGGTCGCGCGATTTGAATAAAAAAAAAACATATTCTACTGCTAAGGGTGGGAAAATTAGGGAATAATCCCGTCAAGAAGAATTTTCAACTCAGTATTTCCGATTGAGTAGCATATTAAATATCAATGAGTGAAGACTCTTCTTATATTATTATTCTTGCTTTTTTCTCAAACACGCTTAAGTACTCATTAATTATATTGTCGTGGTATTTTGGTTACTGCAGTTAAAATCGTGTCAGAAATGTCGGAATCGTGTCGTGTATTGTAAAACACCCGTCAGGTGCTGTATTTAGACAGCACTGGGCGTAACCTGATTTCATCACCGCGCTGCGTAGGTTCCAGTGTCGGAATTAAGTTCATAATTTAGGCTATCTAACGCAGCTAAGGCTATCTTAGCACTTACCTGCATACCATTTAGTTTAAAATTATTTAGAAGGTTTATTTAATACGCCAAAACTATAAACAGAGTGTATAGGTAAGTGTTGAATGTTATTGTTGAATACTGATATTGACTAAGCTAAGAAAATTTTGTACGCCCGAAGAGGGCAGAACTGTGATACTCAATGTTGTATTAGTAACAACTCATGTACCAGTTTGAAACAATAAAAGTTATTCTATTCTATTCTATACTAATCGAAGTGATATTTTAGTTTTGAAATACTAATAATTAAAGTCAAAGTCAAAGTCAAAGTTTTTATTTGCTTGCCAATGGGTATAAAAGGGGTATAATGGGTATGGGTATGGGTATTAAAAACATATATGAGTATCATAATGTAAGGAATAATGATTGCAGTACAATTATTTAAGTTATGCAGTTACGACACCTACACACACCACACCACCACCACCTATACTTTTATGCAACCGATGTCCATTGTCCAACCATCCATCCATCATATACAGTGGCTACTAAGGAGCTCAAAAATTATTGATTTTCGAGCTCTATGGTAAACTAATACTTATAAATTCAAATTGTGTACTACTAAACTACTACTTAATCTTATTATTCAAGAATGTAAATTAATAATTTAAAAACGACTAAAAAAAGATCTCATAACTTTGAAATTACTGAACAGATTTTTATCAAACGAGTTTTTTAACAAACTTAGAACCAAAATAATTAAAATAGCTTTCAATTGAAAAAACAGCAATGAAATTTAATTGGGAACGAAAGTACAAACATACATATATAGATAGGATAGGACTTAAAATATAAAACTCCTATAAGATGACCTATGGATTGAATTTTATTATATTTCTAAAATAATCAAATTACAAATTACAGTGACGACGAAATTACATGACGACATTCTGATGTACCATTCTCTAAACTAAACTAAATTTGACAGCTCTAAAATTGTTGCTATCCTTTTCTGACGTATTGAAATGAAAAGAGATGGTGATAATTTTAGTCCTGTCAGATTAGTTTAGTTTGGAGAATGGTACAACAGAATTGATGCCAGTATCAATTGTTTTATAGCAGTCAACATGATGTTGGTACACAATTTCTAAGTAGAAGCTAGAGCATAATTATTTTGCTCTTTCTTTATAGCTGTTATGACATCTATGTACGATATAAATTATCTAGTTTCACAGACCAATAAAGTCATTGTATAATTTATATATAAACAATATTAAGCTAGTTGCCTGGTGTTTCATTTATTACAAATAAATACAGGCTTAGCGTAAGACATAATTTAATAAATTACACATGGGGAAAAAAATTGGCTGATACATTTCTGAGATTTAAAGTTTTGAAGTTAAAAGTTACAGTTTTTGGTGGGGATTAAGAGAGGATGTTCTGTCCCTTTCCCGCAAAGCGTGTGTTAGTATAGCATTTGTACGGCGTGAGCAAGGTTTGACATCATAACTTGATATAGTAAGCTCTCTCTAATTAAAATTAATATACTTATATCTTTTTTATTCTAGGACACATTTTAATTTTGTTTTCGTTGATGGGCTCTATATATGATCAGCTTTTTTATTAAATAATAAAAAAAAATTGAGAGGAGACCACGAACCGGAAGACGCAGCGTAGGTAGGCTTCCCAATAGGATGACATCGTGAAAGTCGCGGGCATCTAGTGGATGCAGATGGCAGGATGTCATTCAGTGTGGAGTTCTAAGGGGAGATTTATGCTCAGCAGTGGACGTTTTCTGATTGATGATGATGAAAAAATAATTAGGACACAGGCCTATTGTACATTACTTGTATTTGTATCGTTACTTACTGTGTACGTATTCGTTCAAACCCAACTGACATTTCACTTGTTAATATAGTTCTCTCCTCGTATGGTAGCCAATGTAACGCATGTGATGTTTGTGTTGCAGGTGGTGGTGTGTTTGTGTGTGTTGTGGGGTGCGCAGGCGCAGTATGCAGAGGACCGCGCGCCGCGGTACATCGCGTCCGAGCCCAAAGCACCTGTCACCACGCCAGTGCCTATTCTCAAGCAGATCAACAGGTACATCACATTACAAATCTAAGTTCCACTAATAGTAAGCATTGCCTTTCTGCGTGGTAATGCCGCTAGCATGCTGGGTACGCTGCCAACCAGTAGTGGGCTTGAGCATTTAGATTGTCTTTAGACCTTCAATGTATTGTATTGTAGAGCTTCAATGGTCTATAGCTATTTTTGTTTAATTAGCTAAGTAGTTCAGGTATTAAGAATTAGCTTATAATTTGTACTCATTAAAATGTCAAGATATAAGGCCCTTACTCAGTTTTTTGTTATCTATACTATATAATAATATTATAAAGAGGAAAGATTTGATTGTTTGTTTGTTTGTTTGTTTCCATTGAATAGGCTCCGAAACTACAGAACCGATTTGAAAAATTCTTTCACTGTTGGGATGCTACTCTATCCCCGGGTGACATAGACTATATTATATTTTTTTAAATAGGGATCCTTACTAAAACTCCAATTATGTAAACCAAGGTGTAAAAAAAAAGACACATTCGTGCGAAGCCGGGGTTCGTTGCTAGTATCATATAAAAGCGAAATTCATCTACTCACTCACTCATTACGAAATCTCGAAAATTACTTGACTTACGAAGCTGAAATTTGGCAGGTAGATTCCTTATGGGGTGTAAAGGTCCGCTAAGAAAGTATTTTGTGAAAAGGCCGAATTAAGGGGGGCAAAAGGGCGTTGAAATATTATATGAAAATCTATGCGTACGAAGTCGCGAGCAAGAGCTACACTAAAATAAAATATGAGTAGAGCCCATGTCAAAGAATAAGTTATATTACCATTGATGTAAGTAATTAAAACAGTCATTGTATATTACTGACATTATCATATTGACAAGTTACTTTGAGGATGCAAATATATTTGTTTAAATCTGATTGTATTTGAATTCCAGGCACAATGAGGATGGTTCGTACACTTACGGGTACGAAGCCGCTGACGGGTCGTTCAAGATAGAGACCAAGTCCCCCGTCGGAGAGGTCAAAGGGAAGTACGGCTACAAGGATGACACCGGCAAGGTACGACCTAAAACTGTACTGAACTGAACTGTACATATTTCCGTAGTAAAAAGTATCTTATGTCACATTCCGGCCCTTCAACAATCTCATAGCTTTTTGGCATCATCATGCCAAAAATCACATCAGTTAAATTGTCTGTTTCACTGCGTGAAAGAAGAACAAAGAAAACAACAAACAAACATTTTCGCTTGTAAAATTAAATTACTAATATTATAAACGCAATTATTATAATATCAGTAATGGTTAATACGAAAATCCAATAGAAAAAAGGAGTTTCAGTTTTTCCCGAACGTTTAAATTTTTCGAGCTTCTTTGTAAACTTTGCTTTCCTTAAAAATACTGTTCGAACATTTTAAAAAAATTATGAAATTGGTTCAGCTTTTCTCAAGTGATGTGCTTACCAACGAACAGCATTTGATTTTTATTTGTATGATATATATATCTCTTTATTGTTCACACTATTAAATTTGATACAGAGGACAAAAAACTCTTAAAACTAGTGTAACAACTGGAGCCTTATCGCTTATAGCGATCTCTTCCAGCCAACCTTAGGATGGAAAGGATTTATAGAAGACGTATAAGACATATTATATTATAATATAATTATACATATTAATATATGTATATATTATAGATAGAAAGAAGATGAGCATAACATATTATATGCGTAGTGTAGTTTTGACGACTATACGAACAGGCACCTGCAGCTCCGTTTATATTTTTTGAAGTGTAATTTTGTTGTAGCATATAATTTAGTATACTTGTAAATAGAATTTGATTGAAAAATAGATTAAGCATCTCATGCAAAATAGATTGATTTCGTACCTTGGTAAACAATATAATATTTTATCCTCACCAAAGTTTATTTTTATTAATTTCCAGCTGCGAGTGGTAGAGTACGGCGCGAACAAGTTCGGCTTCCAGCCGGCGGGCGAAGGCATCACCGTCGCACCTCCCACTCTCGTCGATGAGACGGCTAAGGAAAACCAACGGCAGAACAATGGACAGGTGAATTGAAGCACTCTATACGCACACTTACATTATATTTCACCTGTAATCTGAAAAAATTAGACAATAAACTTTTTTTTTTTTATTGGCAACCCGTTTGACCATAGCTCATGTTAAGTGACGGTTGGTCAAAGATAGCAAGCACGCTTAGGCTGAAATGGGAAGTGGCTCTCAAGTGGTACTTCCGGAACACACCGTTAAGTGCTTGGAGACATTTAATATACACATATTTTTGGTGAATGTTAAATCTTAGATTTTTAGATGTCAGAACTGAAGTATTGCTGTCATTATCTAACTCGCCTGGTAAGACAGGGACAGCTGTATTTTGATTATGTCAACTACTCTTCAAAATTACCTACACAAAATGTACCGCCCATCAGCAAGTAATTATACTTGCTGATGAGCGTCCGGAATCATTTTAGTATCTGTAAAATCATCAAGAAAAACTCTTTAAAATCTTAAATTTCTAAATAAATCATTATTTCAGAGGGCTTTAGCCTTGTGAGCTCACAGCTAAGAACAAGCCCGTTTAAAATTGACAACAATGCCATCAGCACGAATAATCATTAGGAATCATTCCAATATTTATATAACTGTCCGGCTCTGGCCCATATTTTACCTTCATACATTAAACGTGCCTTTTTAGCCTGCAACCAGAGTAATGTACTATAATTATCTGCTTAGTTATAATGATGACGATGGCACTCCACAGGGAAGCCGCAACCAGTATCAGCAACAGCAGCCCGACTACGACTACGACGAGCCCGCCCCCTCCCCTCCGCCGCGACCCGCTCCACGCCCGCAACAGCAATACAGAGCGCCACAATCGCAACCACAGCAGCAGTACAGAGCACCACAACCGCAGCAACAATACAGGCCTTCTCCGCAACCGCAACAGCAATACAGGCCTTCTCCGCAACCACAACAGCAATACAGACCTTCTCCGCAACCGCAACAGCAATACCGCGCGCCTCAACAACAACCCCAGCAGCAGTATAGACCTGCACCACAATCGTCGGGTCCTACACCACCCAAGGTAGGATTTTACACAACGCTGCAGTTTCCAGTCTTCTATCTCAGCAACAATATAACCCGCACCACAATCAAAATCGTAGTATTGTCTGCAGCACAGAAAAGAGAAGTTTTTTTCTCTTGTCTTGTGTTGTGGTGTGCAGTTTTACTCCTGCACCACAATCTTTGGGTCCTACGCCAACCAAGGTAGGATTTGAAACAACGCGGGAGTTTGTAATTGTCTAATTTAGTAGGAATACAGACTAGTGCATCACCAAAACTAGAGCCGCAATTCAGCCCTGCTCTGCAACCGCAATATCGAGGATCGGTAGCAGTATACCAGGCCTATACTTTAGTACCGGTCTACTGTTAGCCGTTGGAACTGATTTTAGACTAAAACTCGTCAGATGGCTACCTTAGCAGTGATATAGACCTGCGCCGGCTGCCAGAAACAACCACAGCAATAATAAAACCTTGCTCCGCAACCATAACCATCGGCAGCAGTACAGGCCTACGCCTTAGTCGTTGGGTCTAAGGTAGGATTTTAGATCTCATAGTTCCAGTTTGTTTACCATATAAACAATACAACCCTGCTCCACAACCACAACCACAGTCCTTTGCTGCAGTCCTCAGGATCTACACCATTCGAGATGGCAACAAGCTATTTCCAGTTACATAACAACAATAATATTGTCGTAATAGAAATGAGGAGATCCGTAGACGAACGAAGGTTACCGACATAGCCCACCAGATTAGCAAGTTGAAATGGCAGTGGGCAGGGCACATAGCAAGCAGAACAGTTGGCCGATGGGGCCGAAAGGTTCTCGAATGGAGACCACGGACTGGTAAGCGCAGCGTAGTCCACGTTATGGACAGAAGACCTAAAAGAAACCGCAGGGAAAAGCTGGATACAGGCCGCTTCCAACCGGCCCTTTTGGAGATCGATGGGGTAGGCCCATGTCCACCAGTGGACGTCCTACGGCTGAAATGATGATGATGATGAAATAATATTGTAGTGCTACGGCGGCGTAGATGAGACCGCGTTGGTGTCTTTTCTACCGAACATAATATTTAACTGACATTTACTACAAAGTTTTTATTAGTAAACAAGTAAGTGTTAAAATAAACTCAAACTACTTAATTGGAGATCGCAGGTATCTATTGACAACGATGTTATTTATCATATTCATAGTTTAAATCTCACTTCACAAACGCCTTAAACGCTAGTACTGTTTAGTTGTTTAGCGTAGACAGAAGCGCGTTGATGTCTTTTTAGTAAGATACATTTTTATTAAAAGACCACAAAAACAAGGATATACATCATCATCATCATCATTAGCTATTAAACGTCCACTGCTGAACAAAGGCCTCCCTCTTAGAGAGGGGTGTTGCCATAATCCCCACGCTTGGCAGGTGGCTTAGGGATGGCAGTACGTTCACCGTCTAATAAAAGGATGCTGCTGCTCATCCTCCGGTGGTTCTGGTATAACATATACATTACAATACAACTATTATCTAGGCTTTTAAAGGGCAGCCTTATCGCTTAAAGCGATCTCTTCCTGGCAACCTTGCATACGGAAAGGAATTAATAAGAAAAACTGTGGCCTTAACTAAAATAATTCACAAGTAAAAAAGTAAATACCTATGCAAATAACAACAATCAATCAATAGGCTACAAATATACATAATACATATTTACTACATCACACTATTTTAAGTAGTCTATGTCAAATATAACCATTATACTATATACACACCTACACCTAGATAGCCCGTTGGTCTAGTTGGTAGTGATTCTGACTTCTGCGCTTGAAGGCGTGGTTCGATTCCCACCTAGGACACACAATCGTGTGATGAACATTTGTGTTCGTTCTATATCTGGGTGTTAATATCTATAAGTTAATTAATAGTAGTAATAGTTATGTATGTATGTATATTAGTCTCGGGCAGCCATATTACAAGCTTTGCTTAGTTTGGGGTCAGATGAGCGTGTGTGCAAAAACTGTCCCGATTTTTTTACTCACCTACCTAGCACTTTAGGCCTAGCGACAGGTCACTAAGCTTGATGCTGATCAAAGATGGTAACACTTGCTCCAGTAATACTGATTGAAATGTGTAACCTTTCAGCCCCAATTCTTCTCGGGCGCCGCGCCTGTTCCCTCGCAGGACAACTTCTTCAACCCGGAGCCCGCGCCGAGACAGTACAAGCCCAAGCAACAGGACTTCAGGCCGGCGCCGCAGGTAAATCTAAACTACTCCTTGTCCGGTTTCTATACAGTGTTATTGTTAACGACAATTGGTATAAATAAAAAAAAGAAAAACTTACAAAAGAAAAGAAAAAATGCGCATAAAAAATAAAATAAAAAAAAGATATAATCTTAATAAAAACCACGAATCCTGATCACTTTTGCTAGGTTTTTGAACGTAGGACTAACAGCTACCCGATATACTTCTGTGCGAAAAAAAACGATTCTGATGTATAAACGAAAAAGATTATGACCTCTTTCATCGAGGGTTTAAAAACATTTCAATTTATACTCGTAAAATCACAATGCAATTAGTACCAATAACAAGTATCGTCGCTTACCAACAGGCGAGTTGGTGGTAAAACGCGGACTTATCCGCGATAAAATAAACATAAAAAAGTACATTGACCTCCATTCCAGTTAGTATCACCATTCCATGTAAGCCGGTCCATTAATTCCAGGTCCAGGACTACCAGAGCTTCGCCCCCGCATCGAACCCCGAACCACGTTTCGCTCCTTCTAGCTTCCAGCAGCCCCGGAACACGCAAACCTTCTCCATGCTAGACCAGCTCCTCAAGGAGTACTCCTTACCCGCGGGCGGGTCAGCTCCTCTTCACGACATCACCTTTGGATCCTACTAGAGTTATACTTGTGTTTGTAGTATGTAATATAAGATGAAATCTCATTCTGTAAATATGTAGATTATTTTTGTACTATTAAATGTGATTTTGTTAGGTCTAAATTTTTTTTTACTGTTTTTAAACCTTTTTGATAGAAAGACTTGAGTTGATAATTTAAACTTTAAAAAAACTTTTTTTTAAAATAGAAAGTGGCAAACAATCATGCGGTCCGCCTGGTGGTAAGCAGAAACCGCCGCCTATATATAAAAAAACTCACCAAAATGTATAAAACAGCTGTTTATTTTGGGGATTTTGATAAGCCGTAGAACAAAAGTTGTTTGTTTTGACGTATTCTAGCCGTTAAGAGGATGCTAACTGATTTCCAGTAATCCTGTATAGTAGTTTTTTATGGTTTCTAGGCTAGGATTTTGACCACAATATTTTTCTATGCCACAACCATAGACATACTAATATACTTATGCCATAACTCACCTGATGTTAATCACCTATTATAACTATTAATGTAGCATATTACATTAATATGATTTGAATAATATAGACAACAACAAAATAAAAACTATATTAATTCTTTTACTGAATATTTTGTAAGCCTTATTTTGTTAAACATTTAAGGAGCAAATTTGATGACATTAATCAGTAAATTAAATTATCTGAATACAAAACATTTGTAAATACAAAAAAAATATGTTAGTAGTGATGGTTAATATCGCATAATATTATAAGTTGTTCATGATTATAGGTTTTATGAACCCCTTTTGAATTAGTACAACACCATAGATTCAGTTCTCCATCTACGTACAACATTACGTATCCCTTTCTGAGTATCAAAATTCAAAATTTATTTATTTCAGGATTAACCTGACAGTATGAATGACAACGAAGGCTCATATATATATATAGTTTAAACAATTTCTGATTTCAGACAACGTGCTCAAAATGCTAGCCACGTTGTCTCACTAGATTGTGAGGCAAATTTTTCCCCAAAATACAGGTAACAAAATATTTCCTCCCTCAATTTGATATGGTTAAGTACTTTATTTAAATTATTTAATGCATTGAAATCGAAATAATTATTTATCTACACGCCCATTTTATTTTAATTTTACAGCAATAACTCTAGTTTTAGGCACAAGTATAATTTTTAAATAAAAACAGACTTTAAATGAGCTATTAATCTTCAAACGGCTGCACAAATTTTCTTGAATCCATAACTATCATAGCATACACTCTCGATTAAGTCATCTTTCAAAAAAATATATTTTTGGATTGTCTTTAGACCTTCAATGGTCTAAAGAGGTAAAAGTCTAGGCTAAAAAGTCTTCAAGGTCATGGTGTTAGCTTGTATTTTGTACACTTAGCACTTGCCCTGTATTTTTTTTATCGGCTGGCTATGTAGCCTTTGTAAACTCTTGGAAATTTCAAAGACTCAAAATTGACGATGATTTTGGTCGTCATTAGTATTAAACGTACTGCCCAAGAATAGAACTTCCTGCCGTCTTCCTTGTTTCCTGAGAACTACTTTCCACCCTTGGCCACCATCACCGTCAGGAGAGTTGGTCGCCAAATGTAGATCTATTCAATATAAAATAATTTAAGTTTCAAACGGAAGCTTCAAAGGTCATCCATGACACTCGATCAGCCAGTCTAATTACACCACTAAAATAAAATGTAAACTACTTACAAATACGCAGCACTATTGTTTATATATCAGCAAAACCTCCGGGGCCGTGGGAGTCGCTCCCATGGTGTTACATGGGAACCGACCATATGTGGTACACATTGCGTCATGTGCTGTTATGTGGATTTTAGATGTGTTGTACTCAAGTTTTTTTTCGTGAATCTCATTCCATTTTAAAACTAAATGCAGCTAGTTTTCAGTTTAGCGCATTATTTCAAAATAAAATGTAGTCCCTTTCCCTTTTTATACTAGACACTGTAAACATATCTATGGTAAAGTTTGCTCTATTTTAGATCGTGTTATGAGTAATCTAGTTTGCAAGAGGCTACTACAGTCTAGCTTAGCCAAGGTCATGTCTAGCCTATCTGGTGCCGTGATGCGTACCCAACTCAGGCGTTTCCTACCCATTTTAGAACCAACAGTGGCTTAAGTTTGTTAAAAGCTGCGCCCAGAAGGTCGACACCTCACCGCCCGGGTGTGCTTCGTTAACACCCCTGGGTGTAGACTGCCCTGCAAGTTGGCTCACTGTCCATGGTATCGCTTCATCGACATGGTATTGCTTGCTGTTTCCGTACAAAAACACGAAACTCCGTCAACGAAGCTGCAGCGTCACACACGCGTCGCTGCATTTTCGCTTCATGACACTTGTCGTTTTGTATATGATACGCTGGTGATTGTGATAGCTGCATAGAAGCATATTTATAATTTCACGCTTGTTGCTTGCCTAAGTACAGCATTTTTGAGGAGTCATATACTTGAGTGTGAACATTAAAACTTTATCTACTTATCTATATTTACATCGAAAAGCGAAATACACTCACTCATTCACTAACTTATAACGAAATTTCTATAACTACTTAACCAATGAAACTGAAATTTGACAGGTAGATTTTGGTGTAGAGATCTACTAGAAAGAATTTTGTGAAAGGGTCGAATTAAGGAGGGCAAAATAGGGTTTGAAATTTTTATAAAAGTCTACGTGTATAAAGTAAAAAATAATTAGAAGCGGATGATACGAGGTTAGTCATAATAAAGAGCGCAAAGTTATGAGGTTAGTTATTGCGAGATTTGTTTTTGTTCACTTTTGATTTTGCTACCCGGTGCATCAGTAAGCTACCGTGGAATGATCTAGCATACTAGTATCTCGCGCATTCCATAGAGTATGCGTGTGACATGCTCGCTCACCCCTGTATTTAAGCAAGAGCCAACGCCGTGAAGGCTGGCCATTGTGGCTGCAGCACAACTGTAGCGTTTGGGAAAATCCTTGAACACACAATAATAACAATATGAATATTTCGTGCTAACAGTGTTGTTAATTAAAAGCCGTTTGTCTTGGATGCAATTTGTTAAGGTGCTGATGAAATAAATACCTAAACTCACAATAGCTTCGTATTTATTAGTTTGTATTGGGAATGTTTGTTTGAATATGTTATGTCGCGGAGAAAGAAGGTTGTCAAGAATTACTTGTATTTTTTTTTTCTCTTTTGCGTACCAAGTAAAGACAAAAATCATTTTCTAAGTCAAGTAATAAGTCGTCAACTATTTGGGGGACCACTGGCTCATATTGGGCGTAAGATGGACAATGACACGTTGATATATATTATCGTTCCTATATTTTGTCACTTGTCAGATGGCATTAGAAAAAATATGTATCCAGCAGTGGGCTGACAGTGACACACGCTGACGATGATTATGATGACTCGCATAAAATTTGCTGAGCAGAAAAAAGAAACTAAAAGTGTTATTGAAATACAAAATTGGAATTTTATGCAATGCTCAGCTTGTAGACGTACGATGTAATTAAAGCTGTTACAATCTAGCAAGTACCTACAGTACTACTGTATGTATTGTATTTTGTATGTAATCTTGATGAGAAATTTTCTGAGCAAGTGTTATGCTAACTCCCGGCCCTATTTCTCAAGTGTAATTTGGGTGGGCGTATGATTTACAATGACAGTTTGATATATTGAACTCACATTGAACTACACGATCGTTACTGTCTTTTGTCACTGATAGAGTACGTCCAGTTTCTTACAATAATAATTGATACTCGTAGCACTGAAACTAAGCATTGCAAAAATCTAGGCTAGGAAATTGTTGTGACAGACATATTGGATTGCTTTTATTTCATCATATGTATTAGTGTGACCATTTGACTTGACAGAACATTTTATTGTTTTCATTACATCACATGGATTAGTCATCGAATAATTTTTTAACTTCACGCAGTATAGGATAAAATCAAAGAAATTTTATAGACAAATCATTTCATTACCACAAAATATACAAAACATATTTACATTTATGAGTATTCTACAGTAAAATATCACTGAATAAATTAATTTACCAAGCTACATCAATGCCTTTGCGATGATCTTTTAGCCTCGTCTACTGAACCTTCTTCTCCGAGGATTTGGACATTTCTCACCTGTTTCCTCGGTGGGGTAGCGGTGGTGAGTTCTGTGGGGGGCGGAGGGGTTGGCAAGAAGTCGGGATTGATGGCCAGTACCAGCATCTTCAAGAGTAACGCCTCCCGAATCTCCGGCGGCAAGAATTCCGGAGTCTCGTCTATACGGTTACTGGAAGAACCCACGGTATCGTAAGGTCTGGAATATAACCTCCTTCGAGGAACATACCTTTGACTCTCGTATGGAGGGTTCTCGTAGCTTGATACTTGGTTCGAATATACTTCGCGTGGTTCGTATCGATAGTCGTAATCGTCGTCGTATTGTCTGCGTTGGTACCGATAGTCTTCTGGTCGATACAGGGGCTGGTAAGGACCAGGCATCACCTGATCCATGAGGCCTTGCAGGCGATTCTGTCGCAAGATAAGTATTTGTAGCAGCTTTCTCAAGTCCCTTGTGCTAACGGGCGCAGCTATTTGATACATTTCATCCATTTGATTATACCGTGGCTGGAACAATTGCTGAGGCTGTGGGTGCCTGTACGCGTTCACAAATCTACCTTGATAGCCTTGCAAAGGCACTCCTCTCTCATCAACGGGAACTGGTATAATCCGTGTCACTTGCCGGCCATCGTAAGGTTCTTGAGTAGCAGCTTCAGTCGGTTTTGGTTGAGGAACAGGTGTGGTCTCTCTTATAAACTGAGGCTCCAGTACTTTGTTCTGGTATTCGTATTGGAGAAAGGGCCGCTGGTTTCCAATAGGAACGGGGGCTCCAGGGTTGTCTCTCAAATACTCACGAGTACGGAACTGCGCTGCTGCTGATGGTCGTCTGTATATCGGTTGCTGGTGGTAAAGCTCATCATCATGATCTCTATGATCTCTTGGCGCCGGAATGTGAATCACAGGCACTGGGTTCGAAGTCACAACACTTTCATGATCAAACACTCTTCCAGTACTTGCTTCTATTGTCGTCTCCTGGTCATCGTTAGCTGCATCCTGATACTGCTGTTGTATCCGCTGTCTGGCTGCCACCAGAGAGTGAATAGGCACTAATCTCGCTCGAGGAGTTGTGGTGGTAAACAATGGACGCACGGTTCCGAGTGAAAGATGGCTGCCGTACACATCAGTAGAGTCGTCACCTACTGATTGCTGAAGACTCACCATGCGAGGGTTGTTACTAGTCCCTGTAAGCTCCCGTCGAATAGTATTCGCTTTATTCACATCACTTTCTGATCTTTTATCGGACTCATGAACGTATACTGGTTTCAATGTCATTGGAATTTTGGTGGTTGTTTGTCGGGTGATGAGATCGTCGTTCGTAGATGCTGACATTGGTTTGAGAACTTGGGTTCGCATTTTAACGCTTTCGTCTGTTTTTGTTTTGTACAAATTCAGTATGTTAGTGGTAGTTTCTTCTGGCTTCTGCCTCTCGGTAGTGGTTTCAGGCATGGTGATAACTCTAGCACCAGATCTCCGTCTTGGTATAGGCTGAATAACTGTCCCTCTAGTGGTGTAACTGCTCCTAGTGGGATAAACAACTGTGGGCAATGGTCTTCTTTCTTCCGGTCTTCTGGTCGTCGATGACACTGTTTTGTTCACTCTCACTATCATAGCAGGTGGACTTGGAGTGGTCGTAGTAGTCACTGGTACGGGGGTTGGCGTGCTGTCACTTGAAGAAGAATATGTTACGCGTTTTATTTCTCCATCTTTGTCAATATATCCAAAAGTCCCTTTCACATTTCCTAAGACATCTCGACTTTCGATTTTAAACGTTCCGTCATCGGCCTCATATCCTATCGTATAAGACCCGTCATCATTGAGTCGTTTTATCTGTTTTACGATTTCGACCTTGGAAGGATCCCCGGTCTCGCTAGCTTTGAGGATCTCTTTATTTGTGGTGGTGCGGGGTGCTTCAGTGGTGACATCTTTGGTGGAGTTGGTTGCGGACGCGGAGGCGAGGCACGCGAGGAGCACAAGGAGCAGCATCTCGCTAGAGCAGCCACAGCGGCATGTCTGCGCTCCGGCTGCGCCCGCGCTTACCACTCCCCTATATAAAATACAGCCCCACTCGCGTCCTCGGCGTGCGAATCTTGCGCAACCACCACCATTGTTGTCATTTCATTATCTGAAACGGAAAATCTTTTTTCTTTCCACCTACTTGTGCTGTAAGCTCCCAATTGTTTAATTGTCCAAACATTTTTGTAAACTCGCTATGAGTGGCGACAGATTTCGTAGGTCCTAGGGCGGTATAAGCTTCGAACAGTCTTAAAACGTGCGTTGCTGTTGTGTTATTTTAATTGCTCTATTGTTTGTGACGATGTGGTAAAGAAGGCACGCCTGTCTGCTCCCACAGCAGTCAATGTCACATTCAAATTGGGCGCTCGAGATTTGAGCAATCGTACAATTAATTGGCTCACACAATTTTGGATCTACTTAACTACTACTAACGTTGCGGTTTACCGCATTGACTGAGTAATTTATCCTTAAATATTTCTTAAAATTAGTAATTTTCTTCTCATAAAGGTTTGTTGTGGAATGAAGCATGGCGTCTAGAACTCCATTATGGGCCGTGAGAAGGCAGGATTATTGTAACCTACTGTGCATTGTCGTACAAACAAAGGTATCATTGTTACGATTGTCTTACTACTGCCACTACAAGCTAGATAATTTGCAAATATGTTTTTGATGACTGAGTTAATTTTATTTTACTAACCCCTTTCCGCATACGAAGCCACTCATGGCTTCATAAGTTTCTAATTTTATTACAGTTTAACAAAAGATCAATTATCTAAAAACTAAATTGTATCATAATAATCATTTATTCGTTAGACTGAACGTATTTTTTAATCTAGTGGTAAGTGCAATCTGTTTCAGATTCAGATTCAGATTCAGATTTTTATTAGCCTTATAACAATGATTCGTTATACTAGGTAGGTCAAATACATTAGTCTTAAAAACAAATTATACGTAGTTAAAATAATAAAATAATCTGTCAAACTTATTAGAGGGTATGTGTAGCGTGTCTGGTCAGTGAAGTAAAAATAAATTATTGCTACATTTGACAGTGGAAAATAAATACAAAACGGCGAGTAAAAACGGCAATTAAAATCAATATGAACTCTTTGATACATTCTATACAGGGAAAGTATATTGCGTTGTATTATTTTTTTGTGTTTGTTCGAATTTTGAACTGTTTCTATCATAATCCATGTATGGATTCGTATGCATTATATCCTAAATAATGTCTGTCATATTTGGATTCGTATGCATTGCTTGCTTTATGTTTACGCTTCCATTTCTTTTCAGGAATGGAAGTTTCACGCTTCTATGGTATTTCCATGCATGAAAATTTTATAGCAGATGATGGCCTTCATTCTGACTACGAACCTGAATACGAATCCTTCTATAATCGTGTGCCTAAAACAAGCCATGTTATTGTACCTGAATCTGAATCTGATAGCTCCGACGATGATAATATGGCTTCACAAAGTTTTTTTTACCCCTTTGTTTTTGATGTAGATGGTGCCTATCTACAATCTACATCAAAAACAAAGGGTAAAAAAACTAAAACAAACCCCGTTATTTGGAAAAAGGGTAAGATGGAACGTTACGACAAAAAAACGGTTTTAGTTCAAAAAAAGACACAAACTTACCGGAAAATATCAAGATCTGCCCCTGAATTCTGTACGAATTGATAACACCGATCATTTCCCCACGTGGATGAAAAATCGACTATTGCCAATATAGCTCAAAGTTTCGTTCATTCACCAAGTGTGAAAAAATGTGAAGTCTATTTGTACTATTAAGACGAACGCAACTATTTCAAAGATTTCCGTAAGGTATAAATGCTAAACGCATGCGAAGCCAGATATGCACGTACGATCATTTACGTCAATGCATACCAAGCCATACATGGCTTTGTGCTGTAATTTCAGAAATAACCACTGAAATTATTATTTTTAGATTTGTCCTTCTTATTATAGCTCATTATAACAACTTTGTGTAAAACATATTTTTTTATTGTACCTCCTTCATAATTCATGCGGTAAGGGGTTAAATATGGTAGCTAGGAATGAAAAATAATTTGGGCAATTTCAATCTGCTTATTATTTTTAAATTTTACGTAAAAAGTAAGGTAAAAACTAGGTAAATCAGGTTTTGCTAGTTTTTGTGTGTGTTGCCAGTACTGAGACTGACATATGGCACTGAGACGTGGTCCTTAACTGTAGGCTTTTTGGAAAAACTCAGAGTCACACAGCGGGCAATGGAGAGAGCTATGCTCGGAGTTTCTTTGCGCGATAGAATCCGGAACGTAGATATTCGCCAAAGAACCAGAGTCACCGACATAGCTGTTAAAATTTGCAAGTTGAAGTGGCAATGAGCAGGCCACATTGCTCGAAGAACCGATAACCGATGGGGAAGATGCGATAAAGGTTCTGGAGTGGAGATCACGAACCGGAAGACGCAGCGTAGGTAGGCCTCCCACTAGATGGACCGACAACATTATGAGAGACGCGGGCATCCAGTGGATGCAAAAGGCAGGCTGTCGTTCAGTGTGGAGGTTAAAGGGGGAGGCCTATGTTCAGCAGTGGACGTCTTCTGGCTGATGATGGTGATGATGAAATCAGTTTTTAACTGTTCTACTTAAGGTATCCATACTTACATATCTCAATAAACTAAACGGTTCATTGGTAAATAAGGTGCGTTACTAATATATAGTTTTTAATGACAATGTATGCAGATGTAAATAATCATCGATTTTCGCAAACACCGTGATCATTTATAATGACGACTGGCCTAGGAAAAAAGAAAATAAAAATGAAAATTGAATTTCCCGCCGTATGTGAATCGTTCCACCTTAAATACCAAGGTATGGCCATATTACAGACTGTCATTAAAAGTAAGTTCATAAAGGGGAGGCCAGCCCAAATGTCAGATTTTTATGCCAGCCCTTTTTAGGCCACCGACATGACTTGGTATAAAACAAACAACCGGAACCTTCAATTCAACATGTCACCTACGGTAGCGCTAATTTGTAAATACCACTCGCGGTCACCTATCTAAAAGACTAACTTGATTGTCCGTTTCTTAATTTCGGTGATCTTTTAGGAACATCTAGCTCAAATACGCCTTACGCGTTTAAAGAAGTACTTACGAACATTTTTCAGGTTTCAGTGTGTGTCTTTGGGTAACTGTTTTTTTTTTTTTTATATAAAGAAATTATTTCTTTTGCTGTTATAATTATAAGGTGGATTATGTATCACCAGTGGAATCGTAATTTATTATTTAATTTGATGTACACATAATAATATTGTTAAAAGTATATACACGACGACTTATAAAACAGGAAATTTACGAAAACTTAAATTAATAACTAAAAACTAATACTAAATTAAATCTGCAATTTATTTGTATATAGGTACCTAATGCAGATTGAATTCAACTTCAGTCCTTTTTTTATGCCGTAGGTGGCATACAAGCAGACGGGCTGCCTGATGGTAAGCAGTCACCGTCGCCTATGGATACTTGTAACACCAGAGGCATCACAAATACGTTGCCGACCCTTTAGAACTCTATTAACTCGCCTTTTGAAGAACCCCATGTTATAACTTCTCGGAAACACCGTAGAAGGTAGCCCATTCCACATTTTGCAGGTATGAGGCAAGAAGGATCGTGTGAATCGCAGAGTGTGCGATTTCCACTGATCTATGATGTGTGGGTGAGCCTTCAGGCGGTGGCGGCTAGTGCGATGGTAAAACCGCGACGCCGGCATCAGATCAAACAGTTCTTCAGAACACTCCCCGTTGTAAATGCGATAAAAGATACAAAGAGACCCAACGTCTCTGCGCATGCTGAGCGGCTCAAGGTGCTCAGTGAGCTTGGGATCGTTGACAATTCTGACAGCTCTAGGCTGTAATGCATCGAGTGGGTCAAGCTGATACTTGGGTGCTCCATTCCATAGATGGGAGCAGTACTCCATGTGAGGTCGGACTTGCACTTTGTAAAGCAAGAGTCTTTGTCTCGACGTGAAGTACCGCTTCGCCTTGTTGAGCACACCAAGTTTCTTAGATGCGAGCTTGGCCTTACTTGCGATGTGACCGCGGAACTGTACATTCGTAGAAATGACGACTTCAAGGATTCCAATCCTTGTGGGTGTCGACGTTTTATTTACTTACGAGTGTTTAGACTGCAACTACTTACTTGTTACTTGTGTAGCAGGCATTTTCCACAACTAGGCTTTTCATTGGCCCATTTTGCGTCATTCCAGCTGCAGCTAATTCAGCCACCCGGTCAACTGACGACGCAAAATGGGTCAATGAAAGGCCTAGTTGCGGCAAATGCCTGCTACACAAGTAACAAGTAAGTAAGTAGTGCCGGTCAAGAGACCCGTAAGTAAAACCAGCATAATGCATGTTGTATCACATTTCCCGGTAGCAAAATGTAGTCTTTATGTAGTTTGCTAGATCATTGTTATTGTTGCACATTGATCTTTATCTCGTTTTGCATAATAAGTATAATAACATCGCCAGTGAAAGCTTTCTTTAGAATGTCTGCGATTAGCTTGCATGTATAATCATTTCTAATTCGAGAGTTAAGTATTAAATAACATTTTTTCATGAAGGGTCTGAAGGTTTATTGATTACATTAATCAACAAACCTTCAGACTGCCCCAAAAACCAATGGGGTCGTAGCCAAAAAAAAAAAAAAAAACTTTCAGACCCTACTTTTTTCTCCTGGTTTTTTTAATGCCATAGCTGGCAAACAAGCAGACGGGCTGCCTGATGGTAAGCTGTCACCGTCACCTATGGATACTTGTAACACCAGAGGCATCACAAATACGTTGCCAACCCTTTAGAGCTCGATTAGCTCGCCTTTTGAAGAACCCCATGTTGTAGCTTCTCGGAAACACCGTGGAAGGTAGCTCATTCCACATTTTGCAAGTATGAGGCAAGAAGGATCGAGTGAATCGGACAGTGTGCGATTACACGAAAAGGGTATGAACTAAGCCAAAAAGAGGTAACTATACCTACTTATTACAAACAACTTTTAATCATTATCATAATAATCATAATCATTTTATTGGTAACTAATAATTTCAAGTCATCTTTGTTACTAGTATCAAGGTACTAAAGTAAATAATTATAAGATCTATTCTAACTTAAACTAGGTAATTGGTAAAAATGTACTAATAGTGTACCTATCATATCTAACAATTACAAAAACAAATAATCAGTGTCAAATTAATACAAATTAATAAAGAAAGAAATAATAATAAAAAGAATTAGCACTATGTCAAAAAATAATAATTAATTAGCATTATGTCAAAGTAAACAAGTAAAATCACCATATCAATTTAAACATTATTGCAGCATTTACTATGGGACCTTCCTAAAAATTGGGAAGAAACAGCCGATCCATAGAAAAATTTAATTTAAGTACACTCTACGTAATGCATGGAACAGCTGACATTTTTTTCACGATATTTCAGGGTTTTGTTCCATGTAGTAAACGTTGTTCATAATAATGAGAACAATAAACTTCTTCAGGGTTCATTTATCCTTTTAACCCTGAATAGTTGACGGCGTCCTTTTTTTATATAGTATTAGATATACGTTTGCCACCTTGCCTGAGGTAAGCGATGGTATGGCCGAGGATGGAACACGTTGAAGAAGAAATATATTCACTCTAGCCTTAAAGGTGTCCTAGATGCCTTGTTGATTTCCTATCTATTATCCAAGAAAATGCCTATTTTTATTTTTTGGCATTTACTGTTAAATAAATAGATGACGTTGTTTCTTTCTTTATTCTGTCGAAAAAAAAAAATAATAATTTTGAAGTTTATTCTTGGCTATTTATTTATTTATCAACATACTGGATCTTGCCCTAATAGGTAAATATGATCACCAGATCTACAGGTCGACAACCTTGAGCATAACCTCCCTACGAAAGCGCCATCTTTGTACTACGTGCTATGGTAATTTGAATAAATCTATTCACTTTACAGGTTAGAACTGAAGGCTCTTTTTCATGTAGATTTATAAATCTATCGTCAGATGTCGTTATAATTAACATTACTTATTGGTATTATTTACTATAAAAATACTATAATACCTTTATTTTATTTCTTATCTATTACAAGTTCTGAAATAGATTACTAACCTAATATTTATAATCTTTACTATAGATTAGTAACTTAAAGAAGTTGTCTTGTGATTTGTTAACCAAAAGTGTTTGTGAAGGTTTAGCCTTGGGCTCTATTGGATTGTTGAGTTTATCTATTCATAATAATATAGCTTACAGGCATCTAAAAATATTTTGGAAAGCTTTTATTTATATTGGTAATTTATATAAGTGGGATCTTGATAATACAATAATTTATGTCATCTATACTAATATTATAAAGAGGAAAGATTTGATTGTTTGTTTGTTTGTTTGTTTGCATTTAATAGGCTCCGAAACTACTGAACCGATTTGAAAAATTCTTTCACTGTTGGGAAGCTACCCTATCCCCGGTTAAAATAGGTATATTATATTTTCAAAAAAAATAGGGATCCTTACTAAAACTCCAATAATGTAACCCTTGGTGTAAAAAATAAGATTTGTAATTTTGACTTTGCGTGTTTGACAGTTCTAAGACAGGACAACGTCTGTCAGGCCAGCTAGTTGCTAATAATGCGAAACTCTAATGTTTGGTAGCTTTTCACTACTAGCTAAAGCAATCTTGATGAAGTTTGGTACGGAAATAGTGTGCGCTATGAAGACGGACACCAGGGCCCCGATTCTACTAAAGAAATTGTTTTTAAATTGTAATTGTTGCGATTTTAATTGTTAAATAACTGCCTCAAAATTGACAGTTTTAAATATTTTTTTATACTAGAAAAATACAACCACCTAATATTATAACATAGTGTAAAAACTTTGTTTTAAATATTTTTTATACTAGAAAAATACAACCAACTATATTAGCATAAATAGTGAAACTTAGTATAAAAAAAAACTGTCAATTTTTAGGCAGTTATTTAACAATTAAAATCGCAACAATTACAATTTGTTTATTAGAATCGGGTGGCAGGTATACATTTAATTTCGGCTATTTTAGAAATATCTGGGTAAAACTTAAAAACGTAACTATATAAAGTTATATGATTATTTACGGGATATTTACCGTGGTACGGTTGTGGAATAACAATGGTAACTATATAGCCTTAAGTATGCTTTATATTATTGTCTTGTTAGGTAAGTACAGATACTGGTATGTAACTTGACAAATTACCTTGCTTGCACAATAGTAGATTTATTTTTGTCTCTTTGGCGGACTGAAGACTTGTCTAGGTACAAAATAATTTCGACCAAGCGAGTCCACGCAATTGATCGAAAGTGTGCGTACGTATATTAATGCGCCAACTTTACTTCCTCTTTCCTCTCTTTCTCACGTTTATGTTCAAGATTACGGTTCGGTCGCTATATGTATTGGTGCAATAATCAAACCACAATTATTATGTAAAAAATATAATTTATTATTTAAACAAAATTACAAAAGATCTTTTGTATTGTTTACAGAACGCGTCCTGGACTCACGCTCCGAGCTACCATTATTTTACACTTAACGACTATTTACTATAATAAGTTTAAGGTACTGATTAGACTGTACACCGCGGCCGGCCGCCTCTCCACTAGATATACATTAGATCATCAACTTTGGACACAATACGCAGAACAATATTTCATGGAGCCAGGTCTTAAATTCCTTTTATTTACAGCGCATATCATGTCCGACTCTGATCATCAAATACATTTACACTCGACTACACTATGCGACCAGTCTCCGGACTCGTACTGTTATGGCCAACTGTGGTAAATTTCGACTGGTCGATAGCGAATTATCTAGCTCGGCTACTCTAAAGTCTAAACTAGAACTGGATGCCGTGCCCTCTCAGAAAGGCGTCGATCTGTCCCGTCGACGCTTGTTCTCCGCGGGGAGCCACGTAGTAGAACTGAGGTGCTGGGGCGGCCCTCTGCGGTGCTGACGCCTGGCTTTGGACGCCTACTCTCTGCGCTTGAGCCCTCGCTGCTGCCCTATCCCTCTGCAACTGAGTCTGCTGCAGCTGTTGCTGCTGAGCGAATAGCTGCTGCGAGTTCTGGAACTGACTCTCAGACTGTTGCCTTTGATATACTTCTTGGGGGTTTTGAATCTGGTGTCGGTACAAGGGACCGCTCGGCGCGGGCGAGGCAGAGATTTGGGGAGAAGGGATGAATGGCCTCTGGGCCTGAGGTTGCTGCTGAGCGACGTACGGCTGCAGTCTTTGGTTCAAGTTCAACTCTCCCTTCGTTTGGGGCAGAGTCTGGAACAACTGAGTGTTGTATGATCCGCTGGAAGGATCGTACACCAGCTCGGTGGAGTAGAGAGGATTGCCGCTGGGCGCTGGCGATGCGCCGGACGATTTGGTCGGTGACGCCGTGGCGGGGTTGGACTGCTGGTTGTCGCGGTGGAACTTGGCAAACTCAGCGGCGAAGTCAATCTGTCCGGAACTAGGTCTGGAAGTCGTACCTATAGACGGGGCGGGGGATGGAGAGTAGTTTGGCTCGGGGCTGTACTGAATCTGGGGTTGGGGCTTAGCGGTGATCTGCAGAAGCTGGGGCCTGAATGTAGTTGGAGGTAGAGCTCGGGCGGTGGTGGCCACGGGCAGCGGGCGGGGAGTGATAGCGATCTGCTGAGATTGATATGTGGGCCGTCTGACGGCCGGGCGCTGGACGACTCTCTGCCTGATCTGTTGAAGAGGTTCCTCTTCAGCTTCATCTTCATCGGCGTCCCTGAAGTCGTTCTGGAAGTAGGTCGTGGGTGGTCTCGCGGTCGTTGGCCTGTGGGCTGGTCTGGTCGGGTAGTTGGGCTCGGGGTCATCTCTTTCCGCGGACTCAGGGGCGCCGGGGGCATCTTGATCCTCGTCATCGGGCTTGTTGGGGTCGCAGGGGTTGCCGGAGACGTAGGTGAACTCTCGCTTGTTGCCGTCGGGGTCAACGTAGCCGTACTTGCCGCGCACTACGCAGTCAGTGCCGCGGGTCTCCTCCTTGAAGGATCCGTCGGCGGCTTCGTACCCAAATGTGAAACTACCGTCGTCGTTCACCTGGAAACAGTGAAAAACTTAATTACTGAAACGTTTGATGAAAATGCTCTATTGATTATCATTACCTACTTCACCTTTGAGTCACTCTCAAAATGATTTCATTGAGGCGAAATGGTAGAGAACCGTACACTTGTATGACGGCAATGCGGCGTGCGCGCTTTCAAATATTTTCAATATTTATTTTTTCTTTATTTTCTACAAATAATCTTACGCTTTTACAAAAAACTGCGCCTACTAAAGTATTTGAATGATTGTTAGTATAAGTTTTTTTTTTTTATAAATTTATCTTCTATTTTATCTGAATGAAGTTGATTCAATCCATTGAAGGGAACGTAAAAACAGGTGTTTTTTTAGGAAAGTTTACGATTTTTTTTCTATCGAGCCAAATTTCTTTAATCGTGTATCGGTGAACATATCCGAGTAAAATATTTCAAGAACGTTTATTAAACATAAAGAAATAACGTCCATTAATCGATTTTAAAGGTCTACTTTTGAATATTCGTGATTACGAATCGTCAAATTTGAAGCATATTTCGTCTTAATAGCAACAGTATACGACTTGCAAATTCAGTCCCTATTTATTGCTACCTACTTCTTTCTTATGACTACGTATAACAAAACTTAAACATGGAATATTTCAATTTGGATCTTGACTATATGATGTGAATCCCGCATAAATATGTCTGTTCTCCAAGAACGTTTTATACCGGTACCAATGCCGGAGAGAAAGTACTAGTGATTCTAAGTAGCTGACATAATTAATATTAGAATTTGAAAATGTATTTGTGTGTTTTGTTTAATTTAATTTGATTGTTCTGACATTATTTTATTTTATTATATATTTTGTGTGATTTTGTTATTGTCAAATTGTGTAATTATGGTATGAATGGCGTAGCCCGAAATAAATGATTTTGAATTTGAATACCCGGTATACAACGTCCTTGCTGTTCTCATATCCAGTATTTGATATGTTAGTCTATGTCATTTGTGTGTTCTGTTCTTTTGTGCTAAAAATAATTAAAATGGTTTACAACCATCGAGATACAATACAATTAGTCACAATCATTAAGTGGAATCAGTAAAAAAAACGTAGTACGTCCTAAACATCAATAATTATATAGTTCACAATTCCAATTTAGACGTTATGTTGCTTACATAGTGTTTAACGTCGCTTGTCCGCATGGCATGGTAGCACTGGCATCACGTGGCGTTGTAGTCGGATCACGGTTAACTTACAACTAACCAAAAAGTCTGCTCGTCTGTGCTCTGCGTGCGCCGAGTTTTGGTTTGGAAATGTTTGCACGTTACAAACGTAGCAAAAAATAAATCGTGTTTAACTAGTGTTGAAGAAATAGAAACCGCGGTGGATAAATAAATCGATAGCGCGGATTTTTTTATCAAAAAATTAATCCCACTATTAGTAATGCTTCTTCAAGAAATTGGAAATGTGGTATATCTGATAACACTGGATTGAATACTAAACTGCAATGTAAAAGAGAATGATGTTCGCTTCGATAAATTAGATAGTACTGAACTGTTATAGGCAAACGTAACGCTTACTATTAGGCGATGGACTTGCTCATTTAGTTCCTTAGTAGCATAAAAAGTTAATTTTGGTTACATTTAGTATTATTACAGCAAAATGTAGTGTCGAGAGGGGCGAAGATTCGAATGAATTCCAGTTTTTAAAATTAAGAAAAAGAAATATGATAGCCTGCTTTTGAGGTACAGACCTTGTTGTAGTTCCGGATGGTCTGCACAGGTGGCTCTTTAGGCTGCTCCTGGCGCAGCACTGGCTGCTGCTGTTTCCGGAGCGGCTGCCGCGCACGGGGCTCGTACTCCTGGTCCACTCGGTCATTCGAACGGTACACCGCGTACTGGTCTGCTGGAACTAGGACCACCTGGAAGCAGGAGTAATATCATGTGAAAAAGTACAAATGTAGTAAGTGTCTAAAGTAGAAGTGAGTGTCAAGTACAAAAAATATTGAAAATAGAAATTTGATTGAAACGAAGTAAATTCTGACGTAAACATGAAAAACTCTTTACCCAAGTGGTGAAAATGGGACCCTATTACTAAGCCTGGTATGTCTGTCTGTCTTGTATATTTCGAACTCTAATAGATATCCAGTTGAAATTTTCACGGAGTATGTGACTAATGTTACGGTGGATTAACTAAGAAATTTGAACTCAAAAAGTATAAACTAAAGGGGATCCCCATACAAAAACCGTTTTTTTAAACTTATTTTTGTATTTGCTCTAGTGTAAAAACGGTAATACGTACAAGCGTCACACGGTCTATAGTAAAACAACAAATAAATAAATACTGGCCAAATGCGAGTCGGTATAAATAATAGGTATAGTAAGGTGATAAATTTCTGTTCACCAAAGCTAAGCAACGTCGGGCGTAATGTTGTCTTTTTGCACTACTTTTTTGTACTTTAGTAATTAAAAATTTATGTGGTAGTACGGTGTTGCTGGTTTATTCTTGATTCTTGACTCTTGATTTATAGGTGTTGGCGCTGGTAGCACACCTCCACATCGATAACGTAGCAACTAAATACAGCAGAGTTTTAAATACGCGTGGGAGAAACGCCAAACGTGCCGAGCGGTGCCTCCGTTCCAATTTTGCTGTTTAAATTACTGCTGTATATTACACGATATAAGGGTTAAATTTAAACTAGCATCAGTTTCGCTGCTACGGTTTCGTAGCGGAGGTGTGCTACCGGCATGAAAGCTTTCAGACTAATTAAAAAAAGAAATAGTTCTATTTGACTCGATAGATGGCGATGCACCCTCAACATTCTAGTACAATTTGTTACCTGGCGGATTCAGTTATAGAATCCCCCAATTATTTACCTGGTCTCCTTGCTCCTGCGCCTGCGGCTCGTAGTCGTACTCGTCCTCCGCCGGGGCCTGGATCCGAGGCCGCTGCCGCGCGCCCGCCGCCAGACCTGCTGCCAGCACCAGGCATAACACCTGGAACATAGACAGGCGAATGTTACCAAAAAAATATGGAAAGCTGGCTGTCG
This sequence comes from Agriopis aurantiaria, assembly GCA_914767915.1. NCBI lineage: Eukaryota > Metazoa > Arthropoda > Insecta > Lepidoptera > Geometridae > Agriopis > Agriopis aurantiaria. Next base: position 3,728,190 of record OU611988.1, read on the forward strand.
CGCAACCGCATCGAGTTTAGTTTTAGTTTAAACCAGTATTTTTTTGTCAAAAAGAGCGTAGGATTGACAAGCAATCTGTCTAATGGTAAATGGTTACTGTACTGCCTTAAAAGAATAACTAAACAAAAGAAGGCATTCCAGTGCGTTATTTAATCTTCAGGTAAAACTTTTTCACGCTTTTCTTAGTTGTATAAGTAGGTAGTCATAGGTTAATTTGAGAGGGGTTTTACAAAAAAATATAATTCTTAATAAGACATATCTAAATATATAGTAGTTCTGGTGGTGACAGACAAACAATTCTTACGACGAAGTCAGCTATGGCATTTATCCTTGTACAACTAGTTTATATAATCAAGTTATTTTGCTCTGAGAAATGCAATTACGTATTAAAAGATGAATGTTTTTTTTTTTTTTTACTTTTTACGGTAGCGTATCTATAAGCTGGTGATAAGCTGTGATTGTGGATTACAAATAGACAAAGAGATTCCTTGTAGCTTTTTCTACGTTACATGTTACGAACTCTATGCATAAATCAGCAACAAATCTAGTGTAATTTCATTAATCTGGATCTCAACTCCGTCGACACCGCGTATAATTACGTATTACGTCGGAATGCCTATAAATTATACCATATCGTAACAAAGTTAACCAGGGCAGAACTCATTAGCCTTGTATTGGTCTGATACGTTTCTCGAACTTGTTCATACGCCCTGAACTTTTATCGCTCTACGCTGGAGGCGTGATAACCCGACAACCTTGTGTTTATGGTTCTAATCCATCTTATATTAATGAAATTGGCCCATAAAAAAGTAATTTATTTGCTCTAAATCTTTATCGAACGAACTATTTATTAGTTTATTCATTGGAACTGAATCCCATATAAAACAAGTATGAGGTTAATTTTGAAACTGCCTTCTAAGGGCTATTACTAAATGATAGACATAGGTAACCAGTTAGAATTTATTGTTGGCTCAGAGGCTTTACGAGTAGGTAGTACCTAAATTGTAACATTATTTATCGGCATTTAAAGCAATTAAATTTTGCCAACAGTCTCATGGTTTTGTCTAGAAACATTATTTTACTAAACTATGCTTATAAATGCTCTATCTCATTTATGCACGTCAGCTAGAAAAATTGGTAGATCAATGCGTATGCTAACTGTATGGATGTAACAAACCCAAAGGCAACTGCTGGTAGGAACGTTCTTGCTACAATGACTTTAAATAAAAGAATTAAGACATGTAGTTATCAAGAAAACAAAACTGCATCAAAAGAGTTAGTGGGAGTCTTTATTATTGTTTTGCTGTCAAAATATGACAGGCCACTAATTTCATCTAACCTTGCGTGTCGCTGTAACTAATCTACGCCTTGTGAAATGTCTAGACAGCCTGACGACTAGAATTAAAAAAAATTTGTAGAAATATAAATTTAAACCATGAAGATTTAATGAGTCATGACGTTTTATTATTAAGGTATCTTTTTAATTCCTGAATAGTTTATTCTGCACCTGGATGCTTACTTGAATTCACAGAACTTTTTGTTTAAAGACAGTCTTTGAAATAAAGTTTGTAATGTCAAGCCAGCATCGAGTTTTTACAATCTTATTATTATTTGATCGATTTTGTTTCCTCGATCAAAAAAATCTGAAACAAAGTCGAGATACTTTATTTTTTTCGTTTTATGCTCTAATGAAAGCTCGTAACAACCTGGAAATTGCATGTTTTATATGTATAGATTTTTGATAGTGAATAGTTTTGTTTTTTAGTGGAATTAAAAGCGTAAAAAGGTCACGAGAATTTGCGCGCGCCGCGTTCAGTACCGCGCCAGGCGACATCGAGGACCTATGTTCGTTTTTGTCGTTGCACTCCCCCCGCGGGCGTCCTGATTCTTGCGTGGCAAAATACATCGTCGTTATAACTTGGCGGGGACTGAGGGAGCGTTTTTTTGCCTACGCGACTCGGATATCCGGCCGTTAAGTATTGACCTACGTGCATGAAAAGAACGATAGGCGTGTGTCTACAATGTTCATTACTGAACACACACACATCATCAGCCAGTAAATGTCTACTGCTGAACAAATGCCTCCCTAGAGAGGCATTTGAGAAGATTATTAGAGAGAGAGAAAGATGTTACCATAATGCCCACCTTTAGAAGGCGGCTTGGGGATCGCACTACGTTCACCGCGTACTTATACGATGCTGCGGCCCATCCTCCGGTAGTTCTGGTCGCAGTTTTAGGACATACCTGGGTCCCCATTATTGAACACACACAATTTGTTTGCGTTTGTTATTTACAGTTAACAATGCAGACTAACGAAATATTGTTTTTTTTATTGTAGTTCAGGGTTCCACCTAATCGTTATAAACCTTATAAAAGCCTTATGAGTCATCGGAAGCTCATCAAACGTCACGTCATGTGACATAAGTCATCAAGTACCGCTATAGCAAGGTCGGAAGGTCGGTCGGCGACCTGTCTATACAAAATTACATAATGATATGACACGGTAATATACCTATTAAGGAGATTGGTGGGTGTGATGCTATTGTGACGTGCTAGTGATATAAACTGTAATCATGTGTCTGCGTTTCGTCTCGTCTTTTATGAACCAATGACTAGATGCTTCAGAAAAACGAAAATAGAAGCGTTATAGGTACCTACAGTTTCCTATTTAAATCTTACAATCCCCGTACGCCTCGCAAAACTGCGCTCGTGAAATCCCTCTTATTTCCAATATTAGACTACGGAGACGCCTGCTATCTGAATTTAACCGAAGAGCAAATTGAGAAGCACGAGCGTTTAAAAAATTTCTGCATATGGTTCATATTTGGTTTACGCAAATATGACCACATATCTGAATTCCGCCAAAAGCTCAAAATGGTTACTTTCCTTTGTCTATAAAATTTTGTTAAATCCCAATATCCCTTTGTACTTAAAAGAGCGCTTTGAATTTATTCAAGCTCATTCCAGTACTTTGCGATCCTGTCGTGCCCTTCAGCTAAAAATTCCTCCTTCTTCTCACGTCAATCTTTCCTACTGTAAGTCCTTCACTTTTCAAGCTGTCCTACTGTGGAATGCGCTGCCTGCTTCTATCAGGCAGGCCAAATCTCTGCCTATTTTTAAGAATCAAGTCTTTACACATTATCTTTCTTAGTGTTAATTGGTACGTATATTATATTATGTATTTTATTTATAATTTTTATGGTATATATGCAGCATTGCGTATTTAGTGTATATATGTATGTTTATATATTTATTTATATTTTATGTGCACCACCTGACCTGACCTGATAATATTGGGGATCCTGTTAAAGTTCATAATTCAACGTATTTTTACCATGCTGACACCTTTCCGCCTGCTTCTATTCTAATGTAATCACATTGTTAATGATTGTGTCAACACTACACTATCAAACGATCGACAAAACCTACGACACCACAGCTTACAAAGTTAATGTCTTCAATAATTATGTTACAGCTGCAATAAAGAGACTAATTACAAAACTTGGTCGCATTCCGGCCTAGTTGCGCGCACGCACGCTGACATAACCGCGGCGCTAGGGCGACCATGACGCAACACTGATACACTTCTAATGAAAAACAGGGGGAAAACTCGCTGAGGCTAAACTCGCTAGGCTGATTTACATATGCGTGACCAATATGGAGCAAATATTTATGTGTTTTAACCGACTTCAAAACTTGTTAGGTTTTTTATGTACATCAATATGTCCGCTAATTTTGTTACTTTTAATGTACCAACCAATACAGGTATTTTCCTCATATCATACTTAATCATTTCAAATTTTTTTAGCTGTATTTTTTTATGTCGACTTCCGTGGCTCCGGTGTTTCATTTCATTTGAGGCATTATAAAGTTATTGTCCTAGTATTTTTTTTTGTATTTAAAATATAAATAAAATTAGACGAAATTATTAAAAGTCACGTGGGTTACATTAAAAAAATATTTATTTGTTAAGTATGATGTAAGAAAAACTAACCTTTCTAACTAAATCTAACCTGAACTTAACTAACATTGCACATGTAGACAATTTTGTTTTCGCAAAATTCTATGTTCATTACCTCGAGCTAATTTGGCGCACAAAAATCAGTTTCTCACGCTTCGACATTTACTTACCTCAACGCAACAGAAAATTAGAGACATCCATAAAAGCGCGTGGTAATGACTAAACGAAATGAGCCGAAACCGGACTTGTCCTAATTTTCCTCTCGACATGTCCCCCCTAGTCATGCTCATGCATAAACAGTGAAAGTCAAGTGAAACAAGCAATTGCTAGAAAATGACGTCATTGCATACAGGGTGTAATAGAAAAGACGCATTTCCTCGGACATTAAGATATTATATTGTACAAGATGAAATTTAATCCATAATAAATTTTTAAAGAAAGTAGGTAAGAATCTTTCTTTTTACTGGTGTAGAGGTCTACAGTATACAAAGTATGTATATAGATAGGCATTTTAAGCAGCGGGGGCTCTTTATGGATATCCATTCGTGATTCGGACTGTAATCGCGATTTCTTGCCATCTCGCTCACGTGCGTGGTACAAGTAAGTAGATGCATAAAGGATGGCATGCAATTTAAATTACTATCAAACTTCTGTAATAATCTCACAGTGGGACTGCGTGAGACATCAAGTTTGGCTTTTAATTATATTATTTACGTTTTCCTTTTTTCTCAATAACGCTTTGCATATGTTTTCAGTTAAAACACAAACCACTTATTTAAAAAGGTAAGTAAAACAAAAAAGTAATAAAAAAATAGTCACCAACTATAGTTTTGAACCAACTACCAGATAAGCTATGAGTACGATAGATTTATCTGATTCGAAATTTACTTTTCCTCAAGTATGTGACAACCTGTATATATTTAGACAATTCTCAAATGGTCTCGCGATTCGTTGTGAAAGTTTTTTTTTACGTCGTATTGTCATCATGTGAATCGTTGCGACATGAGATTGTGAATTTTTGTTATTGCCATCATAATTGAACCTTTTGGCCTTATTTCTCGCAAGTTCTTGTTTAACGAGATCATTGCTTCATTGATAATTGTTATTTGTGCAAAACCTAACTCAACAACGAGCTAGGTTAGTAAACTATGGCAAGCAAAATGGATTGTTTGTTCCTATCTTTATCATTGTAATTCAGACTATCGTCCAAAATAAAATTCAGACATAAGTTTCCTTTTGGACTTTACTGCCTTCTGAATTATTTTATGTTTGACTGGCTAAGCGTTTGACCGCAGCTCACCTGAGATTAAGTAACGGTGTCGCAGTAGCGTCGCATCTTGTGAAGAGGAAGGAAGGCACAAAAAATTATACATTAAAAAACTATTTGCCGCGATAAAAGAGCTAATAAAAAGCTAGCAAGCTTCAAAAAGCTGAACAAATTTTCTTAAATCATATCTATGAACACTCTCAATCAATTCACCTTTCAAAAAAACAAAAAACTAAAATATAAATCGTTCATTAGTATCAGTAATCGACATCGCTTTATGGTTGATATTCCGAAAATCCATACGAAGCTCTTGATTCCACTTTTATTATGCGAACTTCTCACTCAGGGTCTGTGGAATGCGCTGCCTGAATGGGTGTGAGTCGCGAGTGAATCGGTTTCTTCTAGGCAAGCGTGCGCTTAATTTAATAAAATAATAATAATTGATACACACGTTAAACTTATACCCCCCCCCCCCCCCCCCTTCTGATTGCGTCATGAATATCTACGTTTACAAAGTACCAGATATTCTAATTTGTCTATGTCAAAAAGCCGAGTTGAGCTTTTAAGATTACTATCTCAAAATATGAACAAGGAAGTACATAAATGCATTTTACAACACATTTGCTCAAAAAGTGCACTTACGAAGCCTGTATACATCGTTCGAAAGTTAAACATTACGGATCATACAACGGAGCGTGCGGAAATGAATTTGTCCGCACGCTCAGATGTATAGCACCGTGCGTGTGATTTACGGTATTTTTTTAATTTCCATCATAATTACATAAGAATTCCACAAAAGAGTTTCATATTACGAGAATAAATAAGCTGAATGATCAAACCTCCTTGGAAGCGCTTTTGCTCAATACGTTTGTCTCAGTTTAATACTAAAGAGAAAATGAGACGAAAGATGTAGTTCTAATTTTCACCACGTGATAGTGGTGCTATTTGCATGTTCGCGCCATTTTCTTATTATATTATAGAAACTATTGTTGTGACTGATATTAAGTTATAAACAAAAATTGTTTCATTTGTAGCCTTTTTTTCTCGCAAATGTGTTGTAAAACGTTGTATGGCACACGTGCGGATTGGTTATTACAAACTCGTGACTATGGTAAGCCCTCGACTTCGTCTCGGGCTTACATTCGTCTACTCGTTTGTAGTAACCAACTTTCCGCACTTGTATCATAAATAACTATTAGCGCATTAAGTTGTTTCCTTAGTTAAGTATAAGTAATAAATATTAGGTAATTATGTATTTTATCGACAATTCATTTGTTATTCAAATGTAATGGACTGCTAATGATCATGATGTGATGATTCGAATCAATAAATCTCATCTAATTCGATATAATTAACGTAGCAATTTGTAAACTTGATCTAGTGCGCAATGACCGTAATTCTTTAAGGCTATCTCTTTGAAGGTCGGTACGTATAATTAATTAAGAGTAAGTTGGAATTATCTAATGTCGCTATTCCAACGAAGGCTTCTGGTTAGTATGTATGTGTGGGACAAATCTTCCAACTGATTTTTAGACCAGCTATCCCCAACCGATTGAGCTGATGCGTTCACGTTTAATTTGGATGACAATCCATTAGCTAAGTTACGTCATTCTAAATCCAATATGGCGAACTCCCAAAGATGGCAGATAAGTAATTTTTTATGCACTCCCATGATATGGGTGTCAAATAAAAGGGTTCACTGACAAAACAATAAGAAAAATAAAATGACGTCTCCTAAATTCAATATGGCCGACGCCTAAAACTTATTTATAAATAATGGTTTTTAATTTATAACATTTATTTAAATCTTTATTTAATGTTCATTTGACATCTTATTGAACTAAAAAACATGGTATCGCAAAACAAAATATAAGAAGTACTTAGAAAACAGGAAAAAGAAATCCCTAGGATCCTTGGACGGAATCCTTTCCATCCTAAGGTTGCCTGGAAGAGATCGCTTTTAGCGATAAGGCCGCCAGTTGTTACACTAGTTTTTAATAGTTTTTTGTCCTTTGTATCAAATTTTATGGTGTGAACAATAAAGAGTTAATCAATCAATCAAAAAGAAAAAGCGGTCTCGTCGCTAAATGCATTAGCTTACCCATCAGTTTTACCTTATGTAGAGTATTTGTACTCAAGTAAATCATGTATCTAGTTTGAACTTTAAAAACATTACTACAGCAATCCTATCGAATGCCCAAGGGGAAAATACATCACAAGGCTAACTACAATAATATCAATAACATGTTCACCTACAGATGACTGATTGAATAACTACGCCTGAAGCTAACATTAACTTCCATATGTATGTATTTTATAGAAAAAAATATTTAATAAAGCATCTACAATTCTACATTAATTAATATGTAGAACATTAAATTTATGATGTGAGAAATGAATATTAGATTGCGAAGTGTATCGTCAAATTACTCTAATTAGCATATTCGTTGATCTAATTTAATCTACAAGGTGTAAATGGATGGATCGGTAAATCGGTCGATTGATTCCTAAAGACGGAACCTATGGAACCTTACCAATGAGCACGCCACGATACACACTTGACAATTTATTTTATTACTAGCAGCACCCCGTCGTTGCACCCGCTATCTAAGGTTGCCTGGAAGATATCACTTTGCGATATGGCCACTGATTATTGCACTAGTTTTTTAAGCTTTTTATCGTGTGTATGTAAGTTGTGGTGTCAACAATAAAGACTTTATGTATCTATATCTCAGAAAACATATTTTTTCGGGATGAAAAGTATGAATAACAACATAGCCTATAAACTACCTTCATACCGATTTTTCATCTAAATCCATTGAGCCGTTATAGATTCAAATGGGGACAAACATACACTTACATACATATGTACTCACGCACACTCATACGCAACACAAATTTAAAATTTCGCACTTATAGTGTTAGTGTGATTTTCCAGGTTTTTCAGGGTCGAAGCAAAAAAAAAACATTAATAGTTATTTATGATACAAGTGCGGTAAGTTGGTTATTACAAACGAGTAGACGAAGACGAAGTCGAGGGCTTACCATAGTCACGAGTTTGTAATAACCAATCCGTACGTGTGCCATACAACGTTTTACAACACATTTGCGAGAAAAAAACAAAAAATGGTAATTAAAAAAATACCGTAAAGTACACGCACAGTGCTATACAATATGCTATATTCTAGTCCATACTAAAGTAATCTTGTATTGTACAATATCTATTTCAATGTCCCAACAAAAGAAAGCGGTAGACGCATTCGAAATATTAAATAGACTTGTATGAATAGACTCAAATGTAACACCTTGCTTTGTAAGAAAACATAAAAGTTAGTAGGTTACATTTATTTGGTAATTGTATGGTAGTGTGGTAATAAACTTCGTCTGTGTTACTGGAAATAGGTAACAGAGTTTAAACATTTATATAATACTAGCGACCCGCCCGCCCGGCTCACACGGGTGTAATTTACGTGCGAAGCCGGGGCGGGTCGCTAGCTGTATATATAAATCTTCCGTGAAAATGTATCTAACTGATGGTGAAAACCGCATCAAAACCCGTTGCGTGGTTTAGGAGGAGTTAGCGGCCATACAGACAGACAGACGCGGAAAGCGACTTTAATAGAGATTTAGTCAACTAATTTTGCGATACCAAAGTTAAAAATAAATCACACATTAGTAATAATAATCTTAAATATATTTGAAATAATATACTTGTATATAAAAACGTTTATATGGCTCAACTAGCTATATAATCATCATCTATATATGAGCCCTAATGCCATTTAGCGTGGTAATGCCACCAGCATGCTGGGTACGCTGCCAATTGGCGGTGGGCATAAGCCCAGAATATAGATTATCTTAAGACCTCTTAACTGTTTTTTTGTAAAATAGACAAGTAATTAGTATTTTATTTCGTTAATAAAAGAACTCGTTTATAAATGAAAACTTTTTATGGCTTGCGTCTACTATCAACTGTTTGTTTTTCGAATAGTGTAAATTAAAAATAAATAAATAAACTTACCCGTTTCAAAATATTACTTCGTTCGTTTGCTTGTGGAACTGAGACTTTACGAACTCTCATTATACCCTTGACCGACTTTTCTCATATTCAAATGATATTTTCAAATATTTTAGAGTTTGTATAAGTAAAAAAAAAACTTTTTTTATACACAAAATTATGAAGATCGAATCATCAGTATATGCGCGATTTAATCAACCACAGATAAAAATAAAAACACGTGTACAATCGCTGTTTTTTTCAAGACGACAATGATCATTATTCTTTGAATAATCTTCTAAAATACAAGATTAAGAACAATAATCTTATCAATACATCAACAGTATAAATGACAAATGACCTCCCACAAAAAGCTAATTCGTCTAATCGTCCACAATCGGCTCCTAACGAGCCATTGTTACAAACACGATGGTTTTGCAATAAACTAACGATTTTCCTTTCTAAGGCTCTAAATATGTGTAGAGAATGACAATTTTGTGCCAATAATGGATTAGTTTGTAACAAGACGTGGATAACTTGAATATATAAGCAAGGAACATGCCTGTCTGTGAGACAATCTGAGGAAAGTTCGCAATACTTCTTGTCGCCATATCTGTCGTAATTTATATCAGGGATCGTGTCGTGTTGTCGTAAGCAAGGGGGGGGGGTTTTGGCGCCAACGCGGAAAAAACATGTCGGCTCGTTGGATTATTTTCCTAAACTTGTGTATTTTCGAGTGTTAATGTGTACTAAATGGTGAATTATTATTCATTAAGTGCTCGTAAACGTGCTTGAGTGTGGGTTAGTGATATAACGAGGTGAAACGTGTCTTTTCGTTTTGTTTCCAAAACTCCATAGGAGCCTCTTGTAAAGTCTCCACCACTTTACAGGGGCATGAGTTCGACTTGACCGTGACTTACTTAGCTTGACTCTGACTGTGACTATGACTTGTTTGACGCTATTAAGACAAAATAAACTGTTTAATATTACGAGTAAAGGACATTGAATCCACGCTCATGAAGATTTAACAAAAAAAAAAAAATCGTAAGCAAGGTTTAAATTATTATTCTTAAGTGTCGCCGTAGGTATTTAATTTTATTAGTTTTGGTTATTAAACAAGTGGTAAAGCCCGTAAAAAACTCGTCGACCACTTGCTTCTATTTTTTTACCTGTTTCAAAAAAGGAAGGGGTTGTCTATTCGGTTGTTTTTTTATGTTACACATATTTGGAAATGAAACAAAAATAAAATCTAAAACTATTTACAAATAAAACTAATTAGACCCACAGACTAGGTATAGCTACTGTTATATCAATTATTTGTTCAACGGTGATCGCTTACCATCAGGCGGCCCGTCAGCTTGTTTACCATTTATGGCATTTTTTTACAATTATTTTCGCCATGGTACGTACTACCAAGCTTCAAGGATTGACTCGCCAACCGAACATTTTCACAAACTGTGCGACTTCTCTCCCTCTCTTCTACCATGAGGACTACACGTTGTAAGTTCTTTTATTATTTTGTACCATGCTCGTATAAAACTTTTTTACATTCATGATGACATTAGTCATTATCGATTAAGTTGTTTCATCAGAACAGTTCATCGCCCAGGGCAAATGGTACAGTTTTCGACCTCGTTGCCTCACAATCTGATCGTTATTTTTATGCATTCTTAAACTTTATTTTTAGAACGCAAATCGCTTTAGTAACTTAAACAAAAAATTGTTTAATTTTTTGCGTCATACTTATTATTCTTATCAACACTAATATTATAAATACGAAATTTTGTGAGCGTGTATGTTTGGGTCTTCTTCACAGTGAAACGGTTGAACGGATTTGGATGAAATTTGGCTTATATTTTGATTTAATACACAATAACTATTTATTCCAAAAAACCAACGGTTCCTGTGGGATAGCCGGTGAAACCGCGGGGCACAGCTAGTAACATTATAATACGAAAGTGTTTATTTGTTGGTTTGTTTATTTCTCTTTCACGCAGCAACAGAGCGACAAGACAGAGAGTTTCATAGGATACTATTTATCCCGGAAAATGTACCGAAGGTCTGACCGCGCGGGTAAAACCGCGGAGCGCAGATAATATTAAAATGTGTCACTACATTTAACCTTCGGTTTTTTTCCAGCTGACTATACTAACGAAAGGCACTGCCTATTATTACAGATAATTTGAATAAATACAAACTGTAACAAGTTGACGTAACCCTTTTACCGCAAAATTGGCCAACTACGTTTACCTAACCTCATTCCGGCAGTGCAACAACCCTGTGCATTAAAATATGTACTTAGATCCTGATTATTCAAAGAAATAGTAACCGATGAAAATTGAAACAGGGCACAGAAAAGAGAAGTAAATAGAACGGAAATAAGAAGGAAAATCTGTTACCAGGCATATGAGTGAACCTTAATTGAACATTCTTATTTAGATCAACCGTCGAACTCCGCATCACAGTTGCTAACTGATTTCGAATGACTGACGTTTCGTTTATATGGGTGCAACAGGCTACAACAAATTTCTTACATAAATGGCTTGATAGCGGACAAAAAAATATTTTCTGTGGTTACAGAGGGTGGAGATTTTTTAGTCTTAGTATAATTTTTATATGTATTGTTATAGTTATAGTTTTTATAAGTATTGCTAGTCTATAAGGTATTTACGATATGGGCCCGTAATAGCATCTATCTATAAAGTAAAATTCTGTCGCTTGGAATAAGAAAATGATTTGACTTAATAGTAGTCTCTTAGTTTCCTGACTTGTCTTCGGCGACATTATAACTTTAGTGTTTAAATGTAATACATATTTACTTAGGAGTAAATTAAGTATTTGCTTTGCGGCAAGTGCCTTTATTAACTAAACAAAATACAAGCTAATATACTACAAATACAGTTAGACTGCCAATAGACCGATGAAGGACAAAACAATCAAAATGCAATCCAAATGCTCAAGCCCACTACCAAACTTAGTTATAATTACATTTTGATACAGAAAAAGCGACTTTTTTACCTTTGGTTCAGTGTAAAAATGATGAACTATTCAATTTAAATGCATCGATAGCCTATAAATGAACCAATAATGTAGAAATACCATACAAACAATACACTGTTATCTATTATGTACAATAACCATAAAGCATATTGAATTGTTATGCTCGCATGCAATTCCATATGTCAGGGCTGTGGTAGAGATGTCGAAAGCGCCGATAGAGCAGATGAGTGGAATCACAGGAAATGTGCTGCAAACGACAAATAAATAGCTCCGATCAAACTATCATTAGATTTCAGAATTTCAACATTAACGACTCTTGCTAAGCTTATTATTTGACGAAAACAAAAAAAACTGATATGCATGTTTTGATCCTTTAAGAAATAATTCCATGTAATAAGATAAATTGCTTTCTAACTATGCAGAATAAAAAACTTGTTGAAACACCAAAAATATTTAAAACTATGGATATTGGGTCAATGCTCTAGACAAAAAGTAGACTATACTAAACTATACTAGCTTCTACCATTTTTATTTTATTTTTCGTAGCATACTAACTATAAGGGCATAATAATGCATTTGTCTACGTTTGTTGCAAACTATGTTAAGACATTGTTTTTATATAGGTTTTAAAGTAAATTGTCGGTATTTGTGTGTAAATTGTTTTTTTGTGATTTTTGAAGTGAAAACTTCTTTAACCGCGTACCAGAAGACATAAAAGCACAGTCATGTTGTGTGATTTTTGGTAGTGGCAAAACTTATGGGTTCGCGTCACCGACATGCTAATGTGACAGTTATTTCAAAGTTTTATGTTTTCATTTTACTCTATCTGTCTTTTTTACTAGAACCAACATCCATAAATATTTATATATCAATACAGTAAATGTAGAGATGACACGCAAACTTTTAAAAATTCTCGAAAAAAAAATGTGAAATTACCTATGGCTTCTTCATAGTATCACAATTTCTGAACGGAGATTATAGCTCATTTTGCCCCATTAACGTCACCATAAAGACAGCTTCACACTTCCTGACACTCATGGATACATTACACCGCAAACTGTTAAAGTTAACAGCGAGCGCACGATAAAGCCATTTCATGTTGATATGACGCTAATAAGAAGCTGTTTGGCGGTTTCCTAGTTATTTAGCTTATTTGAAGAAGGTTAGTGACCCTTATATGCTTGATGTCTTCCACGTTTACATGGTAGGAATTTATCCTGGAAATCGGTGATTAATTCCCACGAACCTACAAAGAAGATATGGCATGGTAATGATATTTTTCTTTGCAGAATTCGTGACATTGCACGGACGGGGTGTGTGTCATTACACCTTGCCTTTTCTACTCTAAAATAGATGGGACTCTTTACCATGGTATTGAGCTCTCTTATATTCTTCTAGTCTACGCCACGTTAGGTGGTGTTGCCTCTCCTAATCAGATGGATGCTCTGTCGTTATCATGTTGTACAAAAGGGATTTTGTGAATGAGTAAAATAAGCTTTTATTGAAATGGTGCTATTAATTTTTATTTAAATGGTTTTTATTTATATTTTGGCGGCCATTTTGAATATATTAAAATTTTGGGTATTGACTATTGCTTATTGTATTGTCAGTATCACTAGAACTAAATTCCATGCAAAAATTCAGCCAAATCGGTTTGGAGGAACTGGTTCTAATTCAGCTTGCATGATTTGACCTAAACAATTTAACAAACACTGCAAGTAAAATAAAGACTAGTAAAAAGAAGCTTACCATAGTTTAAGGCGCATTAGTGCAGTTGCTACAAAGATAATGCCTATAAATATATATATATATATGTATATATATATATATAGCCTATAGAAAATAAAGACTTTAACGTAAAGCCTTACTTGAATCAAAGTGCTTAGTTGCTTGTACCATTTCTATTTTGTTTTATCTCTGTGAAATTAAGCGATGAGCTACCATCCTAAGTTTAAGTAGGTGTATAGTTAACGTTCTCCATTAAACTTTAATTACCAGTACTTCACATATATTCAAATCACGGACATAAAATACGTATTAAAATATTCCAGATGAATACAGATAGCTTTCCCCAGACAGATGTCAAGCCCAGCTTAGATTGAGAATAAGTAATGCTAGATTAAGTTCATAATCTAAGCACGTCGGAGAAAGCTAATTTCATTTAGAGTAACGTCTCATAGAGTAGGGATCAGTTAAACATGCGTTTGTATGCAGTATAAGATGCACAAGAACTTGCGCGCTTGTTGTGGCTGAGTGTCCATGGGCCTTACGGACAACTGCTATTGCGGCACCAAACTAACGTTAAATCCGCTCAGTTGGAAAATCACGTGAACGTGAACCTTAACGCGTCCAGATACGGTTTGCGGTCTCGTGATTTTCCAACTGAGTGGTTTTAACGTTAGTTTGGTGCCGCAATAGCAGTTGTCCGTAAGGTAATAATAAGGTCCGTAAGTGTCCTGTTCTAATGTCAGCAGTTTGTACTGCATATATTGTACCCAAAGATTTCATACTATACTACTTGATTGTACCATTCGCGTTTGATTATTAGGTTTATTGCTGCTTTATATTTGTCATATGATCAAGGCTTAGGCTTAGTTACTCTAGTATCTCTAATCGCCGATCGTATCAGTTCAATTCTAGTGCACAGAATAAACTCAAGAAAAGACATAGATTTTGATAAAAGTTAGTCAACACATTTGCGCTCTGCGGTTTCGCCTGCGTGGGCAATCCTAATTTTGCCACACTGAATGGCAATGCTTATGCGTTAAGCCAGAAACACGCCAGCATTTTGGTCACGCATCGCTTTAAACAGGCGCACTGAAATATTTTTGAAAATGATTGGCTTGACTAAAATCAAAAAAATGCCTACAAATAGAAACACATAAAAAAAAAACTAGAAACGCTATGACATTAATCGTCGGAGTCATTGCAAGTTGTATCATCAATCCTCTCGTACTATCCATGAGTCGTTATTTTCAACAAATGGGTCCAATTAATAAAACAAAGGGAACACTTTCACAAAATCACTTAAACAATTAAACTAGTAAGCCAATTAAATATCGTTTGTAAGGAATCACCTCCATTGTCTCTAGTACATCGTGTTTGTGTAATAATGTTCCGTGAGTAAGATAAATTCTGTTTGAAATGGGCGAAAGCGGACGTGATACGCATTTTTTAAGAGCAGACACGCGCTGTTATGGCTAATGTAGTTTTCAATTTAC
This sequence comes from Agriopis aurantiaria, assembly GCA_914767915.1. NCBI lineage: Eukaryota > Metazoa > Arthropoda > Insecta > Lepidoptera > Geometridae > Agriopis > Agriopis aurantiaria. The sequence continues at coordinate 3,743,636 of OU611988.1, forward strand.
AGTAGTCATTTGTAAATATATTTTGGACTCGTCACTAATATTACCTAACCAGCTAGTGTGTGTCAGTAAAAGCAACAAAATCTTCAAGACATAATGATTTTTCTTATATTATAGCCTTCAAGTCATCATGCTTGAGCTTTAACTTTTTATCATCCGAAAATAATTGCATCGGCAACTATTTATCAACATTGCGATACTATAAGATTCCTTGTTTGTTTGATGTACTTAATATAACATTGTTACAATTTAAAAAAAATATTTTTTTAATTGAATCATAGCTTGAATGTTGGTGACTGGCTGGATTTAGGCTGATCTTACTTCTTTAACCGACGAAAGGAGAAGGGTATAAATTTGACTACATGTTTGTTACGCGATTACTCCGCCAATTATGAATTGATTTTGATGATTTTTGTTTTGTTTGATAGGTCATGGCAGAAGTGGTTTCATATAAGTTTAATCAAAATTGATTTAGCGCTTATTGCAAACAATCAACAAAAACCAAAAGTATAACACAGGTGACGTTTTGGTTGGTTGTTTTGGTTCCCTTCAAAAGATTTGATGAGGACTTTCAAATCTCTGTTTTACTGTTAACTACTTTCTGATCGAATCTGTATAGTTCTGAAGTCGGTTTTTTGTTTAAAAAAAAATATATTGTAACAATGTTTTTCACATGTTTTTCTATTATTCCATGTTCAGTGTGCTAGCTTTATTAAAAAATATTAAAATTATAACGCATTGCTACCACCATTGAACTTAACATTATCCGCATCATCACCAGACTTTAGTCCACTGTTCGCTAACATTTTTGGTACTTTCCCCTTCCTTTTTTGCCTTGTTATGTTTTCTTAATTATATTTCTGGTGTACACAATAAAGAGTTTCTATCTATCTATCTTAATTCTTTAATTTAGACCCGTAAACCATAGTCAATTAATTACAAATGTCAAGTCAAAGTGTTATTAAAATGTTCAACCACAGATCTACTACCTATAGATTTTCAATGAGCGTGGCTAGCTCAGTGCCTCTCGCTTCAACAAGGTGTGTTGCCACATTAAAATGATTTGCTATAAGTTAGGGTAATTTACCTACTATGATGGGTAGTGAATCTTCAATGAGTAATTTTGGAAACAATACTACCTTTTAAATATTTCTATTCTATACACTATCTGCTGCAACCCGCGGTGCTACCTGCAATTTTCTGGGAAGAAAAGTACGTTGTCTGTCTTCATGACACACCCTATAGTCCTGACAAAATTTGTTAAGGTTGACTTAGCCGTTTCCTCGTAAAAAACTACAAAACAACGTTTTTATTATAATTATTTGTTAGGATTAGAATATAGTACTGGAAAAAAGGTTGTGAAGTAACCATAGCATGATGGCTGGGCACTTTGTAGTGCTTGGCTTGCCTAACTACAACCTTCAAGATGTAGGTAAGTAGGAAGTACCTTACAGTGTGCTATAATAATAACTAGCTGGTGCCCGCGACTTCGTCTGCATGGTGTTAAAAATAAAATAAAAAATATCCTAGGTAAAAGGGATGGAAGGATAATCTGAAAAATAGTAAGCAACAAAACAAATTAATAAATTAAGATACAAATCTGTCCATACAAATCACATGACTTTAAATAATAAATTTTTCCCTTTCTGATATTGGATTCGGCATTGAAATAACTCGAACAAATTCTAGCATGTTTTGATGGCACCCAATTTTCACGACCATTCATTTCATTTCACTGATCCATTTTATTCGTAAGCCAGGATCGGTTGGAAACCTGCAGAACGAATAATTTATGTTAATTGTGGTGGGTAATTTCATTTATAAACTGGTAACATTTATTGTTATTCTTCTAAGTAATTTTTTTGATAAAACACAGGATAAGACCTCAAATCGACCTAAAAACTGACTAATTATGAATAAAATATTTGCGAATTGATATCCTGAATTTCTTTAGGTGATCGTTACAAGCTTTATATGTTTACTTACGTGTGAAATGATATTTCATCGTATTTTCGCTCACTGCGCTTCTTGCAGTCCAAAATGCTACAACCAACCATTGTAAAACATCTTTTACAATTATTTCTCAGAGGAAACACGCATTTATCACATTTAATCACCAAAAAAAGGCAATAAATAATATTCAAACCCGTTTTGTTTGTCGCTGATTATGACAGATTTTGACACTTCAGGTACCAAAAACAGGTCACGCCGATAAGGACAGCAAAATCTATTTATGTCCTTTTCGTACTTGTGCTGAGCCATATCAAGTTGTCTCTTTCACTAAAATATATTGCCGATCTGGTTGTGTATATCTGTGTGTTCAACAGACACCAAATGGACACAAAGCAGACAGGTTTCAAGTAAACTAACTACACATCAAGGACATGTCATTCTTTTTTGACACGCAATTACAAAAAAGTTCATAAACCAAAAGGCGGCTTTACACGCTGTCAAGGCCACGAGAAAGCACGAGTTTAGCACGGATAAAGCAATTAAATCGATTCTAATAGATCGATTCGATTTTATGATCGATTGGTTCGAACGTCTTATATAAAGGTCGAGGTTAGTGTACATCGATTAACTTTATTGAGTGCTGTTAAAGTAATTTATGGTGAATTAAAATGATCGACTTAAAAGAAAGCAATCTACTGTGTAATTGAAAGAAGCAATGCTTTTATGTGAGCTGTAAATTTGATGTGTAGTTTGATATTACACAATTTTAATTATGTATTTGGGTTTAGTACTTATCTATCATTACTTTTCAAGCTCAAGCCTTCCATGTAACAATGTTCCATGTAGCAATGTATCAGAAACACTTTTAACTTATTTTATATGTAGCAATTAGCTTAAAAGAAATATTTTTCTTCACAGCGAAGCGTGACACTGCAGGGAGTGTGGGGGTGTAATACCCCGCCTTCCTCTCGGCGATAGGTGGCGGGAAAACTCACCATGGTACATACAATAACGCGTACAAAGTGACGCCATATTTTGATTAGTATAGTTAAAAACAAGCTAACTTATCAGGATTTAATGCATTCAATATGGCGCCACCTGTCTTTGAATAGTAAAATATTTACATCGTTAAAGAGGATGTCAGGATAACTTGAAATCATGAGGCTAAGCTCACAAAGTTGCATGGCTGATTTGGTATTTTTCCGTGCCCACTAACATCTAGCCCAAATTATCCAAAACACGCGCCAAACAAATCCGATTCTAAAGTTCAAGTCCATCACAATGATCACAATTATATTTATATAAGTCGTTGTCATTGACCGCTGTGTGTGAATTATGGTTTTTACGTCGCGTGTGCATGAGGTCAAACATCACTTATGTCGGTACTTATGTTGGATAACACGTCCATTCATAACAACTTCTAGTCAATGGTTCTTAGTGATTATGAATGGAAGTGATTTTGATTGATATTGTGAAAAACCTCCCAACACATGATTTATTACCTTTTGACACCACCATTTCCATTTATGATTTCTTTCTTTTCTTAGATGTAAACTTCATTATTTTCTTTGAGCATAGAGACAGCTTGTCTTTACAATTTGAAGAGAAGTAGATGGTATTTTCATAATTGATTGAAACAGGCGCTACTTCGCGGAAGTTCATCTTAAAAAACAGACTGTTTTGTAGAATTGTCACATCTATTCTAGCCAAATGCATTTTTAAAATATTCTTAATAGTGAGTTATAGAAATTTGCTGGTTTTCTTACAGTACGGACCCGGGTATGTCCTAAAACTGCAACCAGAACCACCTAAGGATAGGCAGCAGCGTCCTATTAGTACACGGTGAATGTACTGTGTCCCCCAAGCCACCTGCCAAGCGTGGGGATTATAGCGGGAAGCCTTTGTTCAGCAGTGGACGTTTATTGGCTGATAATGTGTGATAAGGACATTTTAGGCTTTCAATTTTATTTCTTTTTAGATAATAATTAGCAACGTTTTCTTTTTAAGTTATTTTTAGCATTTATTAGTTGCAATATGTGATCGAATCAATAACTAATCGTTTACTGACACGATAGTCATTTATATTTACTTAATCCATCTTTCAAGATGGTTAATTAAATAACACGATTTTAAAAGGTATTGCCTCTAAGTCGTTTGGCAAGGCATTGTTTGTTTCACAACTATCGATTCTGCTTGCTCGTTGCGCCGGCGCTGATGGGAGCGCAGTGCATTTTCTCACACTTTTCACGGTGTTGGGATCTAACGTGCAAGTTAATGTGTGTTCATTTTTTAAGAATAAGTGCGTTTAGTAACTAGTCAAGGTGACTCTAGGAACTAACAAACATACAATCAAAATCATAGCCTACTTCAACGATCTATGAATTGATTTATTTTGTCCATAGACTGTTGAAGGTCTATATAGAGACAAACAAAAACAGTGAGAAAAACAGTGTTCTGTCTAATAACCCAAAAGCTCAACATCTCCCATTGCTCCAGTTAGTAGTGAACCTGCCTTCTGAGCTTGGGGGCGTGGGTTCGATTCCCATCTAGGACAAACATTTGTGTGATGAACATTTGTGTTTGTTCTATATCTGGTTGTTAATATCTATTTAAGTAGGTATGTATTTAAAACTATATATGTATGTATATCAGTCTCTGGCAGCCATATCACAAGCTTTGCTTAGTTTGGGGTCAGATGACCGTGTGTGAAAAAATGACCCGAATATGCATAGCACTAGCATGCTGGTGACATTGACACGCTGAGTTGAAATTTTATCAATCAATAATGCTGACAAATTCATTTCAAATGATGGTTCCGTGCGTGGTCTTTCATACCAATGTGTAATTATCAAACAAAATTATTCGTATTATTCAAACTGGTTAAAAAAAGACAGAGCCAAAAGCAAATGAAATTTTTGTGGAACCACCGTGAGAGCTGCTTCTACATAAAAAAGTTATCACGTAAATTAGTCCACACATATAGCACTGGAGTAATAGTTATAAATATGTACAAAAATTATACGGATCGAATTTTATTGAGAATCTCCTTCCAGAAGTCTGTTAAAAAGACGGTCGAATCGTATCCTCATTTTATTAGTCAGTTGATAGTTGACACGTACCTAGGTATAGTGGTTAACAGACTTTTGCAAGCTTTGTTCTTCAAAGCTAAGTTGCAACAACGTCCAGTTCCAGAAACGTCAAATTATACGTCTCCGTGGTCCCAATCACGACCGCTTGTGACATTTCAATCAGCCGAAATAATGACATTTTCAGGTACTTACACAATAGGTAGGACTTACCTAGATATTTTTTTAATACAGAAGTTAATCAATAATTTTTATGATAAAAAAAAACTAAGAAACATGTTCAACATACTTCAGAATACTTCTCTGGCATATCTAGGCAATACTCCTTATATAATATCTACTGTAAAAAGATTGCCAAGATAAATGCTAGACATATAGTAGTAATGCTGTAAAAAGATTGCCTATTTTCAAGTACAGATTCGGCTGTTCAATTTTTATTCTATACTAGCTGTTGCCCGCGTCATAACATAGCCTGTACTTCAATCTGGTCATAGATAAGCATATTCGTGAAAACTGCATTTAAATCCATCCAGTGGTTTAGGAGATGTGCGAGCACAAACAAACAAACAGACAAAAATTCTAAAAACTGTCTTAACGTGTTCAGCTGCTTATTTTAAAATTGTATCGCGTAAACTATAAGTAAATAAAGATCTTTCACATATCTCTCCGACAGATTCTCACACCTTCCACCTCATTACGAGTATTTATCTGACAGAGTACCGTCCGCGTGACCATGTGGCTTTCTAGTCATGACCTCAGAACCCGTTCTTCGATGGAGGATGCTGGTGTCATTAAACTCACTTGCATTACAACTTGCATTGGAACATTCTTACAGAGAGGAAAACTAGCTATAAGCGCTTAGCAATGCAAGTAGGTGTTATATGTTTATAATTATTATGTAAGTATCTCAAAGTAAGCCTAGGTCTCAGAGTGTCGCAGATTGACGTTTGTACATTATGTTTGTGTGTTTGTATACAGGGTAACGTGGAAAGGGTCTAGTTACCCGAAAGTGGTTCATTATAATACTATTAGACGCGATGGTTTCAAAATTCTGAAGAACATTCTTAGAAATTAATCACACATGAACCTTTCGAGCCTTATTATTGTAGAAGTCCTACAGCCGCGGCCACGGGCCAACCTTGGCCGGCTCCTTTCTAACACCATTCCTGTGTGACTGTACTTAGTTGGTAGGTAAAAAATACTCCGCAGTTTTCGTTATTGCCCGGAAAATTGAGAAGCATTGGTGTGGCTGAAGCCAACACAAAGAGATCCTCTTGAATATAAAATACAATTATTGAGTGTGTAACACACTCTGATGTGTATAAAAGGAAATCTGAAACTAGTGTACAGTATAGGATTGACAAATTCTGGGCCATTGTGGTAAGTTCTTGATGGTGTTGAGCTGGTCTATTGTATGAGGTATGGAACCTGCCAGTTAGGTATGCCTCGTGTAAAATCATTGTTGGAGGGCCCATTTAGTTGTTATTCAAATGGGCCCCCATAAAGTCTGCCCTCTATTAGCACCGGAGGGGCAACATTGGCGTGGGTGGCTTAGGGTATCGAGAGGTGTGCTACACTTTCACTGAGCGCTACTCGCGGCTTTATGCCTTTAACACTTCCACCATGGAGCTTGGTTCTTACCTCTTGCGGTTTCCCCCTCCAGGCGACCGGTTAGGGTGAGCCAGGGGTCGGGGTCTCATTTAAACCCATGGAATCGAGGTGCGGAGTGTCACCACTTACGGACGGCTTGTCACAAAGCAGCCCCTACTAAAATCTATAGTTTTCAATCAAGTGTATCTGCTTATATCACACATTTCACGTGTGGTCAATCAACATTCATTGCATAATGAACATCAGCGTAGCGTGAACGATGTGCACGCTTGCTACACGTCCGTCTGTCTGTTGATCTTCCGTGTGGCTTCTCGCCAATTAACCACATGTATTAGTCATTAACGTACTTACCTCAGATATGAGGTAATTTATAGAGCGCAGTCATCGACGCTTTTGAAATGTGGTGCTGGCGACGCATGCTACGTATTCCGTGGACTGCTCATAGAATGTCTCAATCCTTAGTGAACTAAAACTTACAAAGAGACTCTAGAGCATTTGTCTGCATAGAGTGCTGTAGTATTTCAGATACATCGCCCGAAAGCCCTCCGACAACCTGGAGACGTTAATAGTGACCGGCAAAATGGAAGGAAAAAGACCCAGGGGGCGTAACCCAACAAAATGGACCGACCAAGTGTCAAAAAAGCTCGGCACGAACATCTCTAACGCGATGTACCAGGCTGGAGACCGTCAGAGATGGAAGCAGATTTGTTGCCTAAGTATATCGGGAGCATCACGACGCTCAGCATTGAGCAAACAAACTGAGGAGGAGGAGGATAGAGCGCAGTACAGTGGCGAAGAATTTTGTAGTTCAGAATCCTGGGTGCTACCACTAATTTGCGATTTTAGTTGAAGTGAGTTAGTTAATGGTGTTCTTGAGTGGAGACCACGAACCGGCGAAGACGCAGCATAGGTAGGCCTCACACTAAACAGACCGACGACATCGTGAGAGTCACGGGCATCCAGTGGATGCAGATGGCAGGCTGTCATTCAGTGTGGAGTTCTAAGGAAGAGGCCTATGTTCAGCAGTGGACGTCTTGTGGCTGATGATGTTACATATACTGATGTATCTCTAGATGACGGAGATATTCAAGGACATCAAAGATAATATGGTTAATTGGTTATATCGTCATTGAAAGACATCATTGTACTCATCATTATCAACATTAACAACAATTACTTTGGGACCAAATCTGATATGATAATAAAAACAGCTGTGCCAAAGAAAAATTTCATTATCACTCAACGATATGTACGGAACAGCTGATTTTTCATTCGCTATTTCAGGGTTGGTCCCTTAGTAAAATTTGTTCATAATAATTAGTATAATAAGAAATATTTCCGTAGATACAGAGACCTTCACTTCACTAATAAGCCGAATGATTTATATGGTAGCTCTTAAAATGTGAACCTATTTTTAAGAAATAATAAATTAAGTAATTTTAATTGAGATCCATAAATTAAGTAAAGGACGTTAATCGTCGTCTTCAAAATTGTAGTTTTGACATTAACAAAAGTGGTCGAGTTAAATAGTCGTCATTAAAACAAATAACGCTGTAAATAGGCTGTCTACGTACCAATTTTCCGTTAAATTAATTTTGGTAAACATGTTAAATGACTAGCTGTTGCCCTCGACTTCCTACGTGACTATCATATCGACCTAGTGTCTGCAAAGTTTTATTATTATCTTTTATAAACTTTCACCCCTTTTCCCCTCTTAATTCGGCCCTTTCGCAAAATCTTTTCTCAGACATTTGTGTTTGTTCTATATCTGGTTGTTAATATCTATTTAAGTATGTATTTAAAACTATATATGTAAGTATATCAGTCTCTGGCAGCTATATCACAAGCTTTGCTTAGTTTGCGGTCAGATGACCGTGTGTGCAAAATGTCCCAAATATTTATTTTATTTTATTTTAGATATCGACATTCTATACCTAAAGAATCTACTTGCCAAATATCAACATCGTAAGTAAAGTCGTTTTTGATATAAATAAGTCAGTCAGTGAGTTGTTTTTCGCTTTTATACATATAGGTTTTCATGTTAAACTCAGTACCAACTCACACAAAAGCGAAAACTGAAACCGGTATTTCCTATAATTTTCAGTCATTATCTCACTTGGAACCTTAATAGATTTTACGAATATGACACAGACTGTACCTATATAGTAGTCAAGGTCCATAAGAGCCCACTGGTTCTTTCATACCAGTTTTAAATACCGGAAAATGCCTTAAAGGTTTTCACGCAAAATTACTGCCATCTGACTCATTCGCAAATTAAACAAACATATACCTTATTTCCATGAAATAAAGTTTAAGTATAAAAGTCATGGTGCCTCTGATTGGGATGGCACAATGTCGTTTTAAATGTTAAAACCTTATAGGAACTTGTAATCTGCCTGCATACGTTCACGGCAGTACAAATAAGTGCACAAGTAGTAAGAAACTTTTCTATAATATTTATAACTAAGTATTACCTATTTTTATTAAGTACAATTTATACATAATCCATGGACTTTGTATACCCTATTCCTTGACAAAAGCAAATTTAGCTATGTTGCTGTATTTCTTTGCCATGTTTTTTTTAATGGCAAACAAGCAGACGGGCGCCTGATGGTAATACAGAATACAGAATACAGATTTTATTAAAAACCCCAAAAGTTACAAGTCAGATTGGCATTAAATAAATTCGATAGTAAAATAGTACAATCGCGTCTCATTAAAATATTTCAATTAAAATTCAATCATAAAAGTACATATGTGACGCAGTCAAATAATTAATTAATAAAAAGGATAAAAATAATTCAATTACAATTACAACAATCACAATTATAAATATTCAATAATAATATCAATAATCTTTCAACTTAAAAAAATCATCGTTATAAAACAACGATTGTAAAAGCCAAGCTCTAAGCTTAGTGTTAAAGCACGAGGTGGATGGTGCATCCCGGATGGTAGGCAGTCACCGTCGCCTATTGATACTTGTTACACCAGAGGCATTACAAATACGTTGCCGACCCTTAATGGCTCTATTAACTCGCCTTTTGAAGAACCCCACCTGTAGCTTCTTATTATCTTCTTAGTGCTCACACAGCCCACCAGTAAACATAAAAAAGAGTAAAGAAAGTTTGCATAACAAACCTGCAGAAATGATAATACACCAGGGGTATAAAGTCACTGGACCGCATCCTTTAAAATGACCACCACACACACTATTGCTCATGGGCCAACCGATAGCAGAAAAAAGGTTTTTATTTTTTAGTTTTTGTAACGTACTTTTTGCCGTTGCATGTACTTAGATGTACACATGCCATTTATTGCTTAATCTATATCTATGGCGCGAAGTCTTTTTTTTTTTTTTATAATCCGAAAGTTGTCAATTTAAAGTTACATCACTTTAAAATAATTGCTATTACAAACTTACATTTTGTAGTTGGTATGTATGGGAGCACCTGTTTGCCAACTACAAAGTTAAGTTTTTCAATCAATATTTTAAACCTTAGAAAGGTAATATTTAATTATTTCAACCTTTTTTCGTCGAGACTCAATTTATGGGATGGATGAACTCTATCTAAATACATATTTATAAAGTTTGTACGGAACCCTCAGGGTGCAAGTCCTACTCACACTTGTCCTGTTTTTTCCTTATCTTATAAATACCAGTTCACTGCAGGTGTTATAGAATCTCCAACAGGTACTTACCTGAAAAGATAATAAAAACGGTTATAATCAAAATAATTAGCTGTAAACAAATTGTTATACAAATTAACAGGACAAAATTTTATGAAAAAATCCAAGGACGTTATGAAAACTGAGCCGGTGAAGTAAAAAAAATATTGGGAAGAAAACTTAATTTATTAGGTAGGAACAGTTTTTCTTAGCGACCAGTGCCACTGGCGGTGTAAACTGAAAACTATGAAAATGCAACCTACTTAAATTTACCAAAGAGGTTGCCTGCGGATGATATTTAAAAATAAAAAACAACGGAAAATGCGTTCTTATTTAATTATAAAACACTAAAAAGCTAGCAGTTAGTAATATAAGCAGCCTATCGTTCTATCTATACCATTTACCCACGGTCAAAAGCTGGCCATTGCAAGTTAAGGTCATAGTGATTATGACGCAACGTGATCATGCATCCCATCGCTTGATCTTGGCCACAATAAGTACTCGCATCGCTTCGTTTCACAAGTCTTGATCTGTTTTACTGTGGGTGGGCAATGATCTTGATATTTGATGTCTTTATTTTTCTTAAATTACAGTATTGAAAAAAGTTACTTATATGAGTCGTACAAACCAGCGTTGCTCAAATGTCAGTTTTGTAACCTTATTCGTTTCTTTTGACCCCCTTGTCATCACCAAAATTGTTTATTTAGAGGGTGATACCTGAACGGTTTTTATTTAGTTACTATTTATACTGATAACTAAATCAAAACCGTTCATCATTCTAATTGTCTGCTCATACCAACAATCTTGCTCATTCATCATTTAATAACATGGCTGTAGCAGTTTCATTTCTTACTTCTGTTAAAGTTAAGCCAATTGTTAAAGTCGCTGTGCTATTTAGGTACGTACTAAGTTTTATTAATATAGCTTATATAACGCTTGCATAATAAGCAACGATTTAATAGTACTAAACAACGGTTATTGTTATTGTACAATGTTACATGTATTGTGCAAAAACTTTTGCTGGTTGTAAAGTGAGTTAATAAATCGTTTAGCGCTGTATGACATATTGATGTTGGCATAGGTTCAGACTCGTACGCAGTATTTCTTATACATAATACTACATAGCTACATAAAGATGGGTTCACTGATTTCTCTCTTCCTATATTGGGTGACTGAGACAGTAGAAATATTCGGGATTATCATTGTATCATTACGAACAACTTTCACTATGGGATCAACCCTGAAATCACGATAAAAAAATACAGATTTAAAATTCATAAAAGATTATCCAATTTAGTGGCTTAATTTTGTGTGTATCACTTTTGATTGATTTTTATGATTTATTTAATGTATTGGTTGCCTTGTCACTAAAAGCGATATTGCCTTGTGGCAATAACGATAAAGCGTGTTCTTACTGTTGCATTTATTTTTTCTGGTGTACTTACACAATAAAGAGTTTCTATCTATGTGCCAGTAATAAAAAGACCTTATTCTCACTTCATTAGAACATTTCCGATTCTTATATTATAAAAGTTTTGCGAACTCTAAAAAAAAATATTGTAATTATGAGCTTATTTAAATTTTCTTTTGTTTGATGTTATCTTATCAAACTGGAATCTAACAAAAGAGAAAGCTAATTATGCCACTAAACCTACGCCCTACTAAACAATTATGACAACAACACGTTTATAATTACGTAACTAGAGTAAACTAGTTTTAGTCAGAAATGTAACCGGTATACAGTGGAGCAAGCAGGACAAAGGGCTGTATTTGGGGCACAAAAGTTTAATCCTAGGGGCTTAGAATAACTACACAAAGAAACCAAGTACATTCGCAAAATTTGAGCCATTCAAATGGTGTCATATATGACACCAAAAAATAAATAAAAAATTTACTATGACAATTTGCGCGGTGAAATCGTACCACAACAAATCAGAAAAGCAGCATAAGAGTTATGGTGTGACATTCCACAGGTAATCCATGAATTTTCTTGCTAATACCAATCGAAACGTAAGCTACAAAGCGAATTTGTAGCTTACGTTTTGAGAAGGCGTTGTTTGGAAACTTACCTTCTCTGAGTTGTTATTCTAAGCCTAGGGGTTAGCGCATAAATAGCACCTCATTTCCACTTGCGAAAACTAGAGACGCAGTGATTTTTTTTCCTTTCAGATTAGTTTAGTTTAATAATAGTAAGTGATTTGACATAATCGACGCTATTTTTGTTTAATTTTATTTTAATATTGTTTTATTTAACTGAAAATCGAAAAATTATTCGAAAAGATAATAGCATGTTTATCCGTATTCAGAAAATTAGGCGCTGATTTGCCCTCGGACTGTCCGCCTACAGCAGTTATAACCCGAAATGTAAGTGGTAGTGGGGCAAGTAGAACAAAACTCTGTACCTGGGGCACAAAAGTAGTCCTAGGAGTTAGCTTATAAATGATTAAGGAGCAATAGACTGCCCGAGTGTCTGCATAAGGCAGAATGAACAAACGTAATCAGAAATGTAACCGGTAGTGGGGCAAGTAGGACAAAGGGCACTAAAGTTTAGTCCTTGAGGTAAGCGTATAAAAGGTTAAGTAGGAGTTGACGGTTCGCCTGAGGCCTGGGTCACAGAATCGAGGAGCTTATGTTAAGTAACTGGTTTTACCTACTAGTTTTCATCATAGTTAGTTCAGGGGTTATACTTGAAAGTAGATTCATTATTTATTCATTTATATTATTACAATTTCTCAAAAACTTAGAGCCAAAAACCAAAATATTTGTGTGATAATAAAAAAAAAGTTTTTTAATAACAAAAATGTCGCAACTAAGTATTACTAGAATGTAATATAGAGTGTTTCGAGTTATCAAGTGTCGAATGTTTTCTTTGTTTTTCGCGATCATTACTCATTGAACACTTTTATTATTTATGACTTTATCGCGTCTAAAACACTATTTTAAACTATCGCGGTTTTTCACTAGTTATATGATTATTTACGGGATATTTACCGTGGTAAGGTTGTGGAATGAGCTCCCGATATTTCGAGTTTTCGATATTAGTATTAGTTTGAGTCTCCCCGTGCACATGGTGGATGTAACTGCGCCGAAATATCGGGAGCTCATTCTACAACCTCACCACGGCAAATATCCCGTAAATAATCATATAACTTTTATCGTGTGTATTTTACATTATTTTAATTCATGATGTTTTGAACACTTTGCAGTGTCCGTAGTCAAAGGAATACTAGATGATAGATGTACATAGAAATTTTATGAAATAAGTTACAAGTTTAGTACCGCCAATGGTTTTTAATCAAAACGTTCCCTATGTACGCACTATTCGCTCACGTGTCTAAAGATCTTGTAGTTCTGTGCCATCAGCGATACTTTTTAGACCTTAGCTACTGGTTTAAAAAAATAGATTACATTATACAGGGTTGCGCATATAGACTATACTAAGCCGAAAAGAGATCATTGTACTCATCATTGTGAACAACTTTTAGTAAGTGACCAACAGTGAAATCGAAAAAAAAAACCTATTCCATACATTTTGCCGAGTTTCTATGACAGTTTTCTATGGATTAACTGATATTATTATCGCGATTTCAGTGTTGGTCCCGTAGTAAAAGTGTTCATAATGATGAGTAAAATTACCTTCTTTTGTCTTGTTACAGTCCATACGCGTAACCCTATTAAATAGAGAATAGTAGTTATTCGTGAATACTTGAAAATTTAAGTTTACGTGGAATTATAATTACGCAATGCTAGTAAAAATTACCAAATACTGCGATGAAAAAAAAATATTACAAAAATAACTGTATCCCATTTTTATTATAGAAACTGACGTGGTTTTCACACATTTTATTTATATTACACGGGAATTACTCACGTAAGATTAAGCCGGTCACTCAAAACTATAGCCGGAGTGACCGGCTTAATCATACGTGAGTAATTCCCGTGTAATATAAATATAGTGTATCCCATTTCATAAACTTGCTGTTACTAAAATACAAATGACAGATTAGCACTAGGTCCAGTACCTGCAGAATGCAAACTATATCCATAACGACAAGAGAAAGCGTATCAGGTAAAACAGGAAACTGTCCAGAGTTAGATAACCGTATAAACACTACTATTAAACTATTGATGAACGATCGCTTGGAACTAAGTGATAGAAACTTAAGAACGAGCGTTATGTTACAAGCAATCAGTTTTTTCAACTTCACATTTGACGGAAATCAGTGATTATATCTATGTAAATTCATTTTATGCTTTTAAAAATTCAATTTGATAATTTTATACAATATAGTAGGTAGTTAATACATATCCTGCGAAATGGTTCATGAAATTCTATACATAATTATATTGTTTATTCGAGATGATTCAAATCTTCATAGAAAAGACTTCAACGTGCGCGACATAGACACAGGTCTTCTATCAGGAAGAGAGGATGGGCCGTAATCCACCATGCTGGCCCAGTGCATGTTGCTGAATGTCATGTTTTTGAACTTTTTAGCTTATTGGTCATTGCGGTTTCTTCACAATATTTTCCTTCACAACTTTTTGAGCGATGGCGACTTAACTGCACATAAATTTATTTAACTACTAATAAAGTCATTGGTGAGGATCGAACCGAGTACCGTCAGATTGTAAAGTGCACCAGCTACTGCCGGCCATTATTGCTAAATAGAAGTTCAAAATTATATGACGTTCAAAATTTTATAATTAACTGTTATGGGCAAGCGTATATATATAACGCTTATCATCAGATGAGAAACTTGCTCATCACTTAGCTGCATAAAAAATGGCGCACGTTAATCTAGATAACCTAGAAGATATTATCACAATCTCATTTAAAATAACATGGTTGCTACTTATTGTACTAGAATGTCGTGTAGGCGTAGAAACGTGGGCGTAGATACAGTTAGCACAATGGCTGCAAAGACAAAGAAATTTAAAGAAATGTGCCGCCGCCATCTCACCTCGACCTATATTCAAATGTTATGTCATTGTGTAGCCTACATTTGCGACATTACTAAAGGAAGTCAGTTTCAATGTCATTTGCATTTGTTGGCTTAACTTAAATCATTGGTTTACAAACACATAGATGTTGGATCTAGTACAATATTCACGGTCAGCGTCCGAAGTTTATCTATACAAATAAATATATGTTTTAGAAATACCGACTCACTAATGTAAGTCATATCATTAAAACAATGTTTATTACAAAGCTTGGAACAAAATGTAGACTAAATGATAATTGATTGCCTTAATAGTGCGTATGGATCGTCTACTTTTGGAATTTTTTAAGCACTGATCCGATATCGATAATTTTAAATATGCTTGGTTAAAAAAATTGAGGCGTTAACTAGCCCAGTATAGCAAGTCTTTTTGACGAAATGGATAATTAAGATAAAATATTAAAAAGTACCATAAATCCTTAAATTAGCCTATCCTCTCCAGTCCAACTCTAAACAATTTGAAGGTTAAAAAATCTGCAAATTAACTCTCTTCGCGGATCAGGCAAATAAGAGAGATAAGATAACAGTACAGTTATTGTTCCTGATCAAATTTAATGTCATCTTCTTTCTTCCACTTGTTTCACTATCACAAACGCAAAAACTGTAAGCGTACGGTCACAGATATCGTACGGTACACTTCTGAGTCTACTCTATCTCCCTGTCACTCTATTTTTTTATTTCGTTCATAAACTCGGCAAACATTTTGTCTAAATTTCAAAACTAATGTACTGAAAGCAACAATTATTAACCCGGTAGATGTTGCAAAATTGCTCTATATTATAGTGTTAACTTTCTAAAAGAGTTAACATTGATTAAATACCGACCATGTTTGACCAATCGATCGGCTTGATTAATAGTGTGGTGGTCTAATAGCATGGTGTTAGGCCTATTCTTGCCGCACACGGTCATTGTGTCACTGTAAGAACCTGCTTTGGAGATCGCAATCAGAGATTAGAATATAGCAAAAGAACGTTGAAGTATTTATTGAATATGTACTAAATATTCAATCATCTACCGAAAGCAATAGGAAACGAGAGAAATGATGGAAAAATTCCAAAATTTACTAATAATATATAAAAATCTATTGCTGTTCGTTAGTCTCGCTAAAACTCAATAAATAGCTAAGAGCGTGTCGAAAATCGAGACACGTCCGTTTTTTTAGCCAAAGTTAGGGTGGTTTAAAAGAAAAACAAATGGAAAAATTGCCTAGAAATTGTAAAATTATGGAATTTATTTCTATGAAATGTTGATAGGACAACGTTTGTCGGGTCAGCTAGTTTTTGATAAAAAAAAATTACATCATGAGTTTTTAGAAGAAAAAACAGTCTCTTCTCTTCTTAATTATAGATACAAGATAATGCCTGTAATAGAATAAGTAAAAAAATTACTGTTTGCAACGCCCTATAAACAAGGTATGATGTGTATGTAGTGATTTTAGTTACTACGCATTATGTGGCAATGAAAATAAATAAATAAAATATTTTCAACGTTACTAATTTGTTACTTTTTAACCAAGTAACCAAGAATCCGCATGGGGGTAAGCCACCTTTGCTAGAAATTCAACCACCAAGAAGATTGCCGAGTGGACAAATATTATATTGCGCTTTAGTTTGAAGGATTCGGATTCGGTTTTTACAAAGAAATGGCATCAAGGCAAGCTGTGCGCCTTTCTATAGCATATATATACGCACCACGAGTAGACTCTATGAAGATATAAACTCATTCCTTCATGTCGATGATTGCATTGTACATCCACAAAACCGTGCAAAAAAGTCCTCCACATTTCCTTTCCGGAGTTGAGTCTCTGTGCATTTTGGAACAATCTGATGTAATGCAGTTTATTGCAAAATGAGAAAACTAGATCTTCGCGTAAAGCTTTTGTATTGAGTAGTTTGATTCAAAGCCGGTTTGATTATGCAGATAGCATGGCTGAGTCATGAGCTGGATGGAACCGGTAAAAGAAAGATCGCTAGTTCAGGGGTCAGCGTCTAGTTTCGTAGCTCAGATAAACGCGCTTACTTGGTATTCATGTAAAATTTCTTTATTTACAGTTCATTGTAAAAATCACGAGTGAAACCTAGCAGATGGCAGATGGATAAGATAAAGTTTATAATGCTGACATTTTAAAGAAATTGAAAAATTATGTAGTTTGGACATGTACATATTCTCATAATTGTCTAAAAGGATATTTATGTTTGTTTGTTTTCAACAGAGGTATTTTAAAAACTGAAAGTATTTTTTTTCTTTTATGTCATAGGTGGCAAACAAGCAGACGAGTCAGCAGTCACCATCGCTTATGGATACTTGTAACACCAGAGGTACAAATTCGTTGCCGACCCTTAAGGACTCTATTAACTCTATTTGTAAAACAACTACATGTGATTCTTCACCATGCTGCATTCTTCGTCACCTATCACCTTAATTATTTTGCTTTGGTACAAAAATCACCTGGTAAATGGCAGTGGGGGTAGGGAAGGGGTGTGGATAATAAAGTATTACATTTTATTTGGCATAATTTTTTCATTCGAATTTGTATACATACATGTAGTTTTTTTATTGTAGACGTTGTACGGAGTACTTATGTGTTCTTCTCAAATTTTTATTACGGGTTTGAATCAGCAGTGTATGTGTAATCCAAATGTTTTTGTATAATAAGCTAAGTAGTTTAGGTGTTAACTAATAGGTAGTTTATATTTTTTTTTTTAATAATTATCAATAAAACTGACTTCACAAAATTTTTAAAATACACCATTTCGGTACCGAATGTTCCATTTATTTTAATTTAAAGACCAAACTACAGAATCGATTTTGAAATTACTATAGGGCCAATCTAAAAGTATATACTTTCAATTAAAATCAATTTTCCAAATTGGTTCATAAATAAATAAATAAATATTTTGGGACATTTTTCACACACGGTCATCTGACCCCAAACTAAGCAAAGCTTGTGATACGGCTGCCAGAGACTGATATACATACATATATAGTTTTAAATACATACTTAAATAGATATTAACAACCAGATATAGAACAAACACAAATGACGTAGTTCTGTGGTAACAAACATTAAACGTATTGAGAACATCCTTTTTGAAGTCGGTTAAAAACTTACCCGATAAAAAGGGTTAAAACTATTAATTAAGAAAAAGACATTTGCCCAAAAAAGTGTTGAAATTATTAATAAGGATTTGAGATAAATACTAGACGTTGTCAGAAAAAGTTACATAATTCGTAACTTTAACTATTTAGTGCTCACTGTATCTCCCAATAACGTTATTCCACCCAAGTATTCTAAGCAACCTTGTAAAAATTCCACTTTGTACGTCTGTAAATACTCATTGCATTGTTAATATTATCTTCTTATCGACCTTACTTCTCTAGAAGCATGTAACATGTAATCAAACAAATAACCGATTTAAACACAACAGTAAAATAACACATCAATATAACACTTCCTGTCGAAGGTTGTCGAAACACTCAGACTGCTTCATTTTGCTGCAAATTGATATCAATTTAAGATTTATATGCTCAAATTTGCATTTCCGTTACAGAAAAACTTGAAAAACACTTTAGATTGTTATTAATTCTAGGTCACTATAAGCCATTTGTCGATTTGATTTTATGCAATTATTATAAATAAATAAATATACATATTCGGGACATTTTTACACACACGGTCATCTGACCCCAAACTAAGCAAAGCTTGTGATATGGCTGCCAGATACTGATATACATACATATATATTTTTAAATACATACTTAAATAGATATTAACACCCAGATATAGAACAAACACAAATGTTCATCACAATAATGTTTGTCCTAGGAAGGAATCGAACCCACGCCCTCAAGTGCAGAAGGCAGGATTAGTACCAACTAGACCAACGGGCTATCTAAGTAAGAGCATTATCGTTTGTTTCATATGTTACTAGCTTTTTCCCAGGGCCTTGCCTGCACCAAACATAGATTTTGTCACGGACGGATATTGTAGCTTTTATCTGTGAACGAATTTTCAGAATCGGTGATTCTACAGATTACCTCCTAGACCCTATATACAAATACACAGAGTTACATAATTATCTCATAACATATTAGTAGATTAGTAATTTTTCATTAGTAGGTTTAGTAAAATTAGCATTTATTAATATTTTGTAATGATTGCTTTTGCATAATTGTTTTGCCGATGGGGCTAATTATTTAATAATTTGGCTAAATGTTAAACTTTATAATTATTTGTGGCATAAAATCTACCTAAGTACCATTTGTCTACAGATCTACAGTAATAAGCTGTTTTTACTACATTTTACAAACGAGTAGCATGCTAACCATAAAAAAATTAAGGGACAAAGCAGCGCCCAATTTGCAAAATCTTTGGAGTAACAAATCTAAAAAGGGTTTATTTTTTTTCATCCCACTAGTTTCACAAAATCAGCATAACCAATGGGGACATTATCGGTTATCAGTTCTTCGAGCGATGTGGCCTGTCCTTCGCCACATCACTTGAAGTGACACATCACACACTGAGTGTGTGTGTGTGTATGTGTGTGTGTGTGTGTTTGTGTGTGTGTGTGTGTGTGTGTGAATGTGAGGCCACGTCTCAGTACCATAAGTCATCAGTTAAGTTTATATTTCAGATAAGTTTTCCTTGGGTTAAAAAGGTATTGAAGTCCTCTATCACCCAGCTGCCACCGATCCGTCTCTTGTATAGAATTACGCATTTATGACAGCCTATCTCTAATCTCCAACCCTATCATTATAATGTGCATAAAACGAAGTAGTATGAAATAGCCTCAGAAGCTGCAATAGATTTTTTGCACCAAATAAAACCTGAAATTGAATTAGAATATGACAAATGATCAGGTAAATTACTTAGAACTGACAGCTAATCAAAATTTCGTAAGTTGCTCAAGTGACAGTGTATAAAGCTTCGTACAGATCTGCAACATGTAACATGAAATGCAACAATTTACAATTCTGTACTTGCTATTGGTAAATACATTGGAAAGAAAATTCAAATTAAGTAAGTAATTTGTGTATTGAAAATTTGTGTATTTTAAGGCAAAAAAAGTTAGCTTAGTGTTTAGAGCGCTCTGGGTTTGCGTAGGATTAAATCCTGTCGATCATAAAATGTTCGATATGTCTATAACTTTTCTATTTATTTACGTTTGTTATTAAGAAAAGCACATAAAAAGTGCTTTATCTCCGCGTTCATAGTTTGTATGTTTTCGACACATTACACGTTGCTTTACAGAATGTTTGTACGCAGTCTTATGGCGAAGTGAAGTGGGACACGCTGGGACTAGCAAGTGACCTATGCGACGATCACGATCGACAAAGTTACTCGATACTAAACTGTAACTGCGTGTACAAATAAAGAGTAACCGAGGTTCGGCTTGCTTAACTTATATCAAAGTTACACTAAGCTGTGATATAATTTAAGCAATTTGTACCATATCTTATCCTTGTTTGTAACTTGATAGCAATTAAAATATTTTAGAGCGACGCGTGATCAAAATGCTGGCGTGTTTCTGGCTCGACGCATAAGTATTGCCATTCAGAGTGGTAATGCCGCCAGCATGCTGGGTACGCTGCCAAGGGTAGTGGGCTTGAGCATTTGGATTGTCTTTAGACCTTCAACGGTCTATGGGCAGTCTAACTGTCTAAGTGTTAGTATTAGCTTGTTTTTTGTTTAGTTAATAAAGGCACCTGCTACTGTTAATTTTTTTAATGTTGTACTAGCTGCGCTCCACGGTGTCACTCACATGAACATTCCTTCAAGAATCGCACATATTTTACAAGCACTATTTAACTTACAATATTTGTTAATTTGTTTAAGCAAAATTTTGTAAGCTTAATTAGAACCAGTTCCTTCTAACCAATCATACTGAAATTATGCATACACCTTTAGTTCTGGTGACAATACAATATGGAATTCCTAGTCTAACGCAAAATTTCAAAATGTCCGCCATAGTAAAAAAAAAATGTTAAAAGCATTCAAATAAAAGCTTGTTAAATTTTTTTTTTTTATAAATGCTTGTTTCTGGGTTAAAAGTTTTATGTCGCTCTCCAGCCCTTTATCTGGTAGTGGGCTTGAGCATTTGGATTGTCTTTAGACCTTCAACGGTCTATGGGCAGTCTAACTGTATCTGTAGTGTCAGTTTTAGCTTGTATTTTGTTTAGTTATTAAAGGCACTTGCCCAGTAAAAAAAAAAAAAAAAAAAACTATTTCTATGCTCTGCAAAAAAATCTAGTCAATCCATTGCTATGTTGTTGCGTGAAAGAGAAATAAACAAACTTTCGCATTTGTGATATTATTGTATAGTATTGTTAGTGTTATTAAAATTATTTTTATAAATACATCAATTCACTATTTTGTCCACAAATTTACGAGTAAGGCATAGACGAGTAGAATAGTACTTTCCAAGTTTTAAATTATGTTTTCAACAACTGTACGCAAAGTTAAGCTTAATCGAAGATTATTATATTTTATATTTATATTAAGATTTTCTTTTAAGTTTTCAATTTTGTAGCTTAAAAGTGAAATACATAGGCAATTTTTTTTTGTAAAGATAAATATAAAACCATACTACAGTATTATTGACGGATTATAATTTTGCAAACGTTTTAAAAATTTAAAAAATAGGCTTGTGTTTGACCGCCAACTTGCCTGTATGCGATGATGCGGTACACCTAAACAAAATACCAAAAGGCAGCTAACTACAATACCCTACTTTTGGCATAAAATACGAGGTAGGCACTGCCGTCTTAGTAGCCAGTATAACTCAAACAATTATTACTACATTCACTTTGTATAAAAAACTAGAACTCTAGAGTTTAGACCGCTGGATATAAATCACAAACAATATTTGAACTGCACAGCAACATGGAGCAGACTATTGCTTCTCAGATCATAAAACACAGCAATTGCTCTACAATATAGAAAGTAAGATCGTGTGAAATGCAATAAATACTTTAGAAAACGCGGAATGTTATGATAGTACGTCGAGTTAGTTCAGAAGACTTTTTTATTACTAAAGCATTTGAAAAAAACCCACTTTAAACCGATGTCATCGCGTGTATTTTACATTATTATAATTACTGACGTCTCGAACACTTTGCAGTGTCTGTGGTCACAGGCAAACTAGACGACGGATGTATAATAGAAATGTTATGATAGTATTTACAAGTACCACCATAACCTAAGCATAATAGCATATACAGCCTTTTAATAGTCCACTGCTGGACTTAGGCCTACCCCCGAAAGCGCGATTGGGTCATATCTACCACGCTGTCCCAGTTGCGGGTTGGTGGATTCACATACGCAATCAAATTTCTTCTCCGTACGTATGCAGGTTTCCTCGCGATGTTTTCCTTCAACGAAAAGCCAGTGGTATGAAAATCCATACATAACCTCCAAAGAGCTCATTGGTACAGGGCCCGGGATTTGAACCCAAATAGACTACCACGACTAAAGTACCACTAATTTAAAAAAACTAAAACATTCCCTATGTAGGCAGTAGGTAGTCGCTAACTGTGTCAGAAGTCTGACGTTGAACTTGAAAGTTTATTAATATCGACTTTACTCGTCTCATCACTCAATTGTATAAATCTAGGTTAAAAGAATTTGCATGGAAACAGCTAACAACATAGACAAGATACCTGGGAACGCCTACACACGATTGGTGACGTTGCAATGACTATGGTAATGACAAAAGATCACAGCACGGTGTATTCTGGCAGTATGAAAGCCAGTTCCTGTTCCAGGTTAAGCATGCTCACCATCTTATATACGTGAACTATGGTCAAAACGCCTCACGTGTCAACCATAAAAACATACCTCAAAAATAAAGAAAAAAAAGAATAATCAAAATAGAAGAAAGATTAAAAACTTGCTAATCAATACGCAATATTGATTTTGTACCATCATTTATTTATCAGATACCTAGCACGTGATCAAAAAGTTAAAACATTTGCAATTTTAATGCCTTCAAACATTTTTACAGTGAATTGCTAAACAAATCGTGATGGTGCTTCGTGTTAATACGATTGGACACGGAACTCCGCGTATTAGGAAGGCGTATTGTTTATACTGACCTCTGTGTACAAGCGTCTTTAATTACATAGCGACGGTATGGAGTAGATAAACGGCATTAATTTCATTAAGCCGTTAAGTTATGCCATTGATTAATGTATAATTAGTGATTGTTGGAATGCCTTACCTACGTCAAATGCCTGTGTGGGATATGAACAATTTAAGAGTGTTTTATACAACACATATATATTTGTATTTATTTTTATTATAACATTCGGTAATATAATATACCACAGTGCTCAAACATAATGGTCTTTAACACCTTTGTGTTGCCAAGGTGACATATGCTACTGAGACGTGGTCCTTAACGGTTGGCCTCTTTGAAAACTCAGAATCTCAGCGGGCAATGGAGAGAGCTAATGCTCGGAGTTTCTTTGTGCGATAGAATCCAGAATGTGGATATTTACCGAAGGACCAGCCGACATAGCAGCAGGCCACATCGCTCGAAGAACCGATAACTGATGTTGAAGAATGGTTCTTGAGTGGAGTGGAGACCACGAACCGGAAGACGCAGCGTAGGTAGGCCTCGCAATAGATGGACCAAAGACATCACGGGCATCCAGTGGATGCAGATGCCAGGCTGTCGTTCATTGAAGAGTTTTAATGGGAGGCCTATGTTCAGCAGTGCACGTCTTCAAGCTGATGATGGACGACTGGAGCAACCGGGTTAATCTTACAAATGAGTGATTCTCATATAATAGAAATAAAATGTATAAAACCACGTCAATTCCAATACTATAAAAATTAATCCATCACCTGGGGCTTTATCGCTAATAGCGATATCTTCCAGGCAGGTTTATTTTTCTTATAGATACTTTACTGTAGTTGTGTGATCCTAAATTTATTCAATTACTCAAGGAAATATTGGTCTACTCGTTGACCTCGAAGTTTTTATGGTAGTTAATTTACCTGCGTGCAAAAATCAATAGTCATCAAAATTTTTTTAATTTTAATTACACATTTATTGCTAATTTATTTATAATCTAGACTTTTAACGCATTTATATCCATACCGCAGCCAATTAAGTAATTTTGACATATCCCCGAAATGTCAGCATATTTTATTATAACTCAAAATGTCACTGAAAAACAAACTTGAATATGCCTTCATAGCGTTTATTATATTTGGATAGTGGTACAGAGCGACAAACTTATCTGAAAAGTTGGAACTATTTTTTTAATCGTTTTGTTTAAAAGATACGATGGTGGCTCCACTAACCACTATCCCACTGTAAATAAGTTGTTAACTGTAGATACGGCTGTAAAGGTGTATGGATAGAGTAATGTATGCACGGATCTCCGACCGTGGGAAATCACTAGTTCGCCTTGTAAACAGAAGATTTGACGGTGGCTGTCCGCAGTTGCGAAAACTAGTAATAAACAGCCTTTATTTTTGTGTTTTGATATTCCAGCAAAACTACATTCAACAGCGTACGACAATCTTCAATATGAGTAATATGTACAAAGCTCACAGTGATGGGGATTAGGTCTCGACCAAAACATTTTTTTTAACTTCCCGTGAAGTAGGTTTTAATTTTTTAGGGTTCCATTCCCAAAGGGTGTAAACGGGACCATATTACTAAACTTACGCTATCTGTCTGTCTTACCTTTTAATGGCTGTATCTTTCGAACCGTTATAGATAGCCAGTTGACATTTTCATCAAATAATATGTCACGGTTCGATATACAGCATAAGTTTGGTAATAGGGTCCCGTATACACCCTTTGTGTACGAAACCCTAACATCAAAATCGGTGCATAATTGGCGAAAATATAGCGTAACATACACACAAAATCACAGCGGAATCACAACCTCCTTTTTAAGTCGAGTAAAAACAATACTGGTTCTTTGAATTTAAACCTTCTCGGTAGCAGAGTTTTGTGACTGACAGAACGCAACGCGCAAAACATTAAAATTTCATTCGCTCCACATCTGATAACTTAAGAACCTTTCAACAGAGGAGCTTTAAGCTTTTGTAACGACTTACACAATAAACAAGTCGCACAATTATAACAATAAATATAATGGACTCGATTACTACATAATCGATAATAATCGAATTATAGTGGTCGTGCCTCGATAATGGAATTGAATTGGTTTAACAAAATTATTATTTTAAAAGCTTCTATAGTTTACATGGAATACACCACTTAAGTTAGTGACTTGAATTAAAATTATTGCTTTGCGTTGCGTTTGAATTGTGTTTCCGTGCATTTATTACGATGGTGGCTGATCAGTAACATGTGCACTTTACAATCTGACGGCATCCGGTTCGATCCTTGGTCATGCCAATGACTTATTTAGTACTTAAATAAATTATGTGTAGTTTCGAGCCATCGCTTAAAAACGACGAAGGAAGACATGAGGAAACCGGTATGTTTAAGAAGTTAAAAAAAGCAGGGCCGAGGATCGAACCGGGTGCCCTCAGATTGTAAAGAGCACATGCCAAGTGTCGGTGACTGTCACTCTTAATTCTTAAATTTAATTCTTGACACATATGTTTGTTCAAAACCATTCCAAACATTATAAGTCATTTTCATATGGACAAGCTTTTATTGTAGAAAGAAGAATGTATTAACTATTTGTATGAACTAAGTCCATCGTGAATCTTCCAAAAAGTATTATGAAATCATAATTCACAAGCTCATTCAAATTCACGATTCTCACTCATACATATTTCATACACAGATCTTAGCGATACATTTAGTCGATCACCGATAAGAGATGTTTAAGTAACAAACACCTATTGTTGAGAACCAGTGACCTGCTTCATATAATAACAGGTTTCAGCGAGTAATCATAGGGTTGCTGGAAAAAGGTGTAATTTTTAATCTTGACCTTATTTCCATGGGAAATGAGACTAAAAGCTATGCGATATAAATTACGTTTTGCAAGCGCTGGACATTTTGCAAAAGGGACGTTCTGCAATGGAGCCTTTGTGGGCTACATGTGAAAACTTTAAATAGTGTTGTGCCAAATCTTTGGTGATTATTTACGAAAACTTAAATTAATGACTAAAAACTAAAACTTATAATAAAATCTAAACAAACTACCTACAAATTAAAATTTTAAATACAAACTAAATATTTAAAATAAATAAAAAATATAACTATCAATCAAATAACCCGCCCCTAACTGTACCTGGTGCAAAGGTGCCCATAATGCTAGCAGCATTGCCACGCTGAATGGCTATGGCCAACCTTTGCACCAGGTACGAGCCGGAGCGAGGGTCGTTATTTTTTTCCCTCAACCTGCGCCCCAACTCGCCAATGAAGCTTCTGGCTTCAGTGGCCCAACTGCCCATGGTCTCCACGGCATCTTTGGTGTGTCCAAATGTTTGGAAAATCCCATAGAAATAAATCGTAACTTGACTATGCCTTTGACTACATTGCTTCAAGACTCATAAAGCTTCAGTTCGCACTCATTCGGTTTATTTATTTATTTTTGTTCTTGCCAGCATTAGAATTTATTTTTTTGCATTCTTGGCTGAATTTTAAATGTTATGATACAAAATAATAAAACACATTGAACATAATATGAGTTGACTCTACATGACCTGTCTGTTAAATAATTTCTAACCGCCTATTATCTCTCTAAGACCCTGCGTCATCATAGTACTTTACATACTTAAGGACTTTTTCTCAAGAGATCAAGAGTGGCAAAAAGTGGCTTCTCACGAAGATCCTGACTTCCTCCTGCGCTGAGAATGGGGCCGGTTACGAAACCAAACGTGACCCTAGCGGCGCGGGTGCGTGAGAAATTATGCATTTCATCTTAACAAAACGTAAAAAAGATCATAATAAAAGTTTTTAAAAACCCCCGATATTAGAGCGGTTAATCTTCAAACGGCTGAACAAGATTCTTTTGTCATAACTAAAAACACTACCAAATTACCTTTCAAACAAAAAGTATCTATATCAAAATCAGCTCAGCTTTTGGGAGTTACGATTGGCAGACAGACACATAGATACATACGTTAAACTTATAACACCCCTTTTTTCGTCGGGGGCTAAAAATAAATTCCCACAATAAACTATCTTAGTATTTACATGGCCAGATCTTTCTATTCTACTCCCATACAAAAGATTAATGGTCAAAATGACTCACAACATTTCCAAAACAGACGAAACGATTAATTAGATAAGGTAATGGTGCAATAGATCGAGCTGTGCCCACGCATCGAAAATTACTGTCCGATAGCGACTTGTTCGCTGTTATTAACATGAGGGCAGAATGGTTTGTAGACTCTGTAGGTGGTCATCAATATAAAATGTAAGTGTGTTTTTGGTTTGTTTGCTATTTTCCACGCAACAACATATGGACGGATCAACATGTTTATAGGGTTCCGCAGTACTACAAGGAATCCTTATAAGTTCGTTCTGTCCGATAGATTGAGGTCAAAAAAAAACTTTTTAATTCTCTAAGCAAACTCAAAGCAACGAAAAACTTTGTATCTATCACGGTTGTTCACTAACAAATAACAGGCCAATAGGCATCATATAATTGTCAAGGCATCGAAATGGTTGTATACGTTGGTACCTTTGATGATTATACATGGTGGTAATAAAAGTCACTTAACTCTCCTGTAGAGAATAGAGGGTGTTCGTTTATATGGCATAACGTCCACAATTCGAAACCTACAGAATAGATACTGATACTGATATATTTCCGGCAACTTTCCTACATTTTTATAGATTTATTTGCAGTAAACACATTAACTGTCTACTTCTCATCTAGACGTTAAGGCAGCGTTTCCTGCGGACGGTTTCACTTTCCGTGGCGTCCGCACTCGCTTTCAATATTTTCACTTTCGATACACTTCGGCCTTAGTTTACACTCGTACAGTGACGTAATGCTTTAATGCGATGCGTAACGTGTTATAAATCTAATTTGGTGTTGGGCGCAGTTTTTTGTGCCAATCGTAAGTTTTTTTTTAAATGATCTAGTTTCAGTTCTACTATGCTATGCATGCAATCTAAAAATCAATTTATCAATGTATTTAAAACTATACAATATGTATGTACGTATATCAGTCTCTGGCAGCCATATCACAAGCTATGCTTAGTTTGGGGTCAGATGACCGTGTGTGCAAAAATGTCCCGATTTTTTATTTTTTTATTTATTTAATCATCTTAATATGTTTTTTTTTTTTTATTATTAATTAAACCTTGCTTTTTTCGTATTCTTCTC
This sequence comes from Agriopis aurantiaria, assembly GCA_914767915.1. Lineage (NCBI taxonomy): Eukaryota > Metazoa > Arthropoda > Insecta > Lepidoptera > Geometridae > Agriopis > Agriopis aurantiaria. The sequence continues at coordinate 3,772,236 of OU611988.1, forward strand.
AGCAAACCCTTTCATTTGATACCCATATCATGATGGTAGTTAACGAAATTTTGTCCGCCATCTTGGGGCGTCCGCCATATTGAATTTAATATGAAGTAATTTTATTTTTCGTATTCTTCTCTGTAAAACCTTTTATTTGATCACGGGGGTGCATAAAAAATAGCTGGTCCGCCATATTGAATTTAGAATGACGTCATTTACTAGCCATGCATTGTCATCAAAACTAAACGTGTATGCAACATTTCAGCTCAATCAGTTAGGGATCACTGTTTTGTTTAGCAAGATTTGACCTACTAAGTTTCTATAACTAAGTTTAACTAAGTTACCATACTATATGTATACCATACCATACCATACCATACCATACTATATATTAACTATATACGTTTAACTAAGTTACCATACTAAGTTTATAATATATGTATATAATATACTCGTAAGGCAAGTCAAATAGAAACTTGTAAAAACAGGAATGCCCTTTAATAATAAGTTACGAATTTTCTAACGCGCCACGTTGTCACTCTAATGGCTATTTCTAGTAAACTTCTGTATATTTTACACACAGATTTTTTTTCCAGTTTTCATTGTTTTTTTTTAGTTTTTTTTTTTTAATTATTATTATTAATTTATTTATTCATTATTTTTATGATAGAATTGTTTTCTATTTTTTAATAATCTGCTCAACAAGTTTTGGACAATGATTAAAAAACGGGGCAGATTTTTAGAACAAAAATCGAGTAGTAGGCTTCATGGCTCATATTCATGGCTCATAATTGTCAACTTTAATTCTAACAATACCACTGACATAAAAATCTGTACAGACGTTCAAAAATTCAAAAAAAAATCAAAAAAAAAAAAAAAAAAAAACTTTATTAACTGAAAAGAAGTTATAGTGGAATTAAGAAATCCACTTCTATGCTTAGATATGAATTCTAATACATATAAATTAGATCTGACACTAGGTATCGCACCAACACCAAGTAAGAGATAAATTCTAGACTTTAATAATGTTTCATGACTTTGTTATAGATTGACTAAAACTTGAAATACTTTTGTCCTGAAAAAGTACTTAGTAAAAGTTCAAAATCGAATGCATTAGTCTAAACAGACTGAAGCCTGTAATCTGACTGAAAATGTATGTGCAGGATTACGCGGAAAGTGAGTATTAAGCCAAAAGGGGTCCATTATACAAATCATTATGAACAACTTTTACTATGGGACCAAAACAGAAATCGCGAAAAAAAAAAAGCAGTTCCATACATTTTATCGAGTGCCAATGACCGTCTATAGAAAAGCGGTTTATTTTGCGATTTCACAATTGCTCCCATAGTAAAAGTTGTTCATAGTACCCATGCTATTAGACTCTTTTTGGCTTAGTACATACACTCTTTCCCCGTAACCCAGTATATTCAACCTTTCCATAGGCACTAAGTATCCTATATTTTCAAGGATTGAACTACCAATACATCCTTAATTCTACATTATAATCAAAGACAATAAACCTGTGTGAAACTGCATAATTTGAGCAGTAACCAAGTATAAATGACTTCCCATCGCATCTAGGAAATACATTCAAGGCTTTAATCTTCCAAATTAAAGGTCAAAAGTGCAAAAAACTTTTCAATTGCATTTTCCATTCCTTGTTCAGACTATCTATTCAAATAAACAGTTCCGTGAGTTATTTAAATATGTAACTGCGATGCTGAAATGACTCGAAGTGCAGCCTTGGAAGACAATTTCTTTAAAAGTGTATTTAGGTTGTTCCATCTGTTCCGTCAATATTTTCTTGATGGTAAAAAATATACATAGATTTCTTAGAGATTAATGTTTTTTTGTTGTTGTTTATATTTACCCCTGTAAAATGGGCTATCCATCGAAGGCTAGACCACATTTCAGGTTGTTGATGGTTGACTCATCCTATATAGTAAAGTAAACTCTGTTAATTAAGACCGTTAGTTTCTCTAAGATAATAAAAAATAAAAAATAAAATAATAAAATAAATAGCTGGGGTATGAAATGTAGTATTTTTCCTGTTCATGGGGATATATCCGTACTACAATCTGGTTTTTTAATGCAACTTATTACCGAGACTGGCTAATCGCTCGTCATCATCATTTCAACCATAGGACTGCTGGATTCACTGCTGGACATAAATGCCTCCCCCATCGATCTCCAAAAGGGCTGGTTGTCGCTAATCGCTCGCCTAATGGTAACCGTCAAGTTTGCACCCAGATAAAAAAAATACTTTAAATAGTATCTACAGTTATTATTATGATAGAATCCAGTACCTACTGCCCAGTATAAGCGAATGTAAAGTGTACTTATCACTTTTCATTTTCACACGACTGTTGTGACACTTAAGCGACCTTAAATGTGTATCAGTGTGTCGTTCTCAAGCCACTGAAAGCAAAAGTGGAGGGTTATCGACCCGGACTGGCAATTGTCCTTTACAGCCTCTACTGCCGACAATATCTGCCTATTGCTTCACTCCACAACAAATACAACGGTTGCGTCTAGAATATACTAAATTTATTACTCAAGCTTTTAAAATTTTAGTTTTTACTAACTTCAAACAATAGATGATGTAATACAAAAAATACAATTCAGAGTGTGTTTCAAACAAGAAAAATAAGTAAATTGTTGTGTGTGACCCGAAACAATGCGTGAGAAAGTCCTTCCATTAGCATGGTTAGATCGACATCACGACGTGAAGTTAACATTAGCCACCACGAGTAACCACTAAAGCAACAATGGCGCAGAAATGTGGCTTAGAACCACCTTCTGAAACACAATAGGTGCACTTCCGATCACTTGTCCACTTGGTGCGTTCTAGACCACATTCTACACTTAATTTTGACACTTACGTAAATTTTGGCCGCCATTATTTTTGGGGGTGTCAATGTCACTGTTCACTCGCGACGCGGGCGCATGCGCGGAGGGTATGCGCGGCGAATGGCGCCCGAGCTTACGAGCGTACCTTATAACCTCCCCACCATAGTTATAATATATTAATTACATTCGATGTTTTCACTGGGCGATGCCGATCGATCTGGATCATGCTTCCTATACAGATAATCCCGGTTTAGGAATGTTACGTCCGTCAGTAGAGAAAGCATGAGTCGGGGGTGAGATGTTTACATCAAGCATTTCCTTCATTGTTCACCCGAACCGGCGATTTGCTCTGATTGCATACAGAGGCTTGAAGAAGAGTGATGAAATAAATAAATAGAAAGAGAGAAACTTTACACACTGAGATACTTCGATCAAATAAAGTGAATTTGGTCAAAGCTGAGATGCATAAGGCAATGTAAGTTCATATATCAATGAAATTACCTGATCTTCAATTTACACAGCAAAACAATGATTGTTTTGCTATTTAATAAAATACGCCCTGATATTAAAAATACGAATCCGTGAAACCAACTTGCTGAGCATAAAAATGCAATCTAAATGTTGGATGAGATGAAAATGTGCGAGCATTTATTTTATTCGAAATGTATAATTATGTTTAAAGGCTGTTTTTTTTTTACAATGTATTGTAGGTATACCTTTATTATTGGCTGTGTTCTCATTAAAGTGATGTAATATACCTATTTTATTACAAGCTTCCAAAAAGAAGGGGGTTCTCATTTTTTTTTTTAATGTTTGTGTCCTCAGTTTTCCTCCATTTATAAACCGATATGAAAAATTATAAGTAAACATTTTCCATATCGGTTGAAATGAAATAAAGCAATGAAAATATTTTTTATTGGAAAGGATTATAGATTCAGATTGGATCCATCACTGAATAGATTTTTTTATTTTTTTCTTTTCTGTGGGTCCCATAGAAATTTCATCAAAATTGGATAAGTACTTAGTTTGGTTTTAAAATCAAATGAACTAGATTTGTTTACTTGGATGACATAATAATCGAAGTGAATATAATTGCGTATTTTACTAATTTTGAAGTCAGTTTTTAAAATTGATAAGTACCTATTTAGAAGATCACGAGATATAAGCCAGTAGGTATCAATAAACTTACCTGCTTTTTAATTCTAATCAGCTTATTGCTTAAAAAATTTAATTAAATTTATTAAATTTAACGTCAAGGGTATGACGTTAGTAGTTTTATTTTATTCAATAACTAGATGACCCTACAGACATTGTTCTCTCCAAATTCAATAAATTTATTTTCGTTTATTCGTTGTAAAGTGATACTTTCCCCTGTGAGGAGTTTGACGTCGCACTTCCGTGCATTTGCCAGTATCAAAGGTATATTTGTCAAGTATCAAATATTAAATTATTATTAATTTTACTGAAATGTAGTCAAACAAGTCAGTCAGAGTCAAGCAAAGTAGATTATGGTCAAGTCAAAGTCATGCGCCAATAAGTGGCGAGGCTTCTATGGAGCTTTGGAAACAACACAAAAATACATGACATGTTTAACCGCTTTATATCACTTTACCACACTCGAGCACGTCCACGAGAACTTAATAAATAATAATTCACCATTCGAAATACACAAGTTTAGGAAAATGAAACATTGCGACGACATGTTTTTTTCGTGTTGGCGCCAAACAAAGAGCCAAAAAGGTAAGGTCCAACTTCTTTCGCGCCAAAACTCCACATAACCTTTATTATGATTTTAAACTTCATCAAACAAATAACTCACAGTTCACTTAAACGCCAATTTCATAAAAACACTCTTTGATTATTACGCATCCAAATATGGAATTTCAATTAACTTTTTATACGTTTCAACCTGTTCCTAAACCGGTACAATAAGTGAAAATAAGTAAAAACTCCAATTGCCCGCTGGAGAGATATACTAACAGTAAGTTAATTACTTAGATTACGTAGTTACATTAAACTATTACAGAGCTGAACTTGCATGTGCACTGCATGCGTAACTTAAACTTGATTTCATTTTACTTGTTATGTGGTTTTATCAAAGACATTTAGAAGGATAGACCCCGAGATCACTTACTTTGCATGTATGTCGCCTATCTTAAGTTGGATCAATGCTCCAACTAGCATGCTGCATTATTTGTGAGATGTAAGTAAGATGATATAATAATAGAAAATAATACTCTACCAATACCAAAAAGTTACTCTATTTCAATCGTGTTCTAGATAATCTTTAAAAAGTTTATTTTTATGTGATAGGTAGAGTTCATGCAAAAGTAAAGGTAGCATTTCGATCATGGTGGCCGCGACCGGCAGCAGCGGCCGCGTCGCGCGACCCACTGCTCATTATGAATTGAATATGGAGCGACCGCGTCGCGCGCCGGTCGTGGTCGCCAATATCGGCATAAGCTTGCAAGCGCATTGCCCGCAAGAGAAAAGTGAGCACAACAAAATAAATTACATTGTCTGTTATTTACAGCCAGATCTCGCCAGCTTATTTTTATACATCAAGGATACTTTCTTGAGCTCTGTAAATAAAGAGTGATCGTTAAAAGACCTACTTATAAGTAAACTGTGTATTTGGTGGCATATGAAAGTTTTAATAATACATAACTGGTATCATAAGGTTTCGAGTATAATGCAATGCCGAGTCTTTATTATTCAAAGTTATTTCAAAGCCTCCTTACGTTCTGTTGATATAGCATATAGGTAACAAAACAAACAATTTAATACAAGACCGGAACTAGGATCATTTTTAGGGTTCCGTACCCAAAGGGTTAAAACTGAAGCCTACATTATATGTTTGTCCGTCTATCTGTCTGTTTGTCTGTCCCCCTACCTTTAAACGGTCTGTATCTTTCGAACCGTAATAGATAGTCACTTGAAATTTTCACAGAATATGTAATGTTACGGCGGATTAACTAAGAAATAATTTAAAAAAAGTAAAAACGAAAGGGGGTTCCCATACAACAAACGTATTTTTGTATTATATTAGCTCTAATGTAAAAACGGTAATTAGTACAAGCGTCAAACTTAGCATGATTATAATACCTACACACTCTAAAGTATAACAACAAATAATAAATATTAGCCAAGTGCAAGTCGGTGACAAGATTCTGTTCATTACCAAGTTATAACTGGTAATTGGAATATTGTGGTGGTACGAAACCCTCAGTGCGCGACCCCACGCTCTTGGCCAGTTTGTGTTAACACTATTATAGTGTTAACACACGCCGTTAATCACACGTATGGATTTGGTTGACGGACCGCCGTCCAACCAACGGGAGAGAAAGAGTGAGAATATCATATGTCCCTCTCTTTTTCTCCCGTTGGTCAGACGGCGGTTGAGGTCAACCAAATCCATACGTGTGTTAACACTATAAACGATGCTTGAATTCAGGCAGTAAGATCTGTTTTGTGAGCTGCAGACAGCGAAGGAATAAAACACTGTTTTCGATCAAAAATCCAAGAAAGATGTAAAATGAACTCCAATAAATGTTGTTTTTAAAAGTGCTTTAAAATGTTCGACCTAAAAGGACTTAAATATGCACTTTTTTTTTATTTGATGTAAAGCGACGATGCGGTCTACGATAGAGTACGCTTGCCTAGAAGAAACCGATTCACTTGTGATTTGACCTAACACCTTAGAGGAAAACAATTGTTTTCATCTAAGCCTAACGCAATGTTATTTATGTGGTCATCGCTGCGGGAAGGCCGGCTACCAGCTGCTTAAACCACGTAACGAGGCATGAGGGCTTCATTAAAAAGCGCATTATTCCTCATCTTCACGCCCAACCAGTAATAGACCCGCGTGGCTCGCATGCCGACACATGGCATTCAGCGGAGCACCCACACTGCATACTAAAGCTGCTTGCCAACCGCACGGTTGCAAAAGCCTGCGGTCATTCGCGGTTAGCCACTACAACTACACAGACTAAGTACCGGTAGATGGTTAACTTGAAAGTTTTTTCATTAGTTTTGACTTTAGACATTTTGTCTACTAGGGAGCGTCAAGTATGACAAAATTTTCAAGTAGTCAAATGTTTTAAGTTAAAGATGATAATTATATTCAAATAGGTTCAAGAAGCCAAGTAAAGAACTGGTCAAGTCAAAGTAGTAGACACCCTAGTAAAAGGGTGAAAACTTTACTTCTTTAGAAAATTTGAAACTACACAAAAATATACTATTCATTGCATTCTATCATATGCACTCGTGCTCGTTATCGATCACGTAATGTTTATCTACCATCGTTTTACATTATCATTCGAAAAAAGACAAGTTCTGGAAAATAACATAATGCAGAACCTGCGGGACATGATTTTTCCTCGTTGGCACAAAAACTGCAACTTAGTAGTTATCACATAATGGTAAAATGTACTTAGCTAAGTTCTTAGGTTTCTGATCGAATTTTGTAAGGAATTCAATAAGTACCTAATTACAAACGTAAATATTCTTACTTTACTCACTGTTCAAAAGCGTACACGACAATGCATTGCGCTAGTCAACCTGAGATATTAAATAATAGAAATGTGTCAATTTTTTTTTATTACCTTCAAAAAAAGCTGATCACAAATAGAGATCACCGAGAACAAAATAAAAATTTGTTCAAAAATAAATAATTTATAAGTATTTTCATTTCATTCCAGACAGAAAGCGCACTCTAGAATTACCCTTTCGCACGCTATGACGTCAAACCGTGCGCGCGCCATACATATGCCATACTAACACACGCTTTGCGAGATAGGGACAGAGCATCCGCTCTCTATGTCCACCAGTGAGATACAGGTAAAAATATCTTAGATTTCCGTCAAAAACTTTATACGCTCAGAATATAACTCATAAAATAAGCAAATTTAAATTGTATTTTCAGAATGTTTAATTAATTTAATTATATCCTTCGCTAAGCTTGCTATTTGTAATAATAAAACAACTCATTAGGACACAAGCCTATCATGCCCCGTAATTTCATTTTCAGGTACAACCTAAAAAGCAAAAAAGCTATGCCTAAAAGTTATCCATCTGGTCCTGTCTATTGTGTGACCACTTGCCAAAGTATTGTTGGTAACACGAGACATGTCCGCGTTGTCTTAATTAGATACCTACTGAGACAGGTACTTACCGTGGAAATATGGAGCCAGCAATGTGTGTCACATATTTGTTACAATAACGGATCTGTTATGGGTGTTTTATACAAGGTCGTTGACGAGAATAGTTAAGGCTAATAGTCTTTGTCGTAAGTGGCGACTTACAACTTCAAGTGCTACCACAATCTCAAAAATATTCTTATAATAACCGTACATGAAAATTTGTCTTGCTCTCTCATTAACCGAGAGAGCGAGACTAAGCTCAATGTAATAAATATTATTTTAAGAATGTTTTTGAGGTCATGGTAGCCCCCCAGATCAGTTATGACGGTTTCCTATAAAATAACACGCCTAAACTGGAAATAAATACATATCTACAAAATTGGTTACGTACGGGTTTCGTACGAAGAATATCTTCTTACGAAACTGGTTACGTAGAAAGAAGAAAAAATCATTGAACAAAACTAGTTATGTAAAACGAAATAAATTTTTGTACGACACTAGTTCGTGGACTGCCGAAGGGGGAATGGAAACTAAGGGGAAAAATAGAGATTTACTCGTACTTTCGAAAACAAATAAATCACCTTATTATCATTGCCTTTTTACCGATAAAAAAGGAGTTAATCCAGTCGTCGCGTATATATCTTCTTCTTATATAAATAAAAGGCGATGTGGTGTATGCATGTATATATTATGTTCCCTATGAACTCCTAAACGGGTGGATCGATTCCGGGATTGACGGGACATTCACTGGCAGATAACTGATGATATACCTATAGAGTAATACACGTGGGTGAAACCGCAAGGCACAACTAGTATATTTTTTTATGTATCACCTCACGCCTAGCTTTTTACTGAGTATTATTTTGGGTAGTAGGTAACACCGGCCTTAAGACTCTAGTAAAAGAAATGAGCAAAGTCCTTGTAGAGTATTGAATATTTGCCATTGTTTTTAGTTTAAAAAACTGTAACAAAAACGTAGTACTTAACTATATTACTTAGCTCAAGTCCGATCGTGTGTGGAATACTGCTGTCATCTTTGGGACAGTTCAGCCAAATATCAGCTCCAAAACTAGAATCGGCGTGCTGCTTGTCTAGGCGATGAGAAGTAAAAGGCTAAGAAACTTCTGTCTGAAACACCGTCGTAAAGTATCGAGTCTGTCAATTTTCTACAGGATTCATTTCGGAGAATGTGCAGTATACATGTCCTTATCCTACTATCCCCTTTCTGCTACAAGAGAAGTCAGCCCACTACCACCCATACATTGTGGATTTACCTCGGATACGCGCTACGTCTTGACTCTACATTTCTAATCCGTACGGCCAAGGATTGGAACAACGTGCCGTCTTCCTTGTTTCCTGAGAGATATAGTGAATAAATAAATAAAATAAATAAATATTCGGGACACACATCGGCGGATCCAGCGGGGTGCCATGCCCCCCCCCCCCCAAATGAAATCCTGGATCCGACCCTGGGGACACACACGGTCATCTGACCCCAAACTAAGCAAAGCTTGTAATAAGGCTGCCAGAGACTGATATACATATTATTATACATACTTAAATAAATATTAATAGATATAGAACAAACACAAATGTTCATCCAATGAATGTTTGTCCTAGGTGGGAATAGAACCCACGACTCCAAGCTCAGAAGGCAGTTCACTACCAACTAGACCAACGGGCTATCTAATAGGTATCTTCTAAGTCTGCGTGCTTCATCTTCGACCACATCGTCTTACCAACAGGTGATTTGGTGGTCAAACGCGGACGTATTCACGATTTAGAAAAAAACATTTCTACTTATCAAGCGATTGTCTTGTCAACCGCAACCGGACACCAACGATATTTTGCCACCATGAAATTCATCCGTGGCTCACGCATTCACTTTCAAGTAGGTAAGTAGGTACCGCCCGGCGCGGGCCGAGTCAAGGTCGCAATCTAGTTTATCGAGCAGTACTTCGTAAAATTCTGAAATGCGCAGTATCGAGGGCTTTAAAGAAAGGACAACATGTCGAAAGTTGAGTAGGTATTCATATTGATGTAAGGGTGGTAACTAGGTATACTACTGTCGTGGCGGGCAAAAAGGGCGATAGATAGAAGAACGTGAAAACGTAGATTAGAGCGGAACTGAGGCACACATAACGTGCTACAGGGTTTTATTCCAATATCAATATATCTTTATGCAGGGTTATAAGCTAATCTTGATTTAGTTTGTTAATTTAATTGACTAAATCATCTTTGCCGATATTCGTCTTCAAAACGGTTTTTTACGATCTATTGTGTATTTCCGCTCAAACGTCGTAAGGTCGTAAACAAAAATAATTGCTCCCAAATAGGGAGCAATTATTTTTGTTTTACTCCTAATTTAACCTGAAACTAAACTTAATTATACTACTTGGAAAAATTAAAACAGTAATTAAATTAGCTTTGTTAATAACTAAACAAGATGGTTAAATATGAAATTGTGCGAACTGTTAGTCATTGGAATGCGCTGCCTGAATGAGTGATCCTCGATAGTTACAATCTGGGTATCTACAAATCAAGAGTGAATAAGTTTCTTCTAGGAAAGCGTATGTTCCATCGTAGACCGCATCATCGCTTAACATCAGGCGAGTTGGCGGCCAAACACAACCCTTTTTTAAAAGTTTTATTCATGTGCTAAAGTCGTGCTCCACTTAAACAGTGTAGTAGCTGTGAGGCATCTGCAGTGTCATTGTCAATAGTGACTAGTGTTGCTCCACAACACTAGTGGTGTATCTACTGCAGTTATGAATAAACCCATTCACACGTAATTGCAGCGCTCGGGCGGAGTCGGAGACAAGGTCGCCCGCGTCCGGCTGTCCGTCTGTCCGTCGTGCACATTGCGAGTAGGGTTACCATATCAACATTTAAAAAATCCTAACCTAAAGCCGGATATTTCAATAAAAGTCCGGACATTTTAGTCACAATATTCATACACTATGGGCTCGTCGTTACAATGGAAACAGAGCAGTGGTATTACATTGCCCAAGCTTAAAAATCCGGACAAAGGTCTAAAGGTAAAAGACACGTCCGAACAAATCTGGACGGATGGTAACCCTAATTGCGACCAATTTATCTATATAATGGAGTGAAGGAGCCTTAAGCGCCGCAGCGTATTGTCTGAACATTGAGTAAAATTTTACTTTATTTCTTGTGCAAAAAATTGGGAACCCTATAAGGACTTCCTTTTAGTTCAGCTACGTTTTATGTCGTCATCATCATCATCATCAGCCAGAAGACGTCCACTGCTGAACATAGGCCTCCCCCTGTAACCTCCACACTGAACGACAGCCTGCCTTTTGCATCCACTGGACGCCCGTGACTCTCACAATGTCGTCGGTCCATCTAGTGGAAAGCCTACCTACGCTGCGTCTTCCGGTTCGTGGTCTCCACTCCAGAACCTTTCTTCCCCATCGGTTATCGGTTCTTCGAGCGATGTGGCCTGCCCATTGCCACTTCAACTTGCAAATTTTAACAGCTATGTACGTTTTATGTAACCCTATGGATAAATAAAGGTCTTCAATTATTCCTTTTCGTCCCCGTTTGTAACTGAACTTTCGTAACCAGCTACGAACATAATTTTTTATTATTGTTTGATAACCAGCTTCGAAAACAGAATTATTCGGCGTGCCATGTTTCTCGTCCAATCCAGTATCCTCAATTTTTGACAAAACTTAATAAATACGTGCAAATGGCTTTACGCACTTAACTGAAACTCGAGCCTCGTGCCTGGTACCAACAGAAAATAATTGTTCCGTAATAGGATACTACTTATTTGGATCACAGAATAAGTAGCAGTGCAATTATAAGCTTAGTTTACTTGTAAATCGATAGCAAAGACCTTTACCAGGGTAGACACCGCGAGACACACTACTACAAAACACTGGACTACTATTAAGACAGGCCGTGTTAAGTTGGATCAGTGCTCCAACTAGTATGTCTCATAATTCAGTTCGATCTCTTTCGTTTTGGCAGTAGCACGTCAGACGTCAATAGAAAAATACTGAATTACGCCATAGTAAACTGTAAAAAACGCTTGGAAAGCAGTTTACCTTTTCGTCTTACCTTAGTGTCACCGTTCCGTGTAGCCCTGTTTGTCTGTAAACTAAATGTATAAACGTATGTGTAAATGTATTGTACTTTTTAAACATATATCAAAGTGTTTTTATTTCTATTTCTTTTTCTCAGGGTAGAGCGAGATTGTTTTTCGGCGCGTTTCTATTCTGAAAACTATCGTACAGGAATCGATTCCGGGATAAAAAGTATTTCCACATTTTATGCTGTCAAAATTTGATGTCTACAAACAACACAAGTGTGCCCCGCCGCTTGCCACGTCGCCCCCTGCGAACCCAGACATGCGAAGCGCCGTCAACATTTTATTTACGATTTTTTTCTTTTTTGTCATTTTAGCGTCATTTGCTATCTGGTGCCTAGAGTGACCGCACCTCTCACTCTACCCCAGGGCCGGCGCTGAGTCTATCCTTATAAACGTCTCTGATCGGTAGAGTAACTTCCCACGCCTCGTCACCTTGCTTTTTACTATACCTACTCTACCTACTCCATTAGTTCGTGATCTATGGAACTATTCGTCATGGTGGCGTTCTAATAGAAAATTAACAGTTTCCGGTTCAAATTGCTAACATTTTATTATTTTATTTTTATACTGGATTAGGCTGAAATGGTGCACTAAGCCGAAAGCGGTGCATTATGTTCATCATTATGCACAACTTTTACTAAGGGACCAATCATGAAAGCGCAAAAAAATCTGCTTATCAATACATTTTGTCAAGTGTCACCCTTACCCTGTATATAAGACTCGATAGATTAGATAATTTGCTGACAAAACTGTCTCAAAACTTTTTATTTGTACCATCGAGATAAAATACATATAGAGTCACAATCGTGCCAAAAAATGTCCGAACCAAAACTCGGCGCACACTACGAATTGCGCAGACTTTTTGGTTAGTTACTGGCATAGCCGCGCGATGCCAGTGCTGCGATGACATAGCGGACAACTAACGTTGAACACTATGCAAGCGACATAACGTCTAAATTTCAGTAAATGTGGAATTGTGAAGTACATAATTGATACAATGTATGTACAATGACGCTTGGACCTTTTTGATTGTTTTCACTGAGAGATTGTGACTCTATGTGAATTGTATCTCGATGATTTGTACCTAATACGTAACGTCGTGTTGTCATGGCGATAACAACCATACAGGCAACGATCTATTACTATACTACCATAGAGACTAGTATAATAGCTACGGAACGGACAGCCGTCGCGTCGGCAAAGAGTAACTTTTTATATACTGCGTCGGTTACGCACTATATAGCTACCAAACATACCTACAACAACAGTACCTATACAATTATATTCGGGAACATGAATATTACTTTAAACTACGTTTTAGTCTTTGATCAAATATGATGATTGATGATTCGAGGTGCGTCTGAACACCCCGGGACCTATATGATATAATGATGGTTTCACACAAAATACAATATGGTGGATTTAATGACTGAAATTCATTAGACGATTTTTTTTTTGTGGTAAATATTTCTTGTTTGGTACAAAATAAAGGGCTCTAATGAGTACATTTTAAATATGTAATTTATATGGGCTATATTATAATTATTCATTTTTTTTAAATCGTATAATATTTTAAATTTTATTCTCTGTTTATTCTTGTATATTTACACGTACGAATTTAACAATACGCGTAGATGTGGTCATCGACACAATGTCTTATAATCAGCGCGGTAATCAACTCCTAAGCATTTATCACAGCTCGATCGACATCCAATCAGCAGGGCATTGGAACAGTCCATCAATGAGCAGTGGTCAGCCTTTCATTCGCGATTGTCTTAGCAGAAAGGTCGGCGGTCAAGGTGCTAGGCGGCGCGCGCGCACATTGTCTTGTAATCTGATGGCTAGGAGGCCACTTCCCTGTGCTGTGACGTGGGGCTACAGCTCGCTTAACATAATTAAGAAGTCAATAGTTAAAATAGTCTAACAAGAAACGTAATTAATTTTATTTATTACATTATCACAGTTTAATTAATCTAATTCTGTAACAGATGAGTCTAATTAATTAACAGATTAATTATTCACCAATAACTTAGTCATATAACCCACCCCTAACTGGTTCCGGCGCAAAGGTGCCCAAAACACTCGCCGAATTAGCACGTTGGATGGCAATGACTAACCTTTGTTATTTTTCACCGGCAGCTCAACTTATTGTTGGCGCTTAAAGTTACTTAATAATAAAATTACTAACAGCCGAACTAAATTCCGATTAACAATTAAGGTTAGCCATAAATATAAATAATTAAAGTTATACAACTTAATAATGTTTGAGCAATTTGACACTCACTTTTACGCTCACAAAAGTGGATATTGAAAGAAAGTACTTTTGCAAAATAACCAAGGTCCTTGACATATCTGGAACGGCTAAGACTGAGGCAATACCGTGCATGTGCACCTAACAATCGCACATTTATACAAGCAGTTACACAATCCTTAAGCACGTTGAATAGAGTTTGGATTAACAGTTCAGAGTGTAAAGAAAATGTGGTAAGTTTTCACTTGCGATGCTGTCCGCGCTAAGTTATTCGTTTCGGTTGCGTTCGCCTATCGTAAGAATGTACAGGTGGAATATGTAATGTGCCAAAGGGACTCCCGTACTTGACATGGTGTTTGTTTTGCCTCACTTACAGCCGCTGCACTTGCTGCTCGCAATGGCGGAAAACTCCCCAAAATAAGTGGCAGTGTCAAAGGCTTTAAGCGTTTTTCGGGCAATGGCGGGCGTCGAAATGGAGCTTCAATACAACTTATAAGTCTTCTAAGTTTATATAATTACTAGCTTCGCTCGTGTAGTTTATAAATCCAGTTTACTTCCTTCTTTACCTTTCAGTTTCAGTCCCGCATCCGTCTTGTAATCCACTCTACTCCTGTACCGCCCTTTCCGCTCCAGTTCTGGATTCATCCTGTTATCCACTTTACTTCCATTTCGCTTTCTCGGTCCAACCATTTGCATTATCAACCATGCAATAGCATAGTAAACAGCTGAATTTAAAAAAAAACTTTTAACATCTTACTGAAATATATTAGGTACCTGCTGCAGTCTTACGTTCAAAACCCTAGTGATCAGAATTCGTGGTTTTCATTCGACTTTTTACAGTGTTATTAGAGATTTCAGAGCAAATTAATGCTTGGACAGTTTTAATTATTTTTTTATCGCGAGTAAGTCCGTGTTTGACCACCAACTCGCTTGTTATATTTTTTTTATGCCATAGGTGGCAAACAAGCTGCTGAAAGGGCTGCCTGAGGCCTTATGGACAACAGCTAATTGCGGCACCTAATCCGCTCAGTTGGAAAATCACGCGACCGCAAACCGTATCTGGGCGCGATAAGGTTCACGTTCGCGTGATTTTCCAACTGAGCGGAGCCCCTGGTGGTAAGCAGTCACCGTCTTCTATAGATAGGTATGTACTTGTAACACCAGAGGCATCACAGCTACGTTGCCGACCCTTTAAGAATCTATTATACGTAAACCCTTAGCGTAAACCGCTGTTTGTGTGTGAACAATCATTTTGCGTTGCTTACAACAAAAACAATTTATTGTTCATCACAAATGATTTTGCAATAAATTCTAGGAAATGTGAATATCACGATCGCATTATTGCGGATGCGATGTAATTATTAATTAGTAATTAAACATCATTATAGCTCGCTACAGGATACTTAAATAAACCGCCAGCCTAAAGTTCAAGGTTGTTGATTACATCTAGATTGTTTAACGTTAGGTATAACGGGCTGTGCAGAAATGGTATGCTATAGGACGTAAGGATCTCATAGTTATATAGTAGGTATACCTCCTCACCATTATGAACGAGTTTTACTAATAGGTAAGTGCACCAACTCTGAAATCAGTCAAATTAAATCAAATCAGTCAGCAGCAATTTTTTTAAGGTGGCAAACAATCCAACGAGCTGTCTGATGGTAAGCGATCACCGTCACCTATAGGTAGGACATGTAATACCAGGGCCATCACAGGTACGTTGCTGACCCTTAAAGGCTCTATTAACAGCCCTTTTGAAGAACCGCATGTTATAGTTAGTTAGAAATGCCGCAGGTCGTCATTCCTCAAATTGCAGTTTAATGTAAGCTAATATTTTTCGCTATATAAGAGTTGGTTCCGTAGGAAAAAGCTTCATAATAGGCTACGTAGTTGACTAGTGTCGCATTTATTAGAAATAACAGGCTTATCAAAGGATATAATTAAATACATTAGGTACACATACCTACTGAAAGATAATTTAAATTAGCTGACTGAGATATAAGTGTTTAAAGTTTTTGGTGGGGATTGAGAGGGGATGCTCTTTACCCTTTCCCGCAAAGCGTGCATGAGTTAGTATAGCATTTGTACGGCGCGCGTGTGGCTTGACGTCATATCTTGCTATAGTGCGCCCTCTATCTAGCATGAAATTTATATCTAGTAAATTTTAATCGTTTTTGTTCATTGGCTCTATTTATGACGTATAAAAATAATTAGGGACATTTGGGACATTTTTTTTTTGCAGACACGGTCATCTGACCCCAAGCTAAGCAAAGCTTGTGATATGGCTGCCAGAGACTGATATACTTACATATATATTTTTAATACATACTTAAATAGATATTGGGCCCGATTTTGAAGGCACAAGTTAAATTTAGTTTAGCTTTAAAACTTGTTATATTTAAAAAAGCTAATCGGTATTCCAGAGGCACCACTTAAATTATTATAAAAACGTCAAAATCAAATTTTTAAATCGAATGAACGTAATGTGCCGTAAACTACTCAATTCACGTTTAAATGCAGTTTTGCTATTCTGAAGGCACATTTTAAATGATTTTAAATCGTTTTAGTTGCCAAAACAGCTGACATTTTAGCTTATAGGTTAGTTTTTTAACAAGGACCATTTGAGGTCCTCTTTAAAATAACTTGAATTTCAAAGTGAGTTTAAACTCATTATTTGTGTTTTTTGCTCAAAAAAACAAACGTGTCCTAATGATCAACATACAGATAAACATATCAAAGACTTAAAATCGTATTGGTTCGACGGGAAATGTGATCAAATGTGGATCAAACATGATCTACTTTTTGCGACTAACAAGTGGCACCAGTAATAGAAAAGTAGATTATACTTATCTGCTTTATGGTTGAAAACAATACAAGACAATACATATTACATGATCTAGATGCGTGATGGACCCTGGAGGAATTATTATTATGCATCTCGAAGATGCGTTTATTCATTCCAGTGCTGTAAGAAAACTGCATAACATAGAGTTGGAGCTAAGGAGAACACACCAAGGTCAGCACCTACCAAATACGTAAGATTCGCGGCGCCCGGCGGTTTTCTATTTTCCTATAATAAAAAATGTCTTTTGTCGGTTCGCATAGAGCACATCACTTACTGTTAAATTTAATCAAGATTGGTTCAATGGTCTAGTTATGTTGTGATAAATTGTTGAATAGGTACGTAGACAGAGTAAAGGGTGTTTCTATTGAAGCAGGGATGAGAGGAGCTGAGATGAGTAGACTTCAGTAGTGGAGACGAACAGATACGTGTAGTCGTGTAGCAGAGACGAGCGGAGCGGGAGCATGATCCAATAGCATAACTTTATACTTCGCTCCTTTCAGCTGCGCTAATCTGCTTGCCATACAATTAATTCCCTGTCTCCGTTATGATCCATTGTAGCAGAGCGGAGACTAGATAGCATGTCTCCTGCCCACTGTCCTGGTCTCCGTCTGTGCAAATGTCTTAAGTAGCTAACAGACGAGACGGACTTGGCTGACAGACCGCCGTCCAACCAATGGGAAAAAGAAAATTTACTTTTTCCCCTTTCCGTTGGTTGTCATCAAAATACACATGTCTGTTAGTACTTATATATCCAAACTAATAATGCACACTACTACCTTACCAAAGGGCATTATAGTAGGATCAAAAAAAGTAACTGAAAGAGAACCCATACTTATTTCATTCATAATAATTCAATGGTGATGAGTAAAGATCTCGCTCTATAACATTACAGAACGGTTACCAATTCTTCGACCAAAATACAATGAATGGACGGGCTATAACCATTGAACTTGCTCAGTAAAAACGAGTCAAAACCGTCAGACATACATATACTTCAACACTTAATTATAACCATGTAAGTACAGTACTTTTGTTACAAAAAATAGATAGCGGTTTTTTGTTGTGTATTTACACTTCGGGAAAGCACACGAAGGCATAATTTTGTCAGATGTTTCGTTATACACTTCCTACGGCTAGAGAGTGACTGAAACGAGGTGAGCGCTGGCGCTCATTTTGTAATCTTCAAAAATGCGCTTCTTCTGGGCCTGTCCATCAATTTTATTTTGGTCGAAGTACCAATTGGCACATGCGAAAAGAAAGAAATAATGCTCATATGACTGTTCCATTCCTTGTGACCGGCCTACACTACACTGTTACAAGTCACACTCACAACTTAATGCGGTGTGGACAGAGTACTTAATAAAAAACCATAAAATTGTTTTTACTTCCAGGTGCTGCTTAAAGCTACAGATACATCACCCCCATGAAATAGTACTGCAAGGAATATCCTAATACTACTCTACCGAGTAGTACAGCTATGTCCGCTGTCCATCAATCTGCTGTGACTTCAGAGTTATAATGATTTGGGTAGATTCTAGCAAGGTTCAGAATGCAAAATACATAGACTACAATATTTATATAATTGAAAGATGCCATTGATAATATAAGTGGATTTAATAATATTTAATAGGAAAACTGTAAAAATGTTTAAAAACTTAATCTCTTTGAAATAAATACTACATAAATAATATATTTTTTTTATTTCATTTACATTTAAATACATATGTCAAATAAATCCAAAAATATTTGTTATTCACTAATATCTATTCAAATAACCCACCCCTAACCGTTCCCGGCACAAAGGTACCCAAAACACTCGCTGCATTACCACATTGGATAGCAATGGCCAACCTTTGCACCAGGAACGAGCCAGAGCGGGAGTCACCACACTTTATCTTGAGCCTGTGCCCTATCTCCGAAATGAGCTTCTTGCTCAACGGGCTCGAAATTGTAACGCGGCTCCAACGCCGCGTACTTTTCCCTTTTCTTATCAGCGGCATATTCCGCCCTGCTGATGGTGAGTGGACGGTGCGACTCAGGTGGCTGGCTGCGACAGTGCTGACGCAAGTAGCATCCCATATCAGGCACTTCCCGTTCTTCCAAGTCACGAGAGTCAGCCCGTCCGGCCTCTTCCCGTCAGACCTGCAGAGCCCGGAGGGAACGTTTGCTGACACAAAGGCTCTCCGTACTATGTCATTGAGTGCATGGATCCATTCATCGTGCTGAAACCAAATAATCTAATTTAATACTTGGCAAGATCGAATAGAAAAACAGCAGTCGATAATGGATTATCTTTTCATTTTCAATTGATTCGCTTTGAATTTGTTAGACCTTGCTAACATTTTAAACAAGTGGAAGTGTATTGCGCTGCGAAATTTTGAAAGTGACCCGTTAAAAACTACATTTGCTTTTCACATTCAATAATATTACAAAAGCGAGTTTGTAAATGCGTCTGTTTGGTTTCTACTCACAAAAGAACTATTTCTGCTGTCGGAGTGACTAAAATCACGGACTCTGCCTGTCCAGTATATATTCTAGCTACGGCCGTTGACCAGAACGACATAATGCTTTATCATAGTGAGTAAAACCGCGATACACTGCCTATCCAGCATATATTCTAGCTACGGCCGTTTTACCTGAATTTTAGTGATGTTGTAGTGGTAAAACCATGACGCTGCGTCAGCATACTTCCCGCTGTAGATACAATTGATGGCAGCTCTATGCCTGTGATGAATAGGTCAAGAGCCGTAGCATTTTAATCCAACTTTGTTCTAGAT
The DNA here is from genome assembly GCA_914767915.1 of Agriopis aurantiaria. Taxonomy (NCBI): domain Eukaryota; kingdom Metazoa; phylum Arthropoda; class Insecta; order Lepidoptera; family Geometridae; genus Agriopis; species Agriopis aurantiaria. Next base: position 3,792,199 of record OU611988.1, read on the forward strand.
TGTGTATTTTCGACTGTCCAGCCAGAGTGGTCGTTGTTTTTTCGGTTATCGTTGACTTGATTCTGTTTTTCTGTGAATTCTGTTGATCCACTGACCAATAAGAGGTTTGTTCATCTTTTTATTTGTGGACACGGAGAGAAATTGAAATAACCAAAAAATTAAATGTTTTTACCAAATGGACGTCATCCGGCAAATTTTCATTTCTTTTTGTGACCATGGATACAGAGTCCTTCAGTCAGAATACTATTGAGGTTTACATGATATTAATTAATAACGTGAAACGACTCTCACAGGGAGAGTCGAGCAAAGTAAGTTGCGGTCAAGTCCAAGTTATTCCCTGATAAAATGGTGGAGACTTTACAAGAGGCTTCTGTGGAATTTGGTAAACATCCGAAAATACATGTTTCAGGTCAATAAATCGTTTGACTACACTTGAAAACGGTCGATAAAACTTATTAAACAGTAATTTACTATTATTAAACGATAACACTCGAAATAACACAAGTTTAGAAAAATAATACAATCAGGAGACATGTTTTTTTTCACGTTGGCGCCAAAACTCCATGAGCCGGCTACATATAATGAATTGCCATAGCTATGAAATCTGAAATCGAGCCTTTATTTTTCCCAAGAATGTGTTATAATTCGCAAACAAATGTCTAACTTTCATTACCTGTGTTTGTTTTTCGTGGCAAAAGTGTCCCTTTGAACTTTAATAAATACATTTACTACGGTAACGAAAACTTTCTTGTACTTTAGTGATGTTTTGTAACAATTGAACTGTATGCAAACTATTAACATGTTTCTCTTAAAAATTAACCTGCAGAATAGCTGTAGCACCCGTCGGATCATCATCATCATCATCATCATTTCAGCCGTAGGACGTCCACTGCTGGTCATAGGCCTCCCCCATCGATCTCCAAAAGGGCCGGTTGGAAGCGGCCTGCATCCAGCGTTTCCCTGCGGTCTCGTTTAGGTCGTCTGTCCATCTTGTGGGTGGACGTCCTACGCTGCGCTTACCAGTCCGTGGTCTCCATTCCAGAACCTTTCGGCCCCATCGGCCATCTGTTCTGCGTGATATGTGCCCTGCCCACTGCCACTTCAACTTACTAATCCGGTGGGCTATGTCGGTGACTTTCGTTGGTCTACGGATCTCCTCATTTCGGATTCGATCTCGTAGAGAAACCCCCAGCATAGCCCTCTCCATAGCTCGTTGTGCGACTTTGAGCTTGCTTATGAGGCCCATAGTGAGAGACCACGTTTCAGTGCCGTATGTCATCACTGGTAACACACACTGGTCGAAGACTTTCGTCTTAAGGCACTGAGGTATTTTGAACGAGAAGACGTTGCGTAGTTTACCGAACGCTGCCCAGCCGAGTTGGATTCGCCGATTGATACAACCGTCGGATACAACTAATAATGTAAAAATTAATGAAGTAAAATGTTTACTAAGAATAATATCAATAAGCATTTTAGGTAAAAAGCTTGCAACACTTGCTATTTGCCTAATGAGTGACACCACAGGTAATCATGAAATGGGAACGAAATCGGAAGGAATTACCGGTTTTTTAATGATGTTTTTTCATCTGTTAATTCAAAATAAATGAACAAAAGTAACTCAAATTCCGGTCAATATTTTAGTTTATGGGTGCCTCTAGAATACCAATTGTTAGAAGTTAAACTTATAGTTAGAAATTTTAGTTAGCTTTCTAATTTTAAATGGTGCCTTCAAAATCGACCCCATTAACAACCAGATATAAAACAAACACAAATGTTCATCACATGTTTGTCCTAGGTGGGAATCTAACCCACCCCCCAAGCGCAAAAGGCAGGTTCACTATCAACTGGACCAACGGGTTATGTGATTGGATGAGTTAGTACATGTGCAATGAACCCCTTTTGGTTTAGCCTACATTTTCTGAATAACCCTGTACCTACAGCTGGAGGCTGCCAGGTGCCGCCGTATCAGATCTGAGACTGATTTCTTTGTGGTTGACTAATCTCTTTGCTAGGCTGACATTAGAATTGACCTCCTTATGTAACCTATTTAGGTAATTAAGTAGGTACCTAACTGAAATACGTCGTTAGAAATAAAAGAAGTCAAAACAAAGCCTAATTACCAGATTAAGCCGGTAATAAATCCTACACATGATTATAATTATACATACAGCGTGGGCCTCAGATCAGACAGACAAGGGGATATGGTAAGGTGACGTGGCGGGTGCGAACTCATCTGGCCTAAATCAGGCTTGATGCCTTTAGTCGAACTCATCACTGCAGATGACCTTGCCGTCTTTTTTTTTTCATGTGTACATTAGTTACACAGAAAAGAAAAAAAAATTGTTTTAATTAGAACGGCTGTCCAGGCATTTTGGTAAGAAAATAGTTAGCGATGTTAGTTGTTAGTGTTGTTGCCAGTTGCACCCATATAAACGAAACGTCAGTCATTCGAAATCAGTAAGCAACTGTAGAATAGAATAGAATAACTTTTATTGTTTCAAACTGGTACATGAGTTGTTACAAATACATCATTGAGTATCACAGTTCTACCCTCTTCGGGCGTACATTATTTTCTTAGCTTCGATTTTTATTGTTTCCATTACACCATAAAATTTATGCGGATTTCGACGCGTTGATCTAAATAAGAATGATCAATCAAGGTTCACTCATATGCCTAGTCACACATTTTCCTTCACATTTCCGTTCTATTTACTCTTTTCTGTGATTGGTTAGTTCATTGATATCGCTGCAAGTCTCTCAGTGTGCGTGAAAGATGAGTTAGTGTGCCGTAATTTAAGTGCGTTTCAATTTAGGGTTTAGCGGAACGAAATAGTGAAAAAAAAATGAAACGGAGACATTCGAACATGAACAATATTGTACTAAGGCATATCTCCCTTGTTTGTCTGATCTGAGGTATGGGCGAAGTAAGAATATTCCCCGATGTAGCGTTTGCACCATTGACTTGCACCATTAATGGTGCAAACGCAACTACTTTGTATCGTTTGCACCATTATCGATTCGTAAAATTGTATATACATAATTCCAAACAAAATTCAATTTTAAAAATCAAAATTTGTATAGATTTCGATACATATTTTTCGTATCGAATATTCGTAAGTACTAATAAATAAATAATAGACTTGCGTTTGACCACCATCACGCCTGATGTTAAGCGATGATGTGGTCTACGATGGAGCACGCTTGCCTAGAAGAAACCGATTCACTCGTGATTTGAAGACACCCAGATTGTAACCATCGGGAACACCCATTCAGTACTTCGTCCACTGTTACATTTAATACTTTTTTTTTTATGATGAAATGGGCAAGCGTTTGACCACAACTCACGTGATGGTAAGCGACGATGCAGTCTAAGATGGAGCACGCTTGCCCATGAGGTGCATATTCACTCTTGTCTTGAAGAGACCCAGGTTGTACTTCTATATTAATCAGCATTAACCGATGCGATAATTTTTTTCAGTCTCTTTCTCCATACTGCTGGGCAAAAACTTACTCCATTTCTTTCCATTGTTACAGAAATATAAATTAATAGAAATTTTATCTGATGGTTAGTCCTTTTTAATGATTGCATGTGAAACGCAAGCAGTGTTTATTTAAGAAATGAGTTTTTATTAGCATAAATCCATGCGAAAGTAAACTGCAAGTATATAGAGTGGCATTTAACTTCATAATATTATCTAACAGAGTTGTGACGAAACCATATCCTGACATTACATGAATATATTCACAGTAGTCTCACTAATCCGGCATTTCAGTACATCGGCACGTCCAGTAGTCCGGCACACTACATATTATCTACGGCTCTCGTTATCTCCGCCCGCGGCTTCCACTTTCCTCAGCCTGTCGAGCCTGCAGCCACTCCTGCCTGCAATCTTTCCTCCACAGATTACTGAAGTAACTTTGTTCACCATCATCATCATTTCAGCCATAGGACGTCCACTGCTGAACATAAGCCGCCCATCGATGTCCGAATGGCCAGTTGGAAGCGGTCTGAATCCAGCGTTTTCCTGCGGTCCCTTTTAGGTCGTCTGCCTATCATATATCATATAAAGTAATTTGTAATATGTAAATAGTACACACTACCTACATAATGCAATGCTTCATTTTATTTACCTTGTATTTCCCAAATGAATCCAGTAATCCGAATATTCCAATAATCTATGGCACCTCACAGTATTTAATAATAGTACCGGATTAGTAAAGGGTCTGCTATATACACAACACTACTTAATCCACACTGTTTGAGCAGTGCCATGACTGTTATTGTGCTGTGCTCACTGTTTGGATCATGGGATCGAACAAAATTATTACCATTCCCTGACGCTGCGCTGGTGGAAAACTCTACGCTGAACACAAAAACCCGTTTATATCTGTAAAGTTTCATGTATTCGCCATTTTATCGTAGTATTTTTCATCGTTACTGAATAAAAAAGCACTCTTATTAGAAGCAATTAAAGCGTCACTAATGCTGCCATCGAGGGTTCCTTTCAGATAGCATCTGCATGTAGATGTTGCGTTCTATGACGCGCTCGTTTTGTTCCTTCACGTACTTGTTGTAGAGAGACCTGAGCATTATTAAAACCAGGAATAGAATCAGCGTTCCGGCAGCTATCTGCAAAATAAGAATAAAAACAATCGCATTAGGCACCGTTCTCATAACAAACGCAAGAGCTACATGACCTCCACCCTCCCCTTTTTACTACAGGACAATTAGAAGGACTACTCACTACGTACTCACACGTTTCTCGTGGCAATTCCAAATATTCGTACACAACGATTTGAGTCTTTTTTGTTTCCTGAGAACTACAATCTAGGCATATTCAAGGCTAGAGTGAATAGATTTCTTCTAGAACAATGTGATCCTTCCTGGGCTACACCGTCGCTTACCCATCAGGCGAGTTGGTGGCCAAACCTAGATCTATACAAAAATAGATTTTGTGTATAAAAAAAACTGTTCGGAGTTTTACGTTCAGTGTTCATTATCTATGCAATACACATCTTTTTGTTTCGGAGTGCAGTACTGAAAACCTGGTCAAGCTTTAGATACCTACTCCGAGAATACTTAACTGTTCTCCATAGCTCGCTTGCAGACATGAACTTACTAGCATACAGAAAACGTCCTTACTTACTAGATACAACAATTACCGTGCAAAGCTGCCTGTAACAAGAGTCCATGCCTGTGATGCCGGTTTTTGGATGAGTCTTCATGTAGATAGTACGCTTTAATCTATGTATCTTCGTTTCTCTCCAGGGGTAATACATTTAGTTGTTAGTGTAAACGTCTCCTTTCATTTATTATACGATAGCTTTGAAAGTTTTTTACATTGATGCACTGAAAACAAATTAGGTAGTCAAATAGTGTATTCAAAAGATACTATGGAAGTCTCCTGGCGAGTATAGAGACTAGAAGAGGCTAGATGTTTGGTCACCTTGTACGGCATTAAAATGTAATGAAAACCATCATAGATGGAAAGGAAGAAGGAAAGAGACCGGGAAGTCCAAGAAGAGTATTCTTAGACCAAATAAAAGAGAAGGCAGATGTCATGTCTTACAGGGAGGTGAAAAAGCTGTCAGAAAACAGTCAAGCCTGGAAGTAACTACACCGACAAGAGCTACGCTCTTAAATGTTGAATGAATGAACAACAACAAAGATCGTTTTAAGAAAAGGTCAAATGACCTTTGAGCTTAGAATGCCTTGTATAAATTACAGTTTTATCGCTATAGCATAAAAAGTTACAATCACAAAATTTCGAATGTCATGATTTTCTGAACTGCGCTATTTCAGCGCTAATTCAAGCCCGCGTTAAGATTTAGAAATTAAACCCCCGTTAAAAGAGCTGATAATAAACGGCAAACGGCTAAACACTTTTAACCCAGTCAAAATTCAAACAAAAATAACTAAATCATAATCGGTTTAGCCATTTGAGTGTTACGATGCCACAGACACACAGATATGCACGTTAAACTTATAGCGCCCCTAAATTTTGCAACGGGGGCTAAAAACACTTATAACTCAAACCATGCAAGATTCCTTTGATGAAGATGGCCCTTTTGGAGATCGATGAGGGAGGCCTATGTCAAGCAGTGGACGTGTATGGCTGAAATGATGATGATGATGATGATGCAAGATTCCCACCCAGCTCGACCCGGATATTTCCAAAAACTGCGACCAGAACCACCGGAGGATAGGCAGAAGCGTCCTATTCGTTCACGGTGAACGTACTGCGATCCCCAAGCCGCCTGCCAAGCGTGGGGATTCTGGCAACAACCCTCTCTAAGAGGGAGGCCTTTGTTCAGCAGTGGACATTTACCGGCTGAAGATGTGTGATGTGATGCAAAATTCCAACTTACTTGTGCCGTTTTTTAATCCGATCTTAAATACATCAAGTATAAGGATTTTGTGATGACGAGGAGAACGATCAGCCCCCCAATCCACGCGACGATATTGCAAAATTCTACCTTGAATGACCATTCGTCGTCACTCCTGCCCAGGTGGAGGCATTTCTTGCCCACCTCCTTTAATTTTTTGTAGGCTGCGCGCGGCAATTTTTTGCTCTTCGCATAACATTGCATTGTTTTTACTCTGAATGATTCACTTTTATGCGGTGATGTAATGGGTGCAACCAGTTCACGTGCAGGAGAATCTGAATTCATTACGGGACATTTAATTATGTTAGATTCATTAGGTACTGGATTCATTAGGTAGTTGGTCTTGCGGTTTTTACCATCACGGATGCTATTTTTGGTTTTAATTTATTTATCATGATTGCAATTTTGGTGGCGTGCTAGCATTTTGGAATTGGTTACTTGTGACTTTATGACAACTTGGTTGACGTTTGGCATTAATCTGTGACATTAACGTGACATTCATGTTAGAGCAAGAATTGAGTATTTATATTATGTTAACTTTAAAGTTTTTATATAAAATTACACGTAAAGTGCTTTTCATAAAGAAGTTCCCCAGAGGCGGCGCTGTCATCGCGCACCTATCAATCACTAACTTTAGGCATCGTACAAGACTCTTTAAAGATTGCAAATGAATAAAAATTATGGAAATTTAGATCCGCTGTTTGCCGTGGAACGATTCCTCGCGCACTCCATTTTCCGAGTGTACTAACACAACTTTATGTACTTGAAAATTATCTATTGTTTTATGATGATTTTGCGTTTGTCTCTATTTCACCTGATGGAAAAGTTGAAGATGGAACACGCATGCCTTGACGAAATCTATTTTCTCTTTTTAGGATTCCGTACCTCAAAAGGAAAAAAACGTAACCCTTATAAGATCACTTTATTGTTCGTATGTCTGTCTGTCGGTTCTTAAGTCAAGACAGTTTTTCTCAGGAACACGTATGTATCAATTTGAAATTCCAAATAGGTACCAAAGTCCACGGTCTCTTGGATATATAGGTATAGCGGAATGAAAATATTGTTTCTAGGGTTTGTGTCGTATACCTATGTGCCATCATCATTGTTTCCGTCAGCTCACTGAATAAGAAGACGGAAAGAGGCATGTACATGAGCCTCTCCCAACTTGCCAAGAATTAACGGCCTCTGATACCAAATTTGACGGTTTTAAACAATTTTATTCATTTAAATTACAATATTAGAGCTGGAAAAAAATACATGTCACAGATACATCTGTGTTTGAGTTTATGCTTTGGTTCAAAACACGATAGAATAAACTTAAATATGAAACAAAGTCGATTAAGTTTATTTTTTTCTTTTTATGCTCTAATGAAAGCTCGTAACAACCTGGAAATTGCATGTACTGAAAGGCAATCCTATTCAACATTTTTTGCATTGGATAGATTTTAGATAGTGAATAGTTTCGTTATTTTGTGAAATTAAAAGCGTAAAAAGGTCGCAAGAATTTGCGCGCGCCGCGCTCAGTACCGCGCCAGGCGTCATCGAGGTCGGACCTATGTTTGTTTTTGTCGTTGCACTCCCCCCGCGGGCCTCCTGACTCTTGCGTGGCAAAATACAACGTCGCTCTAACTTGCCGCGGCTGAGGGAGCGTTTTGTTGCCTACGCGACTCGGATAACAGGCCGTTAAATAGCTCGATAGCTCTATATTTCGAGCCAATGTCAACTGCCTTTGGACGGTCTCTCCAACAGCAACTCCAGTCGGAACTTCCGATTGATATTCCGATTCCGACAGCAGTTTTTTTTTTTTAAAACAGAGGCTATAATCGGTTATTTTTGTTGTTAACGTTTAGGTAGGTGTATTTTTTACTGAAATTAACGAGACTGAATTTTTATTGTTTAAATTTATCAAACACATCTCTCTTCCGCCTCTGCCTCTGACTTCGACTCCGTAACATTCCTAAACTATAAACTGTAGGCTACCGTATACTCTAGAGCCAAAAATATATACCTTTTTACCTACTTATAAATAACGAGTTAGTTCGCTTATAAATGCCCGAACGAAAGGTAAACTAAAACCATAGTAATTATTCGGGTAATTTAAAAAAAAAATCAAGCTAAATTTCATATTGTTTTAAATACATACATAAGATTTAAATTGGTTAGTCGATATTTTTAATATGTACTTTCCTATCTTATAGACCAACTCGGGGCACTTTTTCGTTAATTTTGGTGGCTCTACACCCAATATATGTGTTTTTCGAGTGGTAGATGGCGGTAAGTACAAGTTGGTAGCTACCTATTATCCTCAGGTAGGTAGGTACACAAATTTCGAAAGCTCCATCAACCACATCCTAATCACGGTGAATACCCCGTAAATAATCATACAACGATAGATAGTAAATAGCCGTGCTAGTTTTAACAGTTGTTTTAATTGATCACAAGCACATGTTTACCTTACATGTATATCACCCTCTCGCGGGGGTAGGCTAAAAATCCAGCAGTGGACTGTTAAAAGGCTGATTAAGATGATGATGACATGTATACAGCACAGTTCCCAGTAACTACCTAATTCTATTCTCAACCTACCACGATCACAGAGGTCAAGGCGTGCCAATCCTTTGTCTGATGTCCATTTGTCTTGTTCGCACTGACAGAAGGCGCCCTCTAATGGAACTACTTGAGATCGAAAAGGTCAAATTAACTTTTCACTGTAAGGGCAAAGGGGGTATATGCATTGCGACGTCGCAAGCAACGCTGTAAATAAAATCGCAATTCAGGAACATACGAGTCGATGTGAGTCACCTCTAACGTCACAAACAGATAAACATTTTCAATTATTAAATATTTCCGCCCCTATCACGTGAACGAGTCAGTCAATTTTCCCGATCGTGCGTGCCTTTTTTGAACTGTTGCGAGCTGTTGTGAGACTGTTTTTGTTACGGACGTTACACTGAAACAAATGGCAGGCTCCTCACCGCTCAAACGCGTTTAGGTACCTATGTGTGATGGCCCTAAGTGCAGGCGCCCAATCTGATGGTAAGTGGTTACCGCTGCCTATGGACATCCGCAGTAGCCGCAGTAGCTGTAGCAATCAATCTATCGACAGCAAATTTAGCCAGTTTCGATCTTTTGGGTCGGTAAGCTATTACTTGTCAATCAAGTCCCAGACTGCAAGCATACCTAGGCTATTTCTAATAGCTCTATTTACGGCCACTAACCCGCTACACGTCAGTCTTGCGTTCCATTCTATTGCACAACAGTAGGTGATAGTGAGTTATATCAATCTTATATCACAATCGGTCCCTATACAGCTGACGAGAAAGAAAGCTATGTCCTTAACCGGCGGCACGCGCGTGCGCCGCGTTGACTACGATCAGCGAACACTGAGCAGAAAATTCGTACAGAAAGAGAGCTAGAAAGAAACTGCTCAGACGAAATACCCTTAATACAAGTTTTGATAGTATTCGAAAACTTTTTTCGTTTTCGTATTGTTCCGTACATTGCTGGGCTAAAAGGTATTCGAAAACTTTTTTCGTATTAGAGTGAAGCAATCTATACCCGCCGATTACTACCGATTTTAGTTCCTCCACGTTTTCGATAGAGGCGCTTTACTAAAATGTATGGAACAATACGTAAACGAAAAAAGTTTTCGAAAACTATCAAATCTGGGACTAAGCGTACTGCTTAGTACGTGAGCTTCAAAAATACGGCTATGGAGAGAAGCCTAAAGAAACAAAACAAAGCTACTTGCTAGACTCGCTAAGCCTGTCATGTACTCCAATATATTTTATCCTAAAGTTATAAGAACGTACTGGAATTTAAAATCACACGTATTATCATTACTGTTGCATAGCAATGCCGCCTGCATGCTGGGTACGCTGCCGACTGGTACCTAAAGGGCTTGAGAATCTGGATCTGTATTAGGAAGAAAGGTAGGTATCTATAAACCTCTCGCTCGGGTTAAACCATCATTACAAGTCCAATTGTTATTTGTACAATAGGTAGAAAGTAAATATATTAGGTACCTAAGTCGTTATTGTGAAGGCTCGTAACACAAATCCAGATGATCATGATGTTACAAAATTGCTGTTAAAAAGTGACAGGCGTTATCCGCGCCGACCATTTTGTGCGAGCTGTCTCTCTGTGTAGATTTGCCACTCATTGATAAGGTCGCTGGTAATGCCAGCGGGATTTGGACAATGTAGGTCAGATGTGGTCCGCGATGACTAATGTGTCGACAATTTGATTAGCAAACCTAAAAAGGTGAGTAAACCTAAGTAACTAGAACTAGACTAGAATCGTGTTACATTGTATTGGTGATAATGGCAAAAGCATAACAAGACTCTAAAATGGGATATTGTGCCTTACCTTAATAAATCTACGAATAAGATAGATAGTTAGTTACTTACCTACTTACGTTGAAAAATCGACTTACTTCCTGAAGCCGTTTCCGTATTTTGCTAGAAAACCGTTGTGTTCGTATTTTTATCAGACTTCAAAATTCTCATTTCGTTTTTTGAAGTGTAAATAAATGATAGTGAAGCTTCCCAACAGTGAAAGAATTTTTTAAATCGGTTCAGTAGTTTCGGAGCCTATTCAATGCAAACAAACAAACAAATCTTTCCTCATTGTAATATTAGTATAGATTATGGAGCCTACGTGGAAAAAAGGTGGATCAAACATATCGGTTTCCTAAACTTGTGTATTTTCGAGAGTCAATGTGTAATAATGGTGGATTAGTATTGATTAAGTGCTCGTGAACATTTCCAAAACTCCATAGAAGTAAAGCCTCCACCACTTTACTGGGGCATGAGTTTGACTTGACCGTGAGTTGCTTTGCTTAACTGTGACTATGACTTGATTCACGCTATTTGTTACTATGTAAACTTGACTAATATTACGACTGAAGGACTTTGTATCCATAGTAATGAAAAAGATAACAAAAAAACATTTCTTTTTTTTCGGCTTCCAATGTCAAATTTACTTAGTTGTCAATTTGACAAAAATGAATGTGTTGCTGTTGCTGTCAGTTGCTTTTGCACTTTGCAGTGTTGCTTGATGCTTTGCTTGTTTTCATACATTTCATTGCAAGCAATGTGAAATTGTGATTAAATAAACTGAATTCTGATAAACAATATAACAATAAATGAACAGTTTAGCCAAATAACTATCATCTACTAATAACGTTGTTTAAAAGTTGCATCCATAAAACGCTGGGGTATTCTAATACGAAAACCAAAATCCCAATACAGTGTCAGATTGTTGATACAAATCTCGCTAAATCGATATAATTTCCATTGTTATCGCCGTCTAGGCGCCAAAAGTACGTTTTGATTGCATTAAAATGTCTTATTACAGGGCAACAGTGTATAGTTGTATGTTTATTTCATGTTTATATCGTTTTCAGTAGTCACCATTGAGCGAATCATGTCAATGCCACATAGTAGCTCGAGTACCACGAGTTCTAGCACAAAACGAAAAGAAATATACAAGTAAGTGCATTTCTAATGATTTCACATGATCTAGGATGTTATTATAATCAGCTCATCATCTTAAACTACTGCTGGATATATGCCACTCTGCCCTTCGACCAAAATAAAATGAATGGACAGGCCATAACCATTGGAACTTGCTCAGTAAAAACGAGTCAAACCGTCGGACATAATACTTTGTCAACACCTAATTATAACCATTTACAGTAGATTTGTTACAAAAAATTGATAGCGGTTTTTTATTGTCTTAGGTATTACACTTCGGGAATGCACACGAAGACAATATTTTGTCAGGTGATTCGTTATCATGTAACAAAAGTCATGTGTCGCACTTTCTACGACTAGAGACCGACTGAAACGAAGTGGTGCTCATTTTGTAATCTTCAAAAATGCGCTTCTTATGGGCCCGTCCATTCATTTTATTTTGGTCGAAGACTCTGCCCAACTATCACTATATAACTATCAGCTACCTATTACTATTGTTACTCCAGCAGGCCTAGCATGGGCTGTGGACAAACGTCCACCGTTTTTATCCCGCGAGAAAGAGACAGATGTATCCATATTCTAGCTTTGTCGCGTCTATGCGCAGATAACAACGGTGGAAAGACAATTTGACCACGGCCTATTCATAGTTCTATAATCGACTTTTCTCTCGCTAGAGCTACCATCTGTCTGGGCGTCCCTGGAATTGTTGTAGCTTGACAAGTGTCCGGGATTCTCAACGATTGTTTGTGTGTACAAACGATTAGGCTGGCTCGGGTGAATTCGGGTCTTTACGTACATGAGCAAGGTTAACCGGAAAGTAAATTTAGGCTGGATGCAGAATATTTACCGGATATCCATTTCATCTGTATTTTATACCTATAATATATAATAATCTAATATATATAATGAAAACTGAACTTGAGGGTGTGGTTATATTGTTATAAGCAATTGGTTGTTATAACTGGATTTTATCCTGTTTTAAAACATTTCAGGTACCAAGCACCATGGCCTCTCTACTCAATGAACTGGTCTGTGAGACCAGACAAGAGGTTCCGTCTGGCGTTGGGTAGCTTTGTAGAAGAGTACAATAATAAGGTATAAAACTCATGAGAATAACTCATTTGTGAAATATAAAAAACTGTCTGATAAATAATTCCCAGAAGGCAGACTTAAATCCAGTTACTGTCTCTCATTTCCTTCTGTCTCTGTAACTCGTGCAGAATTTTTCTCCTCTTCAACACTCACTTATATACTAGACTAGTGGATTTTGTTGTTCACTAAAACATGCACTGTTCACAGTTGTTCTATAAAATCCTGTAAAGTTTCATCATCCTATTAACTAAAAAATCACAACCTTGAATCACCCACTTCTTTCATACATTGTTTTTTACACAATAATTATCGGGATATAGTGGGGTGGTTATCGAACAACCTTTCAACTCATTCTGTAGATTAAAATATGTAGTCTTTTACAGGTCCTTATGAGTACAAACAAAACTGATAAGTTTTACTGCTTGAAAACATTTCTAAATATCTATAGGACAGAAACCAGAAACATATTTTGAAATTATTTTTCCCTCTTATACTTCATAAACAGATTACTTGACAGATTTTAGCGACTGTAGGATTAAAGTTGCATGGCTAGCCCATTTGCAAATATCTACCTGCAAAGCCTTGTGTGGCTTTCTGATTTACACAGATTTCAGCTGTGCGTGCCACAGTATGACCAGACAGTAGTAGGAAAGCCACCATAAAGACAACAGAGGTAGGATTAGATATTCGCATACGGGTGAGCATGTGCAACACAACATCGGAATGCCAATTTTTAGGGAGACAAACCAAAAATAATGGCTAAATGTTAACCAAAAAAATAGGCTTATGTCCTAATATTTCATTTATTACAAATAACAGGCTTAGCGAATGATATAGTTAAATACAACTATAACAATTACAACTACACAATTACTGAAAAAATAATTTAAATTGGCTGTATTTTTTTATTTTTTTAGATTTAAGCGTTAAAAGTTTTTGGTGGGGATAGAGAGTGGATGCTCTGTCCCTCTCCCGCAAAGCGTGTGTTAGTATAGAATTTGTACGGCAAGCGCACAGCCTGACGTCATAATGTGCCAGACAGATATGTCTAACACGAAATTTAAATAGTCACAACTTATTTATTTTTTTACAAATTTTTATTTTGTTTTCGTTGATAGGCTCTATTTATGAAGAGCTACTTTATGGGGTAATAGAAAAAAAATTAGGACACAAGCCTATAGTACAAAATGGAGACGTATCAGTCGCCTTGTCGAGTTTTTGCAATTCCCTTCATAACATTTCGCCTCTCAGCCTCAATGGAGTGTCACCCTTAGTCGTCATTCTCTTCACAGGTCCAAATAATATCGTTAGACGAGGAAACAAGCGAGTTCAGTGCAAAAAGCACGTTTGACCACCCGTATCCCACCACCAAGATAATGTGGATCCCTGATAGCAAGGGCGTATACCCAGATCTACTCGCCACTAGCGGTACGTATAGCAAGATTTAACCATTGCAGGTTCAAATCATCTCGCTAGATGAGGAAACGTCAGAGTTCAGTCCAAAAAGCACATTTGACCATCCATTCCGTGCGACTAAGATAGTGTGGATACCAGATGGCAAAGGGGTGTATCCCGACTTGCTTGCTACCAGTGGTAAGTATGTTACCACTTTCAGTTTATTGAATGAAATTATTTGCGCAAAAGTTTCTGCCTCACACATGCAAACTCAAAATGTACTAAGTGTCCATACATAGTAAACATATAACTCTAAAAGAAAAACTTAGCTATGTATCTATGTAATAGGACTGGTGTTAAATTTATTTAAAAAAACAAGCTTAGCTAAAAAAATTATACACTTAACAGTAGAAATAATTTAAATCGGCTGGTAAAGGTTCTGAGATACAAGGGCCTTACCAAACTTTACCCAAGTTAATCTGTGCTTAAAATTGTAATACATGTAGGTATTACCGCTTTTACACTAGAGCAAATTAAAAAAAACGTCAAACTTGGCATGATTATAGTACACACTCTAAAGTAAAACAACAAATAATAAATACTGGCCAAGTGTGAGTCGGTGACTGCTCACCGCCGGTTCTCGTACCATCACCAACGTCTGGCGCGGTCGGTACTTGGATGGGTGCTCGCCGTGTAGTGTGTTAGTAGTATTATATGTAACTATATCTAGGTACTTACTACTGACACACTACAGCCGGTACGCTGGGCGTGATGTTTTTTGCACAATTTTTATTTACTTTAGTAGTTAACAATTTATGTGATGGCACGGAACCCTCAGTGCGCAAGCCTGACTCGCACTTTGCCGGTTTTATTTAACATCTGTTTGTTATCTAGGCGACTATCTCCGCATCTGGCGCGCCGGCGAGCCGTACACACTGTTTGAGTGTGTGTTAAACAACAACAAGAATTCTGACTTCTGCGCACCACTTACTTCCTTCGACTGGAACGAAGTGGATCCGAATCTTATCGGGACGAGCAGTATTGATACCACTTGCACCATCTGGGGGCTGGAGACGGGCCAGGTGCTGGGGAGAGTCAATGAGGTATCGGGACATGTGAAGACTCAGCTCATTGCTCATGATAAGGTATGGCTGGTTTTTTTTTTTTTATAAAAAGTGCGGCAGACAATCTTGTCGTCCGCCTGATGGTAAGCAGAAATCGTCGCCTGTGGACACATGCAACAATCAAATGTTGAACTATCAAATACCGGCCGGTTAGCTGGGGCCGGTTTGTGGCAAAAATCCAACGTTTTTTAACTGTAAATTTGTGTGTACCTCTAAGTGTGTGTGTGGATTTTTGTTACAAATAAAATATTGTCTATTGTCTAAATTTTGGAATGTAATATTTATTTTTATTTTATTGAGGCTATAGTCTGTTTTACATACAGGTATATCGACATAGTCAACATAGCATTGTAAACCTAAAGTCCACACAATTACATGGATCTAAGCTACTTGTAAATTTAAAATTTAAAAGGCAAAATACTACACTCTGGGATCACTCAAGTCATCGTATGTATGACACATCCTAGTTATAGTACTTCACTGTTCTGCAAGACATTATTGTAAGCACAGAAAAGAAAAAGATTTAGATTAGAACGGCTGTCAAGGCAATTTTGTAAGAAATTTGTTGTATACAGTTGCACCCATATAAACGAAACGTCAGTCATTAGAAATCAGTAAGCAACTGCGATGCGGAGTTCAACACGTTGATCTAAATAAGAATGTTCAATCAAGGTTCACTCGTATGCCTGGTAACAGATTTTCCTTCTTATTTCCGTTCTATTTGCTTCTCTTTTCTGTGATTGTAAGCATAATATGTCATTAGACAATTTAAAAAAATCAGAAACTTGTTACTTTAAGTCTTAGAAGTTTAACAGCCGCATTCAGAGACGTTACTTAAGTTAAGGAATGCTTAACATACAGTTATAATTAAATTGCTTATTAGCCTTACATTAGGCTAGACTGTAATTAAATTAAGGGTCACAATTTTAATAGTAAGCACAAATAAAAAAAAAAAATTGTCCTTGTAGTTCATTGATGAGATGGTATCTGTTGCAGGAAGTATACGACATAGCGTTCAGCCGCGCGGGCGGCGGGCGAGACATGTTTGCGTCGGTAGGCGCCGACGGCTCCGTGCGCATGTTCGACCTGCGCCATCTCGAGCACTCCACCATCATATACGAGGTATAGCCCAGTCAGTAGAGAAATAAAAAGACTTATACTGTTGGCCTTACGGCCTCTACCGCTTGACCGGACTAGTTAGCGAACGCAGAGTGCGTTCGGCATAACTTGGTGGTTTACGATTCTATTATTATTATTATATTATAGCTTTATGTTACCCTTAGGACCCGCAGCACACGCCATTGCTCCGTCTGGCGTGGAACAAGCAGGACCCCAACTACCTGGCCACTGTGGCGATGGACGCGTGTGAAGTGATCATCCTGGACGTCCGGGTCCCGTGCACGCCCGTCGCCAGGCTCAACAACCACCGCGCCTGTGTAAACGGCATCGCCTGGGCTCCGCACAGGTCACTCATTTTTACAAGATTTTTTTTACTTGCCTTATATTTTTTTTTTTTAGCGCTTGGCAGCCAACTCGCCTGATGTTAAGCGATGATGCGGCCTACGATGGAGCACGCTTGCCTAGAAGAAACCTATTCACTCTCATGTTTGAGTCAAATCTTGCAGAACTGAATTTTATAACGGTTATCCCCCAACCGATTGAACTGAAATGTTGCGTACACGTTTTTTTAGCAAAATGACGTCATTCTAAATCTAATATGGTGGATCAATTCTTTTTTATGTAACCCCGTGTTATGGGTATCAAATAGTAGGGTTTGCTGAGAAGAATACGAAAAATGCAATGACGTTAGACTAAACTCAATATGGCGGACAAAATTTTCTTAAATACTATCATGTTATGGGTTTGGTATCATATTGAAAGGATTTGATGAGAACACGAAAAAATGCTTGTTGTATTTTTTTATTTTTTTTGTCATGTAATATTATTACTAAGTGTTACAGCTAAAACTGTATAAAATCGATAGATTTGATAACTAGAACCCAACAAAAATATTATAATAAGAATTTTGTTGCGTAGCATCTGACCTGTCCTAATTCACTAGATTAGATTTTTTGTTCCGTATGCATTTCCTCCGCCATGTTACATTAGAATAGGCCCAACTCATACGCGCCTGTTGTATCCAGTTCGTGCCACATCTGCACAGCGGGCGACGACCACCAGGCCCTGATCTGGGACATCCAGCAGATGCCGCGTGCCATCGAGGACCCTATCCTGGCGTACACCGCGGCCGAGGGCGAGGTCAACCAGATACAGTGGGGAGCCACGCAGCCCGACTGGATCGCTATATGCTACAACAGACATACAGAAATACTGCGCGTCTAGGCGTTTTAACTGATCGAGACAGGCCCTGGGGGTCTAGACAAGAGCCACTTTCTGTTAGCGTTAACGCCTGCGGAAAGATGAAATTGTATGAAAATGACATTGACAATGACATTAGCTTGAGAGATGTTATCTCATGACATTGACAATGACATTAGCTTGAGAGAAATTATCTCAAGCTAATGTCATTTTCATACAATTTCATCTTTCCGCAGGCGTGAACGCTAACAGAAAGTGGGTCTTGTCTAGACCCGCTGGTGGTTGAACTGCTAAGCTAAAAGGGGTTAGTGTACTTATCATTATGAACTCTTTTTGCTATGAGGCCGATTATAATCCGTTTGCTATCGTATAATCGCTGACTTTTGCAGTTAATTATCCAAAAATCCATACAGGGTTACGCGGAAAGGGTGTGTTAAGCCGAAAGACATTCGTTTTATTCGAATTATGTTCAACTTTTTTCTTACGTAATGAAGAAGTTGCAGCTAACATTCTAAAAAAGAAAATAAAAATACGAT
Source organism: Agriopis aurantiaria (assembly GCA_914767915.1). Lineage (NCBI taxonomy): Eukaryota > Metazoa > Arthropoda > Insecta > Lepidoptera > Geometridae > Agriopis > Agriopis aurantiaria. The sequence continues at coordinate 3,810,529 of OU611988.1, forward strand.
GTTTTATTCAGCTTTGCAAATGCAATCTGGTAACAATTCAGCAGTGCAAGTACCGATCTTTATCGATCGTCAAATTCGATAAAATGTCATAGAATCGATCATAGCGAATAGCTGCGTACGCAATATGTCCCCGGCTTGTGTTGGGGGAAGTACAGGTGAAGAAAAAAACCAGCGAGTACCGATCAAATGGCATTTCATCTAATTTTACTATCTAAACTGTCAAATTTGACAATCGGTAAAGAACGGTACTTGCACTGCTGATTCTGATGATCTATACAATGGTGGTGCGGGCGAGTTTAAATATAGCTAATATGGCTATGTAGAGGCAGAAACCCACGCCCATGCTACAGTCTGATTGAGAAAATACAATTTGATTTGACATAATGCAAAACCAGCGACTAGTGACAAGCACTAGCCGCATGGGACTATGACAACCATAGACAAATTATTATACCTATATGGGATTATGCAATTATTATTATTAGAAAGACTGAGTTTTGTCTACAAACATCATTTTTATATCTCAATATTGACGATGTCTGAATCTAGAAATGTATTTAAACTGCAGTGCAAGTACCGTTCTTATCGATCGTCAAATTCTATAAAATAGCGATTACTGATAAAATTGCATTTTATCGAATTAGACGACCGCAATTGTCAAATTTGACGATCGATAAAGAACGGTACTTGCACTGCTGGAATGTGCACGATAATCCAACGATAGAAAAGCCATGTCTCTTTCTTTCAGAAAACACACCACATAATCCAGATAGAGGGACAAGTGTGCTCCCAATTTTGCTATCTGCAATTTTTTTTAATGATTTGTGAGCAGCATAGGCCGTTGCCTCTATATCACACAGTGTCAAAATTTAGTATTTATCTGTTAAGATTATGTTCTTCATTCTTATCCATCTGTCCAGTTTGTTTCTATACGCATTTATTGATTTCGAAGCGACCACCAGGCGACCTCAGGCCTGGCCAGGCCTGTTCCAATTGAAAATGACACTGTTGCTGAGCATGTGGTGTGCAGTGTTGGTCTGTGATGGTGCAGGCCACAGTAGGGTATAGTAGTATGTGGACCGTTTATTTCCATATTTCTATAATATACCATTTGAGGTGCAATCCAATGAGGTATAAAATCCTTGGTGATAATTTGCCGGATGATTGTAGACAAACATGATTGGATACGAGAATGTATAAAAAGAAATTACTTCCAGGTGTAAACTTGTGGAAGATATTGCAGCTTTATTATGTATGTCGGTTTGTGATTCTCCTATTGTGTGCCATCCCGCTCGCGCGCATGGTGTGAGTATGTTAGCGTGAGCGGGACAGCGATAACTGGCACTATCAGAATCATGAACACATCCATATTTCCGCCGCTGGACCCATAATGTCCTTATTCACATTTTTTGATAACAACGGTTTAGCTACAATAAATTACGAATTTTAACAGATTTGCCGAGTTCTGGTAAAGTTGTCAAAAACCGTCATGACGAAATTTGTGATTAAGCATCCAGGGCCCCGATTCTACTAAAGAAATTGTCTTTAAATTGTAATTGTTGCGATTTTAATTGTTAAATAACTGCCTCAAAATTGACAGTTTTAAATATTTTTTTATACTAGAAAAATACAACCACCTAATATTATAACTTAGTATAATTTTTTTACCGCACCTAAAAGAGACCGCAGGCAGTTATTGGCAGGCACTTTTGAGGCAGTTATTTAACAATTACAATTTAAAGACAATTTGTTTAGTAGAATCGGGGGGCAGGGCCCGTACTGCGAACTTTTAATTTGCGAGCCAATAGGCATGTCCTATTTTTTTCATACATGGAGCTCTTCAAAACACGATCGCATAACTAGCTCTCGAAATCTCACTGGCTCCAATATTGTCACGCTAACATTGAAAAGGACAAAATGCTATATTAAATAATTTTGGGTCTTGTGCAATAATCCTGTTCTTAAATTTAAATGTAAAATTATCCGTTGATTCACTAACTTTTATTGAATGGGTACTATGACAATTATAATTTAAAAAAATTATTTGGTGTAATAATGTCAAATAAGGGATCAAAGTATGAATTGAATGAACGAAACCGCTTTGCGATGATTTTAAGGTTGTCACTGGGCGAAGATGGTAGCAACCTAAACCTAAAAAAGCTTACTTAACCAACCTCATTACACGATTTTGGCAAACGATTCAGTTAAGAATTTATTTTGAGTTTACAGTACAGGCCCTGGTTTAAGGAAATGTATGACATCTCTAAATTAATTTGAGAAAAACAAAACTGCATTTATAAATGTAGCAAACATAATTATAGTATAGATAGTTGTAAGTTTTTGTATGACATGTAAATGTGTGTTATCTTAGCCCTGTCTTAAATAACCACAAAACTGATTTAACTGTGGTTTAAGTTTACTGAAATTTTAAAGGCGATTCAATATTTAACAATTTATCTTTTTTTTTTCTTTTTTTGTCAATTCTTCTGTAAGTTTAACATTAACGATCATAATGTTAAACTTTAGTAAACATGGGCCCATGAGTGCTACCTTCCATTTTAATTTGGTATGTTTTGTGGAATCAAACAATTAATATAGGAATTATAAAAATGTATTGGTAAAATAAATGTAAGGACTAGATATTGAGTTAATTTATATACATTTAGGTCTATGGACTTTTTTATTATTGAATAAAAATAAGAATTACAAATTCTTTTCACTGTTACATTTAGCATATAAGTAAAATTTACATAGATGTAAATTTAGCACCATCTGTCAAAATCTCTACTATGTTACATCACTCTCACATACGACAATTACACACAAACAAAGTCTGCATGCAACTGGGTTTACACTGAGTTGGAAACATTGAAAAAGTTCAATTAGACCGTTCCTTGTAATATAAATCCATGACTAATTTACGGATTTTTAATTCAGTAAAATTTGATTATAACTACTTTGCTTAAAACTATGTAAATGTATGTTTGATTTCATAATAATCCAGTATAGTGTGCTCTACCAGTATCCATCTCCATCAGTGTGCATCTCCAGTATAGTGTGTTAATTCTACTGTATTGCCAAGTTACTTCTACTGCTAAGCTATATAAATATTTAGTTCTCATATCTTTAGCTCGATTTCTGGCCTAAGGCAAAATCTTCATACACTTTCAGTAAGTATTCTGGTGTTCTAGGCTTGAAATCTTTGAGTACATGTTCGAAATGCTCCATAGTTACTTCAAGGCAGTCCAAGTCTCTTTCCAAAGCCCTCAATGCTGCTTCATGGCAGAGCGCTTGCAACTCAGCCCCTGAAAACGAGGTTGTCCTCGTCGCTAAGCTGTGCGAGTTAACGTCATCACTGACACTCATCTTTTCAAGCTTTAACTCTATTATCTGTAAGCGAGTTTCGAAATCTGGCAACGGAACATATATCAATCGATCTAAGCGCCCAGGTCGGAGTAATGCACGGTCCATTCTATCAGGCCTGTTGGTAGCTGCCAATATTGTTACAGAGTTTAAAGGTACTACTCCATCTAACTCTGTCAAAAGTTGGGCTAATACCCTCTCGTGTACACCTGCCTCTCCCGAGCCTCTTTCCCCGCCAATTGCATCCATTTCGTCAAAGAAAATAATAGATGGAGCCACTTGACGCGCTTTCGTGAACAAATCTCGGACAGCTCTTTCTGATTCTCCCACCCATTTAGAAAACAATTCTGGACCTTTTATTGAAAGAAAGTTGAGTCCACTTTCAGTTGCTAATGCTTTTGCTATCATTGTTTTGGAGCAGCCAGGAGGTCCGTATAACAACACACCGCCTGGAGGTTTTACCCCTAGTCTTCTAAAGCTTTCACCATGTTTCAATGGCCATTCTACAGCCTGTCTTAATTTTAACTTCAAATCCCGTTGACCACCTATATCTGTCCATCTTACGTCTGGTACTTCAATGAGCAACTCTCTCATGGCGCTAGGCCTCACTATCGTGAGTGCTGCCATTAAGTCCTGACTCTCAATAGCCTCGCTTTCACGTCTGATACATTTCATGGATGCTTGGGTGCATAAGTTTACTAAATCTGCAGCTACGTAACCATGGGCTAAATCTGATATTTTCTCTATATCTTGAGTTGGTACTTTATTTGGCAGATTTTTAAGCAAACTGTACAATATTTCTTTTCTTCTGATTCTGTCAGGCACTGGTACTTCTATTTCTTTGTCCAATCGTCCAAATCTACGTAACATGGGATCTATTGCTTCTGGCTTCCTAGTAGTTGCTAATACAAATACCCTGCAATTTTCCTCATGAAGACTATCTAAAAGAGACACAAATGCTGATGTTACCCTCCTCTCTTGCTCGGTACTGCCCGAGGTTCGTCTCGGGCAAATAGTTTCAATTTCATCCACCATGATAATACTTGGTTCATTTTGGATAGCTTTTGCAAACAATCCTTTCATCGTACCTTCTGTTTCACCAAAATATTTGCTAAATATAGCTGGCCCCTTTATTTCAATATGAAAACAGTTCAGATTTTCAATTAAATGTTTACATATGGCTGTCTTACCGATACCTGAATGTCCATATATTAACAGTCCTCTTGTAGGTTGAAAGTTTGCAGTAAGTCCATCTTTATTAAATGATATTTTAATAAAAGTATTTATCTCCTCTAATATATCATCAACACCACCCAAACATATTGGTTTCTTCTTAGCTTTCATTACGACATCCTTTTCAACATCCCAAATAGTGTTTTCACTTGAAATAAACCATGTGTTACTAACATTTTCATTTTGTATATCAGATTTCACGTTCACAACTTGTATTTCTAACTTTTTGCCAAAATAATAGTAAACTAGAATTGTACCAGCTGATACAAAATAGTTATAAAAATGTTCCTTCAGTATGTCACAAATATCAGAATCTGTTTTGTGATTCAATATTTTGATTGTAATGAAAGATGCTTTTGATATGTGTTCCTGTATTACTGAGACTGTTACACTCTTGCTATCATTGCTCCAGGCAGCTGACAAGTCTGGAAAAGCACAAAAACTGCATGAATAAAACATGTCATGTTTTATTTATGTTTTACTAGCTGAAACCCACTACTTGGTACGCGTAGAGATGGGCTTCGGCCTTGCTACTACAACCCGTTATAGCCTATGTGTTATTCTAATATATAAGCTATATTATTGTAAACTTTCATTAAAATCCATTTGGCAGTTTTTGTGTGAAAGAGGAACAAACATCCATACATACAAACTTTCGCGTTTATAATATTAGTAGGACTAGCGGCACGCCCTGGCTTCGCACGGGTATAGATATATAGCCTATGTCACCTGGGGATAGTGTAGTGTTCCCAACAGTAAAAGAGAATTTTTCAAATCGGTTCAGTAGTTTCGGAGTTTAGCAAACAAACAAACAATCAAATCTTTCCTCTTTATAATATTAGTGTAGATTAAAAACACTTATAACACCATTACAGATACTCTAAAGCGATGCTAAACAACTTAGTGTGTTTGTTCCTCTTTCACGCAACAACAGAGCAACAGATTGACTGTATTTTTTGCATGGGTATAGTTCAAGGGTCGAAGAGTGACAGGCTACTTCTCATCATTATCACCATAACCATTTTTCATTACTGCGCGGGTGAAACCGCGGGACGCAGCTAGTAGTACAATAAATTAGGATACTGACGTGCAGCCGATATAATAACAGCAGCAGGAGCAGAGGCTTTGGATGGCCACATCCTCTTCACCATAACCGGGGCGCCTTCGCGGCACAATTGCAGTGGGGCACCGATTACTGCACCAATCAGCGAGCCAGCCGATGGGTGAACCATGACACAGTCCTTTGGCGCACCCTCGGACGCCGCCCCTGTCCTCTGCAGCCACGTACACAGTTTTCCGTCTTCCACAAATGGGCATTTCACCTGATCCTTGCCGCAATTCAATTCGATATGAACATTTTTGTCATTTGAGGTTATACTACAACCGCATCTTTCACAGTCCACCCACAGAGTCTTCTTAGCTTGTTTCGGCGGCATATTATAAATGAAATTTTAAATAGGCTATTGAAAGAAAAAGCCTGAAAATATGTACCTACAACAACATACGAACGAGTAGAGAATTTTTTATAAAAATTAGAAAATCTGGATTCCGTAGAAGCACAACAGCGTAAAAGAAAATAAACACAGGTGACAGTGACAGTGACAGGCCGGCCAGCGGATAATCTATAGCTATTGAGGCTATACCGTCTCATCTTACGTATATTTTACAAATAGTATGCCTCTTGTAGTACTAGTAGTGGAGTGGAGACTTTCCTAGAGCCACCCACCCACTGCCTCACCGGCTTTACCCACTGAGCAAATATTGGAGCGTTTAACTGTTTAGGACCATAATGATAAACATAACTCGCAAAATGTGTAAATATATTGTGCTCTAAGCAATTTAAAATCAAGACCTACTGTAAAAAGTTTATAGCACTAAACTTATCATAATTATTATCTATAAAAGTAAGTATAGGTAGTAAGTATCTATAGGTATAAGTGTGTATCTATAGTAAGTATCTATAGGACGGGGATGGACAAAAAATGCATTAGCGGCATAATGAAGGTGTAAAACCAATTTTGATTTTTGTCATTTTTTGAGATAAAGCCTCCTCCAGTTTCTAATTCATACCTCCCTCTAAAACATAATACTTACTTACCACTCTCATACATACACTACCTTACCAATTTTAGAGGTTCTAGAAACTTCTTTGTCGCGTGATATTAGCAGTGCCGGTTTTAGCACTACCAGGGCTCAGGGCCGGTTTTTTAAAAATAAATAATAAGCTTGCGTTTGACCACTAGATTTTTACCACCAGACCTTTATCTGGCGCCCTGGGCGGTCGCCCAACCGCGCCCTACCCTAACGCCGGTAGGTACTGGATATTAGCAGTTGAAAAAGTGTAGTAGGCTTCGACAAAAGTAAAGTAAAACTTTTGTCGAAGGTACCTAATTATAAATAGACCATACTTACATTATACAATCCCAGATAACTACTATACTATGCAATAGCATACCTAAGTATACCAAGTAGGTACCCATAATATTGTTCTACGAACAGCCAATTGACCTTTTTGTGATAACCCTAAACATTGAATTTTGACGTCATTACTTAATACAAAAAAAAACATTCAGTCGAATTGATAACCTCCTCTTTTTTGAAGTCGCTTAAAAATAATTCGAAAGCGAGATGGCCAGGCGGTAGAATGTGCGCTTTAGAATTCGACAGCACCCTGTTCGATCCTTGGCCCTGCACCAATGATTTATTCAGTTCAGTACAGTCTCTAGTATAATAATCTTTGGTACAGTTCAGAGAGGGAGAGAGAGAGAGAGAGTAGGTACCTAACATACCTAGTTTAGTAGTTTACTCAAAGATTTCATACTATTAGAGTTTACTACAGTCATGGTCACCGATATCAAAAAAACGTTGGGTCAACACGCAGGGTCATCAGTTCAACAAAAACATCTCAATATTAAAAACTTGTCCAGTGTGCTCTAGTCATTCAATTAGGCTTGACATGAATTAAACATAATTATCATTCGGCTAACGAAAGAATAAGCAGTGTCTTGAGATTATTTTTTAAAAGGCCAGACCAGCCTTTCTTTAGGTATAGAATCACCTCAGTAAGTGCGTTTCGTAATGGATAATAATGGAGAAAAATTCAATAATAATCAATTTATTTCATACCATAATTGCTATAATGGAACATATTTCGATGGTAAGTCTAAATAATAATACATTACTTTAGGCGGGGGTAATTTACGAACCGATGGTGGCAGGTCTGATATTCCGGGACTCGGGACTACTCGGGAGTGGCACAAGCCGTCCGAAGCGCCGTCCAACCAACGGGAGGGAAAGAGAAAACTTTCTCTATCCCTCCCGTTAGTTGGACGGCGGTCCGTCAACCAAATCCATACGTCTGTTAGTAGGTACCTACGTACCTACTACACAGTTGCCACTTCATTGCAACAAACACAGAAATTGGAAAACAAATCTATGAAATAATAAACAAAAAGCACTTCAATCTTACATAACTTATCCTAAGCTTTAATCTTAGAATAATACTTCAATGGTAATTTGTTTCTCCGCTCAAGCAAAGCACGAATGTCTATTTCTTCATATCATCATATTTAGTATAAAATAAAGTCGCTTTCCGCGTCTGTCTGTCTGTATATCCGCTAACTCCTAAACCACGCAACGGATTTTGATACGGTTTCCACCATCAGATAGATAATTTTTCACGGAAGGTTTATATTAGGTATATACAATAAATAAAACTTATACCCGTGCGAAGCCGAACCGGGTCGCAAACATCTATGACGTAGGCTTGTGTCACCCACGTGACCTTTGCGTCTCCAGAATATCATAAAAGAACGCACTAACAACTGAGCTACCATCGCTATAGTAATGAATTACCCAGCTGAGTTTTTATATCTCTACTACACACACACCAATGTTGTATGATACTAAAATCATACCTAGTCCTGAAAAAAATGATCCTAAGTAAGGGTTCCATTTTTCCTTTTGAGGAAACCCTTACGAAGGTACGGAACCCTTATAAAAACACAGAAAAACTATGAGTGTTCTAAGTGATGTTCGGTTAGATTAGACGGACTTTTACATATTTTATTTTGTCTTCAGGAATACCCTTCCCAGCGAACTATGAGCTTACGCCCATAACGATAAGCCCTGATGATTTGGATCCTATAGGTATGGGAAAATAAGTTCATCATACAATCATACCTAAAAAAGTATTTAATTTTATTTATTTACACGAAAATATATTTTTTTAACTTTTTTATGGGGCCTTTACTAAACAAAATTCAAGCTAATTTGCTAATACTAACACTACAAATACAGTTAGACTGTGCCCATAGACCGTTGAAGTTCTAAAGACAATCCAAATGCTCAAGCCCACTACCAGTTGGCAGCGTACCCAGCATGCTGGCGGCATTACCACGCTGAATGGCAATGCTTATGCGGTGAGCCAGAAACACGCCAGCATTTTGGTCGTTGCATTAACCAGGCGCTCTGAAAGATTTTTGAAAATGAGGTGAGCTCCCGGTCCCCAAGGGCCCAACGTCTCGACCCTAAACGCCTCAAATATGTATAATCACTGCCGAAGTTAGCATATTTGCGTTGCTTGTGCTGCTCTGCTGAATTGGCAGCCGCACCAACTCTACCTTGTGTCTCAGGAAGGTGTGACAGCGCCAAAGTATCGACACAAGTTGCGTCCCATACAAGGGGCCGCCCCACAGAAAAGTTTTTTTGCTTCTCTTTTCTATGGGCCACCCCAACCTCCAGGGAACAAGTGTCATACCCTCAGGGCTCCTTCCATCGTCACGCGCAAGGCCGCTCGGTTTGAGCACAGCTGCGACATTGGCGGTGGAAAGTGCCCTGCGTATGATATCGTTCAGGCTAGCGTGATTATTTTATTATTATAAAATGCAATTCATCATCATCATCATCATCAACCATTCTCCACCCACTGCTGGGTATAGGTCTCCTCTTCAGCGCGCCATCTTTTCCGGTCCTGTGCTAGCCTTGTCCACTGCAATTAAATGCAATAAAATGCAATTAGACAATGAAAATAGGTATGTTTGATTGTTCCTCTTTCACACAGCAATAGGTGCTCATACGGTTGGCGCGAGTATCTGCGGGCCCCAGCAATAGTAAAATGATGATGTAGACACATTTTCAAGCATCAACATCCGTGCACTATGAGCTATGAGGTGTATATGTCACAGCTCTGTGTGCGCAACTTCAACTACAATTTTGTTTTAACTATTATCCGCAACATTTGCTAGATGCCTCAATGCACATTTTTTTTGTAAACTGTCATCAATTACCTACCTACTTGATGAAATATTTCAAACTAAAATAAGAGCACTTCCCTGGTTAAAATTTGTCAATGACAATCAGCTTATTCAGGTTACAACTGGTTTTGTAACTAATTCATCATTTGAAGTATTGTTTGATATTCATCTGCTTGAAGCCGAGAATGGAGTACGCCCATCAAGCAACGGCTTTGTGGTGTCTTCCGCACAACCTGGGTGGATGCCATCACCAGTACATGGAGGAGGGTGTTCATCGAACAGCAGCGTCGCGGTGTCTTCCGTACAGCCTGCGTGGATGCCATCACCAGTACATGGAGGAGTGTGTTCATCGAACAGCAGCGTCACGGTGCCTTCCGTACAGCCTGCGTGGATGCCATCACCAGTACATGGAGGAGTGTGCTCATCGAACAGCAGCGTCGCGGTGCCTTCCGTACAGCCCGCGTGGATGCCATCACCAGTACATGGAGGAGTGTGTTCATCGAACAGCAGCGTCGCGGTGCCTTCCGTACAGCCTGCGTGGATGCCATCACCAGAACATGGAGGAGTGTGTTCATCGAACAGCAGCGTCGCGGTGCCTTCCGTACAGCCTGCGTGGATGCCATCACCAGTACATGGAGGAGTGTGTTCATCGAACAGCAGCGTCGCAGTGCCTTCCGTGAAGCCTGCGTGGATGCCATCACCAGTACATGGAGGAGTGTGTTCATCGAATAGCAGCGTCGTGGTGCCTTCCGTACAGCCTGCGTGGATGCCATCACCAGTACATGGAGGAGTGTGTTCATCGAACAGCAGCGTCGCGGTGCCTTCTGTACAGCCTGCGTGGATGCCATCACCAGTACATGGTGGAGCTGGTTCATCGAGCAGCGGCATCGCGGTGTCTTCCGTACAATCTGAGTGGATGCCATCACCAGTACATGGTGGAGCTGGTTCATCGAGCAGCGGCATCGCGGTGTCTTCCGTACAATCTGAGTGGATGCCATCACCAGTACATGGTGGAGCTGGTTCATCGAGCAGCGGCATCGCGGTGTCTTCCGTACAATCTGAGTGGATGACATCACCAGTACATGGTAGAGCTGGTTCATCGAGCAGCGGCATCTCGGTGTCTTCCGTACAGTCTGAGTGGATGCCACCACCGATACATAGTGGAGCGAGTTCATCGAACAACAACGTCGCGGTACCTTCCTCACATTCCGTGGAACGCCCGCCGGTACAGCCTAGCCCCGGGCCGTCTGTGATGATAATCGAGCAGCCAACACCTTTAGTAAGGTAAATAGCATAGCAAGAACTAGCATGCGGGATACAGGAAGGAGAAAGTAGCTGCTTTATGTAGGGGAGTGTCGTTTACGTGTGAAAACGACACCACGTGTGGTGTGTGTAGGTGGGTATCTACACACACCACATGTGAGGATAGACTAATGGACTGGTACCCTGATCTCTCTTGTAAGTGGCACGTTTGTCCTCATAACTGCATGTTAACCCCAAAAAAATACTGCTATGGTCGCCCCTGTTTGACCCAGCCCTGTGCTGGGTCCTTATGGCTACTGTTCTACACGATTCCTGTTTAGGTGATGCAAAAATTTGCACGACTGCAAACACGGTCATCTGACCCCAAACCACCCCAAACCATGTTATGTCTTATGTCTTCTGTGCCCAAACTAAGCAAGCAAAGCTTGTAATATGTTGTTGCTATCAATCAGGTTCAAGGTTCACGTTCGCGTGATTTTCAGCACTGCGCTGTTTCAGCGCTGATTTGAGCCCGCGTTAAGTGGTAACCGTCGGGCCTCTGCAGTGAAAACATAACATTTTGTACATTGTTGCCAGATTTCGGTATAAGCCTGAGAATCGAGGGGGTCCGATTCCTGGTATTTGCAGCACGCCAGACCGTCCGACGTATCCGACCATTAGCATACACAATCACGTCGGGCCCGCACTCGTCGTCGTGTCTTGCGTCACCGCAGACAGACCATACAAGTGAGCAGCTATCTATTTCGACATGACTGTCAACACGTAGCAAAAATAAAATTATAAGTCAGGTGTAACCTACTGATGTCGAGTATTGAATATTAAATTTGTGCGAACAGGGTGCACCCGCACAACTTGTTCCTCGGAAACAACTCGAACAACGATAGTATTGATGGCATAGTCGCGGTCAAGCAGATGATCAAGAGGAATAACAATGTGGTGGAGCTTAAAAAGATTAAAATTCAGTGCGTCAAGTGGCCTGAAGTCCAAGATGGCATGCAGCGACGTAAGCACGTGCGTGTGCCGGAGCTTCACGCACTGGAAATAGACCCCTTCCGCCGTAAGTACTAAGTACCTCTGTGCGATGTAGCGGTCCCTTTCGGTTTTCAGGTCAGGTCAGAATCAGTAATTCGCTTAGCTTGGCTTTTTATGTGACAAGTAAATGTTTTTGTGTATTTTTTTGTATACCTAAATGTTTGCAGAGGGATTCGATTACTGCAGAAATCGTCAAAGCATAGACCTGAACAAGGTGCGACTGGCATTCCAAGTGTTCGTGCGTCAGAACGACAAAGAGTCGTGGAACGCGCTGGGGCCCGTCGTTTCAGAAACGATTTCTAAGGCCCCAGGGGTCCCAGGCCAAGGGCCAAGTAGCTGCTCCTCCATGGTGCCTGACATAAAATGCGCTTCACACGACTCTGGCACAACGACAGGCGGTACAAAGATGATTATCTTGCTCTCTGTAATGGTAACTATTTGGAATTCGTCCCATTGACGTTAGCATTTCTTCAGTATTTTTTTTATAATTATTTAATATACTCTGCCCGTTCCAGATAGATATCAATGACATGAATGTGGTGTTCTACGAGAGAGACGACACAAAAAAAACGGTGTGGACGGCGGTAGCGACCATGGAGCTGGTGTTCACTGATAATATAGCTATAGTATTTAAGACACCGCCCTACTCTGGGCATTCCCTCGACGACCGTATCAGTGTGTATTTCTACTTATACAAGCGATCCCTCAACCAATGCAGCAGGTCGTTGCCTTTCAACTACATCTCCGAGTTCCGAGGTATGACTCCATGCAATACTTACAAGACAACCTTGTGTCGTCTCATAAAGTCTTTTCAATGGCTTGATTGATACTGCGACAAGTCTCTCTGGCTTTTTTATGCCATAGGCTGGAAGTTATTGTGATAAGCTACGGCTAGCATTTGAATTTTTTCGGTGGCAACACGGCTAAGGTAACCATGCTCAATGGTAAGCTATGTAAAACAAACCAACGGGCCGCCTGATGGTATGCGATCACAGTCGCCTGTATGCTTCGACATTTTATTTTGGTCGAAGCCTGCAGGGCAATCGCGCTAAAAAATTACAGATGAATCGTTGACGAATCGCAACAGCTCCACTACTTTTGGTCGATTTCGTATCGCGCTAATGGTTTTAATCAAAGACGAAACGCAACCCGATCACAGTTGGAACGTAGACGCTGTCAAACGAACGTTTCGGATAAAGCTAGAAAATATCAACTTTTTCGCGCCGATACGAAATCGAGCAAAAGTTGTGGAGCGTTTGCGTTTCGTCAACGATTCGTCTGTATTTTTTTAGCGCGATTGCCCTGCTGTATGTATACTTGTGACGTGGAAAGATATGACGCTCATCATGTCTTATAATATTATGTTGGGCGGTGCTAATAACTAATTATTTTATTACTAATTTATTGTAAGTAAGTACCTAAATAGAGATAGGTATACCTACGTACTGCAGTTTTGAGTGTTTTATACTAAGTTCTAAGATCTGACAAACAAGGGAGATATTAGTACAATTATTTTATCAAATGTCTCCGCGTGTTTCTCCCACTTGTTTTAATGTATGGCAAAAAAACACGCATAACACTAATAAACTACCTAACAATAGTCCACTCGCAAAAAAGGGTGGCAAGGTCGTCTGCTGAGTCAGTTGCGTTCGGCACCAGGGGCCTTACGGACAACCGCTATTACAATCACGCGACCGCAAACCGTATCTGGGCGCGATAAGGTTTGCGGTCGCGTGATTTTCCAACTGAGCGGATTAGCTGCCTGTAATAGCAGTTGTCAGTAAGGCCCCAAGCCTGATTTAGACATGATACGTTCGCAACTTCGCACCCGCCGCCGCACCGTAAGTAGTAGACTACTATGGCCGCACGCAACTTACCATAATAATATCTGCCTTGTTTGTCTGATCTGAGGTTTTATCTGACAGTGACCATTGTACTGTTTTGCAGTAAGCGAGCGCTCGTCAAAGGACAAGAACAAAACAATAAAAGTGCGCGTACGTCGAGCGGCACCAAACTTCGAAGAGGTAAACAATTAACGTATCTATGATTCGTCTATGATTAAGGATTTTTTTAAGCATATGTATATTCCTAATATAGATACTACGAATTTTGGGCCATTCCAGGACCACCTTCGTTTCATCACCATCACTCATAAACAATTTTATTTCTAATTCACAAGAATAGCCGGCTTTATTTAACTGTTGACGTTTTGTGTTATTGTTTGCTATAACAATCAATTCAAGTCAATTATTATTATTTTCTATGGTCAAGTTTGGGTCAAGTGTACCTTGTAGTACGCCCATTAGTGTACCTTTACGCATTGTACACATGTAGTACCTTTTCGCATCTATAGAGGTACACCTACACCTTCAACTTAGATATGTGGATACGAAGGTAGACTAGGTAGTCATTCCACTCCGACCAACTGAACGGACCAACTTGTTGTGCAGAATGTGTAGGTAGGTACCCGGACGTTTTATTTGTTGAGTTCCGTACCCAAAGGGCGTAAACGGAACCCTACTAGCATACGCTGTCTGTCTATCTGTCCTATTAAAAAAAATTGGCCAAGTGCGACTCTGTGACAAATTTATTTTCACCATCAAGCAACGTCGGGCGCGGTCGGTACGGGGCGTGATTTTGTCTTTTTGCACTATCTTTTGTATTTTGTGGTGGTACGGAATCCTCAGTGCGAAAGCCAGATTTGCACTTGGCCGGTTTTTAGTTACAAACTATCTATGTTTGGAGGTAAAATTTGGACAGGTGAAGATAAAAAAAAACCGGACAAGTACCGGACTTCTGCTCTGAGGGTTCCGTTGGACAGAAACCTCAGAGCGCGAGTCCAAAAAAAAACTAAAGTTGAAACATTGAAAGACAAACTTAACTTTGTAGTTGACTATAAGGTTCTTCTATACATTCCAACTACAAAATGTAAGTTTGTAATATCAAAATAATTATTTTTAAATGATATAACTTCAAATTTGTAACTTTCAGATTTATTCCTATATATGTGCTATGAGACCTTGCTTTTTGCCAAATTTCATGATTCTAGGTCAACGGGAAGTACCCTATAGGTTTTGATTTCCCTGTGAAGTCGCTAAATATGCGACATAAACGTTCATATCTTTTGATTGCGTTGACTTACAACTTAAATTTTTTTACAGCCAAAAGAAACCGTAGACCCAAGTATTTAGTATAAATTTCAACTTGATACCTTTACGCGTTCTTGAGAAAAAGGGTCTTGACAGACGGACAGACGGACAACGAAGTGATCCTATAAGGGTTCCGTTTTTTCCTTTAGAGGTACGGAACCCTAAAAACGGACATATCCTTCAAAGTTTCGCGGCATATTGAACACGGATGGCGGTCTTTTTCATTTCATTTCTAGAATTCCGGACGTTTTGGAATTTCCTCCGCATTCCGGACATGTCCGGAAAATTATGGGCGTATGGTAACCATGGACGTATAATTATGGACAGTCATTTATTTTATGTGTACCTACTTATACACAGAAAAGAGAAGCGAAAGCATGAGCGAAAGTGAATTTAAATGATAAAAAAACTATGTACGCCTACTTTCACCTATATTGTGTTGATCCCCAGGTGGGCACAGCGACGACGACAAAGGAGAAGACGAAGGCTGGCGACTCCGACAAGGCCCTAAACGACTCCCTCGCGCAGCTCTCGATAAAATTCTAATAATATAATTTCCATTTTCTGAATAATTATTTATTTTGTAAAGAAATGTAATTTAATGTCATAGGTCTCCGAATAATTATTAAAGATATGAGTAGGTATGTAACTACTAGTTACATGTGAATTTAGGCCGGTTCTTCCATGCAAGGTGCGCCAATTCATCAGTCGGGAAACCGCGACCTTTTTACGCTTTTAATTCCACTAAAAAACGAAACTATTCACTATCAAAAATCTATCCAAATATTTTTTTTTTGAATAAAATTGCCTTTCAGTGCTTGCGCTATGTCAGTGAAATATGTACGAGAAGTATAGACTTAATGGCTTTAGTGTGCCCAGTAATGGGCGAAAAAAATTTAAACGAAAATAGTTTTGGCGCCAACGTAAAAAAACATGTCGGTAGGTAGCTGTGGTAGGTAGGTATTATTTTTCTAAGCTTGTGTCTATACATGCGTGTGTACTTTGTATTGCATCGTTGTGTCTTGCGTGTGTTGATTCATATGTAATAATTAGTGAACTTTTATTTATTAAGAAGCGTTAGTGAATGTGCTCGTGTGTGGCCAAGTGATATAATTTTAAATAATCGATATATTTTTTTATTTTTTTTTATTGATATATATATTTTTTTTTTTATTTTTTTTTTGATTCGGCTTAATCTTACGTGAGTAATTCCCGTGTAATATAAATAAAATGTGTGAAAACCACGTCAGTTTCTATAATAAAAGTGATATAATCCTCATTTTAAACGTGTGTTTTCGTGTTGATTTCAAAACTTTAAGTAGTGCCAGGCATGGCGCACTCCGGACTTTAGGTATGTTCGGCCGGTGTCCCTCCCCGAGAGGGTCATAACAGGGCAATCAGTGGCCGCTCGGCTCGCGCCCGGCCCGCACGCTACGCTAGCCACGTCGCGCGTAATTAAGCATCTTTTCTGTCAGGGACCTTGACCAATTATTTTCAACAGAATCTTTAAATTAGGGCTCCCAAATGAGGTCTCCATGTTTAATGTAGTTTTTACCTAAATATGCATCGGTATGAAGATCTTGTAATAGGCCATAAACTTATACTTTTGCATGATTGTTATTGGACCAAATTCAGAATAATCGTTAGTTTTTTTGTGCAGATTAAATGTCATTCCAATTAAAGTAGAATATAAGTAATATGTAGGTATTACATAGGCTACATAGCTGGTAAGTAAATACCAATAAGTATTCTGTGTAACACCCCTCTCGAAGAGGGAGGCATGTGTTCAGCAGTGGACGTTTACTGGCTGATGATGATGATGATTCTGTGTAAATATCAAGAAGACAACCCTAACGTTACACGTGCCGCGTCAGGAGAGATAAAGCTACGTGAAAGAAAGAGAACAGCCTTCTAGGTGAATATAGCGAGCGGTATCCAGCGCTGTACGAGTTGAATTGCTACTTTATTGTCTCGTTGATAGAGTCCTTATTTATTTAAATTTCTTCGCGGAGTGAACCTTCTGTGTCTATTATGTCGCTACAATGAGGCGGTATGGCCATAGTGGCATTAGTCTGCTAGATATAGGCGGGAAAAAAACGAGAAAAAAAAAAGAAATCTGGCTAAGTGACAACTTGACAAGACAAGTGACACTAGTGAGTGAGCACTAGTGAGTGTGAAGTGAAGGAATGAAGGAAAGTGATAGTTTTGGCGCCAACGCGGAAAAAACATGTCGGCTCGTTGGATTATTTTCTTAAACTTGTGTATTGTCGAGTGTTAATGTGTACTAAATGGGGAATTATTATTCATTAAGTGCTCTTAAGCGTGCTCGAGTGTGGGAAAGTGATATAACGAGGTGAAACGTGTCTTTTCGTGTTGTTTCCAAAACTCCATAGAAGCCTCTTGTAAAGTCTCCACCACTTTACAGGGGCATGAGTTTGACTTGACCGTAACTTAGCTTGACGATGAAAACGACTTTACGCGTATCGTTTCCCTACCTTTAAATTCTAAAACTAAACTCATACGACTTGAATATGGCAACTGCATCAATCATGCGGAGCCAAAAGCCCCAACTCGGGGAAGAGGAAAAAAAAAAAAAAAGGAAAGTGATTCATTTCATTTCACTACAATTTACAATAATTTCATAATAATACCTACATAACAAATCAAAATCTAAGTTTCGTTTTAGTAGTAACAATACGAAATTATATTTCGCAATTGTTAACTGTTGAAGAAATCGCTACGTTATAACAGCTTTTAGTATTAGTATCACATAATTAAGTTTATCGTAGCCAACTAAGATGACTCTTGGGGAGTTCTTTAGTTGTTCCCTACTCGCGTTTGGGGCTCCGCTAGTGATGTTTGCGATGACCGTGGCAAATGACCCGGTACGGATCATAATCTTGATAGTGGCTGCGTTCGGCTGGCTCCTGTCTTTCTTGCTGTCATCGCTGGTGTGGTTTGCAGTGGTGCCTCTCCGATCGTACCTGGCGTTCGGGATGGTATTCGCAATCATATTTCAGGTGAGTTATCAAAGTATTGAATTTATAGTTACGAAGATTGTTATGGGTCAGTGGTAGGCTCTGCAAGGATGATAGGGCGCAATGGACATTTTCTGGGTAGCTCAGACGTCACCACAGTTTCCCAGTGAGTCTCCCAATTATGTTTGTTGTGTTCAAGGTCCAAATAAGGTAATGCCCATTGTGGACAGTGCTCGCGCGAACACTGCGCATCTCCTGCATCGAGCCACATTTTGTACTTAATGCCAGTGGAAGATGCTTAGTGGCCTCGCTCTAAGCAAATAGTGCTGCAGCTCGCCCCAGGGTACGCGCATACCTCGTGCGAGCACCACTCGCGTGAGTTTACTTCGTATTAGAAGTGTGTCGTTGCGGATCGTAATAGTACCTGGACCAGTTTCCTGTAGTGGAACGATATTGGTGCAAAAAGTGTGGCCGAGGATGGATATGTTGATCTAGAAGAAATCCATTCACTCTTGAAGATGCCTAGATTGTAGTTCTCAGGAAACAAGAAGAACAGCAGGGAATTCCATTGGGCAGTACGTATCATAAATGACGACCCAAATGATAGTGATTTTGCTTTTACATAATAATTGAATATTTTTTGGGCTGTTAATAAAGTATTAGGTCAGCAACGCATCTGATACTTTGATGTTACAGGTATCCATATAGGCAAAGTTGATCTCCTACAATGAGGCGGCCCATTAGCTTGATTTCCAGTAATAGTATTAAACAGAACGACATTTAAAAAAAACCTTAACTTCTGACCATTTTCATGTAGTTGCTAAGATTGAGGTTCTTACTGTCCTAAAGTTTCCACCGTGTGAAGAGATTACATCTCAGTTTTTAGACATTTTAAACAAGTTAAATTGTCCCATGTTCCAGGAGTTATTCCGTTACGGTATGTACCTACTGCTGAGGAAGACTGAGGCGGGCTTGAAAGAGATATCTGAGAACCAAGATATTGGCAGCAACAAGCTGGAGATGGCGTACGTGTCTGGACTCGGCTTTGGAGCAATGAGCGGTGCCTTCGCGCTTGTCAATGTACTGGCAGATTCTGTGAGTTATAGTTTTATTTTGTCTGATTTGAACAGGAGATTAATGTTGGTTTCAAGAGAGTGACTGTGATTTTAATTTTTATGGTTCCGTACTTGAAGGGTGTCAATGGGCCATATAACTAAACCTATACTGTCTGTCTGTCCTACCGTTTAATAGCTGTATCTTTTGAACTAATAGTAGCCTTTTGAAATGTAATTTAATTTTACATGGAAAACAAACAGCTGCTGCTGCTGTAGATATTATTATGCGATAAATAGTTACATTAAAGTCAGTTAGTAATATATTTATTTTCACAGAGTTTATGTAATGTAAAGTAATGTTACAGCGGATTAACCTAGAAATAATATTAAATACAAAAATTAAAAATATATAGCTGGCCGATAGTGTGTATTGAGACACGGATATTGTAGAGTTCCATTGCCAAAGCCATATAAACTCACGCTTGGTCAGTTTATATTTTATTTTTCACTTGTTCCAGGTGGGGCCTGGCACGCTGGGCCTGCGCAGTGGCACTGAATATTTCTTTGTGACAAGCGCTGCCATGACCCTTTGCATGATTCTGCTAAACACATTCTGGAGTGTCATATTCTTCAGTGGACTCGACGATAGGAACTATCTCAAAGTCGCTTGGGTTGTATGCTCACATTTCTTTGTATCAGGTATCAGCTTGTTAAACAGACAAGAGGTGTATGCAGGTACCATCATTCCTTCATACTTAGTATTAATTGCAACATTGTACATAGCATTTAAATCTGCGGGAGGCACTTGTAAAAATCTTATACATAGTTTCCAGAGTAGGTCATAGGGCTCAAAAAGTTGGATAGTTTTATTGTTGACCTAGAATCGGTTGAAATTAAGACATGACATTTTATAAAGATTAGTAAAAAAATTGGAAAGCGTTAAAAGACAGTATTGTCGATTTGTTATGTCTTTTTCAGAATTGAATTTGGCAGCAGATAAATATCTCTTTCATTTTGTCTACTAGACCAGGGTTTGTTAAAGTGGGGTTCTCTATCCCCTAGGGGTTCAGCAGTTGATCATAGTGTGTTCGCGACGACAATTATGTTATGGCGGCTGGTTAGCAAGATACCTGACACGCATGGGCTAACTGTCATGTCCGCAACAACTTTATTTACCTGAAAAGCATGACCCGTTCCATTCATTGTTCATAATTGGCCAAAAAGGTAGACAAATTTCCTATTTGAATGGGTTCACAGTCGTCTGTTAAGTTAAATAGGGATACGTAAAGCTGCAAGTTTGAGAAACTCTGTACTAGGCAAGAGGAGAGAAATTTTTCGTCCTGTCTTTAGTTTAAGTCAGAAAATGGCAAATCATTAGAATCGGTGTTGATATTGAATTTAGAGAAGTTTTAAATATGATCTCAACTAAAATGAAGCAATTAAATATTCTATAGGTATAGAGTTGTGCTAATTTATTGGCAAATTGTGGCAGATCACGTCATGGATACAGTTGAGTGTCAGGATAACATAGGGGGCTCACTTCTCACACTAGTTGGACTGAAACTACAACTGCGGCTTGTGGATTTTGTAATGGTTTCTTATAGTGCCTTCTCTATTTCAATGGAAAAGCGTGGAGCTACGTAAGACTGGCACACGGCTTTATTTATTTTACTCTACAGAAATTTGGCAATAATGCTAATTTAACCAAAACTGAAACAAAAATAATAAATGGCGGAAATGATTTGTTAAAGAAACAGCTTTAATTTTGTTTTTCTAATTTTTATCACTATTAATCTACTATAAGTAAAGCAAGCATTCCCTTAGTCTTAGTTACAATAATCCTGCATGTTTTTCATTCACAAATGTTTGTTTTTTTATAACCATTGATTTACATATGATATACATGATAAAAACACATGTTGGGACTAGAACAAAATTCACGAAAAAAAAAAGTACTGAGTTTTTACGTACACGGTGTATCTGTAGACAAGGGACATATTATTCGAGGATATCATTATAAACCATTTTTACTTTGGGACCGACGACCCTGATATCTGGAAAGAAAATATCAGCTGTTCAATACACTTTCATCATCATCAACCATTTTCCACCCACTGCTGGGTGGGGGTACACTGCTGTACCCACTGGGTAGGTCTCATCTTTAGCGCGCCATCTTTTCCGGTCCTGTGCTAGCCTTGTCCATTGCTTTCCTGCTGTCTTAACCATACACTTCTTGTAGTTTAAATGTCATTTTTCAAATAATATAATATTTTTATCCCAATTTCAAGTTTGGTCCCAAACAAAAATAATAATAATAATTATAAATTGCCATTGGTCCCAAAGTAAAGTTGTTTATAATGATGAGTGAGTACAATGATATCATTGAATATATCTGACATCCAGAGATACACCCTGTACGGTAACTTTAAACATCTTGACTACAATGTAAAGATTACTATAATCTAATCTAATCTAATGTTACTAAAGCAATAATTTCTTTCCCATAACCTTAGTAACATCAATCCACTGGACGGATGAGTTAATAAAACAATAATAAAATGTACTTTATTCATAAGTGATTCACACCACAGGCAAAACCAACTTTTTTTTTTAATTTATTGGCTTGTCTTAAACAAGCCTGTATAATTTATATAGGCTTGTTTTTGACTGCTAACTCGCCTGATGTTACGTGATGATGCGGCCTACGATGGAGCACGCTTGCCTAGAAGAAACCGATTCATTCGTGATTTGAAGACGCACAGATTGTAAAGAACACTAGCTTGCAGAACTACAAGTGTCTATGGTTGTGTCAAACGAGGGCCATTCCCATAATCCCCACCCCACCAAGTTTGGCCCACGGTAGGAATTATATAAGAAAAATAAAAACATGCTAACAATCACTACTGCAAAATATTGACTATGGCATTTTAAATTAAACACTTAACTGATTTTATTGTGTGTATTTTACTGTATTTTAATTACTGGTGTTTCAAATACTGTGCAGTTTCCATGGTCACAGGTAGACCTCCCTTAGACCAGGGGCCTTACGACTAACTAGCTGTTTCAGTGCTTTAAGTAATGTAGTACTAGCGTTCAAAAGAAAATTGTTCGAAAAATCACGTGAACGTGAACCTTAACGCACCGAGATACGGTTTGCGGTCGCGCAACTTTTCTCATCACCTAAACAAATCTCTTAAAATAGGTAGCCGTAAGGCCCCAGGTCGTAGATTGTGATAAAAAACCAACCATTACACTATAATTCATTTCTCAAATGCGCGCGACTGATGGTTGGCGTGCTTTCGTTGCATTTCAATCTAGTTTTGAAGATCGTTGCAAACGACATTTGAAAATATTTTTCCCATAACTTCCACTTGTGGGCTGATTATGTGATTATGGGGATTACGGGAACAACGTGAATAATGTTAGGTTCGCTGAAGGTGTGAATCGCGCTTTTATCTAAAGACAATGTTTTTTACAAAATAAAATAATCAATTATTAAAATATATGTACATACCTACTCCATGCCTATTTTATTCAACCTATGTGTGTGTAGCTATAACTGACACTAGGGCAGGCTACTAAGCCACTTTTAGGATCACCAGGAACCGCAAATAAACCTTTTTGGGTAGCTTTGTGTGCCAAACTTCAGGCACAATGTCTTAATTTTGCCACTGCTAGTGCGTGTTTTTTTGCGTGTTTGTGCGTGTGGCTTACTAAAGTTATGAGAAAATTATACACTAGGTTAATTAATGCGGGACCAGAGTTTGGTTTTTTTTTTACTTTTCTTACAAACAGGTAGTAATTTTTTTCAGAAATTAAATAAATAAATATTCGATGCATTTTTTTCACACACGGTCATCTGACCCCAAACTAAGCAAAGCTTGTGATATGGCTGCCAGAGACTGATATACATACATATATAGTTTTAAATACATACTTAAATAGATATTAACAACCAGATATAGAACAAACACAAATGTTCACACACAAATGTTTGTTCTAGGTGGGAATCGAACCCACGCCCCCAAGCTCAGAAGTTAGGTTCACCACCAACTGGACCAACGGGCTATCAAATTATTCAAATTATTTTTAATTACTTTGATGAAACTTTATAAGTAGATTTAAACTAGCTGTTATCTGCGAATTCATACACATAGACTTTCATATTAACTTACAACCCCCTTCATTCAGCCCTCCCACATTTTATTTAGCAGATCTCTTCGTTTGCTCCGTGTAGGTATCACCTGCCAAATATCAGCTTTGTAGGTCAAGGAATTTTAAAGATTTCGTGATGAATCAGTTGTGAATGTTATTTCTCTTTTATATAACACAGATTGTGAATACGAATTTCTAATGGTTAACTTATTTGAAAATCTGAAATAAAAAAATTATTTATAGGTATTTTCTTTTTTGATTAAGTAATTCTTATTGGCAGTTTAAGTATATGTTTTAAATGTTTATCGGGACTAATCACGTATTATTTAATTTAGGTAAAAAATATACATTACACAACATTATAAATATACAATATTAGGTAGTAAATATATAAGTTTAAGTATACTTACTATTTCATCAAAATCAGTCAGGTTTCTGAAAATACTAGTAATTTGTATGAAAATAGGCCGATGCTGGGACTACATTAAGCACTTAAAGTCTACGAGGGTTCCTGGCACTCCACCGTCAGTTGAGCGAGCAGTGAGTCCACAGTCCACACAGAGTCAGCACTGTCCGCCTCCTCTCTGGGCAGGAAGGAGTTCAGCACCTCTAGAACTGCTTCAATGCTGTCAGCCGCCCCAGTGATACCACCTCCTACTTCTGCCAGTGCACTTGCGGTCTCAGAATCTTTACGGTCAGTTCTAAAATGATAAAGCTATTCATATACCAGTGCCAGGGTTTACACTGTATCATGGTACTAAACAGAATGGATTCTTATACTCATTATTAAGAACAACTTTTACTATGGGAATATTATAACCCTGAAATTACAATAAAAGAGTTAAGACCACATGACACCAAAGTGAAAACTGCATCAAGGTTGATTGACTATATCTCTCGCTCCCTTAGTCGACTCGAGCCGGCTTTACCCGAACGAGTATCTGAGCGTGACGGTCATGCGAGTTCAGTGCCGATTCCCTATCCCAAAAACTGCCCAATGTGCGTGCCTAAAGAACTTTAGTGAAGAAGTTTTCACTTCAAAAATCAGCTGTGATAGCCCGTTGGTCCAATAAATATTTATGTGATGAACATTTGTGTTTGTTCTATATCTGGGTGTTAATATCTATTTAAGTATGTATTTGAAAATATATATGTATGTATATCAGTCTCTGGCAGCCATATCACAAGCTTTGCTTAGTTTGGGGTCAGATGACCGTGTGTGCAAAAATGTCCCAAATATTTATTTGTTTCATAGAGACTCAATGTATTGTTTGGAACAGCTGATATTTTTTTCACAATTTCAGGGGTGGTACAGTTTTTTTTGCTTAGTACCACTGTTCTATGTAACCTTGTGTATAATAATATCATAGATAAATACCTATACTAGAAATAATATGAACACAGAAGTAATTCTATTGTTACCTTTTATGACTATACAGCCAAACAAATCTTGATGAAATTTGCAAGAAAACAGTAGTAGAAGTATGAGTACTTAATACGTAAAATACATTCCATATAAATTTCAGTTACCAAATTCAAAAATTTACGTACCTATGTTACACATCGAATACTGAAACTTCACCCACTGTACATCATGAGTGTATGGTATAATTAGTTATCCATGTGAAGCATTAATTAACAAAGAAATAAAAGTACTTTTGCTATCGGAAAACTGGTCCAGGCTCTTAGTTATGAAAAGTAAACAAAATTTATCTGATCTGATCTAAAACTCACACAGGTGGCATGGAGATCTCCTTTTCAAGTAGATCTTGCAAGTCATCTAGGTCCGGTATAGTAGGAATATCATCACTAGAGTCGGGAGACTTCTTTGGAATTATGAACTCTCTGTAATAGATAACACTATTACAATAGGATGTCATAATTCATTGTGTTACTGCCAGTAACACTGAAATTAACTACTACTTAGTTACTTATTTACTATTGTATCTGGATTGATAGAGACTATATTATATTTAGAGCATGGGGTGATGGAGTATCCACAAAAGGTTTTTATTTAGAAATAATTGCGACTCTGCTAAATACTACATAGATTTTTATGTTGGAAAGATACAAATCAGTAACTTACTTGGCTTCTATATGTGTCCCTTCGGCCCACACTCCAACCTTCTTTGGTTCTGGAATTTTATTTGAAAAGGGTTCATTCATTTTCCTTAATATAATTTAAAATAATTAATTTATGTATGTATCCTTGTTTATTTGTTTGTTTACACTTTAACCCATAGAGTAATATATACACCGCTTTAACCGTGGCTTGCACGTTTGAAATGAAAATTTATTTTTTGTTAATTTTTCATGACCATTGATACAAAGTCCTTCAGTCAAAATATTAATCAAGTTTCCTTAGTATTATATACTAGTAGGCCGCCCCGGCTTCGCACGGGTATAGATATACAGCCTATGTCAACCGGCGATAGTGTAGGTTCCCAACAGTGAAAGAATTTTTCAAATTGGTTCAGTAGTTTCGGTGCCTATTCAATGTAAACAAACAAACAATCAAATCTTTCCCCTTTATAATATTAGTATAGATATAGATAACACGTATATGTAACATCCTTAGTATTATATATAACCTTAGTATTTATAACTTATTTTAGTTCAAGTTTAGTTGGCCGAATGAAGGAACACAAGTATGTTAGTTAGAGTCTGGCTAATGAAAGTAGAGACTAAAAAAGCGCGGGAAATTTAAAAATATCAGCATTGAAACCCCAAAAATTAGTATGAAACACAGATAGGTAGTAGATCTGTGGTATGAAATGCCTGGAATGGCGTTTATACGTCACTGGTTTGAGATAATGACATTGAAGCATCGAGCTATACGTCAGTGCATTGAAGTTATTTGCCTTGAATACAGAGAAAACAATGACAAACGCATTGGCGTTATTTTTCATCTCGTCGTTGGCTCTGCACGGTTTTATGTACATAGACGACAACGAGACTTCCATGCGATAAACATTATAATAATATAATATATAGGTACCATTATTTTCATAGTCATGAATTTATTGCCGCGTGAATTGCTGCTGAATATGTTTAACACCCTTACACAACTAACATGACTAAACAAAAGTTCTGCGTAGTCGTTCAACATGTGCAAAGAATATATGTAACTCTTAATTGACAAAAAACATCAAAAACTGTTTTTTCAAGCATCTAAGCTAGTGACGCCCCCATTTAAAAAAAACAGGGGTGCTAGTACCGTTCTTTTATACCGTTCGATAATATGCAATTTTTTCAGTACTCGCTGTGATCGATTCTATGGCATTTTAGCGGATTTGACGATCGATAAAGAACGGTACTTGCACTGCAGGTATACTAAGATAAGTAAAAAAATTACAAACTGTTTCTAAACGGTATGTTACTAAAAATAATAGTTCAAATTACTTCATTACCTTGTCGAAAACCTGTGGGTGTCAAATTTTTAACCGACTTCATAAAGAAGGAGGTTATCAATTCGCCAGTATGTTTTTTTTTTAAACTTATTTTAATTTATTTCGTATGTGTTGTTTTTTATAATGAGGACGCTACTTAGTTTATATTTCGGCTTAAAAATATGCGATAGCCACAGATCTAATAGCCCTTGACATCATGGCCACCTCTTATCCATCCCATCAACCATCAATAAATAAAATAAAACAATTCCGGACTTTTTAATAAACTTTATTTTACACAAAATGACAACAAAAAAAATCATTTTTTTTTTCCACATTTTCAATGCGTTTTTGCACGTTTAACGCGTCATACTGTGAAAATCACTAATCTTACTGTACTATGTGATGATCTGATATGGTATTATATTCAAAACTTTACTTAAGGCAGTAGGTACTTATCTACAAGGTTACGCGGAAAGGGTGTACTAAGCCGAGAAACGTCTGCTATACTCATCATTATGAATAACTTTTACTATGGGACCAACCCTGAAATCGCGAAAAAAATATCAGCTGTTCCATACATTTTGTAGTGTCAATGACCATTTTCTATGAAACAAAACAGCTGTTTTTATTTTTGCTTTTTCAGTCTTGCTCCCATAGTAAAAATTGTTAATAATGATCGGTACTATGGACCCCTTTCCGCTTAACCCAGTATATGTATTTATAAGGTTACACTTACTGCACTACAGATATATGAAACTTGAAAAAAAAACTCGCCATCTAGTCTAACAATTATGTTACAACCTGTGACCATAGACACTGCAAAGTGTTCTAAGCTCCAAGAATTAAAATAACGTAAAATACTACGCGATGAAACTAATTAAGTGTTTAATTTCAAAATTAAGTTACAAACTAGTAAAAGTATATCACGTCGTTGATAATAAGTAGAGAACAATAAATACTTTAGTAATTATTAAACTTTCGCGATTTGAACACATGTTTTAAATGTTAATCGGGACTTATCACGTATTATTTAATTTAGGTAAAAAAATATGTACCTTTCGTTCGACGATTCGACCATGTTACAATGGCCGTGGTCACGAGCTGACCCACTCGTGACCACGGTATTGTAACATGGTCGAATCGTCGAACGAAAGGTACATATTTTTTTACCTAAATTAAATAATACGTGATAAGTCCCGATTAATATTTAAAATAAATACTTTATTGAACACGTATGTACTAAAGAAACTGTAAATCTAAGTATCAAAAATAATGTTAAACTAGACGCAAAAATATTTTTATCTAAAAATTACAGAATGTTTGTTCAAATCTCTGCTCATATTTTTGGTAACATAATCTAAAAATCATAATTAACTTAGGACAAATACAACAATAGCTTAAAATCTCTTAATGTAAGCACCTATACATTATGCAAGCAAACAATTTTTGTTCAGATTTCTTAATAGTATTGAGAATTAACAAAATATATCCTAAATAAGTATAATATAAAATTGATAATGTAAAGATATCCCAATAGTCATTTCTCAACCAGTAGAAACGGTATTGGCACAAGTGATTCAAAACACCATACCTTAACTCTTATCATGGGCTGGAATTAGCGCTGAAACAGCGCAGTTCGGAAAATCACGCGAACGTGAACTTTGACGCGCCGAGATATGGTTTGCGATCGCACAATTTTTCTCATCACCTAAATAGCAGTGCAAGTACCGTTCTTTATCGATCGTCAAATTCGATAAAATGCCATAGAATCGATCATAGCGAGTCCCTACTGATCAAATGGCATTTCAACGAATTTGACGATCTCAACTGTCAAATTTGACGATCGATAAAGAACGGTACTTGCATTGCTGAATCATTTAAAACAGGTAGCCGTAAGGCCCCAGGTCGAAGTTGATGACTGACCCATGATACTCTTTTGTCCAGAAAAATGTACAGTCCCTGTAGAATAGCAGATAAAGCCGTGGCGCACTACTAGTTATTTCAACATGTTATACATTGCAATACATTTAAAAAACATATAAAGCAAATACAAAGAATTAACAACGTAAATTGAAGCTCATTTATACATACAACTGTTAAACAATAGCACTAAACTAAAATAACTAACAATGATGCGATCAATCAATGTAAAGAGTGTAAAAACAAAAAAAGATCGTACTTTTATGCAGAGATCTTATAATCCAAACAACCCCAAACAATATAACAGACTATTGAAACAAACTCTTGCTTGTGTTGAGAGTCGTAGATTTCCCTTTGCATGTATGCATGCGTGTTATCTAATAGGCACACACACGCTACAGTCCCACCATTTTAGCCGGTCAGTTGACAGCGTCGCTAGTGTAGAATTTGTTATTGCCACCTAAGAAATACAACCAAGAAACAGCTGTAGTTCCAATTTTGCCCAACTGAACAGCTAAGTTGGTGGCACTGTAACGCAATTAGCACTTACACAGTTAACCATATGATGTCATATAAAGACGCGGACAACGCCAGACGCTTCTGTGTAAATGCTCTACATTATTTTATTTAAATTGTTTTTTTTTTAATTAGGAACACGTGACAACCATGTTTATAACCCTCTCGACACAATGTGCTAATTTTCGAATTGAGTTTAATGGTAGATTCGGTCATTTGCTAAACTTATACATAAAACATAGTGTTTAGCTTCTCCGTAATAAACAACCTCTATTGCGTATGCAATTTCCGAACGCGTCGCCTTCACACGTGGAGGGCCGAAGTAGGGTAATTGGTAATTCTACTTTAAGGCGCGTTCCGAATCACGCCAACGACAGTGCTAATGAGAACTAACACGTGTCGGTTTCCATTAGCGCTGTTGGCGTTGTTTCAGAGCACACCCCTAAGCACTGATAACACAGAAAATAGAAGTAAATAGAACGGAAATGAGTAGTAAAATCTGTCGCCAGGCATTATGACAGAACCTTGATTGAACATTCTTATTTATGTCAACGCGTCGAACTCCGCATCCAAGGAACTTGGAGCTTACCTTTTTGGGTTAGGCCTCAAAGTTCTTTGTCCGCATCACAGTTGCTAACTGATTTCGAATGACATGGCATGACCTGGCTACAACAAATTTCTTACAAAAATACATTAACAGACGTCCTAATAAAAAAAACAAAAACTTTTCTGTGACTTATAAAATGGAGAGACAGCAATAACAAGACCACTCACTTCTACTTATATAAAAACAATTACACAAGCTTTTAAATTCGTGAAATACAATTAAGATACACAAAAACAACACTCTTTCATTCGTTTACTCTGTTAACAGTTCCGTTGTATAACTAGGAACAGTTTTAAGATCGTTCTGTTCGTCCGTCCATCACAGTTCACATAGCACCACACAATGCATCCTAAACCTACGTAACATTCACTTGCCATTCAGAGCGCAGATACTTCATGAATGGCGTAAACCACAGACCTATATCTGAGTGGAATTCACAAGCGGTCCAAACTGTATGAAAGCTAGCGTATAAAAATTTTCCGTACCTAAAAGTGAAAAGAAATGTCTTTATTCTGTCGGCCAACTCGTATTTGTGGTATTCTTACAACTCAGTATTGCACAATTACCCGTTACGTTTCAAACTGACACGTGTTGTCGCGGCACCGAATGAGCAGGCTGATTTTAGCCGTACTCAATTATGACGATATTGTATTGGAAATATGACATGCAAGGTAGGTCGACTTGTGGCGTCTACTTGGATATAGGTCTGTGGCGTAAACCAATACTACATATCTTTATACATTTTCTTATTGAATACGTAACAAAGATTTTTTGATAGTATGTGTTCTTGTGCACATCTTTTCCCACACATTAAAAGGATATGAGATCCAGATTTATTTTGTTTACAGGTTGGCATAATAGATTCGTCGGCAATCTTCCTACAAATATCTTCTATAATATTAGATTTTTCAACACTGTGTCGGCACAAAACAAATAGGCAAAGAAGGCAGACTTCGACTGATCTTGATTTTAATAACCTACTTGCAACCGTAGCGTAGGCTGCCAAAGCAACTATAATGTTCTGTAAAGTGTTTAGATTTGGAAGTGACAATTAAAAACAATTTATGAGGTATATTTTTCTTTAAAATACATTTATTTCTATAGAAAAGGGTAACCAAATAAAAATCTATAAATTGGTTACCTACCGAAAAGTACTTTCGTCGGCTACGGCACATACGAAAGGCACGATTATTATATTTTAAAGTAAAATAAAGCCTCATTCATAAACAAAGTTTTTTGCAATATGACAATGGACAACTCTAGTAGGGTTTACTCATTGTAAATTGTCAAACGAAGCGTTAATTACGCATCAATATAAACGCAATTACGCAATATATACCGCATCAATATAAATTTACGCAATATCAATATAAAGCGCGGGCACTCGCGACAGGCGTTCGAGAATTGATCCGAGATCTTTGTACATCCCTACGCATCTTTGAGTGCGTGACGCGTCATACGCGTCGTTAACACGCTCTACGTATTCTGCTGGCCTTCTGTGCCTATTTATTTTGTGACGTCCGTGACAGACACTGTCCTAAATGTAGGCGCCGAGTTGGTCAGCACCTCGCAACAGACCTGCTGTAGTGTAATAGTGCTAACAGACGCTCGAACGCGGCTGACGGACCGCCGTCCAACCAACGGGAGAGAAAAAGTGAGAATATCATATTTCCCTCTCTTACTCTCCCATTGGTCAGACGGCGGTTGAGGTCAGCCGCGTTCGAGAGTCTGTTAGCACTATAAAAGAACAATTTTGCGTTTATTCTATGGCATTCAACATGTTTTAAAAATCCTTAACTTTCAAAACGCGAACAACATCAGTGCATTTGTGTAAAACAAGTCCTACTTATAGAGTTCAAACGCCACGTTGTCACAAGTTTACTTCACCACATATCTACTTTTTAATAATTCACAACAATTCATCCAAACACAATTTTATTCCTGCCTATATTTAAGAAAATTTGCATAAGCACTTTTTTAGTAAGTCAACTTCAGGGTCTAAACCGGAAAAAAAAATAGTAACCTTTCTAAGACTTATGTTTTCCTTCTTACCATCCTTTGATACGTCTTAATATAGATTCCCGCGTCATTCCATATCTCATCATATACTAAACATCACCATTTGTAATATCTTCAAAGCTGACGCAATAAAAGCACAGTTTAGGTAAATATGGAATTTGCTCAGTTCCGCGCAACGAGATACAATACCTATAGAGTAGCCTTAGAATAACTACTCATAGAAGGTAGGTTTCCAAACAACGCATTCTCAAAACGTAAGCTACAAATTCGCGTTGTAGCTTACATTTCGATTGGTATTTTAAACGATTTAAGCAAGAAAATTAATGGATTACCTGTGGAATGTCACACCATAACTCTTATGCTGCTTTTCTGATTTGTTGTGGTACGATTTCACCGCGCAAATTGTCATAGTAAAATGTTTATATTTTTTTTTGGAGCCATATATGACACCATTTGAATGGCTTAAATTTTGCGAATGTACTTGGTTTCTTTGTGTAGTTATTCTAAGAGAGTAGCATTATTTTCTCGAAGTGAAAACAGTAAAAATTATCGTCCGAACGTCGTTGTACATACCTAGGCATTAATTATATAGTTCGCAAAGCCACGTTTACTCCAATTTAGACGTTATGTCGCTTGCATAGTGTTCAACGTCGCTTGTCCGCTATGTCATCGTACCACGGCGTTGTAGTCGGATCGCGCTTGCCTTACAACTTATTAAAAAAGTTGGCGCAATGTGTAGCGTGCGCCTAGTTTAGGATCGAACATTCGCACGTTTGTGACTCTATAGGTATTGTATCTCGATGGTCCCTCGCTCTCATTTTCAGGTTGCCTTTTGATTTGGTATACAATACCGAATGACGATTTTTTCAATAGCGTAGTTAGGTAATCACTAATGCGTGCGCGTCGCTGTAGTTTCTTCTCTACGATGATTGAAATAGCTCACTCGTTCTCGATTCGAATTTCGATTTTCGTATCTGATAACGCATTTACACAGCTCGCCGGGTTAACGCGTTTCTCAACGAAGCGTTCGTCGATACATTCTTGAGACTTAAGAAACGAGCGACGGTTCACAAATTTGTGTCGAGGTGAAAAGTCGACTGTCACGCAGGATCACTGCCTGAAGTTGAGGAGGTCATTGGTCGACAAGTTTCTGAGGCTGTCGGAGAGGTTCTCCTGTGTTTGCTCGAGCGAGGGGAGGCTGAAGAGCTCGTGGTCCGGCGGCAGCGGGCCCACATCCTGGTTCAGGAGCGCCGAGAACGAGGCGCCTGTGTCCATCTGCTCCCCGCCTGCCAGCTGCCCACACAAACATATTGTTATTCAATCATACAAGTGCGGCCAATATTAATTATCAATTTAAAAAAACCGTCTTCAAATTTTGTAAATACGCAATTTCGTTTACTTGGATGACATATTTCTTTCAGTTATTATGATTTAAAAGCCAAACTACTGATCCGATTTTGATGACATTTCTGTAGGACCACTGTGAAAGCATATCCTTTCAACTAAAAAAATAATTTTCCATATCGGTATTTTAATTTCGGAGTCATCATCAGCTAGAAGACGTCCACTGCTGAACATAGGCCTCCCCTTTTAACCTCCACACTGAACGAAAGCCTACCATCTGCATCCACTGGATGCCCGCGACTCTCTCAATGTCGTTGGTCCATCTAGTGGGAGGCCTACCTACACTGCGTCTTCCAGTTCGTGGTCTCTGTCATGTCGGAGTAACAAACATTATTAAAAAATAATAATAATTGAGAACTCAATTTTTTTGAAGTCGGTCAAGAAACAATTATAAAACCCACTCAACTAATACAAAGCTGACACTTCACGAAGAGCGCACAGCAGAGTAGAATAGCACAGCTGTACTGAGGGGATATTTACTACACAAAATAAACAAACAAAAATGCCACCGTTTTCTTTGGAATATTCAACATTTGAACCGAACTCCGAGCATGCAGTCGAGGCAGTTTTTTTTTTGTTGTCTTTCTTATGCCATAGGTGGCAAACAAGCTAACGCAACGGGCCGCCTGATGGTAAGCGATCAACGTCGCCTATGAATACCTGTAACACCAGGGGCATCACATATACGTTGCCGACCCTTAAATACTCTGTTAACTGCCCTTTTGAAGAATCCCATGTTATAGTTACTAAGAAATGCCACAGGATTTCATTACACATATTGCAGGTGTGAGGCAAAACCAAACTTTCTATAACAGTAGCTATACCTAGTCCGTGGGCCAAAAAGATCGCGTAAAACGCATAGTGTGCGATTTGTACTGAATATAAAGTAGGTTTTAGCAGTTTCTTAGTTGAGTGAAGGTTTTTCAAACTGCACAGCTAGCATGAACGTCACAGCAACCAATTTAGTACCAATAAAACGCTCGAACGGACAACACGTGTCTCACTGAGCGCGGTACTCACCTAGCGATTACTAACTGTTTGTTGTATTAATATTTCCTTGTTTAAATATCTGGTACAACACCTGGTTGAGTTGGTAGGGCGGGGGTTGGTGCACGGGGCCCGGCTGGTAGTGCAGCCCGGAGGACAGCCCGGGGGACAGCGAGGGGCCTCCGGGGCCCGCCTGCAGCGGCGAGTGGGCCCCGTGGCCCACCTGCAGCGGCGAGTGGCCCCCGTGGCCCGCCACAGTAGGGGCTAGTGGGGACTGCAGGTTGGCGTGGGTGTTGGGGGACATGGCGCCTAGTGGGGAGCCCTGCCCGGCCTGCGCGACAAAACAGGAAATAGTATTTTACTTAATACAGTGTAAATTCTAAATAGACATCATTATGGTGTGACCACAGATATACAGACCCCTTATTCACTAACTAAAACACGTACGTAAAGCGGCGCGTTAAGTTTTAAGTACTTCAAAAAATTTGGCCTCTATTCCCTACGACATAAAGGCCAACTACGTGCATGTTTATAGCTAGTGAACCAGGGCTTGGGTGGTGATATACACAAATGTATAACTGCCTTAATATTAGATGTGTTTGTGGAGTACCTGCTGGTGGTGCGGCGAGCGGTGGTAGGGCGCGCCCGGTGCGTACTGCGGGAACTGCGCCGCGGCCTGCCCCCAGCCCTCGCCGTACGCGCCGTGCGCCGCCGGCATCGGGTCCATCACTGGCCACTGCGCCTTATAATGCAACAGTACATTAGCTTAGCACTACACACCCGCCAAGTGCGAGTCGGGCTCGCGCACTGAGGGTTCCGTACCACCACAAATTTCAATTACAAAATTACCAGTTATAACTTGGTAATGCACAGAAACTTGTCACCGACTCGCACTTGGCCATTATTTATTGTTTGTTGTTATACTTTAGATTGTGTACTATAATCCTGCAAAATTTGTCGCTTGTACGTATTACCGTTTTTACAATAGAGCTAATACAAAAATATGCAAAAAAACACGTTTGTTGTACCCATTCGTTTTTACTTTTTGACTTTTTTTGTTAATCCGCCGTAACATTACATATTCTGTGAAGATTTCAACTGGCTATCCATTACGGTTCGAAAGATACAGCCGTTAACATGTAGGACAGACGGGCAGACAGACAGACATCGTAAGCTTAGTAATAAGGTCCAGTTTTTTCCCGTTTAGGTACGGAACCCTAAAAATACACACTCGCCAAGTGTGAGTTGGGACTCGTGCACCGAGGGTTCCACATATCGTATGGGTTTTCAGAATATCAACCATGAAATGGTGTCGCCATTTCGTGCCGGTCCTGGCTGTCCGATAGGAAAATGGGCAGGGGGGAATTAGATCGTGCAGATCCGATGCACACTCTCCGAAATGTATCCGAATAAAAACCGATAGACTTGGAACTTTGCACCTATGTTCAGAGAGTATGATATTCAGATGTGTATCAAATAGAAATATCAATAGAATATTCAATTTATATAATAAAAAAATATGTTATTATTGAAAATAACGGCTTAAAATTTTGGAAAAACTCAACATTTCAATTTATTGCCTCCAATTTACAAAAGTTGTTTTTGCAAAACTCTATGACTGAAAGTTAGAGAGTGGATTTCGTTAAATTACTGGCATAAAATGAACAATTTTACCCACGTTCACACATTTTTGAACCCACGCCTTCAAGCGCAGAAGGCAGGTTCACTACCAACTGGACCAACGGGGCTCAGCAATATGGATACATGCAAGTAAGAGCCAGTTGGAAGGAGCGTGTATACCTGCGCCTCAGAGTACGGGCTGACTTGCGAGTAGACGTGGGGCGGAGTTCGGTTCGGCTCGATCTTGACTGGAGGCTCCAGACCATAGCCTGCAATTTATAAGAAAATACATTAATCTTACAAACCGACAGGAAATATACAACTAACGTTAAATAAAACAACTATACCAGGTGTATATCTAGACGACGGACACATTCAAGGATATCATTGTAAACATCATTAGCAACTTTTACTTTGGGACCAACCCTGATATCCGCGGGAAAAAAACGGATGTTCCATAGAAAAAGCATTTTTTTAAACCCCCCCGTTGAAACAGCTGATTATTTTTAATCGGCTGAACAGCAGTGCAAGTACCGTTCTTTATCAATCGTCAAATTTGACAGTTGAGATCGTCAAATTCGATAAAATGCCATTTGATCAGTACTCGCTATGATCGATTCTATGGCATTTTATCTAATTTGATGATCGATAAAGAACGGTACTTGCACCACAGATTTTCTTGAACCACAGGAACACTCTCGATAAAGTCCTTCCAAACAATCATAAATGGCTGTAAAAGAAAATCGAATCAAAATAGGTTCATCCGTTTGGGACCTACGATGCCACAGACATATACAATTTTAACAACTCGCTGTTTGCGTCGGGGGCTAAAAATGTTAATATATATATATATAAATATAAATAAATAAATAAAAATTAACACTTGACAAAATGAACAGAAGATTTTTTTGCGATATCGGTGTTGGTCCCAAAGAACGGTTGATTTTTTTCGCGGTTTCATGGTTGGTCCAAAGTAAAAGTCCTTGAATATTTCCGTCATCTAAAGATACACCCGGTACATGGGGACTATTTCCGTGGCGGTCGGAAAAGAGGAGGGTCCTAAACCCTCGCACTGCCTCAATGCAAGTAGAGGAACAAGGGGATGCAGGAATGCTCGTTCGTAGACCAATTCCCTTCCCGCCATGAACTGAGATCCCATTCGCATATTGATTAGCATGCTATAAACGCAGAACATAAAATAACCATATAATTAAAATATGTTATAGTAACTAAAAAAATAAACCAGTGGTGGGTTTGGGCTTCGTTAATAAAATATAAATTAAGACTAGTTTGTTGTTTTATAGGAAAGGGGCACTGAAAGACTTAAATTTACTCCGGTAAATTTTAGGATTTTTTTCGTCAATAAAATCGAATAAAATTGGAAAAATTAATCATTTATGTCAAATTTTGGAATGTAATATTATGCTTTCGGCTTATTTTACTGGAATTATAAAAAAAAAACTATTTTGTATAGATTTATAGCACAGACGAGGGGCTTCTTTCTAAAGGCGGTGGACACATAAAATCTCTGTGAGGGTGAGAACAAGATTCCGTGAGTTACAGCGCAAAACAAACTTTTCGCCGGCTAATTGTCCGCAGTGATGGCCCTTAGCAAGTCAGGTATGCTCTTTTCCTTGTCTTTAAATTATAAAGTAAATTTTAAACTCGGCCCTAAATTATTACACAAATTTAAGTGACTGTCCTTTATTATATTAAGTGAAATATATATTATATTTCAATTCGTTTATTTGCTCTAAAAGCTGCAACAACTACGAATTGTGATCACTTTCGTTGGGTTTTTGAATGTAAGACTGTAGTACCCGATATACTTCAGTGGAATATTAAAAGAATTTTTTTATTCAGTTTGTTTACAATGTTATTTAAGCTGTCAAAGTAAGAAAAACGAATGGAAATAGTGAAGTAGGATTACTTATCAAGTTGTGGGACAAAGTTTTGTTAAAACTAGAGTTGAGTTGCCACTTTAATGCTTAAAATGCAAAACCAAAAACCATGCAACACACAAAGCGAAGTACTAGACTAGAGCTAACATGAATATGTGTGAACCGAATAAAAATAAAAACAATAAAAAAACTAGTAAATGTAATTTACAAAAATAAAAAAATACACAACATGCCACATTGACGTTATTCGTACCTTTATCAACACGTCAGGTATTTTCGGATGTGGCTATTTTATAAATAAAAATACGCATATTATTAGCATGATTGTTATTTTAACTTGCATCCATTCAAGCTATATCTGTTCTGATTTCTATGATCATATAAAAGTGAAAAAAAAAACACACACAGTATAGTCCTTGCAATTCACGAACACATTTCTTCTTTACTTGTGCTTAGTTGTCAAAGCACGCATACGCACAATTGACATGAAAACATACGATTTCAACATTTTCAACCAACACAATGGCAAAAAAAATATCTAGTCTACCAATGGCACGCCAGTATCGAAGTCGTAACTATGAGCGGGCCAATCAGCGATCAGTACGTATATCAGTATCGCGGACATTGGCTAGATATCAGTGTTTTTGTTTTTGCATTGTGAATGTGTTTGAAGCCAACGTCTTGATACCAAGAAAATTTCCATGATTAATAGACGTAGGCTTTATTTCAACCAAAAGTCGCACGCGCTCGTGAATTGAAACAACTATTACATTGCCATACAGTTCAGGTATTGAAGGTACATTTTAAGTTCACGTGTCTTATTTAAATGCTAGTTAATTTTATAAATGTGACAAAAGTATACAAGTTTATTAAAAATACACGATTGTATCTTAAAATAGAAAAATTTATAGTTTTATTCCACACAGTTATATAAATTCCAAACAACCAGCTTAGCTGCTAACCGATTCATAAACATTTCATAAATTTCTAAGCTTCGTTTTTCGGTATTTATAAACGTATATAATTTTTATTGAGGCGCGCTCACATTTGTAAAGTTTAGGATGTTTAATAGTATCCATTTTATGCTAGCGGCTCGGCCTAATGACACGATACGTAGCTCCGAAGGCGCGCCGAAAACAGTCAAAATATTAACCCTATATAGTGTTAGTTACAGCAGAATTCGACGACCCGTGAGTCAAATTACTGTATCGCCATTCGGAAATTCTACTGCACAGGATAGGGTCCTGTATTCGATATAGGGTGAATAATTCAATGATTATCTTTTCCTTTTTTTATTATTTTTAATCACATCATGTGAATCTTTTCTGATAGTCGCGTGATTGATCCGAATCACATCAAATAAGTGCAAAATTGTTACGCCTTGTTACAAATGTGGACGCGCCATTACGCAAGATATGTTTGTATTTCATACACCACTCTAAAGCTTACCATGGCTTTAAAGCAAGTTATCATAATAATGACTAAGTACATAATACATGGTTGACTTCCATTTCATAAAGATATTATGTGATAGCGGTTTTTTTATTTATTGCTAATTCATTAGCAGCCTTTTACTTATGGGCTCAGCGGAGGCAGTTTGAAGGCCTCCGAAAGCTCTTTCGGAGGCCTCCAGGCTGCTGAATCACTGAGATTAGTAGTTAGTACAGTTACTAAACATTTCGCAGCGATTTATTTATACTTTGACAAAATTACCACCACTACGAAATGCAAGCAACATTTCGTATACTTACTTAGTAAAATTTTATTTG
Organism: Agriopis aurantiaria; assembly: GCA_914767915.1. Classification (NCBI taxonomy): domain Eukaryota; kingdom Metazoa; phylum Arthropoda; class Insecta; order Lepidoptera; family Geometridae; genus Agriopis; species Agriopis aurantiaria. The sequence continues at coordinate 3,850,147 of OU611988.1, forward strand.
TAGGTAATGATCTTATAATCTCATTGTGTGTAGGTATTTATTAATATTAATGCACAATTTGATTGAATATTTCTGTCTAAGTATAGTAAAGTTTTTGCATACTACTATCCAAAACAATGCATGCAAAAGAAGAAATGAAGTAAATAGGTATTTCCTAGACAAGTGTGCTACATCTTCGGACACGTCATCGCTTCCCATCAGGTGATATTGTGGTCGAATGCATTCCAATTCAGTTGCAAAACAATTAAATTAAATTATAAAAAAATATAACCCGACTGCAGTTATTACCCTTACTTATTTACATGTAATAATAAATAAGTAAGTATACTGAAGTACTGGTACAGGTAACTGAAAAGTAACAGCGGCGCGCTGCGTACCTATCTATACCTATACTCGTAGTACATGCTGAGCTCTTTCATACCGCTTTATCTCGTAAACTACTAAGTATTTCATTAAAGTGTTATATATTTTCAAAATCTGCTGAGTGAGCTCTACCTAATGATGGTAATATTGACCTATTTACCAAAATTTACTTCCATTTATCCCTTTTTTTCGCAAACGCCATTTTATATTCTTGTACCCTATGTCACTCCCACTATTAAAACAATTCAAATGACACCTCACATGTCGAAATTCATTAAGCCGTTTAGGCTGTAAGGGCGTGCCAAAGAAACTTCATACATACATACACACGAAAAACATAACCCTCCTTGCGCAGTCGGGTAAAAGAGAAACTAACTTCACTTGACTGAACCATTTTCTGAGCTTTTTATATAAATTTTGCTTCTGATGACACATCTAGGAAAGGTCCTCGATTGAATTTTAACATAGAAACACATAAGCATTGTTAAATACATATTTTTTTCTTAAACAGTAATGTTAAAAGCACACATATTCACATTAGCTAAGACTAGAACAAGATATTTTGTACTTGAAGCAACCGACTGCGGGATATACGCTATGCCTATACGCATAGTGTACCCCAGTTTGCAGTAAAAAACATGGCAAGAGATCGTGCGATCACGCGATGCGATTGAATCGTACGTAAAACTTGAATAAATGCGATATGAACGCGCGAACTTTGAATGACACTACAAATAGGAATATTATGTTGACGTTCCACTTGGGGTGTTATGCATTTTCCGGACAGGAAGACTGGAACAGATGGCGTTATCTAGTGTCAAGGTCAACGCGTTGGGTTGCTGCGCTAGCGGAATAAACAAATGCGAAATAATTGTGCGATTCTTACAAGCTTTTATTTAATTTGCCCTGTTTAGTATGTTCGTATGTGTGGGCTAGTCTTGCAACTGAATTTTAGACCATTTATCTCCAACCGATTGATCTGAAATTTGGCATATTTGTGTAAGATCGGGGACAATGCAATGTTATGGTACCATCGAGCTGGTCTACTGATGGAGACAGAAGGTGGCCATAGGAACTCCTAAACGATACGACGTAACCCCGTCGAGTTTGGGTATAAGTTAAGTTTTAAAAAGATTTTTTTTTTATTCATAAAGTTTATTTAAGCTATGTTTTTGTTCGCGCGTCCGTACGATCCGTGATCGCATGATTGTGCAACCACTTGCAAAATAGAACGATGCCCTATAAGAGACGTTAATTAAAAAGAAGTAAATTCGATTTTTGCAACAAAAACAATACCAGTAAAACTAAAATAACGAACAAGATAACAAAGTTTCCTAGGCTTCAAATAATCAACGTTTAAACAACACATAAGTTACAAAAAAGAACGGCATTTTGGACAAACACAAATTAAGTACATTTACAATACACAAACACAACAAAGTTTAGTTTCAACAAAGCACTGGCTTTAATATACTGCCAACTGGACTAGCTTCATAGCTATTTTCTGCAGCGCTCTAAGTTTAGCCAAACACTGTCAATTATTCATAATTATTTACGTTGTAACTACCAACTCAGCGAGCGAAGTAAGCATATTTACGTACGAATCACATACCAAATTTAATACAAATTATGAAGTTTGTATGGAATTCAAAGTTAAGTAATTACGTACGTAAATATTTTTATTTGGCCCCCAGTTAGTAATGCCGCAAAATTTATGCTACATAAAGGTGGGTATTGACCGGACCATTTGCGTGTAACAAAATAAATATAACATACCTATTTGCAACTTTTCAATGTAAGTGTAAGTTTTTTTTCTATTCTCTTGAGATTGAGATTTTTGGCGTCACACGTCTTGTGCATTTGCCAGTGATAAGTATTGCCAAGTTTAATTGGATATCGTCAAACAAGTCACAGTCAGAGTCAAGCAAGTCACGGTCAAGTCAAAGTCATCAGTAAAGTGGTGGAAGCTTTACAAGCGGCCTCTATGGAGTTTTGGAAACAACACGAAAATACATGTTTCTCTTTATTATATCACTTGCTTACACTCGAGCATGTTCACGAACACTAAATTTAATAAATAATGGCGTCGATTCTGTCATACCACTCACTAAACTAAACCAATCTGACAGGACTAAAACTATCTGCCTCTCTTTTCATTTCAATATGTGAGAGAAAGATGGCAACGATTTTAGAGCTGTTCAATTTTAGTTTAGGGTATATCAGAATCGATGCCATTATCTACCTTTATTAAACATTAACACTCGAAAATACACAAGTTTAAGAAAATAATACGAGCCGACAAGTTTTTTACACGTTGGCGCCAAAACTCAAAGTTTTTCTTTCATTTTGATATCAGTCTGGGCTGATTCTAGAGCAATCGAAATTGTTTCTATCCCTGTTACTCCCATGTTCATTTCTATGTAAGTGAGAGGTGACAGAAATATCAATTGGCTGAGAATACGCTCGCTGAGCGTTTGCTCCGTGTCATTAGGCGTTTTAAACAACTTTTGAACTTTAGTTAAGACATAATATTATATTACTAATTTCAATTACCTAAATAATATGTAATTTTGTGTTATTGTTATTTAGATATCTACTATGTTATTTTAGATTATTTAAATTACTTATACCAATGTTAGTAAAATTCACCTATATATAAAATATTAATAATTGTTTCTGAATATACCAATATATTAGATATCTTTCGCTGTTTACCATGTCCAGTATAAGGGCTTTAACAGACGCGTGGATTCGGTTGATGGACCGCCGCGCCATCCAACTAACGGGAGGGAAAGAGAGAATAGCATATTTCCCTCTCTTTCTATTTCGTTGGTCAGACGGCGGTTGAGGTCAACCAAATCCACACGTCTGTTAGGCCTTTTAATAAGATAAGAAAAGAGATACATACACATGTAAATAAATATCTTTACACAATAAATACAAATATAATTGTTTAATAAAGTGTCCCAGAAATAAACAATGCATAGTGTCTTTTTGGATAAAACTTTGATACTTATCCTTAACTTCTGATTGTGTTTTAATTAAACAATAAAATCGACATCATGCTGTTTTTTTCTGAACACCGACTTCAATAATAAATAAATTATAGTAATAACTCATATATCTAATCGAAGGACACCAGTTATACCAGGATACATATAGAAATACATAATAATCCCAATAAAATAAATTATACAGTGAAAATGCATGGAAATAGAACTTACTTTCAGCATCGTAAGTCGTCAACTGAGCCATCATGGCCTTTCGCTTTTTGTTGGAATCTAAAACATTTAAATAATTATATTAAACAACATATAAAACATCACTTAATGCCAAATATAAACTGGGACTTTCATCGACTTTAGCTAAGACTGAAAGCATTCGATAAAACATTAGTAATCTGCATGAATTTGACGAGCGCTCTCAATTGAAAGTAAAAAGAATTTAAAAAAAAAAACGTGACTTTATAAATAATTTTATCCGAAAATTTCGTATTTTTCTGATGGAAAGTAGTCAAGACCCTTAACAATCTGCATAGAAAAGGCAAGTTTTTTTAGCAACATTGAATCCTCCAACATTTGCCTTTAAGTCACCCTGCTTAAGATAAAAGCTGTACAAAAAGTATATGCGTATAAAAAATTTGGCATATTGGATGGACTAGACTAGACAGACTCGGCAGGCAAATTATGAAATGGTACGTCCACATTTGCAACAAGGCCGTAAACGTGGCACTATCTTGTAGTGGTCTGACGATGAATTGTCAAATGTGGACGCACCATAAGGATTCCCGCAATCAGTCTTCCGTGACTTTATACGTCGTTTAAGACAAAGACTATAAAATATGACAGTTTACAGTTCGACAAAGATCTCAATAAACATGACCAAAAGTTGAACTACAGCCGCTCTCTTATTTTTCTCTTTCGAATGTTAAAGAGACTAGAACAGCGTTCTCATACTTATTTCGTCCACGTTCATTTAGAATTGCGTATCTTTGTAGGATTGTAACACTTTAATACTTTCTCTGTGAACCACTTTTGTTGTTTTAGTTTAGAAACGTGACTATCCTTCACGGATTAGTGAAGCACCAATAGTACAGAAAATTTCCACAACCCGTTTGTTCGGAGTGGAAAGCTCAAGGAACGATTGTGGGGCCGCTTGTTAGGCCGCTTGTTAAGTTTACGAGTTTTGAAACTTGGACCCGTCGATAGGGGAATAGTAGCAACTAGTTTCATCGAACTCCGAGACCGTCGCGCGCGGGGCCACCGCCATATAGAGAGCATAATTCTCTGCATCGGTCAGCTCTAGCTCATCTTGGAGCTTCTTGAAGGCATCTGCATCTAACGCCAGGACGCTTTCGGCGACCAGAATAGTGCCAGTGCCGGTGGGCGGAGGCATACCAAGTTCGCGCCGTAAGGAAGTCTGCGACGCGGACTTTTCGTTGTCATCCCCGTGTAGTGATATATGAGTGATACTATCCGCATAGCTGAGCCCGGCGCCTGATGCGTTATCTTTCAAAGACGTATGCGATACGGATGATTTGAATTTGGACGGTCGCAAGCCCGATACGCTGCTGACCGAACGGCCGACTGGTTTCGATTTCGTCTCGCGTTTGCCTTCGGATTTAACACTCGGTGCTGGTGACTTGTCCTTCCGGCGGAATAGACGAGAGAAAAACGAGCGTTTTTTGACTGGAGGGAGCGCAGGCTCACTCCGGGCGGCCGATAGTGGCGGCGGCGGCGGCGCCAGGGAGGCTGGGTCGCGGGTCAGGGGCAGCGGGCGACCGGGTTTTAACACGCTATTGACTGACGTTTGACTGGTTTTGAACGAATCCATCCCGGCGGATGAGCCGGGCCGACGCACGCGTTTAGGCGGCAGTGGCGGCGCGCGATCGTCCTCCGGGTCACGTTTAAGAGGAGAAAACTCAATGATCGGTCCGCGGTATGTCTGAACCTGCACATCTTCATACGGAGTCGGCTCCGGCTCTGAGATATCGAGTGGGTTTTTAAACGCTAGCTGTAAGCTAGTATAAGTGCCGGCGTCGTCGAAGTCGTCACTATCGGGCGGTTGTATCGGCGCATCTGCAGCCGCCTCTCGCCGCGTGCGGCTCTCCGAATATATCTCGTCGAGCTCAGCGACCTGTTCGAGTAAATCGTTGAGACTAGTTTCGTTTGTGTCGCGCATTTCGACATCGCGATCGAGGGGCGGGTTGCCGTTCTCATCGGCTAGGGTGGCGGAGCCGCTGTCCTCGGATATGTCGACGGTGTTGGTCTCGTTAGTGTCCGTAGTGGAGGAGACGAGGGGAGACTCCTTGTCGGTGTTGTTGTTGGTGTCGATGGGCGAGGAGTCCGCCAGCAGGCGCGCGAGTGCGGCGAGGTTGGGCAGGGGCTTGAGGGTACCTTGTACGTCTTGTATGTACTCGAAGTCCAGCGATTTGCTGCGCTGGTTGTCGGTGATGCGTTTCAGTTGGAACTGCACATGGATCTGTCCGCGGTGGTTGCGCGGATCGTAGTGCGCCGCGGTGTACGCGGGAGTCTCGAACACGATGGCGACTTGCTTGTGCACGAGGACGATGTTGGCGGCCTGCTCCCACACCACGCGACCCGCCGCGTCCTCTTGGTAGAACACCACGGCCGTGTCTTCGCGGGTCACCTGCGGACATACCACCATACAATCAAGTTGTAGCAAGATTAGATAGTAAATAAGTAAGTACCTAATAAAGATTCTAAAACTATTATTCAAAATGATGATGATGATGAAAGATTCAAAATTTCATCATCATTTCAGCCATAGGACGTCCACTGCTGGACATCTTCCTCGCTTCCCATCGATCTCCAAAAGGGCTGGTTGGAAGCGGCCTGCATTCAGCGGTTTCCTGCGTTCTCTTTTAGGTCGTCTGTCCATCTTGTGGACGTCCAACGTTGCGCTTACCGGTCCGTGGTCTCCATTCGAGAACCTTTCGGCCCCATCAGCCATCTGTTCTGCGTGCTATGTGCTCTGCCCACTGCCATTTCAACTTGCTAATCCGGTGGGTTATGTCCGTAAGTTTCATTCTAAAATTTATTTAAGGGTTTTTATCCCGCCCAAAAATCCTACACACCAAGAAGGTACTTTTATCAGAGTTTTGTGTAATCATTAATTTCATATGCTAATTATTATTATTTTAATTATTATTTTCATTATTTATTTCATTAATTTTTTTTGGTGAGGGGCGCCAATGTCAAGTTTTTGTCCCTGCTCGGAAAAATTGTATATCCGGGTCACGACATATCAATTAAGCGATTATAAGCTAGAAAAAAAACTTGTTTTTGTAAAGCTACAAAACTATGACCTTAACACAGAGTCAACGAAGACGATGCATTCCATCAAATGCATTTTTTGCACATTTTTTTTAAATAATTTTATAAATATTAAACAAATATATTAATATGCTCGTCATTTTTGGACAACTATTCATCTTATATGGCACAGCCAGACCGCTTGCAAACGAGCAACGATAACCTATTGTTGCTCACCGACAAGTCCGACAACTCACGATAAGCTTGTCGTTGGGTTTGCCCGATTTTAGACATTTTTAATTACTATTGGATTATAACGATTATAAATATTAATTCAAGTACGTGGTTTATCAGATTTTATCGACGCGGCAGCCGCGTCACTTACGGTTTTCCCCTTTAGGTACTTTTATCTAAACTTTAGGTATTTTCCCAAGATTGGAGACGCCACTACTTTTATCTATGACGACACACCAAAAAAGATGTTGATAAGTTTGTTGTAAGGTTCTTTATGAAAGTTTCTAGTCTCTTTGCCAATCACAATAGCCAGTTTTCAAGTCAATTCGCCCAAGTTATCCAGCGCTGTACGCTTCCTTAACAGGCATTGAATATGAGCCCTAATATAATTGCATGTACAGCATAATATCCAATGACAAATTACGTCGCGTGGGCCGTATAGAGAAAATGACAAGCGCAACTGGTATGCCATAATCTCGCAACATAAATAATAAAATAATAGTTGATTGAATCAGGTGTTACTTGGCCTGTATCCTAGAACAGCGATAAGACATCATCCAGACAGATGAAATAATAGTTGATTGAATCAGGTGTTACTTGGCCTGTATCCTAGAACAAGCGCTCAGACATCATTCAGACAGATAGGTAAAATAATAGTTGATTGAATCAGGTGTTACTTGGCCTGTATCCTAGAACAGCGATAAGACATCATCCAGACAGATGAAATAATAGTTGATTGAATCAGGTGTTCCAGGCAAAGGCAGGCTGTCGTTCAGTGTGGAGGTTAAAGGGGGAGGCCTATGTTCAGCAGTGGACGTCTTCTGGCTGATGATGATGATGATGATGAATCAGGTGTTACTTGGCCTGTATCCTAGAACAAGCGCTCAGACATCATTCAGACAGATAGGTAAAATAATAGTTGATTGAATCAGGTGTTACTTTGCGGAAGTTCATCTTCAAAACTGTTTCTATAGATGACGAATGTCGTGTATATTTCCGCTTTAACGTCGCATTAAGTACAATAAGGAATTAGGGATCAAATATTTATGTTTTCTATACTAATATTATAAAGAGGAAAGATTTAATTGTTTGTTTGTTTGTTTGCATTGAATAGGCTCCAAAACTAGTGAACCGATTTGAAAAATTCTTTCACTGTTGGGAAGCTACACTATCCCCGGGTGACATAGGCTATATATATTTTTTTTTTAGTAGGGTTCTTTACTAAAACTCCAATAATGTAACCCAAGGTGTAAAAAAATAAGATTTACAATTTTAACTTTGCGTGTTTGAGAGTTCTTAGACAGGACAACGTCTGGTCAGCTAGTACTTTATAAACAACGATGTTGTCAATGATGCTAATTGAACCTAACCAGTTTTTTTTATATTAAATCTTAAAAAGGTTAACCTGTAACTTACAGAATTAATTTAAAAATCTGTAAATTAATAAAAAAATTGTTCCTAGAGCTCAGTTTGAGAATATGTAGCTGTTACTTATCCAAAGTGTGAATGGGTCGTACGATACTTAACTATACCGATTTTTTAAATGACTAATAGGCGATAATACAAGTGATACAAGGGTTATCAAATCAAAGCAATATTTTGCTGAAAAAAGGTCACTTCTTCCGAAGTAAAAATCACTTTGGGATGATAAAAGTGATCTTTAGTTAACCCGTTCTTAGTAAAACGGAATACTTATCACTAGCGAGGTCACTTCCTCCGGAGCTAAACTCACTTTGGGATGATAACGTAATCGTAACATAATAATTTGCTCTTCTTGGTAACAGTTAAAAAAAACATCTTTATCTCTGTTGCATAGACAACCAGTGACACGAGGGGATGTGATGCTAGCATGAATGAATCACAAAACTAAATTGGCAATTTCAGAGGATGTGTTGGATATATTTTAGTGTAAGAAAAATTATAGATTTTACATTACATTTTAGAGGGTAATAGTAGATTGATACTCAAGGGATGTAAGAATAATGAAGGTAAGGGATGTTTGATCTTTTACACACAAGATATTTGGAGTGTAAAAGATCACCTACTCGAGTATATAAATAATCTACTTTTCATCACTAGTGTTAGGTACGACAAAAAAAAATACCTGAGAAAAATAACTGTTTTAAACTATCACGATTGTACAATAAAGTTATATGATTATTTACGGGATATTTACCGTGGTAAGGTTGTGGAATGAGCACGGTAAATATCCCGTAAATAATCATATAACTTCAAAGAAAAATCTGTTTCATTTATACTATAACGCAAAAAAATTGCAAAGCGCCAGGTTCACACCTCTGTGAATTTTACATAGTTCATAGTACTTCATTTCACAGGGCAAAAAGTTTCTGAGATGGTGCGGCGCTACATGGTCGAAGAGAAAAAAAAAAGAAAGCTTAACGGCCTCTTATAGCAAATTTGACGGCTTTAAATCAATTTCATTCAGTTAAATTACAATATTTGTGTTTGAGTTTATGATTTGGTTCAAAACACGATAGAATATACTTTCCTCGATCAAAAAAAAAAACTGAAACAAAATTGATTCAGTTTATTTTTTTCGTTTTATGCTCTAATGAAAGCTCGTAACAACCTGGAAATGCATGTATTGAAAGGCAATTTTATTAAAAAAAAAAAATATTTGGATAGAATTTTGATAGTGAATAGTTTCGTTTTTTAGTGAAATTAAAAGCGTAAAAAGGTCGCGAGAATTTGCGCGCACCGAGTTCAGTACCGCGCCAGGCGTCATCGAGGTCGGACCTATGTTCGTTTTTGTCATTGCACTCCCCCCGCGGGCGTCCTGACTCTTAGGTGGCAAAATACATCGTCGCTATAACTTGGCGGGGGCTAAGGGAGCGTTTTGTTGCCTACGCGACTCGGATAACTGGCCGTTAATGGTATTTTTTGACATGGGATTAGTTCGGTTTTTAATTTTTTTTATAGAATAATTGGCGAACAAGCTACGGGCCACTTGATGGTAAGTGGTCACCGCTGTCTATAGACACCTACAATACCCGGGGCATTGTCAGTGCGTTGCCATTCACCTTTCGCAGTCCCCCCTAGGGAGGCAAAGTGATATTTACCGCACTCATATCGAGTCATCAATGAATCACTTACCGAATGCTAGTGATGAAAAAGATACAGAGGATGTTAAGGAGATTTTAGGGGGCATTAAGCCTTTAGAGTTTAGGTGCTGTTAATGGCTGTACTTTAAAATAACTTAATTAAAACTCATGTATATATTTTTGTGCTGTTGGTCTTGAATAAAGAATAGAAAAAAAGAGATTTTAGAGGATGTTTTTAGTAGCAAAGTAAGATCTATGTGCCTCCAGCCACGGTACCAGAGCAGATCGAAGCAGAGAGAAGCTCTGTGAGCAGATCACACATGGCCTTCTTGTCGTACATAACGTCAGAGCCGAGAGACAGCGACGTTTTTGGATCGGGTCTGTCGAGATGTTCGTTTTAGACAAGTTGTATTTAAGTATTTTAGGGAGTTTTTATATCAGAAATGAGGAGATCCGTAGACGAACTAAAGTTACCGACATAGCCCATCGGATTAGCAAGTTGAAGTGGCCAGTGGGCAGAGCACATAGCACGCAGAGCATATGGCCGATGGAGGTCGAAAGGTTCTCGAATGGAGACCACGGACCGGTAAGCGCAGCGTAGGACGTCCACCCACAAGATTGACGGACGACCTAAAAGAGACCACATGAAAACGCTGGATGCAGGCCGCTTCCAACTGGCAGTCTTGGTGATCGTTGGCCTACGTCCAGCAGTGGACGTCCTATGGCTAAAATGAAGAAGAGGGAGTTTTTAGATGGAATGTTGAAGTGTTAATGTTGCAGGGTCGTTTAAGTTTTTTTTTTTTTTTTAAGCATTTGTTTTAGAGTTACCTTTTCACAGAGCAGTATGATCTGCGTGCCTCCAGCGACACTCCCCGAGCAGTGTGAAGCGCGCATGATGAGCAAGTCGCACATGGCCTTCTTGTCGTAGATGACGTCAGAGACGACGGCCGGCAGAGAATAGAGGCGCCCATTGCCGCCTTCTTCATGTAGGAACACTTGAAACGCGAGTCGCACCGCATTCAGGTCGATGCTTTGTGGATTGTTGCGGTGGTCGAAGCCAGCTGCGAACGATGTAAGGATCGGTTAGTCTTCCTTATATTATTACTATTAAATATTTTCTTAAATTTTTTACATTTTCCGGGATAAAAGTCAAGGATTGTATGTCACAAGCCGGTCCTCCAACTTTTCCATGCAAAAAATCACGTCAATCCATTGCTTTGTTGCTGCGCTAAAAAGGAACAAACCAACAAATGTGTGTAGCTCTAAGTGTATGTGTGTATGTATTTATTTTTATTTTATTTCGTAAATGGCTTGCGATTTACAGCCAACTCGCGCGATGACGCGGTTTACGATGGAGCACGCTTGCCTAGAAGAAACCGATTGACTCGTGATTTGAAGACACCCAGATGTTACAAATAAAATATTGTATACAAACACACTTTCTTATAAAATTAATATGATGTTATGAAATATACTGGGTTACGCGGAAAGGGTGTACTCATAGACTCATTATTCCCTACTACGTCTACGTAGTAGGGAATGATACCTCTATTAAGTAGTAATACGTAGTTACGTTGACGTAGTAGGTAATAGAGGTATTATTACCTACTACGTATACCTTTTTATTTATATTACACGGGAATTACTCACGTAAGATTAAGCCGGTCACTCTGACTATAGTTTCAACCGCATTAGGCAGTCTTTTTCAAGGTGAATGCGCGCGCGCGGCTGCGTCTCGCTTGGCACACTTACTACGTATACCTCTATGGGTGTACTAAACCGAAAGAAGTCCATGGCACGAAATTTTTCTACGATGAGAGCAACTCTGAAATTGCGAAAAAATATCAGCTGTCCCATAGTTTTCTATGGAACTACGGTCATTCTCACTCGACAAAATCTATGGAACAACTGATTTTTTTTTCGCGATTTCAGGGTTGGTCCCATAGTAAAAAGAAAACATAATTATGAGTATAACTTACCTCTTTCGGCTTAGTACACAGTTTCCGCGTTGCCCTGTGACATTAGTGTAAATTCTGACATAAAATTATAATTACCAAATTGACTTCATTGCAAGATGAGAACCAAAGAATACATGTTATGATGGACAATCCAAAATTTCAGTGTCTATCAGGGTTCGAATCAGTGGGGCGTCAACGATCTGGGTTGACGCCCCTGTTCTAATAGTCTCCAAAATAGTGCATAATAGTGTTACCATAATGCAACGATGATCAACAGGGAAGTAGTAAGTATACAACGCGAGAAAGAACTTTTTATTTTGGAATATACTAGAGGAAAGAGACCAAATATGGAATAGTATCCATAATATGGAATACCCCCATTTTTCTCAAATGCAAACTCACACACGCAATAAACAGTGATTTTCTGTCTCTTTCTACTCCCATTTACGCGTACAAGTTGTAGCATGTCAGTCGAGCCAGCCCTTTCGTCGTAGTGACAGTGTTTTGTTTTATCGCTGCCGCATAACTTTCTAAGGTACGTAAAAAATTATTATTTATCGTACAGAAAGTGCACACAGTATTGTTTTTATAACTTTTAGAGACCCTTTAGATGTTCTTTAGTATGTTTTAGCGGTATTAGATAGTATTACTTTCTGAAATATAAATATGTGAATATCAGTTTGAAATAGTTGGAAAATCCAAATATGGACGGATCACAGTGTCCAATTATGGACTATTCCATAATTGGACACTGTGACATATCAGCTGACTTAATGACTTTGTAATTATTATTTTTTCGGGTTTTATCGGAATGGCGGGCCTCAATTGGAAAACGAAGCGAAAAGAATGGAATTCAGAGCATATGGCAGAAGCTATAAAATAAGTACGAGAAAAAAAAAATGGGTTATTTGAAAACTGCAAAACACCTGATAATTGTATGCCTTTAACTGAAGCTGTCACACCCAGACAAGATACAAATATTGAACCTGTACCCTCAACTTCCGGACTATCTCGCAGTGATTTAGGATTAGTGTCTCCGTATGACATCAGTCCCGTACCAAACAAGAAAAGGAAACCTTCTAATAGAGGAAGAAAAGCATCTGTTGCAGCAGTCATCACGTCGTCACCGTATAAGAAAGATCTTACAGACAAAAACAGGAAAAAAGAAGAAAAAGAAAATAAATTAGCAAAAAACAAGAATAGAAAACAGAATGAGAAGAAATCAAAAGGAAAAAAACCAAAAGAAAAGACTAAGCCTATGTCGGATTCAGATGATGAGGAGGTGATGCTGTTTGATACAGACAGCGAACCCGATGCCTTGATAGGATGTACAGCTCCAGACTCTGAAGATTCGGAGTGTATTTTCTGTGGTATGCTGTTTTCGAATGACACTCATGGGGAAACATGGATCAAGTGCCTCATGTGTGGGCTCTGGGCACATAATGATTGCGCTGGGCCAGAGTTTGATACCTGGATTTGCGATTTTTGTAAATAGTTTGTGTTCATTTCTTTATTATACCAAAGTTTTCAAAGAGTCTCTTATAAGTGAAGGTTAATTTTTCATAGTGATTATAGTATTCCATATTTGGGGTACCTATTCCATATATAGGTACCTTTATCGTTATTTAGTTTTTGAAAATTTTTCATACCTCAAATTGAACAAAATAATCTAAAATTGTTACAAACTTAAGTGCAAATATATGATTGTTAATAATTACCACATAAAGTATTTTATTTATAAAATTTGTGAAAGTTATGCCTGAAAATCAAAACGGTATTCCATATTTGGTCACTTTCCTCTATGTTTTAAACATGTTCCGCGCAACCAAGTGACTTTTCCTTAAGCGCCGTATAACAAAATGCAATCGTAAATTTTAGGTATATGAATTTTTGGGCAAAAAAACAAAAAAATTTAATGATTCGAGACGAAAAGTTAAAAGCAGATAACTGGCCAAGAGCGTATCGAGACACGCATGTGGTAGGGTTCCGTTTTCCGTAGCCAAAGTCTAATAATTGTGGTCACAATCATCCTACTAATATTATAAGCGCGAAAGTTTGTATATATGGATGTTTATTCCTCTTTCACGCAAAAACCACCGAATGAATTTTAATGAAAGTTTTCAATAATATAGCTTATACATTAGAATAACACATAGGCTATAACGGGTTGTAGTAGCGAGGCCGTAGATCGAGCTCTACGCGTACGAAGTAGCGGGTTCCAGCTAGTAGTTCATAAATTGGTGATTACAGACAGAAAAAAACTAAAGATCGAAGCTGGACTTCCAGAAATTTCAGAGGTGCATCATACCAACATACATATACTTTTTAAGGTTTAGTCAAAAAGAAAACTACTTGAGAAACATTCTTTGTTAAGACAATTTTACAAAAATGTCAATGACCTTTTCTCTGAACAGCTTGAATTTATTACAGTTTTAACGATATAACTTAAAAAGTTATAATCAGAAATGGGTCGAAATAATTTTGAATGAAGGATTTTAATATGACCTATTAGCATGACAAGTTACAAGTATCTATGTCTAATAGTTTTGAAATGCAGGGGATCAACTTTTTGCCACTTTGGCGGGCCATAATTCACAAAATATACACTTGATAAAAAAGTTATATATCAAACCTTACCTTCATTTTATAAGACATACTCAATGAAACCAAACAAGTGGGTACAGAGAAAAAAAAATTCATCCTCTTTTCACATGTTCCAGACCAACCCCAAAAACGCAAAATAATAAAAAGACAAAATATAATTTTAAAATTGAGACCTATTATATTAAAACTCAAATTGTGCAAAGTTGTATGCACTTTCCTTAATAAATATAGAAGTTAGAACCTAAAAGCTAAATTAACTTTTTTAGGTTCAAAAAAAAATTCGGACAGACGGACGGGCGAACAGAACGAATTTATAAGAGTTCTTTGTAAGACTACGGAATCCTAAAAAACCGGGTCGCCAAAAGATCCGTCTAGATATATTATGAGTTTGGGACCTACTGCCAAGTCAAAATAACCTATAATAGACACAAGGGATAGCTAATATAGCTATGTATATCTAACACCTGTGATAAAGTAATATCGTTTGAATATATCGTTTGTTTAAATATTTGGTTTACTTTAGATCCAATTTTTGTCGCTATTAGGTGAACGGAAACGTAAATCAATGGAATCTCATAGGGCGGCCCGGCCGTGGCGAGAATAAAGTGGAACAGCGCGGCCGCACCGACAGAAATAGCCGCTACGGAAATATCCATAATGGTACACACATGCTCATGTATAGAGAGTATGCTGGTATGTTTACTCAAGCGGGCACAAAAAATCGACACCGCTTTATGGTTGATATTCCGAAAACACGTACGAAGCGCTTCGATTCCACTTTTATTATGCGTACTGCTAGTCTCTGGAATGCGCTGCCTGAATGGATGTTCCCTGGTAGTTACAATCTGGGTGTCTTCAAATCACGAGTGAATCGGTTACTTCTAGGCAAGCGTGCTCCATCGTAGACCGCATCGTCGCTTTACATCAGGCGAGTTGGCGGTCAAACGCAAGCCTATTGTTAAATAATAAAAGAAGCATCCTTTCGATATACATCATTTTCAGCTTATAAGTCCACTGCTGGGGCTGCAATGTTCTCCTAAAGCACGCCACATAGCTCGCCATATAATCAGCTTTCGAAAATGCTGATTTAATCACCATATAGCATAATTGACGGGACACTCACAGATATACCGCAGTTATTGCTCAATATTAGTTTAGTCGAAGAACCACAGTCATCGACATAACTGCCAAGATTTGCAAGTTGAAGTGACAATGGGCCACATCGCTCGTAGAACCGATAACCGACGGGGAAGAAAGGTTTTTGGGTGGAAACTACGAACCGAAAGACGCAGTATAGGTAGACCTCCCACTAGAAACCTAGACCAACGACATCGTGAGAGTCGCGGGCATCCAGTGGATGCAGATGGCAGGCTGTCGTTCAGTGTGGCGGCCTAAGGACGAGACCCATGTTCAGCAGTGGACGTCTTCTGGCTGATGATGACAGTTTCTTCCTACTAAGCTTGTTTGAATTTCCACGGTAACAGGAGTCACTTAATTTTTGTATATTTGATTTTTTTACATGTTAATATTATTATTTCTGTTTGTATTAATGTATTTTTTTTTAAATATTATTTTAATTATTTTCGGACGACATCGTTAAGACAGCAGGAAAGCAATGGACAAGGCTAACACAGGAACGGAAAATATGGCGCGCTGAAGAGGCAACCTATACCCAGCATTGGGTGGAAAATGGTTGTTGATGATGATGATGATAAGGAGTAGGTATTATTGATTGTGACGAATTTATTATTTAATTTCTCTATGACGTGTGACTATAATTTGATATGAATATGAATATTATAAAGAGGAAAGATTTGATTGTTTGTTTGCATTGAATAGGCTCCGGAACTATTGAACCGATTTGAAAAATTCTTTCACTGTTGGGAAGCTACACTATCCCCGGGTGACATAGGCTATATTATATTTTCAAAAAAAATGTGATCCTTACTTAAACTCCAATAATACCCGTGCGAAGCCGGGGCGGACCGCTAGTTATTAATAAAATAGTATGACTATGACTAGAGAGAGTTTCCGCATCCTCCTGGGTACTCCTACTAGTAGGCGCACGAGGACTATTAAGTCCTTATAATCATTTAAAAAAAATCGTTGTGTGCTCGTACCGGTAGGACCATAAGGATAATTATATCACAGTGATCCTACTAATAGACTGTCCCCTATAAAAGTATACTATAAGTGGGTCCATTTGACAAAAGAAAAAAAACTGTGTCCATATAATTAAAATGCCTAAAGAACTTCTAAATGTAGATCATCATCATCATTTCAGACATAGGACGTCCACTGCTGGACAGACCTCTCCTATCGACCTCCAAAAGGGCCGGTTGGAAGCGGCCTGCATCCAGCGTTTCCCTGCGGTCTCTTTTAGGTCGTCTGAATGTGAAATGTAGATAAGTGCAATGATATCACCCGAGTGTAAAGTTCAACGCATAATCCAATTAGAAACCGTTTTTTCAATAAGCAGGAAGATGATATGAGAATCTGTTCACGCCGTTTCCGATCCAAGTGAGTGGGCTATTTAATTTCAATCTCGGTGTGAATCACCGAGGTCAAGAAAGGTGCTCTAAATTATAGTGTTAACATTTTACAAATCCTAATGGGTATTAACCTTAAAGTGAATTACAAAGGTCATACAAGTAAGGTATGGTCACAAATTCAGATCAGACAAACAAGAGAGATATGGTAAATGATTGATTTAAGCCAGATGCCACGCCAGGGAGCGAACGCATCTGGCTTAAATCAGGCTTGATGCCATTAGTTGAACTCAGCAGACGACCTGATCCTTATAACAAGGTGTGTTGTGGGTGTTGTTTGTTTTGCTTATTTTATTGCGTGTGGAGTAATTAGTTCATTGGTGTCAATACAAGTTTCTTAATGTGCGTGAATCCACCAACCCGCACTGGGCCAGCGCGGTGGATATGGCCCAATCAACCCTTTCGGGGGTAGGCTAAAAGTCCAGCAGTGGACTGTTAAAAGGCTGATTATGATGAATGTGCGTGAATAATTAGTATCTAAGCCGTACTTACAGTTTTTTTAGTCCCAAAATTATTTTCTGTGAGTTGGAAATAATATGTCCGGATTTCAATTTAAAAAAACCATTATATTACTGTTATTCAGATCTTGATCTTAGACTCGCTCGGAGTCGAAACATGACTCGTAATATATCGCTCGATCAAAAAAAAATTAACAGGACTCTTTTTTGGACATTTTAGGGTTCCGTAGTCCAATTACTAGGAACCCTTATAAGTACGTTCTGCTTCTGTCTGTCTGTCCGTCTTAATTTTTTTGAACTCTCTAACTTATAACAAGGAAGACAGACTAAGAGGCAAGCCAATAGCGGAACATTAGAGCGTAGCTCGGAAATTTGCCTAAAGACGTTAAGAACTTAGATGGCGCCGTAATTTGAGCGTGCTATAGGTTGTCCCGAACTTCCGTAAGCGCTGCAGTCAGATAATGTACGAAAGAGTTCTACAAATTACCGTAGCGCTAGTATCGCAGTCAAGTTTCGCAACATTGAAGAGCCCGCGTTACTTTTCTATAGTTATTATTTCGCTGGGTAAAGGTTAGCTTTACCTGATCTGTGGGTATAGGTACTCACTGCGAAAGGGGTCGACGCGCAGCACCGCGCGCTGCTGCAGCGCATCCGCGATGTCGCGCCGCTTGATGCACTGGATGCCGAGGTTGCGGAACTGGTAGTCGTTGGCCTCCGCCGTGATCGGCGCCTTGAATGTGAACACGCCGCGCTGGCATCCTTCTCGTCCAACCAGGTTGTGCGGGTGCGGCCTACAACACGGACAACCACATTTCATTATCATACCACTTTTCATATTTAGAAGTTTAAGTTAGAATTAAATTACTTATTAGCCTAATATTGGCCTAGATTGCAATAAAATTAAGGGGCGTTACCTGCAAGGGCAACTTGAAAAATAAAAGGATTCCGTACCCACCCTTTGGGTACAGCGCCGGCCCTAGCCCTTGATCAGGGTATAGCAAGATTGTCTTTCGACGCGTTTCATTTCTGAAAACTATCGTACAGGAATCGATTTCGGTACAAAATGTATTCCATATGCTCCATTATATCCAGGATATACAGAATTTCCACATAAAAAAAATTATGCTGGTTACAGACAATGCAAATGTGCCCCGCCGCCTGCCACGCCGACCACGCCCGGAGGCGCAAAGCGCCATCACTATGACATAGATGGAGACAGAAGGTGGCCGTAGGAACTCCTAAACGAAACGACGTAACCACGTCGAGTTTGGGTTCGTTGGATTTGTCTCCCCAAGGACTTTGGTCCTAGGTGATAAATTCAATATGGCGGAAGCACCAAGATGGCCGACAAAATGTTCTAATCTAACATCATGTTATGGGTATCAAATGGAAGGGTTTGCTGAGATGAATACGAAAAAGCTAGCTTGTTTTTAAATTATTATTATTTTAAATTAATAAAGTTTATTGGTTTATAAACTCTTAACATAACCTGTGCATTCGCCCTACGACCAAAATAAAATGAAAGGACGGGCCCAGAAGAAGCGCATTTTTGGAGATTACAAAATGAGTGCCGGCGCTAACTTCGTTTCAGTCGGTCTCTAGCCGTAGGAAGTGCAACACGCGACTATTGTTACATGATAACGAAACATCTGACAAAATTATGCCTTCGTGTGCTTTCCCGAAGTGTAAATACACAACAAAAAACAGCTATCTATTTTTGTTACAAATTATAATTAGGTGTTAAAGTATATGTCCGACGGTTTTGATTCATTTTTACTAAGTTCAATGGTTATGGCCCGTCCATTCATTTAATTTTGGTCAAACCATTCGCCTCGTTTTAGTGGAAAAAACGTAATCAGACCTCTGAAACCTTGGAATATTGTATGTAAGCACAGGATAATCAGAGGAGATAGTTACAGAAAAATCAAGTTAGTAATGTGTTCTCACCTGTAAGGTTCGTCTTTAGTGACGCAGGAGACGACGATAGTGGCCTGCCCGTGGAAGCCGGTGATCCGGATGGTGGGGTAGGTCTTGTTCTCGGGGGTGCTGTTCACGCCGGGAATCGACCCCGCCGACCGCCCCTCGCACTCATACCGAAACCTGACAACAAATGAACACAGCTGGTAAATATACAATACCAAAACTACAAAATTACTTAGGTTGAAAACCCTAATGCCCGTGTGTTGAAAACCATAATGTTATCTGTTTACAAGAAATAAATATATGTAAAACTGAGCAGTAGCCTACAATGTGAGAGATAGAGGTGGCATACAATACACTTGTACGAGTCATCATCATCATTTCAGCCATAGGACGTCCACTGCTGGACATAGGCCATTTATCTGCAAAAGGGCCGGTTGGAATCAGCCTGCATTCAGCGTTTCAGACCCGAGCAGTCTGCTTACACCGGAGTCCGGACACACAAGAACTAAACGAACATAATATGTGAAAAAATTTACCAAATACAATACATTCCATAGAAGGTTTTTTTTTGGTTGCGATTAGTGTAATGTATGTTCAATGGATTCGTTGCTGATGACCTTCTTGGCATATTTCTCAATGGACTACCAATCATCCAATGCCTCAACCTGGTACTTCGTACTACCTGTACCTGGTACTACCTGCTGATTCGTGCCAAAGGTGCGAGCAGTACTCCAAGCACGACTGAACTTGTGCTTGATATAATGTGAGAAACTCCGACGTACCTTCGGGAGGATACCCAGCTTTTTGGCAGTCAATTGAGCTTTGCACTCATTATATTTGCCTATGGAAAGGCAGGAAGAACTTTACGAGAGTTATCAGTATTTCGGTTGGCATTTTAAACCTTACTATAGATATCACCCACTGCTTCCCTGACGCCTTCAGGATGGATAGACGAACAAAGCGGAAATCTGCCCGGTAGTCGACTTCCGCTCCTAGCTATGATTCAGTGACAATTTTTACTATTGGTGGGCTATACGTTTTGATATTGAAAACAAGCACTATGAGTCAGCGTACACGGTCTTTACTCTGGATGCATTAGTAAAACATATATCAATGGCTGTATACCTAATACCCAATAATAACAATACTCCAATACCTACGTACCATAACAGGCTAATTAGGTATAATAGGTAGGTAGGCAGGTAGGTAGGCTGTCGTTCAGTGTGGAGGTCAAAGGGAGAGGCCTAAGTTCAGCAGAGCGTTTCTGCATGCTCCAACTGGCAGTGGACGTCTTCGGGCTAATGATGATGTTGATGACCTAGGTACCTAAATATTCAAGGAAAATTCAAAATAACTATAGTGAAGATTACTCTGGCTTTGAATGTGTTCAATAACAAGCCCAGTAGACCTAGCAGTATAATAACGCATAACAATCTAGACTCTAGAATATTATTTTATTTCTTAATTCACGAGTCGTAGACTCTATGAAGGTCAGGCCTGCTTTCAGAGAGAGAGAGAGAGAGAGAGAGAGGGTGGGCCCTAAGCCTCTAGGAAGGTCATGCCTTCTGAGAGGGTGGGCCCTAATCCACATGGCCCATAGCATGTTGGTGAATGTCATGTCTTTGAACTTTTGAGGTTCTTGGGTTTCCTCACGACGTTTTCCGTCACCGTTGTTGAGCGATGGCATCGAAACTGCACATAATTTATTTAGGTACAAATATTCATTGGTGTAGCCGAGGATCGAGTCGAGTGCCATCAGATAGTAAAGTGCTCATGCTACAGCTCGCCCACCATAGCTCATTAGGAGAGCTCTAGGAGTCACATCCATGGATTAGTCAAAAATTAAACAAGTGATGTACACATACCTAGTCCATTATAGCTCAATGCAGTAATGAGCAAAAAATACTTGCATATTTTAAGACTTACCTAATGTATTTTATAAATATATCTACGATCCCATGCAAAATAGCGAATAAACAGAGAAAATAAGGAAAACAAGCACTTAAAATGTAAGATTGTATATTTACCTTTACAAAGATATGTACCTAATGTAAGTGCTAAGTACCTATAGCAAATTTAATATCATGAACAATGCTCAAAATCTCCATCTCTACATAGTATAAATTAAAGTCACTTTCCGTGTCTGTCTGTCTGTATGGCCGCTAACTCCTCCTAAACCACGCAACGGATTTCGATGCGGTTTTCACCATCAGTTAGATACATTTTCACGGAAGGTTTATATATATATATAACTAGCGACCCGCCCCGGCTTCGCACGTAAATTACACCCGTGCAAAGCCGGGTCGCTAGTAATGAATAAAAATATTGTTCAAAGTATGCAAATTGTTATTTGCCAATTTATATGTATGGCTTTTTTTTTCATAGCAGTTTATCAGATGAGGATAATCGCAAACCTTTAAACTGTATATCAATGTCTTCGACTGTGGTCTTGTTCAGAGAGGCCAATGTCTAAAGTGACTAAGGATTCATAGATATCGCCCTGGCTAAGATAATGGTGAACAAAGGCTGATTATGACAAGGGAGTTTTACTATGGGACCAACCCCACCGAGAACGCCTGGAAGAGCTATTGATCCATGAAAGATCTTGTGAAACCATTATCCTTCCATCAACAAAAACTTATGGACATGTGTGTTCTCGGCACCCTCACATATAGGGTTCAAACTTGGTCACTAACAAAAGTTCATAAGTTCGGTCTCGGAGTATTCTAGCGAGCCATGGACCGCAGTATCGTAGGACTGAAACTTGTAGACAAGCCGAATGTCAGAAGATAGTTGGGCTAAAACCACAACACCGTGGTTTTCACAGGATGGCACGATCTCTCGGAAGGCCCAGACGGCGATGGAGAGACTAACTGGGCTCTTTCTTGAAGGACTCAAATTGCGCAAAACAGAGATACATGAAAGGAGGGAAGGGACGCCTTTGTAGGACGGTACAGGCTAATATAATGGGATCAACCCATATATCGTCCTAAAAATCAGCGGTTAGAAAAATGACATTCATATCCAAAGAAATGTTAAACAGTTGATATTTTTTGAGACGTAACAACAAAATATTTTATTTCAAATACTGTTGTAGCTCACTTAAGGGCTCCTTCTTGCGGCGGCGTCATGTAACGGGTCGCCCTCTTCCCTCAAACATGGCGAGGAGAGCGATGGCTGGCACATGACTCAACTCGTACGCGGGTGCTGCTTGCGGGAGCTGGACTGCTCGGCGTATACACGCAACATAGTCATAAGATTTTTATAATTTGTATATTCCTCTTGTATAGACATTCCTTTTATGTTATATATCAGAAATAGTTGATAAAATAAATTGTAAAATTGAACAAAGGGCACGGACCCAGAAGTGCGTGGAACAGCAAAAACTGTTGTACAATAATCATTTATAAATGTATTGAACATCAGTGATAGTTCAAAACAGTGTTTAACTGTTGTACAGTTACATAAAACAATATTGAAATATTCCTGTTGTGTTCCTGGACCAATTTACATTATGTATGGTATAGAATTATAGATAAAACCCTTGGGTGACATCACTTGGGTGACATAGGCTTAGTTTATTTGTAGTCAGGTGGGTTATTCCAGTACCGATGATTGAGTTTGATCACCATCACTTTATTCAGTCAAATACTATTGCCATAATTGCGACGGGGATAGAAACAATGTTGCATGTACAAGAATGCCGGGAGGATTTTTAAACGAAACATACAATGTTCCTGTACCTTTGTCAGACCACCTGGATCTCCTGGGGTTGACCCTCAAACTACGGCATCTACCTAGAGCCAAAGGCTAAATTAGCTGGCAAAAAGATGGGCGTCCTGAGTAAGGTTAGGCGGTATTTCACACCGGGGCAGTTGCTTATTCTATATCAAGCTCAAGTCCGATCGTGTGTGGAATACTCACAGAATAGATATAGGTATGTGGGAATACTGGTGTCATCTTTGGGTCATCTGTTTTCCTACTACGCACGAGAAAAGCACGGTAAGCGTCCACCCACAAGATGGACAGACGACCTAAAAGAGACCGCAGGGAAACGCTGGATGTAGGCCGCTTCCAACCGGCCCTTTTGGAGATCGATGGGGGAGGCCTATGTCCAGCAGTGTCCGAAACTGTTCACTGCCACAATGGAAGATGCCTTCAAGCTCCTGGAATGGCAAGGACTCGGCATCAACATCAACGGCGAGTACATCACTCACCTTCGGTTTGCCGACGATATTGTGGTCATGGCAGAATCGATGGAGGATCTCAGCATGATGCTCGAAGGCCTCAATCGAGTCTCCCAACAGGTGGGCCTTAAAATGAACATGGACAAGACAAAGGTCATGTCAAATATCCATGTTGTGCCCACCCCAGTATCAGTTGGGAACTCAGTTCTTGAAGCTGTTGACGCGTACGTCTACCTAGGACAAACAGTCGAACTAGGTAGGTCCAACTTCAAGAAAGAGGTCAATCGGCGAATCCAACTCGGCTGGGCAGCGTTCGGTAAACTACGCAACGTCTTCTCGTCCAAAATACCTCAGTGCCTTAAGACGAAAGTCTTCGACCAGTGTGTGTTACCAGTGATGACATACGGCACTGAAACGTGGTCTCTCACTATGGGCCTCATAAGCAAGCTCAAAGTCGCACAACGAGCTATGGAGAGGGCTATGCTCGGGGTTTCTCTACGAGATTGAATCCGAAATGAGGAGATCCGTAGACGAACGAAAGTCACCGACATAGCCCACGGGATTAGTAAGTTAAAATGGCAGTGGGCAGGGCACATATCACGCAGAACAGATGGCCGATGGGGCCGAAAGGTTCTGGAATGGAGACCACGGACTGGTAAGCGCAGCGTAGGACGTCCACCCACAAGATGGACAGACGACCTAAAAGAGACCGCAGGGAAACGCTGGATGCAGGCCGCTTCCAACCGGCCCTTTTGGAGATCGATGGGGGAGGCCTATGTCCAGCAGTGGACGTCCTACGGCTGAAATGATGACGATGATGATGACGGTAGTAAAGTCGTCATTGGGTTAGGAATGGCTAGCGTTCCACCGGCTGGCGTGAAGTGTCGTGCATCTTGGTCAGTAATAAGGCAGCACAGCAGCGACGCCATTCAATAATACAGGAAAATAGGGCCTGACTCATGCCGTGATTATCGACAGTAACAATTTCATTGCAATAATTGCAGCGCCACATTTTGTACATTGTCTGTGCTGTTACTTCCTATGTTTCTATCCTTTACGTATTGACTGATATTATTATTTAATCTGTGATTTTGCTAATACGTGATATTTAAAAAATAATACCACCGGAAAAGTACGAAAGTGATTATTTTGACCTACTTTTTTTTATGTGAAAACGTTCTCATATAAACTTCCACACTACAGTCCCGTCAGAGTATGCGATGTAAAGCTTTTGTTGTTAGCATTTTTTTTAATTTTTTGCGACTCTTTATTATGTAGTATATATTATGAAAATAGACCACTGTACGTTGCCTGCTAGTGCACTTACGCCATCGTGCCCTTCCATCATTCGATCGGTGGGAGATGGGGTTAAAAAGAGCCTCGAAAATCACTCTGCCCGACAAAAGAACTAGCCATAGCAACGGAAACGGTTACACGAGTTATTTGTGCATCGTCGTCGTATGGATGAGGTGCTCTAAAAGGTTAACTAAACAGGAAAAAGTTGGCGAGTGAAAAGTTGTGCCATACTGCCATACCAGTTCCATGTGAGAATAAACGTGTGTGCGTGTGTGTTGTGAGTTTCACGCAAAAAAAAGGTAGTGAAGCGATACTACCCACTCCTATTTTTTATTTGATAATAGCAGTAAATCAGTTATCTATACTCGTATATAATACGCATTAATAGATTGACGGCTAACTCGCGTTTCCACCGGCTGACCCGTATGAACCGGTGGAGCACGCTTGCCTAGAAAACTGATCGCAAGTGGAAGATACTCAGAACTTGTACCTATAACGTGTACTTAAGGTGTATATTATTATTATTGATAGCTCGTTGGTCCCGATTTCGATCGTTCGATTTCCACCTAGGACAAACATTTATGTGATGAACATTTGTGTTTGTTCTATATCTGGGTGTTAATATTTATTTAAGACTATATTTATATATATTATTAAAAATATATATGTATGTATATCAGTCTCTGGCAGCCATATCACAAGCTTTGTTTAGTTTGGGGTCAGGTGACCGTGTGTGCAAAAATATCCCAAATTAAACTATTCTATTTGTAAAGGACAAGCATAAAGATCTAAAATTTGACATTAATAACACATTGACATCCCTTAGTAATTGGTTGGGAAGTAATAATTTAAGCATTAATATTGACAAAACGAATTTAATGGAATTTAGAATAAGACACAATAATTTAACGAACCTTGACATTAAATATACAGGTAAGAATGTAGATGAAATAGAACTTGTACGTTTCTTAGGATTGACCATTGATAATAAACTGACATGGAAACCACATATAGACAATATCAGTAAGAAGTTGCATCAATTCGCGTACGCATTATACCAACTTCGAAAAGTAGTTAATGAGTCCACGCTACTGACAGCATATCATGGGCACGTAGCATCGATACTGCGCTATGGCGTCATGTTTTGGGGCAATTCTACTGACCGTCATAGGGTATTTAAGGCTCAAAAACGCTGCATACGATCCATCTGTGGACTAAAAAGGACACTCTTGTAAAAAGC
The DNA here is from genome assembly GCA_914767915.1 of Agriopis aurantiaria. Lineage (NCBI taxonomy): Eukaryota > Metazoa > Arthropoda > Insecta > Lepidoptera > Geometridae > Agriopis > Agriopis aurantiaria. The sequence continues at coordinate 3,876,296 of OU611988.1, forward strand.
ACTTTATTCGGCTTAAGGTCTTAACTATGCCTTGTCTATACATAAGCGAAGTCGCTGTGTTTGTGAAATCAAATCCTGAGCTTTTTAAAAAGTGGCCTGTAGGCAGTAGATCGGAGGGTGCATTATACTGCCTACCGTCCAGAACTACATTTTTAAATAAAAGTGTATTTTGTATGGCGTCAATCATTCACAATAAGATACCAGAGGCTATTCGAAGAAAAGAGGACATAAATATCTTTAAGAATCTATTAAATTACCAACTAATGAAGAAAGCCTACTACACTGTGGATATGTTTTTAAATGATAATAATATTATGTGTGACGTTAGCTGAATTGTATTTCTCTATTGTAATTTCTCTTTGACATATTTATTGATTTGACATTTGCTTAATTTTGTTTGTTATTATGTACCTATGTAATGAAATACCTACTCGTTTGACTTACAATTAAGAATGTTAAAGTGTTTGCGGATTTGTTTGTTGATCCCTGAATTATGTTAATCAAATAGCAATATTATATAATTATTTAGCAATTACTTATTATTTTTATAGCCATAGTCATAATGATGTCTGTATACCATTTTCTAGGTAGAAGCTAGAGCACATACAACTGTTTTGACACCTATGTAACATATAATTATTATTACCTAGTTTCACAGATCAATAAAGTCATTGTATCATTGTATCATAAATATTTATTTATTTATTATATTATTCTTTTAACGACAGCTATCGAAATTTGCAAGTTGAAGTGGCAATGAGCAGGCCACATCGCTCGAAGAATCGAGAATCGATGAGGAAGAAAGTTCTTGAGTGGTGACCACGAACCAGAAAACGCAGCGTATAGGTAGGCCTCCCACTAGATGAACCGACGACATCGTGAGAGTAGCTGCCATCCAGGGGATGCAGCTGATAGCAGCTGTCGTTCAGTGTGGAGGTCTAAGGGGCCAATGTTCAGCAGTGGACGTCTTCTGGCTGATGATGATATAGGTGTATATTCCAGGGAGCGCTAGCGCTTTTCACAGACATGAAAATATCCACCACAAACAACTGACAACAAGGCAGTATTTCGAATAATCATATTGTTGTCATGTTAGCTGCGCGCGCAACCAGCGACTCAGGTCATCTCAAGACGGTTTGCATATCGGAATGCTACCGTAATGACAGGTGCCTACGGTGGATATTCGTGTACGGACGAGTCGATAATGGCCCCGCGCGCGGAATCGGAATTAGCAGGAAAACTATATAGCAAACGATCCGCTTCAACCCGCATAGAAAGTAACTCAGGCGCTTGTAATAGAGATGACTCTTGAACTACAGAATGATAAATTATCGAGTGTATGTTAGACAGCCGACTGTGACGTCAAAGTTCACTATTTTAAACAATGCCAATACAATACGCACGCGATTCAATAGCTGTTTGGCCGAAAAAATGGATTCAAACGTAACTGAGATGGTAAAAACGGTTATTGATGCATCTATAGGTTTTCAACATCGAGATACAATACATATAGAGTCACAATCATACCAAAAAAATTCCGATCCAAAACTCGGCGCACACAATTACGCAGACTTTTGGGTTAGTTACAAGGTAACCGCGATCCGACATCGCCGCGCGATGCCAGAGCTATGATGACACAGCGTACAACTAACGTTGAACACTATACAAGCGACATAACGTCTAAATTGGAGTAAATGTGACATTGTGAAGTATATAATTGATACAATGTATGTACAATGACTCTCGGACGTTTTTTGACTGTTTTCACTGAGAGATTGTGACTCTAATTGATTCAAATGTAATTTGAATATACATTTTATGAGTGGCCCAAACCACACCTGTTTTGCCTATATATCTACAAATCTATGCGTATTGTAGAAAATGATATTTATATTTATGGAACTGTCCCTCCATACTGGTTGTGCCTGTGCCACTAGTGAGAAAAGGTGGATTTCTTTTGACTGCATTAGTGTTTACTTATTTTATTGGTGTGTATATTTGTTTGAAAATATAACTGTGCAATTTTAATTTACGTTAATCATATGACGTGGTTTTCACATATTACACGCTAAACGCACGCGCACTTTGCGTTATATTCTAATTACAATCAGTTTATGTGAACATAACCCCGACTTGAATCAATTATTTGTCAGCTAATTGCGATCGTTGTGTAATGACAACTGCCCGTTTATATCCACAGATATCTAATGGACATTGTTAACGCGAAGTCAACGAAAGCATTAGAAGTTGTTGCTGCTGTTTTGTTGTTGTGTGCTGTGTGTGTGTGCTGTGTGTGTAGGTGTAGTGGCAGTGTGTGTATGTATAGCTGTGAAGTAGTAGTCGATTCATGAGACTGTCGCACAGAATAGTTACAAATGTTACAATTCAGTAGCGTAATACCTATATATAAATGTGCCATTAGCGAAACATGTTTCTAGATTACTAGCGACCCGCCCCGGCTCCGCACGGGTGTAATTGACGAGCGTAGGCGGGGTGGGTCGCTAGTTATATATAGATATATAAACCTTCCGTGAAACATTATTTAACTGATGGTGAAATCCGCATCAAAATCCGTTGCGTGGTTTATGAGTTAGCGGACAGCGGTCATACAGACAGGCAGACCTGGAAAGCGACTTTAATTTATACTATGTAGAGAAGATGTAGAAATAGTGACAATTACTATTGCAGATGTGCTATTATGTCTTCTGTGGTAGAGATAGAGAAGATAGAAAAGAGATGTACAGTAATTTTATTTAAGGCTTGCGTTTGACCGCCACTCGCCTGATGTCAAGCGATGATGCGGCCTACGATGGAGCACGCTTGCCTAGAAGAATCCCATTCTACTAGTGATTTGATGACACCGATTGTTTTTAAAGAAAGCCAAACAGGCGTGCGGTCCGCCTGTTATGGACACGCCTGCAACACTAGCGGTGCTCTCGATGCTCTGCCAGCCCCGAGATTTATAGTAGACACTATTTTGAAACGCTCTATGTTGAAGATAGCCGAGAAGGAAATTCCACGTTTTGCAGGTCTGCGGAAGAAAGAAACAAAAAACCGGACGAAGAAGTATTTCCAGCTTTGCAAGATGTGGGGGTGAGCCTTTTGACGTTATCGGTAGTGAAAATTCGACGCAGGCTTCGACCAAAATAAAATTAATGGACGGGCCATAACCATTGAACTTGCTCAGTAAAAACGAGTCAAAACCGTCGGACATATACTTCAACACCTAATTAACTAACAATAATTGTTAAAATGAATTTGTTACAAAAAAAATATAGCGGTTTTTTGTTGTGTTTTTACACTTTGGGAAAGCACACGAAGGCATAATTTTGTCAGATGTTTCGTTATCATGTAACAATTATCTTGTGTTGCACTTCCTACGGCTAGAGACCGACTGAAACGAAGTGAGCGCCGGCGCTCATTTTTGTAATCTTCAAATATGCGCTTTTTTATTTTGGTCGAAGGCCGCAAGATATTATGTGATGAACGAGAGGCGTTAAAGAGTAAAAGGTTACTGCGACGAACGAACAAAGATACTGTCGAATCCGTATATATAAAGATACTAGCTGAATCCCGCTACTTCGTACGCGTAGAGCTCGGCCTTCGGCCTCGCTACTAAACCTATATGCTATAAACCTCACGGAGCCCGAGACCTTTCCAACGAATGCAAAACCGGAAATCGGTTCGTGCGTTCTAGAGTTATAGCGTCAGGAAGGAAAACCCGACTTATTTTTATATAGTAGATTTATATATTCGATTCTTAGAATTCGCCATTCAGGCGAATCAGATTTATTCAAGTACCTACATACACTACGCACGTTGTACGCACGCCACCTCACCCAAGCAACAGATAGCAGAAGGAACGAACGCATCATTCCCTGGCGTCCTACAGGCATCTCACGAGACAAAGGTCGACCTGGATGAAGATGGTGCGCGCAACGTTGAGGTTGCAGGTGAAACCTGGACCCATCTAGGGCAAGATCGCGTTATAAGGCAAGGTATCGAGAAGGCCTTTATCCAGATTTGGGTGCCCTCAGTAGTTTACTAATATTGTGATTTTTTTTTTTTATATTAAAAAAAAACAACCTTTACTGTCCCACTCCTGGGCAAAGGTCTCCCCCATCTCTTTCATTTAAATATCTTTATTAATATAATATAATTATACTAATTATGGCAAACAAGGGCAATTTTATTATACCCACAGCACAATGGATTTAAAGCTTTATTATAGTTTATAGAGGGAGATTAATACGTCATATTTAATTTTCTGTATTTAACTAATAATTTCCATTTCCCTTGAAAGTAATTGAATCGAATCCCTCTTGCGGCATTTCCGAGTAACTATAACATGGGGTTCATCACAGAAGAGAAAAAATTTTCTTTACTTCTCTTTTCTGTGGGGTTCATCAAAAGGGCTGTTAAGGTGGTACGTTTGACATGTGGCGGAAAATTCAAATTTCAACAGTTTTCTTGTCCTGGTAGTTAGGCTGGGAAATTATTTTAAACGATCATAATGTTTGCGGATCAAAATCCGTGTAAAAGTATTTTCAAGTCGGTTTTACTTAAAGAAAATTTATTGAGTATTTATGTCTTTGATCTAATGTAAAAATGGTACGTTCTAGCGTAAAACTTGGCATTTTTGTAGTACACATTCTAACTCAAACAACAAATAGGTACTCGTTATATACGGAACCCTCATTGCGATAGCTCAATTCGCACTTGGCCATTTGTTTAGGAGAATGAGGGTAATACTGCCTGGCAGCTATACAGAAATGAACATACTCGATCGAGACCACTAACATGGCTTACTGAACTCGTTGTACTGTATGACGCAGTTATTGGCTACTTTCCAATTAGCTCCCGGATCTGTGACACTGGGTGACGCGGGCCAAGGGAAAGCACGAACGCGTCTGTCTGGAGATTTGATCTTGAAGGTGTGATGTGATTATTCTGATTATCTTATGTCAGGGTCAAATTATTCATATCTTAGAGCAAGAATTTTCATTTCAATTTTTACTTTAGACAAATTATCATAGTTTATATAACTAGGTAATAATTATCAATTTAAAAAACCCGACAGTAAAATTGTCATCCAAGTAACCGAATTTTATTAAATAACCAGTTTCTTTTGATTTAAAAACCAAAGGCAGTTTATACTTTCCGGTTGGTCCCATATAAATTTCATCAAAATCGGTTCAGTAGTTTGATTTATAAATCAAAATAACTGGGAATAAAATATGTCAATCAAGTACACGAAATTGCGTACCTATTTACTAACTTTGAAGCCGTTTTTAAATTTATTATTATGTCTGGACTTGTCACCAGTCCAGGGGCCTTACTTCCAACTGCTAACGCGGTATCAAACTAACGTAAAAATCCGCTCAGTTGGAAAATCACCGCGCCCAGATACGGTTGCGAATTTAACGTTAGTTTGATACCGCGTTAGCACTTAGCAGTTGGCCGTGAGGCCCCAGTAGTGCAAGTACCGTCACAGAATACATATTAGTTGGTACCGTTCTTTATCGATCCACAAATTTGACAAATTTGAAATCGACGAATTAGAATAAAAATGCCATAGAATCGATCATAGCGAGTACGGATCAAATGGTATTTTATCGAATTTGTCAATTTCAACTGTCACACTTGTTGATCTATAATAACGGTACTTGCACTGCTGATTCGGCTTCAGAGTAAACGTACGCAACCAAAGCAATAATTCACAGCAGAATATCAAATCAGTAATTGAGTAAATCCTACCAATTGATTTACGACTTGTTGTCAAAAATGAATGCATACCTAACATGACGTCATACAGATATGAATCAAGACTGGGTATAACAGTATCACACACACACACACATACATCTACTGCTGAACAAAGACCACCCTTTTAAAGAGGGGTGTTGCCATAATCTCCACGGTTGGCGGGCGGCTTGGGAATCGCAGTATTTTCACCGTGTACTAATTATAAGACGCTGCTGCCCATCCTCCGGTGGTTCTGGTAGCAGTTTTAGGACATACCCGGGTATAACAGCATGCTATTGGGTAAATGCTAGTATTGTATTTTGCGGAAAATCAACTCGAAAGAAGAGAAGAAGATTGGGTAAATACCACGTAATACTATAAGCCACACTAAGCTTCCTTCCGCAACATACATACATGTCAAAATTGCATCCATACCTAATATGACGTCATACACATTACACATATGAATCAAGACTGGGCATAACAGCATGCTATTGGGTAAATACCACGTAATACTATAAGCCACACTAAGCTTCCTTCCGCAACAAAGATTAAAAGATACAAGATAAGGTATCATTGCCATTTACATACCAAGACACGAGAAAGTTGAACAACTGTATAATCATCCTCGCGTTGATACTGCTGTCTAATCTATTATCAGACACTATCACACTTGTATTATAAATGCGTTATGTTTGTTTGTGAGGGCTAAACAGATTTGGCGTGGAAACAGTTTTTTTTTAAATACATTTGGTTGACGAGACAACGACCATTAAGGGATCAGTGCGACCCAAACTGACACAGTTCAAATTCTGCGTGGCAACGTACTACTGCTCTTGTTACACTCAGATCTCGTCCTACACATTGAATTCCTATTTCCGAAAATAAACCGGCCAAGTGCGAGTCGGGCTCGCGCACTGAGGGTTCAGTACTTCCACACAAATTATCAACTACTAAGGTAGGAAAATTAAGTGCAAAAAGACAACATCACGCCCAGGCGGTCACCCATCCAAGTAGATTACGCGCCCGACGTTGTTTAGCTTTGGTGAAAAGAAATTTGTATCCGAGTCTCACTTGGTAAATTTTTATTTGTTGTTTTACTTTAGAATGCGTACTATAATCATGCCAAGTTTGACACTTGTACTTATCACCGTTTTTACACTAGAGCAAATACAAAAATAGTTGTTTTTAAAGTTGTTGTATGGGTCCTCCCTTTAGTTTATATTTGTTGACTTTATTATTACTTAGTTACTCCACCGTAAAATTACATGTTCTGTAAAAAAAACAATTGACTACCAATCTATTATGGTTCGAAAGATACAGCTGTTAAAAGAAAGGACAGAAAGATAGCGTAGTTAGGGTCCCGTTTTCAAACTTTGGGTAGGGAACCCAAAAAAATTTCGTTGCCCATAAAACCGCAGTTTTAATGTTAGGTTTTCGCGTCGCCCATTGATTGTGAAACGATCAAACAGCGTGTTCGACTGTTTCCTGAATGCGGCGGGCAACAATGCGAACGTTCATCGACAATGAACCCGAAATAGACGGCTCACACCTTGGCCCGCAACTCTGGCCGGAATTATGGAATCTATCGGATTGGAATCGTTTCATGCAAGATAAACTTTTGGTTTCGTTGGCATAAATTTCAATCTGTATTAATCTTAAATCAGACAAACAAGCAAGATATAGTAAGGTGCCGTGGCGAGTGCGAATGAATCTGGCCTAAATCAGACTTGATGCCTTTAGTCGAACTCACCCTGCAGATGACCTTGCCGTCTTTTTTAGGGTTCCGTACCTCAAAAGGAAAAAAATGGAATCACTAATCGAATAGGATCACTTTGTTGTCCGTCTGTCAAGACACTTTTCTCAGGAACGTGTAAAGGTATCAAGTGAAAATTTTTATCAACAATTAGGTCTACGGTTTCTTATAGCTGTGAAAAAAACAAACTTATATTGCATATTTTCGCATATTTTGCGATATCGCAAGGGAATTAAAACCTTTAGGGTACTTCCCGTTGACCTAGAATCATATTTGGCAAAAAGCAAGGTCTCATAGCACATACCAAGGAAAAAAAATAGGAAAGTTGTTAATTTGATATTACATCCATCACATAAAAAAATGATTTTTTTCTATTACAAACTTACACTTTGTTGTTGGTATGTATAGGGGCACCTGTTTTCCAACTACAAAGTTAAGTTTGTCATTCAATATTTCAATCTTTTTAACTTTCTTTCGTCAAGACTCGATTCCCGGGATGGATCTACATATAATATTTATTAAGTTTGTACGGAACGTGCATTAGTGTGGATTAGGCCTACAAGGGATACCACAGTAATCATAATAAAGTTCATAATCTAAAAAAAAATTATCATTCCGCCAGTTGTGACTCATTAAGTATTAGGTTACAAAATTGATTTATATACCAAAATGTAAAGTATTTAGTTTTCTAAATGTTTGCCATATACATGTTATATAGTAATTTTGAGGAAAATACCCAGTATAGGGAGTTTTTTGGTGAAAAGTTCATCTTTTCGCCGCTGTAACAAGTTAGTTATTAGACGCACAAAAAAAAGTATAGAGACAAATATGTAAATAATGTTATCTTCTTTAACTTTGCTTTTGACATTTTTGACGTAAAATAAACCGTTGGTGAATTATTTTGATCAAACCAATTTTTCACACCTAAAATCCAAGATGGCGGCTTGCGCTTACCATCCCCAAGGTCGAAAACTAGGCTTTTTCATCAGAGTCTAGACCTAAACAACATATGTGAAAATCATTACTACACCACCTTTTGCAAGGCAAAAACCTCTAGTGACTGGGCTATATGTTTACGGGGCTTATCGCGCATTATTTTATTTCGGTAAAAAACTTAGTTTTATAAACGTCAACACGAGTGTCAAAACTTTTCATACATAATTATCAATTAGAAAACCGACTTTACAAAATTAGTATTAAATAAAATACGCAATTTCGGTTACTTCATCATCAGCCAGAAGACGTCCACTGCTGAACATAGGCCTCCCCCTTCAACCTCCACACTGAACGACAGCCTGTCTTGTGCATCCACTGAATGCCAGCGACTGGATGCGCGCGGTGAATATTTTCTAAGTATATCTTTCCAATTAAAAACAAATAATTGGGTAGGGTTCCCTACCCAAAGGGTAAAAACGGGACCCTATTACTAAGCCTACGCTGTCTATCTGTCCTTCCTTTAAACGGCTGTATCTTTCGAACCGTAATAGATAGACAGTTGAAATTTTCATAGAATATGTAATGTTACGGCGGATTAACTAAGAAAAAAACCACCGGTTCTCGTACGATCACCGAAGTCGGCGCGGTCGGTACTTGGATGTGTGACCGCCTGGGCATTGATGCTTTTTTTTTGCACTATTTTTTTGTACTTTAGTAGCTACAAGTTACAAGCTAACAAGTTATGTGGTAGTACGGAACCCTCAGTGTGTGAGCCCGACTCGCACTTGGCCGGTTTTATTTGAAGTCAGTTCAAAATAGGTACCTATCGCTCGACATTTCACACGAACATGATGTTTAGATAAGGTTAAAAAACACCAGCGAAGCGAGTGTGTCTGAGTGTGTGAGTCTGATTTGAATAATCATAATATAAGCCAGACAGTCAATGAATAAATAAACACACTGATGCACACAGGAGAGAGCAAAAAATAGTGAATGCGTCACTAGTGCAAATAAACCAGAATAATTATTAGTGTCGCATTTATTCGCTGTATTATAGGGTTATAAGGAAAGGGTATGCTAAGCCGAAAAGAGGCATTTATTCGCTGTATTATACAGGGTTACGAATATAGACTGTACTAAGCGAAAAGGAGGTCACTGTACTCGTCAATATGAATAACTATGGGACCAACCCTGAAATCGCGAAAACAGTATCAGTTGTTTCATAGAAAATGGTCATTGACTCTCGACAAAATGTATGGTTGATTGAACAGCTGATTTTTTCCGCGATTTTACGTTCGGTCCCATAGTAAAAGTTGTTCATAACGGTGAGTATAAGGAACACCCAGTGCAAGTACCTATCTTTATCGGTCGTTAAATTCGATAAAATGCCACAGAATCGATCATAGTGAGTACTGACCAAATGGAATTTTATCGAATTTCATGATCGACGATCGATAAAGAACGGTACTTGCACTACCCTTTCGGCTTAGCATACCCTTTCTTTAGAACCCTGTATAACTTGTGATGCATATATTGAACGCTCCATCCACAAATCACAGTGAATAAATATCTCATTAATAATCACCTAGCTGTAGTCCAAAACCGCGATGGTTTAAAATATTGTTTTACAGATTTAAAAAAATACTCAGTTCCGTTTCTACTCTTTTAAGTTAATGTGATGTAATAAATGAATTATTTGTATTAGCAATTAAAATACAGGTCATCTTAATCATTTCAGTTATAGGACGTCCGCTGCTGGACATAGGCCTCCCCCATCGATCTACAAAAGAGCCGGTTGGAAGCGGCCTGCATCCAGCGTATCGCTGCGGTCTCTTTTAGGTTTAGTCCATCGTGTGGACAGGCGACCGACGTTCTACTAAGGTAGAACCATGAAAAAAAACTGACTGTAACAGTAACCTGATTTAAAAAATAAAACACTTTTCAACCAAAAAAAAACCCAAAACAAATACTACTGCACACCAAAAACCAGATAATATGCAAACCAAAATAGTTATTTATGATACAAGTGCGGTAAGTTGGTTATTACAAACGAGTAGACGAATGTAAGCCCGAGACGAAGTCGAGGGCTTACCATAGTCACGAGTTTGTAAAAACCAATCCGCACGTGTGCCATACAACGTTTTACAACACATTTGCGAGAAAAAAAGGCTACAAATGATTTTTTTTTTATGGAAATGGAAATTAAAAAAATACCGTAAAGTACACGCACGGTGCTATACATCTGAGCGTGCGGTAAAATTCATTACCGCACGCTCCGTTGTATGATCCGTAATGTTTAACTTTCGAACGATGTATACAGGCTTCGTAAGTGCACTTTTTGAGCAAATGTGTTGTAAAATAATAATAACGTCTGTAGCAGTACTAGCAGTAACCTGACTTAAAAAATAAAACACTTTTAAAACAAAGAGGCCCAACAAAAATACTACTTGCACACCAAAATATACAAACCAAGAAACGGATCCTACTAATATTATAAACGCGAAAGTTTGTATGTATGTATGTTTGTTCCTCTTTCACGCTGCAACGGAACAACGGATCGACCTGATTTTTTGCATGGGTATAGTTCAAGAGCCAAAGAGTGACATAGGCTACTTTTCATCATCATCATCACCATTTTTCATCACTACGCGGGTGAAACTGCGGGGCGCAGCTAGTAATGTCTGCAGCAAAAACCCAAATAAATAAATAAAACTAAGTTATCATGTGATAATGACTGTTATGCAGCTGATTATTACGTTGTATTTTGTCAGAGATTAGCCGGCGTTGCCTCAGAGTGACGGCCAGCAAACACCGGCGCCATTTGTTGATATTATAAATTCAAATGGTACTTTCACCGCGCAACATCGTCATAGCGTAGGCAGGTAGCAAGTAGAAGTAGGAAGGTATGTGAGAATTGACACTAGTAACAGGGTGTCACCGGAGTGTGTCACCCAAGTATTCCGTATCCGTACCTAATAGTTGCGCTACCCGGTTTCACTCTTATGTTTCCATCCAGCTCTCTAACATGACGTTCTTGATTCTCACAGTTCTTATGATGCACAGTGCACACTACTGCCATATTTGATTACAAGATCGGTTCAGTCATTTGGTTGTGAAGAGGTAACAAACAGCGAGAGTTACTTTCGCATTTATTAGTAATGTGAATAGGATACAGTAAACTTGGGGCAAAGACGAATACCATACAAATTTCAAATTTAAATTTTGTATGGGATTCTGTACCTACGTATTTACGCACATCGCCTATTACAGATGGATAGATACAGCGAAATATTATCTATTTCGCTGGAAATCATCATCATCATCAGCCGGAAGACGTCCACTGCTGAACATAGGCCTCCCCCTTTAACCTCCACACTGAACGACAGCCCGCCTTTTGATCCCGATCAATCAATCAATCAATCATAATTGTTCACACCAGAAATGACATACATAATGACAAAACAAGTTAAACAGTCTTCTCTTTCTTGTATATACTTAACTATTTACAGATCTTAATTAACAGAGGGCGTTTACCCTGCAGTATGCTTAAAAAAGTGTGTACAAAAAGCAGACAAGGGTGACTCCCCGCGTGAAGGTCAGAGTAACGCCACATTTTAATTACATTTTAAACGGAAACCAAAACAGCATAGCACTAGTTGTGAAGCAACAGAATAAGGAATAGTACCCATGACAGTTCATTTGCGTAACAGCGTTATTTGTGTTGATAACCATTAGCAATTCAACTAATATTACTTATTCCGTTTTTCGAAGAATTCGGAGCGTTTTTGCAAACAAAGTCAATGAAGGTGTCTCTTTCCAGAGCTAATATAATAAATTTTATATCTACAGGTAATACTGTTTTTTTTTAAATAATAACTAATCGATATTGCGGGTTTATTCTTTCAAGGATTAATAATTTTCCTATTAGTTTTTTAGAATTTCGAGAGCACAATTTTATATTCATGTAAAAAAGAGATCTCTCTTGTGAGATCATGTATGTTCGCTTCTTATCACAGTAGGAGTGTACGAACGTGAACGTTGCATTATTAGTACTTATCTATACTAATATTATAAAGAGGAAAGATTTGATTGTTTGTTTGTTTGTTTGCATTGAATAGGCTCCGAAACTACTGAACCGATTTGAAAATATCTTTCACTGTTGTAAAGCTACAGTATCCCCGGTTAACATAGGCTATATTATATTTTCAAAAAAAATAGGGATCCTTACTAAAACTCCAATAATGTAACCCAAGGTGTAAAAAATAAGATTTGTAATTTTGACTTTGCGTGTTTGACAGTTCTAAGACAGGACAACGTCTGTCAGGTCAGCTAGTCCATATATAAGCAGGTTCCAGGTTATTTTTTTTAATGTACGAGTATGTCCTTAAAATAATCTATCAACTTTATGTCACACTAGCGGTCCGCCCTAGCTTCGCACGGGTATAGATTATATAGCCTATGTCACCCGGGGATAGTGTAGATAAAGATTATTTATTTGCACAAAACACGAGTAAATCATACACACATTTAAAACGCATGCACAATAGGTGGTTTAAAATATTTGTCACTTTGTATCATGTTTTGCCTAGTTTATAGGCGTACAAATCTAGAGAGATGGTATAAAATTCCGTAAATATTATTTATATAAAAAAGTATCAATTTAATTAACTGTCGAAACAATTTCAAATGTTTAGATATGATGTTATTAATATTATAATAATAGTTAACAGATAGACATTACTATTATTGTATGATAAACAAATTGACCTACTGCAGTCATTACAAAAAAATATCATTTATAAAATCACTAACTTTATAATAACATTTCTTGACTAAAAGCCTTTTTAGTTTTATTTTAAATTGAGTAGATTTTAGATCCCTTATTGTAATCGGTATAGTGTTGTAGATAATCGGTCCCATACACATTATACTGTGGTTCATTAAAGTGGTTTTAGATGGGCGATTACGACATCTGTTTGGGTCTCTACGATTTCTTACCGCTAAGTCAGATATTGCCGGGAATAATTCTGGATTAGTTTCTGTAGCTTCCCAACAGTGAAAGATTTTTATCAAATCGGTTTAGTACCTAGTTTCGGAGCCTATTCAATGCAAACATACAAACAATCAAATCTTTCCTCTTTATAATATTAGTATGTATAGATAATTTTTTTTTCAACAAAGACTAATTTTATCGACTCTACGCGTAAATGTCAAAGTTGATTGATAAGTACCAAACTTGGAGTGCTGATTTTGATAACATTCGGCATCACCACACTTACAACACAGCTTAGTCTTCATCACGGAAAAAATGTAACAAGTTTAAAAATGGGCAATATGTACTCAACTCCCGCGTAAACGCTCCCTTTGACATTTATGGGGCCACGTGACTTCACAGTTATGCAAACGAGTTCTTCTCGCCATGCAATTGTTGCCTCTATTTACTTTTGTGTGACGTCATAAGGACATTCGATCTACATAGTGTTTGCAGTCAAGTCACGTGATCAATGAAAATCATACTTTTATTTTTTAATTTTTCTGTAAATCAGTACTTAATTTTTTAGTTATGGTAATTAAATAATTTTAAAAAAATCTACTAGAATTACACCAGCATGAATTATATTTTTAATACAGTCAAATACCCTAATTCTTAGATTTTTGGAACTTGTGCCTGATAATAAATGATTTTGATTTGATTGAAGGCATGATTTATCTGGATTTGAAGATGATAAACAATGTGTGCTCCTAAATAAACCCTGGCTGCTGATTATTTACGGCATTCACCGCAAAGCAGACTCGCTGGGAAGGTGAATGTTGGCGCTCGGCCAAGCGTGAGCCGGGAGCCTCTGGTCACCCGGTTAGAAGATAATAATATAACTAAATACGGCATGAAGCCCAAAGCAATGCAGGTAAACAGTTACTGTTTTTGCCTTACGGCGCTTCGTGATTTCCTCTGCTGCTGTTAATTTTTTTTTAGACTCGACAAATCTCAAACAGCGCTTAAAAAATCCTGAGCTGCAAATGGAGTGTTTTGTGGTCGAAAATGATTTAAGTAAGGAGTCATCGGGTCAACCTAGTAAGTAATGTTGGTACTTTAGTCGAGTAATACTCAGTAAACCATCAGCTCGGACGACTCCGTGAAAATGGCAGAAACCAGAGTAGCCTGACACAAGACCGAATAGGTGACGCTCCAAGGACTGTTTACATATTTTTTTTAAATATGATATACCTGCTGGTTCTAGACCCAATCGGAATGTTATGATTCATGATTCTCAGTCTCTGTCGCCTACATTCAGGATGACAGAGAAGGAGAATGTAACTTTCGAATAAAACTCCGCGATTAGGTTCAGAATACAGCAGCAAGACTAGTGAAGTTGTCAAAGCGTTACCAGGGCCCTGATTCCGTAACTTTATCACGCACGTAACGCGCCGCGTTAAGTTAACCTCTTAAAATGTATACTCTATTCCCTTGGAATAAAGACCAACTTTTAGAGGTAAACTTAACACGGCGCGTTACGTGCGTGTTTGTAGTTACAGAATCAGGGCCCTGCCTGGAAAGGTAGCCACCCTTTTTAAAACGCTTTATGTTGTAGCTCGGCGGGAAAACGAAACAGGATATTCCACAACGGGAAGTAATGAATGATAAAGAAGTGTGACTCACCGCAGCGCCTTAGGTGCTGGCTGTTCGACGATCTGCACCGTGGCCTGCGGCGCGGGCGGGCGCTGCGCCATCTCTAGGCCGCCGCCCCCCGCCACGACCGCCGCGCCGAATGCCGGATCCGCGAGCACCACAGCCTCCACTGCAACAATACAACACATATTTCACGATCGGAATAAAACATGTCCTTTCTGCGCCAAAAGTTCTGGATCGGACGATGTTTGAAATATTATAATTATCTGGTTGTGAGTGTAGTAATATATA
Source organism: Agriopis aurantiaria (assembly GCA_914767915.1). NCBI lineage: Eukaryota > Metazoa > Arthropoda > Insecta > Lepidoptera > Geometridae > Agriopis > Agriopis aurantiaria. The sequence continues at coordinate 3,891,652 of OU611988.1, forward strand.
TTTTCCGTATTTATTACCGTTTTCGAGCATTATTAACTTTAACTTCACACAAATGTACGTTAACCTAGAATCATGAAATTTGGCAAGAGGCAAGGTCTCACGGCACATATAAAGGGGATTTTTTTCTTAGTTTGGACTCGCGCTCTGGGGATTCCGGCCAACGGAAACCTCAGAGCGCGAGTCCTACTCGTACTAGTCCGTTTTTTTTAAATATAGAATAGATCTGTTTGGCCACCAACTCGCCTGATGGTAAGCGACGTTGCGGCCTAGGATGGAATACGTTGATCTAGAAGAAATCTATTCACTTTAGCCTTGAAGAAGCCTAATGTATGTAGTTCTCAGGAAACAAGGAGGACGGTAGGGAGTTCCATACTTGGGCAGTACGTATCATAAATGACGACCCGAATCGATGAGTACGAGTCTTTGGAATTTCCTTGAGGAATGGGTGGTAGTGTGCAGTCTTTCTACTTGTCCTGTAGTAAAAGGGGGAGTGTAGAATAAGGTCATGAAGCTCTTGCGCACACTCGCCGAAATGTATCTGACTTTACGGCGGTGCTCGAGGCTTTGTAATTTATTGGCGACTAACTTGCTGTCACCAATCAGCCTCATAGTACGCCTGTCTACCGAATCTAAAGCTTCCAGCTGGCACGATAATAATAGATAGTATATATGTATTAAGTATCCCGGCGAAGATGGATTGGGACCTTAGGACTTGAGATACCTATTATATACTCTGGCCTTGGCTTTTATCGCAGGTCATCATTGACGGACTTTACGGCCTCGTCTATATGCGATCAAATGAAGCTTGAGAGGGAGATCGCCACCATAGTGGTGGTAGGAAGATGTAATATGAAATGTGATCGAGTTAATATACACAGCGAATAGAAGAGGAGAAAGAACGCCACCCTTAGGGACACCGGAACTGTTTCTTCCTAGTGCGATACTAGTTCTTTTCTTCCGAAAAAGTGTACGTTGAAGATCTACAACATGTATCTTCAACGTACACTTTTCCGGCGTCCGTACATGATATATCTATACTAATATTATAAAGAGGAAAGATTTGATTGTTTGTTTGTTTGTTTGTTTGCATTGAATAGGAACCAAAACTACTGAACCGATTTGAAAAATTCGTTCACTGTTGGGAAGGTACACTATCCCCGGTTGACATAGGCTATATATCTATACCCGTGCGAAACCGGGGCGGCCTACTAGTAATAATATTATAAAGAGGAAAGATTTGATTGTTTGTTTGTTTGCATTGAATAGGCTCCGAATCTACTAAACCGATTTGAAAAATTATTTCACTGTTGGGAAGCGACACTATCCTCGGGTGACATAGGCTATAATCTATACCCGTGCGAAGCTGGGGCGGACCGCTAGTTAATTATATGTTAATTGAGCGGAGCAAAGCGAGGATATCAAAATCTAAAGTGTTGAATGCATTGAAATCGAGGAAACTGAGTTACAGTTATGTTGTGTGTGTACCTACAGTCTTTTACTATGTACTTCCTGTAATTTCATGTCATATCTTGTATCGCGAGCATGACATCTTCGGTCCTTGGCAATCGAAGACAAATTGCTGGCAATGGTTTGCTGCGTTATACCCTATGCCCTATGCCTAAGCTACCTCCCCACCAATTTTCAGCCAAATCGGTTCAACCGTTCTTGAGTTATAAATAGTGTAACTAACACGACTTTATTTTATATATATAGATATGTAGTAATTTTTTAACTTTCGCGATTTGAACACATGAAAAAAAAAGGTTAAAAAAAATATTACAAAAAAAAAAAATACGTGAGAAGTCCCGATAAACGTTTAAAACATATACACAATATGTACACTACGATACACTTTCGAAATGTCGCGTTTCGAAAAAATATACAAAGATAGAAAATACAGGCAATAATAAAATTGGTAAAAAATCGTAAAACAAAAAAATCAAGGTGTCGCCAAGTGTGGATAACTACCAGACTTGTTTGGTAGATGTGCACAACTCAACTTTAAAAAATTAAAAATAGAAATACATATATTAAAAAAATCGTTAAAATAAAAAAGTTAAATTAAATTGACAAATCTATGAAAATAATAAAATTTCAAGTGTGTAATAAAAAAAATAGTTTAAAAATAGAATATTTTATTTCATTCTTAACAATTATGTACCTGAAGCTTTGTTAATATTTTTTATCATTTGCTATGCCTTAGCTGCTCTAAGGGTCCTAGTAGGCTCGATCCGCCTATTTGCATCCGCATCCTAATTGCAAAAAGCCGAATGAGAAAACCATAAATTCTGATCACTTTAGCTAGGTTTTTGAACGCAAGACTGTATACGTAGCAGGTACGCGATATACTTATTTCGGTACATTTTTGCTCACACGGTCATCTAACCCCAAACCTATTATTATGTCTTCTGTGCCCAAACTAAGCAGCTTTCGTGATATGGCTGCCAGAGACTGATATACATATATAGTTTTAAATACATACTTAAATAGATATTAACAACCAGATATAGAACAAACACAAATGTTCATCACATAAATGTTTGTTCTAGGTGGGAATCGAACCGACGGACGCCCCCAAGCTAAGAAGGTAGATTACTTCACTTCAAGTGTGTGACTTTTTTTGTGAAACTTCAGTGAAATATTTATTTATTTACGAAAAACAAACAGCTAAACACAAAAAAAAAACATTGAAAGAAAGAAATAAGAAATGGTTTGGAATTTGAATTGTTTTTTATTTCGCTTCTTACAATGTTATTGCAGATGTCAGAGCAAAGAAATGTTTGGATCGAGTTTAATGTCATGTATGTGTGTATTGTATCAATATCTATAAAAGAAGGATAATTGTATGTTTTTCCTATTTGTTACTATTGTTGTGCGCTAGGCTGACTGCGACTGATGCCTGACAGAGCTACACAAACTTTCTTGAAACTTTCAGATGATCATGACTGACCCTTTTTATTTATAATAGGCTTGCGCTTGACCGCCAACTCGCCTGATGTAAAGCGACGATGCGGTCTACGATGGAGCACGCTTGCCTAGAGGAAACCGATTCACTCGTGATTTGAAGACACCCAGATTTTAACTACCGGGGATGACTAAAGCCTCAAACAAAAATTAGATTAAAAAAAAAAACTACCAGGCGTCACCCATTCAGGCAGCGCATTCCACAGACTAGCAGTACGCACAATAAAAGTGAAATCAAACAGCTTCGTACGGATGATTTTCGGAATATCAACCATAAAGCGGTGTTGATTTTTGTGCCCGCTCTGGCATTCCGATAGAAAAATGGGCATAGGAAGGAAATTAGATCATGCAGATCCGATGCACACTCTCCGAAATTTATTCGATAAATAACCGATAGACTAGCAACTTTACGCCGATGCTCAAGACTAAGGAGCTTAGTCTGAACCAGGGATTCGTTGCTGATGAAACTCTTGACACGCTTTTCAATAGACTCTAACGCCCCAAGCTGATACTTAGCTGATCCATCCCAAAGGTGAGAACAGTACTTCGTGCACGACCGAATTTGTGCTTGATATAGTGACAGCAACTGTTTCGACGTGAAGTACCGACGCACCTTCGATAGGATACCCAGCTTTTTGGCAGCCAATTGAGCCTTGTCATCAATATAGGAGCCAAAGCTGAGGGTAGAAGACAGAGTAACGCCCAAAAGCTCAAGCCGGTTAGTTATCGGCATTGTCTCTTTTGACAATCCCGAAACAACCGGAAATTTCTTAAATAAACCGGCCAAGTGCGAGTCGGGCTTGCGTACTGAGGGTTCCATATAACAACATCAAAAATATAACATCACGCCCAGGCGGTCACCCATCTAAGTATCGGCCACCCCCTACGTTGCTTAACTTGGTGGTGAACTGAAATTTATCCGCCGACTCGCACTTTTGTGGTTTTACTGTAGTGTGTACTATAATCATGCCAAGTTTGACGCTTATACGTATTACCGTTTTTATATTAGAGCAAATACAAATACGTTTAATAATAACGTTTGATGGAAGGGTAAAGTTGAATATGATGGAAGGCCCTTTAGTTTTTACTTTTTGACTTTATTATAATTTCTTAGTTAATCCCCCGTAGCATTACATATCATGTGAAAATTTCAACTGGCTATCTATTAATACGGTTCGAAAGATACAGCCGTTAAAAGGTAAGACGGACGGACAGACAGATATCGTAGGCTTAGTAATAGGGTCTCGTTTTTACCCTTTGGGTACGGAACCCTAATTATGTACCAAGCGTCACTTTAATTTTAATATACCTATTCAATGATATGTCGTATGAATGAGCAATCAATTTATATTCCCACTCTACAGGTCGCCATCTTGTATATTTTATGATGACTTCATGACCCAGTGACCGTCCCTGAACCCGACACCTGATATAGGTCCTTTATCCTAATAACGATCTGAAGCGTTTAGGCTGTAGGGAACATACAAACACACATACATGTTCCCCGATAGTTACAATCTATTTCTTCGAGATGCGAGTAAATCCATTTCCTCTAGGCAAGCGTACTCCATTGAAGACTCAATCATCTCTTAACAAAACAAAAAACAAGCGAACTACAATACCGTAATTTTAACTTTGCATCGTCGGATAAAAAAAAAACTATAAAATAGATACTTTTTATACCACAAAGTAGGTACACTTACTCTTGCATGATTTATATCCATAGGCGATCGACTCTCTCTGCATAACCCAATCGTAGACCGAAAGAAGGAAGTTACCTTCAATAGACGACTTTCTGTCGTCATCACAAGGCATTTTGTATATTTGAAGTATGATAGCACCAACACATAGTTAACACACCACCAAAATATTCTGAACCAATTGTAAACTCCTATTGTATTTTCTTCCTAGCACACCGAGTCACTGATACTGCTATATTAGGTTACTGACTGAGACTTAATCGTTCCACATTCTAGGCGTCACAAGACCCCGGCACGCTTGAATATACTAAATACAAAACAAATTATAAAATTTCAATATTGCGTTTATCCTTATTTGTCGATTCCAGCGCACGGCTTATTTAGTCTAATACCTCATTATAACTGCTGACTGCTCTTTGTTATGAGATCGGGTTATCAAAACCCGACCCGTCATTTTGACCAATTATTGAGGGGCATTTGGCAGCAAGCAAACGTTATTGGTTAAATGGCTTGTCATCTAGCCAATGAAGCTCAACGCTATACGGGAGTGATGACAATAATGCAAAAAAATCGTACGAAATTACATACAATAAATATAATTTATGACTTATTTAGTACTTAAATCAATTATGTGCAGTTTTGATCGCTCAAAAACAGTGTAGGAAAAAATTGTGAGGAAACCGGTAAACCGGTATGTCTAAGAACTTCAAAAGTTCAAAGACATAATATGACATTCACCAACATGCACTAAGCCAGCATGGTGGATTAGGGCCCATCCCTCTCTCTCTCTCTCTGTGGTAGAATGCCTGTGTCCCAACAGTGGGAACATAATAGGCTGAAAAGATTATATTAAAATAATTTAAATTTCTCGTTTTATTATGTTTCAGCCTTAGAATAACTACACAGAGAAACCAATTACATTCGCAAAATTTAAGCCATTCAAATAGACGGCTCCAAAAAAAAAAAAAAAAATTTACTATGACAATTTGCGCGGTGAAATCGTACCACAACAAATCAGTTTAAAGCAGCATAAGAGTTATGGTGTGACATTCCACAGGTATTCCATTAATTTTCTTGCTTAAATCGTTTAAAATACCAATCGAAACGTAAGCTACAAAGCGAATTTGTAACTTACGTTTTGAGAAGGCGTTGTTTGGAAACTTACCATTTCTGTGTAGTTAATCTAAGGTTTCAGCTATATTGCAGAGCTAATTACAAAAATACTGCATATTTTTTTTAAAATAAATAATATGTTTGCGTTTGACTGACCATCATCTCACCTGATTATTTGACTTCATCTGTTGGCAGGTGTAAAAATATATTTTTTTTGCAACTCCGTTATTAAATGTTTGAAAACAGTTACTTACAAATTAAATCGTGTCTATATTTTTACTAATGTGTTCAGTTTTCGCAGAATGATTTTGATAAATGAGGTGTCGCTGTTGATAGATTCCTCTAAGTTCATGGATAGCCAATGGGTACGACGTGACGTCATCATGAATACAGGATGGCGACATATAAAGTGGGGATAAAGATAAATTTAGCTGTAATTTGTTATGTTACGTACCATTGAATAGCTCTTTTAAAATGAAAGTTAGGTTTGGTACATAATTATTTGCTCATGTGCACCGGTTGTATTATTTATGATGTGCCAAAAATACCGCAGTATTTTTTTATGCCATATAGAACACTGGTTTAAACTATCACGGTTGTTCACTAAAGTTATATGATTATTTACGGGATATTTACCGTGGTAAATATCCCCGTGGTATATATCGGGAGCTCATTCCACAACCTTACCACGGTAAATATCCCGTAAATAATCATATAACTTTTATGCCCTATGTTGCAAACAAGCAGACGGGCTGCCTGATAGTAAGCAGTCACCGTCGCCGCAGATACTTGTAAGCTTGTAAACCTAGACTCTAGTCTAGTGTTATAAGCTTACAAGTATCTGCAGGCGGCGGTGACCTAGAGGTACCTATTACCAATACGTTTCCGACCCATATATACATTATAAAAATCGATGTATGCTTGTTCCTTATGGACTCAAAAACGGCTGGGCCGATTTTGACGGGACTTTCACTGGCAGATAGCTGATGTTATAAGGAGTAACTTAGGCTACTTTTATCGAGGGTATCCACGCGGGTTAACCCGCGAGGCGCAGCTAGTTATTTATATTATTTATTATTATTCATAATTTTATAAGTTTGTACTCAGTGTATATAACTATTTAACTCTACAAAGCAGACGATTGATAAGCGAGACGAGGTCGTGAATGTGATAATAACATAATTATAGCGGTTGCCGGTATTGGAATCTGGCATAATCTAAAATACTGTTAACTTGCAAATAAACCACGAAATTAAACTCTTTGCATCACTCAGTGTAAATTCCCATGTGCGAGTTATCTCAGATTGTTAACTCGTAACCATAGACCCAGGGTCTTAGAATACGGCTTCGGATCCCCCCGCCTGTCGTAAGAGCCGACTAATATCCAGCCTTTAGTTCGTGGATCTTGAGGTTTGCGAATCTGACCTTCTACTCAAGCTCAACGAGCCTAGGTCGGTCGGTAATTTGGCCCGTGTTATTGTATGAGGGAGCGGTGTTCCGGGAGTTTCCTCGGGCAAGTAAGTTCCTATGGAGATCATGATGCCCTTCGTCAGCCACCAAGGGAGTTTTCGTGGGTGCAATCTCATAACCCGACTACATCCCAACACATCTGGGTATCTTTTAAAGATTTTCCTAACCATCAAAAAGGGCTGTCAACTCGAAAAAAGCACCACCTGGCAAAAGGCCAGAAAACCTTTAAGAATTAAAATTACTTACAAACTTCACAATCCCGAGAGTCCAAGTCAAGCAGCCACTCCAGCACAGAGATGTCTCTATCATCGAAACGTCTTACATCAACGCTATGTTCACTGGACGCGGGACTATAACTACTGTACGACATTTTTAATAAACTACACAACACTGAAATGCAAACCGAGGTAGTCTTACAAAAGTCTTCGAAAGGAAAAACTGAATTCGACAATTACGATCTGAATTAAATATTACAGTGGCCTTCAAAACCCCAAACCTGGACCCTTGACACGGACAAAGTTAATTGTCATTTTGGGATACGTAACTCTTAAGATATATCATCCATTTAGAATTAGACGTATATTTTATGTCATCCCTAGGGGCCAGTGTCTATGCTAAAGATGAAGGCACATGAGCGCACAGTTTGACCGCTGAACTTTGAATGAGACTTAATTCTGCACTGCCAAATATGTAGTCACGTTGTTTATAGTGTTGTGATTAGCGGATGAGTATGTGTAGCGAGGACCGGACACTGCGATACAATAAGGGTTGAGATAGCAGGTCACCAGGCAGATATAATTTGCGTTTGTATCTTTTTCGGGTTCCGCACCCAAAACGCGACCCTGATACTAAGCCTACGCTGTCTGTCTATCCTACCTTTTAACGGCTGTATCTTTCGAACCATAAAAGATAACCAATTGATTTTTTTACGTTTTTAGGGTTCCGTACCTCAAAAGGAAAAAACGGAACCCTTATAGGATCACTTCGTTGTCCGTCTGTCTGTCCGTCTGTCAAGACCCTTTTTCTCAACGCGTAAAGGTATAAAGTTGAAATTTTTACTAAATACTTGGGTCTACGGTTTCTTTCGGCTGTAAAAAAAAAAAATAAAGTTGTAAGTCAACGCAATCAAAAGATATGAACGTTTATGCCGCATATTTTGCGATTTCACAGGGAAATCAAAACCTATAGGGTACTTCCCGTTGACCTAGAATCATGAAATTTGGCAAAAGGCAAGGTCTCATAACACATATTTAGGAATAAATCTGAAAGTTACAAATTTGAAGTTATATCATTTAAAAATAATTATTTTGCTATTACAAACTTACATTTTGTAGTTGGAATGTATAGAAGAACCTTATAGTCAACTACAAAGTTAAGTTTGTCTTTACATTTTTCAACTTTAGTTTTTTTTTGGACTCGCGCTCTGAGTGTTCTGTCCAACGGAACCCTCAGAGCACGAGTCCTACTTGTACTTGTCCGATTTTTATTTTAAATGTATTGTTGTATTTGCTCTACAAGTAAACACGGTAATACGTACAAAAAAAAACTTACTTAGTTTCACAGGCCAAGAGTAAAACTAATGGTCAAGAGCGTGTCGACACAAGCGTATAATAGGGTTCGGTTGTAGTAGATAGTAAGTTTAGAATTGTTAATAGTCTTTAGAAGTCGGCAACGAATCTGTGATGCCCCTGGTGTTACAGGTATAGGCGACAGTGATCGCTTACCATCAGGTGGCCCGTCAGCTAGTTTTCCACTTATGGAATATATTAAAAAAAAGTTTTATACAACATAGTTTAGAAATTAGGTTGGTTATTGAATTAGACTTTTCACAACAGCGATTCGAACGATTCTAAGATTGATTCTAAGCCAGGTGGACTTAGCCAAAGAGAAAACTACTTAAGAAATATCCTTTGTTAAGATTTTAACATTTAAAATGTTCGAAATAATTTTGAATAAAAGTTTACAATATGACCCAGCGTGGCAAGTTACAAGGGACCAACTTTTTGCCACTCTGGCTGGCTATGTTTCGCAAAAGATACACTCGATAAAAAAGTAATGAATGTAACCTTCCTTTATTTCAAAAGAGGCTATCATACACACATAAAAATACACAACAGGGTGCAGCGGAAAAAATATATTTCCCATTTCACATGTCCAAAAGTAAAATTATAGATTTTATACTCTTAAAATTGAAATCTATACTAAAACTGCAGTTTGCACTTACCTTAATAACTATTGAAGTTAAGTTATAAATTATTAGGAAGGACGGGTAGACTAACTTATAGAGTTCCATGTAGTATACTACGGAACCCTAAAAACAAAATGGATGTCTACTTTTTATTAAATGCAGAAATGAGAACTGATAATTATTAGTGATATGCGATGTCATGGACGTGACCTGTTCGGTTCTGTGAGTTCACATAAATAATAAACTTTGGTTATTATAGCTATTTACTTGATTTGAACTAAAACTAGAGAAGAGTGATTTTATTAGAAAATTATTTTGAAATTAGGATCAGCTGAGCAAATTAGTCGAGGGCATCCAGTGGATGCAAAAGGCAGGCTGTCGTTCAGTGTGGAGGTTAAAGGGGGAGGCCTATGTTCAGCAGTGGACGTCTTCTGGTTGATGATGATAAGCAAATTAATCTTACGGGATATTTACCGCGACTAAACTTTTGTTTAGTTTTGAGTTGCAAGTGCCATGTTCACGGGCAATGGTCTGTGAGACGACGATTGCGGCATGAGAAAAAAGTTTGAAATTAGAAGCAGACAAAGCGTTCCAATTCAAATGAACATAAACTTTTCGATATGATTAATTAATCGTCTTTTTAAGTATGTAAAACCATACTTAAGTAGCTGTTTACACGTAATATAAGCCCCACCGGATGCAGGGTCGCAAGGCCACAGTGACGGTCTTATCAGGATACATTTTCGTTCGCTTGTAAAAAGTTAAGGAAATATTTTGTTTTAATTTTACAGTATTTACTGACTTCTTCTGAGTCACTGCAAGGAGATATGCGTGTCGCGCTCAAATACTACAGAATGTGCTAACTACCTTATTATGATCGGAAGTATCAGAACTGAACAAACGTGAGCAAGCAAGCTGCCTCGCAGCCAGCGGAAGATATCAGCTGACTGCCCCTGTGGCACAGCTGGTAGTAAACCTGCCTTCTGAGCTTGGGGGCGTGGATTCGATTCCCACCTAGGACAAACATTCACGTGATAAACATTTGTGTTTGTTCTATATCTGGGTGTTAATATATATTTAATTATGTATTTAAAAACTTACAATGTATTTGATAGCCCGTTGGACCAGTTGGTACTGAACCAGCCTTCTGCACTTGGGAGCCTGGGTTCGATTCCCACAAACATTCATGTGTTGTGTTTGTTCTATATCTGGGTGTTAGTTAATATCTATTTAAGTATGTATTTGAAAATATATATGTATGTATATCACAGTCTCTGGCAGCCATATCACAAGTTTTGCTTAGTATGGGGTCAGATGACCGTGTGTCCAAAAACATTCCGAATATTTATCTATACTAATATTATAAAGAGGAAAGATTTGATTGTTTGTTTGTTTGTTTTAATTGAAAGGGCTCCGAAACTACTGAACTGATTTGAAAAATTCTTTCACTGTTGGGAAGCTACACTATCCCCGGGTGCCTGACATAGGCATAAATCTAAACCCGTGCGAAGCTGGGGCGGACCGCTAGTTTATTTATAATTTCTAGCTCAAGAAACGCGCAGCTACCACATGACCCACTGTGATGGAAAGAGACACGTATGATAAAATGTAATTCGTTCATAACTACTAGCCAGCGGTAGCACAGCTGTCTAAATCCTGCTTTATTCCATAACAAAGTTGAGGAAAGAGGCGAGAAGAGACCAAGGCTGACGTCATGGTCTGTCAGCGTCATAATACGAATAAGGATGACGTCAAACAATTAGGTTTACAAAATATTAACTCTCTTTTTCTGTCTATGTGTTAAATTCTTATCCTTACTAATATTATAAAATCGAAAGTAACTCGTCTCTCTGTCTGGATGTTTGTTCGGTTTTCACGACTAAACGGCTAAGCCGATCTCAACGAAATTTGGCAGAATGATAGTGTACATCATAAGGACGGACAATTGTATTCAATAGGGTAATTTTTCCCTCCAGAAAATGTAGAAAATCGCGGGTGACGCCGCGGGATTCAGCTAGTCTGTTATGTATTACAGAGTGTTAGCCACTTAGCGGTTTGCGATTCGAGATGGTGTCATCATAAACAAGCGTTGGGATTTTATAATCACGCCTTGCCTTGCCCCCGGTCCCGGTAGGATGTCTCGCCGAGGCCGTAATGGATGTTGATGAAGGCGCTCCGCGCTGATTACTAAATTGTGCGAACTACGCACGTATACAGCGTGTCCGTCTACTCGATATTTAAAACATAGAATTTCATCGACGACTTACTCCACATAGTGTTCCATATCGCCCCCATGCTGTTTTTTTTTAAATGTTTTTACGCGATTACTCCGCCAGTTTAGAATTGTTTTTGATGTATTTTTTTTAATCTTTAGACATTTATTTTTGACACGCCAGCAAAAAAATATGGATCTAGGGATCCCTTCAGATTATGAAAAAATATTCATTTGAAAAGTATTAATATCGGCAATATATAATAATAAAAAGATTCAGCTTAAAAATGAAACAAAAAAAAACGTTAAAAACAGCCGGAGCGATACAATAATTACGGTCTCATTCGACTCTACAACTCAACACAGGGTCGGACTAGATATTCGGAGATCTATATCTCAAAAAATCACAGCTATTCTGGTACCCACTAAAGCGGAGGGTCGGAACAGGCAACATAATTGCACAAAATTAACCTATGCGGAGACGAACATTTAGGGATTTATTACACCGTTCCGCTGCACTCGTTGATCCAACCAATCAAGCACTACTAATGGAGAACATGTTTGTGACGTTCAGGGGCCTTATGGCTAACTCTAACGCAGGCTCCAATGAGCGCTGAAACAGTGCAATTCGGAAAGTCACGCGAACGTAAACCTTAACGCGCTAAGATACGATTTGCGGTCGCGCAATTTTTCTCATCACCTAAAACAGGTAGCCGTAAGACCCCAGCAGGAATGATGGGCGCGCGAAGCTGCCTCGAAGCTAAGTGGATGGACGACCATCTCGCTGATGGGCAAGCAAGGCTCGTATTCCTGCCAGGAACGCATTCCTCATCTGTAGCTATATATATCTATAATACATAATTATAAATGCGAAAGTTTATGTACGCATTCAACTCTGTAGCAGCTTTTGACAGGATTTGAATGAAATTTTGGTATGGAGATAACTTGGCGAAACGTACATCTGAAAAAACGTATGCCCTGGATTAACACATACCCCCTTACTAATAAACGTGAGCCTTGGAATAGTTACTCTGTCTTTTGTCTTTTTCCATCGAGTTCAAAATTTGAAAGAGAGAAGAAGACAAAACATGGCGTAACTATTCAGAGACTACTCCACGTTTATTATTAGTAAGGTGGATAGGCAATGATCTTATTAACGATTTCTGTCGGATGGCGAGTGAAACCGTAGGGCGCTGCTAGTAATAATATAAAGTACTCACGAACATCACTGATATTCACGTTATCAGAGGGCAGGTCGGCATTCTGCGCGGCGTCTAGCTGCAAGCCGGCGATATGTTCTGTAACGCGTCAAAAGTGTTAATTCGATCAGAAAGGCGTACGAAATTAACAACCGGTTAAGGGGAGTTGATACAACTTTTATGGCACCAAACCTCAAGTAAAATTCGTGACTTCGCATTATAGTCAGAGATCTTAAACTAAAACTGCGCATTGCATTGCATCTACGAACTCATTTACTGAAGGGACTTTACTTTTGATTATCATCAGCAGTATCAAAGAATTATCGGATCGTTGCGGCCAAGCAGGTTCATAACGTTGCTCTGGGTAAAGAACCCTGTATATGAACTTCAAATTAGAACTGTAGGTAAATTAGCAGACCCATGATTCTCCTTGGATTAAAAGGCGCGGAGCTAGGAGGCCCAAACACCGCACGCCGCCGAGGTCCCAATTACTGACAAACAAAATTCGCTGTGAAGCCACAAGTGCCCCCATGATCCAAAAATCTGGGCCTGTAGATTAGGCCCTACCATTAGTTGACTAAATTCATGGCTTTTTTGTTACACAATTACAGCGAAGCCATTAAAGAGGGTTATTATTGTAGTTATTCTAGGACAACAAAGTCAGAAAATTGTGAAACACAACTCAATACCAACTGTAATCTGCAGTTATGCAGAAAATTGTGATATGTGATCAAGCAAAAATTACTACAGTCCAGTATTAATTTAACCAAGAAAAACACCAAGCTACAAACGATAAACTATGTGCTTGTGAAAAATTAGAAAATTTAAATGTAGATAATGTTTTCATGGCAACATACAGTGAGAAGGTTAGGAAGGCCTGTTACCAGAATTGATGAAAATTTTGCGTGTAAAAAGTAAGCAGTGCAAAGAGAGAAAAATACTTTCATGGAAAAGTAGGCACATCAGCCGTAATGCGCATCCATACATACCTATTACTATGTCATTTGAAGACAACTAAATCTTTACCTACTTTTTGTATCAATAAGAATGAAATGTTGTTCGTTGGTGTAAGCAAGCACTTGAGAACACCTAGACCGATTTGGCTATTTTTCGTTGTTTTAAAATAAATAAATAAATATTCGGGACATTTTTGCACACACGGTCATCTGACCCCAAACTAAGCAAAGCTTGTGATATGGCTGCCAGAGACTGATATACATACATATATAGCTTTAAATACATACTTAAATAGATATTAACACCCAGATATAGAACAAACACAAATGTTCATCGCATAAATGTTTGTCCTAGATGGGAATCGAACCCACGCCCCCAGGCTCAGAAGGTAGGTTCACTACCAACTGGACCAACGGGCTATAAATGTTTGTAATAGTAGTATTTTTTATGTATAGTCATCGAGATGTATAAAATACATATATCCACCACCGACTCCGACCACAATCGTGCCAAAAAAATGTCTGAACCAAAACTCGGCGCACGCTACGTATTGCGCAGACTTTTTGGTTATTTACAAGGTAACCGCGATCCGACTACAACGCCGCGGGATGCCAGAGTTACGATGACATAGCGGACAACTAACGTTGAACACTATGCAAGCGACATAACGTTTTAATTGAAGTAAATGTGGCATTGTGAAGTATATAATTGATACAATGTATGTTGACGCTCAATACAATGACTGATTGATTGATTGGTTGATGAATGTTCTCGCTGCGAAATTACGACTCTATAGGAATTGTATCTCGATGTAAATACTCAGAGCAAATAAAAATACAGAGTCCCTACGGCGCAATGCCAAAGTGACGCCAAAATCGCTTCCAAAACTACGTGAATTCCCAATAAATACACGACTCACGCACACATACGCATTCAAAACTACGTAAATTTCTTGTCAGAAAGTCGTACGGAAAACATCCGTTTTAAAAAGAAACAATGACTTCTTGCAGGGTTAAGAACTGTAAAAACAACACAAAAGTAAATAAGAAGAAGGATGGAATATTTCCACACTTAAGTATTTATATTATCACTTATTTTGATGAATTACACGACACGAACTTCGACTACGCACACATGTTTCAAAAAGTGGCTTCACTTTTCGTGTTCGCGGTAGTCCCTCTATATTTTTATTTCCTCTGAGTGTGTATAGTGCATCCAATTGTTGTTTATGACTTGTAATAGTGTAGGTCACTCCCACTATTATTAAAACGATTCAAATGACACCTCACATATCGAAATCCATGACCGCTACTCGGCTGGGCAGCGTTCGGTAAACTACGCAACGTCTTCTCGTCCAAAATACCTCAGTGCCTTAAGACGAAAGTCTTCGACCAGTGTGTGTTACCAGTGATGACATACGGCACTGAAACGTGGTCTCTCACTATGGGCCTCATAAGCAAGCTCAAAGTCGCACAACGAGCTATGGAGAGGGCTATGCTCGGGGTTTCTCTACGAGATCGAATCCGAAATGAGGAGATCCGTAGACGAACGAAAGTCACCGACATAGCCCACCGGATTAGTAAGTTGAAATGGCAGTGGGCAGGGCACATATCACGCAGAACAGATGGCCGATGGGGCCGAAAGGTTCTGGAATGGAGACCACGGACTGGTAAGCGCAGCGTAGGACGTCCACCCACAAGATGGACAGACGACCTAAAAGAGACCGCAGGGAAACCCTGGATGCAGGCCGCTTCCAACCGGCCCTTTTGGAGATCGATGGGGGAGGCCTATGTCCAGCAGTGGACGTCCTGGGGCTGAAATGATGATGATGATGATATCGAAATCCATTAAACCGTTTAGGCTGTAAGGGCGTGCCAAAGGAACCTCATACACACATATACTTGAAAAACATAACCCTCCTTCTTGCGCAGTCGGGTAAAAAGCTGGCCAACCAAAGAAAATAAACATTTATGTACAATTTTTTTACAAGAATTAGATATAACCAGATACCTACATCAAAATATAATTATATTACTTAAATTATATTCATATTCATTTATTGAGTAATTGTTATTTAGATGTCAATAAAATATAATTATATCAATACAATACAATACATACATGATTTTAGTACATATTATTACACAAATTATAATACATATAAAAATATATATCATATAAGTAAGTGATTATAAATGTAGGTGGACACTAGACACATGCTAGACACTGATGCTTTTAATTATTTTAAATAGAGTTCACGTAAAAGTCGCTTAAAAACAGCTTTTGATGGCGCTTCCGAGTATTTAGAAGGATCTCATTCCACAGCAACAATGTGAGAGGGCTCTTAATGGTTATAATTAATTTACAGTTTTACATTCATTCTGGTAAGTGTCATGGTATAATAATATACTCCGCCAGGTATAGCGCTCCGAGAAAAAATGTCACGTGGGCGTCCCGCAATGATGTCATCAATGTCATGGATACACTTACACGTGCATAAGCAAGAGCAGAATAAGTAATTCACAACAAGTTCGAGAGAGATGACGATACACGAAACAATGGCGGACTCTCTATTTTTTTTTTTGTTAAAATTTTCGTGAGCGTGGATTCAGTGTCCTTTACTCGTAATATTAAACAGTTTACTTTGTCTTAATAGCGTCAAACAAGTCATAGTCACAGTTAGAGTCAAGCTAAGTAAGTCACGGTCAAGTCGAACTCATGCCCCTGTAAAGCGGTGGAGACTTTACAAGAGGCTCCTATGGAGTTTTGGAAACAACACGAAAAGACACGTTTCACCTCGTTATATCACTTGGCCACACTCGAGCACGTTTACGAGCACTTAATGAATAATAATTCAGCACTTAGTACACATTAACACTCGAAAATACACAAGTTTAGGAAAATAATCCAACGAGCCGACATGTTTTTTCCGCGTTGGCGCCAAAAACTCCGTGGACTCTCTATGATTTTCTGTGTTAACAGTAGCGTGAAATTATAACTCCCTAATATCCGTATATTAACTGTGGGAATCCAATAGATCAATGTGGTTTTGATAAAATTGTGTTTAATATATTCAATTCGTGCTTAACTTGCTTGAGCGGACAAACCTAATGACAATGGAAATGCTTTTTGTATTTTATTTAATATATTATTTAAAAATTGATTCCCAGTCTCTGTGTTTGTTACAATAAAGTGGCAACTAGACAGTGACGTCATAGCGGGACAACTCCCAGAGCGCTAGACCTTGTTTTCTTGGATCATGGTAAGTGTCATATAAACAACGATGAATGAACAGATGAGGTGCATTCTTAGCCGAAAACAAAGAGTGTCAGCATTCAGCTGACATTTAAACAAATATGGTTGTAAAAATAGTTTTCCTCATACATTTTGCAGTATCTTAACCCCAACTTTAAATTCCATTACTATGACAAGTAGGTATTTGTATTTCTTGTTGAATCATGGGAATGAGCAAAGGCAAAATTGCTCTTCTGTGTGCTACCCAATATATGATACGCATGTAGATAGACTTGAGTCTATTCAGCGTTGATTTTTGCGGTCACTGTGCAGTAGACTTGGTCTAAGGCGGAAGATTAAAGAATATTCGGACCGGTTAAATAAATTCAAAATGAAAGGCCTTGATGGTAGAAGAGGTTTAACTGATTTGTGCACATTGTACAAGATTGTTAATGGTATGTCTGGTAGTGAATTGTTGTCAAATGTCAATTTTAAAGTACACCCTCACGTTCTGTTCGAAATTTCCAGTTATTTAACATGCCGCCTGCCTACAATAATGTCTCGCGGAACAGTCCAGGATGTGTCGTAGATACGATGAATTGAGTGATCCCAGAGACATCTTCTCATGTAGTTTTTTGTCCTTTACATTTTCTGTTAATCAATTGCATGTATATTCTTGAAATTAATAAATGATACAATGATACAATGACTTTATTGGTCTGTAACCAACAAAAAAAAAACTTTCTATTTGCCATTTCGTGCCAATATTTTATTCTATACTAGGGGTACCAGCTTCGCACGGGTATAGATTATAGCCTGTCACCCGGGGATAGTGTAGCTACCCAAAAGTGAAAGAATTTTTCAAATCGGTTCAGTAGTTTCGGAGCCTATTCAATGCAAACAAACAATCAAATCTTTCCTCTTTATAATATTAGTATAGAGTATAGATATATGTTGTGTGCGCTTTTAATTAGACTTTAGATTTAATATATTATTTTGTGTGTGCTGATATATACCTGTATATGAAATGACAAAGCCTGGAACAGAACCTATTTCAATAAAATAAAATAAAAATATTATTGTACTTAACCGCGATAAAAAAAAAACGTTAGTCGATAACAAGATACTATATAAAGATGTAAATAAAACAGTATTAAATTATTTGTATTAAAATAAAAACAATTCTAAAGATTATTAGAAAAAATTTACTGTGTAGAGCGTGCAGACACTAATTCTGTGACTGAAGCTTTTAAACAGAGCAACTTATTAGTGGTGGTTTCAATACACAAAATTTCATCGGAGTAGGTGTGGATAGTGGATGGCACCAATCGGTTATTTCACTTACTTTCATAGCTTTTGATAGCCTTTGAAGAATAAAAATCCGGCACTAGGAACTACAGAGTGCGGTTGTCATTCATGAATTTAGCAGCAGAATATGCGTTGAAAGTTCTGCCTCGATTTCTGGACTTCCTAATTAAATGTCACAACTGTTAGCGAATAACACATAATGGCAAAATTATTGTAAACAAATACACATGTTACGGAACGCCCCGCTCAAAATAAATAAATAGGCTGGCACTAGGGTTATATGTTGCTGATCAATTGATCACAATGATCCAAGAAAAGACGAATAGGCACTACGTTTAAATTTTTAACCAACTTCATTGGTTTATAACAATACCTAAAACATATCACACCGGCAAATAAAATGTTTCAAACTATGCAGACCCGCTTCAGTTGTTAGATTCATGAGCTTAATCATTTGCGGCTCACTTACTAAACTGATGTATACCTATAAACTCATTGCCTATAAGTCAGCATAAAAAAGCTAACAAGAAGAAAATATCCAATTTGATTTTTAGAATATTGCAAGAAACCAGAATTACATTAATTTTGATTATTCAATTAATGAAAATAAACCGGCCAAATGAGAGTCCGGCTCGCGCACTGAGGGTTCCGTACCAGTACCACCACAAAATACAACAACATTGTCCAAGTAACCGAATTACCAGTTATTATAATGCCTTCCAATTATCGGAGTAATTCGAAAAATTTCAACTGTCTACTATTATGGTTCGAAAGATATAGCCATTAATAGGTAGGACAGACAGACATAAATCGTAGGCTTAGTAATAGGGTCCCATTCCCTATAGGTGCGGAACCCTAAAAAGAACATCCCAAGCCTTAAAGGAGTTATGATATACGTAAGACAGTTGGCAGTGGCTGTAAACAAAAAGCCGAAAATCAGGCTGAGTCACGAGCATTGGGAAAGGCCTAATGCTTAGCTGTGGACTAGTGGGCTGAGTGCATAAACTTTCATCAGTTTCTGCGGTCATCCTGCCAAGCCTCTTAGGGGTTTTTAATTGAAACTAGTATATACTATACATACTTGTACAACAAAGAATTGCTTTCTTTAACCCCCGATGCAACAAGAAAATCTGTCTCTCTGTGGCATCATAGCTCCCAAATGGCTGAGCCAGTTATGATTTAGTGTTTAGGGGTTTTTTTGTATGAAAGGTATCTTTAGGAATGATCTATGATTTTAGAAAATATGTTTAGCTGTTTGAAGATTAACAGCTCTTTTATCAGGGGCTGTATTTTCAGAAGTTAACGTACATTGTCTTTCAACGAAGTATTAATTATTTATTCATATTATTTGGGTTTTCTTTTCGCCTATTGGGCATGCTAGAGCCATTAAGGCCAATCCGCCTCATCTTACATTGGTTGGGTAAAAAATTACAATGCTCATTAGCATTTAACTTAAAATCAATGTGTTCCATTCCGTGCAAAAAATTGCTATTAAAGCCCAATTGATATTTGTTGATTGTGTCTTTTACCTATAAGATTGAGGAGTATTCCCCTATCTATAAATTGTTACACAGCACAGAATGTTGGTTACTACTGTAACTACTGTTGGGTACTACTACGCTGACTGGTCATTGTACTCCTTATTGTGAAGAACTTTTACAATGGGACTGAACCAGAAATTGGGAAAAAAAACAACTGTTCCATAGAAATAAATAAATATTCAGGACATTTTTGCACGCACAGTCTTCGGACTTTAAGCAAAGCTTGTAATATGGCTACCAGAGACATGTACATACATATATATTTTTAAATACATACTTAAATAGATATTATCATCCAGATAAAGAACAAACACAAATGTTCATCATGAATGTTTGTCCTATGTGGGAATCAAACCCACACCCTCTAGCGCAGAAGGCAGGTTCACTACCAACTGGACCAACGGGGCTAATCCAAATATGTCATTCACACTCAACAAGTATGGAACAACTGTTTTTTTTTTTTTAATTTCTGGATGGATTCTATAGTAAATATTGTTTATAATATAAGTATAATAGACCTCCTTTCGGCTTTAGTATTATAGTTTCATTGTTTCATATATCCCTATATTCTATAGTTTCATATATCTCTATAGAGTCGTAAAAGATTATCGTTTCATATAACCCTGTAGACTATAGTTTTATGTATCACTACAGAGTCTATAGACTATAGTTTCATATAATCCTGTAGACTAACTAAATAGTACCAGTTTAAATTACATTAACACCAGAGTTGGATTTTGCCATTTGAAATAAAAACGACTTTAAAAAAAAAAAAAAAATTGGCTTGCTTTTGACCTCCATCGCGCCTGATGTTAAGCGGTGATGCGGTCTATGTTGGAGCATTAGTTTAAAGTAAATTTTTAGTTTTTCTACAACATTGTTATGTTACAAAATTGCATCTGAATATGATCAAAGCTAAAAATGTAACACAATTAAAAAGTAAAAGGAAAGCCAGTTTAAAAATGATGATAAATGTAATAAAAGTGCACTTATTACTACACTTTAACCAAATGTAGCCACTACTTCAGCAAACTATGCTAATTCCAGACAGTGAGACTAGTTTACGGGATATTTATAGATCTGCTCAACCACCCACCAGACTAATACATTGAGAAATAAGCTTTATTTACATTGTATATTGGCTGAAAGTGCACCGCAACCAGACCAGCCAAAGCTGGGTCCTCTCTTCATTAGACAAAGATGAGGGTTTACATGCGTAGCAAAGTTTCAATCTGAGTCAGTCCAATGATGTAAGCCACAACATGCTGGCTCTCACACGGGTTACCTCCGACGATGTCCATGGCACTTGGCAACGGATATGTGGACTGCTATCGCCGTAGACGCTTCACGCGCGTCCTTCCGCACTTGACATTATCCAAACGTACATTTATTTCAACATCGTCGCAGTGGCAAGTTTTGTAGCACTTCCGCTTCAGCGCGTGTCCGTTGTCAACTTAGAAATCACTCAAACACACTTTGTAACTTATTCCCGGTTAGTGATATTGCGTTATTCACACACGAGCGAGCGACTTCACAAAACGTAAACTAAACACGTACCTCCAGCATGAATGATCCTTCTACAATAACTGTCTGTGTCTCTTCGACGCTTCGCTTGTCCGACGAACAAGTTATCAAGGTCTCGTCGTCTCGATCGCGATGTTCACTTCCAAGAATCAAACAGGTTATGTTTTGACAAAGTCACTTTTAAAATACCACAACCGAACACTGCACAATTATAATAATCGTTCTTGTTTTGTAAAATTTGAAATATACACTACACTTTAGGTTAATTATCTAAAAATAAAATAAACTTGTCTTGCTGATAATATGACAAGTGAACGAACCAGTCAGTCAGACCGAAAGCAAGCCACAAATGTCAAATGAAATGTCAAAAAAGTTTCAAATAGTGATGTGCCGCGTGCTTTGTTCCCACACCGTTATTCCTCTTCGATAAGGTATACTGCTTTAGAATATATTATTTAGATTACAATATTGAAATTATGCACACGGACTTTATCGTGTGTATACATATAATAATATAATTACACTTTTTTTTTCATGGTGAAATTCTAATTGCTAAATTGCATCATTATGGTGTTCGCTGCAAAGAAGCAAACTTATTTAAGTCTTATTTAGACAACAGACAGCAAGTTACAGAGGTGAATGGGTGTAGATCGACTATGAGTACTCCCAACCTAGGTGTTCCCCAGGGATCTATTTTGGGACCGCTGCTATTTATTATATACGTAAATGACCTGTCCGTAGTAACAAAAGATGTAAAAGTGGTCTTGTTTGCGGATAACACCAGTCTAATAGTCAAGGACGAGACTGAAAATGATGTCAGTGCTAAAATTAAACATGCTATTGAAAATATCAAACGATGGTTCTCAGCTAATAATATGCTGTTAAATGTTGATAAAACGCATGTAGTTAACTTTAATCTCGCCACAAATATCAACTCGAACTCTAATGTTAAAGTTAAAGAAATGCTGAATAATTTCAATGTCTCTCTCTCAAATGAGGTTAAATTTTTAAGTGTATGGCTTGACAAAAAACTAATGTGGACTGCTCATATTGGCGAATTAACAAAGAAACTTAGCTCGGCTACATACGCAATAAAAAAGATTAAAGAACTAGCGGGTTCCGTAGCGGCAAAAACTGTATATTTTGCATACTTCCACTCACTTCTAACATATGGAATACTTTTTTGGGGATCAGCTGCTGAATGTCACACCAAAAGAGTATTCATTCTACAGAAGCGAGCTGTACGGTATATAAAGGGACTTAAAAACATAGACTCATGTAGAAACGTATTTAAAGAATTAGGCATTATGACAATGACGGGTGAATTTGTTTATCAAGGCGTATTATATGTCCTTGAGAATATGAATGTGATGAAAAGGGCCATTGATTGCTATGGATCTAGTTATAGATATAAAAATCGGGTATTGCCACCACGAAGAAGACTGACGAAAACATCAAATAGCTTTCACTGTTTAGGAATAGAATTTAATAACAAAATCCCTGACGTTATTAAAAATAATACTAAAAATGACATATTGAATTATATAAAAAAACATTTAATGGACAAGAGCTACTATAAATTAGCAGATGCTATTGCCGATAAAAATATATTTAAGAATGTTTAATCTTATTTATTAATAATTTTTGTGTATGACTATGCTAGATAATATTATTAGATTTTTAATCTTGACGATGGTATTGCAGATCTTAATTTTAATACTTTATTCTCTAAAACGTGTTCTATTATTTTAATGTGGGTAGAGTTACCTAAGATTTTAATGTTGTATTATGAACGATTGTGATGATAACATTCGCCTAGAAAATAATGATACGTATTTATTGTAAAAGCTGACGGCTCTAAGAACATGGAATATGTCTACAGAGTGAATAAACTTTTGAATTTTGAATTTTTTAGAATGGTTTGAACTCTTGTCAATTCGAAACATTTGCAGTTTCCATGGTCAAAGATAGACTAGATGACAGAATATAATTATGTCTATACTCCGTTTTTTAATCTTAGATATTTTATGTATACATGAAATGTCACGAAATTCACTGTCAAAGTGAAATGCCAGTTGCTCAAAGCTTTTTTCTCTTATGATCAATATTTTACTTTCTATTTTCTTCAGCTTTGCTCTCGCGCGGTACAATGGGGGATAATCTGATGGTTCAAAAAATTAAAAAAAAACATTATTAAAAGATTGTAATAGATGGCGTTGATTATAGAGGCGTTGACTATTATGTTAGAGGAAATAGAGGTCAAATCAAATGTTTAGAGCCACTACTGTCCTACCAGTCAAAAATCGTTTTTTTTTTTTAATCATAACTTTGTATAGAACAGATATTACTCTAAAATAAATAGTACAAAACGATTGTTATTTAATGATTGATCATATTACGACTAGAAAAACTTAATAAAATTTCTTTTTGGTCAAATATTGTAAACTACCATTACAAAAGATATTTTTTTCACTGGTTAACTTCTTTGTTTACATAAAATATCTAAGATTAAAAAACGGAGTATAGAGAACTATGAAAATATTATTTACATGTCATGAACCGCCAATGGCTTAATTATAATCAAAAAGTTTAGTACGCAGTAGTCGCTTGCGAAACCTAGCTGTTCTGCGTTTGGCTTTTGAGATTTTATTAATTTGATGACTGGATCCCATGCAAGTAGGTGGTACTTGCCAATCATACTCTGAGGAAGTTCCACCTCTTCAATGTTAGCGGTATAAGTATTCTCTTTGAGGTACACAAAGATGGAACATTATTTGTTCGGGATTATTTTGTTACATACTACAACTTTTTAAATATGGTTTTAGTATCTTAGCCTAGTTTTTTTTAACGAATCAACTTTGTTTTTTAATCAACAATACTAAATTGTGAGGTTAAGATATAACCGGCTGGTCGGGTACAACACTATTTTGCTTTTCATAACCAACGCGTGCTAGTATGGGTGAGTATTGAGTACACCACAAACACTGTAAACAAGACGAGAATGACCGCCGGTGATTGGGCGACAAATGGTGATGATTGGTTGAAAAATACTGTGACGTAAGTATACGGAGGTAACGCATGCGCAATGCAAAAATAGCAAATGAGAGCAGGTGAAAAACATTTTTCCTTTTTTTTTCTTTTATGTTGGATGAAAGTTTTTAGGGTTCCGTACCCAAAGGTTAAATACAGGACCCTATTACTAAGCTTACGATGTATGTCTGTGTCTGTCCGTCCGTCTTACCTTTGAACGGCTGTTTCGAACCGTAATAGATAGTCAGTTGAAATGTTCACAGAATAAATGTATTTACGGCTGATTAACTAAGAAATAATAATACAGTCAGTAGGTAAAAACGACAGTGGGGGACCTATACAACAAACGTATTTTTGTATTAGCTCTAATGTACAAATGGTAATACGTACAAGCGACAACAAATAATAAATAATGGCCAAGTACACAGTTATAGTTTTGTAATAACTACACAGTTATAGTTATTTGCTATCGCAAAATTCGTAGGCGCTCGAGCAACATTATCCATAATTTTCGAGATTGTTAAAAAACTACTGAGCTATAATTGATGTTTTTTTCGTGGGACCATCTCGAGAGTTTCTTCTACATGATAAAAAAGAAACACGCAAATTGGTTTACAGATACAGTTTACAGCCGGCATAATCGATATAATCTGCATACATAAATAATACGGGCCGAAATGAGAACCTTCCTCCTTTTTCGAGTAACTGGCGTTGACATACCTAAGCATTGATCTATATGTAAGTAAGTAGGTACACCTATGATATTATAATTTTTATAAAACATGTAATTCTCAACCCAAAAAGATGAGTCACAGTCTCACACACACCTTATTGTAACTTTGTGGGGTGGAGAGTGGAAAGAGAAGGGAGGGATGTCTCATAGCTTCAAAGTTTTAGAGCGTGGGCGATCTACGCGACCAACTTATCTGTTGGATTGAATAAGGGAGCTACCATCGTATTTGCACGGCGACAAAACTAAGATCTCTTAGATTTTTTTTTGTTGTTCATTTGGCCAACTCGATAGATAAGTTGGCCGGTCTGTAAGTACCTAGTTACCTACCAATGACGATACCGTAATCGTACCTAGGATTATTTTGAGGCGGAGGAGAAAACGAGTGAGTCATGATTGCTCTACTTATTCATTGCACAGCATCAGATTGATAAATACGATGAATCATCGTCATCATTTAGGCCTTAAGACATCCACTGCTTGACATAGGCCTCCCCCATCGATCTCCAAAAGGGTCAGTTGAAAGCGGCCTGCATCCAGCTTTTCCCTGCGGTCTCTTGTAGGTCGTCTGTCCATCTCGTGGGTGGCTCGCTTACCGGTCCGTGGTCTCCATTCGAGAACCTTTCGGCCCCATCAGCCATCTGTTATGCGTGCTATGTGCCCTGCCCACTGCTACTTCAACTTGCTAATCCGTTGGGCTATGTCGGTAACTTACGATTAATTTATTACAAATAACCGGCTTAGCGAGGAATATAACTAAATACATTACACATACTGAAAAAATAATTTAAATTGGCCGATAAATCTCTGAGATATGAGCGTTTAAAGTTTTAGGTGGGGATAGGGAGGGGATGCTCTATCCCTTTCTCACAAAGCGTGTGTTAGTATAGCATTTGTATGGCGTTCCTGAGCCGTGACGTCACGGCTCAGTATAGTGCGCTCTCTGTCTAGCATGAAATTTAAATGCTTATAGGTATCTGCTTATAGGCCTATGCCCCTGCCTATCTTATTTATTTTTGAACTAATTTTAATTTTTATTTCGTTGATGGGCTCTATTTATGATCAGCTTTTTATGAGGTAATAAAAAAATATTAGTCATCATGCCTATTATACATAAGCCTATTCAATATTTTCATAAAATGTTAGGTATCGTCAGAATTTCGCGTTCCTCGTGCATACAGCGTCTACGATGACGCCAAGAGCGCTGATAGTAATACGCCATATTATAATACGTAATAGGTACCTTATTACGCAACTTGCGTCGATACTTTGGCGCCGTCACATCTTCCTGAGACACAAGGTAGGCTGGTGCGGCTGCCAACTCAACAGAGCAGCACAAGCGACGCAAATATGCTACCTCGGCAGTGATTACATATTTGGGGCATTTGGTAGAGACATTGGGCACTTGGAAACCGGGAAGCTCACCTCATTTTCAAAAATCTTTCAGAGCGCCTGGGTGACCAAAATGCAGGCGTGTTTCTGGCTCAACGCATAAGCATTGACATTCAGCGTGGTAATGCCACCAGCATGCTGGGTACGCTGCCAACTGCATTTGGATTGTCTTTAGACCTTCAACGGTCTATGGGCAGTCTAACCTGTCTAACTGTATTTGTAGTGTTAATATATTAGCTTGTATTTCTTGCCCATCAAAACCTTTAAAATTACCTATTTCCTCCTAATGTACCTACCTATACGTAGGTACCTACCTAAGTACCTAGGTACTCAAAGAATATTTCGTACCCAACACAGGCCGAAAAAAGTGCGCGATGTTTTACCCGATTTCAAAAAGGAGGAGGTTATCAATTCGACAATATGTTTTTTTAGTGAGTGAATGTCATTAAATTAGTGACAACACAAAAAAAAAATATGCAATGATTTACTTCTAAGATAATATATTTACTTGTTTTATATTCGTCTTGACAATAACGGCTTTATTTTTGACGTGATAACGGCTTATAAATCGAAGAACACCGGCTGCACGCACGAAAAATTGTCAGGGGCCTTACGGACAACCTTATCGCGCCCAGATACGGTTGCGGTCGCGTGATTTTCCAACTGAGCGGATTAGGTGCCTGTAATAGCAGTTGTCCATAAGGCCCCTGGTTCCGCCTGAGCCGCGCGTGCAAGCGAGAGCGCGGAAAAAGCGATAGAGGCACGACCGGCCTAAGCGTTATCATTTAAAATTATCGTCTGTAAACCGCCTTTACAGACAACCCCTTTTTTTCGTTATGCCTAAGTACGCTGCTTAAATGGTGTGAAAGTTACTTTGAGAACAGAAAATTCAGTGTAAAGGTAGATAAATCTTTTAGTAAAGCCATGGATTCTACGGTTGGTACGGCTCAAGGATCGGTCCTGGGGCCCGTGCATTTTTTGTCATATGTAAATGATATGAGTAACTGTCTCAAACACAGTGCATGCTATCAGTTTGCAGACGACACGTGCCTCGTAGTAGCTGATAAGGACCCTCAAAAAGCTTGTGAACTCCTGCAGTCTGATCTAAATTTGCTAGTAAGGTGGTGTCACGATGCAGGTTTGGTTCTAAATTCCAATAAAACCAAACTGGTAGTCATTAAATCTCCGTATGTTAAGCGTTTTGTTACCCAAAATATAGTGGTCCACAACCACACTTGTCTGCATGCTTTGAATAATAATATGACATGTAGCTGCTCACATATAGAAATAGTAGACTCTCAAACTTACCTTGGTTTAATAATTGATAGTAAATTTAACTGGAGCAATCATATTGAACGTGTTTGTAATAAATTGAGACATTTTTTAGCTAATATTATAATCCTTAAAAATCGTATACCCTATAAAGTCAAGTTGATGTTGTATAATTCACTGGCTGAATCCTATATACAATATGGACTGAGAGCTATGGCCGTACATATAAGTCATATCTAAATCAAATCTATAGGCTCCAACTAAAAATTTTAAAAAATATTGTAAGTGCCAAAATTAAACAACAATTCGAAAACGACGATAACTTACTTTTTAAGCACTGTAAAATTTTACCTGTTTATGCGCAATTCCAAATGATGCTACTTAAAGAACACTTTTTTAATGAGACTTTTAGAAAAAAATACCAACATACTGTATACACGCGGGCCGTCGCTCGAAACCGGCTTTGCACGACTCAACGTACAAACAATACCTACGGGGAACGGACCGCTTCGTATTTAGTTCCTCGTTTAATTAATAATCTACCTTCAGATTTATGTAAAAACATTACTCCATATAATATTAAAACTAAATTAAAATCCTACTTTTTAACAATCTGATGTAATTGCCTCGCTCGCTGCCAGTTGTGTACTTACTTAGATATTAAAACATTATTATATAGTAAATCGGCGTAGACTAAAACTCCATAATTATGGCATTACTAATAAACCTTAGTGGTTTTTAAATGCTGTTATATCCTATTTGTATACTTTTCTTTTTTAAATAATAAATAAATGAAAAAAAAAAAAAAAAAAAAAACCTACGTAGGTATGCCTAAAAACCAATAACTATAATTGATCATAGTTTATTATATAATTATAAGAGATGATACCTAATATCATCTCTTATTATATAATAAATTAAATACCTGTTATAGTAGCCGTGTCGTGACCGCCGTACATTCGTCGCTTTCAGAAAGTTAGGTAGGTATCTCAATTTGGGAAACATACTTACATTTTCTTTCTTTTTTGTTCTTTGTGCGGAAAGAAAGTTTAATGTGAGTCAAAGAGGGCGTCCGACCCGGGCCCGGGCGCAGTCGTATCGTATGGCGGCGAAAAGACGCGCCCGGGAGCGTTGCGT
The DNA here is from genome assembly GCA_914767915.1 of Agriopis aurantiaria. Classification (NCBI taxonomy): domain Eukaryota; kingdom Metazoa; phylum Arthropoda; class Insecta; order Lepidoptera; family Geometridae; genus Agriopis; species Agriopis aurantiaria. The sequence continues at coordinate 3,920,623 of OU611988.1, forward strand.
GTGGCGCCAGCTGTCGTATTTACCTAATAGTAGGCTTTGGCCTGCTCGGTCATCGTCCGCCGCTCGCCACCAACCCTCCATTCTCTCCCTCTAAAATCTCCGTGGATGACCGCGCAGTGAGGTTTAACCTCAGAAAAGAGAAGTAAAAATTTTTTTTTCTGTGGATTTGACAGCTCTGATTCAATATTATAGGTAGTAGATCTGTGATATTACCAGTCATTTGCATATCTCCTAAACCAAAGAAATTGGACCTAACTTTTTGTAACCTGTAGGTACGTAAGTACCCATCTACCTACATAAATAATTATCCCGGCAATAACATGAATAGAGGGTAGGTCTTCGAGGTCGCTGACTGGGTGTAATGAGTCACTGTACAAGTGTACCAGTGCACGCATGTTACTACGTAAAATATAAAGTACTAGGAGTAACTGCTGACTATAGCCACGAAGGTAGGTACTAGCATGTACTAGGTATAAGGTGAGGGCGCGCCTGGCGCCTCCGACCTACGCCGCGACTCCGCATGGACAGAGTCTACAGACGATGGACTTTTCGGCGGCGATGTAGTGCGACCTGTGCGACCAACTTATCTGAGAATTGGCAAATCATGGACGACAAGCTGCGGGAGTAGGGTAACCATTTTGATATTTGAAAAGTTTAGGACTTTAGACAAAAAGCCAAACCTGCAGATCAAGTACCGTTCTTTTATCGATCGTAAAATTGACAGTTGAGGTCGTCAAATTCGATAATATGCAATTTTTTCAGTACTCGCTGTGATCGATTCTATGGCATTTTAGCGAATTTGACGGTCGATAAAGAACGGTACTTGCACTGCTGGTTGTGGACATACCGACGAAGTGTATGGTAATTGTCTAAAAAAACCGGACACAACTAAAAAGGCCAGATAAAGCCCGGACAGACAGCCGCAAGTCCGAACGTATGGTAACCCTAGATGCACCATCCACAGTCCACACCTCCGTCTACGATCCATACGTACAGTTATTTTTGCCGAACCACGAAGCGCCTAAATGCCCAAATGCAAAAACAAAAAGAGCAACAAGGTCTGTTAATTGGGTGAACTTGGGTGAATTCGACTATAGGCCTGATTTATGCCAGATGCGTCCGCACCGCCACGCCACCTTACCATATCTCCCTTGTTTGTCTGATCTGGAGGGCTACCACAATCTCAAAAACATTCTTATACCTAATAATATTAAATTAAATTTTGTCTTGCTTTCTCATTAGCCAAGTGAGCGAGACAGGTGTCAATGTGTGTTAGATATAAGAATGTTTTTGATATTGTGGTAGCCCACCTGAAGGTTGTTACATCTAATTAAGTAGCTGGTGCCCGTGACTTCGTACGTGTAGCCCATTGATGTAAGTAAATTTGGCGTAGCCTCTTTAATTCGGCCCTTTCGAAAAATCCTCTAGGAACTCTACATTACACCCGGAATCTAGGTACCTACAGGCTAACTTTCAGCGTTCTAAGTACTGTTGTCGAGATTTCGTGATGAGTCCAGTCTACTGACTTTCAGTTAGTCAGCGAGTGATATTTTTCTTTTATGCCTAAGCAAATAATTATTTTCTATGAACAGTCAGAAATGAGGAGATCCGTAGACGAACGAAAGTTACCGACATAGCCCACCGGATTAGCAAGTTGAAGTGGCAGTGCGCAGTGCATACATCACGCAGAACAAATAAGATGGCAGATGGAGCCGAAAGGTTCTAGAATGGAGACCATGGACCCGTAAGCGCATCGTAGGACGTCCACCCAGAAGATGGACAGACGACCTAAAAGAGACCGCAGGGAAACGCTGGATGCAGGCCGCTTCCAACCGGCCCTTTTAGAGATCGGTGGGGGAGGCCTGTGTTCAGCAGTGGGCGTCCTATGTCTGAAATGATGATGAACAGTTCACAAAACAGTTGCAGCATTAACCATCATCGCCATCTTATCAAACTGTCCGTATCTTACAAGTTATATTGAGTGCCGCCGCCGCGCCAGTGCGCCTCGCCCACCGGCAGCTATGGTGCCGCAAGGTCTTGGTCGACGCCGCCGGTGGCGCCGCCGGGCTGCCGGCGACTGGCGCCGACGCGTTATTCCTGCTGACGCCACACGCAACCCCTACACCGTCTGAGAACCCTTACAAACTTCATGTTGACTTGGTTGTACTTAGATAATAAAATATTGGTTCAACCAAGACTTTCGGCTACATAGTAGCTTTACCTAAAATATAGGCCGTGACCAATGACGTCATACCTGTCTAGACAGACTCTTGCAAAACAAACGCAGTAAAAAAGCAGGTTAGGCTTCTGTGGGTTAGGTTTGAAACTCTTAGGTGCGTATATATTTATCTATGGTTATAAGCATGCGCCACGCGTCACTGTCATTGTTTGTCATCTAAGCTTGCATGTTGGGTGATGCCAGCTACTGGACCCTGAAATTACGTTAAAAATCTTAACAGTTGCTATAGAGTTGAGTGAGGGAAACAAACAAAAAACGTTTTTAGTAGGTACCTACTAATGTGAAAAAAAAAAATAACACATTTATTCACCAGGTACGAAGAAGATGTTATCTGTAATTTTTTTCTTTACAAATGAAGTTAGGCAATCTAGACATTAAATATTGCAAAAAAATTGTTAGGGGTTTACTGGATTAATTCTTTAAATTTTTTTGACGGCGAATGCAAAACAGTGCACCGTTTGTGCATATGAAATAACAATAATTGAATGATTGGTGCTTTATTAAAAATACTACACAAAAAACTGGTCAAAAAGTAATTACCTATACCAAACACAACATAAACATTTAAATAAGTAATGAGATATCTGCATTACAAATAGTTACAAATAATGAAAATAAAAAAGCTGTGACAGTACCATTGCAACCTAAATTATGTAATCAACATTGAAAAGCAGGCAAATAATATTATATTGTGCATGTAGGACTTGCGCACCGAGGGTTCCGTACCAAAAAAATATTTAGAGGGTTTCCAAAGTTGCTCATTACGGCTTTTTCTTATTATTTCGATCCATCTACTCTTTTGAATTGGGTAGATTGGTATTCTGCAATTATCAATTTTATTTTTAACTTAAGATTATTTACGGGATATTTACCGTGGTTTCATATAACTTTAGTGAACAACCGTGATAGTTTAAAACAGTGTTTTATTTTTAACTTGTTATCTTTACCCCTTTTCTGAGAAAAACTGTCTCAACAATCAGATCCTACAAGTGGTACCGGGTACAGAACCTCAAAAATAACATGGCCACTATCTTTCTCGAACTTCAATATATCGAGTCCAACGAAAATTTACTGGGACTGTTCAATTAATGGGAAAGTTGAGTTCATATACAAGCAACACCATAAACGAACAAAAAACAACGATTTATTTTCGTACAATTTCAATGCCTTATTTTGTAGCAATTAATACGAAATAAAGTTAATTACCGATGATAGGTCCCTTTTTTAATAATTTTATGCGATCTTTGTAGTTTCTACATAAATTGATTTCACAATGCATTTAATGAAAATAATGTTGTTTACGATTGTGATATTTTAGTGATATTTTAGGACTAGGAATAGATACATCGCAGAGGCCATTAACCCAAGAAGTCAAGTCAAGATACATAGGTCATACCTATGATGCATAGAATCTATAAAATAATGTGTTTTAAATAAAACCTTATTCGATGAACAGCTATGATAAAGCCTTTTTCTTATTTTTTTAGAAGTAATAAAATTCAAAATTATTTCGAATTCTGTCACGGAGATCTATCAAGCTTCGTATTTAAATTTTCAAATCAATCATACTGTTATCCTTGTTGCTTTTTTTTTTGAATAAAAGATCAGTAAACAAATTATTTTCAAATGCCGGAAAACCAGAGCTTTGTGAAAATGCCGCGGAGTGCGTCTCCGGTGGCGAGGGCTGGTGCTGGAGACATTTCCGAAAGAGAGCTGTCTCGCGAGCGCAGCAACCTGCAGTCCACGCCACCTGCGTGAGTCACATATCTCTGTAACCATCTACCATCTATATAGGCCAATGACAGTTTTAAAAAGGGGATATAGGCTAAAATTTTGTACGATTAGTCTACGCATATAATATTATACGCAGTGGAAAGATAGAGAGGAAAGGGGTGGGAGATGAGTCTTCCATAGCAAGTCAGGCTGATGATAATGATAATTCTACGCAGTCAAAACTTGTCCATAGTTCTCTATTTCAGTAATAATTATTCTATCTTTGGCGCAAAGTACTACTTTCAGGCAGCCGAATGGTGGGCTATTGTTGCGACATTGCCTATGAAATGAAGTTTCTCGGAAGTTTTTTTATTTTTATTTAATAATAGGCTTGCGTTTGACCGCCAATTCGCCCGAGGGACTTAGATCAGGGCAAGGGACTTTCACCTTGCGATCTGAAACAGTAGTGATCTGTAACTTTGTGTTGGGGTTACTTATGTAAGCATTTTGATATCGCAACCCCCTGTTGACTTGCTTTGTTCTATTTTTGGACATTGAAGGGTTGTATTGTAGGGTAGATTTAATGATGCCTACGTACTCACAGAAGGGTTGGCAGGAATGTTGTCAAAGGGGTTCCAGGGTAATATACTGTAATAATTTGCGTGTCATAGGCACAGGTCAGGTGCCCTTTTTATATACCTAATTTAATTGCTTGGTGCATGCGAAAAGAAGCGATGATGGCCGTAGCATGTGCGCTTTAGAATCGGACGGCACTTGGTTTGATCCTCGACCCTGCATTAACAACTTATTTACTTACTACTTAAATAAATTATGTGTAGTTTCGATGCCATCGCTCAACAACGGTGAAGGAAAATATCCTGAGGAAGCCGGTATGTACAAGAACCTCAATAGTTCAAAGACTAATGCCATTCACCAACATGCACTGGGCCAGCATGGTGGATTAGAACTCATCCTGTCTCTTTCTGAGAGAAGGCATGTGTCCCAGCAGTGGTAACATGATAGGCTGATAATGATGATGTGAAGAGGGAATTCTTCGAGGATTATAAAAATATCGGTGAAAGTAGCAATAATATTGGGAAGTGGTCATGTAAATGGTATTTAGTTAGTCAGGTGTCGATCTTACCGACATGACACTACGTAGGTAATTTTTCAATGTTGAGACGCGGCAAATTACGCGGCTGATAACTTGACAGATAATCATTCCATTCACATTGCTTGGAAAGAAGGACATCAAGCGGGGAGCTACCACAACCCCAAAACATTCTTATAATAATCTTACCTACATTGAGCTTCGTCTTGCTCTCTCATTAGCCGAGAGAGCGAAACTCAACATAAGTGACAAACTCAGTGCAGTGCCGTCGAATAACTAACAGTTACTGCGTAGGGTTCTGAAGATTGGTTGGCACTGCAACTGTTCGTGGGCAAGGCGCGTCGTTTGCCTACCACGATGCGGACTACTTGCTGGCTTAGACCTTTCCTAGCCTAGATAGACATTAGGCAACTTTGTTACCATAGGTATACCTATTTAGGATATTTTGTTGGGTTGTATTATCTGACGGTAATTGATTGTGATCTGACTCAGATTTGATGCAGAAGGCTATCCTAAATGTATGTGCGTGGGTAATTGAAACTCTAGTAGATGGATTAGATGGATTTATAATAACAATGACGCGATGTAGGTGGGACTCACAGGCCCTACATCTACATAGATATATTTTCCGCCTTTTATCCTAAACAGACGCCTGCAACCTGTGCACCCGAAAAAGCAGCTGTTCCTAACGCCGGTTAGCAAGTTCACGGCAAGCCGTGCGGTCACGCCGCATCTCGACCGCATTCGTAACTGCCTTGAACAGTATACTGCTCCAGCTGCCACCGCTCCGCCTGAAGTCGCCGCACTCAAGAGAGCCAAGATGCCGCACAAGGCTGCCTCTATGGAGGACCTCACACCTACCAAGAGGATGAAAAACAGCCAGTTAGTATACTCCATGAACTAAACGCGTTCTGTAGTGTCTTCTGTGATGCCCCGTGCTCAAGAGGGCCAAGGTCGCTCCAAAAAGAATAAAGAAACCAAGCAAGTAAAACTAAATACGTGATAGCTTCCAGGACAATATTTTTTTTTATAATTAATAGGCTTGCCTTTGACCGCCATCTCGCCTGATGTTAAGCGATGATGTGGTCTACGTTGGAGCACATTTGCCTAGAATAAACCGATTCACTCGTTATTTGAAGACACCCAGATTGTAACCATCGGGGAACACCCATTCAGGCAGCGCATTCCACAGACTAGCAGTTCGCACAATAAATGTGGAATCAAAGCGCTTAGTACGGGTTTTCGGAATATCAACCATAAAGCGGTGACGACCCTTCTAATAATAAGGGACAATATACCATACATGGAGAACTTCACGGTGGTGACCTTGGTGAGAACCAAGAGGAAGAGTAGAAAGTTCTGAATGTACCTACCTAGTCTTCGAACTCTATTTATTATAATTAATTCAGAAATCAATTTCTGTGGTTATTATAAAGTTCTAAACATACTGGTCTCGTCCTCCTAGGTCGGAGGCTAGCAGAGGTGTGGTGCGGTCACCAGGACTGTACGGGATCGCGGAGGAGGAAGCTGCGGCAAAGGTGGCGCGGTTCATGGTGGTGGCTGCCTGGCGCCGACGCCGAGACGACTTGCGTTGCCTCAGGAAGACGCTGGAGTTCCAGGTCTGTACTCTCGTTTATATACTAGAATTCTGAATTTTCAATAGCTGATGATAAGTGACGGGGTTTGACCGAGGATAGCTCACGTCGATCAATTCACTCTAACCGTAGAAATGCCTAGATTGTAGTTATCAGGAAGTAAAGTAGACGGCAAGCTGGTAATTTTTTTTGGAACTACTTAAATTTTTTCGTTATGTCCCCGATGTGTTTTTTGTATGAACAATGATGATCAATTTTGATTTAAGTATTCTTGTCCTAAGCTCCCAGGGTGTGTCGTGGTGGCGCTGCGGCCAACTGGATTCTGCACTGGTTTTGCGGGAGCACAGCGAGCGCGAAAAATTCGGTCTTTTTGATTACTGTTTATAATCTAGTTGAGAGTCTGTGCGAAAAGAGAATTCAGCCGTGGCAAGTGAATTAACGTTATGATTGATATTTCTATGTTCTACATTTTGTGAAATATAAATATTTTAAGTTCTATAAATACATGTTTTTCTTCTCAGCTACCTACCCCCACATCGCTGCAATCGCGATACATCTAGAAGAATAAAATCACAACAATTAAGCACAAAAGCAGCCACAACTTCTACCGACTGTTCTCTTTTTGCATAGATTGTAGACCTTTTGTGAAGAGTGAATGATATCTGCGAAGGTTATAATTATAGCGGTTTGTGGCAGTGACAAATTATCCTTAAGAATGATAAATATGGAAAAACGCGAGTAAAACTACTTAGCTCAAGAAATACATACCTACCTTACCTATTTAATTACCTACCTAGAATTGAGCTAGACTCCAGAGTATTGGTCACAAACTCCAGCGAATTGGTCACAGACTACAGTGTATTGATCGAGTACTCCAGTGAATAGACAACTGACTCGAGTGTTCTGGCAACTGACTCCGGTGTATTAGTAACTGACTCAAGTCTACTGCTACCAACTGACTATAGTGGACTGACAACTGACTCCGGTGTATTAGCAACCGACTCCAAAGTATTGGGAATTGACTTCAGCCCGCCGTATTGTCCGTTGGCTCCAGGTGTCGTGCTCGGAGCGGCTGCGGCTGCAGGTGTCTGCACTCAAGTCGCTGCTAGACTCTGACAACGCGAAGGTGCGGCTCGCCATGCGAGAACTCGACCGACTCAAGCAGCTGCTCAGAGACAAGGAAGCCGAGAAAGCCGTGCTCGAGAGGGTACCATATTTATGTACAATTTAAAGGTTTTAGAGTGGTCTTAGATGATTGATTGATTGATTAACTCTTTATTGTTCACACCATGAAATTTGATACAGAGAACAAAAAACTCTTAAAAACTAGTGTAACAACTGGCGGCCTTATCGCTAAAAGCGATCTCTTCCAGGCAACCTTCAGATGACTAAACTATACTACGGGCCTACCGATAGCGAAAGCGAAGCTATCTCAGGAACAGACTCAGCTAAGCCGTAGACCAGCAGATAATGAATGCGCATCTAAATTGCGCAACTCAAGAAGAGTGCACGTATCATTCATAAACGTGCAAACTCCTAGTAGGTATATCCATAGAGATAAGAATAACATTGCGTGTTTCGAATTAAAAAAAACTGCTCTCGCACTCGCGCCCTTATTCTAAGTTAGGTATAGCGTTGGTTACTTGAACCGTGTGCAAGATGTAGTGTAAGAGTATACCTACCTAGATGTGGTAGGCTACAAAGGTGTTACATGAACTATCGCGAACCATATATTATAACGTGAATCTATTTCCGCTATGGCTTGTTATAGGTACTTAGTACTTTTTTGGAGCATAGCGAACCACGACACTAATACACGAACGAATAGCCGAGCAGAAAATATTTGTTTTACTGATAGATATACCTAGGTAGATACGGAATGGAAATCTACTATAATTATGTCAATAAAAATAATCGATGGTCTCTAAAAGGTATTCGCACAACACAACGACTCAACACCGACTCGTCGATTGACTTATTTTTGAAAATCATTAAGATCATTTCTTTTCACCATGTAGGCGTTCAAAGAAATAGTTTTATTTGAGTTATTTCAATATGTCAATTGAGGTAAGTAGTGTCTGACATGATGGTCACTTTTCAGGAGAAGATTGCCCTCGAAGATGATGTATGTGCCGCGGAAGATCGCACTTCCGAAATGAGCATTGGTTAGACTCTTGAATTTTGTTTCTTTAAATTGTAATTGTTGCGATTTTAATTGTTAAATAATTGCCTCAATATTGACGGTTTTAATTTTTTTTCACACTAAGTTATAATATTAGAAGTCTCGCCCAGGGCGCTGGTAGTGCTAAAACCGGCACTGCAACAACTGTATTCAGTAATATTGTCCACCCAGAGAATGTCTGAAAGAAATTGATTTAACCGATTAGGCCGCCCATTATACCTATCTACTGCTATATATTTGACTGATGTTAATGTGTAATAAAGGCATACTGTATTGTCAAAGGCATACAATTATAACATGTACCTACCTAATTTCACTTTTGGGTCTCGTAGATGAGCTGTGAACAAGACTCAATGAGAGCATCTATAACTGCTGACAATATTCTTCTTAGCCTGTTTGCGTATCGTAATAGTGTTCACACACGAGACGTACTTGGTTGACGAACCACCGTCCAACTAACGAGTGGGAAAGAGAAAAAATTCTCATTCTCTCCCGTTGATTGGACGGCGGTTCGTCAACCAAGTACGTCTCGTGTGTGAACACTATAAGAGTGTAGGTATAGTAGGAATAAAGTAATATAATAATGGTCCGTGGTTGTGTCCAGGGTGGCGCAACTGCCGCAACGAGATGGAAGGCGTGCGCGCGGCGGCTGCCGTGTGCGAGCACGCGTTGACACTGGAGCGCGCGGCCGCTGCAGACGCACGTTCCTTGCGCGACCATGCCTATACCAGGGTAACAATCAACAGACCTACCGACTTATGTGTACTTACTTGCCCAAATTTATCTTCTTGTTCCTCCTCTTCACTATCTAATGGAGGTTGGCCGTTAGCTCAGCAACCTTCTCCGTCTCGAGCTCTAGTCAATTCGCGGATGTTGCGCGACCATAACTTGTCTGCCAACGCGTCGTTTGCCTTTTACTTTTCCTGTCATTATTGGCTGGAGATGTTGGTGGTGTAGGGCACATGATAGAACTAATAGGTAAATATTTTTGGTAATAGGCATGATGACTAATATTTTTTTATTACCTCATAAAAAAGCTGATCATAAATAGACCACATCAACGAAAACAAAATTAAAATTAGTTCAAAAATAAATAAGATATAAGCATTTTAATTTAATTTAATTTCATGCTAGACAGAGAGCGCTCTATACTGAGTCGTGACGTCACGTCTCAGGAGCGCCATACAAATACTATAATAACACACGCTTTGCGAGAAAGGGATAGAACATCCCCCATCCCTCTCCATCCCCACCTAAATCTTTAAATACTCGTATCTCAGAGATTTATCAGCCAATTCAAATTATTTTTTCAGTATGTGTATTGTATTTACTTATATTCATCGCTAAGCCGGTTATTTGTAATAAATTAAACATTAGGAATCATGCCTATTCTTGCATACCGTGAGTTTTCTTTCTAAAGTATGGGTACCTAATAATTGTTTTCTACAACAGGTGTCGTAGTAAAGATTTACTATTAAGTAGAATGTACCACATCGAAAAACTGTTGTGATCACGGGTCACGGGGTATTTTTTTTGTTTGTTTTCTCTTTGTTCTATACAAGCCTCCGTTGTTTGTCTCCCAGCTGTCGCTGTTAGAAGAGGACATGGCGCAGCAGGAGGACCTGCTGTCGGCTGCGGAGGCGGACGCGGCCGCGCTCCGGTTGGAGGCAGACGACAAGCAACGCGCGCTCGACGCCATGACCGAACAACTCACACATGAACGAGAGTTAGTTCTCATTTCAATTACCTTTCAGTTCCCAATGTTGGGCAGGGCCTGCGGGCCAGTTATTGACAGAGATATTGTTTCTGTCAATCTCTTATAGACATGAGCACAAAGAAACGTAGACAAAAACTTTGTCGGAAATTAGGCCACCGTGAAGTTGTAACACAGGTACGTATTTATTGTAGTTACGCGTCATACACGTGAAGAATTTACAGCTTCTTCACTTCTTAGTGTCCACATTCCAATGTTCCTCCCTGAGTAATTATATCTATAAAATTTTAAATACTCGGTGTCCAGTTGGCGTGATAAGGATTGTTTTAGGGCTCGCCACGCGTGCACGCGTGAGTGCGCGACTCTCGGCGCGCGGTTGTCGCTGGCAAGTGCAGAGTCCAGCTCCCTGCGCGAGCTGGCGGATGAGCTGCGCGACGAGCTGGATAGCACGCGGCTGCAGCTCGCCGTCACTAAGGCACAGCTTGACTTTTGGCCCGCGCCACTCACCAGGTCGGTACCGAGTACTCTATCGCAGTCGTCATCGCTAGAAGAAAGCGTAGCTTTCTTTATATCCAAGATCTTGAAAGTCACTGTACTACAATACGCTACGCGTAATTTTTTACTACCTTTCTGGGTCAAAACCAAGGGCGGTCTATGGAGCGGTTTCTTGGGAAATATTTTACGCTTCTTCTCTACTGACCAGTAGTGTCATGGGTAATTTAAAAATGGTCTTATATCCGGTGCTTCATCGTAGTCAAACTATTTAGTCAAACTGGTTTGACCACAAGGAATGGTCTTTCCCCGTGGTCCAACTTTATTGATCACAAAAAATAAATAATCATATAACTTTGGTAAACTTTATTGATATTGCACCTTTTCAACACGCTGTATGCATGCAGTTTATGTATGTACACTTGTACATAGATATAAAAAATTACGTCAAATGTCAATGGCGGCGTTACTCGCGTTCTTTCCCCTTGACATATTACTAGTACCAATTTTTTTATTTTTTTATTATTAAAACGAAACGCAGGGAAACGCTGGATGCAGGCCACTTCCAACCGGCCCTTTTGGAGATCGATGGATGAGGCCTATGTTCAGCAGTGGATGAAATGATGATGATGATTTATTATTAAAAAAATAATGCAAATACAAAGCGATTTGGAAACTTGAAAGTTTGAAATATCGTCTGTTAGGTTTGTGGGCGCGGTGCGGTGGTGGCTGCGGCGGCCGCTGTCAGCGCCGGCTGCCATCCTGTGGGCCGCCGTGCCCGCCACGCACGGCTGCACGCACCTCGCACGGACAACGCCTTAAAATCTACACCAACACTACACAAGCCTTCGTACACCACATCCATTTTACACAACCCTACTGAAAGTAAACCACGCGTCTACAGAATTCACCTTCCGTACTTTTAACTTAACTAGACCTTGGTGTTTGTACGCGTTTTTTAATAGGTACATTTATATTTTTATGCCATATGTGGCAAACAATCTAACGTATCGCCTGATGGTAAGCGATCACCGTCGCCTATGGATACCTGTAATACCAGGGGCATCACAGATACGTTGCCGATCTTTAAAGACTATTAACAGCCCTTTTGACAAACCCCATGTTATAGTTACTTGGAAATGCCGCATGTGCCTCATTCCACAAATTACAGATGTGAGGCAAAAAAGATTGCGTAAAACGCAGTGTGCGATTTCCACACGTATACATAACACGGAATAACTGTTTCAAAGCAAGGTATTACGCGTTTATTAATAGGTGTGTCAAAATTTCACTCAATTCGTATCAGTGTTGAGTCGATATGGTGTGCGAAGTAGTTTATTCCTGAAAAATTAAATACAAAATGAAGGAAAAGGGAAACTTTGACTGACTTATTTATGGATATTGACTTGAAATAGCATTAAGCAAATAGAAGGTTGATGTATCTTATTATACAAGGTTTGTATTAGGTGAGTATTTTAAAATAATTTTGTCATGTTTTAGTGATAATTATATATTTGTAGAAATTGTAGTTTTTCTAGTTAAGTTTTAATTTTCAAGTTGATAGTAAAAAATAAAATAAAAACTCGAATAAAGTTATAATAAAATTATATTGATTCATTCCTTTATTACCGGTGTATTGTAGTTAAAATGGAACTAGGTCTAATTATTTTTAACCTCCGACGCAAACAGAAGTTTTATAAGTTTAACGTTTGTATCTGAGGCATCGTAGCTCCCAAACGGCTAAACCGATTTTGATTTAAGTTTTTTTATAGCACAAAAAAGATTTAGAGCGGAACTGTACACGGCTGAAAAGTATCAAGATTAGAAAGTGTTTGATGAGATATGTTTGTGCCGAATTGAAGTGTCGAAAAACGCGGAAAGTAGCGAACGAGCCAAAGTGTCGGCCCGTTCCCACCTATTCTTAGCAGTGACGATATTACAACGTTCTTAGCTATAAATAAATCAATAAATAAAAATTCGGGACATTTTTGCACACACGGTCATCTGAACCCAAACTAAGCAAAGCTCGTATATGGCTGCCAGATACTGATATACCTACATACATATTATAGTTTTAAATACATACTTAAATAGATATTAACACCCAGATATAGAACAAAAACAAATGTTCATCACATAAATGTTTGTTCTAGGTGGGAATCGAACCCACGCCCCCAAGCTCAGAAGGTAGATTCACTACCAACTGGACCAACGGGCTATCAAATCTATGATTCAATAAAATCTGTTTAGCCGTTTAGAGATTAACAGATCGGACCCGTGCTCCACCTAGGTTCTCCACCTAGGTGAAGCACGGGTGGGGGTAAGTACTTACACGTCCTCGTGCACCAACTGATAACATTTTAGTAAAATCATGACCAATCTTAAACAATTGATTTACGTAAATTTATCTCAATTATCGAAAGTTTTATTAAAAAAAACTAATTTTGATAATGAAAAACAAGATCAAGAGTACTTTATTTATTTCAGTCTTAAATTGCTAATCAACAATAATTCAACTACAAAATATATCGACAAGTTGGAATGCTTATACTCTTATAGTGCTTATGCTAATGCTTATAGTGTATCACTGAGAACGTAGAGCAGTTTTTTTTTTTTTTTATAGATACCTACAATGTTATACCCAAGTAATCTATTTTTCCACATTCTTGAGATTGAGTCGCCTACAAGCAAAAGGCAGTGCATTTGTTTCACAAGATCCATTTTCACCAAAATCTAACATAATGATTACTTAACTGACATTTCCTAAAATTTTCAAATCTATTTGTATAGTATACCTACAAAAGTTTAATGATCTTTGTACACTGTTTCGCCTCACTCGACACAAGTCTACAGTGAGTGTTGAGTTGATACCGCAGTGTGCGGTGCTTTATACGTTAAATGAGCTAAGCGTTAAATGTTGACTAATAGAAATGTACGAAACTGACATGGCGTCACTTAGCTGTCCATTTTGTGTTTTTCTAGACAGTGAAATCTATGGACTGCTAATTGGCGCGCCCCTGGACTTGGACAGAAAACATTATCCGACTATTAACAAATGAAACGAAGCAACGGGTATATATATATGAATCAGAATATATACATTACAGTTTGATCGGGTACCTTAGCACTAAAAAGAACGGGTCGTTCCCGTTTGTTCTACTCTTTGTTCTACCAATAGAACAAACGGGATTTTTCCCCCGTTTGTTCTATTTGTTGAGTATCCGAACATCTATGCAAGGTAATAATTTTGTGAGTGTGCGTATCCGAACGTAACTTTATTTTACATTGAATGCAGCGCCACCAGGCGGTACTATGTGTAATAACTTTTTTTGATGAAAATAAAAAGATGGAGTAATACAAAGTGCATACGTTGTTATTATTAAATAATAGGAGCCCTAACAAACGCTTCCACTGCGCCTCGATGGGAGAAGTCTTCCCACGTCTTACGGAGAATACAAACTTTAGCAACTGGAAATTTCGCTTAAGCTTAATGTTAGAAGAAAGAGGTGTAAGCCACACGTTAACAGAAACCAAGGAAGAAGAACACGCCATTTTTGAAACGACATTTAAGAAAGACGACGCTAAGGCACGTACATTGCCTAAGTGACAAACATTTAGAAATTGTAAAGCAATGTTCGAGCGCAAAGGATATGCTAACTCAATTGAAAGAAAATTTCGAAAGAAAAAGTTTATTTAATAAACTTCATCTCAAGAAAAAGCTCATTACCATAAAATGTAGCGAGACTGAAAAGCTTCAAGACTTTTTCTATAGATTTGATGCAGCCGTCAGCGACGTAAAGCCCATCGGGTGTGATTTATCGGAAAAGGATCAAGTGTGTAAATTTTTTTTAATCTCTGTAATGCCGCCAAGTTATGAACATATTATAACCACAATCGAGACGATGTCTACGAACAAGTCAATGACGCTCGAATTTACAAAAGCTAGACTACTGGATGCGGAAATAAAAGTGAACCATTCACGGAGTGAACCTTTCAATAGCAGCATCATTTAACTGCTTTACATGCAATAAACCGGATCACAAAGCAGTACAATGTAATCAAAGACAATGGAACTTAAATCATGGGCGAGGACAAACATACAATCCAAGACGAGATCAAAGTAACTACCAAGGACGAGGACAACAATTTCAAGGTCGGGGACAGCAATATCAAGGACGGGGAGGGCAATATCAAGGACGGGAACAGTAATATCATGGACGAGGACAGCAATATCAAGGGCGTGGATTACCACAACAAGGAAGAGGGCAGCTATTCAGAGGAAGAGGATATAACTATGGCCACGTAGCACAAGATGAGTATGAAATATCGTTTACTGCGTTTAGCGCAAATACTGTAAAAACAAATTTAAAATGTAGTGAGATTCGTTTTGCTATTGATTCGGGAACAACAGAACATTTAATTCAGGGTGAATATATAACCAATGCAACAGATATAGAAAATTTAGAGATGGAAACTAAAATACTTGTAGCGAATGGGCAATATCTGATAGCTAAGCAACGAGGAAATTTATTGGTTAGACACAGCGGTGTGAGAATTAAAATAAATTGCCTACTTGTAGAAGGCTTGTCACACAATCTATTATTGGTGCAGAAATTGATTGAAAATCAATTTAATGTAAGGTGATCAAATAACTCGGTCAGCATTTACAACAAATTGTATGAAATATGTGGTCAGCTAATTGATTTTATACTTTATTCACAGAACTGTGTGACTTGTTGTGTTAATAATGACTTGTGGCACCAACGACTAGGTCATGCTAACAGAAAAAAATTTGCGATACTAAAGCTGCCGTACTCCAACACTCCGTGCGGGCTTTGTATGGAAGGTAAGTCTACACGCCTACCATTTAAAGAAGTTAGACAACCAAGATCCAGATACATCGGTGAATTATTACGATCTCTCCGGACCGGTCGCAACTCGTAACCAAAAAAGAAAAAACAGAACGCTACAAAAGAAGGTGAGGTTTACTTTCATTCCATTATAGATGACTACAGTCACTTTTGTGTGGTGTATATTTTATTGAAGAAGAAAAGTGAAGCGGCATAAAATATTATAAAATACATACAATATATAGAGACACAAACGGGAAATAAGACAAGAAAGTTAGTAGCGACAATGGAGGTGAATTTAAAAATTATACTCTGCTAGACTACTGCAACAAGAAAGGTATAGAATTACAATTTACAAATGCTTACTCACCGCAATCAAATGGCGTAGCAGAACGAATGAACCGCACAATATACAACAAGGCGAGAACACTTATGATTGAAATAGAACTACCAAAACATCTGTGGGGTGAAGCAGTGAGGTGCGCTGTTCACCAAATAAATCGATGCCTGTCATCAGCAATAAACTATAAAGTTCCCGCTGAAATTAGATATGGACAGAGCAACCTCTCAAAACTTAAACCGTCTTACTACAAAAGATTTAAGCACGCTTTAGACAGGTGTTTAACATATTTTTCACAGGGAAACAACTGCTAAACACATGTTTAAAGCGTTCTTAAATCTTTTGTAGTAAGACGGAAAGTTTTTGGAGCGAAAGCTTGGGTGGTTCAGCTACCTAAACAAGGCAAATTTGACAAACGAGCAAAGGAAATGAGACTTGTGAGCTACACATTAAATGGATATAGACTGTGGGACCCTGAAACAGATCACTTTATTTGTTCCAGAGTAATTATAAAAATGTAGACCAAGAGCAAGATATAGAAAATCAAGAAGACATGGATGATAGTCAAACAAATGACAAATTTAAACACAACAAGCAACTGAGTGGAGAAACAAAAATACTTGTGGAAAGAAGACATGAAGAATTTAAGACAGAAATAGAAGATAAAGAGAATGAAGAAGAATTAAATCAAGAAGAAACAACAAGTCAAGAAATGATACCGAAAAATTACAGGACAAGATCAGGAAGAGAAATAAGACAACCAAAACGTTTTGAAAACTATAATATGGAACACAATATTAATATTGCCTATTAGCAGGGGAACCACAAAATTTTGAAGAAGCGATTGAAAATAAAGAATGAAAAGATGCTGTAAACAAAGAACTAAATGCACATTAAAAACTAGAAACCTGGAGTGAAGCCACTTTACCGGAAGGTGAAAAAGCCATAGAAACTAAATGGAATTTCAGACAAAAACTAGACGGAATTAAAAAGGCTAGGATTGTCGCTAAGGGATTTCAACAAAACGTACAAGAACAGACATATTATTCACCGGTTGCGAGAATGGCAACCATAAGAACTTGACTAAGCTACGCTGTGCAAGAAAATCTCAAACTAAAACAACTAGACGTACCAACTGCATTTTTTAATGGACAATTAGAGGGAGATGTCTATATAAAATGTCCAAAAGGTTTAAAACTAGAGGAAGGAAATGTACTAAAAACTAAACAACCCCTTCTTTACTAATAAACATGGAGTAGTCTTGGAATAGTTAGGCCGTATTTTGTCTTTTTCTCTCTTTAAAATTTTGAACTCGATCGAAAAAGACAAAAGACGAGCTAACTATTCCAAAGCTACTCCACGTTTATTAGTAAGGGGGATAAAGAATACATAAGCGTTTTTGTATAATTATTTACAAGAAACTCGATACTCGCAAATCGCCGAAATGGAAACGTTACACTTGGTGCACTTCTAGCTTTCTCAAGAAATTATAAATTATAATATAACTAACAATATTTTTTCTCAAGGGTTTTATTAGCCTTTTTAGGCCGCTACTGTGCACTATATTCCATAGTTACAACTGCTTAGCTTATTCACACATAAATACACATTTATTATACAGTATGCACAATATTTTTTCTCAAAAAATAAAACATGTTATATATTATAACATACGAAAATCGAGAGTTTTTGATAAGACTTATTTAGGCCACATGTGTTTGTACTACACAAATAAATACAATTGGAAAGTATTTAGATAAAATATACAAGATTTTTATCAATTTATAACTAGCAGAACAAAAACGTGTTAACACTTATTCAATTAATTATTAGGTAAGCATATTTCATAAAAGTATTATTTAGCTTGAGAAGATGAATTTCTTACATTTAATACACGTAAATAAATACTTTTCGCGCTTACCTTAAATACCAATATTATATATTTCTGGACAACATTTCCTAACATTATTGTGCGAATTACACTTCCAATATTGGACACCTAATGGTTCGAATAATTCAAGAGATTCTTGTAATATTTTGTTAAATGAATAGTTCAATCTATTTAATAATATATTTTAAAAAAACTAACAATTTTAAAACAATACTATTAGAAAAACCTACGTTTTGGTATATTGCCTTAAAATTAATCTTATTTTAGTGAGTAATTTAGGTTATGTAAAATCCTTAACAGACGTGTGGATTCGGTACGCCGGACCGCCGTCTGACCAACGGGAGAGAAAGAGAAACATTTCTCTTTCTCTCCCGTTTGTTAGAAGGCAGTCCGACACGTCGGTTAGGGCTGTAAGAGAAAACTTACCTATATCAAAGTTCTAGTCCTACAAGTCATCATCGAAGAATTTACATAGAGATAAATCTAATAAATAGTTAAATTAGAATCCAAGGACAATAACTTAGATGGTAACATTTGGTACTTATTGTCAATCGATCATCAATTCCAGACGGTGGACTTTGTCTTTGGCAGGATTCCATACAACATCACTACACACTTAACTAGAGGCGTGTCGTATCATTGAATCATATGTTACAAGTATAAATCTTTATTGGGCGAATTGCTTGTCTGTGGAAAGCGCTGCCTGATTAGGTGTTACCGAATAGTTGCAATCTGTGTGTCTTCAAATCGCAAGTTAATCGGTTTCTTCTAGGCAAGTGTGCTCCATCGCTTAACATCAGTCGACGTGGCAGTAAAACGCAAGCCTATTATATTTAAAAAAAGTACGACTCTAGATTTGCCTTTTCCACGGCTGCTTGTATGCTGCGACGACGCCGCCCGAGACTACCAGGGTTGCCAACTTAGCGCTTTCTGGGCTACATTTAGCCATTTTCTGCTTGTTAAGCCCCGTAAATAATGATTTTTGCCCCTAGCTCCTAACCTAACCCAAAAATAATAATATCTCAAAACCATAGACAAACTGGAAATTAACCATATTGTACTCTAAAATTTATAATCATTTCATTCTCTGGGTTATATAATAAACTGCTTAATAAGTACATAATGTATGTTTTTATAGCAAAAATACTGTCTAAACAATACGTACATCCGTAATTCTGTATTTAATTTGTTGTCCACACAGTAGGAAGACAATTTGTAAAATCAAGTACTTTTGTTCATGATTTAGCTATCTAGCCCAATATTTAAAAATGTGGGCAAATCTTATGTTCCTTATATATTTTCTAGCCCTTTTTAAGTCAAATTAGCCCCAAAACCTGGTATAAAGTTGGCAACACTAGACTCTACAATCGTTGGAAGCCTTTAAAGGCTATCGGCGCCATTACCATAATTAATTAATTTAGAAAAATTAGATAATTATAGTAATAAAATTATTTAATTCTTATAAAAACATATGTTTCTGTCAAGTCGTACAATAACTCAAGTGTGCGACCTTTCCCACAAACTTACTAATAATCTGAACAATATTTTGTGTTCAGCGTAGTGTGAATATGCCTTATTCTTCAATAGAATAACACACGCCCCTAAACTAAAAAATATATGAGAATATTGCTTCACGTTAAATGACATAGAAAATGACTAGCAAGAATCAAGATGAGATTTGTCATTATTTCTTACATGCAATAATATATTACAAGGTTGCGTACGACCCTCCAATTTTCCTTTTAAATAGTAAAAACAATAAATAATTAATTATTGTGCGGCCGCTGAAAGAATGCGACTGACAGTTATATAACCACAGAAAAGCAAAAAAATAATTTATGTGCCCATAACCATAAACCATAACATTGTAAAAAAAAGACAAAGAAAACAGTAAATTCTGATCACTTTCACTAGCTTTTTGAATCTAAGATTGCAGAAACAGTAAATTCTGATCACTTTTACTAGTTTTTGAATGTATTGTAGCTATTGATAATCTTACGCTCAAAAACCTAGGTAGGATTGGTATAGCCAATATACTACAGGAAAATATTTAAAGATAATTTTTCATTCCGATTTTTACCATGTTATTGTATTAGTCATACGCATTCTCTCAGCGGTCGCACTGTAGGTTATAGAAAACACTAGTTTTTCGCTCATAAAGTAAGCAATTATCATAATTAAAGATCTACGTAATACTATTTCAACATTTATGTACAAGAAAAATAATGAAAACATTTTATATCACAACTACATCAATACTAACTAAGTTTACGTTTTACTGTTAGCTTTGACTGCTTCCGCAGTTTGTAAAAAGATAGATAAAAACTGCAAACTCTAACCTTTGCTTGGTTTTCTTACATACACCGTTAGTTATTTAAAAAAATGTTGTCTCTCTAAATGTTATTGCATTTTAGCCAACTGGGCTATTATAAAATAGGACCGAGTATAGTCTGTATTCCTTAGCTTGAACAAAACATTTGAACTAACATGGTGGTCTACAATTGTTTTATTCAGATCAATATATATTTTACATTCTAATAAATAAATAAAAAACACAACTAAAAACTACTTAAAAATACATACAAACTAGTACTAATGCGGCCAGCATTTTGGGTACGATGCCTGCTGGCAGCGGATTATTAGATTAGTTTAGTTTTATATTTTAGTACTAGTTTCTAAATAAATAAAAAACATACAGGGCTATTGATAATTAGCTTCCTTACAACAATATTAATTCAATTACTTTTAGTAACTTTGCCTTTTCTTAAATACAAAAATGTTAAAGTATACTTTATTATTGCTGTTAATGGGCTCTAAATGGCAATAACTTTATGCAGTTTCAAATGAGAAACAACGCGGGCCCGGGCGAAACTTAAGAGCTGATTAAAACTAAAAAAAAAAAAACTTTATCTGCCTTTCTTGTTCTCATTGCTGGGACACAGGCCTTCTCTTAGAGAACGTGGATGGGCACTTATCCACCATGCTCGCCCAGTGCATGTTGATGAATGTCATACGTCTTTGAACTTTTGAGATTCTTGGACATACAGGTTTCCTCACAATATTTACCTTCACTGTTTTTTAGCGAAAGCATCGAAACTGCAGATACTTTATTTAGTTACTAAACAAGTCATTGGTGCAGGGCCGAGGATCGGACCGGATGCCGTCAGATTGTAAAGCTAAAATGCTACCGTTCGCCTACCATCGTAAAATATAAAAATATTTAGTTTTTACCAATTTGGTTTTTAAATAAAAAACTAATAAAAACTCTTATAAAATGTGGGGAATGTGTGAAAGTTTTGTAAATATTCACGCAGCAAAAGTAGGTGTGATCTAGGGAAGCTGGCTTGCAAGAGATTATTAACTAATTATCAATAACCCTGTATAACTAATGGTGACGACAGTATATGCAGTCATTTTTGTCCGCCATATTTGTATACACATTTTTTGGTGTTACTTGAATCCAATGATCTTATATGTAACACGCTCATTGCTTGAAACTGCTCCGAAGCTCGGTAATACAAACGTACTAGTTTCAGTTTTCGGTAACTATTCGACCTATTTTGTTGAAACTTAATATTTATATTTAAATTGAAAAAAGGAATGGTTCGTTGACCTGGCTTTTATGAAAAAAGGTGTAATTTTATCAACGGGATATTTTATAAAATAGTTTTATCAAGTTCGTAAATCTTTCAAAGCTTTCAATCTTTCAAAATGACTCATTTTGCCTTCAGAAATAAACATATTATTCATAGTTTCATCAAAATCGTACGACGAGTTGCGGGAAAATTAAACCGAGACTTAAGGAGCCCTTAAGTTAGAAAACCAGAGTACCACATAACACACTCCTTGGTGTTTTTGTTATCTTAGTTGGTCATACATTCCCAGCTAGAGTCCGTTCTAAACTTTGTGACCTCTCTTAAATGTTGTCAATCCCTAGTTCCATCCAATATCTCTCTATTTTATTATATTATTATTTTATTAAAATATCGCCTATAGCCTCTAGCCGAGAGGGAGAAAAAGAGCGTTCCCTCGCACCTCGTCTTGCACGGTCTCGGGAGTGTCATCGCGTGTCGGTATTTCGTACCCGAGTCTAAGTAAATTGAATCTTGCGAGTACTAGGCCAGCCACATAACATTGATATCTCCCTGAATGGAAATTAAGACACGATTTTCGTCTTAAAAGCGTGTCTCGACGAAAGTGTACACATATAAAACTTTATTGCGAAAATACCGAAACGTTGCGAATATGTTCATAGGGCCCACAAAGTTTGACGTACTCTTTAATATCTCATACCTTTAACATTTCCTTCTCTTTCTACCAACATACCTTATATCATGCCGAATCCCTCCCCTCCCTCGTTGATGGCCCAGAGCAGCGCGTGCACGAGTTGCTCGTAGGTGTCGTAGTCGGGCAGACAGAGCTGGTTGAAGCAGGTGTGTGCGGTGGGCAGCGCGCCGAATGTTGGCGCGGCCGTGATTTGGAAGCGCGGGTTCAACTCCTGGAATGGTAAGTTCAGAAATTTTCTCAGTAAAATTAGAAAGTGAGAGTGAGAATATTAATAGGGTTCCGTGCCCTACGACTGTTAAAGGAACTCAATTACTAAGCCTACGCTGGTACCTGAAAGCCAGCAGGCGGCAGCTGCGAGCAGCCAGTAGTGAACTGCAGTAGACGCGCCCGTTCCTCGTTAGTGAAGGAGGCGAGCGCCGCCCAGAACCAGCCCAGCACGCGCTCCCAGTCCCGCCCCGCGCCAGCCACGAGCGCGTGCGCGCGCCAGTCCGACACGCACACCTCGCCCGTGCCGCACACCAGCAACTGTTATGTCACAACACCTCCTTACTACAGGTTACTATACTCTACTTATAAACAACACACCACACGCTTCCACTTTCGCTAAGCAGTTCGATAAAAAGCACACATCGCCAAATCTACAACTACAACTGATATTTGACCTACATCACAAGTTCTAAAGTAATTTAACATCTTCAGAGTGGGCAAAACTAGAAATTTAAAAACTATAGAACACGCCACTTATGTCGATGTAACGGTTTTATTAAAAGCACAGAACACGAGACATACTTCCACCCTCACCGTGCATATCATGATAATGATAGACCGAATTTACAACCCATAGCACTCGTCATGCTTCCACTCTTGTTGCTAAACCACCGAAAATGAAATAACGACATAGATAATTTTAAAGCCCATAGCACTTAGGATCCTACGATCCTCAGAATAAATATTTTCATACAAGTAGTAGATAGATAATCTCTTTATTGTTCACATTACAAATAGTAGTCAAAAGTAGCGTCGTGGCGCATCGTGGCGTCGTGCGTAGTAATAGTAGTCTCTAGTAGTAGTAGTATAGAATCATATAAGTAGTCCACTACTGTAATTTCATACTACTGCGCACCTCTAGTTCATTCTCATCGAATATAGCGAGCAGGTTGTCGGGCACGAGCAGCGCGAGGCCTCGTAGAAAGGCCTCCACTTCGGTACGGCACCGCACCGCCAGTCGCCACTGCGACAGCGCATCTAAATACTGGATCTTGGTTGCATTCGTCACCTGCAATAAACAAATAATATAATGTTATTTATGGTGGTCAATTCAAATATTATATATTCAATAACCGCTATAAAGATCAAGCCAAAAATTAAGCTGCACGAGAGCGTGTAGCACGCGGTCGTGCAGTATAGTGTTAAGTAAATACGTTTGAGTTAACAAAATTTTAGTTATGTATAACAAGTCACGGACCCATTGTCCGTGGATATGCTTATTAAAAAATTTAAAAAATATGTTCGTGGGAATTGAGCCCACGCCCCCAAGCGCAGAAGGCAGGTTCACCAACTAGGCCACCGGGGCAGACAAAATAGATAAATAATGAAATTGGTCTGTCACCCTGGTGGTGCCGCCGGCCGGTACCAGCTCGTGCGTGGTGACGAGCCGCCCGCCGGTGTCATACACGTCATCTGCGAAAAATATCTCGGTCCCGCACTCAGTGTCCAGGTCTGTCTCCAGCACGTACTTGATCTTTGATAGGAACAACTCTGGGTCATCTTGCTCGAAGTACTGGAATAGAAAGGTATGCACAGCTATTCTAGGATAGCAGAAAATACGAAAATGTGTTCTAAAGAAAAGATAATGACACACCAAACGAACAGGTGTCTTACGGCCACCTGCTAACTCGGTAACAAGCTAATGGTGAATCCGATCAATTTGAAAATCACGCGAACGTGAACCTTAACGCACCCAGATACGGTTTGCGGTCGCGTGATTTTCCAACTGAGCGGATTTGGTCGAGGCTCTTCGCTATAAGGCCGTTCAACACCCATTAATATTCATTATTGTTAGCATTTTTATTAGCTTTTTTTACCTTGTAATGCACTCGCAGGCCGATGATCTGCGCGAGGAAGGAGCGCGAGAGGCGCGCGCGCACCAGCTGTCTGTACGAGCCACCGAGCGCACTCTCGTAGAGGCATTTACCAACTATCTTGCCCGCTAGCTCGAAGTGTTTCAACTGAAACAAGTTAACAATCTAATTAAGAGTCGATATCATGTCAGCTCGAATCTGAGATCTGCCCCTGTTCGTAAGTTTCGTAACCGTGTCAAATGTATGCGAGCTACGGCTGCAGGAAGGGATACGCACGAGTCGGCGCCCGCCTCATTAGTAAAAAGCGACAAATAATAAAGCTTCAGATTTCTCAAGAACCTGCTGCAGAGGATTGGAACAACCTGCGAGATTCCTTGTTTCCTAACAGAATATGTAATCTGAGCCTTTTCAAGGACAGAGTGAATAGGTCTCTTCTAAGTCATTTAAATAAATTATTTATATTATTTAACATCAGGCGAGATGGCGGCCAAGCGCAATCCTATCTATAATTTAAAAAAAAGTTTCACCATTCTGTTTGTAAAATCACATTAAATTTATTTATATCCTCAATTTTTTTTTTACCAAAATAACGGTATAACGGTAACCGGAGCTTGGTACTTCTTGCCATAACCGCGCTAATTGATGCAACGCAATGACAGTTGACGAAATATCAAGGCTTAAAAAAGTTTACAACATTTAGTCACGATTTTCTTAGATATTACAATTTATTTCAGTTTTTGGCACCCATATAATAATTATGTATAATATAAAAACAGTATGATTAAAACAAGAAAATCAAAACAAATTAAATATATTATTAATGTTATCGTAAATGTATGTAATCTGTCATTATATATAAAATTCCTAGGAAATATATAGAATGCGAAAATCAATAGAAAATTTGTAAAATTAATTGGAATATTTTTCACATTTCCTAGATCAGCTCGGCATTGTATACATTTCCTAAGAATTGTATTGTTATAGGTATTGTTTCACACATTTCCGGTAACATATATACAAGGTTACGCATATACCCTGTACTAAGCCGAAAGGAGGTCATTGTACTCATCATTATGAACAACTTTTACTATGGGACCAAGCCAAAAATCGCGAAAAAATCACCTCTGTTCCAAGAAAACGATCATTGACACTACAAAAAGTATGGAGCAGCAGATTGTTTTTTCGCATTTTCAGGGTTGGTCCCATAGTAAAAGTTGTTCATAATGATGAGTAAAATGACATCCTTCCGGCTTAGTACAGGGTATATGCGTAGCCCTGTATAAGTAAAAACAGCGCAGCGCGATGCGGCCAGATTAAATGGTGAGAACTGACCTTGAGTTTTACTGGCTTGAATAAGGAGTGACGACCGACCTTGAGGTGCTGTGGCCGGGTGACGGCGGGGTTGGGGTGCACGAGCCCCCCGGGGTGGAACGCCGCGAACAGCCCGTGCTTGTGGTCGAACAGCTGCGAGCATACCAGGGAGAACCACTCACGTCTCACGCCGCCCCAGTCCACTCCTGCGGGACAATGGGGGCGAATAAGATCCAAAGAATTAAGATAGAATAAGAAATAAGTTTAACAATAAGCTCATATAAAACAAACCAAAGGACTCCAAACACGAAGAGTCATTACGCTTAGTAACGAGGGTCTGATGATGGAGCCAAAAAGTGACGGAAAACCAGAAAATCGGACTTTTTTAATAGTTGACAGGCTAGGAGTTTGATCACAGCACATTGATAGTTTTTTTATGCCATAGGTGGCAAACAAGCTGACGGGCTGCCTGATGGTAAGCAGTCACCGTCACCTATGAAAACTTGTAACACCAGAGCAGTTTGTAACTTGTACCACTACGTTGCCAACCCTTTAAGAATCTATTAAAACGCCTAGCGTGATGGAGTCTTTAAAAAAATGGCTCATACTCGAGGGCTTTACTAGTAGTCGTTGAAGAGTTTCAATATCCACTTTCTGACTACACCATCAGATCAGCAGCTTGTTTTTTTTAATCGCTCGTATGATATTTGGTACGAAAATATCATGCGAAATGGCCGACTTATTACTATGAAATACGAAATGACTGATGTATTACTATTAGGTGATGGCTCTTATAATTATCAGAAGTGGGATTCTGAGCACGGCATTACGCACCCTGTTCTCCTTGAAAACAGACATCGAAGTTCTTGCACCAGTCGGCCTGCGAGAAGTTTTTAGTGGCCTTCAGGCTGGAAGCGAGGAGCTCTGCCCGTGCCACTCGCAGTGGAACTTTGTCATGCGCATGACGCGCATGCGCTTTACGCAGCTCGCTGTAGAAGAACTCTTGTTTGTTCTGGAACATATGTACATAACTGTTTATGAAAGTTTACTCTAAACTAAACTAGATGGCGCTGACTGGTGTTAAAACGCGCAAACGTTTGTCGCCGATTCATTAGTACTAGATTTGTACAACGAAAAATATAAGAGAGTATTTAGAGGCCACATAGTCGTTTCCTTTACTATTGATCCTTCTGCCGGATAAAGTAATACGCGTGTATAGTAGTGAGTTTTATTGTGAGTGAATACTATGGATTGCAATGCATGGACCGTGCATGATAATGCTGTCTGTGGTTATACAGTGAAGTAAATATCGTGATGTGCATCTGTCAACTGGATTACAATTATAGTGAATATATTGGACTGGTAACCGTGAGTACATAGTTTATAAGAAGTGAACATTAAATACATAAAGTGAACTATATAAATCATAGAACAGTAAATAAACAGTGAAATTTGACCAACTTGCAGTAAATAGAAAAATAAAGTTTCCAAATAAATTATTAATACTACCTACATATTTTATTTACCACAATACTACATAATGGAAGATTTACAAATAGCAACTTTTACCCAAATCAAGAACTTGTTAGAAAACTTCAAGAAATCTCCGAGAGATAGATTAACACAAGGATACCTAGAAACTAGACTAGAAACATTAGAAGTTTATTGGAACAAATTTCAATCGAGTCATGATAAATTAGTGGTGTCAGTAACTAAAGATCCCAAGTCAGACTATTTCAGCAAAAACACATACGATTTATGTTTAGATGTCTACTTTGATATGAAAACTAGAATCAAAGAAAAATTAAATTCATTTGTCGAAAAAAGTCAAGCTGCAAATAAGTCGAGTGCGAACATAGAAAATAGTGATGAATCACTTAGACCTATTGCGAAATTGCCACCAATTACTCTGCCTAAATTCTCGGGAGACTACAAAGAATGGTTGTCATTTCGTGATCTATTTAAGTCATTAGTTCATGATAATGCAAAATTAAGCAAAGTCAACAAATGCCAATATCTAAAGTCGAGTCTACACGGAGAAGCAGAAAACCTAGTTAAACAAATTTCGGTCACAGAGTCAAACTATGATATTATATGGGAAATACTCAATAAAAGATATCATAACCGTAGAAACATGGTTAATGCCTATATCGGAAAACTATTAAACCAGAAACGAATAACTAGTGAATCCCCCAAAGCTATTAAAGACCTGTTAGATGTCACGTCTGAATGTTTAATATCTTTGAAAACGATTGATATTTCCACAGAACATTGGGATGACATAGTCGTTTACGTAGTTATACAGAAATTAGATTCAGAGTCACACAAGCTGTTCGAACAACGTATAGAAGGGCGGGAAAATCTACCCACATGGAAAGATTTGTCAGAATTTCTGGAATTCCGGTTTAGAACTTTAGAAGCAGTCAAATACAAAGATGCACCACCACAACAAAGAAACACTCAATACAATACCAAGACTTTTGCAACAAGCGTCACCTCCTCAACTGTGAACTGTTCGTATTGCAAAGGAGATCATAGAATTTATACATGTCAAAACTTTTGCCAGCTGCCAGTAAATGAAAGGCAACAGTACGTTCAGAAAAACAACCTCTGCTTTAACTGCTTGAAGAGAGGTCACTCGGTGAAAGATTGCAAGCAAACAACCTGTAGAAAATGTAATAGAAAACATCACTCATTATTGCATGGATATTCCATCGAACCTAGCACAAAAGAGCCTGAAACCCACGAAGCACCACTAGCAAACATAGGAACCTTAGATAGCATCACCCTAAATACCTCCAATAGCAATAGCAATAGCACGACGAGCCCTGTCATTTTAGCCACTGCGCTCGTAGCAGTACAGTCAAATAGAAACAATAGTATACACACCCTTCGCGCACTTGTAGACCAAGGTTCTCAAGCCTCGCTGATATCCGAAGGTGCGTGTCAAGAGTTAGGATTGAAGAAACAATCTATTCAAGGAAACATAGTCGGTATTAATTCCAAGCCCACAACCATTAAAGCACTAGTAAAACTGGAATTAATGTCCCTACACAACCCAGAGACGAAAGTTAAGGTCAACGCTTATGTATTGCGTAACTTAACATCACAACTACCACAACGAACTCAAACAGTCAATTGGCCACAACTCAACAGCATACAACTAGCAGACCCGTCGTTTACACAGCCAGGTCGTGTCGATCTTCTCCTAGGAGCAGAGGTCTTTGCTGACATTATTCAACCAGGTCTGATGGTATATAGAAACGATACAAACTCACTTGTGGCACAAGAGACCTCACTAGGATGGTTGATATCTGGTAGTAACAATAGAAGCAATAGAAAACACACACAAGTACACACTCATCATGTGAAACTAGAACTAGACGCAGAACTTCGTAGATTCTGGGAAATTGAAGAATCAGTACCTGGAAAAAAGATAATGACAAATGATGAGATTAAATGTGAAAAGCATTATAGTACAAACCATAGTAGAAAAGAAGACGGAAGATATGAAGTTAAATTACCTTTTGCCGTTAGCCCTCCAGACATCGGTGAATCTGAAAAAATAGCAATGAAAAGATTATTAGGAGTAGAGAACAAATTTAAAAGACATCCAGATTTACGAAATAAATACAATGAATTTATGGCAGATTACCTAGAAAAGAATCACATGCAACCAGTTGCAACGGATAACGATACTAAGCTTAGTTGTTACTTACCGCATCATGCTGTAATTAATGAACAGCACTTAACTACCAAGCTACGCGTGGTCTTTGACGCTTCCGCGAATACTAGCAACGGAAAGTCCCTGAACGACAACTTACTGACAGGACCATCGCTTCAAAGCGACATCCGTGACATCACTTTAAGGTGGCGACGACATGCTGTAGTACTAGTAGGAGATATTCGACAGATGTATAGACAAATAGTAGTACATGAAACCGATAAAGCCTTCCAAAGGATATTATGGAGATTCAACACCAACGAACCGGTACAGAAGTTTGAACTCTGCACGGTGACTTATGGTACATCATGTGCACCATACCTCGCAATAAAAACGCTGAAACAGTTAGCTGTTGATGAAAATAATAACTTCTCTGAAGAAATAACTGATGTATTGGCCAATGATTTCTACATAGATGACTTACTTAGTGGAGCATCAACACCTGAAAGGATCCTTGAACTGCAAGAAAACTTAAAGAAATTATTAAAGAAAGGTGGTTTCACGCTGCATAAATGGGCAACCAATTTGGTCAACACAGAAGATTTATCAGAAATTAATAGAAAAATACTTGGAATAGACTGGAACAATAGAACAGATAAATTTGAACTAGGATTTGACATCAAAGATATTACTCAAAAGCCGACTAAACGTTCAATCTTGAGAGACATAGCCAAGCTATATGACCCAGCAGGTTGGTTAGCTCCAATAGTAATTAGAGCAAAGGTTTTTCTGCAAAGACTTTGGATAGAAGGTTTAGACTGGGACGAAGAAATTTCCGAACACTTAGAGGCAGAATGGTTGACCTTTCGCAAACAGTTATGCGAAATGTCTAAGATAGAACTTGATAGATGGATTGGCATAACAGATAACACGATAAAACTAGAGATCCACGGGTTCTCAGACGCTTCAGATATCGCCTATTCAGCAGTTGTGTTCTGTCGCACAATTTCACCAGACTCCATTAAGGTGACTTTAATAGAAGCTAAGACTAGAGTGGCACCTGTAAAGAAGATATCTACGCCTAGATTGGAATTGTGTGGCGCAGTATTACTGGCAAAACTAATAGATAGAATTAGAACAGCACTCAATGTTCCATTGAACGACACTTACGCTTGGACAGATGCAACCATAGTTCTGGCTTGGTTACAACGCCCACCTAGTTACTGGAACACATTTGTGGCAAATAGAGTGACAGAGATCACAAATGCCGTAGACACAAGTAGATGGCATCACGTAGCATCACTTGACAATCCAGCAGATGTGGCTTCCAGAGGAATTTCTCCACTTGAGCTGCAGTCACACGCGCTGTGGTGGAACGGTCCATCCTGGCTGCGAGAAGATAGTGCATTACCTGTGAAAGACATAAGTGAAATAGTTAGTTCTACAGAGTTAGAAAAAAGACCTGAAGTGAAAGTGCTAGTGAATTGTGGAGTTATATCGGAACCTGAAACAAAAGACATTATTAATAGATACTCTAGCTATAGAAAACTGTTAAGAGTAACAAGCTATTGTCTACGATTCTACTATAAATGTAAAAGCAAAGCTAAAAAAGAAAACTTACCTGAATTTATAAATACTACTTACCTGAACTCCAAAGAACTGCAAAACTCAGCAAAATTCTTGATAAAAATGTCGCAGAAATCTGAAATAGTAAATAAAAAAGATATAGTAAATTTAAACCCAATAGAAGATAGTGACGATATACTAAAAGTTGGTGGTAGAATACAAAATGCAATTGTAAACATCGAAACTAAACATCCTGTAATATTAGCCAATAATAGTAAATTAGCTTACCTGATGGTAAAAGACTCGCTGACACTACCTTGCATGATGGAAATCAGCTGTTGTTAAATTACATTAGAAATAAATATCACATAATTGCTGTAAAATATTTGAACAAAATAGTAATTCGATAATGTGTATGTGTAACTTCCAATTACTAGGAAATCTACCTAAACATATAAGAAAATTTTAGGAATCTGCAATCAAATCCACGAAGAAACACTTAAACAGAGTTTTAGGTGACACTAAATTAACTTATGAAGAATATTCCACTTTACTGTGCCAAATAGAAAGTTGTTTAAACTCTAGACCATTAACTTCTTTAGATGATGATAAGTCTGGTACCACTATAGCTCTGACACCTGGTCATTTTCTTATTGGTGAACCACCAATAGTGGTTCCAGATGAAAATTTAGAAAATCAAAATGTACCTTATAACAAAAGATGGATCTATTTACAACAAAAGCTTCAAAGTTTTTGGCGTCAATGGAGCCAAGAATACCTTGTCAATTTACAAAAAAGATATAAATGGAACCGTAGTCAGGATAATATTAAGCCTGGTGATATAGTTTTAGTTAAAGATGACCGATTACCCCCCACTAAATGGCTCATGGGCAAGGTAATCACTACACACCCTGGTTCAGATGGTTTAGTCAGGGTGGTCTCTCTTAAATGTAAAGACTCAATTTTAAAACGACCTATACATAAATTGTGTCTACTTCCAACAGAACCGAGTCTTGTCATTTAAGTGATTACTGTTAGATTATTTAATTAGATTTTAGTATGCTAAATAGCATTAAAAAATATACAAGTTTACAGTCCACTTGTTCTGAATATATCTAGTTTTAAGCACTTGTTTATATTCTAGTAAAGTTTATTCATAGTTACTTGCTTGAATATAACTAATTAGTTAGCTTACCCCCTCAAATATTCTTAAAGATTTGTTGAAATTATAGTGTAAAGTTATAGAATTTTAGTTACGTTAAACCCTTTTGGATTTTATGCTTGCAGTCAATTGTTATTGTTATTTCACATTTAGTTTGAAAGTTCTAACGCACTTTGAGGGGCGGAATGTTTATGAAAGTTTACTCTAAACTAAACTAGATGGCGCTGACTGGTGTTAAAACGCGCAAACGTTTGTCGCCGATTCATTAGTACTAGATTTGTACAACGAAAAATATAAGAGAGTATTTAGAGGCCACATAGTCAGTTAACAGATTAAATAATCAACACTTCCGGAAGCACTGGAAAATCATGCAACAACAAGTAATGATTAAGCCGTTAATGGACAATTCAAAAATTTGACGACCGGTTGGATTTGAATCTGCGCCATCCAGGATAACGTCCAAAGCTCTCTTCTTACCACATGCACTACTAATCACCTAGAAGGCCCCAAAGCTGACTAAGCTAACGCCTTTTTACTAACTCGGAAGTAACTTTTAGGGTTCCTTACCCAAAGGGTAAAAACGGGACTAAGCCTACGATGTCTGTCTGTCCTACCTATTAACGGCTATATCTTTCGAGCCGTAATAGATAGCCAGTTGAAATTTTCACAGAATATGTAACGTTACGGCGGATTAACTAACTAATAAAAAAAAGACAAAAAAAACAAAAGGGAGGTCCCCATACAACAAACGTATTTTTTAACGTATTTTTGTTGTAGCTCTAATATAAAAATGGTAATACGTAGAAGCGTCAAACTTGGCATAATTATAGTAGGTACACACTCTAAAGTAAAACAACAAATAATAAATAATGGCCAAGTGCGAGTTGATGACAAGTTTCTGTTCATTACCAAGTTATAACTGGTAATTTCGTTATTGAATTTTGTGGTGGTACGGAACCCTCAGTGCGCAAGCCCGACTCGCACTTAGCCGGTTTATTATATTAAAGCGTTGTTCACTTCAAAACTTCAAAATTTATTATGTAAATGTTACAGACAATCCAAAAAATATTAACAAAAAAAAAAAACAATTTATTACAATACTAATTAATAAAATAAACAAGCTTTTTTCGTATTCTTCTCCGCAAATTCTTTCAATTGATACCATGGTCCCATATCATGGGTGCGCATAAAAAAGAACTGGTCCGCCATATTGGATTTGGAATGACGTCATTTAGCTATGCATTGACCCATACCTACTAACAAGGCAATTTAAATAAAAACTTGTAATTACACGTTATTTTATTCATGTGTAAATATTAAAATAATATTTTTTTAGTTTTTAGCTGATTAGTAACTTGCATTTTAGCAATAATTATAGATGGCATCACCAACGCTAGATTGGTTACAAAGACGGTTCACGAATTTGTAAGCCAACAGGAAAGCGAACGTAGCTGTGAATGTGTTTTTACTAAGCAACGTTTTCAATCTTTGACCGCATCATCGCTTTCCATTAGACTAGACTGCGGTCAAACATTAGCCTAGTATAGTGTAAAAAAAGATCTCTGCCGGAACTGACCTAAAGGCGAAATTACGTTGACCTTAAAGGAGTTGTTTAACCGACCTTGAAGGTGTCTTCGCCGCCGCAGTTGGCGAGCAGCAGCCGCGTGAAGGTGGCGGCGATGAGGTCACGCTCGCCGGAGTGCAGCCGCAGCGCGGGCTGCACTCCGTCCTCCAACGAGAACTCGCCGCCCGGCTCCGAGCCCACCGGGGTCGGTTCCATCACCAACTGTAAACCACGAGACCCCCCTTTACAGCGCCCTCGACATATCCTCATATTCATAGACGTAAATAAAGGTAAAGTTATATGATTATTTACGGGATATTTACCGTGGTAAGGTTGTGGAATGAGCTATTACTAGATATTACCGTGGTAATATCGGGAGCTATCGGTACGATATTATTACTCCTTACCACGGTAAATATCACGTAAATAATCATATAACTTTAGTGAACAACCGTGATAGTTTAAAACAGTGTAAATAAAGGTACCTGGAATCCTCACCCCACCCTTAATGGGCCTCTCTGCAGCTATCTCGCTCGCGTATTTTCACATTATTGAAGATATAAAATCACAGAGTATACAATACAATACAACTTTATTACACACCGAAAATACAAATGAAACTTAAACTAACATAAAAAAACAAATAAACGGCAGTATAATGGGCGGCCTTATCGCCTAAAGCGATTTCTTCCAGGCAACCTTTGGATGGACAGGACTAAAGAAGTTGAAAAAACGGTCGGTGGTGCACATAAAATATAAATAAATCAATAATATAATAAGAGTATGAATTTGCAAAACGTGACAAAGCCTGACCTTTAGTTAACTAGCATAGTACCCGTCATTATGAACAACTTTTACTATGGGAACATCACTGAAATCGCGAAAAAAATCATCGTATGGCACTCATTTAATTCGCGCCTAGGAATGGCTCGCTCGAAAAAGATTATGCTGTATAAGTGTAACTTTGGCTTACGGGATAAGTAATATCGTCATTTTGACAATTTTTGACAATGACACTCGACAAAATGTATGGAACCACAGGAAAGAGAAGTAAATAGAACGGGAATGAGAAGGAAACTCTGTTTTCAGACATATGAGTGAACCTTGATTGAACATTCTTATTTAGATCAACGCGTCGATCACAGTTGCTAACTGATTTCGAATGACTGACGTTTCGTTTGTATGGGTGCAACTGGCTACAACAAATTTCTTACAAAAATGCCTAGACAGCCATTCTAATTTAAACAAAAATATATTTTTTTGTTTTCCGTGTATGGAACAGCTGAACAGCATATGGAACAGCAGCGCGATTTCAGGGTTGATCCCGTATTAAAAGTTGTTCACAATGATGAGTATAACGAATCCCTTTCAGCTTAGACACCCTTTCCGCGTAACCCTGCATAATATATTTGTAACTGAAACTAACCTTAGTGGAAGGGCACAGCCTGAAAGCCGTGATCCTCTTGGGTATGAACTTGAGTATGTAATCCTTAACAGTGAGCTGCCTCGGGCTGATGCAGCAAAGCACGCGCCGCGCGCGCCCCGGGGACAGCAGCCGGGCTTCGTAGCTGATGTTGTGTCGCTTGGACGAGATGTTGCGTTGCACAGTTGCCATGTCGCTCGCTAACAAACAAACATTAAAAAGGACTTATTTTTCTATCGTATAGCACCAAAGCACACAAAGTTAGTGAATAATAAATAGTTACATAATATTTAATGTAATGAACTTAAAAATTAAATAAAGGTGTAAATAATAAATTGTTACATATTTTTAATGTAATGAACTTAAAAATGCATTAAAGGTGTAAATAATAATAGAAATGAGACCGCGCTGTGATGGTCTGAACATGCGCTAAGCTGCGCTTTCGGCCATCATCGCTGCCAGCAACACACTCATTACAGACCGCGGCAGTAATGTACGTTACTTATTTTTGTGTAAATAAATTATGTTTAACTGACCTGTAAGTACGATGCATTCAAACTGTCCATTGTGTAAAAGAACGCCGTCGTAATAGATAGCGGCAGAGTAGATGCCAGCGCGCGGGAAGGTGACGCGCGCCGCCACGCGCTGGTTCACGGCGTCGTAGGAGAACGAAGCGGCGGCCGACAGCTCCGTGTCGACGGCGGCGCCCAGCGGGCTGATCTCCATGCTGAACCCCTGTATATAATGAAAATATATATTACAACATCTAACCTAAACAAACACATACGTATGTTATAAATCTCTACATAGTATAAAGTAAAGTCGCTTAACGCGTCTATCTCTCTGTCTGTCTATCCGCTAATTCCTTCTAAACCACGCAACGGATTTTGATGCGGTTTTCAACAAGCCGCACCCGCAGTATAGATAATTTTCCACGGAAGGTTTATATAAACAATGAAACTTATACCGTGCGAAACCGGGGCGGGTCGCTAGTTTATATGTATATTTTAATAACTTTATGTATGTATATTTTAATCATAACAATTTTTATAATAATAATGATCTAAATCTATTTTGTTTGTATTATTTAAATTATTTTGTTGCTTCACTGAAATACTTTTTTTTAATATACATATAGAATAAATCTACATTTGCCACCAACTCGCATTATGGTAAGCGATGGTTTGGCCGAGGATGGGCCACAAATATATTCACTCTAGCCTTGAAGATGCCTGGATTGCTTTTAGCCCAGCAATGTATGGAACAATTGAAAACTATCAAAACTTGTAGTAAAGGACTGATTGAAAGATTGCAAACACAGGTTTTGTTAGAAGTTTGACCGTGTACCACAGTGTCTCACCGGTGCGTCGTCCGTGTGCAGCAGCGCCGGGTTGTCGAACTGGTCGCGCGGGTGCAGGTGCAGAGTCCGCGCGTGGCTCGCGCAGCACACGAGTGCGGCGTGTGCGCGCGCCACACGCGTGCGCCGCGCTTCCACGCGCCCCGCCACGAACCACTTGCGGAACGGACTGCCAGCCACCGGCACGCTACCTGAACACCACGTACACTTTCATAAATAAATACATATTCGGGACATGTTTGCACTCGTTTTAAATGTTTATCGGGACTAATCGCGCTTTATTTTAGCGCATTTTTATCGGCGTCGTGGAATCCCATAGTAAGCAAGTGTACAAACCGCGGTGGTACTAGGACATTTACCGATGCAGTCACAGTTGTGTGTCGTAGTGACAACCCTGCGATTTTTCAAGATCAAGTGAGTCAAGAAGAGCGGGTGTTTTGTTCTTCTCGCCGGACTCACCCGCAGTTTTCAGTCAGCTCGTGACCACGGCCATTGTAACATAGTCGAAACGTCGAGCGAAAGGTACCTATTTTTACCTAAATAAAATAATGCGCCAAAGTCCCGATATACATTAAAAACATGTATTGAAATCG
The DNA here is from genome assembly GCA_914767915.1 of Agriopis aurantiaria. Classification (NCBI taxonomy): domain Eukaryota; kingdom Metazoa; phylum Arthropoda; class Insecta; order Lepidoptera; family Geometridae; genus Agriopis; species Agriopis aurantiaria. Next base: position 3,957,758 of record OU611988.1, read on the forward strand.
CGAAAGTTTAAAAATTACAATGTTTGCACATACAGTCATCTGACCCCAAACTAAGCAAAGCTTGTAATATGGCTGCCAGAGACTGATAAACATACATTATATATTTTTAAATGCATACTTTAAAAAAAAAAAAATATTCATTTACATTTGTCTACTGCTGAACGTATGCCAATGTCCTCGTGCGATAGATCGATCGAATCAAACTTGATTTGTGAAATGGCAAAGACATGCGACAGGAAAAAAAAACAAATCTCCATGTTTTGGTTGAACATAATTTGGAATAACGATCACGACAAACCTACAAAGCCTTATTAAAGTGAAGGCACAATCACTTATTTGAATCAATCAATCAATATATCACCTATCGTATTCCTACTGCTAGACACAGGCCTTCTCTCAGAGAGAGAGAGAGAGAGAGAGAGAGCGATGGGCCCTAATCCACCATGCTGGCCCAGTTTATGTTGGTGAATGAATTTCATGTCTTTGAACTTTGGAGGTTCTTAAACATTACCTCACGATGTTTTCCTTCGCCGTTTTTGAGCTTCGGCATCGAAATTGCAAATAATTTATTTAAGTACTAAATAAATCATTATTGGTGCAGGGCCGAGGATCAAACTGGGTGCTGGCATATTGTAAACCGCACACCCGCTCAGACACCATCGTTCTTACTTACTTATTTGAATACAACTTACCAATAGTGATGGAGACCAGGTACACGCCCGCAGTCCTGACGGTGAACTTGACGCGAGCCTGGTTCGCAAGCGCGGGGTCACCCGACCCCAGCTCCATTACCGTCGCTACTTGCTGGAACAACACCAGAGCATAAGCTTTGCACCAAAAACCACATCACTTTCATCTAGCGACTCATATGAAAAAACTATTCTTATCGTCATACATACGAACAAAGATAATTTTCTAATCTTCTATGAAATTTGATACAAATACTTTTTCGAAAGTCTTTCATGTAAGGGTCTCAACTTGGAGCAGTTCATTTTGAAATGAAACTGCTGAGGGAAAAAGAGTCTATCACGCAATTATGTTTCATAGATCATGATTATGACCGGGAACGCGAACAAGCGAAATAAATCAAATAAATATATCCTAATCCAACTCGCATGCTAGACAACTTTTCTTAATGATTTACCAAAATAATTCCATTCATGAACTACAGAAATATTACAAAGGGCTCCTATCAAACCTTGAGGACCGCAAGGACTTCAATGTTACTCTTTAGAAGACAAGTACGGAGGTAAATATTACCTTTCTAGTGCCATATGAGATGGTAACCTCCAGGTTGTCAGTGTCGCAGACGGGGTAGGGCTGTCCATTGCGCTGGAAGCAATGCACCGTGAAGCACATCGTCTCGCCAACTGGCTGCGGCTCTTGCCACCCCCACTCCACCTGGAGCCATTAAAAACACTCAACTTCTAGTCACCCTCAGACCAGTAAACCGGGCTGATCTGATCCAGGTGCATTAAGACTACCATACCTTTTCTATGTTTAATTACTTGGCTTTGATGTTTTTGTATACTGTTTACAAATATACCATCCATAGAAGCAATTTAGTACTAGCATCCAAAAAAAAAAGCCAGCTCTACAAATAACTTGGTAGAGCTTTAAGTATTGGAGTCGCAAAGTACTGACCTGGTGCTGAACTGCCGGAGGGATGCAAGTACTTCCCGTTACATACCGTACTAGAGCAGGGAGTGGCGATAGACAGCGCGATACTGGAACCGGTAGCGTTATTAAGTGTCTGGGTCAAGCTACTTTCGACTGCTGTGCGGGAGTTAACTAAGTTAGATGAAGTAGCAAAGTACTGACTCGGCAGCTGGAAGGATGCAGGTACTTCCCGGTGACGTACTGCAGCAGCGAGTGCTTGGCTTCAGGCGCGAGCGAGGGTTGCGTCATCGCAGCCAACGTCACCAGCCCGCACACAGACACCGACACCACCAGCATGCCCCCTGGACAACACATACGAATACCTCCACTAACGCTATTAGATGCTAGAGTCCATGGTATAGAATAGACTATCAATATCGATATACGTAACGCGCGAAACCAACCTACCCTAAGTGACGTGCCAGGTGATCTGACATAATTTCCTAGAGTGCATGTAACTCCACTCGTTGCGCGTCGCAAGTAGCAACCAAATATTTTCTAATAGCAACATTAAAAGTTTTGACAAAGATTTCCCAGATTACAGACTACGTCACTGGGGTACCCAGATATATGGGAACCACATCACCTTATTATGGGTATGGACACAGAAGACATGGTATGGGTATGGGTTATGAGTAGGAATTGACTGCGAAAAGACGTCTGAGTTGTCTGAATGGCGTCGCTTGGTAACGGCCTATGATGATGAATACTTTCACAATTTGTGTTAGTCAGCAAGATTTAAAAAAAGTTAAAAACCTTTATATCATCCATCTGTGGTAAAATTTAATTCATGCAAGCGTATAGAGTTAGTCTTTATGAAAAACGAGTATGAACACATTCACGTTCTCAAAGAACGTTCTTTATAGGTTTTAAGACAACTTACTGACATGAGGCCAAGATATATGTACTTCCACACTCACCCCATGTCCAAGCGTCCTGATGCTTGCTGTTCTTGACCACAGTGTTCCAAAGGTCTGTCTTCAGCGTGATGAGGGCCTCCTTTCCAGTAGGTAGGCTCTGCCGGGCTGCCGACCACGCGTTGAAGTCCTTAGGGTCCAACACATGGCGCGCGGCGGAGTCTTCCAGCCAATAGACGTCTTCCAAGGATGACACGTCCAGGCTGAGCAGTCTAGATGGGATGAAACATATGGTGAAATTAAGTTATAGAACTGTTTGAACTAAAATATATGCTTTGTCACATTTTGTGTGATATCAGGACATTAGACTTTGACATACTAGACGTTTTCCGTGGTCTGGTGGACTGACGACCTGCATGCAGCGGTGGGTAGAAACTGGATGCTGAGACCTAAAGATCGAGTTTGGGACGTACATGGCGTGCCTTCGTCAAATTTAAGCTGATAAAAGGGTCTAACGAAACAAACTTACATTTATCACACAACCCCAACCATCTATGTCATCATTTGCCTATTTCCATCTACAAAGGATGATTTATGTAACGTCCGAAATACATCTGCTCAAGCCTATTCAGGATGCGGCGAGGGTGGCAGTTGGTTTACTGTTCTATGTAAAGTAGCTACATTACAGGAATTGATCAAGATTTTATCTACTACTAGCTGCGCGTGGATTACTCCTTATGTCATCAGCTTTCTGCCAGTGAAAGTCCCGTCAAAATCGGCCTAGCTGTTTTAGAGTCCATAGGGAACATACACACATCGCCTTTTATATATAAGATGTATAGTAGATCGATGCAGACTTGAGAAAATCACAGTCCTAAAAAATACCAAGATACACATACAAATCTACCTGATATCAAAATCAAAACCGCTCTCGCGTAAAATACTTCTTTAGCATTTCACGTTCCACGCGAGCGCGCCCGTATTCCCTTTGCAACGGACTTCCGATCATAAAACATATTCACGTCGCGATTCTCGCGAGCACTTCAGATATTCAAAGGAATCATAACACGGCTGGCTCGCCTGAGATTTGAGGGACGGATGCCACTTATTCACGGCACTTTCGCACGCTCGATTGTAGGTGGGTGAAGTTAAAGTTGAAATGTCAACAGCTTTTGATGGCTATTTGATGAATTTATTTTGGGCAGAAAATTTACTATAGACTTTGTGCAGGTCGTTTAGTGGTTCGTGATGACGCTGACCACTGGAAGCTGAGTTCATCCAGGACCCTTCAATACATTCATTTAACTTGAAATGTACTACTTTAGATAGAAACGTTAGTTCATTAATGCTTAACATAGCTGTCTCCTTTTCGCGCCTGATAATTTCCGTCAGGGAAAAGTCGACAGAGCAATTTTCAGCGTTCACGTTTATATGTGTGGCCGTGATCGTTTAATAAACACCTAGGTATTATCAACCACTACAAAATACTAGTTGGTGTCGTGAGGCCTTTTCTAATAGTATTCTAACATGCACTGGGCCAGCATGGTGGATAAGTCCCATCCTCTCTCCCTGAGAGAAGGCCTGTGTCTCCCTGCTGTGGGAATATAATAGGCTGATATTGATTCCCTCCCTACTCTACAGATTGTGCAATCCACGAAAATGCCCTCCCCCTGCTTCTCCTAATCTTTTGCAGATAAGGTCATATCACAGGCATTTGCCGCATTTTAGAGGCATTTTAGGCTTGCGGCCGAGATTGATATGAGACAGGCATATTTAAATTTCGCTCACGTTCTTAAGTAAAAGCGATATGGAAAGCTATTGCTTGTGATTTTTACAAATGCAAGAAATTAATGACCCTAAAACATTTCTTCTGACAAATACCACTCTTAGTTGTTACAAGACTAATACTGTATTAATTTATTAAATAAGGTTTAAATTGGGGTTTTTTTTTCACTACTGGTTTACCAGGTGGTCAACCAGAATCTTAAAATTTGCATTTTAGGCAGACCCTAGACAGGCATCAACCACACTTGCAGAGAACCTCTGTGCGTTGGCTCTACGAAAATATATGATCTGCTATTGAATATAAAAAAAGTAAGACCGTTTTCAGAAAACCATTCGTAAGAACCTATAACTAACAACGACAAAAACCACACAAAACGTATCCATAGGGAATATTTCACATAGCCCAAGAAATGAACAATTGTTTCGGCCGATTAGATTTGTTTACCGAGATGCGGGAAAACTAAAGGTCTATTAAAAAGACCAGCGTCCCGGACGGCATAGTACCGGAGAGTATAATCTGCGCCGAACATTATGACCGCCCCTGGAGCCCCTTGCTGCTATCACGTTCTTGTATAGCGTATTTATACGTATACGTATATTTATGTCAATGTTACTATACTTTTGTATCATTCTTTCTACAGTAGATAGTGTGTGAGAAAAGTAACATGGTAATAAGAAAGCCATAAGACATTTTGGTAGGCTCAACTGAACTGTGACCGTGAGTGCTTAAATATAAGAAATGATTATTTATTTTTAACATTTACGATAAATTCTACTTAATATTAACTTTCATGCAGATAGTACAATAGTTTAGTAAAATAGATACCAGATTAACAAATATATGAAAAATGGGCAAACGACCGGTACCTACGTATAGGTTCTATCGGGTTCAACTGAACTGTGACCGTGAGTGCTTAAATATAAGAAATGATTATTTATTTTTAACATTTACGATAAATTCTACTTAATATTAACTTTCATGCAGATAGTACAATAGTTTAGTAAAATAGATACCAGATTAACAAATATATGAAAAATGGGCAAACGACCGGTACCTACGTATAGGTTCTATCGGTTCTAATTATGGGAAATATACCAAGCCGATGGAAAGTGGACCCAGTCATCAAGTTAATAAAATGTCAAGCCCGGCGCAGAACTGCAAGCACACCTCTGCACACCGTGAGCGACTATTGCATACATATGATACGTTTTAATTAAAAATCATTGGCGGTACTTGTAAATAATGTCATAACCACAGAAAAGTTTTTTTATTTTTTATTACAAAGGCAGTCAAGGCCTTTTTGTAAGAAATTTGTTTTAGCCAGTTGCACACATGTAAACGAAACGTCAGTCATTCGAAATCAGTTGGCAACTGTGATGCGGACAAAGAACTTTGAGACCTAACCCAAAAAGGTAAGGTCCAAGTTCTTTGGATGCGGAGTTCGACGCGTTGACTTAAATAAGAATGTTCAATCAAGGTTCTGTCATAATGCCTGGCGACAGATTTTCCTTCTCCTTCTTTGCTATACCTATACCATACCTATACAGACATACGTCATCTAGTCTACCTGTGCTCTCGGACAATGCAGTGTCCGAAACTTAAGGAATTAAAATAATGTAAAATACACGCCATCAAATTCGTTATAAGTGTTTACTTACAGTTTGTCATAAATATCTAAAATCTAAGAAATCATTAGATACGTATGCCTCAGTATCTGTGACATATGAGTATTTTCAGGTCAGAGCGGACGTAGAGCTTGTCGTGGAGTGTACCGGGAGGCCGGGTCAGGCTAATGGGCCGTAGCGGGAGGATGATAAACGAGCCACGGAAACAACCGGATCAAAATTAGATATGGCCGGATAACGATGGAGAAACCTGTAGGGAAAAGTTTTATTTACCTTCTTTTGGCGCGACTAGGAAATTATGCAGTCACCTGATTAAAACGTAAAGTATCAAACCTCATTTTCATTTTAAAATGGTACTCTCTCGGTGCAGTATTTTTTTTATACTCTCTTTACTTAGCTCTTTAGATAGCCCGTTGGTCCAGTTGGTAGTGAACCTACCTTCTGAGCTTGGGGGCGTGGGTTCGATTCCCACCTAATACAAACATTTATGTTGTGAACATTTGTGTTTGTTCTATATCTGGTTGTTAATATCTGTTTAAGTATGTATTTAAAACTATATATGTATGTACATCAGTCTCTGGCAGCCATATCACAAGCTTTGCTTAGTTTGGGGTGTGTGAAAAATGTCCCGAAATATTTATTTATTTATTTTATTTACTTGTACGTCAAGTAATCCCCATCTTGTATTTATGATTAAGTGAATCTATCGACACCACATTTATCATAATCAGTTGAGGGCATTGATGCGAATAGGCTATGGGTAGGAACCGCCAGAACAGACAAACAAAGGAGAGATAGAGAGAAGGGAGAAACAAAGGATATGGGATATGTGGGAGATATTATTTAGTTTTATTTTTAATTTAATTTCATTTTAATTTTCCATTTTATATTGATGTGTTCATTGTATTTTTGCCACAAATAAATTATGTCTATGTCTATGTATATATGCCTTACTACAATAATCGTTCGTGTTCAAAAGTCTCCGTGTTTTACCCACTTTTTTCATTATTACCACAAAAAAATTAGGTACGGCACCCGTACTCATTTTTCCCGCACACTAAGAAACTTGCAACACCTATGAACTAACTAAAAGCAAAGATCTAAAAGTTAACAAGCAAAAAAAAAAGCCAAAGGCGCCAAAGGGGCAGCACGGTCTGGGTGAAATGCTAGGTGAGTTCACCACTAAATGCATCAAGCCTGATTTAGGCCTGATGCGTTGATGCGACCCGTCACAACGCCTTACATATCTCTTTTGTTTGTCTGATCTGAGGTAGGAACATCCATTACATACACGTTAAACACAATATTAAAGTTTTACGTCGTCTGGTAATAAATTTTGTCAATAATCGGATCAGTCAGCCAGTAAGTTTGTAAGGGTTCCGTACCCAAAGGGTGTAAACGGGACCCTATTACTAAGCCAACGCTGTCTGTCTATCTGTCCGTACGTGCAATTTTTTAACGGCTGTACCTTTCGAACCGTAATAGATAGTTAGTTGTAATTTTAACAGAATATGTAATGTTACGATGGATTAACTAGAAATAATAATAAATTCAAAAGGTAAAAAGTAAAAGGGAGTCCCCATACAACAAAGATTTTTGTATTTGCTCTAGTGTAAAAACGGTAATACGTACAAGCGTCAAATTTTGCATGATTATAGTACACACTCTAAAGTAAAACAACAAATAATAAATACTGTCCAAGTGCGAGACAGAGACAAATTTCTGTTCACTAAAGTTACGCAACGTCGGGCGCGGTCAGTACTTGGATGGGTGACCATGATGTTGTCTTTTTGCACTACATTTTTGTACTATTGTAATTAACAATTTATGTTGTGATAAGGAACCCTCAAAGCGCGAGCCCGACTTGCACTTGGCCGGTTTTAGCCGGTTTAAGTAAAGCTTTTTTATAATTAGAAAAAAACGTCGAATTGTTACAGTAATACCGTTCACTCGGCCTATTTTCCGCCTACGAGGCTGACCTTTCAACAACAAACTTTCTTATTTAGGTAAATCCTTACAGTCAACTCGAAAGTATTAGCAGTCCATTAACATTTTACACGTTTTGCTAATTTATGTAGATACTAGCAACGTTCCGCGGTTTCACCCGCATCCTGCAAGATCTGTTTTTTCAATTATTATATAGCTCTAATGTAAAAACGGTAATACTTACAAGCGTCAAACTTAACATGATTATAGTACACACTCTAAAGTATAACAACAAATAATAAAAAATGGCCAAGTGCGAGTCGGTGACAAGTTTCTGTTCAGACCATAATACCATAAAGTCATTATAAAATCACAATAACAATTCAATAGTCTTGTAGGTATCTCATAAGTGGTTTTACTAGGTGTGTGATACAGCCTTACAGCTGCTACAAAGCATTAATAATAAATTCCAGCACAATACAACTTTAGCATTAGTTCAAGTGCTGCAAGAGCTGTAACGAGCTAGTAGTGGCGATAGTGCGGGCTAACGTGTAATCCTACCGTGGCCTAGTTCCGAACTAACTGGAAGCGTCCACTGCAACTTTCATTGCAGGCACTCACAAGTTGCCGAGTGGAAACGAAGTTTTTTGAGAATAAGAGCGAAGTGGAAAAATAATATTTTCGGAGTGTGTTTATAGGAAGTAAATTAGTCCTGTATAAATCTTCTCCATTCAAAGGTTGCCTGGAAGAAATAGCTTTAAGCAAGTAGTTAAGCTAGGCACGTAGGCTAGGCTAGGCTAGGCAAGTAGTTAATACTAGGTTTTTAAGCTGTTCTATTCTGTGAATGCATATTCTGATGTGAACAGTAGAGTTTATCATCATCATCGTCAGCCAGAAGACGACCTCTGCTGAACATAGGCCTCCCCCTTTAACCGCCACACTGAACGACAGCCTGCCATCTGCATCCACTGGATGCCCGCGACTCTCACAATTTCTTCGGTCCAGCTAGTGGGACGCCTACCTACGCTGCGTCTTCCGGTTCGTGGTCTACACTAGAGTTTAATGAAGAGTTAATTCTCAACGAATATTTTCTGCTTCAGTATGTCTGACCTGACCTGTAACCAGCGTCTGTTTTACTCAACATTCCGAATTTAAGACCATACTCTACTGCAAATTATATTAACCAACTTGGTGGAGCTTATTTCCCAATCTACCTTTACCTAATGGCTGTTTAAAATTACTCCTAAGTGGTGTGTTTCATAAGCCTCCATGACCCTTACAGGATCGGATTAGGATGACGATGCATTTACTGGTTTCCAACATCTGGGCTGGCTAAGGCTGAGACTTCACCGAAGCGAACACGGGCGGTGAGATGTTTGGGATAGGATGTATATTAGTTGTTTATGAAAATCCGTCCACCGTTCACCATATCAGAGGAAAGATTTTTTGTTTTGTTTTACTGTTCTTTTATGTGCACTTTGATAAATTAGCTAATAACCTCTCGCAGGCAGCTTCCCTACATCATTATTCTGAAACAATTGACAAAACTTTTATTACAACACATTTGCTCAAAAGTGCACTTACGAAGCCTGTATACATCGTTCGAAAGTTAAACATTACGGATCATACAACGGAGCGTGCGGTAATGAAACGCATCATACAACGGTAATGAATTTTACCGTGCGGTAATGAATTTTACCGCACGCTCCGTTGTATAGCACCGTGCGTGTACTTTACGGTATTTTTTTAATTTCCATTTTTTGTTTTTTTCTCGCAAATGTGTTGTAAAACGTTGTATGGCACACGTGCGGATTGGTTATTACAAACTCGTGACTATGGTAAGCCCTCGACTTCGTCTCGGGCTTACATTCGTCTACTCGTTTGTAATAACCAACTTACCGCACTTGTATCATAAATAACTATTTTGTGTATTTTTGAGGTGAGTCTACAACTAAGCTTCGCTAGGCCCCTTTTCATTTAAAACCACGTAAAGTTGTTTCTTTTTATTTGTTTTTTTATGAAAAAAAACGCGAATTATGAGGGGTCATGGATTAAAAAGTTTTTAGGTATGGTGTAAGGACTGCCTGCGAGAAGTTGTTAGCTAATTGTCAATAACTCTGTATACTCTAGCTAGATCTCTACATAATATTCAGTTGATTCATCATCATCGGCCAGAAGACGTCCACTGCTGAGCATAGGCCCTTTAACCTCCACACTGAACAACAGCCTGCCTTTTGCATCCACTGGATGCCCGCGACTCTCACAATGTCGTCGGTCCATCTAGTGGGAGGCCTACCTACGCTGCGTCTTCCGGTTCGTGGTCTCCACTCCAGAACCTTTTTTCCCCATCGGTTATAGGTTCTTAGAGCGATGTGGCCTGCCCATTGCCACTTCAACTTGCAAATTTTAACAGCTATGTCGGTGACTCTGGTTCTTTGGCATATATCTACATTCCGGATTCTATCGCGCAAAGAAACTCCGAGCATAGCTCTCTCCATTGCCCGCTGTGTGACCCTGAGTTTTTCCAAAAAGCCAACAGTTAAGGACCAGTTCAGTTCAGTTGATTGACACAGTTCAAACGGAGAGGAGAGGTGATAGGAAAATGAGCTGTATGCCGTGAGTTGACAACGGCAAAAAAGTATTCCAGCATGTGGCAGTGGCAGCCGGTTTCTAAAACATACTGCCCGCTACGCATATCTTCTACTTTCTGCCCATGTTCGCAGTGGTAGGAACCGGACCTAAGGTACGGTCGACCTTTTACTGTCTTAAAGGATTAAGGCTTGCCGTAAAACAACGATTGAGAAGGCAGTAAAATCAAATTAGATATTGCTTTTTCAGCTGAGAAGACAAGTGGTCCGAACCGAACCGTACTTTCAATGAACGAAAATAATTGGTCGAATCATGCGTTACTTTGCGGAAGTTCAACTTAAAAACTCTAGTGTTATTTTTAACTTTACAGACATATTTGTAAACAATTGTAATAGATCCTAACCTGAAACAAAAATTTAACTTCTTCTTTCGAGGTGATGTTTTGTGAATAATTTATTTAGATTTAAATTAAATTTGGACCAGAATGTGGCCACCCCAATGGCAATCTCCGTGGCCTCATTCAGGTCATCTGGGGTGCACGGAAGAAGCCTCCCCGAGTGTCGTTCAACTGATAGTACCTTAATCGCTAGAACGTCCGGAGCACCCTAATTGGTCAGTGATTACTGCTTCTTGCACTGACTGACTAATCTTCCCACCACGATGTTTCGCACATACAATTGTAAGTAATTAAATTACTGTATGAGTTAAGACTTAAAAGAGACCGCAGGATAACACTGGATGCAGGCCGCTTCCAACCGGCCCTTTTGGAGATAGATGGGAAGCCTATGTCCAGTAGTGGACGTCCTATGGCTGAAATGATGAGTTACGATGCGAGCTTCCAGTGGATGCAGATGGCAGGCTATTGTTCATTAAGGCGTTCTAAGGGGGAGGCCTATGTTCAGCAGTGGACGTCTTATGGCTGATGAAATAATGAGTGCTCGTTGATTTGTTTGTCCTTCTTTCACGCAACAACAAACCAAGGGATAGATGTGTTTTTGTACGTTCTATCCCGATAAAATGAAGGTTAGGGAGCGATGGTGGCCGAGCGGTAACATGTGTGCTTTACAATCTGGCGTCTCTCGGTTCGATCCTCGGCCCTAAACCGATGAATTATTTAGTATCAATATACAATGCCATCGCTCAATAAGGGTGAGGTAAACATTGTGACATTTCACCAACATGAACTGGACCAGCATGATGGATTAAAGCCCATCTTTCTCTGAGAGAAGCCTGTGTCCCAGCAGTGGGTATATGATGGGCTGATAATGATGAAAATGTTGGTTCTTGGGAGGGACTACATGAGTGAAACTTCGGGGCGTAGCTAGTTATACATATTGTCGGAAAGATAAGTGTTGATACAGCCTGTTAAAAAAATTGTAGACTCGTCCTGGTCCCCTTATAAGGACCCCCTACCATTAATTAAGATAATAACGCTAATAACATAATTCATGTTGTGTAAGTACTTACACAAAAATCTCTGGATGTCGAGCAATAGAATTTGACTACCATAAAAATCAATGACTATATAACCACTTGACTAAGGTTGACTTCATGCGCGATCAAATGGTTATATTATCTTTGATAAAAATGTAGGTAATATTTTAATATTTAATTTAACAGCCTTGTAACGCGCTACTACACTAAATCCTTTGACTTACTCAACCGGAAATGTTTGGATGGAATCTGAGATTTATGGAGGCTACTGCGCTCTGTAGGTGTATCCAGGAATGTATTCAGATATTTCAAGTTTTTCCAGGATTAGTCCAAGTTACCCCACTGTTTTTCTCTCTCTTACTTTTTCTAACGTAGACCGTGGGCGACTTAAGCTGTACAAAATACTCTTGTTATATAATTGTGATCATATTCATAGTTCAGAAATTGATGGATAATGAGGATATAGAAAAAATAGGACGAACGAAGCCGGACTTAGCCAAATTTCAGATATGTATCATCCCGACATAACATATACTATTATGGTTTAATCAAATACGAAATAATTTAAATGAAGTTTTATAATATGACCTATGAGCATAGCAAGTAACAAGTTGTTAAGTATGTCTAAAAGTTTAGTAATGCAGGGGGGGCAACCTTTTGCCACTTTGGCGGGCTATAATTCGCAAATGATACACTTGATAAAAAGTGATGTATTAAACCTTACCTTAATTTTAAAATACCTATTCCACGATAACCCACACGACGGAGTGCATCATCTCCATTTCACATGTACCAGAGCCATCCCTAAAATGTCTTATCGTCTTTGAAATTAAAATCTATACTACAACTGTAATTGTGCAAAGTTTCATGCACTCGAAGTAGAAGGTTCTAAAGAGTTAGGACAGACGGACCGATAGAACAAACTTGTAAGGGTTCCTAGTACCTAGTACTACGGAATCCTAAAAACGCGGTAAGTACCTATTAGGTTCAATAAAACTGCGTACTTAGATCAAACCCAACAGTTAAATGATTTGTAAAATAAATGAATATCGCGACGATAGGACACGTAGTTGACTGATAAAATCTAAAAGGGCCAAGGAGGATACCTAGTTACAGTCCTGCCTCCCCCAGGGGTCCGTGTGGTACCCGTTTTGGTTCGTAATATATGGCTATCTTCCGCGCTTCATTGAATCCAAAGACGCGAGGAAACGCTTTTCACTTTCGAGGGTTGATATATAGGAAAATTTTATTTATATGTTGAAGATTACTTTTTGAATTAGCGTTATTTAAGTAAATTTTCACGGAAAGCAGTGGACAAGACTAGCACAGGACCGGAAAAGATGGCGCGTTGAAGAGGAGACCTATACCTACCCAGCAGTGGGTGGAAAATGGTTGTTGATGATGATGATGAAGTGAATTTTCAAAGATGTGTTAACATGATTTCGTTGGTTACGAACGACAGGTGCTGTTATTTGTTTGTATGAAAAATCAACATCAGAATGTTTTCTAGCCCCTCAACCTACTACATAATAATAGGCTATCGAACAGTAAATTTGTTGTTTGATTTGTTAAAAATAATGAGTAGCTTAGTGAAAAATATAATTAAAAGTAAAATGTATACCGTAATTTGAATCAGCTTATAAGCTTCCGAGATTGAACGTGCGGTCAAATTAGGAAGGGATACTCTGTCCCTTTCCCGCAATGTGAATGTCAGTAAGATTTTGTATGGCGTAGTACTTACCAGTGACGTCATTTGTAAGTATATAGGGGGCTATCTGTTCAGCAAGACAAATGCTTATATCTTCCCTAATTTTAAACACATTTTTATTTTGTTTTTGGAGATTGACTCTATTTATGATCAGAATAGACGATAACTACTTGTAAATAATTTCATAACATTTCTATAGACATCCATCATCTATTCAATCTAACCACGGACACTACAAAGTGTTCAACACGTCAGGAATTAAGATAATGTAAAATACACGCAATCATCATCATCATCATTTCAGCCGTAGGACGTCCACTACTGGACATAGGCCTCCCCATCGATCTCCAAAAGGGCCAATTGGAAGCGGCCTGCATCCAGCGTTTCCCTACGGTCTCTTTTAGGTCGTCTGTCCATATTGTGGGTGAACGTCCTCGCTGTGCTTACCGGTCCGTGGTCTCTATTCGAGAACCTTTCTGCCCCATCGGCCATCTATTCTGCGTGATATGTGCCCACTGCCACTTCAACTTGCTAATCCGGAAACACGTGAAATAAACGCAATAAAATCCGTTAAGCGTTTAATTTCAATATCCACAAATATTACTCTGATGCATAGGAGTCTCGTCTGTGTTTCATAGAAATCTGATACTAAGTTACTTTACGCGTTAGGTACTGGGCCACAAAGTTATCTTACAAAACATAATGGGACTTACGAAATGTTGCAAGTCAGGCGAACATTCCCGAACACAGCTAATGTACGCGCTTTGTATGTTTAGGACTATTGTCTCTGTTTTCTGTGTGTTTGAGATTATTGTTTGCGGCAAAGGCATACAGCGTGCAGAGAGGCAGTAGGGCCTGAGATTAAAATGAGGTTACTTTTTTTTTTTTTTTTACTTGACGCGCTTATACCACTTGAATCCCAAAAATAATAAATAAAGGACAGCCGCGGAATTTTTATTTAAGTGTTACCCGCGATATTCCAGTTTGTCGCATTTTCTGGGGGAGTGTACCCTATGTCCGTTCTTATGATGTACACTATCATTCTGCAAATTTAATTACGATCTGCCTATCCTTTTAGTCGTGAAAAGCGAACCAAACAGAGAGGTAGTTACTTTCGCTTTTATAATAATACTAGCGGCTTCCCACGGGTATAATATATAGCCTCTCCCGGAGATAGTGTAGCTTCCCAACAGTGAAAATTTTTTTCAAATCAGATCAGTAGTTTCCGAGCCTATTCAATGCAAACAAACAAACAATCAAATCTTTCGTCTTTATATTAGTATAGAAGTATAGATAATTAGGACGTAAACATTATAGGTCGATGTCGTCTTTGCTCCAGTGCATTCTCTGGGGATTCATTACACTGCGCTTTTTAAAGATTATTCATATTTATCATTTCTTTCACCAAGATTTGTAGCATTTCGACATAAAAAATTACTAATGCATATTTACAAAAAAAACCGGACAAGTACGAGTCCAAAAAAAAACGAAAGTTGAAATATGTAAAGATAAACTTAACTTTGTAGTTGACTATAAGGTTCTTCTATACATTCCAACTACAAAATGTAAGTTTGTCATAGCAAAATAATTATTTTTAAATGATATAACTTCAATCTATTAACCTTTAGATTTATTCCTATATATGTGCTATGAGACCTTGCCTTTTGCCAAATTTAATGATTCTAGGTCAACGAGAAGTACCCTATAGGTTTTGATTTCCCTGTGAAATCGCAAAATATGCGACATAAACGTTCATATCTTTTGATTGCGTTGACTTACAACTTTTATGCTTTTACAGCCGAAAGAAACCGTAGACCCAAGTATTAAATATAAATTTCAACTTGATACCTTTACGCGTTCTTGAGAAAAAGGGTCTTGACAGACGGACAGACAGACGGACAGACAGACGGACAACGAAGTGATCCTATAAGGGTTCCGTTTTTTCTTTTGAGGTACGGAACCCTAAAAACAACACCGCGGATAGTTAAAAAACGGGATTTGTCCCCCTATTTTCCACCCTTACAGTTGAAACATTATCTTAAAATTTAAACCTAGTTTGAAGAGATTTCTTCTAGTTCAACGTGTGCCATCCTCGGCCACACCGTCGCTTACCATCAGACTCAGTGGCCAAACGTAAATCTAATTTCAATTAAAAAAAGCTTTTGAGGTCTTTGTGCAAGAATCATCAAAATCTGTTTTTAAATACATTAGAGACATTGGAGTCCAGTAACGATCCAAAACCAGGACACATCTACTGAAAGGCTCAATGTCCATAATGTTGATTACATTATGTATGTGGTACTCTCACACGTTATTGGAACTAGCATTACACTAAAGTTGAACTGAAATGCTGGCACCAGACATTCGAACATTGGCTGAGGTTGCGAACTAAGTTTAGCTTCCATTCAAAGTGGTCGCTGTTTCTGAACCTTCTATTTACGCTTTATCTATTAAGGAAAGTTTCTCTTCCAAGTTTAAAACTGGAAACGTTCGTGAAACGTCAAATCGACCATTCTCGAAATGTTGTACTCTAAAAGACTTGGAAAGTATTTAAAACTTTTATCCACAACAAGGCAAAATAGAGAGAGTACAAGAATATCTCTCTCGGATAAAAAAAATGCTGAATTCTGAAATGAAAGACATTCCGATTTAGAGAAAATTCGCAGTGTTATAATTTATGCAAAATGTGCATAAGCAGGAATTTATGTAATGCAAAAGCCAATGTAAAACGCAAAGAGATATGCAGTCAGTCTCAGCGATACAAATGAATCATTCATAACCACAGAATTCGAAACAACTATTCTGAGTTCATAACATAACTCGCAGGGACAAAATGCCAGCCCTTGACTCTGGCTGGCGGTATTTAGAGTCAAATACCGTAATTTTCGCACAGGCACATGGTGGAAATAAAATATGTAAGTACCTACTTGATCGAAACCAGGTGTTAAAAAGTACTCGAAATTGAGGTAGAAACCGCCGTGGTCAGCACGTGACCACGGCCATTGTAACATAGTCGAAACGTCGAGCGAAAGTTACATATTTTTATAAATTAAATAATACGTGATAAATCCCGATAAACATTTAAAAAATTGAGGTAGAAGTCCGCGACAATAATTTTGTCCAACATAAACTTTTTCGTTATAAAATGTTAATAAATATTGCAAAGTCAACAAAGGAAGTTCGTACAATCGCGTGCGGTTGAAACGGTGAGGCCACAAGCGACATCACAATGTTACATGCAAAAGTTTCATGATTAAGTTGTCAGCGTATACCCTCCCTTCCGTAGCTGTTTTCAGCTGTCGCCTGCGATTTGCGGAACTCCGGGCTGCGGTAGACGAGGTTTTAGGAGCGAACCTTCCTGTGGAAAATGTACGGGCAGGTAATCTATTGAAACCGCTAGGACATAGAACTAGTTGTAAAAATATAATATCCCTACATCTTCGCAACCCCTGTTCATATTTGACCTTAACAATTAGAATGAAATCAGCTACTTGCCTACAAAGTTTCATGAAAATCGGATTAAAGGTACGTTATCGTCAATCAAATATACAAACTCACAAACATACATACAAAAGCCGATCTGTTTCCTGTAAACTCCACGATCTTCGCTTCGCTCGGCCAATTATAAATGATATAATTTACTTGTGTACTTGTAAAATGATGGTTAATTTTATTCCCAAAACTTTCTATGTGCCAAAAGTAGCACATTATTTGGCTCTCTTTCAAACTTGTAAACTAACAAACAAAATACCCTCAGTAAGTCATCACACAATAAAAATCAGCCACACCCTCATAGTGTAGTGAAGTTGATTATCCGAGAGTACGATATACTTTGATTATAGAATGTGGCTGCCCCAAAGCCTGCAGCTATAGTGCTATAGGCAGCTCGGAGGCTTCGCAGTACTGTTGACCTACATCCGGGAACAACGCCCAGGTATAGGTTATTGATAGCTTGCGAATGCTCGACCTGTTCCCAATTTAAACAAGCTTCTGAATCTAACACGAACCGAACCAAACTGTCCGAAGAGCCACAATATCTGTTTTTTTCTTGCTTATTTGCTTTGTCAATAAATTTTACATGGCAATATCAAAAAGGGTTTGCGATTTTTGTACCGAGATCGTTGTCCGCAAACGTCCCAGATACAGGAAACCCTGGTGGGGGTCGGAAATTTGACAGCATGTTAACTTTATCGAGCGTCGCGTCCTATCGAATTTCTGTCAGTTATCCATTCGAACCTGTCGAAAGTGTCTAGTTCCGTAGAAAGGGATGTTGATCAACATTCAAAAGGAGGACGTAACGCAATCAAATTTCGAAGTTAGAATCAACAATTTCAACAAGCACTCGATAGCTTTCAGAGGACTTTGCTTCGAATATTAAGCGAGTGGATTCAGAAGATAAAAATTTCAATACTCTTTGTTTGCGTCCCCCACTGGTGGGGTGGCAATGAATATGGAAGCGCGTCGGCTCGTTAAACAGAGTCGGATTGTGTTTTTCTATAAATTTTCAATGTCGCTTTATTGGCTCAATGATTTGGACTTCATTGAGTACAAGAATTTGAATTGCGCGGAAGATTGGACGCATAAACCAACCACATCACATCTGCATCATCATCATCATCATCGCATTATCTACCGTGTTGGTTGGCAGCTGTTTGTTTTTTACGTTTAAAAAAAGGTAATTAATTAATTAATTGCCGGTCAAGTAGTCTAAATCGTTCAAGTAACTAAATCATTCAGTTGATTTTATACCTACATCATCACGCTGTCAGAGATAAACCATAAAAAAATAACTAAGGAAATAAATAAAAAATTGCAAAACTTAAATTCCATTCGATATTTTTTTTATTGTTGAAAACGCGTGTTCAACTTTGCTTGTAGCGGGAAGCGTGATATTATCAGAATGCTATTAAATAGTTTTAGCACCTAGATAATTATGCCAGGAATATTTTCAAGAGTCCATATGCTCTTCATCGTTTTCCATTATAAATGACTACGTAAATAGCTTCTGAAGAAACTTCGACTTAATGCTATTCCAGGCCAAACCGCGTGAAACTAGTGTAATGGTCTAAGTTTTAAACTGCACTAACTAGCGAGCAGTTTAATTAACTTGGCTTTTACATGGGTATCAGCTGCACGTGCAACCACGTAACTGTGCAAATGCAGACGGCAAAACCTCTTGAATAATTACGCATAATGATTACTAATAACTTGTGGTATAACTGTTGCAAAGCATACCTTCACAATGAAGCTTCGTGATCACATTGACAACAAATCAAATCGTCTATGAAGCAAGACTGTCTACTTTTAACTTGAATAACGAAAATAAGAACACAAAGCAAGCCTACTAAGTTGTGTCGTCTTCGGTCTTGTTTTCCGTCTAAACATCTCATCCCCAAGCTCACCACGCTCGCGCCAAAATAAAACTTCTGTGCTAGTGGGAAAAGTATCAAATTTCAATTCAAACAATTTTTCCAAAAGTTCTCGACGTATATTGTATTGTTCCCAAGAGACGGTTATGAAAAGCGTCATGAAAAATTTCCTTACTTTACGTGTCGATTTGGAAACTTGAACACACGCGGTGCTGAAACTTTGAATCCTGTTCCCAAAATTAACTTTCGCCTTGGAGTAACAAATGGTGCCTACTTTTTAATAAGTTTCCAAGTGTGGGCGAAACTCATAAATTCATATAAGTTATTTACAGCAAGATCTCTTCTTTTATATATTTCAGACACGAATATCACCATCTCTGATTTATCGTCAAAGATCAGTTCCTGCGCCTACCTGACCGCTTGATCCGCTATTTTAATTTTATTTTATTTATTTCTTGTAATCAACAGCGTTATTTATTCTATACAATATTCAACAATAGTAATTAAAGATAAGGCCAAAACAGATTACAGTAATTTAAAAAGTAAATAATAATAATTTTACGACTAACATTGTCTTATTACAGGCACACGAACATCCTTATTATAGGTGTGTACGTGTAAGGATTGGTGAATGTGTCTGTCGTCTCTACGATACACAAGTCCTCAAAAGAGTCAGGGTTCGTAGAGACGTGTGAGTGTATGTGAATGTGTCTATGTGTGTGTGAAGGTGAGTGTGTGGGGGTGTGTGGATGTGGGGGTGTGTGGATGTGGGTGAAGGTTTGTGGATGTGGTTGAAGAAGTGTGGTGATGTGTAGAATTACTTACCGAGCTTGTGACACTTTTTAATTTCGATTTTTAGGGCAATTTTTGTTAAATGAAAGAGATCTAGTTTAGAGTAATGAATATTATATGTTTGAGCGACGCGACTAAGGATAGAGTTTCGAGCGTAGTTTGTATGTACGACAGGGACGTGAAACAGTGGTGTAGTGAACCGAGTACGACGGATTGGTACCCTTATTGAAATATTAGAGAGAAGTTCACTGCAATCAATTTTCCCAGAGAATATATCGTGTAGAAGAACAATGTCATACTGCTCACGCCTCTGCTCCAATGAACCCATGCCGTAATATTTACAGGCTTCTGAGTATGAGTCAAAAGTTTTAAAGTCTTTGAAGCATAAAAACCTGATAAATTTATTTTGTATCGATTCTAGTTTTTGAATGTGGACATTATAACAAGGTGACCAGACGCTGCACGCATATTCCAAAATGCTTCTCACATATGTAAAGTACAAGACTTTGATACAGTCGATGCTTCTAAAAGAGTTACATACACGCTTGATGTCACCTGTTCGTTTATCCACATAGGTACCTACTTGGTGTATGCGTGCTGCAACCACAGCATGACAAAAACTGGTAAGCAGGTGAAATAACACGTACGTAATGCGCTGCAGTCGCTTGAAATGCTGCATGTCAAATTTTCATCTAGTTACATACTTGGAGTAGGCGTGCTGCAGACGCTGCGTGGCCAGCCACTGACGCAGCACAAGTCGGTGCTGCAGCACATGCGCGGCGCGCCGCAGCCGCTTTTCCTCCGCCGCCGGCAGCTCCGGCAGCTGGTCCAGGTTTTCCGGCGTACCGCAGCCGGACAGCGTCGAGATCCCTGCAACAACACATATACTACATCACTACACAGTAACTTAGAAGTACCCACGCTCTTTCTCCTATTTTTATTAGGCAGAGTTGAAAGTTCAGATCGGAAAAACAAAGGGAGATATCATCATCATCATCAGCCAGAAGATGTCCACTGCTGAACATAGGCGTCCCCCTTTAACCTCTACACTGAACAAAAGCCTGTCATCTGCTTCCACTGGATGCCCGTGACTCTCACAATGTTGTCGGTCCATCTAGTGGGGGACCTACCTACGCTGCTTCTTCCGGTTCGTGGTCTCCACTCAAGAACCTTTCTTCCCCATCGGTAAAGGGAGATATGCCTTAGTACAACACAATTATAATTCCAGTTAAAATGTCTCTGTGTTTCACCAACTTTTTTCACTATACCGTCAAACCGCTGTAAGTACGAAACACTTTCTAATTTTACACGCACACTAAGAAACTTGCAGCAACAGCAATGAACTAACTAATAGTCCACACGCAAAAAAAGGAGCGGCAAGGTCGTCTGCAGGGTGAGTTTAGACTAAAAGCATCAAGCCTGATTTAGGCCTGATATATTCGCACCCACCACGCCACCTTACCATATCTACCTTGTTTGTCTTATTTTAGGTTGAAACATTTGATTGGGACCACAAATATGGTTCCAATTGAAAACGACATGATGATGATAGTGATGAGGAAATATATCAGCATAAGCTAAGCTAAATTACCAGACAATATACGAGATCTTAAATTTATTAAAGACTGCCGCTGCTACTTTATTCCTGGAAATTGATAGCCGTCACGGCAACAGGGTTGCCGTGCCAATGCTCTTGGAAAGCTCTGTCCAATTACCTCCAGTATCAGAGTCCAGCTTCGAAAGCTGGAGTCAAAATGAGTTCGTTTATTACTAGTATAGTATATAAATAAATAATATTTAGAACTAAAATACGTTCTGGACTAGCTGACCCGACAAACTTTATCCTGTGTAAATTTCATAGATAAAAGTTCCTGAATTTACCAATTTTCCGGGCAAATTTCGGGTGGGAATTTTTTGAAGTCAGTTTTTTTTTAAATAATTTTTATTTAAGATTATATTAGGGAGACGGTGACGGTATACATGTTGTTACGACCCCAAAGTGGATAAAAGCAAATAAACTAAGGGTGAGCAGATGATGATATATAAAAAGTAGAATTACATTCATTGATGGATTATAGTGGAAGAATAAGTTGAATTAAGTGCATTAATGGATTTGTTTAGTGGATTAGAGTGGAACAGTGCTATATTGTAAAAAAAACTAGTTTTCTTTTCTTGAACAAGAATAGCTTTGAGAGTTTATGTACTTACTTAAACAACTTAAACGTTGACAAGGAATGAATAGACAAGCTATTAAAGACCACTTACCAAAGCGAACTCTCGAAGGAGAGTTTATTAAGTAATAATGGCGCCCAACGTGGGGCCGACAATGTTCAGCACATTAACTTTACAATTCAGTGTATTATTATGGCTAATAATACTTAATGCAAAATTCATGTCTTGGAAGCATTAAGGGCTCTGTTGTAGGCATGTTGCTAGGAAACCGACGACCTTGACCTCGCTACTAATGGTGGCTATAATAGCATAGAATACGTAATCGTAAGTTTCCAACGGAGACAGTAAAAATAAAGAGGTGGCGTTGTGGGGAGTCATCAGTGAGTAGCGACACCGCGTACCCCACTTCCATGGGGCCAAATGTGACCCCGACACCTTACTGGCCACAAAACCAGCCGTCTGAGGGTGGAAACAGCAAAAGCTAAGAATCTAAGCTCCAGCGTGGAAGTGGCGTTTAGTGACAGTGCAGCACACCTCTCGACACCCTGAGTAAGCCCACGCTAATGTTGCCCCTTCGGCTCTAATATAGCAGCCTTTATGGGGGTGGCATGTCATCACCCACATCGCCACAATTTTATGACTCGATGCATGATTGATTGATTGATTAGCTCTAATTAATTAATTTTTAATTGATTGATTGGCGGGTGCCGTACCTTTTTCCATAGACTAGCTCAACACTATCAATAAATCACCGTAATAGACCAGAAATTTTCAATCCTACACATATACATATATATGTACAAAATTTTCATATTCCTTTTCAAAAACATTCCAGAATAATTGTTGACCGAGCGAAGAGAGGTCTCAGATTTTAATGGGACAAGACGACATTTCTATGCATGTTTTGTTCAACGATAACTTGCGTATCATTGATCTGATCTACATGAAACTTTGTAGGCAAGTAGTTCATTTCAATACTATTTTTAAGTTTGAATATGGGCAAAATCAGGTTTTGAAAATCGTCGCGAAGTCTCAGTTTGGGGCGAAGTACTAGTTTTATATTAAACAGGGCCTCTTGATGTTGGTTTCGCCCCACGAATGCCTCTCAAAAGTCCGAGCTAGACCCGAGAATTATAATAAATACTATTATCTTTAGTGAGTAAATATGCCATAAACAAAAAAGGTCAACAAATTAATAAGACGGCGATAAACAATGCAAGAACTTTAGACGTACGAAATTTTCAACTTCGAAGCAAGCAAGGTAAAAACTTTAAGCGGCTTTCACGTGGAACAAAGCTTTCCCTTGTGATCGCGAATACAATGTTTTTTGGCTTTGTTTTATTGAAGACCTTTATTTACTGCTTTATTATCACACTAGCGACCCGCCCGCCCGGCGTCGCACGGGTATAATTTACGTGCGGAGCCGGGGCGGGTCGCTAGTTATATATATAAACCTTCCGTGAAAATGTATCTAACTGATGGTCAAAACCGCATCAAAATCTGTTGCGTTGTTAGGAGGAGTTAGCGGCCATACAGACAGACACGCGGAAAGTGATTTCAATTTATACTATGTAGAGAAGAGAAGAGAAGAGAAGATATAGATTTGAACCAGCTGCTTGACAGATTTATAAAAACCATCACAGAAGATTTACTATGCAATACAATAACGCGCAATACAATACAATCAACCGATCAACCGTTGATCGAACTTGAACTATTAGCGGTAAACGTGGTTATGATCGACGTTCCTCATCAAGTATTCAAATAGAACGCGGGGCCGGAGCTCCCGGCTTGAGCGAGGTAGACAGCGTATGGCGTGTTCAAACATCTTCAGACACGTAATCTAACCCTTGGGACCGTGACCTGACACCATAATGAAGTCAATTGATAGCATTCAGTAATATGGCATTTTTGGCATGGGTTAAGGCATGATAATCTCGTGTACTGATTTTAATACAAACGTAAAAAGGATACAGGTTACCGTTAAGTGAAATGACACAGTTAAATGAAACTGCCTAAAGAAAATGTTTTGTTCTATACAACAATGGTGTACTCATATCTGCAAACAGTATTTTTTTTAATAATGTGCTTGCGTTTGTCCGCCAATCCTCCTGATGTTAAGCGATGATGCGGTCTACGGTGGAGCACGCTTGCCTAGAAAAAACCGATTCACTCGTGATTTGAAGACACCCAGATTTTAACTAACGTGTAACACCCATTCAGGCAGCGCATTCCACAGACTAGTAGTTCACATAATAAAAGTGGAATCAAAGCGCTTCGTACGGGTTTTTGTAATATCTACCATAAAGCGGTGTCGATTTTTTACATCTACATCGGACTAGGCTAACGTTTGACCGTTTGGCCTGATAGGAAGCGATGATGCGGCCGAAGATGGAGCACGTTTGTAATAGCCTAATAATAACCCTAGAATTGAACTCTCGCTATTTGTAATGCTGCGAAACCACAGACATAGGCGTTCCATTGTTTTGCCGTACTAATTAAAAAAGAGAACGCAGAACGCTTGGTGCGAATGAATCATTTCGACCATTTAAGGGGTGACACTTAGCCCCTGTGATCCTGGTCTAGATGTCCAGTAATGAAAAGTTGATGGGCCAACAAAGTGAAGTTCCGTTGCACACTCTCCGTGGAAAATCCTATAAAATAACGACAAGCTTGGGACTTTACGCCAGTGGTTCAGGTTCTGAAGTTTTTTCCAACCAACACTTCGCCATCAATCGTCAATCTTTACTGCTCGTTTTTATTGACATAATTTTGTTATATTCGGGAGGTGTTTGGGTAAAGACTATATTGATAGATGGCGTGTATGTGAAGTAACTAAGTTTGGAACAAGCTTCCATGACATGTTATGTCGTGACTCACGCCACATTTCACATAAGCTTTTGGGGGTGTTTTTTAACCTAGGATCTGTATAAAACCATAAATATTATAACATACAAGGTGACACCGAAAAGTGGTACTTAGCCAAAAGGAGCCGCAATATTGTGAACAACTTTTACTATGGGGCCAGCCCAGAAATCACGAAAAACAATACATTTCGTTGAGTGAGAACGAACTTTTCGTTGATGACGTTTTTTATAAAGCAGCTGATTTTTGTCGCTATCTCAGTGTTTGTTTTTTAGTAAAACTTGCTAATAATGATGAGTACAATGACCTCTTTTCGACTTAGTACCACCGTTTCTTGTAACCCTCTAGATGCGTGGGAAACCAATAGAATCGGTTCCTTTTCATAGCACATTTTTGATCTGGCAAATCCTAGCTATCAAGTCCATCAACTAAATCACAGAAAAGAAGAAAAAAACTTTACTTCTCTTTTCTGTGGTCACCTTACACAAGCAAAGTACACAAGCTACAAGAGCTAAGATTTATTATGCAATACAATAACGCGCAATACAATAATTTATGCGCACATCCCTGTTACCAGTACGTATCTTTGCACATCCCTAGTGTAGAGGCACCTGTCATTTCACCTGTCAGCCGCCGCGTCACACCCGAGTTAATATTTAACCGTTTGGTTATCGAGCATCCCTTGCACAGATGAGATGTATGCATCACATCGATATTATTTGTGATACTTGTTTTTTTACAGGCTTGTGTTATACACTTGTCCATTATTTATTATTTGTTGTTATACTTTAGAGTGTGTACTATAATCATGCCAAGTTTGGCGCTTCTACGTATTACCGTTTTTACACTAGAACAAATACAAAAATACGTAAAAAGTACGTTGTATGGGGACCCCCTTTAATTTAATCCTAGGTTTAGGTTAATCTACCGTAACATTCAATATTCTGTGAAAATTTCAACTGGCTATCTATTTTATTCATGTCCCGAAACTTTTGAGGTTCTTTAGACATACCGGTTTCCTCACGATGTTTCCGTCACCGTTTTTGAGCGATGGCATCGAAACTGCACATAATTTATTAGTAAAAAATGTAGTAGTCAATTGATCCTGAGTGGAACTAAGCTGTCATAGGCGCTTACCACCGCGAAGAAAAAAAACACGTAGCCTGCTATATATATATAGTGTTTTTGGAAAAGTTAGATAGCAAATAGAAAGCTGGCATGTCGCACGCGAGTTTACTTATAAGCTAGGAGCTTGCTAGGAGATAGTATCGGCGACCAGTGACCATGGCTTCACGCAAACAACACTATTTCAGCCATCCTTGACCTTTGACGTTATACTATCTGGAACAAACAGTGGCTACCCTGAATACTTGCCAATAAAAAGTACATAAACACTGTTGGGTGCTAATTTAAAAAATATTTTAATTTCGTTTCTTTCAGTAATGTTTCAGATATGAGAGCCGATAAAACAAACACTTCACGCTAAGCCTTAAAACCACCTCTCAAATGAACCGCGGTTCATTCAATGGCAATACAATGGCCTAATCTACGTAAAACTTTTTTTACCCATAAACGACGTTTATACTTTTCTCGGTTAAAAAACGCACAGAGAAACAGTTATTTAGTGTCGATTTCTACTGGGCTATTAGAACGCTAATTTTATAAATGTGTTAGTTTTGGTCTATACTCATCTATCAGTTTATTTTATATTATTTAGATGATAAAAAACCGAAATGTCAGAATTTCAATCGAGGTGATGGTTTTCAACTCGCTAGTGCGTGGAATCCAGTATTAGTTTGCCTTAAAAATAAAAGCTCGCGTTCAAAATGTGTTCAAATTACTATACGCAGTGACACAGTGAGTGTGTTTTGTCGGGACTTAGGTTCGAGTTCTAGTGATAACCGCAGCAAAAGACTAAGAAAGAGGGTAGATCGTTATGTCTGCCTAACCTAACTTTTTAACTGTTCGACCAACCACCCGCATTCTTCAGTCTTTCCGTGAACATGGTGCATGTAACTACGCCGAAATATCGGGAGCTCATTCCACAACCTTACCACGGTAAATATCCCGTAAATAATCATATAACTTTTGATAAAAAACCGATTTTGATTAACTTTTTATTCCGGGAAAAACTAAAAGGCGGGCCAGAACCGGGGGATACAGCTAGTAGCGTGTAAATACAGAAAAGTCATCAGTTATATTAGCTCGCCTCAATTTTTCCACTGAATTAATCGAATAACCGTTAGCAGGCTTTCACAAAAAACCTTTGTCGAAACTTTCAACCAATTCAATTACAGGGTTTCACTCGGACTGTGGCGGAATTGCCTTGTTTTTGTGGGAAAGCTTCCAGTTGCGGGATTGGTTGGTTAATCTACGAATTCCACATCTCTACAGCCAAGACTAAAAAGTCACTGCTTATATTTCAAACAAAGGTCGAAAATAGAAGATAACTTTTGAGTTTTTGTGACTAGTCACAATAAATTTATGTTTGAAACGCTTTTTTTATGATAGGCTTGCGTTTGACCGCCAACGTGGCGAAGATGAGGTCTACGATGGAGCACGCTTGCCTAGAAGAAACCGATTCATTCGTGATTTGTAGACATCCATGCAGATTGCACTTAACTATCGGGGAACACCCATTCAGGCAGTGCAATGTGCATTCCACAGACTAGCAGTTCGCACAATAAAAGTGGAATCAAATGGTTTTGTACGGGTTACTTTACATTCTACCAAATTACCAATTAAAGGCCGACCAACTCATCAGAGAGATGGCCAAATAAAGGAAGTAAAAAAATTACAGACCGGTTACTTCATTTCACGACTTGAATAACAATAACATCCAAGTTGTTTGTAAGAAACTGCGCAAATTTCAACTGCGTATAAAAGAAAGCGTCAACCGCCAATATAAATAAGCATAAGCAGTTTTTGCCGCAGACGACGTTTACGACGTTCGACCTGAAATGGAAACCATTTCCATAACTTTATGCAGATGGGAAATTTTTGTTTTCCACGAACTTACAATCACGATATCTAATAGAGTATATGAAAGGTAGCTACTGAGAACGATATTGAAAACTTATTCGAACAAATATTGGTTCGAGGGCTGTTGTAAAACTAAATAAGAACTTGTTACTTAAGCATTCCAAGTATTTGCTTACCACTTTTGTTTAGAATGGTGAGTACAACAAGTTAAATTATTGAAAATGATTAGTAAAATTATAAAAAAACAAGCGTTTAGGCGTCTGCTCATCATCTAGGATCAAAGTACTTGGGAAAACAAATCCAACGAACCCAAACACGACGGGGTTACGTCGTTTCGTTTAAAGAGTTCGTATGGCCACCTGCTCCTTTCCATCATCAGACCAGCTCGATGGTACCATAACATTGCAATGTCGCCGGACTTACATAAATTAATATGTCAAATTTCAGCTCAATCCGTTGAGGATAACTGGTCTTAAATTCAGGAGCAAAATTTGTCCCATACATTACATACTAACATTTTAATCACAGAAAAGATTTTTTTTTGTTTAAATTCAAGGCATTTTTGTTAGATATTTGTCGTAGCCAGTTGCACACAAATAAACGTAATTCGAAATCAGTTAGCAACTATGATGCGGAGTTCAACGCGTTGATCTAAATAAGAATGTAAAATCAAGGTTTACTCATAACGCCTGCTAACAGATTTCCTTCTCATTTCCGTTCTGTTTACTTCTCTTTTCTGTGCTTTTAATAAATGGAGCACAGATCACAACACAAAATCAATTTCCAATTTTGACCAATCTCTCCAATACCACCAAATTGATATTTGCGTAGCATTGCAGCACAGGTCCACCTGTAGCCCAGATTCCAGTAAGCCCGGGGCTAGCCTAGTTCGGTGCCCTAGTTTCGACTCGGGTGCAACAAGTATACATGTATAGGGCATATAAGACAGATCGAAATGCTGTATGTCTGGATGACATCATTTTGTGTGAGCTTCTGACATATCCATAAATTGGTTTGAATGCCACATACAGACAATCTTATAACAATGGAATGGATAGCGTACGTTTTTCACAGACTGAATAGTATTATTAATCACGAGTGAATCGGTTTCTTCTAGGCAAGCGTGCTCCACCGTACACCGCATCATTTACATCAGGCGAGTTGGCGGTAAAATGCAAGCCCATTAATTGAATTAAATAAATAAAAAGTATTTAAAGATTAATATTTTTATTTACTCTACTAAGTAATACCCGACAATGGTATTTTTACACGGAAAATCGCAGGATTGTCAATACGACACACAACACTGACTGTATCAGTAAATGTCCTGGTATGCACACTTGCTCACTATGGGATTCCACGACGCCGTCCCGGTTGTATATGCCGGCTATTTCACTTATTCCACCCAGCCATCCCACCTAGGAGAGAAAAGCGGCATTTCATATTCTGTGAAAACTTCTATTCCATGGATAACAGTAATTCAAACTCGACAAAATGTATGGAACCGCAAATAATTTTTTTCACGATTTTAGGCTTAGTCCTATTTTAAAAGTTGTTTATAATGAAGGGTACTATGGATCCCTTTTGGCATAGTATAGCCTTTTAGCTTTTTTTTTATAGTTTTAGCCTTTTCGCGTAGCCCTGTGGACACCACAGGGACCTAATACAAAAGTTACCGACACGGGTAACTAAAAGCTTGTTATAATATAGCTTCGCCCACAAAAGATTGTATTTACAGCTCTCAAGTTTGAGAATACTGAAGAGGAAAATATCCGTGGGAATATCATCACTTGTGTAGCTGTTTTCTACCAATTCAAAATTAGCGCTCCTGGTGTGACATAGTTGGTCTTAACAGGTCATCGAAGTTGAGCAACTTTCAACTCCAGGCGGTCTTTGGATGGGTGACCGTTAAATTGACCTCTTCGGTGACCAAATTTATATCTTTTCAAATTGTTTACCCAGCTACAAGACAACCAAGTAGCGTGTAAACATCAAAACAACTTTCCACGTAAGTAGCAACATAACAGAAGTAACAGTAGTAGTAACATTGTATTTGCCACATGGCGGAAGAAAAAACACTTTGCGACCAATATGTTAGCTTAATGGACAATATATCTATCATTCGCAGCTTTTCAGTATAGAGGCGCTTTCTGGCGCGAGTCCAACGATCCAATGCAGATGGGTTGAGTTCGCACTGTTATATGGTAATTAGCGTTTGGCAGCGCACCCGCCGCTGCCTCGGTGCTGCCTCTATTCTTCTGTAATTGGATTATGTCACTATGCTCTAACATTACTAGAGTTAGCATTGACAGAAGAGAAAACCCCTTTGTTGTTTGCAAACATAGGTTTTGCACTTATTTTCAGAAGTGGGATTATAGTGAAGTCTTACAGTGCCAGTCGGTATACAAAAAAACTGGCAATGTGCGAGTCGGGATCGCGCACTGACGCTTCCGTACCACCACAAAATACAAAAAGTAGTGCTACGCAGTTTGGCAGAGTTGTGTTATAATAACATGTATGTTAGTCAATAAGATAAATAATAAATAAAATAAAAAACCGGACTTAAATTTGTAACTTTCGGATTTATACCTATAATATATGTGTTATGAGACCTTGCCTTTTGCCAAATTTCATGATTCTAGGTCAACGGGAAGTACCCTATAGGTTTTGATTCCCCTGTGAAATCGCAAAATATGCGACATAAACGTTCATATCTTTTGATTGCGTTGACTTTCAACTTTTATTTTTTTACAGCCGAAAGGAACTTTAGACTCAAGTATTTAGTATAAATTTCAACTTGATATCTTTACGCGTTCTTGAGAAAAAGGGTCTTGACAGACGGACAGACAGACGGACAACGAAGTGATCCTATAAGGGTTCCGTTTTTTCCTTTTGAGGTACGGAACCCTAAAAAATAGTGCAAAAAGACAATATCACGCCCAGGCGGTCACCCATCTAAGTACCAACCGCGCCCGACGTTGCTTAACTTAGTGGTGAGCAGTAGTTTGTCACCGACTCGCAATTGGCCATTAAACCCAGGCAAGAATATAGAAAGCAGATACCCAGAAATAGTAACTTAATGAGGCTGACGACGATCATTAGCAGGGCTCTGATAACCAACACCGTATTAACACTTTCGTAAAAGGGTTAAAAACCCTTCTTCGCTAATTCGATATGGATCCCAAGGGAATGATAATGACTCCTTCATCGGTTAGCATTTTACATAAATAAAAGAAGTAAAAACTTCATCAAGGTGACTATCTCTGATATCTATCTATCTATGATATCTCTCTTTCGCCCTTAGTCGACTTGAGCAGACTTTATCTGAACGAGAATCTGATCGTGACGGTCACGCGAGTTCAGTGCTGTTTCTCCATCCCAAAAAGTGCAACGTGCCTAATGAAGTTTTCACTTTAAAAAAGAAAGCCAACACAGTTCTTATAAAATATCTAGCTACAAAGCCTACACAGTACTATATAATTGTAAGTTTATAGAGTAAAAAAACAGAACAGTATTTTCAGCTTTCAGCGTAAGGGGAGCGCGATGCTTGATGGATCGTTGTAACTTATACCGTTTGGGATAGCCTTTGAGAACCTATCAAAGATTGATGATTGCAAACGTTAGCAACATTGTTAGAGGCTAACTAGAAAAAGTACTATGGACAGTATCAATAGTAATAAGGGGCATCAATAATTATTATAAGTTTTAACAGCGTGTGTGCTTATGGTTTTAAAATTCTGCTGGCATTTAAACAAAAATAAATATTTTCTGTAGCTGGCACAATCCAAAAATAGATTAGATTAGAATAAATAGAAATAGATAGATGCGATTTTTGGTAGGGGCATAACTTCGCGTTCTTCTTTTGCGTCCCCGCCCGCGACCAAATTGGACCAAAATGTCATCTCTAGATTTTGTCCTATTTTTGCATGATGCAATAAAAACGAATTATCATTATTTATTTTAAAACTTTTCAAGTTATTTTTAATGCCGTACGTGGCAAACAAGCAGACGGCGAGCCTGATGGTAAGCAGTCACCCATGGATACTATTAACACCAGAGGCATCACAAATACCTTTCAGACCCCTTAATACTTATTAACTCGCCTTTTGAAGAACCCTATGTTGTAGTTTCTTGGAAACACCGCAGAAGCTAGGTCTATCCGCAATAACAATTTAAGTTGTTTTCTTTGTTTGTATATATTTGGTAAATAAAAGCATTAGCACAGGTTACGATGTTAATAACATCATGGGTAGGGTAGTCTAAAATAAGGAGCGCAATTTTTTGCATGCGTAACTAAAGAGTCTAAAGATTTGCAGTAAAGCTACCATACAATTATAGGAGATGGTATATCTTAGCCGAAAAGTCATTACGTTTCTATAATATTTTCCGCTGGCATGAGAGTGATAAAATCGTTTCAATTTCCGCAAACATTAAATCTTAAAGTGATATATTATTATAGCCTACCTGAAAACTGCGATATTCCGGAGAGCATCGAGAGGCCAGAGTGCCGGCTGTGTGAGGGATGTATCATCCCTATGGAGCATATCTCAGAGTCTTCGAACTGCCACATCTTGGAGAGTCTATATAGAATTGAGCCTAGATCAAACGGCAGCAACACTATCTAGTCCGCAGATCCGAATACACTAAAACCGGTTTCCAGTTCAACAAAATTCGCTTTTAGGCATATTTTAGACGATATTCTGTCATATATTTATTTAAAATGAGTATTTTAAGTGATGTGTGGATGTGGATATGCATGAAGTGACGTGCGCACGCCACGGCGGTTGCGGTGCGACTGAACCTCCAGCCTTTGTGTTTGTTTGCGGGAGAGGGGTGGGGTGGAAGATAGTGGGGTGGGGGCTACGTCATTCTCCCCCTACTCCCCGTGTGCCACCACCAGCACTGCACAAAGCCCCGGGGAATCTTCTATAACTATCGATATCATATTCACGGTTATGAAATTTTCAAATGCATTTTCTAGATTAAGTTACTTATTAGGTTTATTTTTCATTGTAGCTGATTGTTTACATTAGCTGCGTATTGCAACGAAGTAGCAAAAGAATTCGGTACTGCACCTTGACTTCTGATACTATACTACACTTATAATTATAAGAAAACACATATATAATAGGAGGCGATGTAATAAATGGCGCCCAACATGTGACAAAAGAGGTCATGATAAAGAACTGCATTGTAACAGAAACAAAGACAAATCATCAAAATCTGGCTGCTCAGTAAACAGTTACGCGTGGTCATAAACAACAATATAATTATACTAGAAAACCTCCTTTTCCGAAACCTTTTTGTCTGTTAAAAAGCAGTTGATATCGATACCAAAAAGGTTGAATAGTTTTTAACAATTAAACTCCTCAAAATATCATAAATGCAAAACTACATTTTTGTTTAGGCAACCACCCTACATTTTTATAACAAAGGCGGTTATCTAAATCGGGTAATATTTTTCATTAAAAAAAACCTTTAATTAATAACTTTTTTACAATTAAAAGGTTTGGCATTTTGACCATAACTCATCTGATATGATTAGGGTTACCATCCGTCCGGATTTATCCGGATATGTCCGGACTTTTAGACCTTTGTCCAGCTTTGTAACTTGTCCGGCTTTTTAGCATGAGCGATATAATAAAAGTTTATACGAGTAATAAAACATACGTAGGTATACCTAATTTATAAAAAATCAATCTTTAATATTGTTTAACGTATACCTAAACACAAAAAATCTTCTTTTGAAAACTAGCCAACACAATAAAATTTTGACTTTTATTGAAATATATTTAGGTCAGTAATATTAAAATTTTGATATGGTAACTTTGGTAACCCCTAGATGTGATATGTGATTAGTAGAGATCCCCTAATTTTCTCGCCCCAATATATATTGCAAAGTTGCGAAAACAAGGTTTTGAGTCATTGCAATAACGACTTTGCAGCGAGGACACTTTTCGCGAACTTTTTCAAACACTGGGCAATCACGTATTTACATACCAAACTGCAGTCAATGGCATCGATTCTGATGTACTTAAACTATACTAAATTTGACAGCTCTAAAATTGTTGCCATCCTTCTCCCACATATTAAAATGAAAAGAGAAGCAGATAATTTTAGTCCTGTCAGATTGGTTTAGTTTAGTGAGTAGTATGACAGAATCGACGCCATTATCCTTTGGTTTACAAGCGATACTGTAGTAAAAAGATAAAGATAAAGATTATTTATTTGCACAAAACACGAGTAAATCATACACACATTTAAAACGCATGAACAATAGGTGCTTTTAAAATATTTGTCACTTTGTATCATGTTTTGCCTAGTTTATAGGCGTACAAATCTAGAGAGATGGTATAAAAATACCGTAAATATTATTTATATAAAAAAGTATTGATTCAATTAACAGTCGATACAATTTCAAAAGTTTAGATATGATGATTATTTACGGGATATTTACCGTGGTAAGGTTGTGGAATGAGCTCCCGATATTTCGGCGCAGTTACATGCACCATGTTCACGGGAAGACTGAAGAATGCGGGTGGTAGGAGAACAGTTAAAAAGTTAGGTGCAGACATAACGATCTACCCTCTTTCTTAGTCTTTAGTGAACAACCGTGATAGTTTAAAACAGTGTTTTAGATATGATGTTATTAACTTAAATAGTTAACAGATAGACAGTACTATAATTGTATGATAAACAAATTGACCTACTGCAGTCATTACTAAAATTTATCATTTATAAAATCACTAACTTTGGAATAACATTTCTCGACTAATTGATTTTTTCGTTTTATTTTAAATTGACTAGAATGTAATGTAACGTTTCGATTCGCCGAAAAAGAAGCAACCTTTCAATTATGTAATAACGCCACACAATTTTCAAAACGACGTCGCAATGAAATTAACCGGCTAAGTGCGAGTCGACTGATGGTTCCGTACCACGCTAGTTCAACCACTTCCTAGAGGAGGTAGTTGAACTAGCTACAGCCGGTTCACGCAAAAAGGGCCTATAGATGGCCTAGTTGCGGAAA
This sequence comes from Agriopis aurantiaria, assembly GCA_914767915.1. NCBI lineage: Eukaryota > Metazoa > Arthropoda > Insecta > Lepidoptera > Geometridae > Agriopis > Agriopis aurantiaria. Next base: position 3,992,552 of record OU611988.1, read on the forward strand.
ACGGTAATGTACCACACAACAATGTAATGTGTATGCTAATCTTCTAGTTAATTACATTATAACATGCTCCATATACTTTATGTAGGTCATAATGAATTTTTTATAATAGAAATAATATAATGGTAATTACCTCTGAAATGTAAAATTTTATGTAAATGTTTTAAATAATGCCATTATAAAAAATGTCTAGGGGGCCATTCAAGTATTATGTAAGCAGAATTTTAGTAGTTTTTGTAATACAATACCTAGAAATTGTTTAACAACCAAATTTCAAAATTTCCAGTAGCATAATATATTATGTATAAATTACAAACAGATAACATTGAAATAGGTTTAAAACTTTTAAGAAATATTATTTGTGCAGTATAAATTAACGAGTTCATAAAGTACATCACAGACAAAAAATGTTAGACAAAAGCGTTTTTTTTATATATCAAATTTTGTTCCACACTCATCAACTTCTACAATACATAAATAATGGGGAATGTGGGAATGTAGGAAAGGAGTTTGTCATTAAATCGAGTGACGTTACATGTACTTACCTCTTCATGACTAAGCAGCTCAACCAATCTTTATGAAATTTGTTAAAAGAGTAGTGCGCTTAAAAAAACTGTCATGACATACTTTTTAAAGTGATAATGTGGAAAATCAAGCTAAGTATGCCCTTCCTCATAATGCACACTAATTCCTTAACAAGTTTAGTCAAAATCGGTTCAGCTGCTAAAAAGGACAGACATTTATAGATTGCTAATCTAAGTTGTTTTAGATACCTACTTATAATTAAGTTTTTGCTACCAATGAGTGTGGGGTATATCTTTAAAAACGCCATTGAATATAGGTAAATAAGGTCACCGAAAAAGAGGTGTTATTAGCATGAAACGGGAATGGAGACTTACCATATTCTCTGAACAGCTTCTTATATTCTCCAAGATCGTTCTGGTCGAGCCACTCGTCCACTTGATCACTATCATCCTCGAAAATATCAGTAAACACAAATCTCACGAAATAAATTAACGTAAACAATAACAGTAACGTGCCACAATAATGCACTCGATTATACATTTTTCGAACGCTATTTTCGCGTCATAATGCCATCATGCGTAATTTATAAATCTAATTAAATTAAGAATTTAGTGAGGACGGCCAAATTTGTTTGTTTTTGCAATTTTTTTGACATCTTATTATATATATTTTTTTTTTATATTCGCCAATCGGACAGGCTAAAGCCTTTAAGGCCATACCGCCTGTTCATCTGTTTTGTATAGTCTTAACATACTATATTTAACCAAGGAATAATTCCATGTATTTAACTAACTATAAAAATAATATATAAAGGTGTTTCACACATACACAGTAACACAATGGCTTTTGTGGCTGTGTGTGGTGGTTATACACAGGCTAGGTAAAGCTATACGACTTCCCTACAACCACATTGGTAATACGGCGTCTATTGTATTCTCTTTGTACGGCGTTAGCAACGCACACCTGCTGACGTGACGACCTGTCGGTCCCAACGGAAGACCAGCACTGGTTGTTTACAAACAGCATTACGCTGTGTTGGTACCGGCTTGTGGCAGAAACTATTATTTTAATGTTAACTCTTTGTTTCGAATTTTGTGTTAACTCTAACAGCCGAACTCAGAGACGTTACTTAGGTTCAAAGCTTAGGTTAAGGAATCTTAGAATAACTACACAAAGAAACCAGGTACATTCGCAAAATTTAAGCCATTCAAATGGTGTCATATATGACACCAAAAAAAATATAAAAATTTTACTATGACAATTTGAGCGGTGAAATCGTACTACAACAAATCAGAAAAGCAGCATAAGAGTTATGATGTGACATTCCACAGGTAATCCATTAATTTTCTTGCTTAAATCGTTTGAAATACCAATCGAAACGTAAGCTACAAAGCGAATTTGTAGCTTACGTTTTGAGGCGTTGTTTGGAAACCTACCTTCTCTGAGTAGTTATTCTAAGTAAGGAATACTTAAAATTGCTCTGTCAACTTCTCGTTGACGGAAATTGTCACACATGAAAACGAGACAGAGCAATTTTAAGTATTCCCACATTCCCACCACAGATAGGTAGTAGATCTGTGATTCCCACAGATCTACTACCTAGTTGTTAGCCATATCAAGTTGTCTCTTTCACAGGGGCGGATCCAGGATTTCATTTGGGGGGGGGGGGGGGGGGGGGGGCATTCAGGGATTTCATTTTGGGGGGGAGGGGCATTGAGACAAGGTGCACCAGGATCAAATCGAAAAGTTGAGTCGAATGTATGGAATCGCTAGTGTTATGGGGGAAAGGGGGGGGGGGGGGGTCGATCTGGTTGTGTATATCTGGGAGTATTCCTTAGCTTAAGTAACGTCTCTGAGTGCGGCTATATGCACAGAAGAGAAAAAAAATGACTTCTCTTTTCTGTGGCTGTATAGTAAATCTTTTGTTTCTGTCATAAATAGAAATTTTTCTTTCTTTCTTCGTTTCACTTGAAAAACGCAAGTTTAAATATCACTACGTAGCGCGAAGTGTAGAACTACTCCACGCAAAATGCCAAGGAAGTAAAAACGCATAAAGCCTTTATGCCTTTACTTTACGTTTCAGGTTGCCGAGTCTTCGCTTTACTAATTGTTGTTTTTGCATCCTGCTTCCACCAATATCATTATGTTACATCGTAATGTTGCTAAATTAACTATATCGGTCAGTTGATTTCTTTTTCATGACTCATGAAATGGGATGGGTACTTTTTAACCGAGAAAAGTCCGAGTAAAACCGCAGTGCAGCTAGTCTAACAATAAAAACACCAAAGTAAGACATAAAATTAAGTTTTACTCAATAATTGATTATTTATATCACAAGGAGTGCTCCGACAGTCTATAAAGCTGGATGTGATCACAAGATATGAGAATAGGTTTTAAGGCTTAAATGCTACACAGCTGCGTTAACCGCAGTTACTCCTTTATCTTGGGCTAAGAGCGTGACGCTAGTCTGAAAATCCAGGCGCAGCTAAAAACATTGAAGTTGGAGCCTTATATTGAGTCTCATACAGAAATATTTCAAATATTACAGTCCTCACCCACGCCACCTTATTAATCCCCAAAAAAGGTCACATTCATTAGCTATAATTTTAATGTAATCGTTATTATACTTTTTTTTATTTTCTTTTCTTCTAATATTATTTAATTTTCCATCTTTAGATCGACCTTATTTTCTTAGGCCAATTTAGGCATCCCTTCCTTAAAATTTATGGTAAATTTGGTCTCTCGCATATTTTTTACTAGGGCAGAAGCCAAAACAAAAACATTTATATGTGTGGGGAAAATTAGCGTCATTAAAGTTTTATTTTGATCGGGAATAAGTCCGCGTTTGACCTTCAACTCGCCTTTTGGTAAGCGACGATGTGGTCGAAGATGAAGCACGCAGAATTAGAAGATACCTATTCACTGTGGCCTTGAAAAGGCTCAGATTATATCTCAGAAACAAGGAAACGGGCAGGTTGTTCCAATCCCTGGCCGTACGTATTAGTAACGTATAGTCAGGAGAAACAAAACGTTTGGTATGTATCCAAGGAAAACTTTGCCCCTCGGCTATCTGAAATCCTATTGTATGTAACACAATATAAGGTTGACATTTCAATATAATTATTTTTCCACCTATACCATGATTTTTTAAATTAGCGTCGCGCTTAAGTTCTGGGTGCTGCTGCAGTTACTTCTTGACCTTGATTTTGTCTGCGAGCGAGCAGGATAGACCAGTGCCATCAGGCTCCACGTTGAGTTGCTCCACCTTGAACATTAAAATATTAATTGCATATTAATAGCGAAGTGGATGAGAAAATTATGGAAGGCTGACCCCACCACCATGTAGGATTCATAATCAGAAAGAGAGATAGTCTTATACAAAAGCATACGATTTTATAATAGTAAAAATAAGGGTAACAACTGACTACCTGCCGTATCACGCGAGAACACGCGGACTGTTATTGAAATAGCCGGCTTTAGGTCATCATCATCATCATCATTTCTGCCGCAGGACGACATAGGCCTCCCCCATCGATCTCCTACAGGGCCGTTTGGAAGCGGCCTGCATCCAGCGTTTCCCTGCGATCTCTTTTGGGTCGTCTGTCCATCTTGTGGGTGGAAGTCCTACGCTGCGCTTGCCGGTACGTGGCCTTTAGGTCAGGACTGTTTAAATTTTGATATGGTAACCCTATGTGTGACGAACCTAAGCAGGTTCGTGTTATATATTTACGAGGTACAAAAACTACGCTGGGACGCGGAGGGCAAGGCAGCGAAGCCGCGAACACCGCATGTCTTCGCAGTCGCTGCTCGCCTTATATGTGTAATCGACACCTCAAAGTGTCACTATACTGAGGTGGAGTAGCAAGATATTGATCAATAAATGTGCAAAAAATTTACCGCTACATAACGTCATGTTAAAAGGAGTTTTGCCTCTGCGCGTAACAGTGACAAATCATGTGCCATCTACGCCTACAGGAAGAAATCTTCAAGTAAATAACGAAAGCGACAAATGATAAAATAACTCAAGAACAATTTTAATATATATATAAATGAATCCCTATTTACCTTGGTCACGCTATCTAACTTGAGAACTACGTTACCGATTTCATTCATCTTTTTTTTTAGTTTTTTAATACTTTGTGTCAAGGCTCTTGTGGAAAGAAAAATCAAGAAAAATGCTCAGAAATTTCGAAAATTTCAGAAATCCTAATCTAGATTTTAACTTCGCGCGTTTGAGCGTTCTAAGACAGGACAACGTTAGCTACTAGTCTATCTATATCACTATCACTACATAGTATAAAATAAAGTCGCTGTCGGTCCGTCCCTATGTATGCTTAAATCTTTAAAACTACGCAACGGATTTTGAAGCGGTTTTCACCATCAGTTACATAATTTTTCATGGAAGGTTTATATATATAACTAGCGACCCGACCCGAATTCGCACGTAAATTACACCCGTGCAAAGCCGGGCGGGCGGGTCGCTAGCATTTATAACTCAAGAACGGCTGGACCGATATTCATAATCTTTCATTTGCGGCATTTGAAGGCAAAAGAGGTTGCTGTCACTACCAAGATTGCTTTAAGGAGGTATATAACGCGGGTGAAACCGCGGGGCGCAGCTAGTTTAAAATAAAACTAATTTACTTTACTTAAATGGCCATTAGAATATGATAAAACAAATTGCCAAAAACTTCTACATTCGGAGAAATAACTAAGAATGTGTTTTATAAGGCCTGTTTTCGCCGAATTATTCTATCAAGAAAAGTTTCAATATACATGTTTCTAAAATCACATTAATCTTATTTATATCCTCAACTATTGATAGCTAAAACATGAAATGGATACTGTTAGCCATAACCGCGGTAATTGATGCAACGCAACTCAAGCTGACTACATATCAACTCTACATAATTTGAACAACCAACCTTCGAGTCTTCGATGACCATAGAGAACCGCTTAGAGCGGAATCCACCAAGCGGGGGCAGGGTGGTGCCCAGGTCCAGCTGCTTGATCCAGTTGCCGGCCGGGTCCGCTAGCATGCGGATCTGGAAACAGGTAAGAATAAATGTCAGGATGTTTACTATCAACATCAACAATACGTTGCCAATAAGACCGTTTCTGTGTTATCAATAAATATCTATTTATAATCCTTCTTCAAAATTAGGAAGCCCCAGAACATAATTATTGATATGGACATATCAACAGGCTTTCGAAAAAAATACTGATATGGCCAAATCAACAAACTCTCGAACAAAATTATTGACATTTATGCCCAAATCAAAAGGCACTTGAATAAATTAATGAAATTTTTGTGAGACTCCCTTGAAAGCTTTTTCTACAAGATTCAAAGAAAGCATGTAAATCGGTGCACAAATGTGTGAGTAAATGGTGTACATATTCATATACATTTTTTTTTTTTAAACGTTTTTTTTTTCAAATAGTTTAGAATTATTTTTATTGTTAATTTAAAATCCCCCAGAAGTCGGCTAAAAAGAAGGATGTTTTGTTTTAGCACAAGACATTTTTCTCGGCTAGATGCGCAAAAACGAGATATTGCACTTTCTTTTGCAACATAGAAACCAATCTATCAATGTTTGTTAATAACGGAGGTATGCAAAATTTAAGTATTAGTTACAGACGTAACAGTTGATAACAAGACTTGTAAAATTAAGATTTCTCCCACAGAATTCTCTTTTCTGTGATTTCTCTATTCAGGTACAACGTATACTTATATTGTCATGTCATTCAGCAAAATCAGCTAACATCGCCGAGTGCTTGGTAATCGTTATTAGCAAGTACCTAACTAGATGTAATAAACAAAGTACCTTGACATAGATTCATTCACACAGAACGAAGACAATCAATTTGTCAAACATCAATCTTTTCATAAACACTATGTCGATTTTGTCCGCAACTTTACCCGTAGTACCTAGTACCTATAGTGAACAAAATACAGGATTACGCGGAAAGAGTGTACTAAACCAAAAGGGGTTCATAATACATGATAATACCCATCATTATAAACAAGCCCCACGCACGTCAATTTGTATGAAAAGTTAGTAAAGTTTTCATACAAATTGACGTGTTTCCGTAGGCGTCGCGAGAGTTATTCAATATTTTTGTTTTCTATCGAGTAGTTATTTTACAATATTTTTTTGAAAATTGAAATTATGTGACTTCACCATATAGCACAAAATTTCGTTGCGTTGAGAAGCCTAAAAAAGCACCCCATATTGGCAGCCCTGAAAAAACCAGACAGTCAAACCACAGAAATGAAAAAATATTCTATTCTGTGTGACGAACAGTGTGTCAAATGTATAATATTTTTATTCTTAAAAGGCACAGAAAATAAAATGCTACAATGTAACGTCATTTAGAGGTCAATGAAAGTCAAATGATTTCTTAGTTTTATGTTAAAATAAATGGCATCTTATCGTTTTAAAAGGTCAGAGTAGAAAAATAAGAGTTGGTAACATAAAATCTCGAAATGGTTTTGGAATTGGCATAGGTTAATTTTTTTTAGCATACCGAATTGTGTTGGGTACTATTGGTCCAATTTCGACACACAACTCGCAGTGGAATTTCTGACTTGAGTCACAGAAGACATAATAGACACTTGGGTCTTGTTTATTTCTTTCGACTTTTTTACATTATCGTATTTCATCATCATCATAATCATCATCATTTCAGCCGTAGGACGTCCACTGCTGGACATGGGCCTCCCCCATCGATCTCCAAAAGGGCCGGTTGGAAGCGGCCTGCATCCAGCGTTTCCCTGCGGTCTCTTTTAGGTCGTCTGTCCATCTTGTGGGTCTTGTAGGTCTTGTGGTTATCTTATTGTAATTTTGATAATTAAATAATTATATACCTAGTAATAAATTGAACCGTTAAAGAAAATAATCAAGTGAAACATTCCACTTCCATTATTACCGCATATAAGTTTGTCCTGAAACTAAATTATTCAAGCAAGGTGGGAGGTCACAGCACTCCACACAAGTATTGATTTCTAAATGAGCTTGTGGACTGTAGAGGCTAAGAGTAGAGTTTAGACTAGCACGAATTTACTACCGCAATTTATTCCATTCGCATTTGCCACAAGCTTACTAAAATGCATAAATTCAAATTGCCATGAATTTTTGTACTACAAGAAATTGCTTGCAAAAGAAAACAAAACAACACGAAACACACACACAAGTAAACAGATTCCTTCTAGGTAAGCGTCATCATCATTATCAGCCTATCACGTTTGCACTGACACAGACCTCTCACAGAGAGAGGATGGGCTTTAATCCACCATGCTGGCCCAGTGCATGTTGGTGAATGTCATATAAATATGTTTGAAGTTCTTAGACATACCGGTTTCTTCACAATGCTTTCCTTCACTGTTTTTGAGCAAGGGCATCGAAAATTTATTTATTATTTAAGTGCCAAATAAGTCATAGGTGCAGGCCGAGGATCGAACCTGGATCGATTGAGGATCCATCTTAATCAGCGTCTTTGCATAATTAATATGAGGCATGATGTGGACAAATGCAGGCCTATCACGACTTTAAAATAAACTTCTAGTTATGTTGCTAGTCTTAATCTCCACTTAATAGAAAAGAAAGCAATGCTTATCCTACATGTGTGTTGCTTCTTCATAACTAAAAGCAAGGATCCAGTCCTATCTTCCTTGCTAAAAGGCAGAACTGCTAGTATTACAATAGGCATGATGACTAATATTTTTTTATTACCTCATAAAAAAGCTGATCATAAATAGAGCACATCAACAAAAACAAAATTAAAATTAGTTCAAAAATAAATAAGATATAAGCATTTTAATTTCATGCTAGACAGAGAGCGCACTATACTGATCTGTGACGTCACGGCTCAGGAGCGCCACACAAATGCTATACTAACACACGGTTTGCGAGAAAGCGATAGAACATCCCCACTCTATCCCCACCTAAAACTTTAAATACTCATATCTCAGAGATTTATCAGCCAATTCAAATTATTTTTTCAGTATGTGTAATGTATTTAGTTATATTTATCGCTATGCCGGTTATTTATAGTAAATTAAACATTAGGACACATGCCTATTGTGTTGATATGAAAGTAGTGTGCATAGGTTGGATATGGCATACTTTTATCCCAAAAATGCAAGAAAATTAGAAAATGTTGGAGTTAAACCGTAGAGTAGAGCTAGTAATTAATAATAGAAACTAGGGCGCAAGCAAGGTTAAAAATAATTCTTATCTGTTTTGGAGACAGAGAGTTTGTTGTTGTTAAGTAATATCTCATCCATGATGATTTATGTATTGGCAATGTATTTATCACATATTAATAAAAACATAAAAAATTTAGAACACATTGCACATGATAAAGTGTTGATACATAACTACGAAACCTGACTTTCTCTCTATTTTCATGAACTAATCTTGTTGTAATTTAGCGAGGAAGTATTAACATCATGTAGACATACATATAGGAGTATTTTTGGAGGATCTGCTTCCTCTCCTTCTCAAATAATGACGTACCAAAACAAATAATCAAATAATGATGTACCAAAACAACTTATCAAATAATGATGAATTAAACTTCACTTGGTGGGCAGAGCACATAACACGCAGAACAGATGGCCGATGGTTCTCGAATGGAGACCACGGACCAGTAAGCGCAGCGTAGGACGTCCGTCGTCCACCCACAAGATGGACAGACAACCTAAAAGAGACCGCAGGGAAACGCTGGATGCAGGCCGCTTCCAACCGGCCCTTTTGGAAATCGATCAGGGAGGCCTATGTCCAGCAGTGGACGTCCTATGGCTGAAATGATGATGACGATGAAACTTCAATTTGATTTTTAAAAAATCTGTTAAACTCAGACCTACGTGAAGAACTGGCTGGACTCAAACTGCCCAAAACTGAGAAGAATGGAAGGAGAGGAGAGGCCTTTGCCCTGCAGTGGGACTGGTAGTTGTTGCTCATATACGAATAGTAATTGTAATAAATCATGATACTGACATTGTCCTGCAGGCCTAGCACGGGCCGTGGACATACTGTCTTTTCACCTTTTTTATCCCGCGAGAAAAAGACAAACGTATCCATATTCTAGCTTTGTCGCGTCTAGGCGTGGATAAAAACGGTGGAAAGACAATTTATCCACAGCCCATGCTAGGCCTGCTGTGAATCCAAATGTGAAATGTCCACATCTGATTGCTCATTCATCTTGCTATGCTAGACAAAATATAAGACAATCTAAAAATTGCAAATACCATGAAGTCACATAAAACTACATTTCATCGTCACAAGGCCAGAGCCTCTCAGCCAACTGGACAAGCAATGGCATTAAACAATAAGTAATTTTCCACTAAGGAAAATAATACAATCAAAAATAATTGCTTTAACACAAATCAGATCGCAAGTCATTCTAGGCCTTGAACAAGAGGTGCCCGTTTACTTTCAAAGACATGTTTCATTTCACTTCACAATGAATTTTAGAGGTCACTTCCTTACATAAATATGAATATACATGTTTATAAGGAAAGGGTTTGCTAAGCCAAAGGAGGAAATTGTACTCATAATTATGAACAACTTTTATATGGGACCAGCCCTGAAATCGCGAAAAAAAATCAGCTGTTCCATAAAAAACCATCATTGACACTCGACAAAATGTATGGAACAGCAAAAAACTAAAAAAAATGCGGTTGAAACTATAGTCGGAGTGACCGGCTTAATCTTACGTGAGTAATTCGTAATCGTGTTATATAAATAAAATGTATGGAACAGGTGATATTTTTTTCGCAATTTCTGGTTTGGTTCCATAGTAAAAGTTGTTCATAATGATGAGTATAATGAACCCCTTTCAGCTTAGCATACCCTTGCGTTATAACCCTGTATAGGTACCCACAGGTACCAATTGCCTGTAAGTATTTTTATTCAACTTACAATTCAATTTAAATATATCAGCAAGCATTTTATTACGATACTAATACTTAATTTGGATTCCAAATTGAGTTCGTTTTTTTTTTAATACAAAAATAAACTTTACTTGGAAGCCAAGATGCAAATAAGGTCAAACATAGGACATGCTTGTCTTGAAGGTACCTGTTAAGTTTGCAATTTTTTTTCACCTGTGGAGTTGCTTAAAATGTTTGTTAAAAAAAAACCATGTGATTTCTTGGATTAAAGTGGGACATAATGAAGTTGAATTTTGAACAGAAGGAACGGTGTTGTAGGATTTTCTGTCTATAAATGTTCAAAAATACGTAAACAAATATGTAGATTGTATTTTTTTACTATTTAGGCGACAGACAGATTTATGCGTGAAGCATGAATTTACTGGAAAAAATTACATCTATGATTTATGATAATTAGAAATAATAATGAACATAGTGAAGCCTATTATACAATTTCAGTAATGTTGTAAAGTGTGATTTACCAGTTCCACACAAGATTTATAATTTTGTAATAAAAAAACAAGACAACTGATAACCCCGACACCTATTCACTTATCTGACTGTACCCATATTGAACTCGGTCCAAGCATATATTTGCTTTGTCAGCTGCAATAACATTGTAAATAGCCAAATTAAAACCAGGAATTTGGATCACTTTTGTTTGATTTTAGAGCGTAAGTCTGTAGCAGGTACCCACTATACTTCAGTGAAATACTAAAAGATAATTTTTTTTATTCGCTTTTTCAATGTTATTTTGATAATTTTGCTATAACAGCAAATAAATGCTTGGACCGAGTTTAGGGTATTGATTATTAACACATTACAATGAAACTATTAATATTCAATTTCTGAATAATATTCAAGAACATTCTGACTTGAAGTCCAAGCTATAATTCTAATAAAACATTAAAAAGTGAAAAAGTACCCAAAACTTTTAATACCATTGTTTTACCAATCCAACTGGAAAGTATTATGTATTCTGTGTTGGACCTTACAAAATGTGATTGTCCTTCGTCTTTTTAAAACATAATTATGAAGAACCAAAGTATTTTAAGCAGGATTATTTACCTTTCCTTTAGTATTGTGTTGTGCTCCCCAAGCTGCCATCACATATGGATCATTGACAGAGACACATACAATCTCCGCTACACCCTCCTGCTTCAGTTTATCGGCATTCTGCACGTACCCAGGCAGGTGCGTCTTGGAGCATCCCGGTGTGAACGCTCCAGGCACCGCAAAAAGAATTACTTTCTTGCCCGCGGTCAAATCACAAATATTCACTTTATTCGCCGGCGAGTCCTCGAATAAATCCCCGGGGGGCAAATTATCTCCAACCTACAAGGAGAACTTAATATGAGCACTAAAAGCCGGCAGTTATGTAATTGTAATAATAAAATAATAACGTAGTTTCGTTTTGTTACCTTGATGGGAGCCATGGCTAGATGTGAAGTATGGAGCGCTCGTCCGGTCGCTTGCTTAGTGAAGGCAGCAATACCACGAATTGCTAAAGGCCCCGTGAGAAACATTTGAAGCCGGTTTTTCGTTATATTGATTTCTACCTATTCTATTCAAGTAACAGATGATAAAAGTCTCATGACCTCGCTGAGTCGCTGACGCTTATTGCATAGAGAACATTAGCTGGCATTGTATTGTAAGTCAAACTAATCAAATTATGTCAAACTCAAATGTAGGGATGGGGCATTTTTTGAACTTTCGACTAGGTCACGACTAGGTACATAATAGGGATATTGACAAAATTTTGCAATGGCCTTTAATTTAAAGAATATGGTGCATATTCACTTTAAAAAATACTTTTACCTCCATTAGTTCATTTATTGAATAATTATTAGCTCTTTTGATTTCAATTTTTAAATGACGCATCAAAACGCGCCAAATCGACGTTGTGACGTCAATATACTTAACTACAGAGTTGCGTTCAAGGCATGCGATAGAATAAAGCATCGCCGTTTACAACATCATCGTCAGTGTGAAAAACAACCGTGACACAACTTGGCTGTTACGAGTATTTGAGCGTACACTTCAGTTGCAATTGAACAATAGTGAATTCGATGGTTAAAAATACACTGATGTTCATCTGTCATTCATTTTCAAATCTCACTCTGGGTGCCCCGAACGCATCTTTCGAACGGAATCTACCCATTATATTACTCTATGCTGCCCATGTAAATAAACAAACATCTGTCACAGTCGGCCGTGAAATGCTGCCGTTGTTGTTATTTATTTGTAAAATTATTTAGTTGAAAATGGATCGTAAAACTTATCATTGGTGTGTAGTGCCTCAGTGTCCTAATGTTTCGAATGCAATACTTGCGAAATTATTCATAATTGTACCGTCTAAAGCTGAAATACGAAGAAATTGGTTGTGACTTGAAAGAAGATAGAATGCTTCACAAATATTAACAACTTCGTCGATTTACGTTTGTGAAAATCATTTTGAAGTGAGTATCACCATAATAAACTCGTTCTATACTGAGAAATTCAGTAAACTTTTACAGAAAATGGATTTGATTTCGATCTGTTTGCTTTGTTTTGTTTTGGTTGTGCTGTCATCACCATATTGACGTCACGCACTGTGATTGGATTTTCGAGTCACGTGACACATAGATAAAAAATCGTGATTTTGAAATCGAAATAATTAAATTTAGGAGTGATTATTATTATTGAAAAAATATTGAAAAAATCTCTTAATATAAAACCTTTCAATATAGCTAGGTTTCGTATTTTATTTCCACCAGTGTCAAATACCCTATTCAAAATTTTGCAATGGCCTTATATTTATAGAATATGGTGCATATTCACCAAAAAATACTTTTACCTCCATTAGTTCATTTATTGAATAATTATTAGCTCTTTTTATTGCAATCACAAATTTTAAATGACGCATCAAAACGAGCCAAATCGACGTTGTGACGTCAATATGCTTAACTGATGTTCATCTGTCATTCATTTTCAAATCTCACTCTGCGTGCCCCGAACGCATTTTTCGAACGGAATCTGCCCATGTAAATAAACAAACCAAAGAGAATTGAAACAAACATCTGTCACAATCGGCCGTAGAATGCTGCCGTTGTTGTTATTTATTTGTAAAATTATTTAGTTGAAAATGGGAGGGGGGAGAACACCCCCCTTGAAGGAAAACTTGCGGAAGTTGAAACTAGAACTCGGAGTTATGATTTTTTAAAGTTTCTAACCTCACTTTCCAAAAATTCAAATAAACTGCTTAAACTAGCGGGACAAAGAGCGGCGAGCTTAAATTGTCATTTTGTTGGATGGTCACTGTCAACCTAACGAACCTACCGAGTTCTTCGCTGATCAAAATTGTTGTTTTGTTGGATGGTCACTGTCAACCTACGAACCTACCGAGTTCTTCACTATTCAATATTGTCATTTTGTTGGATGGTCGCTGTCAACCTAACGAACCTACCGAGTTCCTCGCTCGCTGACGAATCAAATTTGTCGTTTTGTTGGATGGTCACTGTCAACCTAACGAACCTAGCGAGTTCTATGTATAGTACGGTTCACCTTAGAACAAAAATGAAATTTTTCAATTGTACTTCCGGGATATACCTACGACTGGTATCGTTGGATTCCTTGTGGTATCAGGGACACGAAACTGTCGGTCGTAAAGTGCCATAGTGTTGGAGGGGAGAGCTACCCCCCCATTAAAGATGGCGCCCGGGCAGTTTAGTTTTTACACTATAACTCGATAAATGTTGGGTTATCCTACAGATCGATTTAAAGACAGGAAGAAGTAGAAGATAATAGTTTTATGAAAACATAACGAAATACAATTTATAATATTTTTTTCACACATGACACACCAATCAACAGGCATTGACACTTGATGTCAGTACTCCATCTATGGTGCTCAGCCTCTTTGCCGATAGCTGTGTTGTGCGTAGGTCGTATATTTACAACACTCCTCCTCACAATGATGCTATCGTATTCCTAGGCATCTCCTCAATTCCAGGTGGCGAGGACCAGCCATTCCCTTTGTCAGGAGATCTGCGAGCATCTTTGATGTCTCCTTATAGTTGACTGTTATTGTCCCATTCGTTATATGCTCTTTCAAGAAATGGATGCGAATGTCTATATGTTTTGTCTTACTGCTTATTATAGCATTTTCGCACAGTTTTAACGCAGCTTGATTGTCGTTAAAAATCATTATTTTATCCTGCTTTCGTGTAGTCATGTCCTTCAGAAGTATTCTCAAATGAAGTGCTTCTTTCACTGCATCTGACATGGCCATATATTCTGCTTCAGCAGTTGACATCGCTGTTGCTCTTTGCTTCCTGGACTCCCAGCTAATGACTCCATTTGCCATCATAAAACAATATCCAGTGTATGAGCGTCTATCGATGGTGCAAGCTGCCCAATCAGCATCTGCATAACCAATCATTTCTTTATTTTCGGTATTTTCGAAACTAGCCCCCATTGTATCACATTGTATTGTAAACATAATATCGGGACGCGTGGCAACAGCTAAAAACATTAAAGATCCAATCAGATTTTGGTAGGGTAAGTTTTCATCACCTTTTCCTTTTTCTAATTTGAAACGAGGCTCTATTGGCGTAACGCTCGGTTTACAATCCTCCATTCCAAATTTGATAAGCAGTTTTTCTATATACTTGTCCTGTTTAAGTTCTACTTTGCCTTCTCCTAGTTTTATTTCAATTCCCACAAAGTCTTTTACAGGTCCAATATCTTTCATTTCAAAAATAGTCTTTAACTTTTCGTTGATCTCTGTAAACATTTGTTTACAGGAATATGCCATTAGCATGTCGTCAACGTATAATCCAAGAAGGACTTTAGCTCCTCCTTTCTCGAGTATATAAATACATGGATCAGCTGTTGACGAGACGAAGCCAAGTTTCTTTAATTCATTGTCTAGCTTTTTGTACCATTGTCGGCCGGATTGCTTAAGTCCGTATAAAGCTTTCTTGAGTAGGCATACTTTATCTCCTTTTATCTTTGTAATGTCTTCCAACATTTTCTTTGCTTTATAGAATATAGTTAAATCTTCTTTTTCACTTTCATCTATCAGAATTTCTGTAACATAGTCTTCCAAAAAATCTTGCTTTTTCATTATTATTCTTTCCTCAAGATCGCCATTTAGATAAGCAGTTGTGACGTCTAATTGATGAAGTTTCAAGTTTTCTTGGACAGCCGTCGCGAGTAGTAGTCTTATTGAACTTAGCTTGGCAACTGGTGCCCAAGTTTCATTGTAGTCAATGCCAGGTCTTTGTGTGAACCATCGAGCGACGAGACGAGCTTTTTTTACGTTGTTCGCTTTTTCTTTGAGTATCAATTTAAAATCTACGATGTTTTTATTATTTTCATCTTGTTTCTTTACTTGCCATGTACCATTTTTAATATGTGCTTTTATTTCTGCTTTTATAGCTTCGCGCCATTCTTTATCTTTTCCATTCTTGTTGTCAACTTCACATAAATAAGTAATTTCATCTATATCTATTCCATCTGATACCTCCTGGTATTCATCAGAAGACGAAGATTCTTCTTGATCTAGGACATAGTCTTTTTGCCAGATGGGAGCTTTTCTTTGCCTTTGAGGTCTTCGATTTTGATTCAAAGTTTCATTCACCTCTTCGTGGCTGGTAGGAATTTCAATATTACCCGGAAAATTGTTTTCAGGAACAGGCTCTGCAGGTGTTTGAATGATTTCAATATCAACACTAGGTTTGTACCCTTTTTTCTTTCTTTTCGCCTCTCTTTCAGGTTGCAGTTGTTCCTGTTCACCGAAAAGGTTATTGTAATTACTACCATTTTCAGCGCTATCGTTGTTATAATACAGTCTGTCAATGACCTTCACGTCTCTGCTTATTATAACAACATCTTTTTCTGGTAAGTAGATTCGATATCCTTTGGCATTTTGAGCATAGCCAACGAAAATTCCTTCAGTCGCTTTTGGTGTAAATTTTCCTCTTCTATGTTTGTTCAAAACAAAAGCTTTACATCCAAAAACACGGAGATGATTTCCTGATGGTGTACGTCCAGTCCATTTTTCATAAGGTGTACATTCTTTCAGGGCTTTTGCCGGACTTCGATTTATTAGGTAATTAGCTGTATGTACCGCTTCCGCCCACAAATTTTGAGGTAAGTTTCCTTCAATCATTAAGCATCGGGCCTTGTCCAATAGGGATCTATTCTTTCTTTCACTCTGCCCATTTTGCTGCGGTGTATACGGTGCAGTTGATCTACGTTTAATCCCGTATTCTTTTAGGTAAGAATCGAATTCTCTATTACGGTATTCGGTTCCGTTGTCCGATTGTAAATTCTTTATTTTATATTTATCGTGGAATTTCTCGACTTTGTCTTTGTATTCCTTGAATTTCTCGAACACGTCGTTTTTGTTTTTAATAAAATATATGACACAATATTTTGTGTAGTCATCTATAAATGTTAGTATATATCTAGCTCCTGCTAGAGTTTCAGGCTGTATTGGGCCACAAACATCAGTATGGATTATTTCCAGAGGCTGTGTAGATTGGGGTCCCTCTACAGACTTGAATGGCAATCGTGACATCTTCCCTTTTATGCATACTTCACAATTGGGTAGTTTTTCTGTAGACTGCAGTTCTAGACCTTTTATAAGTTTTCGCTTTGCAGCCAATTTCAAGTCACTTTCGTTTAAATGACCTAATTTTTGATGCCATTTCTGGAGATCAGTGTCAGCAGTTCGAGCCACATTCGCCTTTTCACAATTCATGACATAGTATAGACCATTTATTTTTTCAGCAGTCAAGGATATTTGGCCTTTGTCATCTTTGATATATGCTTTATCTTTTGTGAAAACGACACTGTTTCCTTTTTCAGTTATTTTGGCTACTGACAGAAGATTGGTCGACAAGGCAGGCACATACAAGGTATTTAGTAGGCTAATTACCTCATCATTTATTTGTAGACGTACTTTGCCTTTACCTTCAACACTTATAGTGTGACTGTTTGACGCTAGGCTTAGTGATCCAGTTTCAGGATCCATTGTGTCGAAACTATCTTTCTGTGCGGCCTGTGCGCACAAGTGTGACGTGCATCCGCTGTCTAAGCACCATGAGTTTGATGAACTCGCTGCTAAACAAGGTGATGTTAAGTTGTATGACTTTTCTTTATTTCCTTTTTCTTTCTTTTTTGTCTTGTCTATCTTCTTTATTTTTATGCCAGCATGACTCCGTTGAGTGAATATTACGACTAAAGGACATCGAATCCACGGTCATGAAAATTTTAACAAATGCTCTGTGGCGAGAGTTTTGGCGCCAACGTGAAAAAAACCATGTCGACTCGTTGTATTATTTTCCTAAACTTGTGTATTTTCGAATTTTAATGTGTACTAAATGATGAATTATTATTCATTAAGTGCTCGTAAATATGCTCGAGTGTGGAAAGTGATAAAGTGAACGAGGTGAAACGTGTCTTTTCATGTTGTTTCCAAAACTCCATAAGAGCCTCGTGTAGTCTCCACCACTTTAAAAAGGCATGAGTTTGATTCTGACTCGTTTGACGCTATTAATACCACAGAAGACATATTAATACTAAGTAAACTGGTTAATATTACGACTAAAGGATATTGAATCCACGGTCATGAAAATTTTAACCAAACCACCATGCTCTGTGACGAATTTTGGCGCCAACCTGGAAAAAAACATATCAGCTCGTTGAATTATTTTCCTAAACTTGTGTATTTTCGAGTGTTAATGTGTAATAATGGTGGATTATTTTAGTGTTCGAGTGTGCACAAGTGATATAACTAAGTGAAACATGTTTTTTTTCATGTTGTTTCCAAAAGTCCATTGAAGTCTTTTGTAAAGCCTCCACCACTTAAATAGGGCGTGAATTTGACTTGATCGTGACTTACTTTGCTTGACTCTGACTGGGACTATGACTTGTTTGACGTTATAAGACTATGTAAACATGATTAATACTACTACTGAAGGACTCTGTATCCACAGTCATGAAAACATGTGGCAACAAAAAAAAATGTGGCCAACCAAATTGAAGTTTTGCTTGCAGTTTGCTGTTTTTCACGTTTGTTAATTTCTGTTTTTTAAAGTCGATTTTTGCATAATATTGAAAGCGTTTTAAAAATCTTTATTTGGGACGTTTGCCAGATGGGATGTACAAAATGGAGACTCCCTCTATGGATATGATATACCAGGCGATTGGCGCGTTGTACGATAACCCTAATGCTAGTGAAAAAGAACAGGCTTCGAAATGGTTGGGGGACATGCAGAAATCTGTAAGTAATCCTTTGAAATTTCTAAATACTTATCTGCTTGACTCTTCAAAACTTCTGGTATAAACCAATTTACGCTATTTCAGATACATTCGTGGAAGATAGCAGACGAGCTTCTACGCCAAAAGAAAGATGCCAAATCGTGCTATTTCGCCGCTCAGACTATGAGAACTAAAGTCCAGTACAATCTTTCGGAACTCCCTCCAGAGGCCGTGGTATCTTTGAGAGATTCTCTTGTAGCTCACTTGAATCAGACCTCTACTGAAACCAGCCCCGCTATACTGACACAGTTATGCTTAGCGCTGGCAGATCTCGCTCTACAGATGCCCTCTTGGCAGAACTGCACCCGTGACCTGATCCAATCCTTCTCAACCAATAACAATTTTGTCCTACTTGAAATACTGACAGTTCTACCGCAAGAAATTGACTCGACAAGCCTAAAACTCGGAGAGAACAGACGAGAAGAAATCAAAGCTGAATTAAGGATACATGCCAACATAGTGACTATGTTTCTAACAGAAAGCATAAATAATTCTCAAAATAGCCATGTAGCTTTGAAAATAGTTAAGTGTATGACATCATGGGTTCAAGTGAGTGCTATAAATATACAGGAAGTACCGCAGAATGCAGTGATAGGCCTGTGCTTGCAGGTGTTGAGGGATCATAACTCTATAAACATGCTCCATGATTCAGCGTGTGATTGTATTTGTGCATTACTGCATTGCTTAAAAGAGAATAATAACCATGAAGACATAGAACGGCTGCTATTTGAGAGTATAGTAAACCTAGAAGAGAGCTACCACATGGCTGTGGCGCATGAGGAAGACGAGAAAGCAGCGAACTATGCGAGGGTGTTCACAGAGCTTGGAGAGACGTTCCTAGGAAAGATCATTACAGCTGTAGAGAGAGGGAACACACATTTTGCTATGAAGAGCATGGACTTGGCACTAGTGTGTGTCGGACATCATGATTATGAGGTGACTCGGTGGTTGCCATTTACAGTTTTCTTGCATACTCTTAGCGTATTAAGTTTCTTAATAATATGTTGTCCATATCATGTACACTATTCCAAATTTCATCAAGCTTTTTAGTCATTTAGCAATCAGACACTAGATCTAAACACTAGCTGTAGCCCCTGACTTTGTATACTGATAGACTTTCATTAAACTTTGACCCCCTTAATGCGTCCCTGTTGTAAAACCCTTTCTTAGCTGTTGTCTACACCACAGGGAATCTACTTGCCCAAAGATATAAGTTGGTGTTGGCGGCCAAACCTAGATAAAAATATATATTCTAATAAATAGATATACTTTATAAAAAAATAAGGTATTTTTTAATGGGCAAATGGCATTGTTAGTTTTTTCGTAGTACTACAAGCAACCCTATTCGTTTGTTTTGTTCGTCATTTCTTAGTTAATCCGTCGTATCATTACATATTCTGTGAAAATTTCAGCTGGCTATCTATTACGGTTCGAAAGATACAGCAGTTAAAAAATAGGAAGGACAGGCAGACAGCTTAATCTTAGTAATAGGGTCTTGTTTACACCCTTTGGGTACGGAACCCTAAAAGTTATGACATAATACCCAAATATTTCAGGTAGCAGAGATAACTTTCAACATGTGGTTCCAACTATCAGAGGAGCTTTACCAGCGAGACTACCAGCCCTTAACGGATGCCTTCAAGCCTCACATAGAGCGTCTGGTCGGAGCCCTGGCCCGGCACTGCCAGTGTGAGCCTGATCACACCAACCTACCGGATGAGGGAGATGACTTCTACGTAAGTTACCAGATACAGTATTATATGTAAGAAAACATGTCCCACCCTTTCGCCTGACTGTTCATAATGCTATTAATTGATTTTAAAAGTTTACTAATTAATTTTTCATTTTTAAGTTGGTTTTTTTATTACTAGCGCTCGGTTAGTGGGTCAATAATGACTCAAAAAGGTGGTAAATATCACTTTGCCTCCCTAGAAAGAAAAGAAAGAAAAATATTTATTTTTGACAGAAACAAACATTAAGAGTTAAAAACAATAAAAGAATAGTTTCTGCCACAAACTGGTGGCAACTCAGCGTAATGCTGGTTGTAAACAACTAGCGCTGGTATAAAAACAAAGGTAATGGTGTAATGTGGTAGGTAATTTAAAAATCGAACTAGACCCATGTCAAAACATACGATTAAGCTTACTATTAAGCTTTCTTCGACCATATCGGATTTTTTTTACTCTGTGTAATGAAGTTAACAACTATGTAAAACCTCTATGGTGTGAAACTGATGCATTGTGCATTTATTGTCGAGAATATTTTTTTTTTTTTTTTTTTTTTTTTTTTTCTTACTACACCTTATTTTTTTATCTTACTACTAGTGATGAAAAGTAAATTATTTATGTAAGTGATCTTTTACACCTTAAAACTATTAGTCAAAATGTCCCTTGTGTATTTGATCACCTACATCCCTTGTGTAACAACCTACTATTGTGCACTTGACTAACTAGCATTTATGCTTTTTAACTGTACAGGATTTTCGCATAAAAGTGATGAATGTGATCAAAGACGTGGTGTTCATTGTGGGCTCGAGCTCTGTGTTCCGGCAGATGTTCTCCACACTGTCACAGAACAACTCCTGGGAGCAGACCGAGGCGGCCCTATATGTCATGCAGGCTGTCGCGAGGAATATCCAGCCGTGAGTTATCAATTTTACCTTCAGTCTTAGCCTGATTTGATATAATTTAGATATTACAGTTGCAATGTACGTAGGATTCCGCACAAATAAAAAAAAATGTGTTTTCTTTCATTCAGTTGGGAATTTTTACCGCGCGCCTGACTCTCACTTGACCAGTGTTTATTATTTGTTTTACTTTACAATCTAGTGTACTATAATCATGCCACGTTTAACGCTTGTACATTAATGTATTTACCGTTTAAACACTAGGCCAAAGACAAAAGCATCACATTGAGTTCCCAAACCTTACCTCCTAAGTATCTATCTAAGTAAATCATTATATTTTTTTCAGAAACGAGTATGAATATGTGCCGAAGGTGGTAGAAGCCATCCTATCGATGCCAGAAGGCACACACATAGGTGTGCGCAAGACTTGCATCAATCTCCTCGGTGAACTATGCGAGTGGATCGAACAGCACGGCGCCTGCCTCGCGCCGGCCCTGGATTGTCTCATCAAAGCGCTGCATGACGAGCGTCTCGCGCCCACCGCTGCTGGTGCCTTACAGGTGAGAATTCTGCCAATAATCGAACAGCAAGGCACCTGAGCGGTAGCTTCTATTGCAGGCTTTGTTTGGATATTATTCACAGCGTATTCCGAAATTCGTCAAAAATGCTATTAGCGCTCTTAGAGCGCTAATAACCCATTCTGATTTGACGTTAGCGCGTCTACCATAGCAGTCTCTACGTTAAGGAAGACGTCATTCCTTGTGCCATCTTGCGTTCACAGTGATTGCTTCCCGGCGTTAGCACTGTGAAGCACTAAAACTCTTAAAGCTCATCACTTAATTTCTATGGCAGAACTTGAAAACCTTATGTAATATTGTTCACAGAGTATATGTTCAGCGTGCGGCGGGCAGGCGCGCGCGCACGCGGGCGCGGTGGCGCGCGCGGCGGCTGCGGCCGATGCGCGTGCGCTCTCCCCGCGCGCTTCCTCCGCGCTGCTACGCGCCCTTGCCACCGCCATATCCGCACTGCCGCACGTAGAGGTACTACACGGACACAGAGTACATATGCAGCGAGCGGCTGGCCTTATAGGACCATCGTGGATCCGGGGGGGTTAAAACCTATAGCTGAAAGGAATCATAATGGGGACATTTTATTCTACATTACTACTGTGATGAGCGAATACAGGTTTTTCTTTTCCTCTCGGAAATATCTGCTCAAATATGAAAAACACTACACTACATCCATTGCCCCTAGCGGTAAACTTCATGGCGCATCGTGGCGATAAACCATTTATGAAAATAACTACGCTCACGTATTTTCTAGTGCTGCTCGAATCACAAATGTTATCTATATTGCTAATAAAAAGCGGTGGCTAATAATAGGTGTGATTTTTGTGCTTGACCTGCCACTGGCTCTTGAATTGGCAAAATTGAATATGGTCCCGCGTGACAAAAATACACGATGTGCCAGTACCTCTAACTCATAACGTTGTCCCCAGCTATCAGCTGCGCTCCGGGAAGCCGTCAACGTGCAGATGTCTGGGCTGACGGACCTAATGACGACGCGTCCTACCGTCGTGAAGGGAACCCGCACCGACCCGGCGCTGTGGCTTGACCGCTGCGCCGTTCTGTTCCGGGACGTGCGCGTCACCGACGTGTCGCGCGACCACCCCGCGCTGCCCGCCATCGCAGACGCATGGCCCGTGCTCAGGGACACTCTGGAAAGGTACACTAATACATGGAATTTACCAAATGTCTGATCGAAACGAATGTTTATCCCACTTCTGAAGTCACAACAGCGTAGCACATAAAACATTTACAGGACCTGTACTGTGTACTTAAAGTTATATGATTATGTACGGGATATTTACCGTGGTAAGGTTGTGGAATGAGCTCGCGATATTTTGGCGCAGTTACATGCACCATGAACAGCCGTGACAGTTTAAAACAGCGTACACTCTATATCAGTTGTTTAAGGAAGCACAAACCTTTAAATTATCACATGACTGTATTTTGAAGATAAACAATCAATACATACCACAATGTTATCTGCAACAGGGTAGTGCTCAGTTATGTCAATTATGGTGATCTTTTCAAGGATTGACTTATCCCACTTCTGAAGTTACAACACCTAGTTTTAGTTAATTGTTAGTTAAAATTGGGTGTGCTTTTATAGTGCCAACCAGTAAATACAGGATCGCTCTTGTGTTTTGGGTGCTATTGACTATCTAAATCTACCACAATGTTATCTGCAACGGGGTAGTGCTCAGTTATGTCAATTATGGTGATCTTTTCAAGGATTGACTTATCCCAAAACACTGTTTTAAACTATCACGGTTGTTCACTAAAGTTATATGATTATTTACGGGATATTTACCGTGGTAAGGTTGTGAAATGAGCTCCCGATATTTCGGCGCAGTTACATGCACCATGTTCACGGGAAGACTGAAGAATGCGGGTGGTTGGAGAACAGTTAAAAAGTTAGGTGCAGACATAACGATCTACCCTCTTTCTTAGTCTTTTGCTACGGTTATCACTGGAACTCGAACTCGAACCTAAGTCCCGACAAAACACTCACTGTATCACTGCGTATAGTATTTAACTTATAGAAACTTAAACTTATAGTTTTTGACTTATCCCACTTCTGAAGTTACAAGACCTAGTTTTAATTAATTGTTAGTTGAAATTTGGTGTGCTTTTATAGTACCAACCAGTAAATTCAGGATCGCTCTTGTGTTTTAGGTGGTATCGACTATCTAAATCTAGTAAATCCACAGGTACGGTTCGTGCGGTCGCACAGTGGAGCGGTGGTGCCGTTGCGTGCGGTTCGCAGTTCGTCTGACGAGAGCCCATGTGGCACCGCTTCTACCAGTGCTGGCGGCTTCGCTGCGGGATCTCTACCAACAACACGCGCACTCTGCGCTACTCTACCTTTCCAGTGTACTGGTAAGCATATAGAAAATTATTGATTAAATCCGACACTATCAGTGCCTGGTTCAAAACCTGGCCTGGTGCCTGGTGGTGGCTGGTGGTGAGACCACGACCGGAAGACGCAGTGTAGGTAGAAGTGGTGCCATGTGGGCTCTCGTCAGACAGACTGTGAACGGCACGAGTTGAAAAAAAACCTTCTCTAATAACTTAGCATACCAATCCTGTTTAAATATTATAATTTTAATGCTAAACCGTGTTAGGTCACGCAACGATAAAAGAACAGGTCAATGTGATATTTGCTTTGAGACAGGGCCAGAGAGTGACATAAAATACTTAAATTTTTATCCGAGAAAAATATTCCGTTTCTGAAGAAATGTCTACGCGGGTGGATCATGTGATATTATTAAACAAACAAATTGCTATAAAATACGAAATAACAATTTGTATTTTAATGGTAGGTTGATGAGCTGGCTTCCACGCCAACATGCGTGTCCGAGCTGATCGCCTTGCTCCAGGCGCTACTGCCCCGCACCTTCGAGTTGCTGCAGCAGCAGGACGGCCTCCGAGACCACCCCGACACTGTGGACGACCTGTTCCGACTCTGCATCAGGTTAGCATCGCTTCACAACTGATCGTAGGAAGACTAGTTTAGCTTGTGTGGCTGGATGCCTGCGCGAACTGGGGGGTTAGACAAGACCCATTTTCTGTTAGCATTAACGCCTGCGTAAAGATGAAATTGTATGAAAATGACGTGAGCTTGAGATAACATCTCTCAAGCTAGTGTCATTGTCAATGTCATTTTCATACAATTTCATCTTTCTGCAGGCGTTAGCGCTAACAGAAAGTGGGTCTTGTCTAACCCCCCTGGTCTTGCTTCTCCCTGCTACTTTCGCATCTTGCTGTTTGCATCTCAAGCTCTTCAATGCACTCAAGGACGTTGTCAGTGCAGAACTAATTTAAAAATTAATCCCTATTTACCTTGGTCACGCCATAACTTGAGAATGACTTTAACGATTTCATTCATCTTTTCTTTTGAATTTTTCTAATACTTAGCAATAATGGTGGATTTGGTGTTTATAAACTTTCTTGTATTTGATATAACGAGGTGAAAAACTATTTCACTTCTAAAACTCCATAGAAGCCTCTAGTTAAGTACTTATAAAGCCACTTGATTAGGACATGACTTGGACTTGACCGTGACTTACTTTGCTTGACTCTAACTGTGACTATGAATTGTTTGACGATATTTAATAAAGCTTGAACATTATGAGACGCTGAAATCCTCTAGCGGAAAAATAAATATTCACATTGGTGATTGATTGTGAGATTAATTTGGTGTCCCAGGGTCCTCCAACGCATCCCCCTGGAGTTCCTGTCGTCGGGCGCCATGTGCGGCGTGGCGGGGTGCGCGGCGCGTGCTGCTGCCCTCGACCACCGCGAGGCCAACGCCTCCGTCATGAAGTTCCTCCACGAACTGACCACCATGGCCAACTCTACCACACACGACAAGCGACGCGAGCAAGGTACATAACATTTTGAAGCGATTATAGCTGTTGTTGGCGCGTTCCAATTCACAAACTGCAGGTGTGGGTTCCCATCCCAAGTCGCAAACATGAGCTTGAGTCTTGAATGCACAAGGCGTGGGTTAAAATCCCAACAATGAGTTTGAGCCATCATTCAAACAAAGGAGATATGGTAAGGAGGCGTAGCGAGTGCGAACGCATCCAGTCTGAGTCTGGATGCCTTTAGTCAAACCCACCCTGCAGACGACCGCAGGGACGACTACACCCCCCCCCCCCCCCCCCCCCCCCCCCCTGCCATTAATTGTGCTTGGAGTCCATTACAAGCACTTGATCCTTGCTATTGTTGGCGCGGCAATGATATGAATAACATGATGGTAGATAAGAACATTTTGTCCGCCACATTGAATTTATCATCTAGGACCAAAGTGCTTGAGAAGACAAATCCAACGAACCCAAACTCGCCGGGGCTACGTTGTTTCGTTTAGAAGTTCCTATTGCCTTCTGTCTCCATCATCAGACTAGCTCGATGGTACCATAACATCAGCGTTGCTAGACCTCTCGAATTTGGCAGGACGTCCCGATTTTTTTATCAAAATTAAATGTTCCGCGCGTGTCAGGCTCAGTCCCGCTTTTCGGGGATAACTCGACCGTGCGTGCAGCGTGCTGAGGAAGCGCGGGCGGGTGGCACAAGAAAGTGTGGTCTGGCCGCCCGCCCGGCGCGTAATGAAGATAAGCGCGCGGGAGAGAGGGGTGCAACACGTACAAACGTAAAAACTTCTGATTGTATACATTTTTTACTATGTCCCGCTTTCGACGACAGAATCCCGCCTTTTTCACTCAAAAAGTTACAAAATACCGACTTGGAAAAAAAAAACTAGCAACGCTGCATAACATTGCATTGTCACGGAACTTACATAAGTATGCCAAATTTCAGCTCAATCGGTTGAAGATATCTGCTTCAATATTGAGTTGCAAGATTCCACCCGAACAAACAAACTAAAAACTTGTAAAATAAGGTATATGAAAATTCACAGTCACAATGTAATACCAGCTTTAAACTTCACAGCACTAGCTGCCGCAGCCATTTCAACCTACGGCGAAGAGATCACCTTCTCCCTCATAGAATCCAGTGTACTCCATCTGCACTCGTACATGTTGTCTGAAGTGGCCGAAGTACTCCTAGAGCTGGTGCTGTTTCAAAGGAATCACGGAGTGGACTGGGCGCAAACTGCATTACAGAGACTGCCGAGGGACAGGGCAGCTGCCACGGAGCAGCAGTGTAGCCAGTTCCATCAGTCTGTCGTCAGGTTGGTTTTACTGAATTTTGCTTGGCCAGGGGCCTTACGGCTACCTCTTAACGCGAGCTCAAAACAGCGCAGGAAAATTACGGGAACGTGAACGTTATCGCGCCGAGATACGGTTTCGGTCGCGCAACTTTTCGCATCACCTAACTAAAAAGAATTACTTAAAACAGGTAGTCGCAAGGCCGCTGATGGTTTTCCAGAGGAATCAAGGACTTTTTTCTTACTGCTATGCATTTTGTTGTGTCGACACGAAACTAAAACATACTTGATTAACAAATCAAATGTGGATTTTTTTGTTTGAAACGTTGTAATATACATGTATTTTCTTTTTTTTGTTCAGTCATTGATTTTATATCATATAATTTTATTATAAATGCAAACTTGGATAACTGATGCTTTTGGGAAAACTCAGTCGCACAGCGGGCATAGGAAAGCTATGCTTGAAGTTTCTTTGCGCGATATAATCGGGAACGAGGATATTCGCCGAAGCACTAGTCACCGACATAGCTGCTCAGATTTGCAAGTTGAAGTGGCAATGGGCGGCCACATGCTCGTAGAACTGATAACCGATGGGGAAGAAATATTCTTGAGTGGAGACCGTGAACCAGAAGACGCAGTGTAGGTAGGCTTCATACTAGAAGGACCGACGATATCGTGAGAGTCGCGGCATCCAGTGGATGCAGAGAACAGGTTCAGTGTGGTGTTTCTAAGGGGGAGGTCTATGTTCAGCAATGCACGCTTTCTGGCTGATGATGATTATAAATGCAAAAGTGTTTGGGTACTCTTTCACGCAGCAACAAAGCAACTGGGGTGTTAGACAAGACCCACTTTCTGTTAGCGTTAACGCCTGCGGAAAGATGAACTTTTTCAACAACAACAGAAAGTGGGTCTTTCTAACCCCCCAGGTCGACGTGATTTGTTTGCATAAAAAACGCAGTTACCATGTGGGTGAAACCGTGCAGCTAGTTTTCAAGATTGTGAAAATGTGCAGTGAACTGCTGAAGGCAAGAGCCCTGTTAATCAAGAAATTTTGGTTTCAGGATGGAGAAAGTAAAAGATATGACACGTTTGCTCCGAGAGTTTGCGAGGCTCTACAGATAGATATCAACACTTCCACCATTATGCAATAATATATATTAGATGTAAAGCAAGACTGAAGCGAGTGAAGTTACTTCGGTAATCAGCTATCGACCTTGTTGCTAGGACTTAAAAATTAAAATGATTTGAACGATCTGTATGAATAACAAACTACCCGCAAGCGGTAGAAATATTGAAAGTCACTATTGTAAGGTAATATAGGGTTCAATAAATTACAATTTAAAATAGCTGCAGGTATGTTATTTTTTTTAATATGTACGATAGTTTAGTTTTTATTACTTTACCTACTTTTACAGACATCAACAATGAAGAGGATTATAATTATGGATACAATTTTTTTTCTGATATTTCTCATTACAATCATTATTTCATTTTATAGGGTAATGACTCTAGTAGTACATATTTTATAAGATTCACTAAATCCCTGCCATGGACTATGAAGAATGTCATGAAACGTCCTAGCAACTCGACATGTTATGGCCTTGACTCTTTTCTTTGTAACAAGCCAGCAACAAATCTGACCAAGTTCAGAACCAGGATGAGTGGCTGTATCACCGGCTAAAATGGCGATGATGCTAATATAAATGATCAAAGGTTGACCTAACCCGATTCAAGTCAGTTACACAATTTTTTGTGTAAAAATATTTATAGATTAAAATGTGATAGTCCTAACAAAGGTATGTTACATGTAACATAAAATTGTAAAAATTTATTAAATATGTTTACTTTTTATATTTTGCCTTTTTAATTTTTGTTGGCTTAGTTTACTCAGTAGTATTCATTTTACAGAGCAAATGAAACTTGAATTAAGTTCTTGCCATGGGTTTTTACCACTTTCATACTAATAAGAGTCAGGAAATGGTACTATTAGAAAATGGCTACGAGTAGAGAAAAACGAACATATAAATTAAAAGACTAGGTTTCATTTTATCTAAAAATACTGTAATCTTAAAAATAAAATAATCTAAATACATAAATTATCTACAATTTCTTTTTGTTTTTAGGGCTGGATAGCGTCACAAAGTTGACCCGCCTCGGTGCTTTAGGGCTTGGCGCTGCTTTGACCTGAACCGCTTCTTTGATATCTGTCACTTTCGCCGTCTTAAGAAACGTATTTTCTGATTTTGTGCTATTCGACGCGCCTTTTGGAGATTCAGTTTCTGGTGAACTTTCTGTCGATTTTGGCCCTTGGGTTTCTTCGTAAACCAGTTTAATATCTTCACTGTCTTCAATGATCATAATCTCTGGTTTGTCGACCTCCATTTGCTCAGTTTCCTGGGGCCTTATGATCTCGTTGTTACTGTTGTCAGACCATGAAGGCATAGCAGACTCTTCCATGACATCTATTTTGACAGGTGTTTTAGGTCCTTCAGTCTTTTTATGTGATTTTGAGGGTGCTTTAAATTTGATGAATGAATCGATTTTGGGTGTAGTTGATTTTATTTCTTGTTTGTATTTTGATTTGTTTTCTTTTGTTGTGGGAGTTTCTGGTAGTTTTTCTTTCAACGTTTCGGATGGTCGTTCGGCAGTTTGGATTTCCATTGGTTCTGAAATTACAAAATTAGTATGGTTAATATTGTTAAGTGAATGAGAATATTTATTAGCCTTTCAGAAGTGGGATTCAGACCAAGACAAAATTAAGTCATCTTACACAAAGTATCATAGATATTTCACTCATCACTGGTGTTTTGAGAATAGTATGTGATAGGAGCTATTTTTTTTTTTGAATTTTTTCTTTTTCTGGGTGTACCAGTTTTTTTGCACAATTGTAAAACTGACAATTACATAAAAGATGCAAAGCATCCATAATCCTGAAATTTATCAAAATTTACAGAGTTTTGAAAACAATGTGCATAGGCTTATTTATGCATATTCGTCAATATTGCCACTCACAATATTATTATATCATGTGATTTATATGTATTACATATTATGTAATATTACATGTACCATGTAGAAGTACTATAAGTGTTATCAAGCAAAAATGGATTGATACAACTGGTAAGTAATAAAGAAGAAAAGTACAAATGAGTAATTCTGGGCTAATGATAGATTTTTTATGATGAAGTAAGCGGTACCTGATAGTGTAGTTTGCTCCGGTTCATCAGGCAGTGGCTGCCCAAGCTCGCCCTCTGTGAAGGTGATGACGGAACAGAACCCGTCTGTGCTTGAAGCAACCAGGGTTAGCCCGTCCGGAGACCACGTCAGGTCTGTCAGCCTGGACAAAACACACTTGTTACAACTAGCTGGAAGAATTACCACATACAGCAGATTTAAACTGCAGTGCTATCAGTTTCATTGTTGACAAGTTTAGAGTAGTGCATCACTACTCTAGTCACACGCTACTAAGGCTTGAGCACTGCACTTTATGGTCAAGGTCATCTCCTTAAAAAATGCCAGGTATATTTTTATTAGGCTTGCGTTTGACCGCTAACTTGCTTGATATTAAGCGATGATGTGGTCTACGATGGAGCATGCTTGCTTAGAAGATACTTGTTACTTGTGTAGCGGGCATTTTCCGCAACTAGGCCATTCATTGGCCCATTTTGCGTCACCCGGCTGCAGCTAATTCAGCCACCCGGTCTCCTCCAGGAAAGCCAGCAGCTCGCTTATGCCTGCGCAGGCCTCCCAGAGCGTCCTCGGTGATCCGAGGATAGTGTTTCGTTGTTCTGCCACGCTGCTGCACTCCAGCAGCATATGTGCGGCCGTTTCTTCAGTCTCCAGACACCCTCTACATAGGGGACTGTCAGTAACCCCAATTTTAAAAAGGTGTTTGTTTAAAAGGCAATGCCCTGTGATAACCCCAACAATTTGCCGGAGTTTGCCACGTTTTAGATTCAACAATCTACGGGAGTATCTCGGATTGAGTTCCGGGAAAGCTTCCCTTGATTGTCTACAGTTTTTAGTACTTGCCCAGTATTCTTTGTGAAGTCTTGTAGTACGTTGACGAATCCAGGATCTGATTTGGCTAAAAGGTAAGGGGATTATCGGCTCGGGCCCTACCGGTCGTATGCTCGAGCCTCTCCGCGCCAGTTCATCAGCCGCATCATTTCCCCTAGACCCACTGTGCCCCTTGATCCATTGGAGAGTAACATGATTGTGTTTACTTACGGTCTCCAGCAGGTCATGGCACTGTATGGTTAGTCCTGAGGTATGCTCGTATCTCTGTAATGCTTTTAGCACTGCAGCACTATCCGAGAGAATTCTGATAGTTTGGTCAGTTACCTGTCTTTGTAATACCGCTGTTGCCGCCTGGATGATACCTACACATTCTGCTTGGAAAATGGAGTTATATTCACCCAAGGTTGTTGATAAATGTATATTGAGGTCTTCCGAGAACGTACCAGACCCGGTGCCTCTATCTGTTTTAGACCCATCTGTATAAATTCTCACTTCCCTTATCCCAGAGCTGTCGCTGTGTTCTTCATATAATTGGATATTGTAGCTCCTTGTGAAGATATGTTTCTTTGGCACCCTATCATATAGTGAGACCATTGTTGGGTTACAGTCTGCGTAGGCAGCTAGTATGGTGGTATGTTTGGCTAGATCATCTTGTACCCAGAGGCCTAAAGCTCTGAGCCTGTATGCGGATGCTGCTTAGAAGATACCGATTCACTCGTAATTAGAAGACACCCAGGTAGTAACTATCGGGGAACACCTATTCAGGCAGCGCATTCCAGACTAGCAGTTCGCACAATAAAAGTGGAATCAAAGCGCTTCATAGACACACAGAAGACATAATAGCACTATGGACTCCAAAACGGCTGAACCGATTTTGACAGGACTTTCACTGGCAGATTGCTGATGCTGACTCTAGTTGTGAATAAAAAATAATACTAACCTAGTGTAATGTATATTAGAGATGAGTGCTATAGGCGTCCGTTGCTGAGTGTCATACAGTAACACAGATCGTCTCGTGCCCACCGCAAGTACCATCCGCCGTGTCGAAGGGAACGCTGGGGGCGGCCCGTCGGCGCGGAGCGAGTAGACTCGTGGTGACCAGCGAGTTACTAGGGCCGGGTCGCCGCAAGGTAGAATGCAGGCTGGACTGGGAAGGAAATAGTTACGGTTAGATTTGCCGCTGCTTCTATGTTCACTTGAGATGTATGTATCAGATCTGTATGTATATATAGAGAAAATAATATTGAACTGCACTGTACGTACAGTTATCTGTTATTGTCAATAAACACCAAAAACAAAAATTACACATCAGAAATAAAATTCTTAATGCACATCTCCATTTACCTATTAAATTGTATACAAAATTTAGAAAATTGGGTTATTATGTTAGAAGACTATGGTAATAAAGATCGTTCACAGCACATATCAGTTTACTGTTACAGAAGGAAATTGAATAAGATTTTTTTTTTCACCCGAAACCTTTAATCACTTACACTTTCAAACTATATCTTGTGTAGATAAAGACAGCGTTGATAGGTTTGCCCTCCATCTTGCCCTGCTCTGGCTCAATTTTCCCGGCTGGAACTGCTATGAGTAGTCCATCGGGGCTGAACTGCAGCCGCCTATAGAATTGAAAAATCAAGTAAAAACTTTTTTCTGATGTTCATCCAACCACTCCATAGAAAGAAAAACAATGAGGTTTATTGCAATATATGTACAATTAATAAGCGCAGCTCGAAAATCGCGAAAACAAAATCTATTGTTTCCATACATTTTATTGGGTGTGAATTAAGTTTTCTATGTAACAGCTGATATTTTTTTCGCTTTTCGTGGGTTGCTAGTTGAATAATAATAAAAGTTGTTCATAATGATGGGTACTATGGACCCATTCGGCTTAATCACTCATTTCCCATAACCCAGTATTTTACTAGATGTGCTCCTTGGTTCCCGCCCACATAGAAAATCCCTTACGAACCGTACAATTTGTATAGTGTTTATAATGTTTTCTTTGATTTACGTGCCTAAGTGGGAATGAGGGACAAAAAAGAATATCAAAGTAGAATATGTTTGCCTGTAGAATGTCTGCAGAGTGTCATCGTGGTAGAGTCGTGTGCGGGTGCCGTGGAGCGCATGTCCCGGCGGGAAGGGCAGCAAGGCCTTGCTGCTCCGGGATGTCACCTTCTTGCTTGATACCTCGAAAGTGCGAAATGTTCTGCGAAAATCACACTAATGTTAAAAAGTTTTTGTTTTCAACTGCTTTAAAAAAAAGAGTTTCTCAAGGCTGTATTTTACTCAATATCTTCATGCATAAAAAATATAATGAATATTCTGTTTTAAACGATCATGATCGTTCACAAGAGTGTCAGAGTTGTTTTCCCATGAACATGATGCATGTAAATACGCCGAAATATCGGGAGCTCTATTCACAACCTCCATCCAACCTCCTCCATCATGGTAAATAATAAATATCTTGTAAAATTCATGGTGGAACTATAATCACCGTGCAAATTTGTGCTCACTGGACAATCTCCTTTGTTTGATGGTCTATCTCAATACATAACATTGGGGAAATCATGGTAGCTCCTCCACAATAGCCATTAAACTAAGAGTCGAAGTTGAATAATCATATAACTGCAGTGAATATAAAAATTTCTATAAAGGTGGAAAATGAGGGGCCTGTTTATTAAACTTCCTGTGGGGTTAATTATTTTTTGTGTAAAAATGTATTCGTTAGTATTTCCCACTTAGTGTGAATAGATTTGGATGTGGTGTGGAAATTGCTTATACTCTAGATCAGGGGTCTCCAAACTACGGCCCACAGGCCAAATCCGGCCCGCCACTGCCATCAATCTGGCCCACGACAGCTTAAGACTAGTAAGACTAGTCCATGTTATGGCCCTTGCAACATACCGAAAAAAATATTATGGCCCCAAGGCTTCAAAGTTTGGAGACCCCTGCTCTAGATTAACACATAGATAATTAGTATAAACTGTTCTTTAACATTACCTATCAGTGCTAGCAGTAGCAATAAGCTGCCCCTTAGGGTCCCAGGAGACACCCTGCACAAATCCCTTGTGATCGCTTAGTATGCAGCTGTACCGGCCTCGGGTAACATCCCACATGAGGAGTTTGTTATCCACAGAGCCTGATGCAATGTGCAAGGAGTCAGCACTCCAGGAGAGGTCTAGAACATCTTCCATGTGCCCTCGGAGAGTCTGAAAAGGTATATGTGACTCTAGAGAAGTCTAATGATTGTTTTGTTACTATTGTAGCTGCCAATAATGACAATTTCATAATATTTTCAAATTAATGCAGAATTTGTCTTTACAAAGTCTGTCACTTAATATACTACCAGAATACAGTGCCATCTTTTCACACCAGAATTTGATAAGTATAATTTTTTGTTTTTCAAGGTGAGTGCATTATGCTTCACTT
The DNA here is from genome assembly GCA_914767915.1 of Agriopis aurantiaria. NCBI lineage: Eukaryota > Metazoa > Arthropoda > Insecta > Lepidoptera > Geometridae > Agriopis > Agriopis aurantiaria. Next base: position 4,027,138 of record OU611988.1, read on the forward strand.
TGCAAACATCATTTAAGAGTAATTACAGTGTAATAGAAACAAAATATTCTTGATTACATGTGAAGGATAGCTAAATATAACAGTTGTGAAATAATAAACCCTTAATGAGACTTTACTAACCTTATATATCACCCATGTCTCTTTGTACTGTTCCTCTGTCTCTAGATTTGAGGCAGGTTCCTTTTCAAACTTTTGTTTCCAGATGAAAATAATAGACTCGTCATCACCCGATGCCAATAGCTGTCCACTTGGAGACCATCTCACGACGTTCACCGCTTTCTGGTGACGACTTAGGTCCGCCGCAACTTCTAAGTTCACAGCTCCGGATTCAGTAGTCGAAATGTACCAGATCTGTTTAAATAGGTTATGAAATGGTACGTTGGAAAATAATGTAGGTAATTAAGCTACGAGTAATATGTATGTACAATTGTCGAAAAAGAACGTGTTTTACTAAGGAAGTTAATACAATAATCTTACCAATACGTGGGTATCGGTCCCTCCAGTGGCAAGACGCATCGGTCCATTTTCATCACATTTAGGCTGAAAGTCTACACTCAACACAGGATCTCTGTTATGCCACGATATTTCAGGAATTGCAAATTTCATGTTTCAGACAGAAAAGCTGGTTAAATATAAGCACAGAACACTATTTACTCGAAAATGTAATAGATTGTGATGTGATTATTTATTTGGGTTGGCGAAATTATGGCGCCAAAACAAAATAAACGTCAAGTGCAAGTCAAACAAAACAGCTGTCTGTTTTTTTTTTTTTTTTTTGTTAAATTCTTCATGAGCGTGGATTCAATGTCCTTTACTCGTAATATTAAACAGTTTACTTTGTCTTAATAGCGTCAAACAAGTCATAGTCACAGTCAGAGTCAAGCTAAGTAGGTCACGGTCAAGTCGAACTCATGCCCCTGTAAAGTGGTGGAGACTTTACAAGAGGCTCCTATGGAGTTTTGGAAACAACACGAAAAGACACGTTTCACCTCGTTATATCACTTCCCCACACTCGAGCACGTTTACGAGCACTTAATGAATAATAATTCACCATTTAGTACACATTAACACTCGAAAATACACAAGTTTAGGAAAATAATCCAACGAGCCGACATGTTTTTTCCGCGTTGGCGCCAAAACTCACAGCTGTCTGTCCTGACAACGGGCACAGACTGAAAATTTGATCAGAACACAGATTATATATATACAGCTTCCCGCACCGGTCAAGCACCAAGCACCTCACACCACTACGCTTTCCAGGAGGGTAGTGTCTCTTAGCCTCAGAAAAAATAAATTTAATATCTATCAAGGCAATATTGGTAACGAGGTTCACTTTTAAACGACCCCAAAGCACTCCGAGAGGAGGAAAACAAATAACATGCGGCTTGACTATTTTCATCAATTTGTTTGATTGTCTTGAGAGCGATTTCTAATATTCCAAGAGGTGCTTTGTGTGCACTCTGCACACTGTTGCAAAATCTTTTCTATCAAAAACATAGATTCAGGATTCAGTATAAATCAAAAATGATCAAATCAATGCACAACATCACACAACATCTAGAGATCTATAATGCAAGATGACACACCATACTGAATCTATCACAGGAATCTATGTGACACACAATCAAGCGAAAAAATATATTTTTTCATTGATTTTGGCGTGTCATTTCTTTTGCATTTGCACTTGACACTGGTCAAGTATTTAAAAATATGGTCAAAGAGTCAAGCAAAGTATTTATTAAAGGCTTCTATTATGTTTGGAAACAACACGAAAGGTCTGTCTTTCTGTTTGTCTGTCTGTCCGTCCATCCGTCCGTCCGTCCATCCGTATGTCCTACCTGTTATCGGCTTTATCTTTCAAACCGTAATAGATAGCCAGTTGAAATTTTCACCAAATATGTAATGATACGGCGGATTAACTAAGAAATAATAAAAAAGTAAAAACGAAAGGGGGTGTCCTCATACATGAAACGTATTTTGTTACGTATTTTTGTATTAGCTCTAATGTAAAAACGGTAATACGTACAAGCGTCAAACTTGCTATGATTATAGTACACACTGCAAAGTCTATCAACAAATAATAAATAATGGCTAAGTGCGAGTTGGTTACAAATTTCTGTTCAACACCGGTTCTTGAACGATCACCGAAGTTAAGCAACGTCGGGCGCGGTCGGTATTTGGATGGGTGACTGCCTGGATTGTTGTATTTTTGCACTACTTTTTTATACTTTAGTGGCTTACAAGTTATGTGGTGGTACGGAACTCTCAGTGCGCGAGCCCGACTCGCACTTGGTCAGTTTTATTTCACGTTGGCGCCATGGCTCAATGGTGTCGTTTCATCAGTGTCATTTTTTTTTTAAATTAAAATCTTCATGAGCGTGGATTCAATGTCCTTTACTCGTAATATTAAACAGTTTACTTTGTCTTAATAGCGTCAAACAAGTCATAGTCACAGTCAGAGTCAAGCTAAGTAAGTCACGGTCAAGTCGAACTCATACCTCTGTAAAGTGGTGGAGACTTTACAAGAGGCTCCTATGGAGTTTTGGAAACAACACGAAAAGACACGTTTCACCTCGTTATATCACTTTCCCACACTCGAGCACGTTTACGAGCACTTAATGAATAATAATTCACCATTTAGTACACATTAACACTCGAAAATACACAAGTTTAGGAAAATAATCCAACGAGCCGACATGATTTTTCCGCGTTGGCGCCAAAACCCCCCCATCAGTGCCATTGTCAGACAGTGCTGCCATAATTAAGGTTATTTTCGCGGTTTTGGGGAAAATATTAAGTCCTCTGAGAGATTTTGTGGAAATCTTTAGGAAAAAAAAGGTGTTGCGGATTTTTTAAATTATTATGTAAGTTTTTTTTCTTAAGGGTCCTATCTCAATTTTTGAGGAAAAAAGTGTCGAAATCTGGATTTTTAGTATAATTTTTCATACAACTAATAAGATTTGTGGAAAATTTAGTTCTGGTATTAAATAGATCTGTATTTTTTATTGAATGTAGCGGCTTTAGATTTTGGTAAAACTCAACATATCCATTCGTTACCTCCAATTTACAGTAGTAGTTTTTCGTAAAACTTTAGGCGAGAAAGTTTGAGAATGGATTTCGTTAAATTACTACCCTACAATAAACCTTTGTATGTTAAGGTTTACTAACTTTATATTTATCTTGAAAATTACGGCTTTATTTATTCGTTTTATGCCCGAAAATACAAATACTTAAAATTTTACGGTTCATTTTGTTATGGGCCGCTTAATAAAAACTCATTTTTTATTCCCTAGGGAATAGAGCTCAAACTTTTAGATACGTGAGCACTTAACATGCTGAGTTGCGTGAATGTTAAAGTTACGTAATCAGAGCCCTGTGTAGTTAGCTGCGTTTTGTTTAAAATGACTTCGGGGTTCTTTTTCTAGAAAGTATAATTCTGGGGAAAATATAATTCGATTTGGGAAAAATTGTAAAATATGATCTGGTAGCCCAGCTGTCAGATTTAGTCTTTTTTGACGTTTGTTGATATCGTGCAAAGCGAACGCCAAAATGGTGTGTGTTTTTATTCAATTTAATCGAATAAAATCTAGTCAATTACTTAGTGAACCGCAGAAAACGATTGTGGAAATGTTTTCTGATATATCGGTGGTTATAGTGCAACACGTATTTCAACATCTACTTGGATATTTCAGGTGAACGTTCCGAAGTCCCGTAGGACGTACTGCAAAAAATGCAAGTGCCACAAAGTACACAAGGTGTCTCAGTACAAAAAGTCAAAGGAAAGGCACGCTGCCCAGGGTAGAAGACGTTACGACCGAAAACAACAAGGTTATGGTGGTCAGTCAAAGCCCATCTTCAAAAAGAAGGTAAGATAACCTCTACCGGTTTGTTATCATTTGTTTGCGTTGAATTCGTGCTATGAGGCACTTGTATAACCGCATATTTACCTGTTATTAATCTTAACTAGATTGTGTAACTACGTTTCCCCAATAAAAGTTTCATTACAATAATACCAACCAACCTGCTAAGTAGATAAATAAAGGTACTCTTCTCATTTGGTTCCCATTCAGAAAACTTGTCGCGCATTCATTTATTCTGCTATCTCGAAAACAAAAAGGCATTGTGAATAAACTATAGCATGGTGCTAGTTTATTTTCTAGTACTTGGCTGGTTATCTACCTCCCTAAAGTTAAAGTGTGTTGCTAAGCACCTAATAGCATGTTTCGACAGCATTACTTGAGCGCCATATCCCACTACACCGTAACATTTGGATGAAGGTTGAGAAAAGTTGAATCCAACACCAATATTGTACTGCCACTTTACATACTTTTTTAATTATAATTTTTGGCTTTTATTTGACTGCCAATTCTAATTCAAAGTAGGGGTAATAAGACCTGGACTGACATCCAGCTAGGATTGTATTTTGCATTTGACTGCCAACTTGCTTGATGTTAAGCGATAATGCTGTCTACGCTCCCTTGTCTTAAAGAAACCGATTCACTTGTGATTTGAAGACACCCAGATTGTAACTATCAGGGAACACCCATTCAGGCAGCACATCCAATTGACTAGCAGTTTGCTCGACAAAAGTAGAATCAATGCACTTTGTACGGGTTTTAAGAATACCAACCATAATGCATTGTCGATATTTGGGCTCACTCTGACAGTATGATAGAAAAATGGGCAGGAGGGAATTAGATCATGCATACTTGTTACTTGTGTAGTGGGCATTTTCCGCAACAGACCATTCATTGGCCCATTTTGTGTCATTAGATCATGCATGCAGACTCACTGGTAGACCAACCTTTTTTTGTACATCACCTACTCGACTGGGCTAATAGTAGTTGGTTTAATTCCAGGCGAAAACCACCAAGAAAATTGTGCTCCGTCTTGAGTGCGCAGACTGCAAGATTCGCTCCCAGGTGGCACTCAAGCGCTGCAAACACTTCGAGCTTGGAGGAGACAAGAAGAGGAAGGGACAGATGATCCAGTTCTAGGCTCATAATAAATTAGACTAAAATCCATGCAGTGTTTTTTTTTCTCAAACATGGTATTTATTGTGTCCATTATTTAAAGACACAGCGGGCAATGGAGAGGTATGCTCGGAGTTTCTTTGTGCGATGGAATCCAAAACGTGGATATTCGCCAAACAGGCCACATAGCTCGAAGAACTGATAACCGATGGGGAAGAATGGTTCTTGAGTCGAGATCACGAACCAGAAGACGCAGCGTAGGTAGGTCTCCCACTAGAGGGACCAACGACATTGTGAGAGTCGCTGGCATCCAGTGGATGCATAAGGCATGCTATTGTTCAGTGTGGAGGTTAAAGGGGGAGGCCTATGTTCAGTAGTGGATGTCTTCTGGCTGATGATGATGATTATTTAAAGAACCCAAACAAGAACGAAAATTTTACTTTTCGACTTTTCCTAAAGTAGGTAATTGGCTGGTAATTATTATTGATGTCTCCATAAAATATCTTGTACTATACTATATTACAATAGGATGGTTGAGTGTAGGTTATTTCCCTGTGGCTTTCCTGCATCAGCAAAGTATCCTATGTATTTATAAAAAGTATTAGAATATTTAACTCTTTTGTCACTCATCTCCTCTTCAAGGTGTTCAAGGGAAACACTCCTTCCCTTCTTCACAGCTCGCTTCAGTGGAAACACTCTTATACATAGTTCAAGTTTTTTTTTGCTGTGACAGCTGCAGTAGTAGCTTGTAAAAAGCTTAATGAAAACTGCCTTTGACCGCCACAGGTAGCACATCAAAAGTGCACTCTGCATGCCAAGCCATTTTTGACATGTTTACAGGGCCCCAATTCTACTAAAGAAATTGTTTTTAAATTGTAATTGTTGCGATTTTAATTGTTAAATAACTGCCTCAAAATTGCCAGTTTAAAATATTTTTTTATATTAGAAAAATACAACCACCTAATATTATAACTTAGTATAAAACAATCTCAAACTTCGATTAGATGGACTATTATAAATGGATAATAAAATAATCTGTTATTACATTTCTTGTAAAGGGTCAAAAGTGGTCTAAAGGCATTGGCAATCTGGACAATATTTTTTATGCCTGTAGGCGACGTTAGCGGTCAAAGGGTTTAATACTGATCACTGCTAGGTTTTTTTTTAAATATTAGATTCTAGCTGATAGCCGTTGCCTGATGAAATTGTTTACTGCCCATGCTAGGCCCGCAGTTTTTTATTATGTCTGGCAGCTCTGTCCAAGCAAAAAAAATTTGGTAACCAAGTGTGATAAGCTAAAAATTTGAATCTGGTAGAAGACAACAATCGCAAACAAGTTAAGTTTTGTATTTTTTTATTTTTATTTTTTTTTATTTTTCATTTTTTTGTTGGATTTAATTCCTAAATATTATAATATTAATTTCAGTTCACTGGGGTAAATGATGTTTTTTATTCTAATCTTTTTTCAATAGAGACCAGATATTTCGATGAGACTTGTTCCACTTAAAAAAATATCCAAGTTCGTTTGTCTGACTTTGAAATTAGGAATGTTACGAAGGTGGTTTTATTAGAACTGAAGTCTGGGAGTCGGGAGTTTTCAAATATGGCTTACCAGAGTCGAAGTCAGAGGCGGAGGCAGAAGAGAGATGTGTTAAGGGCAAGTTATAAATAATAAAATATTGTCTATTGTTATGTGAAAGAGTAATTGATAGGAAGCATAATATGGTAGAGGGCATCCCTGCAAGACAAAAACATACTTGTTCGGAACAAGTACGTTCGTACGCGCCGACTGCGGCCGCCGACGTTTCGCACCTCTGATAACCTCCGATTCAAAAAATTCTGAAACAAATTCCGAACTGGAGGTGAAATATAAATCAAAATTTACGAGTTTTAGGAATCGGAATGGAACACCCGTCACATCCCTAGTAGAAATGATCCCTAATACTATACAAGGAATAGGCAATTAAGCATACCTTGTACCTCATAAAATCTTGGTGACAATTCTTATAAATCACTATTTCCTTAATAAATCTTCAAGCACATTAGGGTCCAATCCTTCCAAAGACACTTTTAACTTCACAGCTTGCACAGGGACTCCGACATGGACCATTTTTATAAATCTGTCGTACTCTGGCTTTGCTTGGCTCTCAGTATTGTCTTCATTTTGCTCTTCTCTGTTCGGTTCAGCATTTGTCTCTTCTACAAGTGGTGCATTTGCTTGCTCTACTGCAGCTGGTGTTTCTATGACTTCTGGTGTTTGTGGAATAGTGTGTGTTAGTTCAGGAATGGATGAGAGCTGCAATTATAAAATGAGGAACACATTTAAAATAGACCTGTAGTAGCTAGACTGAAGATAATTGACACCTTACAATGCAGCTTATTTTGTGGAAAACCAAGTTAATATACTCGCTTTGGCTATAATAGCTTACCCTAGCTTCCAAGAGCACCATGGCAGCATTGACTTTCTCCAATTTTCTTTCGAAAGACATCAGTTTATGTTCGCAGTTCTTCATGAAGTTATTTAGAAATTGCACATTGGTCGTAACGAAGTGGTTCACGAATGCTAACGTACGTTTCTGCTGCAGGGCTTGAATCTAAAAAGAAGTTCAGGCAAGCAAGAAGTTCATTAAGTAAGAATTACGTCCACACCGCTCGAAAAATTATAAACTTAGGTACTTTGGTGGTGTACCTTACCTTAGACATATCGGCGTGTGTAAGTTCTTGACTCATGATTGATGGAGTTATATTGGTTCTCATGCAATATTATCTAAATGTTCTAAAATAACCAGCAAATTCACAATTTCAAGAAAAAAATAAAAATTGTTTTTATTTATGTACTGAAAAAAAAAATGTATAAAGTACGATTTGACATTAATTATTAATTGATTAATGTCAAAGTCAAACTCTTTTTTTTGTTCTTTTTCTTCCTGAGAGGTTTTTGTCGTCGCACTTATGCATTATTTGCCAGTATTAAGTCTTAAAATGATATCAAGTTTGAAAAAGTTTCAAAAGTTTTTTGCTATAAAATTGTTTCCTATGCTCCACAGAAGCCAAAGTCAAGCCTCATGTAAAGTCTCCACTACTTTACTAGGTCATGACTTTGACGACGATAATATTTTAATACTTGACACTGGCAACTGCACAAGAAGTATGACGGTAAAATTCTCTCAGGATAAAGAAAAAAAATATGTATAGATATTGTTGTAAATATACGACCTACGCACAACACAGCTATCGGCAAAGAGGCTGAGCACCATAGATGGAGTACTGACATCAAGTGTCAATGCCTGTTGATTGGTGTCTGTCATGTGTGAAAAAATATTATAAAATGTATTTCGTTATGTTTTCATAAAACTATTATCTTCTACTTCTTCCTGTCTTTAAATCGATCTGTAGGATAACCCAACATGTGGTAGCAGAGCGTGGTTTGTTACTTATCGATTAACAGTAGTAGAAGAAAAATGACTTCGTCGTCCTACCGTATACAGGGTGTAAATATAGAAGTACTATCAAAAGAAAATTATGATACCTGGTGTCTGCAAGCCCAAGCAGTACTAATTAAAAATGGACTGTGGGAATACGTGTCGGGGACGAAAAACGCAGAAAATAAGGAAGAATTTGAAAAACGGGATCAGTTGGCAAGAGCGGAACTTATGCTGCTGATTTCCCCACCTGAATTAAAACAAGTAAAAGGATGCGTCACTGCAAAAGAAGTGTGGGAGAAATTAAAGGCTACATACCAAAGTACCGGCCCCGCACGGAAAGCTACGTTGCTAAAGCAGTTAGTACTAAAGAAAATAAACGCAAATGAAGACATACGAGATCACCTCAACAATTTCTTTGACATTGTTGACAAACTGGCCGATATGGAAGTAAAGATACATCCAGAACTATTAAGTATTATGATGCTGTATAGTCTACCGTCAAGTTTTGAAAACTTCAGAATAGCGATCGAGTCCAGAGATGTGCTTCCAACTCCTGAAGAGTTGAAAATAAAAATAATAGAAGAAAATGAGGCCCGAAAGAATAAAAACTTCACAGAAGGAGCTCAAGAAGCATTCTATACAAAAAAGAAAGTCAAATATTGCAATACATGCAAGAAAAAAGGACACTCAATGGAGTCATGCTGGCATAAAAATAAAGAAGATAGACAAGACAAGAAAAAAGAAAAAGGAAATAAAGAAAAGTCATACAACTTAACATCACCTTGTTTAGCAGCGAATTCATCAAACTCATGGTGCTTAGACAGCGGATGCACGTCACACTTGTGCGCACAGAAAGATAGTTTCGACACAATAGATCCTGAAACTGGATCACTAAGCCTAGCGTCAAACAGTCACACTATAAGTGTTGAAGGTAAAGGCAAAGTACGTCTACAAATAAATTATGAGGTAATTAGCCTACTAAATACCTTGTATGTGCCTGCCTTGTCGACCAATCTTCTGTCAGTAGCCAAAATAACTGAAAAAGGAAACAGTGTCGTTTTCACAAAAGATAAAGCATATATCAAAGATGACAAAGGCCAAATATCCTTGACTGCTGAAAAAATAAATGGTCTATACTATGTCATGAATTGTGAAAAGGCGAATGTGGCTCGAACTGCTGACACTGATCTCCAGAAATGGCATCAAAAATTAGGTCATTTAAACGAAAGTGACTTGAAATTGGCTGCAAAGCGAAAACTTATAAAAGGTCTAGAACTGCAGTCTACAGAAAAACTACCCAATTGTGAAGTATGCATAAAAGGGAAGATGTCACGATTGCCATTCAAGTCTGTAGAAGGACCCCAATCTACACAGCCTCTGGAAATAATCCATACTGATGTTTGTGGCCCAATACAGCCTGAAACTCTAGCAGGAGCTAGATATATACTAACATTTATAGATGACTACACAAAATATTGTGTCATATATTTTATTAAAAACAAAAACGACGTGTTCGAGAAATTCAAGGAATACAAAAACAAAGTCGAGAAATTCCATGATAAATATAAAATAGCAGCGTTTTACCTGAAATAAAACGCATATTAATTTACTTACCTTATTCGAAGCTTTATTAAATGAGATAGGCACTACGTTTCCCGCCTTCATTTTAGCTTACATCCGGTCTCTTAGCCCCTCCTATCGTGTGACGTCACTTCCACCTGGCAGTGTGGCGCCATGTTAAATCAGCCACTTTGGTTCTCATTGCGTTTTGTTTGATCACCAGGCAGCGATTCATCGTAAGCTTCGAATAAGGTAAGTAAATTAATATGCGTTTTATTTCAGGTAAAACGCTGCTATTAATTTGACTGGTACCTTATTCGAAGCTTTATTAAATGAGACGTGTTTGTTATCGCCTGGTGGAAGTGATGTTGGTGACGTAAACGCCAATGTGATTGTGATGGTAAATAATAGAATTTTAGCTCTTCACGAATGTTTATATTAACTCGAGATGAAACTATTAAGATCTGTTACGCAACATGATCATACAAACCTTGGAATATTTAACTAACAAAATCAATAATTTCTAGATGTAATTTTAATCGACTGGATTAAAGAACTGGGTGACAGACGTCCTACTAGTGGGTGTAACCTGACACCGATAATATTTACAAAATGTGTTTTGCGAACGCCAGTTGCCTCTAGCAAGTATATTTTCAAGAGGATAGTTGTCGAGCCAATTTTTCGAGGCCACGGCTGATCTAAAACTTCCCGGAGTAGCTGATATATTAGCATCTGCCAACAAGACCTTGATCCAGCCTGCAATGAGGGTCCGAGATGCAGGTCTGGGTTCTCCCCTGATATTAATAAATAAGCTGTTGGTTTTGGCAGCTTTTCGACGATTCTCGAGAAGAGACAAAGTACGTTTAACCCAAAAAACGGGATCTAATTGCTTGTTTTCCTTATTGACTACAAACTTCCAACCGGACTGCCTATAGCTTGTAGAATCAGTCTTGGAACCAAACGATGGCCACAAAATTACTGAATCATCTTCGATTATGCAATTACTAGAATCAGCAGTGAGTAATGTCAAGTCATGTATTCTTTTTCCTGAACAAAGGAGAAGTAAAGCAGCAGTATGCCTTTGAACTTGAAAAGGGTTATCAAAGTCAATACGATATTTTTCTAAAAAAGTGGCTAGTGTATCTATGTTCCAAATCGGAGTTTTTTTATGGTCAACTGGCTTTTGTAAAGCTATTGATTTCATAATGTGCTTAACTAGCACATGTGAACTAAGATGGCCTGACTTTTCTGGATCACATAGAGTTGATACAACCGATTTGTGCAACAAGATCGTGTTGTATGATAGTTTGTTAACTAAATGGAGATCTGACAAGAATCTAGCAAATTCACTTGCTTCAGGATTTGAATGGCTAGTTTTATGCGACTCACACCATGACGACCATCTCTTCCAAGCAATGTTATACACTTTACGTGTTGACGGGCGCCAAGACTCTTGCAGGAGCTTTAATTGATTACTGTCCCAACCTTTAAGCGTCCCGGACCAACCCCACATTTCTACACTTGTATAGTCATCGTGAGCACATTCGGAGGAGGGGATCTCGTCGTGAGGTCTACTCAAGCTTTGTTCAGGCAGTGAATCTTGAATGGGCGGTCTAAGGCTCGCATTTTGATCTCCGGTAGCCAGAATACTCCCTTCCATCGTAGAACTACTAGTAGGTAAATCCCCCGAGCTTGATTGAGGTGGCTTATAACTCGGGGGATTAGGAGTGGTGGAGGAAATACCCAGGCTAGTTTGCGTTTCCAGGGTTGGGAAAAGGCATCGTGAATCAACGCTTGCTGATCTGATCTGATCTGATGATGATGCTGATCGTGATGGTTCAGCGACAAGTAACAGTTCCCCACGTAAGCTTGGTTCGAGGCAAACAGATTGATCATCAGAACCCCCCACTTGGGGAACATTTTGTTCGTGCATTCCTGCGTCAGGTGCCACAAAAGGTGTGCACGAAGTCTCGACAAATGATCGGCATGGCTATTGTAAATTCCGCGAACATGGAAAACTTAGTGAATTTGGTAATGGTCTAGGTTGTTGAAAACCTGATAGGTTAAGTTCATGAGAGTAGTCAATTTGATCTCTCATTTGTTCTGGATGCAGTGGAGATTCTTTTCTGCTTCTGTCCATGAAGTCGATAGAGACAGGTTGTCTAACCAAGCTCTCCATGTTATGTCTGACAACTCGGTTGTGAGGAAATACGAGGGAGGTAGCATATGAATGAGCGTCGGGCGCCTGCAATTTTGTCGCCACCACACTAATATGTCTACCGCCGCAGTTGGTAGGGCATGCTGCCGGTGAAACATACCAAGATGTAGTTTCAGGATTTGGTTCATTAGGGTCAAAAGAACTCAATAGTTGATTTTGTCTCTCGGCACCGCGAAGCTGACATAATTTAGAAGGCTGAGCAGAGTGTGCAGATCTCCAAGATATGTGTTTATTTTTGCTACAATAGGTAGTATCTTGTCTTGCAGACTTTGCCTTAGAATCTGAACGCTGTCGCTTTTGGAAACCAGGAACATCGACGTTAAAAAACTTGGAGAGACTACAGCACGCTCCAGAATCTCCTGATGTTTTAATTCGATCACAGATGTAATTTTGTCTGACACTGGCGCAAGTTGATTTTAACCGATGTTGATGGTATAAAAAAGCAGAGGTCTCTGGCAATATGGTGTGCGATACCTTTTTATTATTTTTAATATGTAATGTGGAGCTCGTAGTTGTTCCCAAAAGGTTTGAATCAGTGCATTGAACACCTCTGAGTCAGAATTTTCGACGCTTGTTGTCTTTGTTCTGAGGACCAGGTGAGGAAGTGCGCTTCCGTCCACATCCTGATTGGTACTGGTGTCTCGCATTTGATCGAGCGGAATTTCCTCGAAATGTATTATGATAGTTACGATAATTTGGTGTTGCCGAATTATAATGAGGTACATTGTCATGATGATAACCACCCTGCACGGGCGGGTTATTGTGAGAGCAGTGAGCTTGCACATAGTTGCGATTGCACGCATGACCAAAACTCTGCGAGAGTTTTGAGTGTGAACCGGACCCCTGCGAGGGGCCGCGTGACTTCATCAGGGCTGCCTGCGAGGCAGAAGTCATGTTGGCTGTATGTGCTGGCCAAAAGCTTTTATTAACGCCACCTGCGCGTTCTACTGCCGCGGTGAACTTATCCGCTTCGAATAAATTGACTGTCGATGGCGGAATCCTGCGCAGACTCGCCTTGGTCACAGGATCTCTTGCATGTTTGAGAATGCTATCTCGGCGCATTTGAATTATTTCAGCTCGATGGCCACAGACAATCTGTAACAGGTCTGAAGAAGTCTTGTGGAAGTCTCCCGTGGAGAACAGGGCAGCGACCTTCTGATGCAGGCTTCCATAGTCCAGGGATTCACAGTCCTTAGCCCACGTCAATAAATCTTGTAGTCCAGTTTGCAAAGACTCTTTTTGTTTAAATACACACATAGTCAAAGCTGCGAAAGCCTTTTCTGCATGGGTGAGATGCCGCGGAGTTTCGTAGGCTTTCATTTCATCATTAATTTCAAGGTCAGTGAAACCCGGCGTAAAATTGTACAACTTCTGAGTTTCAGCGTACCTTACATCACCCCAATCGCTTTTGTTTAAGTGCTGATGGTCGCCTAGCCATTGCAAATGTGATTGTGCTGCTTTAGGAACTGAAGGTTCCTTCAGTTTGGTTTCGAAAGAAAGAATGAAATCAGATCGCTCAGATCTGTTCTCTAAATCAAAACTTTGATCGAAATCGGCAGCAAAAGAGGACGCAGCGAGTGAAATTGTGTCATCATTGGGTACCTGACAGTGCGTGGCCTGGCGGGCAACCTGTTCTCGCAGCGCGCGAACCTCGTTGGCTAACTGCTGGCGCAATGAACGATGTTTTCGTTTACTACTCTTCTTCTTCTTATATCGCCGCCTTCCTGCGCTCGAAGAACTTGAACTGGTTCCGCTGCTACTACTCGAACTCGAACTCCGTTCTCGTCTTTGCTTGGACGTAGCCGAAGGTCCCGGCAAATTTTCAACGTTTTTATCCATACTAAAGAACAGAGCACAAATGTTATTCCAAAATCGTGGGTAGCACAAAAATAAACCACTTCAAACAAAGGAAAACCACGAAGATAAAAAACTGGTTAGAACTTGTTCCAAAATGTGGGTACTTAAAACAAAACTAATTTTAGAACAAAGGAAAATCACGAAGTATAAGAATGGGCCGACCGGTAACCAATTTAATAAAGATTATAATTATATTCGAACGAAAAACCGTTAAATATTTCTCGGTAAACTGAATCAACCGAATGATCAGTTTCACTTGAACACATTACTTAAAGCAGTTAAAGCAGTAGATAATAATAAAAAATCAACTCAAACCTCTATAATAGTATAGGTATTACACTATTTAAAAAAATGTATACTGGAGTCGACGGCACCGTCTAGAGTGCGACCGACTCGGCGGGAATCCAAAACGCCAATGAGAACCAAAGTGGCTGATTTAACATGGCGCCACACTGCCAGGTGGAAGTGACGTCACACGATAGGAGGGGCTAAGAGACCGGATGTAAGCTAAAATGAAGGCGGGAAACGTAGTGCCTATCTCATTTAATAAAGCTTCGAATAAGGTACCAGTCAAATTAATAAAGAATTTGCAATCGGACAACGGAACCGAATACCGTAATAGAGAATTCGATTCTTACCTAAAAGAATACGGGATTAAACGTAGATTAACTGCACCGTATACACCGCAGCAAAATGGGCAGAGTGAAAGAAAGAATAGATCCCTATTGGACAAGGCCCGATGCTTAATGATTGAAGGAAACTTACCTCAAAATTTGTGGGCGGAAGCGGTACATACAGCTAATTACCTAATAAATCGAAGTCCGGCAAAAGCCCTGAAAGAATGTACACCTTATGAAAAATGGACTGGACGTACACCATCAGGAAATCATCTCCGTGTTTTTGGATGTAAAGCTTTTGTTTTGAACAAACATAGAAGAGGAAAATTTACACCAAAAGCGACTGAAGGAATTTTCGTTGGCTATGCTCAAAATGCCAAAGGATATCGAATCTACTTACCAGAAAAAGATGTTGTTATAATAAGCAGAGACGTGAAGGTAATTGACAGACTGTATTATAACAACGATAGCGCTGAAAATGGTAGTAATTACAATAACCTTTTCGGCGAACAGGAACAACTGCAACCTGAAAGAGAAGCGAAAAGAAAGAAAATAGGGTACAAACCTAGTGTTGATATTGAAATCATTCAAACGCCTGCAGAGCCTGTTCCTGAAAACAATTTTCCGGGTAATATTGAAATTCCTACCAGCCACGAAGAGGTGAATGAAACTTTGAATCAAAATCGAAGACCTCAAAGGCAAAGAAAAGCTCCCATCTGGCAAAAAGACTATGTCCTAGATCAAGAAGAATCTTCGTCTTCTGATGAATACCAGGAGGTATCAGATGGAATAGATATAGATGAAATTACATATTTATGTGAAGTTGACAACAAGAATGGAAAAGATAAAGAATGGCGCGAAGCTATAAAAGCAGAAATAAAAGCACATATTAAAAATGGTACATGGCAAGTAAAGAAACAAGAGGAAAATAATAAAAACGTCGTAGATTTTAAATTGATACTCAAAGAAAAAGCGAACAACGTAAAAAAGGCTCGTCTCGTCGCACGAGGGTTCACACAAAGACCTGGCATTGACTACAATGAAACTTGGGCACCAGTTGCCAAGCTAAGTTCAATAAGACTACTACTCGCGACGGCTGTCCAAGAAAACTTGAAACTTCATCAATTAGACGTCACAACTGCTTATCTAAATGGCGATCTTGATGAAAGAATAATAATGAAAAAGCCAGATTTTTTGGAAGAGTATGTTACAGAAATTCTGATAGATGAAAGTGAAAAAGAAGATTTAACTATTTTCTATAAAGCAAAGAAAATGTTGGAAGACATTACAAAGATAAAAGGAGAAAAAGTATGCCTACTCAAGAAAGCTTTATACGGACTTAAGCAATCCGGCCGACAATGGTACAAAAAGCTAGACAATGAATTAAAGAAACTTGGCTTCGTCTCGTCAACAGCTGATCCATGTATTTATATACTCGAGAAAGGAGGAGCTAAAGTTCTTCTTGGATTATACGTTGACGACATGCTAATGGCATATTCCTGTAAACAAATGTTTACAGAGATCAATGAAAAGTTAAAGACTATTTTTGAAATGAAAGATATTGGACCTGTAAAAGACTTTGTGGGAATTGAAATAAAACTAGGAGAAGGCAAAGTAGAACTTAAACAGGACAAGTATATAGAAAAACTGCTTATCAAATTTGGAATGGAGGATTGTAAACCGAGCGTTACGCCAATAGAGCCTCGTTTCAAATTAGAAAAAGGAAAAGGTGATGAAAACTTACCCTACCAAAATCTGATTGGATCTTTAATGTTTTTAGCTGTTGCCACGCGTCCCGATATTATGTTTGCGGTCAGCTATCTGTCACAATTTAACAACTGTTTCGGGAACGAGCACTATAAAGCGGCAAAGAGAATCCTAAGATATTTAAAAGGAACAAAAACAATGGGGGTTAGTTTCGAAAATACCGAAAATAAAGAAATGATTGGTTATGCAGATGCTGATTGGGCAGCTTGCACCATCGATAGACGCTCATACACTGGATATTGTTTTATGATGGCAAATGGAGTCATTAGCTGGGAGTCCAGGAAGCAAAGAGCAACAGCGATGTCAACTGCTGAAGCAGAATATATGGCCATGTCAGATGCAGTGAAAGAAGCACTTCACTTGAGAATACTTCTGAAAGACATGACTGCACTAAAGCAGGATAAAATAATGATTTTTAACGACAATCAAGCTGCGTTAAAACTGTGCGAAAATGCTATAATAAGCAGTAAGACAAAACATATAGACATTCGCATCCATTTCTTGAAAGAGCATATTTCGAATGGGACAATAACAGTCAACTATAAGGAGACATCAAAGATGCTCGCAGATCTCCTGACAAAGGGAATGGCTGGTCCTCGCCACCTGGAATTGAGGAGATGCCTAGGAATACGATAGCATCATTGTGAGGAGGAGTGTTGTAAATATACGACCTACGCACAACACAGCTATCGGCAAAGAGGCTGAGCACCATAGATGGAGTACTGACATCAAGTGTCAATGCCTGTTGATTGGTGTCTGTCATGTGTGAAAAAATATTATAAAATGCACAGATCTACTACCTATAGATTTTCAATGAGCGTGGCTAGCTCAGTGCCTCTCGCTTCAACAAGGTGTGTTGCCACATTAAAATGATTTGCTATAAGTTAGGGTAATTTACCTACTATGATGGGTAGTGAATCTTCAATGAGTACTTTGGAAACAATACTACCTTTTAAATATTTCTATTTTATACACTATCTGCTGCAACCCGCGGTGCTACCTGCAATTTTCTGGGAAGAAAAGTACGTTGTCTGTCCTCATGACACACCCTATCGTCCTGACAAAATTTGACTTAGCCCATGATCTAAGAAAACAAGGTCTAGCAATCTGGGAGTGGTCCCGCAATGACGTCACTGTCCAGTTGCCACTTTATTCAATCAGCTGTTACGTGGTGTATCGTCATCTCTCTCGAACCTGTTGTAAATTGACATCATGACATCATTACGGGACGCCTACGTAAACATTTTTTCTCGAATTGCTATACCTGGCGGAGTATATTATTATACCATGACTTAGCCGTTTCCTCGTAAAAAAACAGACAGAAAGTTACAAACTTACTTGCGTTTTTATTATAATTATTTGTTAGGATTAGAATATAGTACTAGAAAAAGGGTTGTAAAGTAACCATAGCATGATTTTTTTTGATTAATTAAAAATAATAAAAAAGTCAAAGAGTTAAAACGGAAGGGCAAAGGAAGGGCCCCCATGCAACAAACGTTAAACGTATTTTTGGATTTGTTCTAGTGTAAAAACGGTAATCCGTACAAGCGTCAAATTTAGCGGATTATAGTGAACATAAGTAAAACAACAAATAATAAACACTGGCCAAGTGCGAGTCAGTGACAAATTTCTGTTTACCACTAAGCTAAGCAACGTCAGGCGCGGTCGGTACTTGGATGGGTGACAGCCTGGGCGTGATGTTGTCTTTTTGCACAACTTTTTGTATTTTGTGATTGTAAAGAACTCTCAGCGCGCGAGCCCGACTCGCGCTTGGTCAGTTTAGTTTTTTCATGAATGGAATTATGTATAACATTCCAAATAATTAGATAAATAGACTCTTTAATGTTTACAGTACAAATTTCACGAACAGCGCGTAGCTTTTTGAATCGGTTCGCCGAAATCGCCTTTTGCATTTCCAGCTTCATAACTGTGGCCTCATTAATATATATTTAATATTAACATTCACCATATTCATATGGGCAAAAAGGGTCGGTATTTTGCACTTCTTGCAATGTGCCAGCTTTTTTCAGCAATGTGACAGGATCAGTTGGAAACCTGCAGAACGAATAATTTATGTTAGTTGCGGTGGGTAATTTCTTTCATAAACTGGCAACATACATAATTTATTTTCTAAGTGAATAATTTGATAAAATTCATAGAATTAGACCACAAATCGACCTAAAAACTGACTAATTATGAATAAAATATTTGCGAATTGATATCCTGAATTTATTTAGGTGATCGTCACAAGCTTTATATGTTTACTTACGTGTGAAATGATATTTCATCGTATTTTCGCTCACTGCGCTTCTTGCAGCCCAAAATGCTACAACCAACCATTGTAAAATATCTTTTACAATTATTTCTCAGAGGAAACACGCATTTATCACATTTAATCACCAAAAAAAGGCAATAAATATAATTCAGACCCGTTTTGTTTGTCACTGATTATTACAGATTTTGACACTTGAGGTACCAAAAACAGGTCACGCCGATAAGGACAACAAAATCTATTTATGTCCTTTTCGTACTTGTGCTGAGCCATATCAAGTTGTCTCTTTCACTAAAATATATTGCCGATCTGGTTGTGTATATCTGTGATAAAATGTATTTCGTTATGTTTTCATAAAACTATTATCTTCTACTTCTTCCTGTCTTTAAATCGATCTGTAGGATAACCCAACAGATATACGCACAGATATACACAACAGATCTGTGGATATACGTATGTTTCTGTGTAGTTTATAGTTTTTTCATAGTTAATCAATCAAAGTCAAATCATACTGTCACTAGCTACATATACTAATCTGTGGTGCTATTGCTAATTTGCTATTCAATTGCTATTTTGTTTGTTTGTTTGGATTTCGAGTTTCCGAATGAAAAACGTTTAAAATATCACTAAATTAAATTTAACAATGGCTGGAGAAGTTGTAGTAGATGCTTTGCCATACATAGATCAAGGTTACGATGATCCAGGAGTCAGGGAAGCGGTAAGCATCCAAATTAACATAACCTTACTTACGCTTGCTTAGCAGTTACTGTGGTTTGTTAAAAGATTAATAGATAACTATTATCTAGTTTTTTTTATCGTGCACACCATAATGTAACGGCCTAATCGCTAGAAGACTATAAAAAAACAATAGTGTATTATTAAAAATCCAATATGTTTTCGGTAGGCCCTGGCTATGGTAGAAGAAGAGTGCAGGAGATACAGGCCCACAAAGAATTATCTAGAAAACGCAGGTCCTGAGCCCAGCACTGCCTTTGAAACCTCTGCTTTGCAGCGGGAAATGGAACGAGTACAACAAAGATTGCCCATGGAACCACTCTCTATGAAAAGGTTTTATACATTCCAAAACACCTAAAAGTACCTTACCTTTGCGCCGGGAACGGTTAGGGGTGGGTTATTTGAATAGTTATTAGTTTAGTTATTAGTGAATTCCAAATATTTTGGATTTATTTGTGTTGACGCTTTAATTTGATTTTAATAAAATTTATTTAGTCACCTAAAAGTATAATTATATAGATCAATAGAAACTCTTTATTGTGTACACCAAAAATAAAAATTACAAACAGAAAACACGACACTACCTACTCACTTATAATAGGCATGTGTCCCAATGTTTTGTTTATTACAAATAACAGGCTTAGCATAGGATATGACATAATACATTACACATACTATTTTTCAAAATTAAATTGGCTGATAAATCTCTGAGATATGAGCATTTGAAGTTTTTGGTGAGGATAGAGATCAGATTCTCTGTCTCTTTCCTGCAAAGCGTTGTGTTAGTATAGCATTTGTTAAGCGCGTGCACAGCTTGACGTCAGCACGTGCTATAGTGCGCTCTCTGTCTAGCATGAAATTATAATACCTATGACTTTTTGAACAAATTTTAATTTTGTTTTCATTGATGAGCTCTATTTATAATCAGCTTTTTTATAAGGTATTAAATAAAAATTAGAACACAGACCTCAGACTTTTCACACCAGAGTATGGTACCATTTTTCAATTTAAACACAGTACCACCCACAGAAAAGAGAAGTAAATAGAATGGAAATGAGAAGGAAAATCTGTCGCCAGGCATTATGACAGAACCTTTGAACATTCTTATTTATGTCAACGTGTCCAAAGAACTTGGACCTTATTGTCCGCATCACAGTTGCTAACTGATTTCGAATGACTGACGTTTCATTTATATGGGTGCAACTGGCTACAACAAATTTCTTACAAAAATGTCTTGACAGCCAATCTAATTTAAACAAAAAAATATTAAAAACTTTTTTGTGATACTGCCCCATCACCCCATATTCCATAAAAAATGCAATAGTATTTTAAGAGACCAATATCAACTTCCAGATATGAGCTGCCCCCACCGCCGACAGGGCGTCTTGGTGAACCAACAGCGTGGGGTGAATCTGTGGACAACTCACATGCACAGCTCTCCCACCAGGCCATCCGTGTGCTAAACTTAGAACTGCAATTACAGTATGGCACTGAAGCGTGGAAATCATATCTAAACACACTGCAGGCATTAGTTGTGAAATCTACCAATATACATAGTAATTTGAGGTGAGTGGTAGCAAGGAGAATTAATGACAGGCAGAGGTAAGTAGTGAATGAGTGGCCAAAACAAAGTTATGTAAGGCTTTTTGAAGTGAAAATTTCTTTAGGCTTGCTGGACACGTTATTTTGTGGGTATTGAAAGAGATTGACCTGTCACACTCGGCTATGTAACGCTCGTTCGGGTGAAGTCGGCTCGAGTCGACTAATAGAGCGAGAGAGATATAGTTATACCTCGCCTTGATTAAGTATTCACTTCTGTTGTGTGGTCTTAAGGTCACACCGTTTTTTAGGGTTCCGTACCTCAAAAGGACAAAACGGAACCCTTAGCACTTTGTTGTCCGTCTGTCAAGACACTTTTTCTCAGGAACCTTAAGTCTACGCAATCAAAAGATATGACCGTTTATGTAGCATATTTTCAGATATTTTGCGATTTCACAAGGGAATCAAAACCTATAGGGTACTTCCTGTTGACTTAGAATCATGAAATTTGGCAAGAGGCAAGGTCGCACAGCACATATAAAGGAATAAATCCGAAAGATATAAATTTGTAGTTATATCATTTAAAAATAATTGTTTTGCTATTACAAACTTACATTTTGTAGTTGGAATATAACGAAGAACCCTATTGTCCACTACAAAGTTAAGTTTGTCTTTTATTTATTTCAATTTTTGTTGTTTTTTTCGTTTCGTTTCATCTAACGGAACCCTCAGGGTACGAGTCCTGCCCGTACTTGTCCAGTTTTTATTTTAAATGGACTAGGCATGGTTTGGGTGGTGTAGGATGGTGTAGGTTTGATCACAATCTCACCTGATGAGACGTGAAAGTGAAGCATGCTTGCCTATTAACTTTTTCCAAGCATAATACATCCATACAAACCTCGCTATGTAAGGTAAGGCTCTATGAATATTACATACTTTTTGGTTTCTACTATGGTGTCGTAGTTAAAGCATTAATAGTTCAGAAAATGGTGATTATAATTCAAAGAAACAAAGCTGATACATCATCTCAACATAACATAAATCAAAAAGTTTTAGTCACAATATGTTCGAAATAATTAGAATAAAGTTTTTTAATATGACCTATCAGAATACTTATAATATATCATTCATTTGGAGGAGTAAAAAAAAATGGATTGGATTTCAGAATTCAATGAAATACACAATATCCCCAAGCGGGATGTCAGTGCAGGTCTTATCACCCCCACTTTGAATTAGAAATTAGATACGCAATAAAAAGAGAAGCAGCAAAAAGAAAAACATCTAAAATTTCTCAAGTACCTACAAGATTGAAGTAAAATGCAACAAATATATTTTTCGTATACTTTTTCTGGTCTAATTTCTAAACCACCAATTTTTGAATGATAATTTAAAATTTCACACAATTGATAATCTATTGTTGCTTACATTGTTCCAGAAAGCAAATAGCATCAGTGAACTGGGAGCGCAAGCGATCCCAGACTGCGAGCGGCGCCCGACTGCGCGCGCTGCGGCGCCGCTGGGCACAGCTGGTGTCAGACAACTACCGCACTGAGCGAGCCATCATGCTGTTGGAGATACAGCTGCAGAAGGTAACACACCTGTAGATAGATACAGCAAGCAGAGCCAGACTAACAAGCTCTGCACTGGCGCTGGTCTCGGACAACTATAGCTGTGCAGATGTTACATCTGTGGATAGATTTACAGAATGCAAACACCTCCGATAGGGACAGCTGGTATAGCACTATTACCAAACTGCCGTTGAACTTTTAACGCCCATATAAAAATTATTTTCGAGTTACTAAAAGAGCTTCATCTCTCAGTCAGTTCTGGGGCCTGTAAAGGTCCTGAGGCTGAGTAGTTACAGGTAGTAAGATATATAGATGGCGTCACCAACACTTAGATTGGTTGTAAATACAGCTCACAAATTTGAAAGCCAACAGGACAGCGACCATTGCTTGGTGGTTAGAGGGCTTGGGGCGTAAATCCGGAGGGTGCAGGTTCGAATCCTGCCAGTTGTAATTTGAATCGTCTATAATATTTAAAATAGTAATTTAGTGCAACATTCAACAAATATGCAATATCGCATGTTCTAATTCTACTGGTTTATGTTTTTTTTTAATTGTCTTGCATACCAATATTTTAAAATTGTTAACGTGGAAATTCACTTTTGTCTGATAAACGCCAACATCGCATTTTAATAATGTTGATTTATTGTTCCACAGGCCCGAGGCGAGACGCCGGCGCACGACGACGGCGAGCCTGCAGACCTGGACTCTATCAAGCAGCTGCCTGACAAACTCAACTCGGAGACTGAGAAGGAAGTCCAAAAGAAGATTGAGGATATGTTTGCTGATTAGGTTTAAAGAATTTAGGATAATATTTAGTTAAGTATAAATAAAGATAATTTATCCCGTTTTAGTGGTTTATTTTCGCCGACTTGCTGTTATCTTACTTGACCTTTCTATGCATGGATAACCTGCTAGTAGGATATTTAACGCAAACTTTTGTACTGTAGAACTGCTGTGTTTGTGTAACAAGTGATCTGTTTGTAGCTCAGAAAACTTGTTCTTCTGAGGTTTGTAGCTTTTTTTTACTTAGTTACTGCAAAAGTTGACGCACAGGTTATAAGGGTTGGTCGAACAAGTGAACGAGGCCTTATTATTTTTGTTCAGAAGAATAATATCGCGTGCTGCTGCCCGCGCCTTCGTGCAGTGTGCATGTAGACTTTCGACCCCCTGAATTCGCCCTTTTCGCAAACAGACCTCTGCAAGTCTGCACCTCAGAATCTACCTAGTGACCTACCAGCTACCTGTCGTGGATCAAGTATTTAGTCATGGGAATATGTAGATTACTTGAAGAGTCAATAAGTGACAGAAGTCAGGGAAGTGACGATTAAAAGAGGGCCTAAGAAAAATGCTGGTTGTATATTATGGCGTACGCACACGGTACAGCAGACCATATTGTGCGCGGAGGCGCCGCTTTTCAGTTTATAATAAACCGGCCAAGTGCGAGTCGGCTTGCGCAATGAGGGTTCCGTATCACCACAAAATTCAATAACGAAATTACCAGCTATAACTTTGTAATGAACAGAAACTTGTCACTGACTCGCACTTGGCCATTATTTATTGTTATATGTACTTTAAAGTGTGTAATATAATCATGCCATGTTTGACACCTTGTATGTATTACCGTTATTACATTAGAGCTAATACAAAAATATGTTGAACAAATACGTTTTACCCCCCCCCCCCCCCCGCGCTTTTTCTTAGTTAATCTGCTGTTACATTACTCAATCTTTGAAAAATGTCAACTAGCTATTTAATACGGTTCGAAAGATACAGCCGTTTAAAGTTAGGACGGACGGACAGAACATTGGGTTTAGTAATAGGGTCCCGTTTTTACCCTTTGGATACGGAACCCTAAAAAGTACTCTTTGGGTGCTGCCACGCCACCGTCAACCAGTGGCACAGAGGACTTTTTTTTTACGCAATTTAAAAGTTGCCATTTGATTGTCCTTTGTTCTGTCAAACTTGTCCTTTGTCAAAGTCGCCAAAGAATTTTAATTTTCTTGCAATTTTTATTTGAAAATGGCGGACGATGCGTCGAGCAGTAGCAGTTGCGCCGGCAATTTAATTGATAATTCTATAAATCAAGATGAGTTAATATTAAAACAGCAGCGGGAGATAGAAAAAGAGGTAATCTATGAAATGCATTACTATTTACGATTGATGACTGATGATTTGTGCAAAAAAATGTTTGCATTGGGTGACGTTGTTTCTGTTTGTTTTTTTTAGATATCAGAAACAATACCGCTCGTCGGTGACCTGGAGCCTTTGTCTACTCTAGAAAAGGAATATAATGAGGATCCCATATACCTGCTGAAAGTCAAAGATCTGGCGTCTAAATATAAGCAGATTCGGAGAACACGTCCGGACGGCAACTGTTTTTTCCGGGCATTTTCATACGCGTATCTCGAGCATTTACTCACTGATAAGAATGAATATGACAAATTCTATGAGATCGCGAAGAATTCTAAGGAAGTTCTAGTCGCATTAGGTTTCTCACAGTTCACAGTCGAAGATTTCTATGAGACGGTGAGTTTTGCCGATTGGAGGTTATTGATTGTTTGTGTTGTTATTTTGTAATCCCATCGTCATCATTGACTCTTAACTATTCTAGGTCCCAGTATTTATTTGCTCTGAAAGCTGCAACCGAGTTTACGTGTTTAAAATTCTTGCTTTCTATTTTCCTAGTTCTAAACATTAGACTAGCTTCTGCACTAACTTTCTAGAGCTACATAAATAATGTAATCCTTTGAAAAATACAAAATGTCTATAGCATTTCGATCCTTTATGTCCTCAATCCCCCTATCTGGTATTGAAATGCAAGTAAATTGAGAAATAATACATTTAAAAAAAACAAAAACATCACAGCAAGTTCAATAAACTGCGTCAAATGGTATTTAGACATGCAGAATAAAAACAAAAAAAAAACAGCCTTTTTGGTAATATATCTGCAACCACCAGCACTATCACCAGTCTTCTTATTCTTTCCCTTACACCCTGTATATACAGTCGAATTGAGAACCTATTTTTTTTTGGAAGTCTTATGATTTCATTATGGAAACTGACGTGGTTTTCCACATTTTATAATTTTTACTACACCGGAATTACTCACTAATGCAGTTGAAACTATAGTCTGAGTAACCGGCTTAATCTCAAGTAATTGCCATGTAAATATAAATAAAATCTTGTGTTTTCATTACCTTTTCCCAGTTTATGGAAGTAGTGGCGAGGGTAGGCGAGCAAGCCAGCGGGTCATTAGACAGCCTGGAGTCAGTACGTACGGAGCTCCACGACAAGTTCAACAAGCAGGGCTACTCTGACTACATTGTGGTATACCTGCGGCTGGTGACATCAGGCCAGCTGCAGACCGAGCAGGACTTCTACCAGAACTTCATTGAAGGACCGCGTACAGTTACTGAGTTTTGTAGACAGGTATGTGTAACTAAGCACTTGCTTATTTAAAGATTTTTATAGGTTTTATAGGATGGAGGATAGAACCTACCACCAACTTGGAAATCGTGTCTTCATGGAGTTTGTGGGTGTGACCGTGAGACCGCAATGCCAAGCGAGACACAGCCGCGCGCGCGTATTCACCTTGAAAGAACGTCGTATGCGGTTGAAACTATAGTCAGAGTAACAAGCTTAATCAAACGTGAGCAATTCCCGTGTCATATTTTTTATTTTGTGTTTCAGGAAGTTGAGCCAATGTACAAGGAATCTGACCACATCCATATAATAGCACTCAGCAATGCATTGAAGGTTGGAGTCCGAGTGAGGTACATGGACCGCGGTGAGGGCAGTCAGGTGCGTAAACCATTACTTTTCAGAGAAATTCACCTGTTATTCTACTGTATCTTCTTTCCAGATATAAAGAGCAGTTAATCCAGAGTATTATAAGTATCATGCACTCTGGATCAACTGGAGTTATAATACCTCCATACCAAATATCATCCAAATCTGTTCAGCCCTCAGATCAGACAAACAAGGGAGATATGCCTTAGTACAAAATAATATTATCGTTTGTGTTCAAATGTCTGTGTTTCATCTACTTTTTTTACTATACTGGTAGTTCGCCCCGAACTGTGACCGCAGGGTGCAGCTAGTTAACTGTGTAAACAAATCTTGGCAGTAGATTGTAATCTAATTCTCATTGTTGTGTCGATTTAAAACTTTGCAAGTATAATGTAATCTGAATGATAATACAATAATTGGGTATCATTGAACTGATGTGATGATGGAGCCAGGAGGTGAATAGTGGAACTCTTCAATGGCTACAAATATACCCCTCGAGTTTGGTACCTTTGGTTTGTTTAATCGAGTCACACATTCATGGTTACTAGTGTTTTAAACCATAATAATTTTGACTAGCTGCGCCCCGCGGTTTCACCCGCATAGTGAAAGGAAATGGTGATGATGATGATGATGAAAAGTAGCCTATGTCACTCTTGTTGTCTATGCACTTGAACTATACCCATGCAAAAAATCAGGTTGTTCCGTTGCTGCGTGAAAGTAGAACAAACAAACCAACAAACACTTTCGCATTTATAATATTAGTATGATAGTTATGTAAAGTGTCGGATTCTAATATGTGTTACATTGCAGGTGTTGGGGCATGACTTCCCCGAGGGCTCGACGCCACTGGTGCACCTGCTCTATCGACCTGGACACTATGACATCTTGTATGCATGATCACATACTCTATCTAATAAATATCTCTACACTCAATGGGTTTTATTTGTTACTAAGCACCTACATCATTTTTGTCGTGATAACGTCTTATAAATCGATGAAAACCGGCTGCATGCACGATAAATTGTCACGTTTCGCCCGAGCCGCGCGTGCAAGCGAGAGCGCGGAAAGGCACGATCGGCCTAAGCGTTATCACTTAAAATTATCGTCTGTAAACCGACTTCCAAGATGACCCCTTTTTTGTACAATAAAGAGAAGGGTAGTATGAATTGATATCAATAAAGCCTGGGTACTTTTGGTTATGTCGACTGATGACAGCACTGTTGTAGAGAGCTACATATCCAATACGAGAACCAGAAGATTACAAACAAATCAAGTCTGAGTGGTCATGGTTGAGAGTATCAAAGATTATTTACTAGAGCGTATTAACTCGTCCCAGGCAGTCTGATGCCAACCTGTTAAGTTCAATGCAACTAAGACCTAGGCACGAAAGTCACTGGCTCCTTTTAGCTGAGATGTATCTATGCATATGTCAAGATGCTCATCAGTGACAACTCAAGGGAGTCGGTAATATCAACACAGTAGCTGTCTCAGCACCAGATTTGCATGATATAATTCCCTTCTGCCCTTTTTACTATCTTTGACTATGACTTTCAAGATGAGCACATAAAACTGACATCGTTTTATGGTTGACATTCCAAAACCAGAAAAAAGAGCGTTGATTAGATTGTGCGAACCACATCAGATTGTGGAATGTGCAGTACAAATTGGTGTTCCTTGATGGTTAAAATATTGGTGTCAAGCGAGTGAATAAATTTCTTACAGGCAAGTATGTTCCATCGTAGACTGCATAATCACTTAACATCAGGCAAGGTGGCAGTCAAATGCAAATGTTTTTTCAAATAAAATAAAACAAGACTTATTTAATGGTTAATAACCAATTTACACTTAACCACTTTATGCGATATTTTAGTTTGGGAACTCTCATGCCAGCTAACAGATGTTGTACACAGACTATCATTGAACAATGTATGTACAGTAAAATGTGGTGAATTGGGACAGAACTTTCTGGATTCAATTTCCAGGTCTAGTCCTATGAAATGCACACTTGTTTCATTTTGCATTTTGGACATCTGAAGGTTGTAATGACAAAAAAACTTTAGTTTTATGTATTATCACCCTATTTTGACCTGACTGCATGTCGCCTAGAAAAATTTTTTCATTCCCTTGCAGATACCCAGATTGTAACTATCAGGGAACACCCATGCGCATAGCAAATGCACTACCGAATGGGTGTGGCATTCCACAGGCTATCAGTTTGCTAAATAAAAGTGACCTGTAGATAGCATATGGGCTTGCTAATCCGCCGACAATCTCCAAATCTCGTTTGTAGGCTCCCACAGCGTCTTGGGTTCAAAATTCTTGCAAATCTCTTGAGAAAACATTACTGCTTGTGTAAAGATCTAAGCTATCTCGTACATCACAGTGAATGTAGCATTCTGAACTCACGAGCTGTGGGGCCAGTGCTACACCAGATGTGGCCAAAAAACAAATACTGGATAAATATAATGCAAGTATTCTGAAATAAAACAACATTTTTAAAACCAGTGGATACAATAATTGAGGTATTACACATGAAACATCTCAAAACACTTAAAAGGAATGCTGGTCCGTAAAAAAATAAAATAGGAGTTAATACTTAAAAATCAATCTATCTGCAGAAGTACACCCCATCAGGCTCCCTTTTTGGTTTCATTCCAGCAAAGAATGCTTTGATGTCTTCTTCCTTCACTACTTCCTTTTTATCTTTGAAAGATTTGAGGAAATCTAGCAGTTTGTCCTTCATTTTATTGTATTCTGTCAATGCATTGATTTGCTGGATCCTGTCTAAAGAAGACAGAGCTTCTAACCCCTTCTCGTATTGAGTTGCTCTACCATCAATCCTTTCTTTCCCTAATGTTTCATACGCAAAAACGGTGTCTTCTGGGTCAGTCAGAAATAGAACACTCAAATCTTTATACATTGATAGACACTCGCTACAAGTGCATAGCTTTTGACGAAGATCAGAAGGCCAAAATGTTGCACCTTTGTGCACTCTCTTTACACCATTAGGTCGAACGCATGTCTCCTGATAAATTTTAGGTTTCTTGACTAAATGGTCATCGTCAGCAGCAGTTTCCTCCGTGGACAATTTTCTTTTCATTTCTTTACTATCTTCAATTTTGTTTTCATTTTCACTGGGTACTTCAACTTTTGTTTCAGAAGGTTTGTCAGTATTTTCATTGCTTGGAGTTTCATTAGAATCGCCCTTGTTAATTTCTGCATCAGAAACAATATCATTTGAGATGTTATCTGTTTCCATACTGTCAATCTTATTTGTGACATCTTCTTGAGTTAAATCAGTGTTTTCGGTGTCAAGAGATTCTTTATTGGAACCATTCATTTCATCGTCTGCACTATTTGTTTTAGATTCCATACCATCACCAGTTGTTATTGAAACAATTTCTTCTTGTTTTGCATCTGGCACAATCGAATCAACATTTGATACATCATCTTTGTCATTTCCTGCAGTCTTTTCAATTATTTCATCCGTATTTTTTATCTGGTCAGTGCTTTCTTCCGGTTTTTCAGAACCCACATCTTGTTCAACTTTATCTTCTTCCTTTTTAATATGTTCTGAATCTTGACTGGCTTTTGATGTCTCTTCATTTTTGAGTAAATCTCTAGATTCCTGTGACTCAGATATACCTTCTGCAGATTCGGTCACTTTTGTTGTTTCTTCATCAGAAGTAACTTTTGTTGTTACTTCATCAGAGCTAACTTTTGTTGTTTCTTCATCAGAGGTAACTTTTGTTGTTTCTTCATCACAAGTAACTTTTGTTGTTACTTCATCAGAGGTTACTTTTGTTAATTCTTCATCAGAGGTAACTTTTGTTGTTTCTTCATCACAAGTAACTTTTGTTGTTACTTCATCAGAGGTTACTTTTGTTAATTCTTCATCAGTGGTAACTTTTGTTGTTTCTTCATCAGAGCTAACTTTTGTTGTTTCTTCATCAGAGTTAACTTTTGTTGTTTCTTCATCAGAGCTAACTTTTGTTGTTTCTTCATCAGAGCTAACTTTTGTTGTTCCTTCATCAGAGTTAACTTTTGTTGTTTCTCCATCAGAGGTAACTTTTGTTGTTACTTCAACCGAGGTAATTTTTGTTGTTTCTTCATCAAAGGTAACGTTTGTTGTTGCTTCATCAGAGGTCACGTTTGTAGTTTCGGCGACTTCCGTTGTTTCTTCTTCAGAGGTCACCTTTGTAGTTTCCTCAGAGGTTACATTTGCTATTTCCTCAGACTTTTCTATGGTCACCGTTGTGCTTTCTACTAATGTATCTTCATTAGGTTTTGGTGTTTCTTCTGTAGTTGTATCTGTCTTAGAATCAATTTTGGATTCATTATTAACTTCAGATGGCTTTTGTGACGACTCTTCTGTGTTCAGAGTTACCATTGTGATATCAGATTCTTTTGCTGTACTTTCTTCTACGTGTATTTGTGATGTTGAGTTCTCCATATCGTCATTTTCCTTAAACTTATCTTCAATCTGTGTTGTGTCTATATCCATTTTATCACTAGATTTTTCAGCAGTATTTACTGATGAATCATATGTACTATTCACCAGTTTTTCAGTGTTTAAATCACCATTACTCAGTTTTGTGTCAGTACCATTGATTCCTACATCTACTTCTTGCATTTCCATGTTAACAGCTAAATTGTTGTAGTCATGTAAGAATTCATTTTTTTCCATACAAGCCTTGCAAACCATTTCAGAGTATTGATCAATGCCTGGAACTGTGGCGTCTAAGTGTGATGTGTGAAGCCAGTCTTCACAGATGATGCATTGAATCATTTCATCATCTTCAATAGTAGATTCTGGGTCTGGGTAAGGCCTATGGCACGTACAGTAGAGTCCACTAAAGTTTTGATTATATTCATTTTCTTCATTCATATCAATTTTATTAGGAGTGAACTGGCAAGGGTGGGAGTTAAACTTAGGATTGCCGCAGTCACAGCGGAAGTTCCTCTTAGTATAAAGTTCGATGAGTTCGTGGTTTTCATGGCAGTTAAGACTACAGGCGAGGCAGACTCCAGCCCTTTTGCTCGGATCATACACAGCTTCAGTGCAGCATGTCAGACAAGCGTATATGGCTTGTCTTTTGATGTAGCCCTGCAACAAATTGCAACAATTTCTAAATAGATACAAGCCAAGAATTATACATGATTACCTACCTACTTATCCTTTGTAGAAATATTCTAAATAAGATAATAGTGAACGTGCCGCGAACGTCTTAAAAACAAAACAAGTACTTATGTATTGAACCTGCAATGACAGTTGTTAGTATGCATCTACATAGGTTTGTGTTCATACATTATAATGGTATTGTGAATAGCTCAGATCTATTGTATGCATACACAGCATATTACCTAATTACCTTTTCAGAAGCTTTTTATTTTAAAACTATCAATCAGAAATCCGTCTGACTGCAGTCAAACGAAGACTTCTACAGAGTTTAAATTTCAAAGCATTATAGTGCAGGAAAAGTTGAAGGAAGTATTACCTTAGAGTAGGTGCAGTTCTTTTCATCCGAAGCTCCCAATACTGCATTAGCATCATCTTCAAAATCTTGTTCCTCTTGTAAAACGTCCATCATTGTTACGACTTTTTCGCCGTCGCATTCCGCCATGTCGGCGTCTTCTACGTTGCTAACACCGTTTGTAGTCATTTTACATGAACAACAAGATATTACAATTAATTATATGAGTATTTAATGCGGACAAAAGAGAATAATTATCGCAGAAAGCCGGTTATAAACTTAAAATAGGCGCGAAGATATAATTTCGGCTATACAAAATATTTCGACAACCGACCGAATAAGTGTTCCCACCTTAGCAATTTTAAAGTAGCTAGATGGAGTTCGGAATGTCACCAGTTTTGGAAAAAAAGAAAAACCACCAGATATCGCATTAATAAATTACTGATAAAAATTACAAATTAAGTATATTTAATCACTCGTTATTATTTAAATAGTTTTTAATTAATTAGGTGAGTTAGGGAATAGATTATTTCAATTAATTATTTAATTATAATCCACCATTATTACGCACTAGCACATGAAAATACACAAGTTTACGAAAATAATACAAAGAGACGACGTGATTTTCAATTTGGTGCCAATTTGGTGATTCTCACTAGCTGGAGTGTGATTCTGTAAGTATCGAAAACAACTGTCAAAATGAGTTACCTACTGTGATTAGCCGCGGGACTTGGTGCTCATGACGTCGTCCTTGTTGTCACTCTAATCTATGCTAGTTGTTCACTGAAGTTAGCCAATACAAAACTAGCTGTTTGACAGTTCATCATTCTTCACAATGAACTGTCAACCGAGATAGCCAGTAGGTCCGGACACTCAGTTATTTTTTATTTTGACCGCATCTTGTAGGTAACAACACATTAACCATAAAAATGTGTTGTAAGATTTCATACTAAAAAACCAATAAAATTCGCTATATTATTAACTAGCAGACCTGACAGACGTTGTCCTGTCTTAGAACTGTCAAACACGCAAAGTCAAAATTACAAATCTTATTTTTTACACCTTGGGTTACATTATTGGAGTTTAGTAAGGATCCCTATTTTTTTTTTGAAAATATAATATAGCCTATGTTAACCGGGGATAGTGTAGCTACCCAACAGTGAAAGAATTTTTCAAATCGGTTCATTAGTTTCGGAGCCTATTCAATTATTATTAATCATTTTATTTCAGACAATGTCCATACTTATTTTACTACACCAATATAAAAACAAATTAATATACAATCAATAAATAATTAAAAACAACAAAAATTCAAATAAAACACAAAAATGCATTGATACCTATTAACTACAAATAATAATAAAAATAAATTAAAATTAAAATAATTACCTTAACCTAAACTTCGGTTTGGATCCGGAGTGCTCTATGTGCACACTTGTCCAGTGCTGCATTATAGGGCAGTCCAGATCCATCCGCCAGGCGAACAGCTGCAGGTAGCTGTTGTCGCTGCCCCGCACCCGCCGCATCAGGGACGCGATTCGCTTGCGCATGATCGCTGCGAACCCATCTATGTGCGCGTCCGCGAACATCCCCGATGCGCTGCAGTGGCGCGGCAGCCACATCAGCGCCCTGTAGGCGTTGTTATACTGGACTCGCAGGGCGCTGTAGGACTTTTTTCTGTACTTAACCCATAGGCTGCACGTGTAGAAAGACTGACAGTAAGCTCTAAAAAGAGTAGCTTTCACTTGTGGAGTGCATCGTGCAAACCTACGGGCCAGCATATTGCCCCTGACTGACAACGCCCTGCGCTCCCTTTCCATATCAACATCGTCTGCGAGCATCTCGGTCACCCAGTGGCCCAGATACTTAAACTGCTGGACTCGTTTCAGGACACTTCCACTTAGTGTGACTGGGGGGACAGAGTCGTACGTTTTCGATCCTGCTTTGAACACCACGAGTTCGCTTTTAGTGGCGTTGTATCTGAGCCCGTGAGCCTCCACGTAACGGTCGCAGATCGCAATGAGCTTTCTGAGGGCCCTGATGGATGGAATCGAATTCAATGCAAACAAACAAACAAACAAACAATCAAATCTTTCCTCTTTATAATATTAGTATAGATAAAATATTATTGCTAAAACCTGATATTAAATCGCTAAAGACCCTCAATGACAAAATTGTTAATCTGGGAACACTGGACAGAACCAACTGAAAGTCAGGGCTGCCATGCCACCACTGTCTATTCTCTAAATGTTGCCAATGCCAGCATTGATTGTTTGTTGTTAGATTATTCATGACCATGGATGCAGATTCTTTCGGTCGTAAGATTAATCATGTTTACATAGTTTTAAATAGCGTTAGACAAGTCTTAATCAGAGTCAAGCAAAGTATAAGTCACGGTCAAGTCAAACTCATGCTGCAGTAAAGTGGTAGAACCTTTACAAGAGGAGTTTTGGAAACAACACGAAAACGGGCGTTTTTCAAAAAAGATGTACACGTGACGAACAGGAGTTGATTTTTGTGAAATTGAAATTTTGCTGTATTTTCTTATCTTATTTGATAAAATATACTTTTATTTAAGTAAAAGTTACAAATATATATCAGTATAACGAAAAATATCGCGATAATCTTAATTTTTACGTAAGTGTTCAAAGGAACTCGCTCCGGTTAGTCACAAAAGTTTTTTTTTAATAAAATGAAAAATATGAATAATTATCTTAATTTGTTTTTATTAATCATTAAATAACTTTAAAATCTTTGAAGCAGCATTTCAATACATAGAAAAATCAGTGTAATTATTGCGTAGCAATCATTTTTCTTTCGAGATCGTCACAGTAGGAACTTTTGAACTTAAAAACATTACATTTACTACTTACCTAATGGCATTAAACGTTTAAAGCTAACAAATAATAAAAATATAGGACATCAGTAACTTAAGCAAACTTAAATATTAACAAATAACTTCATATATCTTGAATAGGATTCGTTTTTGTCTAGCTAAAAATATGTGACAGTGGCTATCTGGAATTCTAAGTGACTAATTGGAAAAAACTAAGCTATGTTTACACTGAAGGAACTTTTAGTAACATCTATCTATCATACATTGATTTGGTAAGGTAAGTAGGTACTAGCATTAAACTAATTGTTATTAATTAATAATAATATATTAATTATACTATGTAGTATAATTAATTTATTAGTATTATATTAGTAGTATTATATCTTCTTCTGTCAAGTCATTAATTCTTTTTCGTTTCTTTTTAAGTCGTTCTAACTGCTTTTTCCGTTGCTCTTCGAACTTTTCAGGGTTTCGTTTTAAATTCTCTCGGTATTTTTTAGCTCTTTCCGCTACCGTGAGGGCCATGGTCACTGAAATGTCAAATCAAATATATGTTGAAATATCAAATATATGAACCAAATATTTATTGAAATAATTAGAGAAATAATTTAAAAATTAGATTAGTAGTACCAGAAAGTACCCCGCCCGACTAACAAATTTTAGTATTACAATATATGACAAAATAGATGCACGTCAAAATACGCAAGTTTTAACGTTAATTAATTGCAAGATTTGAATTTTAGCACTAAGATATTTAGTACTAGTTATAGTACCTAAGTAAATAATAGTATTATATAAATTATATTATTCAACATAATCTATGTACAGGGTTAACAGCTTGGGATGTAAGAAGCCGAAAAAAGGTCATTGTACCTCATCATTAGGAACAACTATAACTGCGGGGCTAATACCTAAATCGCAAAAAAATCAGCTGTTTCAAAGAAAAAGTTCAATGACCATCGACATAATGTATGGAACAGCAGATTTCAGGTTTGTTTCCATAGTATAAGTTGTTCATATTGATAGGTATAATGACCCCTTTTCGGCTTAGTACACCCAAAGATAATTATATACTAGGTACACCCCAAGCTGCTAACGCTGTATATATTTTTTTTATCTAAATTGGTTCAGCCGTCCCAAAGATTACCAGTGACAGACGTACATAACTACATAATATTCAAACATTTTTATAATAAGATTAAGTATTTACTTTAGTACTATTCATCTGTCAAATGTAGCCTCGGCCTAATAGTTCCGGTCTGTCACAAAATGATTCCGTTTATACAATACGTGACGAACGCGATGTGACGAATTCATATCAACTAAACTTCTAACAATAATTCAAGCTGTTGTGTTCATTTTATGGCTACTTGTGATTTGTTTTACAATAGTTTAAAAACAAAAATGTGCTTGTGTAACGGCAAATACCTTGATAAACTATACATACCTCATAAAATCCCGTAGCTATCTGGAACTCCACTTTAGAACCAACGTAACGCGCCCGCTTTCGTCACTGATTTTGATTACACTGACGTTTGCTTCAAAATTGCGGCTACACCACACACAAGATTAACGTTGAAAGTAACAAAAAATAACCATATTTTATGGTAAAAATTTGTTTATCTATCAAAAATGCACCGTGACTATTGCCGGAATTCCGGTTTTGCCATATTCCTGGGACAACAATTATATAATATTTTGAGCTATTTTAAGACCCATTACGACAACATCTCGCTCTAAATCGTATTGGCAAGTTCAATATTCGTCTACAGAATCTAAAACAGTGGCGCTATTTAATTTGTGGAATATTTTCTGAGACTTGAAAGTTTCAATAATGCCGATGGGACATACAGATTTGACACTTTTTTGCGGTTTGTTTTTGTTATATATTAATATCAATGAGTGTTAGGTTGCACTTAACAGTTAATTTGGTAACTTAAATATGTACTCATGAACTACCCTGTGTTTACTTATTAAGCTGTTTCTTAAAAATTTATGTGTATTCTTTGTTATTGTATACTGTTATTTTTCTGTGTAATAAAAAATTTATCTCTTTATCTCTTTATCTCTATGAAATAATAACTCCGTTTATTCATGTACGGTACATACAAAAATTATAATAAATAGTTAAAGTTTTGGACGCCCCAAATTCGCAAATGTACATCTTTTTTGAAAAACGCCCAAACACATGTTTCACCTTGTTATATCACCTATCCACACTCGAGCACTTAATAACTGATAATCCACCATTATCACACATTAACACTAAAAAATACACAAGTTTAGGAAAATAATACAACGAGCCGACATGTTTTTCCACGTTGGCGCCAAAACTCTTACCAGCATTTTTTTTTGTTAATATTTTCATGACCGTGGATTCAATGTCCTTTAGTCGTAATCTTAAACAGTTTACATAGTCTTAATAGCGTCAAACAAGTCATAGTCACAGTCAGAGTCAAGCTAATTAAGTCACGGCTAAGTCAAACTCATGCCCCTGTAAAGTGGTGACTTTACAGGAGGTTCCTATGGAGTTTTGGAAACAACACGAAAAGACACGTTTCACCTCGTTATATCACTTTCCCACACTCGAGTACGTTTACGAGCACTAATGAATAATAATTCACCATTTAGTACACATTAACACTCGAAAATACACAAGTTTAGGAAAATAATCCAACGAGCCGACATGTTTTTTCCACGTTGGCGCCAAAACTCTTGCGAGCATTGATAGTACTATATGCTGCCAGCATTTTCCATGGCAGAAAACTACATAATAAATAATAGTTTGTAGTTTCTTTTTTAACTGGCAAGTGCCTTAATTAACTAAACAAAAGTTTTTGGAGACAAAGTGAAAAAAAAATTTTTTTCGGGTTGTTGTATTATTTTTCTAAACTTGTGTATTTTCAAGTGTTAATGTGAAATAATGGTGGATTATTATTTTTTATACTGCTCGTGAACGTGTTCGAGTGTAGGCAAGTGATCTATCGAGGTGAAATATATCTTTTCGTGTTGTTTCAGAAACTCCATAGAAGCCATAGCCTCCACCACTATACTGGGGCATGAGTTTGACTTAACCTTGACTTACTTTGCTTGACTCTGACTGTGACTATGACTTGTTTGACGTTAGTGTAGCTCTGCACAACTAGTCGTCATATAAAATGTATGGGCTGCGATGTGTCTGGGCCCTGATTCCATAACTTCAAACACGCGCGTAACGCGGCACGTTATGTTAACCTCTAAAAGCTGCAGCTTTTAGAGGAATAAAGGCCATGGCCTTTATTCCATAGGAAATACATTACGCCGCGTTAAGTTAACCTCAAAAAATTTGACTTCTCTTTCCTATGGATTATTCCATAGGAAATTCCTTCCTGTATTTTTTAGGGTTCCGTACTTCAAAAGTAAAAAACGGATCCCTTAGAGGATCACTTTTTTGTCTGTCTGTCGCGCGGCGCGCCCCAGGCGCCTATAAAGGGGCGCATCATGCATTTAAAACAAATCTAATTGTAGATTGTTTACGTACTTGTATAACTACTTAGATGTTGTTGTAGATTAGTATCTACATCTAAAACTGTTTCAAACTACAATAGTATTAAAAAGTAAAACACTGTTTTAAACTATCACGGTTGTTCACTAAAGTTATATGATTATTTACGGGATATTTACCGTGGTAAGGTTGTGGAATGAGCTCCCGATATTTCGGCGCAGTTACATGCACCATGTTCACGGGAAGACTGAAGAATGCGGGTGGTTGGAGAACAGTTAAAAAGTTAGGTGCAGACATAACGATCTACCCTCTTTCTTAGTCTTTATTAAAAAGTATTTTGTTTTATAGTAGGTATATATTATTTGCTAATTAAAGCAAAAATGGAACATCCCAACACTTGCGACCATTGCCAACATACATAAAACCTGCATCTGGCGTCCTTATCTTGTGGAAGTACGCCATTCCTGGCCAGTACAGGCTCTTCAAGAAGACCACGCTCCCCGCCTGCTCGAGCGATAGGTTCCAACACCCATTAGGGATGTCCTGGTCGATAGAGTCCAGGAAATCCATGCTGTAGTTGTAGTCCTGCCTAGAATTAGAACGTAAGGTGGCTCAGAGAACGAAAACACTCATAGATATATAATATTGAGCGAAAAACAGCCCACAACACAACACGTTGTGTCACTTTCATATATTATCGTGAATTTTTTGTCGTGGTTTATCGACCCACAGAACGCGTCATGGCTTTTGTTCATTGCCATATCGCTGATTATCATGAAAGCCACGAGAAAAAAAATGCTATGTGGTCTTTTTTCTTTACCACAACGCGTCATGGGCATTTTTATAAGTGCCATAACATAAATTTAGCGATGTGGATGTTTTATAGATTCGAAACCACAACGCATTGTGTGCTATTTTCGCTCAATGAGCGCTATCTCACTTGCTTTTGATTGTGGCGTCACAAGAATTCTGCGAAGTAGAAGACTATATCAAAGACAACATATACAGTTACACCAAATATCCAGCCAGCCGAAGTTGGCTGGATCTGAATATAGACAAACAGACCTTACCTGTACAGATTTACAGGTAACCTTACTGTACAGATGTACAGGTAATACACTGTGGGTGTAGGTAGGATCACCTATCCACAAACTTTTGTATTTCCTTACAATATTAGCTTATGTACTCGAGTTCGCGAGCGTTTAAATTTCTGCATTGGTTGGAAAAGAAATTGAATTTATCTGTCGCAGGACTCGCAGGCTTTCATTACCTGGTGAGCAGGTTGCTGTTCCAACGTTGCTGCGCCGGTCTAATATGCAAATATGACTTCACAAACTTTGCCTCGGGTGCCGTTAGACCGTAAAAGTTAGGATTTATAACCGTAGTACCATCCGGGTTCTTGATCAATTGCCCCCTGGCGCATATCTCAGCCTCGTCGCAAATGTTGCTGATGGTAGCAGCAAGGCGACTTTCTTCCTTCATATATTGGCATCTATCTGGGTGATTCTCCTCTAGAGACTCGTCTAAAACCTTGATTTTTAGAGACGGATCCCCTCGGAAAGGGAACGTCGTAAGCAGAGACAACATTTTGTATTTTTTCTTAGGTTTAGGAAGGAGTCCCCAGAATTTGAAATCTGTGGTGTAGAAGTATTTTCTATCGGCTAAGGCGTCGGCGCCGATTCCTACGGCGATGTGGTAGTCTGCGTC
This sequence comes from Agriopis aurantiaria, assembly GCA_914767915.1. Lineage (NCBI taxonomy): Eukaryota > Metazoa > Arthropoda > Insecta > Lepidoptera > Geometridae > Agriopis > Agriopis aurantiaria. The sequence continues at coordinate 4,066,959 of OU611988.1, forward strand.
GACTGCATACAGTTGTCCCCAGTACTGGATGTGGTTGAAATGATTGTCGACTTGGAGCAGGGTCAGCGAGTTATGCAGCAGGGATATCAGCTCGCTGGTCAGCATCATGCCATTAACGTTTATGTACTCTTTGTATTCCCATAGTTTGTGTATGTTCGTCATGGTGAGATAATTGTCCTGTTACATATACGTAGCTAGGTATGTAATATAATAACGGTAGGTACCTACTTCCAAGTCTCTGATTTCGATAAAATGACAAATCAATAATTTGCAATTACGAATTAAATAATTGGTAACAGCTGACAAACACAAGTGACAAACGTCAAACCTTAAAAATGTCTTTTCAAATAACTACATAGGTCACACATAGGTAGGTACTTAAAACCTTTCTCTATAATAAATACCTAGGTAGTTTCAAAGGTTTTTTTTTACCTTGCCTTCTGGTGTCTTCTGTGCTTCTGGCTGTTTCGCACGGTTTGTTCACAGACACACACATTGGGCAAAGTATGAATAATATTAACATTTGAATTATTAGCATGGTTATTAACCCGTTACGCAAAAAGAGGGGTCTTATAAGCTTAACGTGTATCTGTGTGTCTGTCTGTGGCATCGAAGCTCCCATTTTGATATGTTTTTATGTTTGAAGGTGACTTGATCGAAAGTGTTCTTATCTTAGCTATGACCTTAGGCACATAAGACATAATTCTTAGTACAAGTAATGAACCAAGAAAATCTGTTCTGCCGTTGTTCAGTGTTCAGCTCTATTCTAACGGTTTTAATTTTTTTTATATTTATATATCTACCTACTTGTTTACTATCCCTTGCTTAGCTTTAAACAATAAGGTCTTACAGCAACCAATGAAAACAAAACCATATACGTAATTAACTACCTAGTTTTCCTCACAACACAAGATACTTGAGCAAGACTTGAGACATCGTAAACGGAGATTTTTCCTTCTCGTGTGTCAATTACCGATGTCAAATATTTGCTGGCCCTCTGACGGTCGTAATTCGTAACTTGACCTCTCAAACATCCACCTTTCGTAGACCTCCAACTTAAACGAAAGCTCTAACAAATAAGGGTTAAAGTATGGTGGAAATTGATATAACTAGGCAATTTGCTTATTTTCACAGATTACGGGCGATCGTGTTGCTTGTTTGCAGACTCACGGGTCACATTCAGGAGAAAATATTACGGTTACGAGTATCAAAAATTTCGTTGAACTGAGTAAAAATCGTAGTAAAAATAGTACAATGGTAGCGATTTTGGTTCGTCTGTGCATAGGTCAATAGGTGTTAGGTATCCAGCTTGTACCTACTTGCATAACTAGATCTAGAACAGTTAAAAGCACCACACGGACCACACCATATACCTACCTAGCTACATATTGCTAACTAAACGCATGTAGGTACATCATCATCATTTCAGCCAAAGGACGTCCACTGCTGGACATAGGCCTCCCCCATCGATCTCCAAAAGGGCCGGTGTAAGTAACTTCACATTTTAGTATTTTGAGCTTAAATCTATGTCTCAGGTCTACATAAAACTTTTATCTCTAAACTTGCATAAAACAAATTTTCATAGCGAAACTAATTTGATGGTACTTCTATTCGCCATCAGATAGCACTACGTGTGGTTTTGAAATGAAATCCAAGGAACTAAAGGTAAAAAACTAAAAATTGAGCAGTGCTTCTACTCGTCACTAGATGGCAGTACCAGTACTACTTATGTCTTGTTAAAATAATTTAAAAAAATTGTATGAGTACCTAATTGCCTATACATTTATATCTACTTACCCTATGTACTTATCTAAAAATATTCAATTAACAAAATACCAAAAAATAAAAAAAACCTATATTGAGTTGAGGAAATGGGTAGTGTTTTATTTACTAAGAAGTTTATATTCTGTGCTAGACTACATGCTAGTTTTTATTTTTATTTTACCTAAAGTATGTACTTGACTATAATATTTTTTGTGCAACAACTACTACTCTACCTACTTACTTAGATAGATTACCTACCCACATAGATTGGTTTCATCTGACTCAACAATCAGCCAAGCAAATTTAAACTTAAAAATCGTCTACCCTCATAGACAGAGTCCTTGCGTGATGATGATAACCAATGTTTTCTATTCTTTTTAAACGTTGTCATCGACGACGCGTGCCTCGATTAGCCACTCTTGGCTCGTCAGACCTCTTGTCTATGGTCGCGCGATTCGGCACGCGCTCGCCCACTCGGTTGGCGGGAAACAATCGACTAAAAAAACAACCGATCATCACGCTCTATTCGATTGTTTTAGCACGTGTCTCACGTTTTTTTAATGAATGATGTACTTGAGGGTAGTGAAGTGCCGCAGGTGGTGAGAGATGATTTGAGGAGAGGGTTGCTTGGTTTGTGGTACGAGTGAGACTCAGATCTGGGGCCTTACAGCTAACTCTTAACGCGAGCTCGAATTAGCGCTGAAACAGCGCAATTCGGAAAATCACGCGAACGTGAACCTTAACGCGAGGAGATATGGTTTGCAATCGCGTAACATTTTTCATCACCTAAACAGCGCTTGAAACAGCTGGCCGTGAGGGCCTAGCTAGACAAATACTTAGTCTGATTTGAGATGGCTAGCCTAAGTATTTAAATCACGCGATAGCTTGTGACATAGGCCTACGATTTTTGCAAATATTAAAACAACTGAGATCTACGCGTTCGGTTTCTACTAAAAAAGGTGATATTTTTTAGAACGTTGTTAGTCGTTGTTATATTCATAATGTTCATTCCAAAGATTCAGCCACGATTTCCAAGTAACTATATAATATAAAAACAATACCTACAATATCAATACCACAACCAACTATTTAGGGTCGGCAAAGTATTTGTGACGCCTCTGGTGTTACAAGTATCCATAGGCGATAGTGACTGCTTACCATCAGACAGCCCGTCTGATTGTTTGCCACCCATGACTTAAAAAACCCTATTGACATTCTTGTAATATAATGTTGTCTGACAAAGCTAAATAGAATTTTCTTCAATATTTTTTTTATATTATTATTTTCCGTGCACGGTTGCCTGGAAGAGATCGCTTTAAGTGATAAGGCTGCCTGTTAAAAGCCTAGATTTTTTTTTATTGTAATGTTTATGTTATCTTTGTTTTGTGGTATTTTAATAAAGAGTCATTGTATTGTATTGTATTGTAATTGGTTTTAGTAATTTTAAAAAGACGTTGTTTCACTAATACTTAAGTGTACCAGTCTAACGAGGCCCTAACAGCCGACTTATTTATCGCTTTTATGCGCATAGATCTACCCTCATTATGGTTAAAATTTACGTTTGCTGAGCGAGACTCAATGTGTCTTATCAAGTCTTACTTACACTTAAATTCAAAATATTTAATTGTGCACTAAATTTACGAGTGCATAATAGAAGCATTCTTAGTAGGCATATAACATTTTTATTATAACAATTATTACTAATGTGACTTTATGATAATAAATTAATGTAATTCTATTCTATTCTTTGAGCTTTGTCTTGATCTCTCATTAGCCGAGAGAGCAAGACAAAGCTCAATATAAGATTAATAAATTATTTTTTATGAGATTGTGCACCTAGGTATGCCATGCAATGTTTTTTTAAATACATATATGTTTTGAATTACAGTGTAAGCTCTATATTGCGACACTTGATTTAACGACAAACTCCCAAAAAAGTCGAAATTACTTGACTTTCATGGTTGGTTTACCTTGTTGTCCATACAGTTAGTATACACTCTAAGTACCTATGTAGCATCACACCACACCCCACTTACGATAAATAACGACAAAAATACGCCATTATTAGGCAATATCTACTTTAACTGTCTACCTACTTCTACGTCTATCTACTTTAATAAAATACTAGATCAGCAAAAAACGTCAGACGAAGATAACAGACTATACTTATACGCAATAAGCGTTGTTAATTATATCAATAAATTAATATTTTGTTGTTTGTAAATTTTATACTTTACTAGTAAATACATAATATTATAATAGTACCTATAATACTATCGATTTTTCTTCTCTCCTTTTAACATTAACTCTCAATAACGCCATAAAATTCGCAGTTCCTTAAATGTCGCTTAGAGTTTACATTGTATTTTCAAAAACTTTCTTGTGGTCTCAGATTCCCTCCCCTTGAATTAATCTGAGCCGCTAAACAATCTCCCAGTTGGTGCTATCAAAGCAAATCATTCGCATAAACCTTACATGTTTTTAATCAACAATCGAACAAAAATCTAGCCATATGCGTGCTTTGGCGAACACCGCGAATTACGTCTGACTCGCTAACTTTCAACGGACACCTATGACGAGCGAACGCACATCGTCAATGTGATCGATTGAATCGTAAAACGTAAAAACAATACAGTGGTTCCCACAGCCTCGCCTGCGGCCAACCCTAATTCCCTTTTTTTGTTATGTTGGCAGTGTTTAATTGTTTTCGAAAGAGAGGTTGGCAGCAATGCCTTCGGGCGCCCCGTTTATAACATGTTTGAAAGCGATACCGTTGCACAAACATTACTAATTTGAATGCAACGTTGCAGTTTATTTTTCACGAGTTTTTTGTGTTTGTTACAAATAAGACAGGATTATCTTTTGCGTTGTTTTGTATCACTTCTTTAATAATTTCAAGTAGGCCTATACCTAGATACCTACCCTTGTTGTGTTAGATTACCTTTATGCATAGACATATATAGGGGTACCTGTGCATGTACCTAATTAGTTACCTCATGTAACATGAATTTGAACTATGTCTATAATAATAAAATAATGAATCTTGTCTTTCCCTATAAAATCAAATTTAATAAAACCAAAACCAAATAATGACTAAGTCAGTTACAAAACTATTGAACAAAAGATTTTGAAATCGTTCTGAATCTCAATATCAATCAAACAAAAGAATTTATTGGCTACATTTTTAATGGCCGTCGAAAATCCACCAATTAAATAATCGTAGAAACTCTCACAATTGAATATAAAATAATAAAAGATTGCAAATATTAAAGTGTTCCCACAATTACTTACGTTCCTTTTAAGAAAAGTTAAGAACTCTGAGCGGTCGAGTGGCGATTTCTGAATGAAACGGAGCGTATGACTTTCTTTTTTATAATTCGCATGTGACAAAGGCGGGAACGGAGGGATGGCGAAATCATTGGGCGTTTAATCGCGGGTGAACGTCGCAAACAGGGGAATAATGGCGTGAATTTCCAGATTAAGGTTATTTGTATTAAACACGTAGTCATTGTGATTGCTCACGCGGTCCACCGGACCCGTTTCTTGCGATTGTTCACGTCACCTATTAATATTCAATGAGTTTTTGAGATTTTTGGCTAATAAGCCTGAGAAAACGAGAGTGATGAGTGATCGGAATTGAGTTTCAGAATATGTTTCCCACCTCCTCGACAAAGCACACTTTAATTGATTCTCGATGACTTGAATGGAAAGTGTCGTACGAACTTTTAGTTTTCTGCATATTTATTTGAACTTGCCCTAAATTGCTTTTGTAAGTATTAGCTAGGTATCTTCATGATGAGTTGATGACATTGGTTACATTTAGTTTGCGATGAACTTGTGCACCTACAATGACGACATAACCGTTATTATCTTTGGCTACCTACCTCTTTCAGTTATTTTCAAGAACGTGTTTTAAAATCCCACTTCACAAATATTTTTCATCTACCTTCCTTTTTATTTTTTCCTTCTCTCCCGTTGGTCAGACGGCGGTCCGTCAACTAAATCCATATGTCTATGTTAGCACTTATTAGATGTGATTTAGACAGTTTCTTTAATTCTGAATGTTTCTAGGATTATGTCATGATAATGCTCATTTATATACTAACCCTTAATAAACATAATGACAAAATTGTAGTGTCATCAATCTTGTCTAGTGTTTTTGTAAAAAAGGTCCATCCCGTGTCGCGTGGCGCGCGCTAGCCGCACGTGACCGTTCGGCCATGTTGTACGAGTAACGATGTTGCCAGTGCGAATAATCACTTTTTTCTTCGAATAATCAGCGCGTGATGGGGTTGCCAATGGAAATAATTGGCACCCTGCTGGCGGACGCGCGCTAATGTTTTGATAATGACGAGTGCCATTGTAAGGATTAATGTTTTTATTTTAGCGATTCGTGTGCTCACGCGGGAGAATAAATACCGGGATTTTAGTTCACAAATAAACAATGTTTACGTGGATAAACAATTTGCGGGTTCGTGGAAAAAATTGCTCTTGAATTGATGGGCAAGTAAAAGTACTAGTATCGTCCTTGGTTTAGTAATTTTCTTAAATCTACCATAAGTAAAACTTAACATGTTATACAAAGAAACTATAATTATTCTACAGGCTAAATACTAGTAGTTATCTAGTGCGGAGGTAAATAATAATAAAAAACAGTTTCTCTTGACAGCATTTTACAACTAAAAATTCAAACTATTTGCTTCTCTTCCTACAACAATGGTCATACAGAACTGTGTATTGCAATACAATGCATTCCCAAAGAAGTGAAGCAATCTTATAACGGTAGCATTCCAGCGGAGCTATTGACAGACAAACAGACAGCTTGATGGATCGGCCTGGGTCTACTCATCCCTTCTTATTTACATGTGTAAAACGAGCTCGCTTGTTACCTTTTCTTACATCTGATTTTGGGTATGGAATTTAGGACAACAAACACAAGTAAGTATAGGTAAGTACCTATACCTACTTACTATTTAAGTAAGTTTTAAAACTTTGCGAAAGTGTCAAACCACAGCTTTACATTGACAGTTAGAAACATTGTTTTCTCTATAACACGTAAGATTCTACCCTAAGTACGAAATTGACACATTTTTTTCAAAAACATTCTTATAAAATGGAAGTCATGGTATTTGTCTAAGGCTAAAAGGAAATTCCCTGAGGTCTAAGGCTAAAGTAGCTGTTACATTGTGTGATTTAGTGCTACGATCTAGCATACCTACTACCTACCCACCAGATAACTTAGCATGTAAGCTTAACTAGGGAGGTACATATTTATTATTTATTTACCAGCCGCGCCCGTGGTTTCACCCGCGTGGATTACTCCTTAGATATATCATCAGAAATATGCCGCAGTGAAAGTACTTACCGTTACAATCGGTCCAGCCGTTTCAGAGTCCATAGGGAATATACACACATCACTATATTTAATATAAATATATATATAATATAAAATAAATTTATTTATAATATCAAAGATAATTATATACTAGAGATAATATATATATTATAAATACTATAAGATTTATTTTAGATACGCAACAGATTTCAGTCAATCAAACGTCTATAACAATTCACGTTATTTCCCATTTCAAACGGTTTAGTCGTAAAAACATTACAATAAATTATTATGAGATTAGGTGAGGTAGGTACTTACCAATAGGTCATAAAACGTCCTTGGTAATTACTTACTTTTTTTTCTTGTAACATGTGTTTTGGTCTTCATCAAACTTGGTCCAAATGTCACAAAATTTACCTTTTTATAGGAAACAGCGTCGACAAATAAAGCAAACAGTGTCGACAAAGGGTGGCGGAGTCCACAGTTGGAGACATCTGCGTGATGTGTGGAAAGAAGTCTATCAATTATCGGCATTGTGGCGGCGTTCCTTGCACGACGCGACGTCTCGGCGCGCCATATTATTGAGATGTTGGTAGTGCCAGGATTGACGTCCAGTTGTGGCGCTATACGAAGCTGTGAGCTAGCGACAGGGGTAAAAACTGACTAAAACATTTCAGTGCTTTACCCACTTATCTGATAAGTTTGTCAGTTTTGGCAATTAAGTATCTCTCTGGAGAGGACAGCACCACCACGACTTTGATGTCACCTAAGTAAGTAAGTACCTAATATTATGCGCTGTACAAAATTTATTTATATTATGCATATCTAAATACAGTGTAAACTCTATTTATACTGACACTTTAAGAACTGCGCATTTTATGGCGTCATTGAGAGTTGCCATGAAATGGAGCGACGAAAAATCAATATTATTTTACTATTATAACAATATGCAAGTATTTACTAGTAAAGTATAAAATATACAAACAACAAACACTATTATTGGTACAAATAACAACGCTTATTTTATTGCTTACATGTTATCTTCGTCTGACGTTTTTTGCTGCTCCAGTATATTATTTTAAATACGAGGTGTTTTAAAGTTCAATACTGTTTATTGCTTAATAATGTGTTGTTGTGTTATTTAGAGTGGGTTTGATTGCTACATAGAGTGTATCATTCTATGGACAACAAGACAAGACAAGGTACCTACACCAATCAAAGCCAAGTAATTTCGACGTTTTAACAAGTTTGTAAATAAATCGAGTGTCGCTACATAGAGTTTACACTGTATAACGTTTACGTTATGCATGTTCAATACAGTTTCATAAAGTAATCTGTGAGTTTCGTAGTTCGATCGCGTACTAGTGTAAGTGGACAACAATCCTTGCTTAAGCCCACGCTACTTGACTCGTCATACCATTTTCATCCCTACGGATCTTATTCTAAATTTAAATTCAAAACCGCCGAGAGCTGTTGACAGGTGCGTTCGGAAACCAGGCCAGCCTCCCACTGCTTACCAACAATGCGACAGACGTCATACAATGGCAACGCGCGGAGTACCCATTCAGCCTCACGTGTCAAACCGTAAAGACTTAATTAAATCGAGTACTTGTTACGTGGGCAGATGATTTCTGTATGAATTGATAGGTATGTCTCTGGAGGCTTGTTTGATGTTATTCAAAGGTTTACAATTTGGAGCAAACAATTTGTCTGAGAAAAGTTAAGATAGCCTTTTCTCACGCGAAAAATGTCGTAACCTTTCTTTTGCATAGCACTCCGTTCCGTGGCTTATACTTGAGTTTATCCGCATTTTTGAGACATAAACTTGTGGCCAGACACTTTGAAAACTTTGCTTACAACGCTTAGAAATTATACACTCGTGGACAGTTAATTAAAGAAAGAGCTGCCCATAAGTCAATACATAATACCTATTTAGAGATATACTTGTATCGTAAAAACGTAACAAACAGACAGACAGAAGACGAGAGTTTTTTCGCATACAATTTTGTAATATTAGTGTTTGTCAAATATTAAATTTTTCATAAATAAAAGATTGCTCATAAACAGCGCAGTCCGAGCTATTCAATTCAAAAAGTTTGTCATTCATAGCAGTCCATTGTCGGCCATTCCGCTTTCTCTAATCCTCTTTTGCTGCTCAAATGTATAGCAGCCGCGTGAATAGCGTTATAATCGCAAATCCGTCACATTCGGACAATCAAACAGCAAAAACTCGCAATAACATTAACAGATATGTAAGGCGATCGTTAGTACCGCAGAATGCGACCCCCCGGTGACAAATCCGATCGACTTGTCCGAAGAAAAGGGCGCGAAAAATAAAAAATAACAAAACGTTGGCAAAAGACACGAGGCCCGACAGATGCTGCGAAAAAAAGTTTAGGTGCGTTCAGAAATGTCGTTTATGGCGATTTGCGGGGGCTTATTGTTTCGTAAAGTGGAATAAATCGAGTGGTAAAGGGGTGGCATGTGGTGATCAATTTGTTAGAATGGTGGTAGTTATTGCAACTTAGCAAGTTGTAGCCAATGTAGAGCTAATGAGCTTTTCATAAGCTTGAAAATACGATAACAGAGTCGATAATGTTGTGCTTATTTACTGTTATTTAAACTAAACCAAATTTTACATACTAGTATTGCTGCGGTTTTTTCTCTCAAAATGATACCTATACGTACCTATCTTTCCCACATTTTCAATATTTTAATAAATTAGGCATATTGATATAGTATCATGACATGAGGGCGGGCGGGTAACCATAGGATACTTTTCCTTTCTGAAGATGCGGGAAAACTAGAAGTTCTCGGATAACACCGCGGCATTCTGCTAGTTTGAATATAAAAATATGGTAAACATTCATGAATTATTCTGCTATTTCCTCATATGTATAGTAAAATACATCATAGTACATCATTTGGAAACTACGATACAGATTTAAATTACATATTACTCTGGTGGATTACAGCCCTCGCTGGACGCTACACTCGTACTGCGATTAAATACTCTTTGAAAATATGTTTGTTTCTCCGCGTAAAGTAGGTACCTATATACGTATGCAATGAAACCTCTTTTAGAAAGTGGCACTTTTTTAATGGGCTACGTCATTGGGGCAGTTTTGCCCACATTTTTTCTCTTCTGTGGTTTTGCCATCAACAGATAGTGATGGTGTTGGTGTAAGATTAAGTTAAGATTTTGTCCTTAATATTTAACTTTCCGAATTAGAAAAGAAACACCATTATAATACAGTTCATTTATTCTCATTAAATGCCCGCAGTGTCTTCGCATGGTATGTAACAAATTGTCCTTATCGCCCGACAGAGAGCGTGACACGCGTCGCCACGCTCGCGCCGTGTTTCATACAAACGAATGCAATTAGAAATATAACACAGTATCAAACGACGGAACGGTGATTGTCGATGAAGAATAAGGATGAGGAAACCGTATTAAAATAGAAATTTCTCCAATATTTATTATCACGATTTCATTAGCTTCGCTGCGGCGCCTGCTAACTAACAATGTCGTCAAAGCTATTTTGTCGTAGGTATGTCACAAGTTGTATTTATTGAAAGAACATTACAAAGAAATAAAATTATTTATTAAAAAATTAAGTTCTTCTTAGCTTTTTCGTATTTTTCATAGCAAACCCTTTCATTTGATACCTACCCATAGTCCATACCTATTATGATGGTAAGTAAGAACATTTTGTCCGCCATCTTGGGGTGTCCGCCATATTGAATTTATCATCTAGGACCAAAGTGCTTGGGAAGACAAACCCAACTAACCCAAACTCGACGGGGTCACGTCGTTTCGTTTAGGAGATCCTATGACACAGGGCAAGTTAAATAAAAGCTTGTATAAAAGTAGGTCATAACATGATAGGCAGTTGGCACGTCAACAGACCCATCGGTAATTTCAATCTTTCATTGAACTGAAATGACATGTAAGAATACAATCAGCTGCTCTATTTTGGATGACCATGGGTGTTAATGGCTGTTCTATGGGTTTGCTTCAGTTACCGAAAATCAGCGGGAAGCCGAACTTTCTCGCCACTGTTAGGGAACTGAGGACGCAGTGCAACCGAGTACCGATTTTACTTGTTTCATCAGGTAAATACATACGTACCTAGTTTTCTGTGTAGGTAATAAGGTTTTACATGTCGTTGATTTTAACTAGGTATATACAAGTTTTTACAAGTATACGCGATTTTGCTCCCATAGAATGCCAGAACATTTATGTGCAACTTTCCCCTGAAAGAAAATATTTCTGTTTCCGTCGTACCTCGAAAACCATTTTTTTTATAGAGATGAAAGTTAGTCTTTGAATAGTCAGACATACAAGACGAGTGCGATCAGAATTAAAACATGCAAACTAGGCTTTTGATTAGCCGCCTTATTGTTTAAAGTAATCTCTTCCATACAGGCAACCGTGAACAGGGAAACTTAAACTACAAAAAACCTAAAAATAAATTGAACTAAATACAATGATGTGTAGGCGAATTTATGATTCGCTTAGCTCCACCAGTGTGACCACACCCGTACGTCCACGCGCATTATTCTACGCTGTTTGTTTCGAAACGCATTTTGAATCATTGTGCTCATTTCGTTCCATTGTATAAACTGTTCCAGGTGCGCTTTATAAAAGCAGTTTCTGAACGCCACTTTACGTTTCTTTAACAGCACACGTACCAAACCCATTTATTTTTAAAAATTGCTGATCGCTACCAACAGTAAGTGAAGTTTTAATTTGTTTGAAGGCGACTCAATTGTCATGCTCAAAATAATGGCTCTGCTCTTTTAAATTAATAGCACTCGTTCTAAACTATTGTTAACTCAAAAACTCGTAATTTCATTTTTTTTGTCGTTCATTCGTTGCTCAATTGAGCGTTTATAAATTCGTTAAAATATTTTCATTGTTTTTAAATTTGAATTCGATTTTTTAAACATAGAGCTTTAAGTTTTTGAGAGCTCTCGTGGCGGGAAGTAACAATGGGTTTAAAAAGTATCTATTCTATAGGTTAGCAAGAGGGCGCACTTCCGGCGAGGTCCCGCGCTTCCGTGAGTGGCGACCTAAGATGGCGACAATATTAATCAATATTTCAACAACATTAGCCGGGGAGAGAAGTGGGCGCCTCCTCAAGATGAGACACCTACTTTGCAGAGTAGGATTTTGAGTAAGGTGCTTTGGTTCTGGGGAATAGGTACAGAATTTCTGATTTGTTGTAAACAATCGGCACTTCACAAAAGCTCTTCGAAAGCTTCTTTTATGTTATAAATAGCTTTTATATACTTTTAAGTTGGTTTCTGTTGACGAAACCTAACTAATATACTTATCACTTTTGTAGTGGCAGTATATTCTTGGACAAACAACTACTACTGTCACTAAAGACTACCCCGTTTCGGCTTAGTACACCCTTTCCGCATAACTCAGTATTATCACCAGAATTGGATTTCCCCGTCAGTTACAATCTGGGTGTCTTCAAGTCGAGAGTGAATCGGTTTCTTCTAGGCAAGCGTGCTCCATCGTAGACCGCATCGTCGCTTAACATCAGGCGGGATGGCGACCAAGCGCAAGCCTATCTATTATTAAAAAAAAGAACTAAAGGTGTATGTAAAATGTAAGCAAAATCGATTAGGATGTACTGGTTCTAATTCAGCTTGCAAGGTCTGACCTAAACAAACTAACAAACATTGCAAGTTAAATATCAGCTTGTAAAAAATGGCTCTCATTTCCATTTAGTTTTCTCCTGCTGCGTTGTGACAAGGGGTGCTGTTTGCAGGCGGGCCGCGCCGCGGGACAGTGTTTGTATGGAGCCAGCAAGGTGGTGCCAACCCATGGATCACGGCGTTTCATGACACTCGATTACATCCCAACTCATGGGGAAATAATTGGAAACAATGGCTGAGGAAATCATGGGCAATCGAAATGAACTATTATGAAGCTGGATTGAAATAAAATAAAGGGCTTTTCAATAGGGTATTTGACGGTATATAAAAAATATGATTCGTGCTGGTGTGATCGTAAAAGATTATTTATTTAAAAAACTACAAAATAATGGTCCTGATTTTTCAGAAAAATACAAAATAAAATTATATTTTATTGACCACGTAACTACTGTAAACGCTCTACGCTCTTTAGGTCGACTGGCCTTATGATGTCAGCAGGCAAGTAATAGAGGCAATAATTTTATGGCAAGAACTTGTTTGCTTACTTGTGACGTCACTGAAATCACGTGGCCCCATACATGTCTAAGCGAGCGTTTAAGCGGTAGCCATCGAGATACAATTCCTATTGAGTCACAATCTCTCGGTGAAAACAGTCAAAACGTCCGAGCCACGACTTCACAATGCCACATTTACCTACTCCAATTTATACGTTATGTCGCTTGCATAGTATTCAACGCTAGTTGTCCGCTATGTCATCGTAGCTCTGGCAACGCGCGGCGTTTTAGTCGGATCGCGGTTACCTTGTAACCAAAAGTCTGCGCAATTCGTAGCGTGCGCAGAGTTTTGTTTTAGACATTTTTTTTACACGATTGTGACTCTATTTATATTATATTGTATCTCGACGGCGCGGCGGCGGTACCATAATATTTTTAAATTAATTTTAATTAATTAGTAAAATCCAAAACAAACATTGTTTGTATTATTCTGTAGGGCAGATTGTTTATTTGTGGTTGTACGGGATCTCTAATTGACACTAGTGGGGCTTCATATTATTGTATCGTGTTGACGTATTTCTAGAGCTTCTATGTCAAGAGCAAGGATGTTATATATACCCTAAAGCGTAGAGGGAGAAAGCAATAGTATACTTAGCTTATGCCCTAAAGCATAGACTAGGTAGTAGATCTGTGCCCTAAAGGGACAGAACATCCTTGGTCAAGAGTTAGATGAAAACACTAAACCACAGAAAATAAAAAAAATCTCTTTTCTGTGCACCGAACAACAATTATCATCACCCATCTCACAGACTCCATCTGACAATATCGATGATCTGAAAGAAACTTGCGTCACGAAACATAAACATTTGTTCAACTATAATTATGGATGCTATCTCTTATTTTGATTATCTCTTGAAGTACTTTTTTCGCGGTTTTAATAAGTAAATACTCTAAAATGCGTGTTTTTAGGGTTCCGTCCGTACCCGAGGGGTAAAACGGTAATACAAGCGTCAAACTGGGCATGATTATAGTACATACTCTAAAGTATAACAACAAATAATAAATAATGGCAAAGTGCGAGTCGGTGACAAATTTCTGTTCATTACCAAGTTAATCCGATCCGTGTACGTAGTTACGTATAGGTACGCATCAGCTCGCTCTTCTCTTGTATGGAGCCAGCCTACTGTACCAACTTTTTTGTGGCTAAAGTTATGATGTGGTTGGTGATTTAAGGTGAAAGGTTTCATCTTGCCTTATTTTACACTCCCAAGTCCCATGTACATCTTTCCATAACTGATTCTTACCACTTTAGTGTCGTGACCATACCAAGTATCTAAAGCATATTTGGAAAATATAATGAAATGGCAAAACAGGAACCACTCGATCAAAAAAAGTAATAATGAAACCGCTTTTCCGCAAGACTTTTTCGACCTCCGAAAACGCTCGCTCGCTTTTTCGCCGCCCAGCATTAGGAAGTAGAGGAAGTAAATCAGTGATTAGAAAATAGAGAAAAGCAGCTCCTAAGACCGCAAATATCGGTAGGCAAATATTGTTCATGAACTCCGAGATTTCATTTTGAGGAGTCGAAATCGAAAGTTTCAAAGGATAGGAATACAAAAGTAGAGCACATAACTTGTTTAAAAAAAATCAAAAGTAACTCTAATGTCTCTGTCTGTTCGTTGCCTTTTCAAGACCAGGGGCCTTACGGACAACTGCTATTACAGGCACCTAATCCGCTCAGTAGAAAAACCACGCGACCGCAAACCGTATCTGGGCGCGATAAGGTTCACGGTCGCGTGATTTTCCAACTGAGCGGATTAGGTGCCTGTAATAGCAGTTGTCCGTAAGGCCCCAGACCACTGTACCATCTTTATGATTAAACAATTACTGAGTATATTTTACAATTATACCTACTTATAATAGTAAATTACTGGGGCTTTACGGACAACTGCTATTATAGGCACCTAATCCGCTCAGTTGGAAAATCACGCGACCGCAAACCGTATCTGGGCGCGATAAGGTTTGCAGTCGCGTGATTTTCCAACTGAGCGGATTAGGTGCCTGTAATAGCAGTTGTCCGTAAAGCCCCTGGTCCAAAAAGTATGTAAGGAATTGGTTAACAACACGTCTTTTAGCAGGGATGTGTTTGTCATCTCTGTGATACTTATACGATATATTATAGAGCCTAGTTTCTCTGACCATTTTCTCCTCAGCGCACGCTAGAGAGCCCAATTGGTTCAATCTGGTGGAAAACACGCTCCAACTCGTATTTATTTATTTACTTAGTATTTACTGCAACAGTAACGAGAGCCCGAGGCGGGTTTACAAAGTTTCTGCAAACTTGTTTTTTGGAAGTTGTTTTCGGAGCGAAATAATGGCGCGTGATTTTTTGGTTTGTTTTAATAATGGTGTGTTTTTGTAGCAACATTTGTAGAAAAATTAAACTAATATGATAAATGTGAAAGTTTGTGTATGTTTGTCCGCATTCAACTACGTAACGACTGAACAGCAGTGCAAGCACCGTTCTTTTACGATCGTCAAATTCGATAAATTGTAATAAAATCGTATCGTAGCAAGTACTGAGTACATTTCGTCGGAATTGACGATCTCAACTGTCAAATTTGATGATCAATAAAGAACGGTACTTGCATTGCAGATTTGGGTGGAATTTGGTATATGGAGGTACCTCTAACTATTTGGACATAGGCTACATAGGATAGGTTATATCCCGAAAAAAAAACCGGTTTCTGTAAGATAGCGGATGTCACTGGTCAAACGCTAGCCTAGCCCAGTTCATTATTAAAGTCAACTTAAGATGGAGTAGGTACGTAATACGCTAATCGAAAAAGAAAAGAAGAGGGTAGATCGTTATGTCTGCACCTAACTTTTTAACTGTTCTCCAACCACCCGCATTCTTCAGTCTTCCCGTGAACATGGTGCATGTAACTGCGCCGAAATATCGGGAGCTCATTCCACAACCTTACCACGGTAAATATCCCGTAAATAATCATATAACTTTACTTAAAAATACATACAAACTAGTACCAAAATATAAAACTAAACTAATCTAATAATCCGCTGCCAGTAGGCATCGTACCCAATACTTATTTTAAGTGTCTAAAACAGAGATATGAGATATGAGAACATATAACTGAGTAAAACAGCTATATAGAGTTACTGGGGTTGTTAAATATTTGTCGAAGTTCTACTAAACATGGCTTCGGCTGCAGCCGTTGTCAGCCCTGAGAATGCTGTCACCACATTATAAGACTTTTCAGGATATTCTTAATGCATCGTGATACATTACCTATAGTCTCGTCTCTAAGAGGGAGGCACTTTTTGGCGTCAAAGAGGACGGCTGGATGGCCGATGACGGTTCTTTGTATTATTTTCCTAAACTTGTGTATTTTCGAGTGTTAACATGTAATAATGGTGGATTATAAGTGTTCGTGAAACATGTCTTTTCGTGTTGTTTCCAAAACTTCATAGAAGCCTCTTGTAAAGCCTCCACCACTTTACTGGGGCATGAGCTTTACTTCACTGTCACTTACTTTGCTTGACTCTGACTGTGACTTGTTTAACGCTATTTAATACCATGTAAACTTGTTTAATATTACGACTGAAGTACATTGTATCCATGGTCATTAAAAGAATAAATAAAACGGAGGAAAATCAACACAGGCCTTTGTTCAGCAGTGGACGTTTACTGGCTGATGGTGTGATGTGATATAGCAATATCCAAAACGCGATCGCATAAGAGCGCGAATATTTTCACTAACTAAAATATAATGGACCTACTTACTTGCTAGTCCGGGGCGGAACGCTACTATTCCCATGCACAGTAAAAAAAAAACAACTAAATGAAACTATTGCAAAGTTACGATACAGAGTAGTTGATCTTCATCGTCACCACGCCAATTCATAAATTTCAAGAGTTGTAATTTACAAAGCATTAAATCTCTATTTATTTTAGATGAACACCATAGTAACACTTCAAGTAACAACTTCCAAAAATAACGCCATTATCTTTCATCCTCCCAACTCGCAGCCACCCCAATGCTGGACCCAGCAATTGGCCCAATCGTGAGTAAACACGCGCGCGGTCTCTAGCTGTATTACTGGAGACCAGTTTGTGGGACAGGGGGACACGGTGGGATGCTGGAGGCACACAGTGGAGACAACGTATAAGTACGTAATATCGCCACATTTTTACCTATCAGCTGCCACTGCACGGCAAGCTAAATACCTAAAGTCAAAGGAACAACATTTCAAGGTCCAAATCCAAAGTTTGTATAAGCGAAGTGTCAATATATAAAAGGTGAATTTTCAAGTGGACTAGATCCGAAATTACTACGAGGAATAGCGAAACGTACTCAAAGGGGTCTCATGCCAAATTTTGATGAAAACAAACTGCATCATTGGATTTTTGAATAATTAATATTCCTTAGTCAGGAATCGAACCATTAAAAAAGTACTTTTCGCTATTCTCATAGTTTAGGATTTGACCACGTCCACCGGTACTTGAAAAAAAAAAAACAGTAGCTACCCGTAGGTACGTATTAAATTTCATACTTACTTCCAATTTCGTAATTTAAAATTTGTATAGAATTCGATACGTAGCCGTATACCTACCTAGGTACGTATTCAATATTTACGTATATACTAACGTTATCTTTGATCGATCCACTAATGAGCAGCTCACCCTTTCTCAGCGCTTGTTGTGCCAAGCATCTTATCTACTACGGAATAAGCACAAGACGATATAGCGATACTATGCACATGGGATACAAATACAATATCATACAATATTCATATTGGTATCGACACTACCTACTTATACCTACCATTATAAAAGCCATAAACCAAAATACCATATAACTACTACTATCCAATGGAAACTTGATAAAACTTTCCAAGATAGTATATTAGATCGATAGAAAGTTTTTATTTGGAACACGTGAAATAAAAATTACATTTAGATAAATAAAAAAAAAAATTAAGAGCTAGTGCCTCAAGTGGCAGCCTTATTGCTAAAATAATCTCGTCCAGGCAACCATTGGATGGAAAAAAAAAGTTAAAAAACAACAAAAAATCAAAATTGTATGCATTTGTGATAACTACGTAAGTTTGCTACCATGACTTTAAAACAATATTTCAATCTCTACAATGTCTCCACTGTAACCCAAACCTAAGGCTCAAATTCTACTAAAACAATAAGTAGAAAACAAACTGTACATCTGTCTACATAGCGAGAGGCGTGGCGTGGGAGGCGTGGCTGAATGCATAGAACGTGCTGGGCCACAGGTATTGTAGGATGTTTTGCTTATACGGGGCTCTCTGTCAACTCTAGGCTTCGTTGAAGAGGTTAAAAAACAGTATCATGTAAAAAGGATGTCTAATGGATACTAGGTATAGTAGGGCCAATTTAATAGACCACATTGACACTTCATCAAAATTCAAGAACATAACTTGTAACACAATATTATTTATTTTTTCTAACTTAAGTTGCTTATCCATTTAAAAATACATACCTACCTATTACCTACCTATATTATATTGTAATACTGACTAAAGAAGGCAATTTTACGATATACTTAGACTCAAGGATGTTTTATACCCTAACGGGAAATTTCAGCCAAGTTAAAGAGTGAAAACCTTTTTAATATATTCTATTTTAGGCTTTATATACACTAAAATTATGGAATCAGTTTAAAATATTATTTAACTTTACTATAATGTAACAAAAGGTATTATTCCCATGATGATATTTAAGATAAGACAGATATCACATAGTGTGACATAATACTTAATTATGGTTGGTAATAAATATTACAAAGAAGTTACATATGAAAAGGAAGTGAACTAACAATCACAAAGGTTTAATTGTGAATATTAATGATAGCAATAACAGCATTGTCCACCGAGCCATAAATAAAGCCATCATTAGCACTACAATCGTTCACTACTATCACGCATCTAATTTGTCACTATGTTGTAACATTAAAAATGTTGAACGAACATCTGCAGCAATGTTTAGAAACACAATAATTACGACACATAAAGAACTTTCTATAACGCTAAATAAACTTCTAAACAACGCGTGGAAAATCATAAAAAAACTGTTTACAAACCATGACTGATCGAGTTAATTCATGTTTTAACAATTTAACCCTACAACGAATCTACAACCCTATCGAACGTACGTGCGCATAGGACGATGTAAAAAAAAAATTGCAAAAATATCTTGAATAATATTCACAGCAAACCAGTCTCTAAACTAAAGCTGTTACGAACCATGATGGCAGAAAATATATTTTTGTCGTCGCACACGTATGCTCGACCCGTCAAGGAGGGGCGGGTTAGCGCTGGGCGGGACCGCGGGCGGGGCTCCAGATCCCGCGCGGCGGCTCTTTAGTCCGAGGAGAGCGGCTCGCGATGCCGCACCACTATGACTCCTCCGCACAGCTTTGCGATCCGAGACTTATTACCCGAGGCGTCTTCGCGGTCACCGTCACCAGATCCTTCAGACGTAGAACTCGACGTCACGGGCACCGAGACTCCACCTCCCGCCGGCACGTCCGAATCGAGCGAGAAGAAAAACGAAAAGCCAGCGTACAGCTATAACGCCCTCATCATGATGGCGATCCGCAGCAGTCCCGAAAAACGTCTAACCCTCAACGGAATCTACGAGTACATCATGAAGAACTTCCCCTACTACAAGGAGAACAAGCAGGGCTGGCAGAACTCCATTCGCCACAACCTAAGTTTAAACAAGTGCTTCGTAAAAGTTCCGCGGCATTACGACGACCCTGGTAAAGGAAACTATTGGATGTTAGACCCTTCTTCGGATGACGTGTTTATAGGGGGAACTACTGGAAAGTTGCGGCGACGATCGACGGCTGCTTCGCGGTCTCGTCTGGCGGCTTTCAAACGAGGAGCTTTATTGCATCCGATGTTTGGGAACCCCTACGCGTCTTTGGTTGGTTTGTACCCTCCGTTGTTGTCAGTTTATGGGAGGTATGGTTTGCCCAGTCCGTTGCTAAGACTGCCACCTCCGCCAGTGCCGTACCATCAGTTGTATCGTCGGATCCACGGACTGGTGCCTCCGCCAAGCCCGCCACCTCCCGACCCTGATCACATCATGAAGCACAGTTGATAGACCTGCCTTGCTTGTTGTATATTGATGAAGAGCACAGTGCAATGCCGTAGGGTGTTTAAATTTCTACGTAACTCTGCAACTGTTATAAACAGGCGTAGCGCCTACGATCAGGCAACTACCAGCTCGCCTCGTTAGTCGATTGTCAAACCCGCGATGTGTGATGGAAGACTGTAGGTAAAGACTGTGATAGTGAACTGTGGACTCTGTATTATAGTACGCGTTGTATAAAGTGATATCACTATTTATTATTAACGTAAGATTAAAATAATAATAATTTAATTAAGAGGCTTAATTTAAGTTACATTGGTCGCAATAAAAGATGTTTTCAAGCAATCGCTTAAAAGTATGTGCTTTTTCTGCTGCAGTTTTCAGGTTTCATTTAGGCCTAGAATTGGCTTAGTGATTTTTAAATTTTTTCTCTACAATTTACAATCTTCCGTTATTCAGTAGGTATATATAATTTTCCTATCAGTTGTATTGACACGGAACTTGCCCTTGCTAACTGTACCTCTTGGTTTTTATGTTTTTATGATTTTCTTATTAGGTAAGTACCTACTCATTGTTGCCAGGCTTCATAGGTACCTACTTACCTATTTTATCAAGTTTACAGGTCATTTATTATAATATATATAGGTATACTTCCTTATGACTATACGCTGGATGGAGGCCGCTTCCAACCGGCCCTTTTGGAGATCGATGGGGGAGGCCTATGTCCAGCAGTGGACGTCTTATGGCTGAAATGATGATGATGATGACTTATAGTAATTTTTAAACTTTCGCGATTTGAACATATTATGTTAAATTAAATAATACGAGATAAGTCCCGATAAACTTTTAAAACATGATGACTTATGACCATGGACGGCAGCGGGACACCTTACATTGATTATCAAAATTCTATAAATTATAGAGTGGTAGGTAGGTACTGTGATGAAATTTTAACAGTGGCGGGTAATAGGTAGTAATAATAAATAATCATCATCATCATCATCATCAGCCTGTAAACGTCCACTGCTGAACAAAGGCCAAACAAATAAATAATAATAATAAATAAAATTTATTTCCATAAAAATACATTTCCTATGTGACACAGCAGATTAAGTGCCTATTAGTTATTATTTCAGTTCAGAAAGTTTTGTTGCATAGTCAGTGCTATACCAATGGGCCCCAAACTAGGCGAGGCCTGTATCTTGGTGGCTCGGTTCAATCGGGTTACAAAAATTGTTTACGCGCGACTATAGTACGGCGTATACAGTATACATTATTTAAAATACTAAACGATCAAGAGTTTAAAGATACAATGTGAGATACAGAGTGCACAGAAATATTAGTATTAAAAATAGTGATTAATTAGTGTATTTTTTTTACTTATTAAATTTTATTATCTATTCAATAAAACATAGAATAACAGCTAAAATATTGTATTAAATATTAGTATTAAAGTGAGCGCGTGAATGTTACTTGCGTGTCTTGCATATGCATGTAGGTGCGTACATGCATAATGTGTGCGAGTGTGGGTGAGTAAGGTTTTGACAAGCATTGTTGTTATATTAGATACTTCTGAACTCCCTATACTGATATAGGTACATATACTATATTCTGAACAATAATAATATTCCCAAAGATCAGCTTTTTTATCTGTAATAAATTTCACTGTTTTATACTATCACGGTTGTTCACTACAGTTAAGTATATGATTATTAACGGGATATTTACCGTGATAAGGTTGTGGATGGAGTTCCCGATATTTCGACGCAGTTATACATGTAGGTACTATGTTCACGGGACGACTGAAACAGTTCAAAATTAGGTGCAGTCAAAACGATCTAGGTACCTGTAATAAAAAAGTTTCTATCATGTTTATTGTATTTTTGTTACAGTATAGCGAAAAGTAACATTGATTTAATAATGAATTTAAAGGTACTTGCTATCGCAATAATTAAATAGAAATCCTAGCTTATAAATTATCATAAACCTAATCTCTTGGTAAATGAATACGAAACTAAGCATTATTCATTTTAAAAATGTTGCAATTCCTTAGAATAACTATTCAATCGTTTTTTGTTTTGAAAATGTAATTTCCTGCTATAGAATTAGAATTTCAACTACCTATATTACCAATAACTTCACAGTTGTTTGTTCGTAGTACCTAGTATGTTTATCTATGGTAGTACATAATATTACTGTGGATTAATGACAAGAAAAAAAACGGAAACATAATAGTGGTACGTACAGAATATGTAATGTTACGGCAGATACTGTTTATTTACTTAAATAAAATGCCTTCTTAGACTAAATAATAGGTACTAAATTAAAAATACCACAGTGCCTCAAGACGAGGGTCTTTGACCAGTGTGTGTTGCCAGCGACGACATATGGTACTGAGCCGTGGTCCTTTACTGTTGGCCTTTTAGATAAACTCAGAGTCACATAGCGGGCAATGGAGAAAACTATGCTCGGAGTTTCTTTGCGTGATAGACTCCGGAACGTGGATATTGGCCAAAGAACCAGAGTCACCGACATAGCTGTTAAAATTTGCAAGTTGAAGTGGCAATGGACAGGCCACATCGCTCGAAGAACCGATAACCGATGGGGAAGAAAGGTTCTGGAGTGGAGACCACGAACCGGAAGACACAGCGTAGGTAGGCCTCCCACTAGATGGACCGACGACATTGTGAGAGTCGCGGGCATCCAGTGGATGCAAAAGGCAGGCTGTCGTTCAGTGTGGAGGTTAAAGGGGGAGGCCTAGTTCAGCAGTAGACGTCTTCTTGATGATGATGATGATGACTATATTAAAAAATGATTTTTCCTTCAACACTGCTCAATTCTCCCTATCGGATATTTCCAGTTTTTTGAATATATTAGAGATGAGCTATTTTATTTTTATTATTTTTATCAGGTGATTGACTGAGCCTGATCTTCGACCAAAATAAAATGAATGGACGGGCCCAGAAGAAGCGTATTTTTGAAGATTACAAAATGAGCGCCGGCGCTCACTTCGTTTCAGTCGGTATTTAGCCGTAGGAAGTGCAACACGTGACTTTTATTACCATGATAACCAAACATCTGACAAAATTATGCATTCGAGTGCTTCTCGAAGTATAAATACACAACAAAAAACCGCTAGTAAGTACCTATCTATTTTTTTGGAACAAATGTACTGTTACGTGGTTATAATTAGGTGTTGAAGTGTATAATATTATGTCCGATGGTTTTGACTCGTTTTTACTGAGCAAATTCAATGGTTATGGCCCGTCCATTCATTTTATTTTGGTTGAAGAGCCTGATAATAGGAAGCAAAATAGGTCTACCTTTTTGTTTAGAAAGTTGAGAGGATTTTGGCCTCCTACGTCTTGTGCATTTGTCTGTGTCAAGTATTTAAAAATAATAATTTAATATTTTCTAGTTTTATTAATGAATACCTATCGTCAAACAAGTCACAGTCCCAGTCAAAGTCAAGCAAAGTAAGTAACCGTCAAGTCAAAGTTATGCCCTAGTAAAGTGGCGGAGACTTTACAAGACGCTTCTGTGCATGGAGCTTTGTAAACAACACGAAAAGGCCACACACGAGCACATTCATGAATTACACAAGTTTAGGACAGTAATTTAACGAGCCGACATGTTTTTTTCACGTTGCCCATACTGTTAGCGACTAAAGACTAGGGCCGATGGATGAAACTAATGCCCGTTTTCACCAACCCTAAGAGTCACCGAAATCTAACGCCTAAATATTTAGAGTTGCCTTGGGGGAAAAAAACGTTTCACTAAACTTTAGGTGAGTAGGGTGGCGAGAGTGGTTCCGAGAGAGGTAGCACGAGCGTGCTACTTTGCAACGGTGCACTCTCAGCTGCAGTACGGTGCGGAAATGTGGGCTAGAGCTGCGGACTGGGAGTGAGCGTTCCTCATGCAGAAGCGAGCGATGCGAGCGTGCCACATTTCAAAGAGCTGGGTATCCTGACGTTACCTGCCATATTGATAAGTGGCAGTGTAATACCTGGAGATGTACGCGGAGCGCGGCTCAGCACGAGTAATACCCGACTCGCGCGGTAAGCACAAGTTGTTGTCCATCCCGCGATCCTCGGTAAAGTCCTCTAAGTTAACGCACGTCATGGGTCCCACTGTCTACAACAAAGAGTAGTACATAATATAATAAATCACCTGCCGGACGACGTCACGCTGAAACCGTTAGTCTGCACTCTTTTAAGTCACGCACGTCTCAAAATGGCCGATCGAGCAGTCTTTTTATACATTTGACAAATTTTATAAATCAATAATTAACAAACAGAAGATTATAATATAAGCTCAAGTCTCTGCTTAGATTAGGAGTTCTTTAGTTAGGAGACGCCTTGTTCGTGGTTAGTGAAAATGCGCTTAAGGACGCGAACCGAATCTCGTAAGCGTGGTTTGGTACGCGCTCTGAGTTTTAATAAGTTTTTTCAAGAGACATGCTTGCCTCAGCTACAGCCTGCGTCACCAAGGGCAGCAGCTCCATTAAAAGCAAAGATCTTGTATATACCCCAATAAAAGTCGTTACACATTCGTATTTATTAGTTCTCTTTGACATTGTTCTGAATTTAAAACAGAATGTCGTTAAAGTCAACTGCGTCCAATCATTCACGCAACAAAATCATACCGTGACTATTTCGAACAACATTCCACCGCAACTATTTACAATCGAAACATTATTTGTTTTTAGCGAAATTTATCTGTAACAATAAGAATTGCCATTCACCATGTTAAATATTGAATCGTTAATGATAATGAGTGCGGAGTCGGCGTCCAAACATTTACTTTATTTACGAACGGACAGGAGACATAAAGTTGTTTTGTAACATTACTGAGTAGAAAATGTACAGAAAAACCGCTCCAGGGAAAAATTTTGCCCCTTTTTTTTCTCTCGCGATAAAAAGACATTCGTAGTTGCTATAGGTATAAATTTTATAGCTTTATCACGTTCACGCACGGTTAAAAAAGGTGAACAGTTTATTACTCGTGCGAGCTAAACCGACACAATGCGCGGCGTTGTGGCATAACAGTAATTCTTTGGATGGGTGGCCACGACTGGCATTTACAACTGAGTATTACTGTGGGTTGGATGGATGACAAGTTAAATTG
The DNA here is from genome assembly GCA_914767915.1 of Agriopis aurantiaria. NCBI lineage: Eukaryota > Metazoa > Arthropoda > Insecta > Lepidoptera > Geometridae > Agriopis > Agriopis aurantiaria. Next base: position 4,092,499 of record OU611988.1, read on the forward strand.
TTGGTCACGGTCTTACAACAACAACAACTGGTAAGTCATGTTATGCCTCAGGGCCATATAACTCTGACATTTCAAATTTCAAACCTATTTATTATACATAACTAGCGGTCCGCCCCGGCTTCGCACGGGTATTATTGGAGTTATAGGAAGTATCCCAAATTAAAAAAATATGTGTACTTAATATAGCCTATGTCACCCGGGGATCTAATTTTGTTGTAATAATACTACCATCAAATATAATTTAATTTAATTTTTAATTTTATAAAATAATAAATATTCGGGACATTTTTTTTCACACACGGTCATCTGACCCCAAACTAAGCTAAATTGTAATACTATACTATTAATTGTAATTGTGACTTAGTCTTTAATACTATGCACTGATTATTATCAAATTTTCAAATTTCAATATTATAATAACTATTAAGTACATTTAAAAAATCACCCTAATGCATGCAAGTGTGTTTATTTATCGGTTGAGGAAATAAAAGGCTATTTTATTTTCTTTTATTTATATTTATTTTATATGTCACCCGGGGATAGTGTAGCTTCCCAACGAGGAAGAATTTTTCAAACCGGTTCAGTGGTTTCGGAGCCTATTCAATGCAAACAAACAAACAATCAAATCTTTCAAGTGGGCTTGAGCATTTGGATTGTCTTTAGACCTTCAACGGTCTATGGGCAGTCTAACTGTATTTGTAGTGTTAGTTTTAGCTTGTATTTTGTTTAGTTAATAAAAGCACTTGCCCAAAAAAAAAATAACTCCTCTTTATAATATTAGTTTAGATAGTATAGACTATCTTCTAGTCTAGCTTCTCTTTTAGCTACCTACGTGACACGGTCGGCAACGACCGGTGTTGTACAAATACATCGCTGCGCGTGTCGTGTCGTGCTTTACACTTTTACTATAACGATTTTAGGAAGCTGTATTTCTGTATATTTTCCACTCAGTAGTAAAGCACGTAGCCAGGGGTTCGTCACCGACTGCTGTCGAGTCTTCGAGCCAACAAAAACATGCCTCTACTCTCTATAGAGAAATGCGACACCGCTAATCCCCGTCTTTTAATCGACAGAAAACACCTTGCGTTCTAAACGCATGGCGGAAAGCCCTATATGTCTTCCCCATAAATCAGTCAGCCATCTTGTTTTTATGTTCCCGCGCTTTTCCCAACCACAGACAATTAGGCGGGTGACAGCGCACCATAAACAAGGAGGTCCGCTAATCCAAGGCTTATCGTGAGCGAAGACAAGCGGCGTGCATCCAGCATTTCTTGTAAATAATTGTAAATCTACGTCAAAACGCAACGACACATACATCTGTTAGGGGATCATAAGATTAACCCGTTTTACTCATATGCTGTTTTATGCGTCGCGATCGGATCGGAAACTGACGACTTCCCGCCAAAACGGCTTGTTAATCTCACGTTAAATATGGTAACCTCGTGCACTTTTGGGAAATCGGTTCTAAATGTAGACGTAGTAACTTGCTATAGGCATAAGACGTGTTTTTCTAAGCTCCATTAATGTCCCTATGAAAAATGGATGTTTTATTATATTCCTGCCAAGTTACAAAAAAAAATTACACCCAAGATTCTTGATAAGAACTTTTTTATTTCAGTAACTTAAATATCATATCTTTTTAAACTTCGTAACAATACATTTTTAGTATTAAAAGTTTAATAAGTTACTAAATTAGTTTTGGACATTGTAATAATAATATTGCTTGCAACTCTTGCAAGGAAAAGTAATGCCACAGACTAGGTAAAGCTTTGAGTAATGCCAACCAAACCGTACCTAAGCAGGTTTTTGAAATTAGAATTTTTAAATCCTTTCAATAGGTAAACTATCATCGAAAATTAATGTTAAAAAAAACCTGACAGAACGTATGGAATATTCGGACATTTGGAGAATGGGGATAATCGGAAATATTTATATCTATTTGCGAGTGCTTTGTCCAGTGTTTGTCCACATTTAGTTCATTCAGAATGTTTATTTGCTCACATTGAGAAAGCGAATTACCCTTTCCCTTCACAAACGGATGTTTTTCTTACGACATTGTGCGCGCAGAATAGGATTTGAGTATGATTATCGTAACTAAAAAAATATTACAATTTTGTTGTAGACCATTCATAATATTTTGTGAGTATTTGAGTGAAGAAAAGGGTAAAGAAAGAATTTGTGACGTCTCATCACAACCTGTCAATAAGATAAATGCTATCAAGGTACTGTTATGAAAAAGTCAACGCAAGGTGCACTTTTAAAATATACCTATTCAATCTCTTTGGTTATGTATAGGTATGCATAATCAAAGGTTAATCCCATGTTAATCCATACAAAAAGAAATACTACTTATTCCTTAAACTTATGATCAATTCTTTTATTTTGTCACAAGTAACAGGTGGGACTGTACAGTCAGTCACAGTCACAGATGAACATTTACCAAAGATCTTATATATTATTTATATACCCTAAAGGGACCTTCTTTGACATTTACAGATACGAACTAGATGTATACTTACCTATATAGTCAAACCTTTATGTATTTATTTATCCACAAAGAAAAGCAGGAAACCATAACATTGAATGTCATTAATATGTAGAATATATACATTATTATTATTATATGATTATTTATTTAAAAGCCTATTAGCCTAGATAATAGTTTTATTGTAATGTTTATGTTAGTAATTTTTAAACTTTCGCGATTTGAACACATGTTTTAAACGTTTATCGGGACTTATCACGTATTATTTAATTTAGGTAAAAAATATATACCTTTCGCTCGACGTTTCGACCATGTTACAATGGCCGTGGTCACGAGCTGACTGAAAACTGCGGGTGAGTCCGGCGAGAAGAGCGGGTGTTTTGTTCTCCTACCCTCACTTGATCTTGAAAAATGGCAGGGTTGTCACTACGACACACAACACTGACTGTATCGGTAAATGTCCTAGTACCTACACCGCGGTTTGTACACTTGCTTACTATGGGATTCCACGACGCCGCTAACTTAAATCCATCTTCCCGGTTGAAATTGCGATGTTTTTTAATTTCAACAGCTTCACGAACCATTCTAGAAAAATAATGTCGTTCAGTAGAGAGGACCTTCGGATCGTGGAGCTCGATCCAGTGACCGGATCCCGCCTCAAGCAAATGTTCTGCAATAGCAGACTTCTGTGTCTGGCGATTTTTGACGGCCGCGATATGTTCTTTGATCCTTTCAGCTATGGTACGCTTCGTTTGACCTATGTAGGAACTACCGCAGCTACAATCGACCTTGTACACACCAGGGGTCTGGAAAGGAATAACGTCTTTCGGTGTCCTCACATGCCTCGCCAGCTTAGATAAGGGGGTATACACCGTCTTGATGGAGTACTCCTTCAGCAAGGTGCCTACCTTATCCGTTACTCCTTTAACGTAAGGCATGAAAGCCGGCTGCCGCTCGACGTCAGTCCCTCTCCTGTGACATCTGCGTCTCGCCTGCCCGTAATTAAATTAATTAAATAATACGTGATAAGTCCCGATAAACGTTTAAAACAAATGTTTATGTTATCCTTTTTTATGGTATTTTGATAAAGAGTTATTGTATTGTATTTAAAAGAGACCGCAGGGAAACTCTGGAAGCAGACCGCTTCCAACCGGCCCTTTTGGAAATCGATGGGGGAGGCATATGTCCCGCCGTGGACGTGCTACGGCTGAAATGATAATGTTGATTTATTTGCGGGAAAAACAGCTTTATAAACGTAAGAAAGCAAAATATAAATATTAACAAACAAGCCTTAAAAGCTTTCACAAATAAACTATGCAATAAAACTCGAATATATTTCAATATTGGACACAATGCACAAGACGTGCGATGCCATAATTCTCTCAAGAGGAAAGAAGATAAAAAAAATGTTTATGGATTACGTTACGATCCAATCCTATCCACGAAATAAACTCTTTCCTTGATGTTGTTTAATAACACTCGTTTTCTTCCAGGAACTTTTGTTTTTGTTCCAGAACTACGAGCCGACTGGATGCCGGCTAGTGTTTATCGAATACACACTTCCACGATAGCATAATAAAGCGAAAGATTGTTTGTAAGTATGTGTGTTTGTTCCGAATCTGCAGTGCAAGTACCGTTCTTTTAGCGATCGTCAAATTGACAGTTGAGGTCGTCAAATTCGATAATAGGCCATTTTTTCAGTACTCGCTGTGAGAGATTCTATGGCATTTTAGCGAATTTTCGATCGCTAAAAGAACGGTACTTGCACCCCTAGTTCGTAATATCTTATCGAATTTGTATGAATTTAAGTATCCCAATACAATGATCCCATACTCTCGTCTCGGGTTACCATTATTCCGATAATTTTAACAGAACCTGCAAGAGGTAGGGTGCACCAAGAGGACGGATATATAATAGGATAATTTCCCCCCGCAAATGCGGGAAAACATAAAAATCGCAAAAATATATTCGGCCTAAAAGTGGTGTCCATACTGAGGACCAAGATAGAGTAATTTGAATTTTTTGACGGACCTCTACCTACATCCATAAGAAATCTATCTGCCAAACAGCTTCGTATAGGTAGGTCAATATGAGATGCTTTTATCCTATAGAGAAGATAGATTGACTTAAATCAAGCACATTATTGACTGAAAAATATTAAAAAACTTACATGATCAGAGTTGAGATAAATGTCAGATCTTTTTTTAAGTTGTTTCAGTAAACGTCGAACCTAACACGATCATTTCACAGATTTCCTCAAAATTTCAGCAGAATCAATGTTTACTGTAATTTTTACCGTTCTAACACGAACCAGTTACGGCGGCAACATCAAACGGACAACAATCGGCGAGATCAAAGCTGCCGACGCGATGCGCCGGAGGTACGCAGCCATCGTGGCTTTTGAAGATACGAGTACGGTATTAGATTGTACGATTAATTTATTGATTTCTTTATTCTTGGACTAGTATATGCCCGTGGCTTCTGCTGGGCACACGGTGATGGCAATGTAGAGCAAGTGACACACTTTAATGGCCAAGGTTTTTCAGCAAACATTTAAGGATCAGTACATAGGTAACCTTATAAATATATTAAAAAAATAACAACTTGCTACCCTAATTTATACAATAGTCTAACGTCACAAAAAAAAAAGAATTTTTAACGTACGAGCTAAATATTATATTCTGATTCTGACAAAATTTATATACATAACTGGATTTGATTTGATTCAAATTTGATTTAATTATGATTCCTTATGACTCCTGTGCCTAAAAAAGTTTTTGTTCAGCAGTGGGGTGGGATAGAGCCAACTTACAGTAAACAACGACATTCCATACACCGTGCCATTCGAAAGTGAAATTTAAAACGCGATTGTTTGCGTTTATGAATATTTTTTTTGCGCAAACAAATCGCTTTTATGCAGGAAAGAACAATCTGATAAAGTCATTGTTTGCTGTAATTATAGTATCACTGAACAACTTGTATTGTGTTACGTTTTATTTTAAAATATTTGTGCTGTACAACAATGGTGTAATGTGATATTTTCCGCACGACGTTTATTTACTGTCGTAATTACTGTCGATAATCTCGGGAGATGTACCGGCTAATTGTTGGAGAACTTTGAAGCACGAAAGTATTTTTTTTCTCAGTCAAGTTTTAGAGGACGGGCCCTAATCCACCATGCTGGCCCAGTGCATGTTGGTGAATGTCATATGTATTTATATATGTATGTATATAACTTATTGAGATTCTTGGACATACCAGTTTCCTCACGATGTTTTCCTTTGCCGTTTTTTTTGTTTACTAAGTCGTATAATAATTCTACAGTTCAGGATGTCGAGCTATACATACCTATAGGTATTATGCCCTACAAATAAAAATCGATCAACAAAGGCCCCAGCTCCGTCCCATCTCGGGCAGAGGTCCAATGTCCCAATTAGGCGAGTTAACCTCCGCGCGGGTCACAATCTAATTCAATTCCCACTCGTCTAGCCACTTTGCGACGGGACCAACTTGGCGGTGACGCTCCCTGACTTCCCGACTTGGCTTGGTGTTTTACTTTTACCTGGGTGAATTGGAGGTAATAAGTTAATATGTTGAGTTTTCCAAAATTTGAAGCCGTATTCCGTATTTTATGTATCGAATAAGAAATCACTCGTAGTTGCTTATAACTATTTCAATATTTAGCACCTATAAATACAACACCAATACCATAGTTGGTTGCCTGAATACTTTCCTCGATAGTTACAATCAGTCTCTTCAAGTCGCGAATAAATCAGTTTCTTCTTGGCAAGCGTACTCTATCGTAGATTGGATCATCGCTTAACAATAAGCGAGATGGTGTTCAACTGGTCAAACGCAAGCTTATAATATAAATAAATATAATATTTGAATCGTTCTACCCCTACATTAATCGCTATATAGGTAATAGCTATAGGCAGACATACTACTGAACTTTCATAACTTCTAAAAAAGAAATACTCCTAATCAGCATGATAGCGACACAACGATAATATCCCGTGAACAAGTTTTGTTGGTCAATATTCATAATTGGATAGTTTCAAACAGCACTCTTAGCGATTAGTGCACCCCTAGAAGCAGGGGTGCCAAACCTTTCTATCTAGGAGGTATTACTGTTTTTTGTACTGTGGTTTTAACCCTCGACGCAAAAAGAGGTGTGTTATAAGTTTAACGTGTGTATCTGTGTAGTTGTCTGTGGCATCGTAACTTCTAAACAACTGAACCGATTTTGATTTAGTTTTTTTGTTTGTTTGTAAGGTGACTTAAATGAAAGTGTTTTCAGTTTCAACTCATGAAAATCGATTAAGCCATTTGAAAATTATCAGCACTTTTATGGGGGCCTAAATGTTCAATTTACACTTCTTGAGTTTGTTATTTTTATAGAAGTTCTAGAAGATTTTGTGAATACCTAGTGATAACCTACCTAGTTTTTTGTTGTTGACGTTTTGGGCCAATTAAGAATGGGCCAATTAAGAACGGGTCAACATAAGTTAGGTTAGGTTAGTTCGAGATCTTACTAGATCTCGTAATGCTATTTTCGGGGTACCTAGAAAAAGTAGAATAGTAAAAAATCTGTAAGTTTTTTTAATTCGTGTCATCTTTTAAACTACAAAAAAAAAACAGTCTGCTATTTAGCTTCGGTGTTTGTCACCTTTACTCTCTACTCTTCTTTCATTCTTTTTTATGCGTTTCTCTTCCATGACAATAGGGTCTCGATAGGCCAGGGTGCCCTACCCCTGCCGGCCAGTGGGAGCCCGCATGCTCGGGCGCAGCTAATACAGCAATTATAATAACTCGCCACGCTGTCCGCTTGCACACATTACTGTCCACACCCCGCACCCTAAACTGTAAAATATTCACATTTGTTGAAAGAAAAACGGAGTTAAAGCCACGAACTTTGAAAGAATGAGCTCAGACTTTCAGTGGATAGAAACATCGTGAAAAACCGTAACGTCGAGGTTAGACATTAAAAAAGCTGCCATTAATCGACAAAAAAACCCGACAAAGTCACTGACATAGCTAGCATAAGCTATGTCGATAGCCTAGCTTACTAGATACTAGCTTAGGATAGTAATAAGCCATGACAGGCTTATTACTATCCTAAGCTATGTCGATAGCCTAGCTTACTAGATACTAGCTTAGGATAGTAATAAGCCATGACAGGCTTATTACTATCCTAAGCTATGTCAGTGACTTTGTCGGGTTTTTTGTCATGTCTGTCTGCCATGTCTGTCGCAGAACCGATAACCGTTGGGGTAGACGTGTTCTAGAGTGGAGACTATGAATCGGCAAACGTAGCGTAGGACGGCCTGAGACTCATTGGAATGACGATATAAGTAAGGCAGCTAACAGTCACTCAAAGAGAAAAACGTTCTTACTTTTTGACCAAAAAACTCCGTGATTAAGTAAAAGATAACATTTATGATCTCGTATGTCTATTACCACGATGTTGTTTCATTACTGTATCATAAAACACTAAAATACTCTTGCTATATCATAGTTATCAAAAATAAAATAAAAATAAATTAAATCTGTTGTCCTAGATTTATGACGACCGTAAAAATTTAAACTTATTGACTCTACAATAGAGTCCTGACCCCTTTAAAACATATCGTGTTAAAAATGACATTATCGTAAAACATGTTATATTTTATGACGTAGCGGCTGGTAGAGTCAGCAGAGACGGTAGAGTCCCCAAATGGTTTCAATTTAAGATCAGTCACGGTGGTGGTCATTGTATCTGGAACGGATCGAAGTAGTGGTTGGCTTTCTGAGTGAACCCCTTTTCGTGCGGTTTAAAGGAAAAGAGTAGCGACATTGCAAAAATAACATGTAATACTTGATTTCATCGCTTCAATGTAAGTGGTGTAAGTCAGTGTACTATTACTTGTAAACACAGAAAACGAAAAAAAAATCTCTTCTGTGCTTGTAGACGTATAGATACACTTACAGTTTCAGGTGGTCTTTTAATTTGTGTTAACGGCTGAATTGTCTTTTGTTTTTTTATTTTATTTGCAGCTTAGGGATTTCCGAATGTGGTGGAACTTTTAAATTGTAATATACCTTATTTACCTACTGCGTACTGGCAAATAGGCAAATTTAATTTAAAATTTCATTCCATACAAACGAGTCTATATGAACTTGTCTTACTTTAAGTATATCAAAATAGCAAGGGACTACCAAGCCCAAAGACTTTCTAAAACGTAGTTGCTTTACCTAGTCTGTGACCAAGACCAATCCGTTTTTCGCTTCTACATTGCACCATTTCCTAATATCACCCCTTCATCCAGGGTCAATTGTGACAGCACCCGACGCAGCCAGCGATGGACTCAGTGACAATTAATAACAATCACATTTGGCTCATACTCGTATAAATCAATACCAATTTGGACAATTAGATCTAGAGACACGTATCACGGAGTATGAAGGTGACTGATTGGATTTATGGCTACATTCAGCTCAGCTATTAGTGAGCGTTTAAAAAAAATTGGTACTTAGATGTAAAAGTATGCGTTTATTTGCTTAAATAAGCACAGAAGGTAAGTAGCTAAATAACAAGAAGCTAGCTACTTTGGCTTCGTAATTGTCCTTGCTTGATATGCTGATTCTGAAAAGAAGATTGCTGAGGTATTTTAATTATCTAGGTATTATATCATTAGATGCTAAGCTCCCTGATGGATGAGTTCAAAGTATATTCTCTCAACATTAGCTCAAAATCCTGGTGCTCTAAAAATATTAACACAAAATGATCACTGCAAGGATTGTGTTCTAAAATCTATTTCATTGATTGTAATCACAGATCCTATCAGCTCAATCCTAATCGTCTAAAAGTCCTAAACACTGTGTAAACAAATCCATCGGATCTCGAGGCAACTGTCGCATACGGGTCCATTGCCTACCAATTGAGCGTCCATCTTGGACAATGTCATCCACCAGGCTTCTTCAAAACTCTTACTAAATTACTAAAACACCATGTCACATTAGGAAAAATTTATACTCCGTTCAATTCCAAAGGCGCAGTGTGGTAATATGTAATGTGACAAGATCACAAAGTGAGACATATTTTTCTGGACAGATGGTCTATTGTGCACAAATTGTATTAAGGACTTGCTATTGTGGTATCTGACTGCTTATAGGTTTTGTACAATACTAGTCTGCAGATCATGTGTCATTTGAAGTCAATTACGTGTCGTTGACTCTCTAGTTAAGTCTGAATAACTGGGAATTCTAATTTTATAAGGAAATACAATGAGTTTGGATAAACGCGCGGACTTTTCTCAATTGTTTAATGACGCTAAACGAAATGAAATGGCGAAATGATGCTTTGCTTTTGCTTATCTTTGCAAATTCGACTAATCGTAAAAAATACTAACGTTATAGATATAACTCAAACTTTAAGAAATTATACCCGTATCCAGGAGAATTCATTTCGTATTCGTATTTTCAGTTTGTCCCTAAATTCAAACCATCAAAAGACCATAAGAACAGACTCACGCTGAATTCATAAACACCTTTAAAGCAATTAAATTTTGTTATTGAAAATTTAATGTGTTTATGTTATTATGTGTTATGTGTTTATTTCACGGGAAATGATATCATTGTGACAGCATAAAATCGCACTTCATGGACGTTGCGGGAAATATACATCAGCTCGGGACAAAAATACATTGGTACGTTCCAGGATTCGGACGTAGAGATTAGACAAGTGAAACATACGTATAATGGAGAGCCAGCGATGTGCTTCACCTCGGCTAAGCCGTCGTCGCTTATCTTAGAAAAGCCAGTGACTAAGAAACTTCTGTCTGGAATACCGCCGTAAAGTAGCGAGTCTGTAAATTTTCTACAGGATTCATTTCGGAGAATGTGCATCAGAGCTACATGACCTTATTCTGCCATCCCCTTTCTACTACAGAACAAGTAAGAAGTCGGCTCACTACCACCCATACATTGATGATTTTCCTTGGATACGTACCAAACATTTCGATTCTACGTTTTTAATCCGCACGGCCAAGGACTGGAACAACCTGCCGGCTTTCTTGTTTCCTGAGAGATATAATCTGGACCTTTTCGAGGCCAGAGTGAATAGGTATTCTATCTTCTAAGTCTGCGTGCTTCATCTTCGACCACATCGTCGCTTACCAGCAGGCGAGTTTGTCGTCAAACGCAGACTTATTCGCAATAAAAAAAGAGTTGGTGGGCTACAAGTAGATAACTATCACCATGAAAAAACTTGGTTTTATTGCATTACTCATAGAATTCCCCACTTCAGTAAATTACCAATCCTCCTTCACTCGAGGCCCGAGTTAAATAATAGGTCCTCGGTTTGTGAGACCACTTCTGACAGATAATAGAATAATTTGTATTTATAGTGTCCTCTCCCTCACGACCTCTCGACCCGGCCCTCCCGCATGCTTTACTGGATTTTGGAAGATGTGGCTTATTGTTATGGAAGTATAGAATGTGGGATACAAAGTATTGGTACAGTAGTGTTGGCAAATTGCTTACATTTACAGGCGGGCCTAGTAAATAATTAATTAATTAATAAATAATTTATTAATAGTAATTAATTAATTAATTTTCATAGAACTGATGATCAAAATCACGAAGAGTATAATTTTTTGTTTTATATTGTTACAAGCACTAGGTATAAGTTTTATTTAATCGAAAACATTTTGGCTAATTGACTATTATTATTATTATAGCGTTTTTTTAAATTAGTTTTTGGTTCACGGTACGTCCTTGATTGTGCAAAACTAGGAGGGTAACAAATTAAACAAAAAAAGATTTTTTCAAATCCGTAAAGCCCACAGACTAGGTAAAACTAAGAAAGTCTTTGGTATCGCCACTAAAACAGCTTCTTGCAAATGAGTTAATCTTTATGAAAAGATCTCGGTGGAATTAAAATATAATCATTAATCATCTTCATTAGTCGGAAAGAGCCTAGCTTGTACAAGACATTTTTTTAGCTAACATGACATGTGCTTTTCCACTGCTGAGGTTAGGTCAACCCCATTTTTTCAGTTTCTATTCTGTTCTAGTACCTACCATCCAATCTTTTAGACCTCACGAGCTGAGCTCAACTGTTCAGAGGCACCTCACACTCCGTGGAGATGGAGATGTTTGCCCACCTGCTCGTGTGCATTCGGCTTGCAACCAGAGAGGCCATAAATAATTTGAGCCTGGCAGATTTACGTTTGAGTTGATTTTGTGACGTAGGTCATAGAGCGCAGTGAGATTTGACGGACGCAATCTTGCCTCGTAATTCCAATATACATTGCGTTTGTTGTTATTTTAATACTGAAGAAACTCAAAATCAAATCTATAACAATTAATCTGTCATCAACCGCCGGCTGGTAAAATGTTCAGACAAGCAATTATTGTCAGTGGTTTTCCCAAACTTGTCAGAATTGGTACAAATGGAGGCGGTTCAATTCTCAACATTTCGCTATAATTGAATACAGTTTTATTATTATCTACTCAGTTTATGATGCGGGATGTTTGTCTGTTTACTTCGTTTTGGGACATTTTGTTGAACGTTAAATGCGCTAATGTGGTAATGTCGGTTTGGATGGACGTTGATTTTATTGTGTTTTGATTGGATTAGTGTGTGGGATGTTGTCTGGACATTTCGTGAGAGAGTTTTTGTAAATGATTTTTCATCCCCCCACCTCGTAAAGAGTATTTTTGCTCTTCGATATCTGAGTGCAAAAGCCGTTTTTATCCGCTAGAGGATAAAGTAAAATTGAATTTAGAACATCGTGTGCACTAAGTTTGTGAATTCAAAACATCATTAAACCTATTTACTTCTCCTCCATGGTGCCAAATTTATCATACAACCTTTTTTAATTTGTTAAAAACTCAGACTCGGAACCTTCTTGGTGTACTTTATTTTAATTTGCTTTGGGCGCGCCATTTTCTTTTCACGTCATATTGTTAAAACCTTAGGTTAAAAACAAGAAACTTGAAAACAATTAAGTAAGTGAAAAACCTAAAATGAGACTGTTAATAATGCGCAAATGTTATTTTTTTTCCATATATAGTCATAAGGTATAATTATAGATAGACTAGCTGCGCCCCGTGGTTTCACCCGCGTAGTGATGAAAAATGGTGATGATGAAAAGTAGCCTATGTCACTCTCTGGCTCTTGAACTACCCATGCAAAAAATCAGGTCGATCCGTTGTTCCGTTGCAGCGTAAAAGAGGAACAAACATCCATACATCCATACATACAAACTTTCGCGTTTATAATATTAGTAGGACAAATCACCAGTGTCATCGCGCTTAGAGCATCAGACCAGTTTCAAAGACAAAGCATATCACTATAAGCTCTCCCAATTAGAGCTCATTTCCTTCATGGAAGGAGGTCGAAACATAAGTAATAAGAAGATTAGTGGTGTACCGTTGTACTAATTGAGCTAATTGCATTAAATGGGACGGTGGTCAACGATTGTATGGAACCCGATGCCTGTTAGGGACCACCGTGGAATAGGATGGTAGCCTGCTTCCTCATCAGGCTTAGTAGCCTTAGAAGTGTCCCAAATCCATCATTGAAAGTTCGATTTTTATATGAACAGGCAAAATATTCTTCTAAATCGAATAATTTATTTGTCGGAACATACAAAGTAGCATGCAGGGTCGAACAAATGAAAATGTATCTCATGTCCTTGCCAAGTAGCACGTAAGTACAAACGCGATGGTTTTTTATTAGTTCGCATTGTTCAAGTTAAAAAAATACACGTTAGAATATTCTCAAAAACGCTTAGGTATTTTATTTCATACCTAAATTAATAAAATAACTCTAGACTTCTATGCTCTGGACTTTTTTGGACTGATAAGAGTGTTTTTTTTTTTTTTTTGTTCGCTCTAATACAGGGGCCTTACGCCCAACTCGTTACGCGGCCCCAAACTAACGTTAAAACAGCCAAGATCGGAATATCACGTGAACGAGAACCTTAGCACGCCCAGATATGGTTTGCGGTCGCGCAACATTTTTTCAGCTATAGGCGTAAGGATGTTTTTTTTTTTTTTTGTAAATTTGCCCTGATAATTGGCAAATTTGGGAAAACTAAAACTGCCTTTTTCTATGGAATATAGACAGGGCAACGTTTGTAGGGTCAGCTAGTCATATTATGTCTTTATGTGTTACTTTTTGACGCAGCAATTAGAGCAAGGAATCGACATTATTTTTACAACACATTTGCTCAAAAAGTGCATTTACGAAGCATACATCCTTCGAAAGTTAAACATTACGGATCATACAACGGAGTGTGCGGTAATGAATTTTACCGCACGCTCCGTTGTATAGCCCCGTGCGTGTACTTTACGGTATTTTTTTAATTTCCATTTTTGGTTTTTTATCTCGCAAATGTGTTGTAAAACGTTGTATGGCACACGTGCGGATTGGTTATTACAAACTCGTGACTATGGTAAGCCCTCGACTTCGTCTCGGGCTTACATTCGTCAACTCGTTTGTAATAACCAACTTTCCGCACTTGTATCATAAATAACTATTACAAAGTTAAATCCAATGTTAAAGTGATACTTTCATCCCGGAAATTGTTACGGTTCTCGTGGTGTCTATACGGACCGAAACCACGGGGTGCAGGTTGTGAACTATTACTAGAACTAGTTCGTAGAGTCGGTATCGCAGTATTTCGAGTGATTTCGACTGGTAGTTGCACCACAAGTACCGCGACCACCACGTGTAAATGTTTATGCCTCACGTCTGCTACTCTTCACAGTTTTGACAGATCACACCAACACATACAGCTCTCAAACGTCTCAACTACCTTACGCTTGTCACGCTAAAAATGATTTTACGACACAGAAGATAAGAATGAGAAGCAGTTGAAGAAGAAAAAGTACCTTTGACCTTATTGAGTAGAGTATGTCTGATTAACCATTTGTTTTCAATTGATGTAAGTACGTTTTTATTGAACTGATTTTGTGCATTGTACGTTTCAGATAAGGTTGGTTTTAGAGTGTATGTATGGGTTTTAAAAGTAAGAAGTGTTTTAAAATTAAAGTAATATAAGTAAAGGGCGCGTGATCCGAAGATCAAAGTGTTTGATGAATCCGCCGATGTGCGCTGAGCCGAAAACTAAATATCTTGATCGTTCTGACTTTTGACGTGAAGAAGGCAAGATAGGGAATTACTCATGAATCTTAAGATTATTTTAAATATTAATTTTATCTTAAAAAGGGTTTGGTTGTTGGACAGAATCGATTTCAGGTTTGAGTGTAGAATTAACTCGTTAGGACGATACATTCTTTGAAGCATAGGAAGCGAATCACATGATCTTGTTATTTTTTAAATTCGCATGTATAGTCATCTCCATCATTTCAGCCTACCATGTTCCCACTGCTGGCACGGCATAGAGCCCATGATAGAGGTGGGCTCTAATCCTCCATGCTGGCCCAGTGCATGTTGGTGAATGTCATAATATATTGGAACTTTTGCGGTTCTTGGACGTACCGGCTTCCTCACATCATGTATATATAGATGCATGTATTGTATAGTGATTTAGGTATTTTTTATCGCCGTAAACTTGGTACCTATAGTTAAATGTCAAAAGAACGTGCTAGAATTTCCTAGTTCATCGGACCATGAAGATTACAACCTAAGCAGCTGTTAAAAATATGTAGTTTTACTACGTGTACTAAAATCCAAAATCGTCGTATTCTGGTACCTAGAGACCGCAATACTTTGTGTGCGACTTCAAAAAAGAGGAGGTTCTCATTTCGGCTGTATGTTAGTTACACGATTACTTCGCCAATTATGAATTGATTTTGGTCTTTTTTTATAGGTCATACTTCAGAGGCGGTATATAAATTTAATCAAAATTGATTCAGCGCTTTTTGAAAAAAAAAAAATGCACTTTATGCTTAGAATAATAACTACACATAGAAACCAAGTACATTCGCAAAATTTAAGCCATTCAAATGGAGTCCTATATGGCTCCAAAAAATATATAAAATTTTTACTATGACAATTTGCGCGGTGAAATCGTACCACAACAAATCAGAAAAGCAGCATAAGAGTTATGGTGTGACATTCCACAGGTAATCCATTAATTTATCGTTTAAAATACCAATCGTAACGTAAGCTACAAAGCGAATTTGTAGCTTACGTTTTGAGAAGGCGTTGTTTGGAAACCTACCTTCTCTGAGTAGTTATTCTAAGACATTATGTCATTTTGGATTGTAGTTCCCTTCAGCATATTTTCTAAATTTTCTGATTAGTTTAAGTTTGTACATGTAGGTAAAAGCCTTGAAGTCGGTTGTTTTACTTTTCTTTATTTTATAATTCTCTATGAAAACGTTATTAAGTAATAATTATGTTTAGTAGAGGCTTTCAAAACGGTTTATTTTTGAAAGGGTTTTTAGGCAAATATGCTTAGTTAGCTGATGGTAGCTTATAGCTGGTAGCTCGCCATCTGTATCAGCTTCCCGAATCATGAACTGCTTCGGTACCATTGATTATGAGGGTGAAGTAGATTTGGCTCACTACATTAGACGCTTTCTTAATAAAAGAAAGAGGAGTTTTATTTTAACTTGTTAGGATCATTAGCTACCTTATTAATTAATATTCAGGCAATTAAAGGATCAAGACCGGTCTGCTGATTAGTCTTCTCTCGTATTTCTTTGATGTGGCCGATGTTTACGCGGTGCTAGCGTCTGTGTTCGCTATCAAACAAACTTTGATTTGCACCAACTATCCAACGTTGGAGCTAAAGCTTGGCCGCAAACAGTTTGTGACTCATTGACTTACGAGTAGTGAGTTATGAAGTCATCATAGTGGAGAAATTAGCGTGAGTATTTAAACCGTCACCTTGAACAGTGTCAGGCTAGTTAGTTAACTCAGAACGTATAGAGGTCAGAGTGAAAATATGTCGGCAATTGACCACGACCTCACCTAATGAGTAACAACTGTGGTCGAAGTGAAGATATAGCCCGCTGGTTTATAGTTATTGTATTTTATGCAACTGAGTGACGAGACGAGGAAGTCACTCGCCCGATGCGTTACGGTTTCTTATAACAGTTCAGTACAATTTGGAATTTTGAACTACAACAGTTCTAAATTCTACGCGGTTCTCTCTGCGTGATCTGTCTTTTCTCTTTTGATTTGGGCCTTTTCAAGACCAGAGTATTCACACTGATATAATAATTTGGTCTAGTTAATATACCTATTCAGGTATATTCTAAGTCTGCGTGTTTCATCTTCGATCACACCGTCGCTTACCAACAGGCGAGTTGGTACTCAAACGCGGAATTAACAATACGCGATAAAAAAAAGGAAATGCACCACACTCGTCACCCTGAGATATCAAATGTTAAATCTCTTCATACTTAGTTATTTATCTTCTATCTGATGCTATGTTACGTTGCGTTGAATGTAATATGCATTCAAAAACATTTAAATCCTTTTGAATCTCAGTATCTAATATGTACCTATATTGAACCTCATTTTTCGTATTTTTTTCAGGCATGATTCTTTTCCAATAACCCAAGTTGGCAATGTCGATTTGGCCAACATTGGATGTGAGCTCCAAGGTGTTTATTACAACATTCGTTAGGTTTGCCCCAATGAGCGATATTGTATGTAAACAAACCGATTCGGTTTCCATGCTCCGTGTGGTCCAATATTCAAGCGGACCATCCATCGAACTCTGAACATACTCATAAGTACTAAAAAGATTCTGTGAATTTTTGTGGTTTAGTCATCTTCTTTACTCGTACTTTGTGGAGACCATATTACCACTTTAGCTTATACTCGTCCGGTTGATTTGTGAATATAGACCTTTCTTATGGTATGTTGATTAGCCAGACTCCAAAAGTAGGTAATTATTATAAGTTTCGCATGTTCCTTCCTACCTACTGCCTGACATAGACCTCCTCTCAGTGAGAGAGGATATGGGCCCTAATTGGCTCTAAGCCACCATGTTGGCCCACATTATGCATGTTGTTGAATGTCATACGTCTTTGAAGTTTACCGGTTTCCTTACAATGTCTTCCCTCACCGTTTTTGAGCGATGGCATCGAAACTGCACATAGTTTATTTAAGTACTAAATAAGTCATTGGTGCAGGGACGAAGATCGAGATTGTAAAGCGCACATGCTACTGCTCGGCCACCATCGCTCTTATAATTATATTAATCAGGATTAGTTCTTCTTCTTCCTCCTTCTTTACAGTAGAGAAAGAGAGAGAGAGAGAGAAAGAGAGCGAAAGTTCAAGGTAAAACTGAAATAAGAATACGGTTTCTCTTGTACGTATTCGTCGCCAGAATCTCTTCCCTTGCGTGCTGTCGGCTCTCAGTACTCCACTTTGAAGTGCTTTCTGGTTATTTACGTAGTGTTTGTTTATTTTCATATTTGCGGTGGCCCAGAACATCGGCTACTTATGAACTCGCCTACTCGTGCTTTATAATTCACTTTTAAACGGGGAAGAGGAGTTTTTTTAATTTTGACATTTCGGAATATATGATAGATGTTTTTGATGTTACTTCAACTTGGGCTTTATTTTGCGTGAATTAGGGAATTACTAGAAAAAATTACTAAAAGTAAGCCTTCTAGAGACGTTTCAATGCTATACGACCAGACGCATTATATGACATTTATGTGACTTTTTTTTCTTCCTTATTGTACTGTTAATTGGATTTTATGTATTCTTTTTGTTTTTAAAATTTTATATTTTTTGTGTTTTGTTTTGATTTTTTATATGATTATGTAGGTTTTGTTTATAAATTCATATTATTTAAGTAATTATCTTACTAGTTCTACCACAGATATTAGGTGTATTAACTAATTATTTAACAATAATTATTTTGCTATTTTAAAAACAAATTGATGAAAACTTAAAATATAAACTAAAAACTAAAACTTAAAACAACTAAATAAAAGGTACAATTAAACTAAAATATGACTGTATAAAATATACAAACATGTACTACCTACTACAAAACAAAAACGCCGTCGAGATCACCACCGTGCGGCAGGGTTCCCAGAACACTGGCAGAGTTGCCTTTTTTTTTTTTTTTTTTTTTTTTTATGAGTGACTTTTACTGTTGGCCTTTTGGCCTCTACAGCTTGACCGGACTAGTTAGCGAACGCAGAGTGCGTTCGGCATAACTTGGTGGTTAAGTTTATAGGCGACTAGCACAAGGGCACCTCGAAGGTACGAACCTCGGCTTGGGCCGTCGCCGGGAGTGGGAATCAGACTTGCCCAGGCACCCCAGAGGGGGTGTGCCCTGGAGCCCTAACGGTTTGTTGAACTGAATGATTATTTGGAGAGAATCTAACCGATCTTCTAACAGATCCTGTGGGTCTACGATCCTGCCGGCGGGATCGCTGTGTGTGTGTGTGCCTCTGGTAACCGACGCCTGTACCAAAAACTGAATATTTCCTATTGCTAGGAGCAGTCGGATCGGGCGAGCCCAGCGCCGCCGCGGTGACGACGGCGATGGGGTCGTCCGGGTCGCCCAAGATGTTTCTAGGGCGTCTACGGAGAGGAGGAGGGTCTGTCACGTCTGTCGAGTAGTTGGAGGATTGTACTACAAGAGGATTGGGGTGGTGAGGCGCCGCGTCAAAGTAGCGGCGGGAGGTATACTTAAAGTATTGAATCATGGATGGGAGTTCAACATCGCAGTGCAGATCGGCGTTTCGCATATACCAGCTAGCGCCGACCGCTCTGCGTATGAAGCGGTTTTGAATGACCTGCAACTTGTCCAGATCGATGCGGGAGGCGTGGGCGAATGCCACAGAGGCGTAAGTCATGACGGGGGCAGAGTTGCCCCGCTGTATAGCAATACTTAGCTTTTGTGAAAAGTATACGCCAGCTCTAGGATCCCCCGAGGCGAGGACCAGCCTAGTCAAAATATCCTTGCAGAATTTAAGTAATTTGTAATTGTAATACAAATTGTTATTAGTGTAATTCGTGTTTTGCGGTACTAATTGAAATAAAAATATTAATAATTATTATTATAAATTTATTGAGAATAAAAATGGACAAATTCCACTAACACAATAAAAAGACGATGTGACAAGGTTTTTTCGATATAGGAATTTATAAAAAAAAATGATGTAGTACTCAATGTTACGTTTAATTAAATAAATAAATAAATATTTTGGGACATTTTTGCACACACGGTCATCTGACCCCAAACTAAGCAAAGCTTGTGATATGGCTGCCAGAGACTGATATACATACATGCATAGTTTTTAAATACATACTTAAATAAATATTAACAACCAGATATAGAACAAACACAAATGTTCATCACACAAATGTTTGTCCTACGTGGGAATCGAACCCACGCCCTCAGGCTCAGAAGGTAGGTTCACTACCAACTGGACCAACGGGCTATCAATTAAGTACTTATGTCTTAAAGCTCCTTTGGCGGTCTTGGTGAACGCTGGATCGTCTAAATATTCCGCTTCGAACTCAGAGATCTATAGAAGTATGCACTATGCCTATGCACCTATAACGAGTAAGTATTACTTACATGAAATAACTGATTCAGTAATTAGGTTTATCGTGTACGGCTTCGGATAGAAACCACAAAAATGCAGCATAGTCGTTATTAAATATTGCATTAATAGAAATAATCCCTTCAAAATAAGCTGCAGTAATGCGATTTGTGCATTTATTGGGCATCTTATTAAATTCTAACATGCTAATCGTTTTTATAACTTCGCAGTCATCGTCACCGGACTACTTCAGTCCACTGCTGGACATAGACCTCTAGATATAGGACTAGGACTAGGTCTAGGACATAGACACCCAAGTCATAATCAAAGTTTTTTATTTGCTTGCCATTGGTGTGCTATTATGTATTCTGTGCCATACAAGGTCTTAAAATATAAAATGTCCATCCATTAACAGTCCTAAGGGCGTGCAAAATTGAATTACCTACTTAGATTATAAATATGCCAAAAGACTAACATTAATAAATTTAAATATTTAATTTTCTTGTATTGTTTACATTTATTTTATTTATTGTATTTAAGTTGTCCCGGTGGCGGCCCTGGCAGGCCACGCAGCCTGATTCTCGGCAATACTTTTCCAACCACTGTCACTGTATATTGTACCTTCCAAGTTGAAGGTCCGTATGGATATAGCAAGTAAATTGTTTTTAGAGTTCCGTAGTACTACAAGGAACCCTTACAAGTTAGTTCTGTCCGTCCGTCTTTCTATCTATCAATTCCAATTTAGAACATTCAATTTTTTTAAATATTTTAAGATAAATGCATGAAACTTTGCTCAATTATCGTTTTAGTATACATATCTCATTTTTTAAAGTAGCTAGAATAAAATATAATTTTCCATTTAAGAGGTGCCTCAAGTAACATGTGAAATGAGGACGATTTTTTTATTGCTGCTCCCCTACGTGTGGTTTATTGTTGAATAGTTCGTTTCAAATGAAGGTAAGGTTTGATACATCACTTTTTTATTATGTGTATGATTTGCAAAATATGGCCCTGCAAAGCAAAATGTGGCAAAATGTTGCAATCCCTCCCCCCCAAACATTCTTGAATTTTTAATTTAGCTCTAAAACTAATAAATTCCAGTCGTTCTAGCTCAAAGTTCATTGACCTTTTCGTAAAATAATCTTTTAAAATAATATTTTCACCTAGTTTCCTATTTAGCTAAACCATAAAAAGTATGTGTTATGTCGGGATGGGTCTGTTTGGCTAAGTTTATTGAGCTTCGATTTTTTCTAGACCCTCTAATTTTCGAACTTTGAATTTAACCACAATTACTCATAATAATATATTATAGCTTCGGAACCCTAACATATGCGAGTCTCGACACGCTCTTGGCCAGTAAATTTGCGATTAGGTCCTCAAACCCGTTTGGATGTATTAGAGATTTAGAGAAGTCCCTAAATAATTATTACTTAGGTACATTTAGGTAGATACCACCCCGCGGTTGGATCAAAAGCCGCAATCAAACGCGGCCGCGATAAACACGCCCGCAGCGGCAACCGACGCACTTCCTGTAACGATTTCATTACCTGCTGAAACTTCCGGTGTTAGTAAGTAACACTGGTTTTAAGCAAATAATGAAGAAAATAAGTTCATCATCATCATCAGCCAGAAGATGTCAACTGCTGAACATAGGCCTCCCCTTTGAAACACCACACTTAACGACAGCCTGCCAAGCGACTCTCAAAATGTAGTCGCTCCAAAAAAAAAAAAAAGTTAGATGTTAAAAAATTTAAGACTAATATGGATGTTTCGTTGGGTCACATAAGGTTATGTTCAAAATATGAAGGAAAAGAAATTGTAAGTTACGTTAGTTTTTTATTAATTTCGAATATTGCGTCTCATCTTGATTTGTTAAACATTTCACAGTCATACGAATACCTCCGAACATAGCCTTCCAACTTTCAGATCATACATCATCAGCCAGTAAACGTCCACTGCTGAACATAGACCTCTCTCTTAGAGAGGAGTGTTGCCATAATCCCCACGCTTGTCAGGCGGCTTGGGAATTGCAGTACGTTCACCGTGTACTAATGCTGCTGCCCATCCTCTGGTGGTTCTGGTCGCAGTTTTAGGAGATACCCGGGTCCTTAGGGATTAGGCTTCCAACTTTGCTCTAAGTCAATCAACCAACACTGGTTGTTGGCTTTCCATCTATTTCATCTCTGTACATGAATCTATGTTATCATTCAATGTGATGCTAAACATCGCACATCCCTTTGAACTACCAAACAAACATCAAATAGCGGCGATTTCTCAATATTTTCACAGATTTCGGGGAATAAATCGATCGATTGCTCAAAAACCTCAATAACATTGATCAAATACGCAAATCTTGCGTTTGCAGTTTTCTTAACATCCGGCGGCTTTGATCGTATTTAGGTTACAGCACACTGGATCAACTCTACACCCTTTTTCTTCAAGTGCCTCTCCACTACTGGAGGTTGGCCGTCAGTTCAGCAAACTTATCTCTATCTTGTGTCCAGCGGAATCATAATAGTTGTTCGACGCGGGCTATGCTGGTCCACTCCGGATGTTGCGTAACCACGACTTTTTTATTCTTCCAGGGCGTCCACCTCAACCTGGCAAAAAAATAAACAAAAAACGTATTTTTTTAACGTATTTTTGTATTATCTCTAATGTAAAAATGGTCATACGTATAAGCGTCAAACTTGGCATGATTATAGTACACATTCTAAAATATGACAATAAATAATGGCCAAGTGCGAGTCGATGTCAAATTTTTGTTAAACACCGGTTCTCGTACTCGATACTTGGATGGGTGACCGCCTGAGCGTTGATGGGATGTTATCTTTTTGCACAATTTTTTTGTACTTTAGTAGCTAACAAGTTATGTGGTGGTACGGAACCCTCAGTGTGCGAGCTTGACTCGCACTTGGCCGGTTTATTTAATATGATGCCAAAAATACGAGTTTCTACCTTCCGCGTAGCAAATCACGCAGTTTTCTTCTAAAAAATCTGCAAAATGGAATGATGTGATACCTATACTGATCACAATGTGTAAATGCTCTACTTTTAGTGGATCTATTCCACTTTGATCACTTGGGAATAATAATCACCTAGGTGACCACAGGCGACTCGATTCAACTTATTGTTTTGGTATCTTTTGATCACCCATGAATATAAATAAAAAATGGTTCGTATTAGAAATTTCATTATCATCATCATCATTTCATCCTATCATGATCGCACTGCGGGGAAACAGGGCTTCTCTCAGAGAGAGGATGGACCCTAGCCCACCATCATTATCATTCGCAAAATATCCTAAATTAACATAGAAATTTTCGGTTCGGTGAAGAGTTGGTGTAGTGTACTATGACCTCAACATGAGGAGTCATGGTGCGGTATGGTGGAAGCATCCATCAGCCGACGTCATGTATTGACACATTTATGATAGACAAACACATGCAAAACAAAAAAAACACACACATACAAAATTGAATCTTTTATGTTTTATGTTTACTATACGCAGAGATGAAATAATTTTAATAGCAATATAATTTGTAAGATAATAAACTGACAACGCAGGAAATTAGGATTATATTTCGTTTGAACTGTGCCCATTTATTTATTCGGAATCGTTTAATGAGTTTTTATGTTCAAAGTTATGGTTGTAAAATTGATACGTGAGCCCATAGGCATGAAAATTTGTATTAACTATAAATACTCTCCCATTTGTAAGAAATATTATACAGTTTGTACCTAGGGTTCCGTATCGAAAGGGTGTAAACGGGACCCTATTACTAAGCCTGCGCTGTCTGTATGTCTGTCTGTTCGTACTAACTTTTAACGGCTGTATCTTTCGAACCGCCTACTCGCCTAATGTTAAGCGACGACACGGTCTACGATAAAGCAAGCTTGCCTGGAAGAAACCGATTCACTCTTATAATATGTTATAATATTTACCTACCTTTACGGTCTCAGCTAAGTACCTGTTAATCGTCAAAATATTAATAATTTATCACAGATATTTATGATCTGTGAACGCACCCATGATGTGTCAAGCAAGGTTGACAGGCCGTCTGTCCGCCGCACATGTTCCGCGTCAGTGCGCATGCGCGGGCTCGTGATGCGCAGTGCGCAACACACCGCCTTCACTACACAAAAGCACATCACTATCCCAGACAAAAAAAGAAAAAAATTATAATAGGAAAATATTAAATATTTTCTTAAGAGTTCTTGCAGAATACTTAAACCCTTCGACCAAAACAAAATGAATAGACGGGCCCAGAAGAAGCGCCTTTCTGAAGATTACAAAAAGAGCGCCGGCGCTCACTTCGTTTCAGTCGGTCTCTAGCCGTAGCTATTATGTCTTCTGTGGCCGTAGGAAGTGCAACACGTGACTATTGTTACATGATAACGAAACATCTGACAAAATGATGCCTTTGTGTGCTTTCCCGAAGTGTAAATACATAACAAAAACCGTTATCTATTTTTTGTAACAAAATGTACATGGTTATAATTAGGTGTTGATGTACCTATATTGTGTCCATCGTATTTGACTCGTTCTTACTGAACAAGTTCAATGGTTATGGCCCGTCCATTCATTTTATTTTGGTCGTAGCTTATACCTAGATCCACTAGATAGATACTAAGTATATCTACATATGTACGTAGATATAGCAGAATATTATTTCAATTTCGTTGATTTTGGAAAATATTTTTTAGAAGTTATAAATAACCAAGGACTTTGTATACCATAACTTCCTTGTAAATAACATAATATTGACCTAACCTAACTCATTATGATGTTTCAGAAAATCTAAGGAATGATAAGAAATTAAAATAAGAACAAGTTGAAAATCCCACAGTAAGTCTAAAAGCTTTCAACGTCTCTTATGCCTATCGACATAAAGATCTATTATCGCATGCCGTCCTAAATACCAGTAATAACAATACTCTATTACTAAAAGTATTTTAGTAGATTACTACTGATATCGGCCGGAAGTTCCGGCGTGTATTCGGCGAGTATTTTCCAGTAGGTAACGTAATAGGTAGTACAGAGTACTACATAAATATTTTCTTGGCGTTGCTTGATGGATTGGTCGTGGTGTAATCGCTGTGTTTATCAATATTTTACTAAGTGTTTTATTCTAGTTTTTCGGAAGTATTTTAGGGTGAATACATACATCCCAATTATTCTGCTTATATTTTAACTTGTATCTACATCTACGATCTGTGATTGATGTAGATTCACAGGGAGTATATTCCATACTAGCTGACCCGACAAACGCTGTCCAAGTTCCTAGTCCAAATATCATTAAAAAAAGCACAGTCAGTTTCCCCGAATTTTTAATTACTTTTACTTACTTTAATAAAAATTCACCACTGTAATACTATAGACACTCAGAAAAACCAGAGAAAATGTAGGCAAGTGTTTTTTATTTTTAAACCTAAAATATTTCAAATTTACATCGAAAACAACAAAAAAAACACTCTTATATCAATAAATTTCTGCAAAAAGAATAAATAAAGATTGGAGTTGCGACCGTGACAGGACTCGAACCTGCAGTCTTCGGATCCGAAGTCCGACGCCTTATCCATTAGGCCACACGGTCGGATGGCAGGAGGCTCTATAAAGGAGAGGCTATGTGGGAGTTTCTAATGATCGAAGTTTTTAACCAACAGTGCAGAAGCTGAAGTGTCTCGGGCGTTCTAAAGTTTTCTTTACTTGGTCAATATGTAGATGACGAATTTTGACACCGGGGTCATGATTTTTTCATGTCTTAATTTTCTGGACATTTCATGGACATTTTGATAAGTACTTAGATGATTGACATTGAAATGAAGTAATTTTTTTTCTTTCTTCTTATGAGGATTTTGGCGTCGCGCGTCTTGTGTACTTGCTGGTGTCAAGACTTATTAAAATATTTTTAAATTTTATTAGATACTGCATGCATAAACAAAGGGAGGCCTATACCCAGCAGTGGGTCACTCAGGGCTGATGATGATGATGATGATTAGATACTAGCTGCTGCGATTTCACCCGCGCGGATATACCCTCGATAAAAGTAGCCTAAGTTACTCCTTATAATATCAGCTATCTGTCAGTGAAAGTCCCATCAAAATCAGTCCAGCCGTTTAGTGGTACATAGGGAACATACACACATAGATTTTTATATATACAAGGGTTACTGGTAATCACTTAGCATCCTATTAAGGGCGGCCACAGTGCTCAGAGGAACAACTTTACAATAAGGCGTCTCAGGAATCGTAAATTTTGCCAGGATAAAAGGTATCCTGTCATTCTCCGACCACAACTGTCTTTATGCAAAAAAAAAAACACATCAATCTGTACCCGTTGCTGTGTGAACAAGAACAAACAAACACACATTCCCATTTATAATATTAGTATGACAGTAGCCTAACTAAAAACGGTGAACAACCAAACGAAAAAAAAAACTCTCTTGCCACTACAAAATAATGCCCAAACTTACTCATTGGTAATTTTTTGTATCAGTGTTTCCATCAAAATCCTGTTTTTCTATCAAAAACGTGAGTTTTGTGAGGAATCGATCATAACTGCGTCGATTGTTATCTGTAAGACGTATCACTGACGTTTCTGTGACCAGCTAACCGTGATGAAACTGTCATACTTGCAAATGAATTATGTTTTGATCTTTGAGTTTATAGCTGGTTTTGATAGAGCTACTGTTGCTTTTAGACGCCAGACAAACTCGTAAGAAAGGATCGAACGCGGACGACCGCCTTTAAAGCAATTTCAACCTTGTTTAAATTTATAACAGGGTCAAAGGTAGGTAACTAACGCAAAACCTCTTAAGGGCGACTTTGGTGCATCAAGATTAACGACTTTTGCTGTAATCGAAATTAGTAAAAAAACTACTGTTTCATACATTTAATCGGCAGTGAATGATTTTTTATTTGTATCGAAAAGCAGATATTTTTTTCGAATAATAATTTGAATTTCGAAAACTTATAGAACAAAAGTTGTTATTCTTGATTGCCCTTAAAGGTTTTGCGTTAGTTAATAGTTACATTTGACCCTGTATATAATAAAAAAATATCCGTGCGAAGCTGGGGCAGGTCGCTAGTTATTATTAAAACACAGAACCCTAAATAAAATACCGCCTGATTGAAAGTTTGTAACTTTTTCTCGACATAACGGCTGAACCGATCTCAATGAAATTTAGCAGGGGAGTAGTCTGCATCAAGACGACGGACATTTTTATCTTGGAAAACTATACATGTTGCGTAAAACTAGTCCGCAGCTAGTTATGACTGATATCAGTCTGAAGGTCATATCACTCTAAGACAAGTGTTGTAAGATTTGTAAGTAAACACATTTCATATTACCGGACATCTCAATGAGAATGGCGGTTGCATTTGTTATTTCTTATGACAATCATTATGACTTATGTATGACAATCACTGTGACTTATGACAATCACTGTAACCAGACAATCACTGTCCGTGGTACTTTCAAAGACATATATTTTGTAAAAATCTGCCTTAGTTATTACTTCCTGAAGGTATTATTTGAAACATAATATTTATACAAGGGTTAGTTATCATGGCGATGGCGTAGGTACCCTTGTTCGACTAAATCTATAGCAGTTTTATTTCTCTTAAAGGATTTTGACTTTGCACGCCGTTTTTTTGTTTTACTTTGCATTGCCAGTGTCAAAGATTTTCATTACTACGTAATATATTTTACAACACATTTGCTCAAAAAGTGCACTTACGAAGCCTGAATACATCTTTCGAAAGTTAAACATTACGGATCATACAACGGAGCGTGCTGTAATGAAACGCATCATACAACGGAGCGTGCTGTAATGAATTTGTCCGCACGCTCCGTTGTATAGCACCGTGCGTGTACTTTACGGTATTTTGTTAATTTCCATTTTTTATTTTTTTCTCGCAAATGTGTTGTAAAACGTTGTATGGCACACGTGCGGATTGGTTATTACAAACTCGTGACTATGGTAAGCCCTCGACTTCGTCTCGGGCTTACATTCGTCTACTCGTTTGTAATAACCAACTTTCCGCACTTGTATCATAAATAACTAATAATCTTTAGCCAGTGTCATGTATTGAAATATTTTAAAGTTTTATTATATTTTGTCAAAGAAGCCGTATCTACAATACAAATTTTGAATAATGTAATTGAAATTTGTATGGAATTCGATACGTATTTTACGTAGCGAAAATTCGTACTTCGCCCACACGTGACAAGGTGAAAAGACTAACAGCGACCGGCAGTTTCACCTGCTATCCTGCAGGATTATACTTCCACACAAACTGTCACATTTATAATATTAATGGTTCCTGATTTGATCAGATTACGCATCAGAATATGTCTTCTATAGAGCCCTTTTTGTCGTATTAGCATTCACGCACTCACCCATACAAGCACACACACACGTAAGTAATTTTTAATACTAATATTTCTGTGCACTCTGTATCTCACATTGCGTTTAGTATTTTCAATAATGCATAATTATCACGCCATTATTATTAGTCGCGCGTAAGCAATTTTTTTGTAACCCGATTGAACCGGGCCACCAAGATACAGGCCTCGCCTAGTTTGGGGCCCATTGGTATAGCACTGACTATGCAACAAAACTTTCTGAACTGAAATAATAACTAATACCTAGGTACTTATCTGAATGTACTGTATACTGCTGTGTCATATAGGAAATTTATTTTTATGAAAATAAATAATGGTAGTTATATAACGTTTCGACGCTGCCAAGCTTGTAGCGGCCTGCAAGTTTTCCTACCGTTTCAACGACTTACTCTACTTTCCATTGTCTTTCCCTCATTTGGTTTTTTGTTACGACTTAAGTAAGTTATATTTATTCAAATTCCTTCTAGTGAGCAAGCAGCTTACTCAGTTCACTCGTTTACTCAGCCACTCATCTACATATTTGTCATCTGCGTTACAATTCTACACAAACCCACGGAACATCGTAAATCAAAACCAATAATAATATATGTACCCATAAATATACATAACACACTTAACACGGCGTGTCACATTTGAAAAGTGCTAACACAAAAGGCATACAAGAAGCGTAGCAAGAGCTAATCACACGAATAATATTGAAAATAAGTAAGTTTTGTGTAATATGGTAAGAAATGTTTATTACCGCAGTTTTGTGACGGCAGAATTTGGTAAAACTTAGTATAGATACCCGGGTATGTCCTAAAACTACGACCAGAACCACCGGAGGATGAGCAGCAGCGTCCTGTTAGTACACGGTGAACGCACTGCGATCCCCAAGCTGCGTGCCTAGCGCGAGGATTATGGCAGCACCCCTTTCTTAGAGAAGAGGGAGGCCTTGTTCAGCAGTGAACATTTAATGGCTGATGATGTGGTATAGATATACACTGGACCCTGAATTCATTGAAATTGAAATTAGTATTGTACTATTTAATTGATGACATCTATTTAATTTTATTATTGATAAAAAATACACTATTATTTCTGTTTGACATTATTTATTTATTTATTTTTTACTTGGCCATTATTTGATTGATTAGTTATTTTAATTTATCATTAATTTTAACTGGCTTGTTCTATTTAATGAATTTATAAGTTGTTTTCTAGGCTGAAATTAATTAATTTCCATTTTAATTGACAGGTTACACGAAATCCTAGGGAAACCAGAAAACGAAGAAAGTTGTAAGTAAACCCAGGAGTACAGCCTGTAAAAAAAGTTACAGTGGCGCTGCGTTTGTATCGTCGAACTGTAAGTATTGTAAATATTGTTCATTGTAATAGTGACTATTATTTTAATCTGTGGCAATGCGTCTAACCATACTAACTATTACACGATCTAGTGCGCAGCGTCGTACGCCCGGTGGGTCGACGCGCCATATTTGTTGGCCAAAAACAATGCCCTCTGGCTAACCGTATTACTATTGACATTCAAATCAGTAGCTGCGCTCGATTATTCAGAATTTCCAACGAGTGAGGGACAATAGCGGACAATATGCCAGTTGGAGCAACAGTTAATCTAAAGCAACAGTGGCGACGTCTGCCGGACGATCATCTGTCAACGTTCAACACTGTATTTTTTGGTTGAAAACAATAGTGTGACGCATTTTTGGATTATTACAGTTTGAGCATGGCTCACTTTGAGTCGCTATTGTGTTTGTAATATGAATATGAATGTTTTATTTATTTTTGGTCCATTTAGGTAGGTAATATAAGTAATAGATTTACTAGACCACAGAGTAAAAATATTTTAACAAAGAAGCATAGCTAATAAGATTCTCATTATGACCAAACCAATCTTATTAGCTAGTATTTTTTTTACAATGCTATAAATAGAAAAAAAAACCTCAAAACATAAAATCATATTGTATTAATCTAATGATAAGTTAAGTGTCAAATTAAATAATAAATAATGTTAAATTATAAAGTAAAAATTACAATTCATTTTATTAAATGTAAATAAACAATAAATCATAAACTCACATAATTATGATAGAGAAGTTAATGAGTAATAAAACCTAATAATCGAATGTACGTTTTTTGCTACGGAAATATTTTACTGAGAAGTGTATAAAACTTGAATGTGTTGCGAATGACCTAACATGTTTTTACGGGCAGCTAATATCTTTTCATTACTCGTACTCGGAAAGTAGGTCTGAAGTTGCCTGAGGAGCGGGTTGAAAGTAATACATTTCAGCCCTAGGGAGAATCACTTTCAACTGACAGACACTCAAATTATTAACAAAACTAGTTCTATTTTCACATTTGTATTAAACCATGTTCCAACTTTTTTTCTTAGAGGGGTATGATCCTGCACTTCTCGTGCAGTGGCAAGTGTTAGGAAGTTTAAAAAAAATTGGCGGGAATCCGATCTTCATTGTAGAGTTTTGTTTATACTTCCGTATAGCAGATTTGTATTAACACAATCAGTTCATGTTTTTATTTTTAGTTTCCTTGTATTCGTAATGAAAAGCACAGTGCTTACCTCGGGGTTAAAGACTTATTTAGTCCCTCGAACTATTAGCGCCCTCGCTATGCTCAGGTGCCAAACCCCGTCTCGGGACTAAATAAGTTACTTCCACCCCTAGGATAACAATGTACCATTAATTGTTTCTAAATTATATTTTCTTATACGGAGTACCTATTTAACATGCTATTTAATGAAGAACACGCGTCTATCAAATTTGGTCTGTAAAGTCTCTTGACCAATGATCTAAATATACTACGTACATAATATGTCTATATACTATGCTCTCGACCGTTGCTAAAGAAATTGGCAGCAAATTTCTTGTACGTGCGACACGTCTGTACAATATTTGAGTTTTGTTTATGTTTAAAAGAGACGATGTTAGACAAATAATAATTGTCATTTTCCGATGACGTCTTGTAATTGGCTCATATTACAGGCCATAACCATCTCGAAATGTTTTTTCGATGTTTGGTTGAGGCAAAGTTTTAATTAAATGCGAAAAATAGCCCTTATTTATGTATATGTATATTTTACGTGAATATCCATGCAATGTTTGTTTAAGTTCTATACAAGCTTTGGCGGTTACTGAGCATTTATGGGCTCTCACATGTGTTGGCCTCAGCTATGCTTTGGCCTTCATTTTCAAATTCGCCATAAACGCGTCCTTTGCCAGCCGCTTCAGTACCTAGTGTACGTCTACGTACTACATATAGGTAGCAGATCAAAATTAAATAGACAGGTTAGTTTCTTGAACCTAGTATTGTTTTGCCACAGATATCTCTGGCGTACCTAAAATGTATTTGATGTGCAAAAATTACAGGTACAATTTAATTTTTGTTGCTGGCCAGGCTGCGCTGCGTGCCGCGCGCCCACAAATCGCGGCGATAAATCGGCACGGGCGCACGCGGCGACTCATTACCCGCTGACGTACGGCTCGGCTTTGATTGCCGCTGAGAATAATCGAATACGATGTTTCCCGATAGCTCCGCGAAAACATACGATTAATCGTGCAGTTAGCGTGTCCGATTCCTTTTATAAGTTATTTTTATGTAATAGTCACAAGTTTTAATAAGAATTACGTTATGAAACATTAAAGGCTGAGGCCAGATGAACACAATTTAGTGTATTTTTGAGTTGCATTGTAAAATTTTAATTGTATTACATATTTTTATTTTCGGTTTTCACAAAGCTCGAGCCCAAATGACGAGCTAATGAAACCAAATGCTGTATCTATGACGTAAAACACAACACGTAAATTAAAACCAAAGTGTGCTATTATCATACTAAAAAGCTATGCAATTAAAGCAGGTTAGTGCTCCTGATAGAGCCTAGCTTTTCATTATTTTCATACTCCAATATAACAAAAGCTAGAAATCATTACCATCGCATAATTAAGAAGGCTGGCCGCCCATTGTGCAAGACACATTGTCGCCATAACTCATTGCACAGTGCACGCAGTCGCAGGAGCAATGTCAAACGATGCGTTGCGAATGCCTTTGATTTAATGCTCACTATTTTTTTGGTCCAGTGACAAGCGCTTTGTTCCACTGTGCGGCGAGTTGACAGATCGGCTTGTTAAGAGATGGCGCTGTTTGTCTCATATTTCATTACTGAAATTTTGAAAATATATGGTTCTGTTTTAACTTTATTTATTTGGGTAAGATGAAACGTATAATTTTTTTTTGTTATGTTACCAGTTCAGACAAAGTTATAATAATTAAAGAAATAATTTATCTTTAGATTAACGATTATATAATATATTACATATACATTATACAGAACATATTATATATAATTATGATACAGAAATTTATTAAGACTGTTGTTTTAGAAGTTTCCCTTTTTTTCAAGTTTTAGATGTTAATATTATTTTCGATTATAATATAAACTAGATGCGTTCTATGGTTTCACTCATGGTTTTCCAGTTTTTCTAAATTTTTCGTGCTAAATAGAAAGCAATTCTCATTAGTATGGTGGTATGTTACCTATCCATTTTACTTCTCAGTAAAATTTTGCCTAGATTGATTTTTATATAGCTCGTTGGTACAGTTGGTAGTGAACCTGCCTTCTGCGCTTGGGGGCGTGGGTTCGATTCCCACCTAGGACAACATTTATGTTTGTTCTATATCTGGGTGTTAATATGTATATAAGTATGTATTTAAAAAAAAAATATGTATGTATATCAATCTCTGGCAGCCATATTACAAGCTTTGGTTAGTTTGGGGTCAGATGACCGTGTGCGTAAAAATGTCCCGAATATTTATTTGTTTTATTTTGTATTGATTATTTTCTATAGGTAAACACGGAACCCTATAAAGAGACACAGAAACCAAGAATAGACTTTACTTTAGCATATTACAAATAATATTTTTTTCGTGTGATATATGATTATTATCCTCACGCGAGTTTTGATGAAGTGATATATGATTGTGCAGTACTTGTAAAATATTAATGATTTTTTCACTTTAGATATTTATTTTTCTTTCTTTCTTTAGCTTACGACCTCACAAAAATCCCATCTGTCTCCACATCTCAAACGGATTCCTAATTAGTCATGCTTCCTACAACTTGGGTGTCTACGGTAATGAATTTCACGGCTCTGATGCACTTTTATTATATCTTGTTTTGTCAAATTTTGTCCCAACGTGCCACTGTTCCGGCCCATTGTGCAGGATTTTATCGCCTTTATGACTACTGTTCTATGTAAGGAATAGTATTATTTTAATCTTATCCTACTGTTTTGTAGATACCTAATTGTTAATAGGCGTGTAGAACTGAAGTAGCCCGAAATGGAGGCAAATGCATTTTGTAATAATAATTTGAGGGACATGTTTTTTGATTTAGGTACCTTACATACTATAGCATTTTGTATGTGATCAAACGAATATCAGAATATACGAATGATCATATAAATAATAATTTAATCAATTTAATTATGTGAGTAGGTACGAGTATCAACTAATATATCTCTGACACTAGGGCTGGTCACCTAACAACGAAAGTATACGTAACTACTAACTACTTTTCTATAAGTAGGTAGGTACAACACTTTCAACGCGATACATTTTGATTGGTAAGTAATACATGAAGTATGTATCGCAGATTTGTCACTTACGGGATACGTACTTAGAGCTTCAGCAAAATTTACAGGAACTATAAATCTTTCATACCTAGGTAGGTATATCGGTTTTTCAATATGCGACTGCAGTGATCCGTTCTCGAATTATATAAACTTAACTTGAAAATAAAACTTGGTCCACAATAATTAGTAATATATGTATGTATGTCATTGATGTAAGTAAATATGTATGTTGTTAATTTACTTATTTTATATACTTTTTTATGTACATATTTCTTTTTAATTACGCGGTCCATGCACTTTAAGGTACCTACTATATATACTAATAGTGGCCGATTGATTTGTGTTATTTTATTATCAGTTTGCCAGTGGTTGTATTATCAGTCTACTGGCAAATCATAGATTTAAAACAATGTTGGCTTTTACCTTTGATTTGCAAGTGTTCAACATCATTCATACTTTAGCGGCTAAAGCATGCATGATGATAAACGATAAATAACGACACTAAGCGATGATGAACGCTAAAGTTTAACCGAAGCTTTAGAAGTTGTGTCGCATTCGTGTCAAATCGTGAAAAGATGTCTATTTGCTTACTTACTCCGCTGGCGTAGCGACCCAAGCGAATTGGGTTGGGGGCTCGACTTTTCTTCGCATGATATTTTCGTGCGAAATATCATACGCACGAGCATTCAAAAATCTAGCCTTTGGCCTCCGACACAAGACAGCACCATCGGTCCCAGTCTCGCGCTATCTATCATCGCCTGTCGGCGACTTGGAGTTTGCAGAAGTCTGACCGGCACTTTTCCAGCGATATCTAGTCCGGCCGACAACATGCTAGCGACCATTCGGATCTCCATGATAAAAAAAGGTAATAAACGAAAAAGAAAACAGGTGCAAGTTCGTGAAAATGTAACAAACTAAAGTCATGTTCGTACATTCGTCAAAGTCAGTCTTTTCATAGTGAAACTTTGAAAAGGTATTTACTTTTAAAAAAAAATGCAATAACAAAAGCGAAGAATTGCAAATGCTCCAGGATCCATGAGCACAAAATAAGACAAACCTTTCGCCAGCGCTCATTCAAAACAAACAATAATCACGACCGAAAACATTTCCGAAAAACGACTTTCGAGTTCCAATTTACACACAGCCTGCGTCTGATTTATTAGGCCCCCCTGCGAGAGGACTAATAACGATCCTGCGCAATGCCAATGCCTTTTTAAAAATAAACTGACACTAACATTTGCATTTTTTTTGACAGTTGCGAACGCGTCACTACCGTTTGGTTTCCGTTTGGTCTATTGTCTATGACTTTCGTGGAAGACTGCTGGAAACAGACATGTGGGCTTACCTATTGTTTGTTTGTATAAGTAAGGCTCTATGTAGACGTGTGCTTTGTCCCTGGTGCTCCAGAATTCGAGTAGAACTGCCGTACTTTATGTAAAGAATTAAATTTTTACAAGGTTATAAATGACTGATGGAAAAATGGTGTGATTACTGATTACTGACCAAGACCAGTACCTTGGGTTACTTAAAAAGGAAAAAGCTTTCTGTTATGAAATATTTTCAGAATAGAGCATGTATGTTCAAATTAATTTGTTCCGCAGATGAAGCGCTGCAATTGCATACCTATTATGCGTTTGATCCGTTTTGGTAACTAAGTTTCGTAACTAGGACTAACTTCGTCTATCGTAGGATATAGATGAACTATTTTTCATTGTTTTGTAATCAATAAATTTATATTTTGTTGCCGTTTTGTTAACTGAGTTTTGTAATCAGCTATCATAGATAAATTTTGATTCTCTTTTTGTAATCAATGTATGAAGTTTAAAAATAGGTGTCCTTAAATAATAAATCCGTTAGTTTAATAAAAAATCGCGGGGCTTAACAAACCTATTTAGGCTGGTTTACTGTATAGGTCTCTAGGTGTTTCTATCTATAAGATCAAAAATAGAAACTACCTAATTTTAATTTGTTTCAAATAGATTCTGTGCTAAAAATATTAATGGATTTCTTAATTTGTTGAAACAGCTGGAATACTAGGAGCAGCATCGCAGATTCTGTAAACAATTTTGATAAAGTCAAAATGTTTCGTCCAGGCTTAAAAGCAAACAGTGGTCAGTCGGCAGTGGTAAAAAACAACGAACCGATAATAGGACATTGTCTACTGCATAAAACGTCCAGTTAACGTTGATTAATGGTCACCCCAACGGAAGCCAAAATACTCGAAAAGTCACCGTTTGTGCCGATTAGATAATTACTGGCAACACTTTGTCGGCGTTTCCACGAACTTCTCCACATTAGACATGCGCATAGCCGACTTTGCGAAAAAATCCCCAAACAGTTTCAGAATCACGAACAAAAATAATAAAAACATCACAGTCAAAATATATGTTGGCGTTAATATAAAAAATGTTATAGAAACTTCAACTTTCTGTCGACTTTGTGACGTGCCGACCCACTGTCCAAGCAATATATAGCTGAGCAACTTTCAACATTAGCTGGATGCTTATAAAATTCAATTTCAGTTATCAGTGGCTGAACATCTCTCGTGTTAGATTGAAACGAGGGCGTGGCTAGTACCAGATGGAAACATTTGCCAATATTATCGTGAAAGGACTGAATAGATGAAATAATTTATTTCCCGATGTCGCTTTGTGTCCACAACTCCGAGCTTTTGTCGGTTTTTTGCGTCGGATCCTTTGGTGCTACGTCTCTATTTCTATTTATCCCTTTAGGCAATCGGGCCGACTTTTGACACAACCTTAAACTGTTAAACTCGGCCTTATTTTCTCGTCCTTAACTTTTTAATGTCATTTGGTAAGTTACGTCTTTACGTACTTTGGTAAGGTTTTGATGTGTGTTGGTAGATGCGTGTTGGTGACAATGGTATTAAGAGTGTCGGTAAGCGATCGGTGGGTTTTGTGCGTTTGTGCAAGCCGCCTTTAGAAGCCTTTGATGTTGACGACCGAAATTCACGATTTACGTTAAATAAATATCTAATAATTTTGATGAAAGGTATTTATGATGTATTAAGCCGGAAACTTACGTAACTACTAGATATTGTTTATTTTAAGATTGAGCTTGTTATTGAAAATTATACTTTCTTAGGTAATACGATGAAATTTGAGATTACTCAATACTCAATCCTCAATCATTTATTGCATAATTATTATTAAGTTCACATACAGATGTTAGGTAGCATGTTTGTATTAGGTACTTAACACATAATAATCCTGATTGGGTATGGCAATTTAGTGCGGAGCGGATCGATTTATTCCATAATTGATTTGTCTTCTAAATACTCGTTTAAGCTATAATAACATTTTGCTAGCAATATGTTTTTTAGGCTTGTGTAATTTTTTTTTTTTTTTTCTTTATTATACCTATCAGGTGTTCGATAGCTAGATGCAAAGCTGTAAAGGGGTGCCGTCCATTTATAGTATTTTGAGTCATATTTGTCTTTAACATCATTTGTCATATTTGAAGTCTGATTATTTTTATTTTGATGTTCATCGTGTTTCGTCCAAAAAAACTTAGAATTTAAATAAAAATAATCAATCTTCGTTATAGACTATTATTATGGCTTAAAATGGCCTCTGCCGTCACACCCTTCCGGTTTGGCACCCAGCTACTAAACACCCTGTATATCTTGAGATGGTAATAACATAAAAGTAACATTTTCTTGTGAAATCTCAACTACCTAACACGTTGCATCTATAGTGCTTACGTTGCATATTTGTGCCTATTTCTGTTTTAGAGCAAATAATGACGCGATATGAACGATCGCGCACCAACGAAGTTGGCGTGCAGAGCAACTAGTGCTCACGCTGCTTCACGCTGGTGCTCAGTCCTTAAAACAGTTAGATCATCGAACTACTAGCCGGACAGAATGGAATAAACGATGAGCACCACTGAGTCTTGTTACCACTGGAAATTCTTTTGCCACGTCTTTACTATTTATGCAAGTAAAATGAATCCATGTAATAAAACGTTTTTTTTTTACTACTGATCAATAGGAGCTAGTTTTGTTTGAATATTAACCTATTACTTACGTTTTGCAGTAATGGGTTACATTTTCACCATTACATAATATTCAAGACAAAAATTTGATCATTTCATTACACAGTCTCTACCCTATGAGCAGTAACGAACCAAAGTCCAGAAGCCAAAACTTATTGTTTGACTATGTGCTAAAACGCAAAGTAATGATATTAACATTAGCCTTGACGCCCGTGGGAGCAGTATCTTCACTAGGCAAGAAGAAAATACAAGCCTCTAGAGACTTAAAGGCTATGAAGACATGGAGACTGTGACATATCTTGTTATTTGTCATCATGCTTCTTTTGAAGAATGCCGCATGATGTTTGACTGACCATTGGGACTTTCTTATAGTCTACCGTATTATTGTTTTATTATTTTGCCCTACTCAAAAATCTACCATGACTGAGTTTGTCGACACGTTTGTCAAATACTAGAGGATCTATGGGCTATCCACTAATTACTGGGCCTCAGAGGCACAGAAGACATAATAACATACACGGTATAAACGGTCACCACGCTGGTCTAGAAATTGGTGAAAAGATAAGCTTACAAAAACGAAGAACCCAGTGAAGCTTCTGCCCAAAAATTAGATATTTCGCTCTACATAACTATGTTTAGGAGTAGCCTCGGTAAATAGTTACTAATATATTTTTTGTCTTTTATGATCAAGTGCAAAATTTGAAAGTGAGAAACGACTAAGCAACGAGTATAACTATTTCAAGGCTACTAAAATAAAAAAATCTATAATATTTTACCTCTTTTTTTACTAAATCTATATATTTATGTCTATAAAAATGAATCCCTATTTACCTTGGTCACGCCATAACTTGAGATCGACTTTACCGATTTTATTTATCTTTTATTTTAAAATTTTCAAATACTTTGTAGAAGGTTCTTACGGAAAGAAAAATAAAGAAAATTGCGCAGAAAATTGGAAAATTTCAGAAATTTTAACGACGATTTTAACTTCGCGGGTTTGACAGTTCTAAGGCAGGACGTTCGTGTGTCGGGTCAGCTACTTTTAAATATAATTGGGGACCTACTTATATCGCTCAAATAACCGATAACCGATGGGGAAGAAAAGTTCTTATGTAGAGACCACAAACTGGACGACGCAGCATATGATTGTATGCCTCGCACTAGATGGACTTACGACATCGCGAGAGTGGCAGGCATCCAGTGGATACAGATAGCAGGCTGTCGTTTAGAGTGAAACTCTAAAGGGAAAGGCCTGTATTCAGCATTGGACGTCTTAGTGGTCGTCGTGGATGTATATTGTATACTAGGGTCTGCGTTTGACCCTATCCCAATTGACGATACGATTGAGCACGCTAATACTTGTGTAAAAGTTTTGCTATGGGAATTATATCACACAAATTTTAATATGTAATAGTACATACGTACGTAGGTACCATCTTTTACCGACTTCAAAAAGGAGGAGATTATCAATTAGTCTCTATGTTTTTTTAGGTCATATTTTGTTACTTTTTCTGGTACCTACTATGGTATTGGTTTTTTATTGCAAAATTCAAAACCTCTTATACATACCTACGAGCTTCGACCAAAATTTTATTTTAGTCGAAGTCTACGAGCACGTGTTTTTTTAAATGGCATAGGTGGCAAACAAGCAGACGGGCTGCCTGATGGTAAGCAGTCACCGTCGCCTATGGATACTTGTAACACCAGAGCCCAGAGGCATCACAAATACGTTGCCGACCCTGTACAGCTTTGTTCCGTTTGACATCGTCGCAGTTTATTTATCTCATTTTCCTATGAAACCCCAAGCGGGTTTAAATTCATTTAAGCTACAACGTTACGCTCATAATGACCTTTTAC
Organism: Agriopis aurantiaria; assembly: GCA_914767915.1. Classification (NCBI taxonomy): domain Eukaryota; kingdom Metazoa; phylum Arthropoda; class Insecta; order Lepidoptera; family Geometridae; genus Agriopis; species Agriopis aurantiaria. The sequence goes on from OU611988.1 coordinate 4,132,397, forward strand.
CATTTCCTTTACCACTGACCACAGAGAGCGCCCCACTGTTCCTTGTAACTTGACGTCACTTTAAAGTCACACACAGAGTCCTTTCATTTGTCTCAAAGAGGCTACTAAATAATACTCATTACGTCGCTCTCGGTGAATACAGCTCGTCATCACATCTAAACCGAGATTCAATGAGTTTTAATGCACCATCATCGGTTTACAGCTCTTGGCCAGACCGTGACTAAAGACTCGCATGGGGTCCGAACAAAACAGTCCAAACCACCAAAATGTAAACAATCACCTTATTTATTGTTTTACAGCGGTCGTATAACTTCGTCACTGCGTGAAAGAGCGCCCAATAATTTCCAAAATGCACCCGCAATAAAACCATCATGGACAGTATTGGTTCCTTAGTACTTTTATCTTTTATATGGTATTGGACAGTGGGCCGGTCGCGCGCACAAAAAGCGCAATGTGCTCATTGAATAGATTCGGCACGCTCGCAGCATCTAGCGGTTTTATTCTGTGTGATGAATGTGCGGAAGTCAAATTCTTATCCCTTACAACTTAATAATAACGATAAACACCAGTCCCCTATTTAAATGAATGTTTCGCAACATTAGCGCGGCCGTTTCGGGAAAGCTGCGTGTGCGCACGATTGTGTGGATTAGCGGCGTGTTTGCAGAACTCATTTATGCGATGACGATGATAAATCGGCGGGTGATGCCGTGTAAACATGTTGATTTAATTTAAAGCTTTCAGAAATTAAATAGTTAGTTGTATATATTAAGCCATATTGATTTATGATAGAGTGCGATTTTAAAGAAAATCATATTAGCCAATGTGCTATGTATCTACGAAAGTTGATCAGGCACATTATTATTACGTGAAAAGAGATGTCATCTTGGTACACTTTGCATTAATGTGGTCTCGCAATCTGTACCTGTGCACTTTGTATGAGTGTGCATTTATCATTTCATTTTTGTTTTTTATATTCAAATGTTACATTATTGTATGTATTTTGTTTTTTCATGTTTTAACGTTAGTTGACATATCGCGCTTTATGTTATTTAGGTAAATAAGGAAGTACCTTTCGCTTGACTTTTTTTCCTATTTTAAGCATAAGAGAAGTTATTTCACGCACATGTCTTATTTTTATTACAAAGATTTACGCCAATTGCAGACAATAAGAAATTGTAACGCGCAGATGTCATCGGTTGATTATTAATAATGGTAACGCCGACGTTTACCACAATAACCACTATTGCAATAACAAACACATCCATGTGATAAATGATCATATTTTATAGCATTCGCCCTCAATGCATGACGCTTATGTCTTTATTTTTGCAAACATTGTTCTTTCAAATACGAGCTAATCTTACCTCTACTTGTGTCAAAATAGAGTGTGTTATTCAGCGGCAAATAGTGAAGCCGTTAGATGTATAACATGGGGTGTACAAATCGCATTGATGTTGTTCAATCGTACGTAGCAAATTGTCGATATTCGTTCGAGTCATTAATGGCGCGTTTTTGTCCGCGCGCAGGACGGTTTCGTCTCACTGTGCGGCCTGTACGCACATTTTACCGCTTTTTTAAAACCCACTCGAGTGTGCACTCTCTCGGTCTGTGTGAATCGTAAATCGTACGCATTAGATCATTGTTGGTGCAGTAAAGATGAGAATTTATACAACACGTTTTGTGAGCTTTATCTCCATTAAAATGTTTCCGTGTTTTATTTAAAAGACAATTTTACGGCGTGCGTGTCGTCGGTGTTATTTAGGACCCACAATAAAGACTCGAAAATTACAAAACACAAAGTATCTTCGTAAGACTATTCCGTTATTATTTATGGGAAGAAATGAACTTGGCAGTTATTGCTGATAAATATTTAAACTAGACGAGAAATGTTGTGTTAACAAAAGACATAAAAGTTGGAAATTTGAATCTGGCGGACGGTCACATAAATCTCGATTAAATTGAGTCTCGTGTTCCCACATGTCCTGTGAATTGCAAACATGATCACGCTGTTTTATGCGTCAATATTTTTGTAACAACTTTGTATACTTAATTAGATTCATCCCTATATATATGGGTGTAAGAACTATAATTTCGTGTATTCTTGTAATCAAAAAGTTTGTCGTAAACCGCACAGTGGTTCTAACAAAAGAGCGACCCTCATTGAAATCACAATCGGGCTAATATTTATAGATAATATTGTTACAACATTGCTGGAAACGCTCACTCCGCTTGTAAAGTAGGGCAACATCCCTAAACATCTGCGTACACTTTGAATGCACATTTTAGTTTAATCCATTTACTTATATTCTTCTCCTATAGTGGTACTAACAACTAACTCATTATGGACTTCAAAACAATTTTTTTTTGTGAATTTTGTTCTTGAACAAACATCTACGTATTTGTAAATCCATGGTATAAAATCAAACATTTTCGACAAATTTACCTGAAATGGCAGCCTATATAGAAAAAAAAAATTGTTTTTCAATCACCCGCATCACCGTCAAAAACACCGCGATATTTCATCCCTCATTGTATAGCATACTGTTATTTCAGTACAAACTTTATAATTCTCCGACGAAGCACGCTGCCCACCCAGATTTGCATTCAAAAGCTAATCTCAACTAAAACACCGGATTTCTCGCGTGTTTAACTCCACTGAAGTCGAACTTAGACGCTTTCAAAATAATCTGATCCTTCAAACGCGCCGACGGTAGAAAAACTAACGCATGAAAAAGATCGCACGGTGCAGTGCATGTTTATTGTAAACAGACCACGTCTGGTTTGAACGAGTCGGTAACTGACGAAACTTTGATAATATTAAGAAACTAGTGGACGGATTTTGACCACTGTCGGCGCGTAGTATATATACCACTGTGCAACATGTTGATTTGCGGAGGGACTTAAAAATTATTCAGTTAATTATGGTACTATTAGGATGTTTTTTTTTTATGAAACTTCTTCTATTGGATCTTTAATTAGAAATAGTGAGTGACCGGCAAATTTCATCAGAAAATAGTGACGTAGAGGCATCGAGATAAAATACCAATATAGAGTTACAATACGAGAGAACATTATTGTTACGTCGAGAACAAAGTCGAGATATAAATTTACGGATATTTTTTGACTGTTTTTACTTAGAAATTATGTCACTTACGCGGCGCAATGCCAAGCGTATGTAGCTCCGAGTTTTGGTTCGGCCATTTTTTGGCACATTTGTGTCTCTAATATACCTACGTATTGTATCTAATATATCTCTATTGTATCTCGATGCGTAGAGGGCGAAAAGTTGGTGTATATACGCTACAACCAATCGTGCATGGACATCGATATACGCGAAAGTTTTCGACGGCGAATTTCGGGCCAAAGAACCATGAAATGGACTTTACGCAGTCAAGGTTCTTTTTCAATAATTATTTGCTTGTTGTTTATCGGTTTTGTGTCTTCTTTGTATACTCAAAAATATATTTTTTAGCTGACTTCTGATAAGTAGGAGGAGGAAATAATCGACTGTCTGTTGTGTGTTTGTAACGCGATATCTCCGTCAACTGTGAGCCGATTTTAATGATTTTCTTACATTGAATAGTTTAAGTCTCGAAGGTGGGTACCATTTTAATTTTAAAACAAAAACAAATTGAGAAATTTTGAAAACTAATCATTATTAGATAAAAAGCTGCGGCTAACCAGATTTCTTGAATCACAGCTAAGAATACTGGTGAGTGCCTTTATTTATCAAACAAAATACAAGCTAGGAATAAAATAGTTGCATAGTCCGTTGAAGGTCCAAAGAAAATCCAAATGCTCGAGACCACTTCTGTGTTTCTTAATTCACACATTTCCATTTGAGTATTTTACTTATTTTTATGCCGTTGCCATTGCCTGAAAAAACTTTTATCTCTCAATGAACTCGTAATAATTTCGGCTACTACCTTACGCCACAACCTTTTCCCACAAAAAACCTGGGCACAGCCGTCACATAAAGACAAACACCAATTAAAGTTTCTAGATAAACGGCACACCGGCAGGTCATAAGGACCACATCGTATATGACCCACGATAGATAGGCTCGATGATTGGCGCCATGTTTTGGTAAAATGGTGTCGCTAAAAAACAAACCACCCACGATTATCTGCTAAAAAGGTAACATTTTAAAATAGATTTTTGGTTCAGTATAGATTGAAGATAAGTTGGTATACTTACGACAAGAAAAAAACATATTCATAGATTCGGTCTTAATTTATTTACAACTTTGCAGTCAAAAGATGTAATAAGTAGGTGTCTACTACTAACCTTGCATTATTTAATTTACACATTAGATACTTACTAAGACTTTATTGTATGTTAATTAGTTAAGTACATCTCTACATAGTATAAATTAAACGTCACATCACTTTCCGCGTCTGTCTGTCTGTCTGTCCGTATGGCCGCTAAGCGCTAACTCCTCCTAAACCACGCGACGGATTTTGATGCGGTTTTCACCATCTGTTAGATACATTTTCACGGAAGGTTTATATATATCTAACTAGCGACCCGCCCCGGCTTCGCACGTAAGCTACACCCGTGCGAAGCCGGGCGGGCGGATTGCTAGTATTATTATACATAAATATATTTCTGTTCAACCTTAACTACTGGGCTACACCGGTCAGTGTTATGAAGCCGAAAGTGGGTCAACGTACTATAAAATAAACCTTTACTATGAGACCAACCCTGAAATTGAGAAAAAAATATGAGCAGTTTCATACATTTTGTTAAGTGCGATTTTTTCTCTCTCTTAGGAACAGCTATTTTAGGGTTAGTCCCGTAGTCAAAGTTGTTCATTATGATGAGTACAATGACCTCCTTCGGCTTATTATCATCGTTCTGTATAACCCTGTAAACATGGATAATCACAGAACACTAAATATCTTCCTATGCATGGGGTATCGTGGAAAGTTTCGCATAAACTCCTCCCTAAATCAAGAACTCGTAATCAAGCAGCGTTTATCAGATGTAAAATATTGTCTATGTACCTATTAGCTTTCTATTGGTCAAATCTCTCTTAGCAAGACAACGACTCCACTAGAGCACCTTGTCTGTCAGAATTCTCTCCCCTCCACGCAGGTTCTTTTAAGCCAAAGTTTAAATATACACTATTAGTTGCGACCCGCGGTTTCACCCGCGTAGACCGTTCTTCCGGAATCGATAATATTTTCGTGATAAAAAATGCTGTCTCTTCTTCGGCTCTCCAACTATCTTTATTTAAAAAAACACGTCGATCCCTCACTCTATTGTTCTAGGAGGAACAAACAAACACACTTTCGCATTTATAATACAGCTGAGGCTCCTTCCGCTATCCTTTAGGAACCGTTTTTTTAGTTAAAAGTAGCCTATAGATGTGTTAATCCAGGGAATGAGTTTTCTTTATACCAAATTTTATTCAAATCTGTTCAACATCGCTTTCCATTAGGTAAATTGGCGGCTAAATGGGGACTTCAATATTAAAAAATAATTGAGTGAATTGCGGACAAACACTCCTTACTTGTACACTTTCGCATTTATAATTTAGAAGTGAGATTAGTATGAAGTTGACCAAAAACCAAACTGTCTAAATTCTCCATCTGAAGGATCTCTAAAAGTGTAGTAACGTTGTAAAAGGGCCGCCACTTCAGGCCTCGTGCTCGTTATCTGCACCGCTAGTTGCGGGACTTGCGGGTGGCATGCTCGAGTGCCACGTAAATCATGCGTAATTCGGTAGATAACCTTTTGGTGAACAAATAGATAATTATGTAGGTAAAGGTAAGAAAGAAAGTACAAAATTATATTATGATATTCATCCGATCGAAATGTTTGTACCTATTGGATTTTCTTTGTTTTTCTTTGTCATAAAAGTAATGTGCTTAATTTTGTTATATACATTTTTTTCAAATATAATTAAGCTTAGCTTTTTAGCGCTTAGTTTGTAATATATGTTTTTTTTAATTTTCTACGATATTATTTCTATTAATATAGACTTGTTAATGGCTGTTCTTTTAAATAAGTAATTAATATTATTGTTTCTTTGCTGTTGGTCTTAAATAAAGAATAAATAAGATAATAATAAAACCAGTTACCGTGGTATTCTCATTGGGGTTAATAAAAGAGAGGGAAAGTGCCAATTTCAGGTCCAGGGAATTAGCTCAATGACAATGATTGAACTTCTGCTGATTTTTATTCAAGATTTTCGAGTAAGCCCCGTAGTAAAAAAAAAAAACATAATGACGAGTACAATATAATGTCTTCTTTTAGCTCATTTATTTTTCGATATACCGGGTTGCAAATATAAATAAAACTTATTTTAAAAGAATCACATAAGTACACGTCACTCCAAAAGCTATAATACGAACATACCTACAATGTAGGTACATATTATATATTATGTCAAAAAATCAGTTTTGTGTAATCACGCGTATCACTTTGTGCAATGACGGTAAAATTTTGTATGATAAATGTTGTATGATAAAATATTATTATATGAGGAGATCCGTAGCGTATATATAGACAACGTAACCGACATAGCCGGATTAGCAAGTTGAAGTGCACGGAAAAAAATCCTGGCGAAATTTGTTTCCGACCAAGAATATTTTTATTCTCAGGAATATTGTTTAATATCAAGTAAATAAATGCTTTAATTAATAATAATGTCTTAGAACAACAAAACTGATACTCTTCGCGAAAAACAATATTATTCTCATTATATTTACTACAAACAAAACAATTATTATTCCTTCAAGAATATCTGGGTGTTGGGTAAACAATTTATGTATTTTTTAAATTAAGATCTTTTTGTATCTTAGTGTGAGAAAATAATGCATAGGACCAAGAACTATAAAACTTTGATTCAAAACCTGTGTCACTTTACTGAAACTAAAACAGATAACTTGTTAATTCAAGAATATCTTTTTGATGCAAAAAAATATTGTCTTACTTTAAATAATGTATTATTCTCATAAATCGGAAAGTAGGAACGTCTTATTTAAAGAAAAATAATTTTCGTATGAAGAAAAATATTTTAATTTTGATGTAAATTTAAGTATTGAATCAATACTGTAAAATGATTCAAAATAAGATAGAGTTACGTTTTCTATTAAGAAAACACTTGTTTGGTTCAAGATATATTTTTTTTGGGTTAAGTAAGTATTTTGGTATTAAAGTAAGAATCGATTTAATTCTTAACAAGGTAACTGAGTGTTTTAGACCAAGATTCGTCTGTTTTGTGGGGATAAGTAGTGGATTTTTCAACTAAGAAACCCTATGATACAAAATAAGATCGACAATCATTTTATTCTAAGAAAATACATGTTTAGTTCGAGACATTTTTTATTGGATTAAGTAACTACTAGCGTCATACTAAGAAACAAAATAATTTTAAGCAAGACGGTCTTATGTTTTTAGCCAAGATTTGTTTGTTTTGAGAGAATACATATTGGATATTTCAACTAAGAATCCCTATATGATACAAAATAAGATAGACAAACGTTTTTTTCTAAGAAAATTCATTTTTAGTTCGAGACAATTTTTATTGGATTAAGTAATTACTAGCGTCAAACTAAGAAATAAAATAATTTTAAGCAAGACGGTCTTATGTTTTTAGCCAAGATTTGTTTGTTTTGAGAGAATACGTATTGGATATTTCAAGTAAGAATCCCTTTATGATACAAAATAAGATAGACAAACGTTTTGTTCTAAGAAAATTCATGTTTAGTTCGAGACAATTTTTATTGGATTAAGTAACTACTAGCGTCATACTAAGAAACAAAATAAGTTTAAGCAAGATAGTCTTATGTTTTTAGCCAAGATTTGTATGTTTTGAGGGAATAAGTATTGGATATTTAAACTAAGAATCCCTATATGATACAAAATAAGATAGACATACATTTTATTCTAAGAAAATACATGTTTAGTTTGAGACAATTTTTATTGGATTACGTAACTACTAGCGTCAAACTAAGAAACAAAAGAATTTTAAGCAAGATCGTCTTATGTTTTTAGCCAAGATTTGTCTGTTTTGAGGGAATACGTATTGGATATTTCAACTAAGAATTCCTATATGATACAAAATAAGATAGACATACATTTTATTCCAAGAAAATACATGTTTAGTTTGAGAAAAATTTTATTGGATTACGTAACTACTAGCGTCAAACTAAGAAACAAAAGAATTTTAAGCAAGATCGTCTTATGTTTTTAGCCAAGATTTATCTGTGTTTTGGGAACAAGTATTGGATTGTTCAACTAAGAATTATTAAGATGCAAATTATTTGCATTAATTCAAGAAAGATAATAATTTAAAAAAAGGTAGCTGTATATTTTTAACCAAGGTATCTATTTTGTGGGAATAAGAAGTTGGGTGTATAACAATGAATTAAATCCTATCTAAGTATCTTAGTCAAAAGTTTTAATACCAAGAAAGTGCATGATTAGTGTTCGTCTTTTTTTATCTGAATAAGTAACTAATAGCATTAAAGTGACAAACATAATAATTTTCATCATATTAATAAGGTAGACCTCTAGGAATTGTGATATGTTTTTAACCAACATTTTTGTGTATGTGGTTGCTCAAATCTCGGTGTAAGAACCAGATGAACGTAACTACCAAAAACTCGAAAATAATATTTTTTTCATAAATGGGTACTAAACGTGGTCCTGCGCGTTGTGCCAAAACGACGTAACTGTACAGTCAATTTTTCACTAATACAATAATAACGTAATGGAAAAAAATTGTTTTTAATTGAACTAGAAGAACGTAACTTGAGTACCGGTACAAAAAAAGTTTTAAATTAGTTGATAATAGGTAATTATCAACCCATTTATACCAATTACATGCCCAAATAACGCATATTATTCCAATAAAATAAATTTTTGCAAACAAGTTAAGAATAGGTAAGTAAGAGCCGAAATAACGTATTTCAACCAATATCTGAAAATATATAAATATTTTCTATGATAAGTGTATATATTTTATGCCTAATTTTATTCTCTAATAGTATGGGTTAATTTTTCTATACTTTTTTCATTAGTCAAATATACGAGTTATCCTTTATCTCTACAAAGTTCAAAGAAATGAAATTGCTCTCCTGCTAATTTTAAAAATTACCTAGTTACTTTTATCTGGATATTACACCGCGAATTTACTAAGGATCCCTATTATGCTTAATATATTTAGCCGATTCAAAAGAAAGTCTTTTAGTCTAACGGGACAAATCGGAGTTTGCATTTTATACCTTGCATGTTTGTTCGATGATAACTCGAGTAGGTAAAAAAACGACTGTCAGCCCTGCACCAGTGCTCAGCCTTTACAGACTTTATTTCTATGTAAATAGTGGTAGAATTTACCATTGAACAGAATCTTTGATATCTGATAGTTAAATACTCAAACCTACGAACTAACAGCTTCGTAGGATGCCTATGATCTATGATCATCTATTTGCACTGTTGCTATGATTTTTCATTGAATATTAGGTGTCTAAACTTGAAAAGCAATTTTATTCGCTAAATACGCTTTAATTTTGGTGGTTTACTATTGGGTTTTGAATTTCAAGGCATCTGTAGTAATTTTATGGCTGACTACTAGATATTAGTAATATAATCTGAAAGATCGTTTTATCATTAGTCAGCTGTAGATTTTATTGCAAAATTGAACCTTAGGACCGTTTGATAAGGACTATCTTTTTTCCATATCTCCATCTGGGTTTCATAGTAATTTAATTCTCATAGGGCTCTCTATCACGGAATTCACGGATAAGTAGGCTTTATTATAATAATAACGAGTAATAATCGACCAACTCATGAAATGTACTTGTTACACGTTATAAGCCGTTCAATTGTGAACTCAATAAATATTTTTAAAATTCTACTTAGTAGGTATTAACTTACCTATAACTAGTAGAAGTTGAAAGTCGTGTTTCTTCATCCAAGAATAATTGATTCTTAGATGTAAATCGAATGTCTTGACTAATAGATTATTTGACTATAACCGGCAACGGAAGGATGGGGGGACGAATGAGTGTTGTCATATCTAAAATAAATTCCCTAGTTTTAAGAAGAGTGCGAGTATTCAGAAGAGAATTTGCATTAATACCTGAAAGTGTATTAAGAAATTATTTCCTCGCAATCAAAGTGAGAACAGGGGCCTTACGGACAACAGCTAATTGCGGCACCTAATCCGCTCAGTTGGAAAATCACGAGAACGTGAACCTTATCGCACCCAGATACGGTTTGCGGTCGCGTGATTTTCCAACTGAACGGATTAGGTGCCGCAATTAGCTGTTGTCCGTAAGGCCCTTGAACAGTTTAAAATAATACCCAGGCTAAAAATCTCAAAAACCGACTATTGTTTAACATAAAATATTTCTCTGCTTTCTACCCATATGGGTGGAATAATTATATTGGACCACCCTTGAGATTATAAGCCTCTAGCTTCACCTGTGTTGTCAATAAAACATGACCTATGTCACTCGAGAAGAGTGTATCTTTGTATTCGTGGAAGAGTTTTTTTTATCATGAGTAGGTAAGCACAATCAATAATGCAGGTACAAATATCAGGTCGTACAATTCATCCATGTTATATAATATTGGCCGCAATTTATTGACACATACTGATAATATACAACACAACGTATCAGCTTTTATTTCGGTGATTGGTTTCACTGAACATTTATGTTACTTTATTGTACACTAGATTTCTTCCGCGGCTTCACCTGCGCTGTGAACAAAACATAGCCAAATATGTCACTCAGGGATAGTGGAGCTTTCTATTCGTGAAATATTTTTTTGTAATCAGACCAGTAGTTCCGGAGTTTGCCCGTTACACACAAACTCAGAAACTTTACCTCCTTATAAAACGTGTGTTGAAGTGTAGATTTTAGTGTGTACCTAATAGTGTATATACAGATATTGAGACCGTTCATTTGAAAGAGACAGATAGCGTTCCGCACGTCTATCTACCCTCGCGCACTAAAGAAGTGAGTACTTGCTCCGTTTCGAACTGCAGGGTAAAATCCCCATGTATTGTACATGTCCGTAATATACGAGCTGTGATTAGTAATTTAAGGTTTAGTACCCAAAAGATAAAACGGGACCCTATTACTAAGCCTCCGGTACTAACCTTTAAACGGCTGTATCTCTTGAACCGTAGGTAATAGAGAGCTGGCAGATTTTTTTACAGAATACGGTGGTTTAAACAAAAACAACATAAAGTCAAAAATTAAGGGTCCTATACAAAGAACCATATTTTTAAAGGTATTTTTGTACTTTTCTTCAAAATAGGTAATAAGTACAAGGCTAAGTACAAGTTTACTTGGTACTATTATAGTGCACACTCTGTGGTATAACTAAAAAAAAACCGGGCCAAGTACGAGTCAGGCCCGCCCTAAATAGTCTCGTGCTATCACCAAAGTTCGCCTACCGATCGATCACCCACTCGCGCATATTATACAAAAACCCCGAGAGTTGTCAACTCGAGCTCTCTAATCGCTTAGATTGATTAGATTATAGTTTTAGATTAGTTGTTTAATGTTTTGAATGAATTTAGAGAATTTTTACCATTTATAAGGGAAAATGTTTCGGGGCTGGCAACCCTGTATTCGCCAATTCTCTGATTTGTCTTGTCGCGTCAAGTGGGGTTGCGAATCGTATCGAATACATTTTAATATTAATTTCAATTAATCTCATTTATTAGGCAGAGCGGTTGTGATCTATATTCACCGTACACCAAGAATTGAATTGAACCAAAAAAGCTATCGTAAGTTCTCTTTACAAAAAAATCGTGTGATCGTGTGTCATTGTCTACTGTTACAGTTTACTTTGTGTTCTTATTAGTTTGTTGTGATACTAATGCAGATGGCTGACGATGAAACTTCGATAGAAGTTATATTGCGCAAATAGGGAGTTCCGGAGTCAAGACAGATTTAAAGGTAAGGTAAGGTTTTATTACATATACAGTATCGTTTAAGTTCTCGAATAGAGACCACATACCGGCAAGCGCAGCGTAGGACGACCCACCACAAGACAAGGTGGACAGACGACCTATTAAAGATCGCAGGAACGCGCTGAAAGTGAACCGCTTCAAACCACTCTAGGAAGTCAATGGAGGAGACGTATGTCCAGCATTGGACGTCCTACGGCTGAGATGATGACATTGATTATTAATTTTTATTTTTTTTATTTTTCCAGGACATGAAAATCAGCAATACCAACTAAGTGACGATTATCTCAAAGAGCTATGCTCTTTAATTGGCCATAGACTTCTGGTTAAATCCAAAATTGAAGAATATTTCACTGCACATGTAAGTTACACCTACTACTAATTAGTATTTAATTTATTTTTTAAGGGGTCAAATTTGTATGTATACTGGTAGCCAACTAACTATAATTATTGCATTGTGTATAGGTAGGTATATTTATTTTTATTAGTTTTGATCCGCAGTTCACTCATCTAGTGTTAAAGCAAGTGAAAAACAATATTATTCTCAATATGAAAACTAAAAACAAGACAATTATTATCTGTTCAAGAATCTCTGGGTTTTGTTTAAACAGTTTATATATTTTCAAAATCTTAGTAAGATAAATAAATAATAATAGTAAATCTTAGTGCGTGAAGCAGCTAAAAATGTAGCTTGTGTGTCAATCCGTGCTATTGGGATAACAAACTTACACGCATCGCATATATAATATTAATCAGTGTCATGTGATTTCAGATTAATTTGGTGGATATCGAAGAAAAGTACAAGGAAAATTCTTTGAATTTTTATACAAAGTGGCAAACGTTTATAAATTCAATTATCAGTTTGAAATTTAATAATACAAATAAATATGATTCGTTGGAAAGTTTATACGAAGGCATAACACAGGAAACCGATGATGGTGAGTTACATACTTTTTTCGATACCTATCTACTACATCACAGCATGGTAGCCAACCACTAGCCATACACATATCGTAAGTACCGTTGTTTAATTTTTCGCGTTTATTTTTCAGTCCGGAAGGTTCCAGATCAAATGAAACTGCTGTCACCTCATCCCTCCATAAGGGAGACTCGACAGAAAAACAAAATTTTCGACACTGGAGTGTATCGAGAATCTCATTGTTGATATTTATGTAAGAGTAAGCTTATTTATTTATACAGAGCGTTATGTAGAGTGTTTAATAAGCCAAACGGGTGTGTTCGGGGAAGCATTTGGAGAATAAAAAATGGCCAAAAAATAAATAAACCTGACCTTATTAATATCTGAACGGGTGTTACTCACGGTATATTAGGCCGGATCGTGAGTAACACTCGTTCAGATATTAATAATGTGTGGAAACCACACTGACTGGGTTTTCAGAACCACAACCAACAGAACCAGAGTGGAAACTAATTTCCATACTAAAATTCCGGCCTTATTTTTTAAAACATTTATTTGTTATTTTCCAGGTTTTCACCAAAATTTTATCTATTAACTACCATAACTTTCGTAAAGTCAATTTGTCTGTTGATTAAATATGTAAATTCTAAATATTCTTAGAGAACCAGTCTCCCACAATATTAATATGTTAAGGCTGCAATCCCGTTTCATAGCTTTAAGGCCAACTAAAAAGTGGGCAATAGAGTAATATTTTTTATTTGTGTGTTGATTATATGTTTAAATTCTAAAATATTCTTAGGGAACCAGTCTCCCACAATATTAATATGTTGCAGTCTCGTTTCATAGCTTTAAGGTCAACAAAAAAGTGGGCAATAGAGTATTTTTTTTTTTTTATTCGTGTGTTGATTAAATATGTTAATACGAAAATATTCTTAGTGAACCAGTTTCCCACAATATTAATATGTTAAGGCTGCAGTCCCGTTTCATAGCTTTAAGGCCAACTAAAAAGTGGGCAATAGAGTAATATTTTTTATTTGTGTGTTGATTATATGTGTAAATTCTAAAATATTCTTAGGGAACCAGTCTCCCACAATATTAATATGTTAAGGCTGCAGTCTCGTTTCATAGATTTAAGGTCAACAAAAAAGTGGGCAAAAGAGTTTTTTTTTTTTTAATTCATGTGTTGATTAAATATATAAATTCAAAAATATTCTTAGTGTACCAGTCTCCCACAATATTAATATGTTAAGGCTGCAGTCCCATTTTATAGCATTAAGGCCCTCTTTGCTTTCTCTTTTGCACAATTTAAACGTTTTGTTAAGATAAATAATCAATATATTTGTATAATAACAGTAAATAGTAATTTTGTTTAGAAAAAATTACAAATGTTATAAAGCAATTTTCACACTGATATCTCAGATTTTGGTGAAGATATCTGGAAAATTAATTTTTTAAGTTTTTTTTTCTGATACCTTCGCTATAATCAGATGTAATCTTTAAATAGTTCAAAACGCCCTTTAGAATTGCATATTTTTTTAAAGTCTACTATGTTTTTGATCTTATATTTTTAATTAATTATATTGTATGTACCTAAGTTAATAATTAAGATTGTGTGTATGACGTGTTTCAAACTTTTAAAATAATGTATTATAATAATAAATATTTTGATAGATGACAACTTAATTTAATTTAAAGTCAGGGTTAAAATGAGATTGATCCAAGGCGTAAGTCGTAACTAACTCGAGCTAAAATCGATTGTATTGATAATTCTGCTATGTTGTATGTATTGGTTTTTAAATGTGTCAAGTGCTTATAGAGCAATACCAGAATGTACTGCTCTATAAGCACTGCATTTCAGCTTTTGTCAATATGCATATATGACAGAAAGTCTCAAAGCAAGACCAGAATGAAACACAAGATTACGCGAAAGGGGTGTATTAACCCGAAAAGGGGCTCGTAGTACTCATCACTATGAACAACTTTTACTTTGTGGCCAACCTCGAAATCGCGATAAAAATATCAGATGTTCCATATAAAAGTGTCAGTGAAACTCTACAAAACGTATGGAACAGCTGTTTTTTTTTCCGCGATTTCACAGCAGCCCCCGGAGTAAAATTTGTCCATAATGATGAGTACTATGAGTCCCTTTCGGGATAGTACACCCTTTTTGCGTAACCCTGTGTTTCATTCTGGTCTTGCTTTGAGACTTTCTACTTTCCAACTAAGAAAATTATTAGTTTCAACTGAGATGTAGAATTATTAATTCAAATCTAGAAATTACTTACTTGAAGTAACAAAACATCTTGATATAAGCAAATATATTCTTCAAATAACGCACAGAAATCGTTCGCCTAAGATCAATCTGGTTTTGATCTGAAATCCCCGATTATTTAAACTAAGAATATTACCATACTCTCCCTAAGAAGATACATTCTTAATTTGAAAACATCAACAGTCTTTACTTAAAATCAAACATTCTTTAGACAAGTAAAAGACATTATTCGAATAAAGAACTTTTGTCTTTGCAGAAGACTCTCAGTTATTTAAGGTTAAGATAAAGAAATACTTTACTTAAGAGTATGCATTTTCAGTTCAAAAATATTTTTACCCTTGACTGGACATTAAAAATCTTAGGACAAGAAAGGGTAATTATTTGAACAGAGATCAATTTAGTTTTAGTATGAAATCCCTGGTTATTCAAGTAAAGAACATTGATAATCTCACCTTGAAAATCTATATTCTCAGTTCAGAAGTAGTATTAGTCTCTGCTTAAGGTTTAAAATACTTAAGAAAAGTAAATGACATTATTCAAATAAAATGTACAAAGTATTGAAAGGAGAGAAATTTGATTCAGTATAAAATTTTAAGTTTCTTAAATTAAGAAATATTATAATTAGTTCAAACAACAGAATTCTCAGTAGAAGTCGTTATAATTTTTGACTCAAATTAAAAGGCTATTTAAAATAAAACTTATTGTCTCAATTGAAAAATACTATTCTCTTCTACTAATACTAAGATTTTGTTAATTTAAGACTTTTGCGTTCTGAGTGCAGAAGTTGATTGTTTTATTAGAAGATTATTATGTTTTCTATAAAAATAGCTTTGTCTTACTCCAAAAATAAAATAGGTATGCAACAAAAACTTTAACTGTCTTTGTTCAAGAAAACTGTGAGTCTTGAAGAACAAGAAACCGTTCCCTCTTGCATGAAGAAATTGCTTAATTCTTCTGTCGATAATATATTGTCTTTATATGAGACATTAAAATGTTGATTTGAGCTTATCAACTAAAACAATAAATTGCTTTATTCAAGAAAATATTGTTTTCCCCATATATGAAACCATATTATTCTTGACCAATAAATATACTCTTGATTCGAGACTTTTTTTCTTTCTGTGTGGCAGTGGACAGGGCACATAACACGCAGAACAGATGGCCGATGGGCTGAAAGGTTCTTGAAACCTTTCAGCCCCATCAGGTCATGGAGACCACAGACCGGTAAGCGCAGAGTAGGACGTCCACCCACAAGATGGACAGACGACATAAAAGAGACCGCAGGGAAACGCTGGATGCAAGCAGTTTCCAACCGTCCCTTTTAGTGATCGTGGTGGAGGCCTATGTCCAGTAGTGGACATTCTATGGCTAAAATGATGATATGCCGAGAACTAGTTGTCTAGTCAAATCTAACATAAGTTTTGCAAGACATAATGCTAACATGACATAAAGTGTTTTGCTAAAAATGATTTGCAAAAACTCACATTATCATTATGTTGAAACAACTACAACTCCAGCAATAGCTAGCGAAACTTTCACATAATCAATGCATCACGAAGGAGAACAAACATGACATAAGCACGTGTTCGGTGTTTCACACGTGTTGATATTTAGGTGTAATTTGTCAGTCACTCGTTTGATGTCGACCTCACACCGCGCTCGTCGAAAATATTTGACGGCTTTGACGCCATACCACCGCGAGCTATGTTCAGGTGCTAATTAGGCTGTAAAACTATTAATTTAGGAGCCATTATAGAGCATGGTAATGGATAGAATGGCAGGCCATATATTCCAGCCCAGGTGGAATATACCGCACACGGATTCGTCGACATTCCTTGGCGGTTGCTAATAAGGCGGCTTCTTTGGACTAATTTATGAATCGCGGTACAAAAAGAATGGTGAAAAACAAAGTACCAAAATCGCAGTAGAGCATGAACTTGGCTTGACAGATCCAGACATCTTGTCTATCAGATCGTTTTGCTCGTCTTATTTCTGATACGCCACTAATTTAATTTTAGTCGGTAAAATTAGATGACATTATAATTGGGGTCTTTTAGGATTGATGGGACTTAATTGCAATAACAAGTAAAGTCTAAAAAGTTATATATCTTCAACAGTAATTGTAATGGCTATTATTGAGAGCAAAGTTGAAAAATTATAGGCCAGTTATATATTTTAGAGGTGGACTCAAGGTGATAGATTTGATGTGAAACATGTAGGCTTTTAATCATATTACAGCGAAAAAACAAAAGATATTAGAACCTACCAGAAAGCAGCAAATATAAAACAGTAAAGGTACAAATTTCTCACTAAATATCTTTAGAGTGTTTCAGCCGTTTGCTGCTGATAAAATTAAATGATAGAAAGCGTAACGTGGAGGTGCCACGTTAACCTTTCTATCATTTGTCAGCAGTATGTAGATAGCGGAAGGGATGAGCATTCGTGAGCGCCAATTAGCGGTGGTTACCTACCCGTGAATGGGTTTCCGTTGGGGGAGAGATCATTTGTTTCGAGGCTAAGAATGTAAGTGATTCTCGTTAATCTCAATATGGAGGGCACGGATGCCGGATCTGTGGAGCTCCACAAGAAATAATTAAAAAAATCTTAATATGGAAGTCGAAGGTTTCATATTACCTATATTTTATGACACCATTAATGCGTAATTTAGTGCGGGATCTTGAATGCGAAGCATTTGAAAATTCATACAATCAATAGAACATTAGTTTAGCCCCAATACAGCGTACGTGTATGTGTTGTGAGTAGCTTATACAATTTATCTGCCCTGGGCCCCGATTCTACTAAACAAATTGTTTTTAAATTGTAATTGTTTCAATTTTAATTTGTAAATAATTGCCTCGAAATTGACAGTTTGTAATATTTTTTTATACTAAGTTATAATGTTAGGTAGTGGCATTTTTCTAGTATATTTTTTTAAACTGTCAATTTGAGGCCATTCTTTTTACAAATTAAAATTGAAACAGTTACAATTTAAAAACAATTTGTTTAGTAGAATCGGGGGCCAGGCATCGTAGGTACGCAAGTAGTAATAACTTCAGATCTTATACATAGATTAGAAGCAAACAGTAATAAAGAACAAACTTCTAATGAGATACTTTTCTACTGTCACTCAAATGCAGGCCTATAAATTGTGTTCGCGGATAAATATCACCTGATCCATACACTTCGATGAGTGTGAATAATTGTTTTCTTTGGAACAACAGACGAGTCTAGTTTAAATGACGAATTATTCCGTAAAGAATTAGTTGAGCATTTTAATCTTCATTGCAAACATCTGAAAAACCAATGTTCGCAAATTTCCCTGCGTGCTTCATTGGCATTCGTCACTTCGGCTTTTTGGTATCTCTCACATTCCTAGCGTGTTCGTCATTAATAAATATTGAGTTGTGAGGAGCCGCCTTATTAGCGAGCCTGTTGGAATGCTTCTCTGTTTGGGGTTCGCACCTGGTTACTATTGGGGGAGGAAGTGTTGCGGTAGGGTAGTAATGAATAAGATCACCTACGCGTAAACTTAAAACGATATAGTTTCTTAGGTTGTTGCATTTTCAGGCACAGTCTAAGCAAATCCTTCTCGCTTAAATTTTTAAAATTAAATACTTACCTAATATTTTCTTTATCTTTTCTTGCTTCTTGGTGTTTTCACGGTTTTCCGGTCGGTTGGTTATTGGGTTTTTCGGTTTTCTTATGCCTTTTAATTTTTTTATTTGCTTTTGTCTTGTCCTTTGTGCATCTAGTCTATTTCTTTACTCGTTTCATGCTGTATCTCGACCTTTTCCCATTTTGTCCGACGCGTGCTCCATCGTAGACCGCACCATCGCTTTACATCAGGCAAGTTTGCGTTCAAATGCCAGCCTATTATACAATTTAAAAAATGCGGTATTTCATGACCATAACTCACTTGATGAAATAACTTTTCAGCTCTAGGGATCTTGTCAGGATAAAAACGCTTGACTTTAATTTTTCTAGATAGGCATGCGCACAGAATTATTCTGACTTTGGGCATGCTTTTGATCTCATCATTAATTTCTGATGTTAAACAAGGACGCAGTCTAGCATGGAGTATGCTAGACTAGATAAAATGCTAAACTACTTATTTACTGAACTGGCAGAGACTTTCCTAGCTGTGTGCATAAAGCAAAAAAACCTTTAGTAGAAAAAATTAGCATGCATACATTTGTTGATCTCTACTTTTATTTTTACCCAAATAGATATAACATCTTTTGGCAATAATTTAATATGAAATTTATCAGTAATGAAAAATATATGCGGCTTATGTGGAACTTTTTATTCTGTCGTAAGGTGTAGTGTAAACAGTGATTGCAACACAAGGCTAAATAAAAATATCATAATAATGTTATTTTTTTTTTTTTTTTTTTTGTTTAATTTATATATATTTTTTTTGTTTTGTTTAAAAAAACTGCAACATGTTTTTTTTTCATTATATTGATGAATCATATTATGAAACTTCACTAAGATGCACTAGGTCTAGTTTCTACGGGTCCGGGTCCAGATTCGGGTAAGTGCGGGTCCAGTGTGTTACGGGCGTGGCCTACCTAGTTGTTGGTGCACTTGACAACTTGTCCAAGCAGCTCAAAGCAGAGCTAGCATAACTCATATCTTAACCCTCAACGTAACAAGATTCTATTAGAACAATTTATAATCAGTTGTCTTATTACAAAAAGCAATTTCTTCTAGACGACCCAAAATCAAATCTCAAAAAACTGTACGGCGATAATTATGTCATTTTCTAAAAGGCTCAAATAAATGACGCCGACGACGTCTCAATCAGCGGCAAGGCCAAAACATTCTTGGTGACAGCTCTCGGCATGTCCCCTCGTACTGGCAGATATCGTGTAGATAACGATTAGACTCCTCGTGGGTGGCAGGAGACAAGGTAGGGACCAATTAGGCACGGTGGGATGTAGAGGTTTGGCGCGGTACGAGTGCAAGCGATATGTAATACTACCTTTGTGAAAAAATTGCCGTGGCTATTTGTGAAAAACTACGTAGTACCATTATTTTTATAATTTTGAGGCATGATCAAGGACGATGTGAGAAAAAGTTGACGAGGCCAAAATGTAAAATCTACTGATTTAACAATTTTTTATCTCATATAAGCTTGTTGTCCTAAGCCAATAAAAGTATCTAGGCTGCATGAAATTTCTTTAAATATCTATTGTCACAACAGCATTATTTTTTATAAATAAACGCAGACAGGTATAGATTATAGTAATATAGATGAAAACTCTGAGTGTTAGTCAGTAAAACAATTTTGACTTTACACATAGACAAATACTATATCGTATGTAGCAGCTAAACAAAAAATGCCTACAAATACCAGTTTGATTTTGACTGATAGGTAAATAATTTCTGGCTTTATTAACAGACTTCGAAAAAGGAGGTTCTCAATTAAGTTTTTTTGTTTGTTACCTCAGAACTAAGAATAATGCTTGATAGCGCAATATTTTTTTTGAATTTTATAATTCTTTATTTTATTAAATAGGAAATTATACATATTATATACAACTTATCGATAAAACTACTATGTACTACTAAGAATATAATCAAATCCTAGGTGAACAAATCGCCACCATGCGGCAGGGTTCACAGAATATTGGCAGTATTGCCTCGCTGAATTGTGATGTGAGGCTTAATTTTTGAGCGAAATATGCTCCAGCTCTGGGATCCCCCGAGGCGAGAACCAATCTGGTCAAAATGTCTTTACAAAACTTTATAATTGATAATTATTTATGAGAATTTGAGCCCAATATTAAATGTCTTCATTAAATAATTATACTTATATCAATTAGGTACGATAAAAACATATGAACAAGATAATAATATATCTAAGTAAGTACCTAGTCATTTAGAAATAGATTGCAATCGCCGTAATCCTACACCTTTACTATACAAGACACTTATTCAGCTCTTTGTGGACAACTCGAGGGTGAAAACGGACACTACTTCGAAGGTAGAACCCGAGGATATACAAAAATACGGGATAATAGTGAAAAACACGGTACATTAAGCTTGTTTGTTTGTTATCTTCTCCTGTTTTATACTTTTAAACGATTTGCTTGACTAAATATTTGACCAGTGGGTTCTTTGGAGGATCGAAATTGTAGACGCACACGTAGTACGCAAATCTTTTTCATGTTATCTACAAATACAAGAGCAATAAATGATTCTATTCCAGGAAAAAAAATTAAGCTATTCTTATTTATAGCTACAATATGACGCTTGTATAACTTAGTACAAGTATTCTATTTTTAAGCATGAAGCAGACTTTAAATTTTGAACTTATTCTTGAGTCCAATATTCATACAGTAATAAAATTATCAATAGAAAAAACCTACATCAAAATTTGTAAATACGCAATTAAGTTTACTTGGATGAAATATTTTTTCCATTTATTTTGATTTAAAAACCAAACGACTGACCGATTTTGATGAAATTCCGATGGGACTAATTTAAAAGTATACCCTCTCAAATAAAAAAAATATTTAAAAATCCAAATCGTTTTATAACTGTCGGAGGTCTAAGGTAACAAACAAAAAAAAATGTAGAACCTCTTCTGAAGTTGGTTAAAATGTAGAAAATATACACCGTCTGGGACAAATGTACGCCCACAATAAAGCATACCAAGTCAACTGTGACGAAAGTAGTCCTCACATTATTGCCAAGGGTACGATTATTGTTATCGGAAAGAGGGCAGGCTATCATAATTGATATCATCCTCTGAGAGGGCGAGGGTGGGTGGAGGGCTCAGGTGTCGGTTCGTTATATAGTCGTGCTCAAGAGCGGCAAAAGCTGAGATATCAATAATGCTTTCTTTGTGTGAAGCTGTCAATGGTTATCGAGTGTTTGTAGGTGCGAATTAGCATACTTACTTTGAACACAGAATCAATTGTGACTGAGCTTGAGATTCTCTATATGTTCGAATGACGAATAATGACAATTTTGATTTCTTAGTACCTACCTTGTTTTAGGTAATTAGTATTTGAATTACATATTTAAAAATAATAGTTATTGGCTAACCAGTTCATCTGCACAATCACAGTTAGGTACATATTTTGGGATGAACTTGCGCAAAATACTGATGCAGCTTTAATATTTGCCAAAGCCACGTGTACATAATGGCATAATTTCCAAAGAAAAATAAGTATGTCTTTGAAAATAAATCACTTCAGAAAGACAACGTTTTTCTTTTAAGTTTTGGCTCCACACGTCTTGTCTATTGAGCCAGTGCCAGCAAGTACACTAAAATTATCAAGTCAATATATTTCAAGTTTTAGATGATAGCTAAAGTATTATTGGTAATGACAACAACATCTATGATATTTGCGGTATATTTTAAAACTTTTTGCCGTTCTCAATGTTAGGACCACCTGACAAGCTTACATTTTGTAATTGGTTTTGACTGATTGCCCCAAAACTGAAGTGTCAACGTCACAACTAATAAAACACACGTGTTTGTCTATCTGCCCTTAACTAGATACATGTTACCTAATGTTAGCGATTGGCTGCACGTGGTAACACTCTAGAGTCGATCGTACGGAACATTTTTAGGTTACTTATAATTTGCAAAATATGCAGAAGTTTGCGAGAGATTTTGGATCAAATGATTCCTGAGTACGGGATGGTTTGTCAGCTTGTCCCACAAACCGATCTAGCCACTTAAGTACTTACTTCTAAAATGCAAACGTGCTTAAATAGTAAAAAAACACAATAAGAGCTTATACCTGATGAGTTGATGAGTATAACAGCTTTAATACAGCCATCATGCAGATAAAAGCGCGCACACACGACAGGTACGATTGGGCACGCCACTCGCGGTAATCCGTCCGTGTGGACATGGCTTAATTAACCACTTTATAAATACACATTCTACTCGCATTTTATGCATTATATTTAATTTATTAATTGTTTTATTTATAGTCTTACTCATATCTAGAGTTATATTATATTTTTGTGAAATTGGTTGCGGTGGAACAAGCTCTCTGCTTATTTTTTGAGCCAAGATGAAATAATAGTACAAGGATAATAGGTATAGACAGAAAGGTGAAAGGACAATATTGTACTTATTTTTACAAACAACTCTTATTATGAAAACAAATGTGAAAACGAAAAAAAAAAAGTTTTCACAGAAAAATTACATTTACACTCAACGAAATGTATGGAAAAGCTAATTTTTTTCACATTTTTGAGGTTCGTCATCATTATCTGCCTATCACGTTCAAATTGCTGACGCAGTGGGAACATTATAACAGTTTTCGGGGTTGTTCCACTAAAATGTAAGTAATGGCCTACTTTCGGTTTAGTACCACCGTTCTATGTAACCCTGAATTAGGAGTTGTAGGCTATGTAGGAGGGTTGTGAGAATGGACAACTTGATAGGGATGAGCACTCACTCCCTCTATGCCATTAATACAGGTAGGTAACTACAGTAAGCACAGCGGATCTTTGTGTCTGAAGTTAGGCTCTGCGAACCACTGCGCAAATAACACATCCCTTGCAACACAAAAATAGCTACTGCGCAGGTCTTGCAGCCAACTTCATTGACACAAAGATCCGCTGTAGCAATATTTTATATACATACTTTAAATTTAAAGCACAGGTGCAAAGAACAAACACCCGCGAGGCATAGAGGTGCAACAAAACGCGCCGCCCTCTAATACTGCCTACGAACAAATTGAAAGGATTTGAAACACAACACTGCGGGAATCGGGCCCACAATTATATTAGATTACTCAATTATTCGCCGCAGTTCTGTTGTGAGGCTTATTAGTGCGAATGACGCGGTGTTGTAGGCAAAGATAGTGAAATGCTACAGAAGTGGCATTTCCGATGCCTATATAATGTGAACAAAATAAATTTAGGTTATTGAAATTTATTTTAAAGATACTTGCTTACTAATTTAATTTGTGATTAAGATAAATAAAATTATTGTTTTAAATAACACTTCAAAGATAAAAATAACCTTCGCTTTTAAATAATTGTCTATTAATACCTTCGTATTTTATATTTGTTTTTAATTCTTTAGCATGAGCTTTGTAATTAATTGCAAGATATTTTTGACGTTTTGACTAGGTAATATATTTTAAATGAAATGAAATTTCCAGTACCTAGTTAGTTTTAATCTACAATAGCTACGCCAACTGATACGATCTTAATTCGTTTCATTTGAAAATGTATACTTAGTTTTATTGCATATAGTTTTTTTCATGACATTTTCGTTTTACTTTATTAACTCGCTTTATGGTCGACATTTTCAATAACAACAAGTATAAATAGTTTTTTTAGCCCCTACAAAGAGCTGATATGGTACTGAGACGTGGTCCTTAACTATTAGCCTTTTGGAAAAGCTCAGAGTCACACAGCGGGCAATGGAGAGAGCTATGCTCGGAGTTTCTTTGCGCGATAAGATCCGAAACGTGGATATTCGCCAAAGAACCAGAGTCCGGTGACTCTGGTTCTTGCAAATTGCAAATTTTAACAGCTATGTCGGTACATAGCTGTTAAAATTTGCAAGTTGAAGTGGCAATGGGCAGGCCACATCGCTCGAAGAACCGATAACCGATGGGGAAGAAAGGTTCTGGAGTGGAGACCACGAACCGGAAGACGCAGCGTAGGGAGGCCTCCCACTAGATGGATCGATGACATTGTGAGAGTCGCGGGCATCCAGTGGATGCAAAAGGCAGGCTGTCGTTCAGTGTGGAGGTTAAAGGGGGAGGCCTATGTTCAGCAGTGGACGTCTTCCGGCCGATGATGATGATGAAAGAGCTGATAGTCTTCAAATGGCTGAACATATTTTCATGGACCATAGCTAAGAACGAATGACGATATAACCATTTGATTGCTCATTCTTTCCCCCCTGCGATGAAAACGTAAGTACAAATTTTTTAGCATAATCTTTCTCGAGCGGGCAATCCTTTGGGAATTTTGAATACATGTGCGATCCAGTGGTTATATTATCTTTGCTAAAAAGACTCCCGATAAAATCGTTTTCGTTATCGTAATCGTTAATCGTTTGAATGCTCAAACGATTAAAAAAAAGTTTCAGCCGTTTGGGAGCTACGATGCCACAGACAGACACACAGATTAGACACAGATACACACGTTAAACTTATAACACCTCTCGTTTTGCGTCGGGGGTTAAAAATGTTAGACACCGTTGGATACAGTGTTGGGCTGTCGGCCGTCATTACCCGCCACGCCCATCGCGCTGCCTTGTAATAAACATATCAGCTTCACGCGGCCCCTACGCGCAAAACAATACGCTTTTCAACCGCTAATAAGGCATATATTTTCGAATACAAAAGAACAATGATTGTACAAAATGTGTGTGAAAACGCCGCCAGAGAGAAGAAGGATAGTTTCTATAAATTTTTGTATTTCTAACTTAGAATGCGATTATGGACAGATTTGGTTTGAACTCATCGAGATACAATTCAAGAGTCACAATCTCTCAGTGAAAACAGTCAAAAAAATGTCCAAGCGTCATTGTACATACATTGTATCAATTATATAATTCACAATGCCATATTTACTCCAATTTAGACGTTATGTCGCTTGCTATGTTGCTTGTTATGTCATCGTAGCTCTGGCATCGCGCGGTGTTGTAGTCGGATCGCGGTTACCTTAACTTTAGCTCGCGTAACTAACCAAAAAGTCGGCGCAATTCGTAGCGTGCGCCGAGTTTTGCTTCGGACATTTTTTTGGCACGATTGTGACTCTTTTTGAATTGTATCTCGACGTTTGAACCACAATCATACTGACTAGTCTGACCAAACTCGGCTGTCACTTCAAACGTGTCTTCACAATAGGAATAGAACTATCAATTTCTGTTTACGCATTAACATAAAGGATTTGCATTGAAAGTGAAAATAGCGATGACAGACAACAAAAGGGGTTATTACGAAGAATAATAGAGAAATATGTCGCAAACTTGGAACATGGCCACCCACGTCTCTGCTAATTATCTCAAAGACAGATGTCGATGAAAGTGAACGTTTCCTCTCAAAAAATATCCTTGAAAACATCAAAACTAAGCGCCGACGGATTAAGAAACGTTCGGATTTCAGACAGATATAAACAAGCAATTAGACACTTTATCCTTTTGCAGGTAACGTCGCATCTGCATTGATTTATTTCTTATTATTCCACAAAGTGTTGCTGCTGCTAAATGTATCACATAAATCGTTATTTTTGAAAGAATAAAGTGCATATTTGCGTGTTGATTGGTTATATCGTTGCAAGTGGTCTTATGTATTTTTCATTGCCAAAACTTGTCAATAGACAATACGTCACAGATGACAAAGCGGCTGATCCGAGTTATTTATTCATGGCGGATTAAATCCCGAGATTTGTATTATTTATTTATTTATCTGCCGGCAAAAGGACAAGTCTCAAACACGCTTCGGTCCGGATTCAGTAATCACTTTATTTTGGGTCTGATTTAAAATACGTCTTTATTCATTTCTCGGTTGATCTCGTTTGTGTCAGCTCATTGTTGGGCCCAAATAGTTCATGGTCCATGGTTCGCGATTGTTGGTAAGTAAAATAGCTCTCGAGTGGACCACCGTGACTAGTTGCCAGATTATTGTCTTGCAGCTGCTTTATCACTATTTTGACGTGTGTGAAAATCTGTCACCTTTAGCTTTGGCGAATAGCTAAATTACACTTCACGTCAGCAGCCATTTAACGTCCATTGCTGGACAAAGGCCTCCCTCTTAGAGTAGGGTGTTACCATAATCCCCACGCTTGGCAGGTGGCTTGAGGATTGCAGTACGTTCACCGTGTACTAATAGGATGCTACTACCCATCCTCCGGTGGTTCTGGTCGCAGTTTTAGGACATACCCGGGTTCAAAATTATACTTGACGCTGGTTACTTAAATAGACAAGAAGTTTGAAAGCAAAACTTAAAAGAAAAATACTAGTGTTTAAAAGTTTAGTGCCACAAATACCTATTTCTTTTGATAAAGCAAATCACTGCTAAAAATGACTACTGGATGCGATTGAAACTAAAATCATAAAAATGACTCCAAAATACCCTGAAAATTTTGATATATTTACTCATTTTTTTAGGCCTAATGCCTAAAAAACTAAGTAAATACGACAAAAATCTATATCAAAATAAGATAATAGAACAACAAAATTATTCTTAAGTACCCTTTTAATACCAGCCTTGGGTATAACTTAACAAACTTCTTTCCTTGAAGTAAGCACAATAAATTGAAGATATCAAAGACCGTTCACATTTATTATTAAACGCTACAAGCTCAAAGCAGCGGCACCTTATTAAATAGCATATTAACACCGTGTTAAGACATCTACATACTGTGTAGAGCGAATGAAATCATAATCTCTACACTTTGGCCCTATCCTGGCTCGCTCGAAATTATTTCGGTCCTTCTCACACTGATGACATATCTAACGAGTGACACTGGGATAGAGAAAATCTCGACAGCGCCAGAACGCCTGAACCTTAACGCTTGTACCATAGAGAAAGGCGAATAAAGCGCCGTAAATTGTAATAATAAGCGTAATAACTTATTAATTTTTGTCATTCGATGGAGAGATGGTAATCTCATGGCCGTGGGTGGATGTAGAGTCAACAGGAGTCGGGACTTTTCTGGGATTTGCTGAAAAACTGACGTATTTCTTTACAGCACTAATAAATAAAATACAATGAAAACTATTAAAAAAGATTCAACTGTCTTTACGGGAATGGTGATCTAAGCGCTACTGTCTAGAACAATTACGTCACGATGGATTCGGTAGGGTATCGGCAAAACTAAAGAACTATTCTTGTCATTGCGAAGAAAGCGGCGCTACCGTGCTGATCTAAAACTGAATCAGCTTCAGAGGTTGAGCGATATTTTAGCGTCTATATAATATTCCATGGCACGTGTCTAATTTTTTTTTTTATATAAAAAATAGGACCATCTAGTGATGCTTACCGGAAGAAACCTGAAAGGTCTCATTTATATTGATTAACTAGCTGTTACCTGCAACTCCACACACACACACACACACACACGTCCACACACAAACAGTCATCCACGTGGAATTTAACAAAAAAAAAAGTTTAGTTCGCAGATTTTACGAAAAGTGGTGGGTGGTGGTGTGTGTGTGGTATGGTCTAAGGTCATTTCATCAAGTTAGGTGTATTTCTTAGTACTTAGTTCTTCCACATAAATTTTGAAAGATAATAAAACCACTCACATACAATGTTGTTTTGATGTGCTGTTGGTATTTCTATAAACATTTGTTTATCTGTAATCACCATCAACAATCTATGTGCTGATATACAGCCGAAAGCGCATTATAAGTTGCATATAAGTCATTAACGCGACGTCCGTGTGTCTAATGAAGTGTGGTGACCGTCGTCGGCTGATCAAAGGGCGGCGATTACCAGTCGCGCGGCGTGTCGTCGCACTGTCGCATCGACAACTTTAGATAGGACGGACATTCACGGTGCGACTCGTCCTGTGTGCAACTAGTGAAAGGGGTGGCTAGGATGACGGATTAAATGGAAGGAGTTGAGTGACTTTTTTCGAATTTCGAATTGCTTTATTTTATACTAATTTTGATTGTGATGTCATTACTTGATAATTGCTTTGAAAAAAAAAAACTACCCCAATCATACTAATATTATAAATGCGATTGTGTGTTGGTTTGTTCTTCTTTCACGCAGGAACAGAGTAAAGGATAGACGTGATTTTTTGCGTAATTTTTTTTAGAATTCCGGAGTATGTCGAATTCTTTTCACCCCGGAAAATCTACCGTTCAGCTAATAAGCTGCCGATGATGAGGATGTTGATTTTTTTAAATACACACAATAGTAATACAAGACCACTTCGTAAAGCATTAAGTATCTCGTAAAACGTGTGTGTATGAAACTTGCGTGACGTGAATGTATAGCTTTATGAACCCATGACGGTTTTATAAAACGGTTCTTTATGCGTTTTATCGCGATTGAAATTAAGATGTTCTAATGTGTTACATTATGCCGGCCGGATCACCGCGGCTAATGTATCCAAACTCGAATTATACCGCACAGTAAGAAACTACAGAGGGACAACTTTGAACAGACACCAATCACATTCATCTTTTTAACCGACTTCAAAAAAAGGGTTGTCAATTCGGTTGTGTTTTATTAATATTTAATTTGAACCAGTTTGGAAAATTCTTTTCATTTGAAATGATATATACTTTCAAGAAAAGGTTTGGTTCCATGGAAATTTTATCACAATTGGTTCAGCAGTTTGGTTTTTAAAACAAAATAACTGGACAGTGTATGTCATCCAAGTAAACAAAATTGCATATTTACTAATTTTGAAGTCAGTTTTTTAATTAATAATTATTATAACACAACAATTTTATTACATCAACATCAATCAGCAATCAACCTACAAAGGTTGAAGATGCCAGATTTAAAACTACAAGAACAGTAACTACTGTCAAGAGATACACAGTACAGTACAGTTAAGAGCAGTTACTGTTGTAGTTTTATATCTGGCTGTTTTTATTCTGTTTTAATATCTTCTTAACATTGATGATGTTTCGTGAAAAGTGCTTCTGTTATGGTGAAATGGATTGATTAATAAATTAGCCGGTTTAAGATTGTCGCCGCGAGTTTTTTTTTGTATCAGATAGAAGTAAGATAAGTGTTTTTGTTTTGACTTTATTTTCATTATTGACACTGGTTTCTCAACCATAGCTGTAAAAGTTGTTAATTTGTGAGTGTCTGTTGGACACTACTAACATTTGGAATCAATCAAGAAATGCTATTACCTGATTTGTTTTTTTTTTCAGTAAGTAGTAAAAGTTACATTAAAGTTTAAGTTTCAGCCTATCGTGTTACCACTGCAGGGATACAGGCCTTCGGATACAGGACTTCTCTAAGAGAGAGAGTGAGAGAGAGGAAGAGGATGTGCCCTAATCCACCATGCCCAGCATGTTAGTACGTTCACGATGGTTTTCCTTCACCGTTTTTGAACGATGGCATCGAATTTGCATATAAATGATTTAACTAAATAAGTCATTGGTGCTGGGCTGAGGATCAAACTGGGTGCTGTCAGATTGTAAGGATAACTTGCAACCTCTCGGCCACCAACGCTCGAAATTAAATTATACATAGTTATTAACATGGGAAAGTACATAATATATCCTATACATAATTCTTCTACCGTAGCACTATGCATAGGATTTATTCTAAAAGTTTCTGTACGTATTTTTTTTTGAATAAAACTTATGCAAGTTTTCATCCCCTAATAGGTAAGGGAGGTACATACTCAATGCGTACGCAAGTAACTTTAAATATCGAAAAGCTTTTCAATACGTAAATTTTTTTGTTAGTAGGTACGTCATCTTATGTTCATTATAAACGTGATTCACATTCGAATAAACATCTCATCTAAAATTCAACAGACAGACATTTTACTAAACATTTAAAACTGTTTTGCTAACAAAGCGACCCTCATCAAGTTATAACTTATAAAGTTATCTTTGAATCTGCCATTCAGTGCACCGCTAATGTGTGGGTAAGTTTGTCCGCGCGGAAGTCAAAATCATTGTCACCCTACTTAAAATTTCACCAAACATTTCACACCTCAAAGCTTGTGGAATAAAGTTGAGATTCCTTTGCGATGTTTTTAAGGATGGGTGTAATTTTTACAGTAAAGTACAGTATTGTATTGAATAAGAGCAGGGACCGTAAGAAATTAGTTCACATTGATGTCAGCCATTGTGAATGCTCCGCCGCGCCTGTATGTCACTGTATGTCATTCATCTTTGGACGAATAAAGTAGAAGACGCGCCACTATGAAATGAAAAATGAAAATGTTTTATTCCAGATTTACATCCATATACACTAATTTATAAACTAAAAACTAAACAGTAAGCATTCCTGCCAGCATTCTGGGGACCTTTCCCTCCTCTAATGGTCTTTTAGTTTAAGTTTTTAGTTTGTATTTAGTTATTTTAAGTTTTAGTTATTTATTTAAGTTTTCTATAACAGTAAGCAATGACAAATAAAAAATTAATAAAAAATATTAAAATTAAGTAATGGGCGTGTGGTACGCTCTCCAACTACCATTTCAGCTTTACCCTCACACTAAGTGCTATTCTGTGATTTGGTCTAAATACCGTTGAAGAACATAATGTGAGCATTACGCTGTGAATTGTGATCAAGATAGACAATTCTTCAACTAGCACGTCGCATAGGTACCTAATTAAGTTCGTTCTCCATCGTCTTGGCAGTAGACATCAGTCATTAGACATCAATCCAAAATGTCAAGGTAAGTTCAAATAATTTGACATACTGGGTTTACATACATTTTGACGCATTGACGGATATATTCTAACAAAAATCTATAACGGATTTCACTTATGTCTCCCCACGTCCGCAACAGTAGGTAAGTAATTAAAATGTTTCGTACTTATCAGGAACACTTACGTTGAAAACTTGATACTGGGATGAACCGCCGGGTAACAGTATACTTTTTCATGAGTTCCATGTCCTTTAATTTATTCGTTCATGCACTGAACACATCCGTATATCCACTGCATGTCACTCGAGGACGTTTATATAGCGCCTATAGAACTTTATAATATTTGACTGTTTGTTTATGAATAAAAATTAAAAGAGAGCAACGTGTTTTTGATTTGACTTCTCTGGGGTGCAAGTACCGTTCTTTTATCGATCGTCAAATTGACAGTTGAGGTCGTCAAATTCGATAATATGCCATTTTTTCAGTACTCGCTGTGATCGATTCTATGGCATTTTAGCGAATTTGACGATCGATAAAGAACGGTACTTGCACTGCTGATTCGTTTTGGGGTGCAAACAGGTATTTTTTTGTCCATTATTATTATTATCACGTTATAAATGCCCGGATTCGATTGCGATTATATATTTGATTTCAAATCCTGGTACTTATTTTGTAGGTATATTAAAATAATCTATTATCAGAATCAATATTTTTTACACTAGAGAAAAGTTATTTTATTCTTCTTGAAAGGGTTTTGGCGTCGCACGTCTTATGCCTTTGCCAGTGTCAAGTATTGTAATATTTTCAAGTTGTATAAGATTTCGTGAAATAAGTCTTACAGCCGCACTCAGATACGTTACTTAAGCTAAGGAATACTTAAAATTGCTCTGTCAACTTCTCGTTGACGGAAATTGTCACACATGACAACGAGACAGAGCAATTTTAAGTATTCCTTAGCTTAAGTAACGTCTCTGAGTGCGGCTGATAGTCATATACGTACCTCAAGCTATACTACGCCACTATGACAGAAGTTTGACAGATCTCATTGCTTAAAAAAAAGTTAAGATTATCATCGTAGATGATCGCAGAAGTAACAGTAATTAAAGTTATGTTAATTATAAATGCCTACGCCTCTAATAAACTGTCGCGTGAGAGGCGATCATTATTTTCATAATTTGAGTGATAATTGCTCGCACTGTCATCCGGGCTACACGTCGCCTTGTTTAGATAATATAGTTTATTAAATTGTGTTAATTTGCACTTCTGTTAATTATAGTTCTTATAACTGTTCTTAAATTGTAATGGCTAGTAATTTTAACTAGCTTAGGCCTCTCGATTAAAAGAATTCGATTCTCTAAATTTATTATTTCAGTAGGTACCTTCTAGCTTCTAGACTACGCCCGCGAGTTATACGCCTCCCCCTTAGAATAACTACACAAAGAAACCAAGTACATTCGCAAAATTTAAGCCATTCAAATGGTGTCATATATGACACCAAAAAATGTATAAAAAATTTACTATGACAATTTGCGCGGTGAAATCGTACCACAACAAATCAGAAAAGCAGCATAAGAGTTATGGTGTGACATTCCACAGGTAATCCATTAATTTTCTTGCTTAAATCGTTTAAAATACCAATCGAAACGTAAGCTACAAAGCGAATTTGTAGCTTACGTTTTGAGAAGGCGTTGTTTGGAAACTTACCTTCCCTGAGTAGTTATTCTAAGGCCTCCCCATTAACACCAACAGGTTATTTTATTATAAAACTTAAGTGCAAAGAGACTAGAGTTTGGCAGACCCTTGTCCAAATTGTAAAAGCTATGTAACCAATGTATACCTGCATAAACTTATTTTTTCACAATAATAATAACTGATATAACTAGAAGTTGGCTAAATTCAATAAAATGGTTTACTTAATTTTCTGCCAATACAGGTGGAACATTTTCTTCAAATTTCAATAGGACTATACCTTCTAGATATTTAAGCCAAATCAAAACAAAAATAGCAATGGCAATGGAGAGAGCTATGCTTGGAGATTCTTTGCGCGATAGAATCTGGAACGTGGATATTCGGCAAAGAACCAGTCACTGACATAGATAATTAAAATTTGCAATTTGAAGTGGCAATGGGCAGGCCACATCGCTTGAAGAACCGATAACCGATGAGGAAGAAAGGTTCTTGAGTGCAGAACACGAACCGGAAGACGCAGCGTGGGTAGGCCTCCCACTAGATGGACCGACGACATTGTGAGAGTCGCGGGCATCCAGTGGATGCAGATGGCAGGCTGTTGTTCAGTGTGGAGGTTACACAATCGGCGAACATAATATCCCATAATATAGTAATAAATATAATAAACACCGAAGTGCGCCGGTAGAGTACGTCGATAATCAACTCTTGGACCTTGTGCTCCCTGGAACAAGACCCCGTTGCCGAACAAAGCGCCGATGGCTTGACGTCGTAAGAGATGACATGACAGCCAATAAACTTACCAAGAATGACGCTAACGACCGTGCGAAGTGAAGGAGTCGCAGTAGGAAAGTGGACCCCGGCCCGTGCCGGGATACACGCTGAGCAGAAGATAGCAATATATAAACAATTAGCAGTCGAATTTTTAACATCTTTTTTTGGAGTCGGTTAAATATTAACACACTACCCGCAAGCCGGCAAGTCCCCACAACACAATATGTAAGCATGCGTGCAAACACATTCGTTGTGTATCGAAACCAGCATGCGGGACCATACTTCAGGCGACTGATTTACAGGCGAAAGCGAGAGAGTGACATAAGCAAGGCAACAAGGTAAGCAAGGGTACAAACCGCGGTGTACGATAGGTACTAGGACAATTACCGAAACAGTCG
Organism: Agriopis aurantiaria; assembly: GCA_914767915.1. Taxonomy (NCBI): domain Eukaryota; kingdom Metazoa; phylum Arthropoda; class Insecta; order Lepidoptera; family Geometridae; genus Agriopis; species Agriopis aurantiaria. The sequence goes on from OU611988.1 coordinate 4,166,680, forward strand.
GTGTTGTGTCGTAGTGACAATCCTGCGATTATTCAAGATCAAGTGAGGGTAAAAGAACAAAACACTCGCTCTTCTCGCCGGACTCGCCCGTAGTTTTCAGTCAGGTCGTGACCACTTGGTGACCACGGTCATTGTAACATAGTCGAATTGTCGAGCAAAAGGTATCCCGGGTCACGATAAACATTTCAAACGTGTGTTCAAATCGTGAAAGTTTTAAAGTTATTAGAGTGAGAGAAGTCAAAACTGCAACAGGAGAGTGAGTGAGAACAACAATACCAGAAAAAAATCGACAAGTCACGTAAAAAGAAATTGTATTAAACGGATTAAGTTTTACCCGACAACGGCAAAGCCAAAAAGAGTTTTTGACTGACAGGAGTTAATAAGAGTTTAACCACAACTCATTTGATGTTATGTGACGGTAGGGTCGAAGATGGCTCATCAGCCTGGAATGGGATCTAGCTCTAAAGATAATTGTAATTTATTTTTTGAGTTTTGGTATTTATTAGGTATCTGATCCATAAGCTATTAAAATGTTCAGTATAACATACGTTCCCGCTTGCGTTTGTCCCTTAAATCCTGCTAAAATATTAAGTAGTATAACAAAACATAACTACCCCTTAGTTATGAAATAAAACATTTACAAATATTTGCCATAGGCGGCAGATCGGGCGCAGCCTCCGGAGCCCGAGGGACTGCTTGATGCGTGTGCGCACCGCCATGTAGGGAGAGTCGTGTTTGTGATTTTCGAGACCGGCTAATTTTGATTAGGGTGGAAAACTTAAAATCTATGGTAGCGTAGACAAATTGAGTTTGAAGCTCTGCCTATGACGTCATTTATCAATTCTATAAGAGTCTAGGGCCATTTGTATATACCATAGATTCAATGTTCTGCATTACCTCTCCGTTGATGCATATAGCATAGGTTTGTTTATTGCAAGCATGTCTTGAAATTTTCGTGTTTTGATCGGCTGAGTTCACTGCTAGTTTATTTTGATTTATTTCCAATGTGACCATTGTTGCCAAATGTCAGTCAGATGTCGAATGCCACTAGTTCATTGGCCGATGATATCATAACAATTGCCAGAATAAGATGGCTCCGTGTAGGCCTCAAACCTATGCTCCAAAGAGACAATAACCGCTAACGCTGAAGAGGTGAGACTTCCATAGAGAAAAATATTAATTTAACGGCTGCGACTCCTATAATGAAGTGAGACGTCTATAGAGACAAGCTTTTACGTTAGATTAAGATAAAAATACATATGGAAGTTTGATTAATGTAAAACATAATAAAGTTCCATTTGATCAAATATAAAAAGACCTGGACACCGTGAGCAACTATTGCGTACATAGGAACGTTTGATTCGAAATCATTGGCGGAACTTGTAAATAATTTCATAACATTTCTATAGACATCCATCATCTAGTTTACCTGTGACCACAGACACTGCAAAGTGTTCGAAACGTCAGAAATGAAAATAATGTAATATAAAAGTGAGAAAGTCCGTTAAAAGTGTTTATTTTCGATGAGTAAATCAACGCGAAAACATTAGAATAAGACTGGAGGAGTCATGAATTACCCCACATTCTTCTAAAATAATTTAAATTCAAACTGTCATAAACACCTTTGCATAACAAACGAGTGTCAGCCAGAACTAAGTCTCAATCCAGTCGCATTTAACACGTCAAAACAAAGTTCTCCGTCAAAACTATCCGGTTTTTCATTATCCACGGCTCCGCGTGTTCCTTCAATAACCCTAATAAATACAGAAATTTAACCAGACGAGCTTTTATACAACCTCTATACAACTCAGTTACGGTTAAATAATAATTGTTAAAATTTTCATCTGTATGCGTGAAATCTACGTAACAAGTAGTATATTGTATCAATGTGTGCTTCAAATCTGCGTCCGCGCATGTTTTTTAGGGTCGCAAAGAAATATGGCGGTATGAAATCATATTTCAAAACGGGTGAAATGTATTGTTAGTAATGAAATAAAAATAATTCAGTGGGGTTGCAACCCTTGTGTTGTTGATGTAGCCATGTTGGATAACATTGCCAGCGTGACTAAACATGGGCCGACGGTCTGAAGCTGAGATTTTAGACGAAAATTATAGGCCCAGAAATAATTCCTCATATCAATTGTCAAATTTCTTAATGTAAGGCTCTATAAGGACATTGAATGCAGGCAGCTTCCAACCGGCCCTTTTGGAGATCGATGGGGGAGAAATATGTCCAGCAGTTGACGTCCTATGGCTGAAATGATGAAGGCCCTAAGGCTGCCCCGGAGGTTCCACCATTTTTAAGGCGGTCTTGATTGAATCAGGCATTGCCTTGCAAAAGTTCATCTTCAAAACTGTAAGTACTTAGAGCCGACTAGGACATTATATCTGAAGAAAGAAACATATTTTTACCACATTTATACTTAAAGTTTGACTAGACATAAGTATACGTAGGTACTAAATGCTACTATTTTTACGTGCTTATCGCATTATATTTCAAAATCGAAGTCGCAATTTATATTAATTTAACCAAAATTATACTCTATTGTAACAATTAGTAGTAATAACAAACAGTAGAAGTTCCGTCTTACCTAATTTCAGGTAGAATTTGGTAAGTAACTCCGCCACCACTCTAAAATTAGAAATTAAAAGGCATTCCAGACTAATTCCGGAACTCTATTCGCTAAATTCGTTTGTTGCTTCGAGTCTCTGTTTTAAAAACAAATATGTAGAATAAGCCTCAAGATTAGTAGAGATTGTAGAGATTAACACTCGTCTAAATAAATTTTGGTTAGATTAGTGGATTAATGGTTTTCAGGAACAATTTTAAGAACTATTTATGACAACAGTAAATAATTTAATGCCGGGGACTGTATCGACTAACGTTTAGTTAATACCTGCAAAAGTACCTATTCTGACATTAGGGTTAGCCACTCGGCCTAAGTGAATTTATTTACTTTGTTATCTATATCTATAAAAATCGATGTGTGTATGTTCCCCTATGGACTCCAAAACGACTGGATTGATTTTGACGGGATTTTCACGTGCAGATAGCTGATGTCATAAGGAGTAACTTAAGCTACTTTTATTGAGGGTATTTAAGCGGGTAAAACCACGGGGCGCAGCTAGTATATTATAATATATATATTATATAAAAGCAAAATACTAGCTCACTGAGTCATCACAAAATCTCGAAAACTATCAGGCGAGATGGCGGTCAAACGCAAGCCTATTATTTATAAAAAAAAAACTTAAACAAAACTATTTGATAGATAGATAGAAACTCTATATTGGTGTACACAAGAAATAAAAATTACAAAAAGATAGAAAACACTTGCGAGCTAGTGCCACGAGTGGCGGCCTTATCGCTAAAAGCGATCTCTTCCAGGCATCCATTTTGACCTACGAAGATCTATCAGCTAGATTTCCTACGAGGTGTAGAGGTCCGCTAAGAAAAGGTTTTACGGAAAAGCCGATTCAAAAGGGACAGAGGAGGTTTAAATTTTTAATAAAAGACTATTGCACGAAATCGCGGGCAACATCTAGTAACTACATATTTTTAATGACGATTCAATCTAAATATAATAGGCATGATGACTAATATTTTTTTATTACCTCATAAAAAAGCTGATCATAAATAGAGCACATCAACAAAAACAAAATTAAAATTAGTTCAAAAATAAATTAGATATAAGCATTTTAATTTAATTCAATTTCATGCTAGAAAGAGAGCGCACTATACTGAGCCGTGACATCACGGCTCAGGAGCGCCATACAAATGCTATACTAACACATGCTTTGCGAGAAAGGGATAGAACATCCCCTCTCTATCCCCACCTAAAACTTTAAATACTCATATCTCAGAGATTTATCAGCTAATTCAAATTATTTTTTCAGTATGTGTAATGTATTTACTTATATTCATCGCTAAGCCGGTTATTTGTAATAAATTAAAAATTAAGAATCATGCCTATTATCTTGACAGTAAATAGTTTGGAATAATTAACTAAACATTATATGTATAAAGTTAATAAATAATAAACAATTCTGGATAAAAGGTGCAAAACGATCTAAATGATGCGAATGCATTTGAAATATTAAGAAATCACGAACCAATCTTTAAATTTGCTTCACGTCATCAATTTTTACCAACACAAATAAATGCTTCACAAAAATCAATTTAAATGAGTAAACCTAGTGTGAGAAATTAGACCAAAAACTTCCAACAATTACTCACCAATCTGTGCCCTTGTACAGTGCCACTAGGGTAGTGTTTAGGGCTCGTCGCGGATATATGGTGATTTATCTAATGGCATGTACACACACGGGTGGCATTGTGCGGCGAACGACAATGCAGCTAAATTGAGACGTCTCATTCGCCACGCATTCGCCCGGGACAGAACAAATCTGTGGGATCGCACACAAAAACCCTAGTAATAGATAAATAAAGTCAAATATCTATTACAAATTTATACTGCAATCATTTAGAAATATTGTAACCTTTACACGAAAAATAATAAGGGTGGCTTTAGATTTTAGGTAAGAATACAAAACGTGGTATCGGTAAACATAAATCATTACAGTTTTTCGCTAAGGGTTGCCGCCGATGCGTCCTACCCCTAACACAGCTTTATAGTTTTCGATATAGCATAGCGTATGGTTTACGAACAATAAAAACACAACATAAATTACATTTTTATTTAATGTTTTATCCGTGGAAATAACGACACAAAAAAGTAGCGTAACGAATCACAAACGATGCGTTCCAAATAGAATTTTACATTCTCCAGTTTACTACTTATTAAGATTGTTCAGAATGTTCAATAAAAGTTAACGTAACATTCCTATACCGAAATAGAGTTGTCAATCGAGCCACAGGATCTATAGAAACTGTGTTTGTTTGTTGATTTGTCTGTATCTTAAAATAGGGCAAGTGGTATTAACTTAACAAACTAAACTTAATAAAGGTATTAACTAAACAAAATACTATCACCACAAATAGACCGTTGAAGGTCTAAAGACAATCCAAATGCTCAAGTTCACTATCAGTTGGCAGCGTACCCAGCATGCTGGTGGCATTACCACGCTAAATGGTAACACGTTTATGCGTTGAGCTAGAAACACGCCAGCACTTTGGTCACGCGTCGCATTAACCAGGCCCACTGAAAGATATTTGAAAATGAGGTGAGCTCCCGGTTCCCAATGGCCCAATGTCTCGACCCCAAACGCCTCAAATATGTAACCACTACCGAGATTAGCATATTTGCGTCGCTTGTGCTGCTCTGTCAAATTGGCAGCTGCACCAGCCCTGTGTCTGTATCTTAGACTCAGTTGGAAAGCCGTAAAGCGACATATTATATTTTTACTTTTTATCGGGAAAACATAATTTTTTCACAGCTAATGATCGAACAAATTAATCCAAATGTTTCCAATCAATTACACTACAGACCAGTGCAGATTTTTTTTTTGATTTTTGATGAGTGATCAAAACGAAATTCTTTTATTAGACTAGCCGACACGACAAATGTACAAATATCCCATAGAAAAAAAGAGCTTTCAGATTTTCTCGAATTTTCCAATCAAACCACAGAAAACATTCAAACCGGTCACGCTATCTTCGAGTTTTTACGAGACGGCAATTGATTTATATAATTATATAAATAGATAAGTATACGGTTTCTGTGAAATGAGAGGTTTTTAGAGCCTTCTTCTGGAAAGCTTTTCTAGATGGCGATAGTTTTATATAATGTAGTTAGGTTATATAATGATTAGTTGTAAGTTGCTGTTAGGTACGTCATCTATCGATTCGGCAGTTTTTTTTTTCATTTTAATCGTCTCTCTGAAAAGCTCTCAATTTCTACGCGGGTGAAACTGCGGGGCACAGCTAGTCACTAGTGATCAGCCTAATCACGGAGCTCTAAACTGCGGCTACTAGAAATGTCTTAGAATGCCGCACTGATTATGGACATAAATAGACATCAACAGAGTATTGACCGAGACAGGCTAGTTGCGGAGAGTCCACACATTTTTATTACTTGTTAAATTATCTCGTATATTTAAATTAATCAGTCAAACATCATCAATAATATCACAGAATTGAACTAAGTCAAAAAAATTTAATGGACTGTGCGTATCTATCTAAATTTCAATCCAATATGGCTAAAAATCTGTCAAAATAGGAAAATGGCGGCAATTAAATATATATACTCAGGGAATTATCTCAAGATATGCAACAAACAAACGTAAAATAAATACTTAGTAGACACAAGTTAAAATGTCTTTCACAAGGCTATTTCTCGAATACTTGAAATATGCATGTCTTGAAATAAATTCATACCTTCTCGTGAGATTTAAAGTATTTGTCATAATAATTCCAGTAATAGTATTTGGTTGTATTAGATACACGGTATTTGATTCTACAAAAAAAAAACAGTAATCTCTTATCGTAACTAAAATCAACATCATCTATATCACTATAAAGAAACGGGTGAAGCTATGGGATTCCATCACTAATTTAATCGTCTCTGTTATTACGGAATCTCGTTAACAGAACGTTTCAATAACTCGAGTCGGGGACATCACTAGTGTATCTCGAATCTTAATCGATACTATTATCGATACGGATGTAACGACTCGAAAGCTGGAGAGTGACAGTGTTTAATGAAACTTTGTAACGCCGGTATTGGTTTAGAAATTAATATATTTATAACACTAGTAATCATAACAACCCTTTATCTTATTTTGACAAAAAATTTACTTATAAATTATAGTTAAATAAACTACTTGCTCACAAAATTTTATGAAAATCGGATCAATTCTATAAAACTTGTCAACGATTAAATTTACAAAAACATAATACAAATGTTCGCTGTTATATTCCCGTAGACTCGGAGGTCTTCGCTTCACTCGGTTAATTAATGTTGGCTAAGAACGCTTCTATTAGGACAGTATTCATTGTACAATACTAAACGTTTTAGGGTTCCGTAGCAAAACGGAAACTTATATTTATTTTCGATCGCTCAGAAATGTAAAAATAACCTGAGTTACGCTGACGATATGGTTCTGTTGAGCCCGTCGATCGGCACCTGAGTGCTACTTGGCAAGTGCGAAAGATATGCTGCAGCTCATAACTTATTGTACAACGCTGAGAAATCAGTGGCGATGGTGTTCGGAGCTACAAAAAAGGATGCAGCTGAACTTCCTCTGTACTTGAATGGGGAGACGCTGAAATATGTTACTAAGTTTAAGTACTTAGGACATGTGGTTACCAACGACCTTGTGGACGACCTAAACCTAGACAGAGAGAGACGGTTTCTAGCTGTTAGAGCCAATATGCTAGGTAGAAAGTTTGCTGGCTGCTCGCGGGAGGCGAAAATTTTGCTATTTAAAACTTATTGTACCTACTGCACTTTATACTCCGCAGTTATGGTCTCACTACAAGGTAGAGAGTTACCGCACGTTTAAAGTGCAGTACCATGACTCGTTTAATGTTCCGGCTCCCGCGGTGGTGCAGCGCCTCCTCGATGGTCGCGGAGGCCCGCGTGCCGGCTCCATCGCATTGCTCGATTTAGAGATACACTCTCAAAGTTGGGTAATGCGATTATAAAGACAATATTGGTTCCACTGTTTTTATTCACAAAAATGTTGGTCCAAGGCTCTCAATTCTAATGTAGTTTTAAATAACTACATTTTTATATATAATTTGTAAATCTTCATGGATCTTTGTTATCTGCAATCATCATCATCATCATCATCATTTCAGCCGTAGGACGTCCACTGCTGGACATAGGCCTCCCCCATCGATCTCCAAAAGGGCCGGTTGGAAGCGGCCTGCATCCAGCGTTTCCCTGCGGTCTCTTTTAGGTCGTCTGTCCATCTTGTGGGTGGACGTCCTACGCTGCGCTTACCAGTCCGTGGTCTCCATTCCAGAACCTTTCGGCCCCATCGGCCATCTGTTCTGCGTGATATGTGCCCTGCCCACTGCCATTTCAACTTACTAATCCGGTGGGCTATGTTTTTTTTTTTTTTTTTTTTATGCCATAGGTGGCAAACAAGCAGACGGGCTGCCTGATGGTAAGCAGTCACCGTCGCCTATGGATACTTGTAACACCAGAGGCATCACAAATACGTTGCCGACCCTTTAGAACTCTATTAACTCGCCTTTTGAAGAACCCCATGTTGTAACTTCTCGGAAACACCGTAGAAGGTAGCTCAGCATGAAGGTAGAAGGAAGCACCGTAGAAGGTAGCATGTCGGTGACTTTCGTTCGTCTACGGATCTCCTCATTTCGGATTCGATCTCGTAGAGAAACCCCGAGCATAGCCCTCTCCATAGCTCGTTGTGCGACTTTGAGCTTGCTTATGAGGCCCATAGTGAGAGACCACGTTTCAGTGCCGTATGTCATCACTGGTAACAACTGGTTATTGGTTATCTGCAATAAAATGATATTATTATTATCGTTCGCCGTGCCCGTCTCTGTTTTTTGGACAAGCGTCTTCTATCTACTTCATCATTATCAAGTGAGGAATCAAACCCAAACCCAATTATTTGCCAGTTGATAAAAAAGATATTCCTCATAGTCATCATTATCAGTCTATTATGTTCCCACTGCTGGGACACAGGCCTTCTCTCAGAAAGAGAGGATGGCCCTCAAACAAGACAAAAGATATAGAACGGCATATCGCCTTATAAAATAAAAATAAAAAGCCTTTCAATCCATAATACGTTTGCATATGTTATTATTATTTAATTATTTTTATTGAATATTATATGCCTTAGTACAATTAATCGTGTGCATTCAAATGTCTTATTTTTCATTAAGACGAAGTTTTCCTACTTTTAAGCAATGCTTATTACTACAGATGACCATAACGCTTAACTTATTGTATTAAAGTCGCAATTAGTGGAGCAAAACCATGGCGCTTACACACAGTCGTGCGTTTCGCTACGTCTATTTTTGAGGTTTTTCTCATATTTTTCGATAAGTATAGCTGTTATGTAAAATGTACTTTGAGATTTTTTGAGATTTTGTATCTTTATATTAATATATCGAAGACATAATTTAATAAATAGGTATTTGAGTGAATCCAAAAAAACAATGAGAAAAGCGCAAGTTTGTATTACTTTTTTTTTTATCGAGCAAAATGTCCTTAATCGTGTTTTGGTCTTTGAGGGTTGGGTTTAGATAAAACATTCAATTTTGATTTGACACCATTTTTATAATTTTAAGCTAACCGTGGAAGTAGACAGACCTAAACTATGATGACCAATATTTCTAACAGTCGGAAAAGAGGGACTTAAAAAAAACACTATATCTACTGCTAAACAGCTTTACGCAAAGACTGTTAATTAAGTGCGGCTCATACGTCACTGTAGTAAATCGGTAACAAAAGTGATCAGAAATTATGGTTTTCATTGACGCTCTCAGATGTATTACTTTGATATAGTTGTTTTGCGTATTTAATAAGATAATTTATTTGTGAAATAAAACAAAGACTATATAAATAATAAAAACATTAAACTTGTGTTGTTATGAACTCTAAAATGTCACAATATTGGAATTAAAATCCTCTCTCATTAGCGAGAGTAACTTAAAAACTTAAAAATCTATTTAGTGTCAATTAAACTGTATAGTGGATCCATCTACCATTCTGGTACCACAACAGACTGTCGTTTGTGTATTAATGGCTACGTTTGCATACATTGGCCGGTAATGGGCCATCAGTGGCCGTAAAACAGAGGAATGCTCGGTCGAGTCGGATGGTACAATGCGACATGGCTTTAAATGAACATTGATGAGGTGCACACTGCACAGGCACTACGTTTGTCTCTCTTAGCAATTTAGAGAAACTTCTGAGTTCTCTGATATTGCTGGTAACCATAGGCGACGGTGATTGTTTATGATCAGGTGCCACGTCTGCTTATTTGCCTCCTATCATATCACACAATAATACTATAAATGCGAAAGTTTGTGTTTATATTTATCGCATTTAACACACTGTAACAGCTAACGGATTTGAATTAAATTTGATATTAAGATAGCTCAAATATAATACCCCTTCTCCTCCTGAAGGATAGCGAGTGAAACCGCGGGGTGCTGCTAATATTGAATTTATGGACGCTCAACTGTATTTTCCTGAAGCTGGAGGTTCATGATTGCCATGAAATTGCGCAAGATAGGAAAGAGTGGTGTCTTTTGGCATCAGATGCCAAGACATTTGGGTCGTTGCGTCAGCATAATAAAGTAACTAGATTTCCCTGTATGTCTGCTGTATGTGCTTTTGATCAGGTTCCTTTAAAGGCTTGTCGCACTGTAGTTGGTGACGGTGACAGCTATCATTGGAAGCAAGCAGGGCATTAGCATGCGGCCGCCGTTAACAGTTCGTTAGCTATCCGTACCGTAATCATAAACAATCGTCTGGGCGGATAATTCCCATGTTTCGACATTTTGTTACGATCAAATTGTATTATAGAAGAAGAGCGGCTTGTAGTATATATGCTCGGTCGAAGCATTTTTTTAGGCAAGTGCATTTATTAACTAATCAAAATACAAGCTAACACTTACGCTACAAAAATAGTTAGGCTGCCTGCATAGACCGTTAAAAAATTGAATTGCAAATACTGGCTGGAAAAGATCGCTTTTTTGCAATAAATGCCATATTTATTGCTAAAAGCGATCTTTTACCTGTATATCATTTTACCTTTATATTTTTTATCTTTTACCTTAGACTTATATCATTAGGACTTATATAATATCTATGTAGGTTCTTTTTTGTTCTTTTTTAATCTGTATTGACAGTTTTTTTTTCCGACGGTGGCCGAGTGTTAGCATTTGCGCTTTACAATCTGACTGCACTCGGTTAGATGATCGGCCATGCACCAATGAATTTTTTACAAATTATTTGCAGTTTTTGCAGCACATAATGGGGTTCTTCAAAAAGGCTGTTAATAGAGTATTTAATGGTCAGAAACGTATCTGTGATGCCCCTGGTGTTGAAGGTATCTATAGGCGACGGTGATCGCTTACCATCAGGTGGCCCATCAGCTTGTTTGCCAACTATGGCATAAAAAACTATCGCTCAAAAACGGCGACGGAAAACTACGTGAGGCGCTTTACTAAAATGTATGGAACAATACGAAACGAAAAATGTTTTCTAAAACTGTCAAAACTTGTACTATGGGTACCTACTGGTATACTTAAGTGTCAATCCTCACCAAAACCTGCAAGAAATCCAAATACCCTTTTCTTGACACCGTATTCGAGTCGACACCGGTAAGAGACGTTGGAAATCGTCGTCATTTGGAGTAACGTCGACTAACACGTATTAATTTGAATATTAATTGCGCGATCGGATCGGGTACGGCTGTCCAGAATATAAAAGGTTACAGAAAGTCGGCTCCGGCTGACACCCCGTAGCGCTAGGGTGCGCAAAGCAACTATTATTGTTGTGTTCATTGGGCGAATTATCGCGCGAAACTATGATACTCGCGACTCGTGTCGACCGTTTCGATCCGAGATCGCTGTAAGTGCGCGTCTTTGTGTGCGTGCGCCTGTTTACGCTCGATATATGGAGTCGACCTTCTGCACTGTTCTGTGACGGCTGTTAGCACCCAGATAGCTATTAGTGGGAACTAGCTCCATTCTCGATGCGGTAAAGTTTTGAGGATAAGGAACATTTTAAATTGCATTATTAACGCAGGTAAAAAGTACGTAAGTATATTATATAATTTTAATAGAAATATTGAACATTGAAATTGTAGTATATGGATATTTACGGGATATTTACCGTGGTAAGGTTGTGTAATGAGCTCCCTCCACAACCTTACCACGGCAAATATCCCGTAAATAATCATAAACTTTAGTGAACAACCGTGATAGTTTAAAACAGTGTTTTAATATATGGAACTGAAAATTGGATATTCTTTTTGACGTATCGAATATTCGTGCTGTAAGTAAATATTCAGTGAAATTAAAAAAATATCACTTGGAATGCTAGAGACATAGCATTAATGTGGCATATGATAAAGGTGTCAAATTACTTTTTAGCTAGTAACCATAGTTTCGTAACCAGTTACGATCGAAAAGTACGTAAATATTTTTTTCTGGGACGATTGCTTTTCGGTAGTGTGAAACCATTTTTTTAAATAAAAAGAGCGGCAAACCTTGTCTGTAACACTCGCAACGAAACAAATGTGTAACGAATTTATTTATTTTTGCTTTTATCTAACCTTTACGCGCGACACCTCAGTCAGCAAAAAGTTTTCGTCTGAGGCGCGACAATGGATATGTTATATTGTCACAATAAAATGCCGTATAGAGTATGCTATTTAATGCATCGACAAGCTCGGCAAGCTCATTTTATTATAGTTCCAAATGGCTCCCGTCCACCAGGGACCTGATTCTCGAGCAATCGAGATTGTCTTCCCTCCGATCCTCTCATGAATAATAGTAATAATTTAATAAAACACCTTGAGACTTTTGCTAGATGGTGGATGGATGGAGATGCAGAAGGTGGTTATCATGGACACGGCGCGTTTCGTCAGGAGGTTCCTCACTCTGCAGCCATGACCACTGGTGACAGCCATGACCATTTTAGATTTCTTTCATGACATTAATAATTATTAGGATAAAAAAAAATCTAATACTTATTTTATTGTTCCATAAATAATATAAAATATATATTTTATATTGGAATGTTGTAATAAGACTTGCCTAATGTGACAATTTAGTTATAAGGCCAATAAATAATTCTATTCTATTCTTTTCTAACCTGGTAGCCTGGGCCTTGTCCCGCTGTCGGTAGTAGGACCTACACCTAGGGCATACGCCCTAGGTGTAGGTTTTTATAATATATTTAGTTTATTTTCTAAGTAACAATATTTATTTCTTATTTATTTTTATTATCTTAGAGAAACTAAAGGTGGTAATTAACATAGTTAATAATAAGCTAGAAATAAAGGAGCCGTTCAAAAGTTTATATTTACAAAAAACAGAGAAGTAGAATATAATAATATAAGTATTTTAAGAGAAGAAGAGTAGAGAGAAGAGATATGGAGGGATAGTAGGGAGAGTATATTGTAAGAATGTATGCCTAAAAAAACAACAAATAACTGAATAATAATTTTATTTTAGAAAAATATTTACAGTAGTTACGTCTCAAGTTCAAATGTCAAAACAATAGAACTAAAACAAAATAAAATGAAACTACTAAATACCTATACTAGGTACATAATATACCATACCATAAAGTTATATGATTATTTACGGGATATTTACCGTGGTAAGGTTGTGGAATGAGTGAATGGTGTGAACAACCGTGATAGTTTAAAACAGTGTTATACCATACCATATATAACATACTGAATTCACCGAATACATTACAGTGCTTATAGTTTCTCGCCCATCATTACACGCATCGATTTATTCTCGATGGGACAGTCCACGCGTGCAACAATCATTTGCAGAATGCCGTTGTGACTGCTCTCTGACATAAGAATATGCCAGTGGCAATGACAGTGACAACAAAAATATCTCGATTGCCCTAGAATCTGGCCCAGACTGCAACAGTATTGAGGTGCTGCCAAACTGTTCAGCTATGTAGAGACATTGGAACAAATATTTTGTGCTTGTTGACAAATTATTCTTTCTTAATTGCCGCGTAGAGTTGTTTTGTGTTTTGATAACTTCTTGGCAGCGGGAGTCTAATAATATGCTTGTTTTATTGAACTCTCACACACTGAGGTGAAATTTTGAGGTTGACAATACCATTTAGTCGTCTTGAGTCATCGATTAGTTGAAATTGATGTCAATAATAAAGCTTTTTACAAGCTTTAATTCAACTTGTAATGTTTGTTTGTTTAGGTCAAAGCTTGCAAGTTGAATTAAAACTAGTCCCTCCTAAAGTTATATGATTACTTACGAGATATTTACCGTTTTTTCGTGTTAACTATTTTAAAACAGTGCTAATTTAGTCCCTCCTAACCGATTTTGCTGACATTTTGGGTACACATTTAATTTTAGTGACAATATAGGTAATAATGCAATACCCAAAATTTTATTATTTTCAAAATGGCCGTCAAAATAAAAATTTGTAGCCTAATTTAAATTATGCTATAAATTTTTATAAAAAAAAAAAATTGCTTGTTTTAATATTGTATATTGTATTGTATTGTATGTATTTAAAAAATATACTTCTTTCTTTTCTTACTTTTAAACGTCTAAAATAACCAAATTTTATGTGTCCTTATGAATTAATTTACTATCTACTGTACAAAAGAGATTATATAATTGGCTAGTTATTTTTACCGTTATAGTATTTGATGCCTTTCAAATATTACAAAAATCTATCTGACAGGGGGAAAACCGAACCCCCCCCCGATTGCTCCCCCCAAGAAGACGGAGCAAGGGTACAGACAGGAATAATCCAAAGTTTCAGGGGTTTTCACGGGTGTATTGATCATAATATATACATATTTTATTAAGGAAGTTTAGATGATTAAACTTCTTATGAATAAGAAGAGATAAGCTAGTCTATAATAACTAATAATTCAAAAACCGACTTCATAATTATTAGTAAATATGAATTTTCGTTTACTTGGATGACAATTTTTCCTGTCATTTGGCCGGTTGCAATGCCTGCCTGTTCGCACTTGGCCGGTTTATATTTCTGCTTTAGTTTATCGAGCGTTTATAGTTTTCATGGAATCAACTGCTAGGCTAAAAACTGACATTTGGGCTGGCCACTCATCCTACACGAACTAAAAAACTTACTGCAGCTTGACTGATCTTTTTAGCTGTAACAGTTAGTAGATAAAATCATTATGGTCACTTTTAAAACTTTGGATTTATGTGTAAAATTCTTTAATAAACTGACCCATTTGTTTTTTATCTTTTTTACATCCGATTATAAACGAGGTTTTACTGTTTATTATTAAAGTTTTAATTCCAAGCTGAAGTGTTAACTCTTATAGAGCTATTAAAGAGCTTGGAATCATTATTCGGTCGAGTTAAGTGCAAGTATGCATGTTAAATGTCGCAACTGTGTTTTTAGTTACTTAATTAACGTAGAGTTAAAGTAGCAAGAACTAGCTGTATTTGTTGCAAGTATATACAACTTCCAGCAAGTCTGCAGTAAGAACTAGCTAGTTAGCTAAATATTCTTAAAGCTAGAGTAGAGTTGATTACTAACATACGTACCCAGGAAGATTGTCATAACACAAAAAAAAAAAAACTTAACCTTGGGATATTGTTTTTTTCAGTTTCTATTGACCCCAATTTACCCAATTAGCTACTATATACTAGTAAGTATGTATTACATTCTGTCTCTTATTAATTGTTAGAAACAATTCTATACGACTATTTTTGTCAATAGTAGCTAAGGTATAGTTTTTAATCACACTGTAAATTTACAAACGCAATTTTTTTATTTGAAACGCGTTTTACAATTTTTTACCGACGTGTAGCCTTGCTAATAATAAATTTTTCATTTCATGTCATTGTATTATACTTAGTTTGTGTGCTTTTTAGAAGGTTTATTTTCACTTTCGTCTTTCTTTTTCTCATGTTTTTGGTTTTCACTCAGCTTTATAAAGGCTAAACAAATTTTAACGAAATGTCTTGATATAGCTTATATTCTAAATAGGACAGAATGGTTACTGCCAGTAACCCAGAATGGCCCAGTAATGGCCCAGAAAAATACACTAAAACCATACAGCAAGACGCGGATAAAACTAATTTACCGTGACGTAATATACTGCACTGAAATAATATACCGCAGGTAAAACGGGGATACCACGCATAAAACTAATACTACGCGGGTAAAATCAATACCGCGGGTAAATCGGGGATACAGTGAGTAAAACGGAGATACCGCGTGTAAAGCCGCTAGTCTACTCTCCCATATCAGCGTTCATTGTTGAGTAAAGAAGCCACCTGTGCTCTGTGCCCCACACGCCTAATTGGGGCGGTATAATGACCATGACTGGCTTTCCCGTGACTGGCACTGCCGCGTCACACTGCCGGCGCTCCCTATCATTTCGCTACCGGCTCGCGTATTGTGCCGCGTATTAGGTTCCGTGAGCTGTCCGTTTCCACGTAATTACAGAGTGATGTGCGGTAGAAAACATTTTGGCTGAGCGGATACATGGTGTTCATCTTTACTTTGTTATCACTTTTTAAAATAATAATGAAGGAATCGGTATATTATTATCAAAGACCGCCGATAGCTGGTCGAAGGTAGCCCTTTTTATAAATGTTGACTTAGCTTGTTCAAGTCTTCAGAGAACTTAAGTCACTAAAACAACCATATCCTACGATTAATTTTTCCTTATACCGCTTGGTATAAAAAAAATTAACTAAGCTATATAAATAAATTAATATAGATCGAAGGCCAGTCAGGTGCAGGAGTGAATGTAGACTCCAGTGATTGCAATTAGATTGTTAATTGGACCATCTATTTCGAGATTTTATCCTTGTTTAAAAATAATTGCAATGCAATCTGCATAATTTCCTACATAATGATAACCCACAGGATACATATAGGAAGTACCCACCAGCAAATAGAAGTCATATTTCCTTGAGAGCACGCTGTATAAAGCTCGTTCTCACTACCACATCCTATTTACGGTGTCGGCATCACACTTCCTCACAGAACAAATATAATTAATATAATTGAGCACAACAATGGACTCCGTATAGACCTGTATAAAAAGCATGTAACGCGAGGCGGCCTCGTGAAAGAACGTTATTTGCATACTTACAAAGAAATATTTTCGTAAGTCATTCCGTTAGGGTCAGCCTGCACTAGGTTGTACCAACATACGCGACACGCTTCGAGCAACTATCCCAGGGGCTAGTTGCTTGATGGCGATACGATACACTTCACAAATATTTTTTTGTTTCTTTTTTCACATGACTATCTCTTTTACCCTACCACAGTGAAACTACTGCGCATATAGAGATTTCAGTGCATTGCCGCGTGGTGTTTTAAACCGTTTCAATTTTTAATTCTGGGTGGCACTGAACTGCTATGGGCCAGCATGACCAGTGAGATTAGAGCGTGACACTTCTTAACATCAGGCAAGTGACTTGCTGCAGCTTGCAGTTGCTTAAAATAGTCACTATGGCGACAGCGTAATATATTTTGACAGCTCAACATTATTTTTACTATATGCAAATAATTTTACTCTATTTAGGGCCGTCAACTAAAGTTAATTCGATTAATTTAAAATTGTACGGCGGTTGATTAGCATTGGTCGGGTCCTTTGATTAGACAAACAAGGGATGTATGGTAAGTGGTGTGGTTGGTGCGAAGGCATTAGGCCTAAATCAGGCTTGAAGCCTTTAATCGAACTTACCGAGTAGACGACATTGGCATCAATTCTGTTGTACCATTCTCTAAACTAAACTAATCTGACAATACTAAAATTATCACAGTCTCTTTTCATTTCAATACGTCAGAAAAATATGGCAACAATTTTAGAGCTGTCAAATTTAGTTTAGTTTAGAGAATGGTACATCAGAATCGACGTCATTGTCACCCTTTTTTTGCATGTTGACTATTAGTAAGTTCATTGGTGACACTGGAAGTTTTTTAGTGTGTGTAAAAAATTATAAATGAGCATTAGATACTTACGGTTTAGCTGTATACGCAGTTTGAACACGAATGATAAACTGACATCGGAGCTCCATCCACAACCTCATCACGGTAAATATCCCGTTCGTAATTATTATAACTGTACCAACGATAATTGTATAAAGGCATATCTCTCTTGTTTTCTGATCTGAGGACGAATCGCATAATGCTAGCAGGCTATCTTTGTTTGGCGTTGGTTTTGCATAGTGTGAAGTTGACAGAAATGAGCGTTTATGGTTATGCATGACGTACGCCTAGTGCGTTGTTACCTCAAGTCATTCCGTTACTGTGGTTTTTGTTGTGTTATTTGGTATCCAGGCCGATTGTAATATGATTAAAAGTGGTTTTGTATTGTGTTCTATTGTTGTAAGACTTGAAAATATTATTCGTCATAATTTCTTGATAACATTTTCCATAACTTTGTCATTAACATTGACATCCATTATGTTTTACTCAGGTTTAGGTATTTACTCGCATATTGAGAACTTTTAAAATCTGTTTTTTTTTCTGTGCCATTAAATGCTTTAACTTTAGATTTCCATTCTTCTCAACCGACTGCAACAAAAGTTCTGTATTCAACCGTATTTTTTTGTATTTTTTTTAGTAACGCTAATCTTATGCCGATTGTAAACCGATAAAATAATTATGGGCTATAATATTGCTATTAAGAGTGATCCCATTTATTAATATGAAGATAATAATAATAAGATAATAATCCACCTGTGAGGGTAGAAAATTAGGGTACAGTTTATTGAATTTCACCCACTTCCCGTGAAGTCGGTTATATTTTTGTAAAAAATAACTTTTTCATTACTCATATTTGGAAACTCGGAAAGTAGGTTTGAAGTTGCCTGAGGAGCGGGTTGAAAGTAATACATTTCAGCCATAGGGAGAATCATTCTCAACTGACAGACACTCTAATTATTAAAAAAAACTTAATTTAACTATTTTCACATTTGTATTGAACCATGTTCCAAAATTTTTTTTCTCAGAGGATTATGCTCCTGCACTTCTCGTGCAGTAGACAGTGTCAGGAAGTTTTAAAAAAATTTGGCGGGAATCCGATCTTCATTGTAGAGTTATGTTTATACTTCCGTATAGCAGATTTGTATTAACACAATCAGTTCATGTTTTTATTTTTAGTTTCCTTGTATTCGTAATGAAAAGCACAGTGTTTACCTCGGGGTTAATGACTTATTTAGTCCCTCGGGACTAAATAAGTTACTTCCACCCCTAGGATAACAATGTACTATTTAAATACCCGACCCAAACAAAGGGGTGTTTTAACGTGTGTGTCTGTCTGTTTGTGGCATCGTAGCTCCCAAACGGCTGAACCGATTTAGATATAGTTTTTCAGGAGATTTGATCGAGAGTGTTCTTAGAAATGATTCAGGAAAATCTGTTCATCCATTTGAAGATTATCATCTCATTATCGGGGGTTAAAAAAAGATTTGTATTTAAAAAAAAAGTAGTTGAAGAAGATCGCAATTTTTTACCATTTTACTTGTTGTCAAGTAAACAAATCGCCAGTAAAATATCACAATCGACTTTAATGATCTTAAAATTAAATTGATTAATAAATGACTTGTAAAAAACATTATAATTCACCGAACATAATCTTTCTTTTCTCAGATAGGAAACTATCGGTCCGTTCATACTTGCTGGAAAGATTACTGTTTGATTCATAAAATAATAGCAATTTCCAGATTATGATAAGCAATCTTGTAAAACACATATGTGTTTTGATAAAAATATAGTTAATTAGTTAACACTTCTGACGTTGGCATTTTTTCAGCAAGTTTTCTTGCTAGTCACTGAAATGACTAAAAGTAATACGTCAGCAAAGTTGCGTAAAGTAATACTGTGTGTACAGTTACGTAAAAAATAAATAACCATGTGACTGAAATGCTGGTGTCTACTTTCGTTAAATATACCGGCTAAGTGCGATTCGGGCTCGCGCACTGAGTGTCCGTATCACCACAAAATACAATAACTAAGTATCAATTAAAAAAATCGACTTTTAATTTAGTAAAATAAGGCATTTCGATTTGGTGAAATGATAAGGAGGTCATCCAGGTAAGGAATTACTAGTTATGACTTGGTAATAATCTGAAATTTGGCACCGACTCGCACTTGGCCATTATTTGTTGTTATACATTAGAGTGTGTACTATGATCATGCCAAGTTTGACGCTTGTACGTATTAACGTTTTTACATTAGAGCTAATACAAAAATACGTATGTTGTATGGGGACCCCTCTTTCTTTTTTAGGGTTCCGTACCCAAAGGGTTAAAACGGGACTCTATTACTAAACCTACGATGTCTGTCTGTTTGTCTGTCTGTCTGTGTGTCTGTCTGTCCGTCCGTCCGTCCGTCTGTCCATGCGTCTGTCCGTCTGTCCATGCGTCTGTCCGTCTGTCCGTCAGTCCGTCAGTCCGTCTGTCCGTCTGTCCGTCTGTCCGTCTGTCCGTCTGTCCGTCTGTCCGTCTGTCCGTCTGTCCGTCTGTCCGTCTGTCCGTCTGTCCGTCTGTCCGTCTGTCCGTCTGTCCGTCTGTCCGTCTGTCCGTCTGTCCGTCTGTCCGTCTGTCCGTCTGTCCGTCTGTCCGTCTGTCCGTCAGTCCATCTGTCCGTCTGTCCGTCTGTCCGTCTGTCCGTCTGTCCGTCTGTCCGTCTGTCCATCTGTCCGTCTGTCCGTCTGTCCGTCTGTCCGTCTGTCCGTCTGTCCGTCTGTCCGTCTGTCCGTCTGTCCGTCTGTCCGTCTGTCCGTCTGTCCGTCTGTCCGTCTGTCCGTCTGTCCGTCTGTCCGTCCGTCCGTCCGTTCGTGACCAAAAGTATCAAGCTTGATTTAGGCCTGATGCGTATACCCCCCGCAACCTAACTATATCTCCCATACCCATGATAATTACATAATGTTGTGCAATATTATTTATTGATTAACCATTTTTTCATTCGACGTTCCCTGGATCACTATTATCGCTTTGGAGCCAGTATTTATGTAAAATATGTCGATAGCTGCAGGTCATGCTGCATGTAATCACCTTATCACACTGTTAGTGATTACATTCGCTTATCACTGATACGGTTACAAATTAAATCTATAAATTTAGCTTGACGTGAAAACAAATATTGCGTATTGTAATATTAATAATCAGGAATTATGATAAAAGTGTGAATAACTGCCTTTTGTAATTGAAACGTGTGAACAGTCTCGTGAACAGCTGGGAATAAGTATAATAATAAAAACAAAAAATACATATATAAATGTTTCTTATCATCATCATCCAGAAGACGTCCACTGCTGAACATAGGCCTCCCCCTTTAACCTCCACACTGAACGACAGTCTGCCTTTTGCATCCACTGGATGCCTGCGACTCTCACAATGTCGTCGGTCCATCTAGTGGGAGGCCTCCCTACGCTGCGTCTTCTGGTTCGTGGTCTCCACTCCAGAACCTTTCTACCCCATCGGTTATCGGTTCTTCGAGCGATGTGGCCTGCCCATTGCCACTTCAACTTGCAAATTTTAACAGCTATGTCGGTGACTCTGGTTCTTTGGCGAATATCCACGTTTCGGATTTTATCGCGCAAAGAAACTCCGAGCATAGCTCTCTCCATTGCTCGCTGTGTGACTCTGAGCTTTTCCAAAAAGCCAACAGTTAATCCAACAGCCATCCTTACAAGATGACATTTTCAGATAATATATTGTGGTAAATCATAATCCAGTTCTCACTTTTATATAACTTTATTCATATTCTTATTCTTTATGCATAATGATTACTCTTCAATACTTATTACAGTTTTCAGACCAATATGCTTTCCGCTATGTTCGCTCAACTCAGACTCAAGTCCCTCTTGTCAACATCCTACCGCATTATCTTTTTCCTACCCCCAGACAATTGTTCTTGGTTCGCACTATTGCCGAGACTCAACACGTCAACCGAGTCCACACGTTTCCGACCGCCATTTTAAATAATAAGACGGTTAGTCAAATTAAATAACAAATGGTTTAAAACCAAGAAATCAAAAAAGAATCATTTGAAATAAGTTAGAAATCATTACATAAATATTTAGTCAATTTAACTTGAAATTAGATTTCAAAGTCATGAAGTGAACAAATAGTATACAGGCGTATAGTAGTCCGCCAAAAATTCGCGGATAATATTTCGTAACCTATATTAATTATATATATATAAAATGTACCATGTTTTATTAACTAATTATTTAACAATAATTATTTTGCTATTTTAAAAACAAATTGATGAAAACTTAAAATATAAACTAAAAACTAAAACTTAAAACAACTAAATAAAAGGTACAATTAAACTAAAATATGATTGTATAAAATATACAAACATGTACTACCTACTACAAAACAAAAACGCCGTCGAGATCACCACCGTGCGGCAGGGTTCCCAGAACACTAGCAGAGTTGCCCCGCTGTATAGCAATACTTAGCTTTTGTGAAAAGTATATGCCAGCTCTAGGATCCCCCGAGGCGAGGACCAGCCTAGTCGAAATATCCTTGCAGATTTTTTTGTGTCGGACGACCACGGGCCCCGGGTCTCCACAGCTAGCGCAACAAACTCATAATGTGCGCTGAGCTGTGAGTACTTCCTGTGTTTGTTTAGTTGGGCCTGTTCGGCCGCAGCCCCGACACTGCGAGCAGAACTGGCGACATGAGAAGGATCCAGGGTGTCCACGCAGGTGGCATGCCAGACCAAGGCGCGGCCAAGACACCAAGGAACCAGACTAGCTCCGTCTGGTCTCTTGCCATCGTCTCTTGTCATACCGTTCGGTTCCAGTGTCGAGGGCACGGAAGCAGTGGAGAGTGCCCGCCTGACCAAATCATTAATAGCCCAATGACGATATAGTCGGCCGGCACTCCTCACACACGATAGCCCGTGGCGTCCAAATTGGTCCACGGCTCGTCCACACTGGCAGCGATGAGGCTCGCACAACTTCTCACCTAGACGCAGACCCACCGCAATGCGAAGACAACTGGGGTCGAGGACGGTACCCAAATTGTCAGAGGGGAGTACACGCAGCCAGTGACCGGACTCCGCTACTGACACGGCCAGGAGACGCGCACGATCTATGTCATCCACAGCTTGATCCAGTAGGGTTGTATACGTGAGTTTGGTGAGTGGAAGGTCCCACAACTTCTGCAACCCCATATCGGTGGGCGGGTTGACACCTGGGCATGATGCATATCAGGCAGCCAAGGCTTCCGTCTGGCCAGCAACCCGAACATCGGCTATTGGGCTCTGAAGGGTCATGCCGATGAGGGTCTGCGAACCGTGACTGGAAGCTAAGAATGCCGGAAGTGCTACGCTAGAGGTGCGTCGAATGCCCAGCCCACCGAAAGAAATGGGAAGGGTAGCCTGTGCCCACGAGCGGTTGTCAAACTGGATGTTTAGAATTTTGGTAACTGTGTTTTTCAATGTAGAATCGACCAAATCAGTAATGGAGTGAAAGTACCACAAAGGACAACAACGCAACAAATATGTGAATTTTGGCGTAAAAAGACAGAGACGAAGTATGTAGATTGCCATGTGTGGTTTAATTTGGAAAAGGCGATGTGAATTATTAATAAAATTTTCGATTTTTGATGTCAGTAAAGGCGAGATTGCTTCCAAGAATATTGGGGCACCAAGCAAGGTAAGTGAAGTCTTAGTTTGCTGTAAAATATTTGGACATAAAGAAAAAAACTTTTGATAGATGGAGGTACGGGTATTATTTTGGATATGATCAGGGAAATATATTTCGCATTTATCAAAATTGAGTGTGAAACCAATGGAGTTGAAACGTTGGATAATACATTGAAGATCCTCCAAAACCTCGGATGCACTCCCACCAATAGATCCATCGTCAAGATACCACACATTGAATTTTGAATTTAAGTCCGAAATTATAGGATGGATCCCCAAGCTGAAGATAGCAGGACCCAGCGGATCTCCTTGCTGGCATCCGACGCATGATGCAATTTCTTTTTCACCAAACAATAATTTTGAAGGGGCTCCGTAGCATTGCCACATGTTATAAATTTCAGGTATTTCTTTTTGAATTTCTGATAAAAGGACACCCCTGTCTAGACTATTAAAAGCATTTTTGACGTAAATTTTTATAAAAACTTCGTAGTCCGTTGACCCCAGAAAAGTACGCGCGGCATGCACAGCAGCCTCGCATCCGGCTCTCACACCAAAACCAAGCCACTGTCTTTTTTTGCTAGTGCTACTAGGTTTGCACCATATAATATTGGGACTATCTCCGTCGGGACATGGCCATCCAGCATAAAATTTGCCAGGGCGGTCAAATCCCGGAGAAGATCCCTACCTGCCTCACCGACGAGAGGATCGGTAAGGTCTTTCAAATGTTGAGGCGTTATGCCATCTAAACCACCTGCAGAACCATTCGGAAAAGATCTAATAGCCTGCAGAGTGGTTTCCTCGTCGATATGCAGAGGTGTTTCTGAGGACTGTGGGGTCGGGAGCTGGGTGGAAGGCGACACTGTTGGGTGTTTGCGGCAAAGAGCTAAATAAGTCTCGGCGGAATCCGTGGCGAGGGAGTCATCGGAAAAAAGCAGCTTGGCTGCGCCTCTGACGTTTCCGTCTGATAATTTATTTTCGATTAATTTTATTGAATATGAACCTTTAGGCGAGTCCGGACAAATGAGGTGGGATGGGATGGATTGGCGGGACGTATTGAATTTTATAGCTGAGGTAAGTGAACGATGGTTCGAGTCAGGTGCGATATGAAACGTATAATAGGAAAAAGTGAGTAATTCTTCACAAGATTTAAGTGAATTCATATAAAATTATATTAATTAATTAAATTGGTTATTAATTATATTGGTTGTATTGGTTATTAATTATATTGGTATATTAATTATATATATAATATATATAATTAATTATAACTGGTTATAATTAATTATAAACCTTACATTCATTTTAAGGATTTAAAGTATTGTTGTATAAATTATATTATTATGGGAACTACATTTTGTTTAAATTATAGAGGGTTATTACTATTTTTAGTGAGTACATTTTTATCACGCAATCGGTATCGTTATTGGAACATATTTAAAAAAAAAATTATGTGTTTGTCTTCATGAGGGTGCAAGAGACGCATAGCGCGGCGCGGGCGTGTTTTGAGATGAATGAATAGGTATATTTTGACAAATTTGTTCCAAAAAATTTGAAACCAACAATACGGGCTTTTTTTATGAGCATGACGTATGAAAAATATGCGCACTCACAACAGAGTAATACTGTATTATTATTGTGGCCCGCACTACAAAGCGAGACAAAGCAACGCGCGCACGCTCCCTGAAAAGACCGCCGAATGCGGCTGAAACTTTAATCGGAGTAAAAATGTGAGTACGCGAGATGTTCCCGTATAGTAAATAATATGTATACATTATTGTTGAGTACTTTGTACTTATTTATTATTGCTGTATTAACACTTGTCGTTAATATAAAGTATAGCTGATAAGATTAGGTATTTTAATCATTTAATGAATTACTTGCTATGCGCCATTTCCTTTGTATCTAATAGGTAAAGATAGCAAGGTCCTATTGAGGCACCATGTAAATACCCAATGTCCTATTGAAGGACATAGGACCATGATCTGATCAAGAATACTTTGTAAACAAGTCATCGTGATATTATACTTTTTTATTTTTCATAGAATAAGTGGCAAACAAGCGAGTGGCCACCTGATGGTAAGTGGTCACCGCCGCCTATAGACAATTAGACACCTACAGGCATCGTCATTGCGTTGCTTATGTACCTTTGAGGACCTTTAATATGTTGATATCGTGGTCAACCATTTTATTTTTAACTAGCGGTCCGCCCCAGCTTCGCACGGGTATAGATTATAGCCTATGTCACCCGGGGATAGTGTAGCTTCCCAACAGTGAAAGAATTTTTCATATCGGTTTGGTAGTTTCGGAGCCTATTCAATGCAAACAAACAGACAAACAAACAATCAAATCTTTCCTCTTTATAATATTAGTATAGATATATCTATTACTAGCGCTCCGCCCCAGCTTCGCACGGGTATAGATTATAGCCTATTTCACCCGGGGATAGTCATCATTCATCACCATTTTTCATCACTACGCGGGTGAAACCGCGGGGCGCAGCTAGTGAATTATACAGTCATCGATAGAATGAATACTTAGGTGAATTCTATTTCTACACCGGCAAAACAAAAGAAGTGAAACTATATGAACGCTGGTCCACAGTCGAAGTGAACGGAGTCAAGGGCCGCCTTTATTTATATGTATAGAGTAGGTGAATTAATTTAACAATATTTTAGATTTTTTGGTTGTTACATACAACAAATGTATTTTTGTCTTTGCTGTAGTGTAAAACGTTACAAACTCTGAAGTAAAACAAAAATAATAATAAACACCAGTCAACTGCGGGTCGGGCGCGCGTTATAGATCCTAAACCGAATGAAAGAAAACACATTTTATGGTGCGGAACCATCGGTGCGCGAGTCGGACTCGTAATACACTGGTGTTTTTTTTGGTAACCAAGTAATTTTATAGGTTGGGTCAATATGCTTAGAGGGCCAATCTTCAAATGGGACGACAGTTACAATACAATGTCATATCTCTACAATCGAAAACAAACCACCTTATTGTGTCGGAAACGTAATACTCTCACATTAGTCGTTCACAAAGGCCGCGCTATCGCTCCACATCTCCTGTTGGTCACCATTTACATTCAGAAAAGACGTAACTCACTCGTACGACAACGTGAGATACGACGTTTTCCCTCTAGATTTTATATTCCTAACTCAGCAGAAAAACGTCCTAAGCTACATCAAATTGTTTGTTGGTTACGACGTTTTTTTTGTTAGTATTTTTTTGTACAAATAGCAAATATCGTTATAATAAACTGATCATATTTCCATTCTACCGTGAATGCAGATAACATCAGAAGTGGGGTGGTTGAATTATTGTTAATCCTATTCAGTGTTTGGGAAATATGGATTTTGGTTTGATAAAATAAAGTTCTCGAGTGACGGACGTGTCGTCTTCCTTCCTTGTGGTTGCGTCCGGTTTTGAACGACGAAAAACGAGGCGGTTTTCTAGACGACGTGTTATTTTTTCATGAGTTAGAAGTATTATAAATGAAAGAAAGTAGGTATTCTACTTTGTTTTACCAAGTTATGCCGAATGACCAAGTTATGCCGAACGCACTCTGCGTTCGCTAACTAGTCCGGTCAAGCTGTAGAGGCCAAAAGGCCAACAGTAAAAGTCACTCATAAAAAAAAAAAAAAAAAAATCTACTTTGTGTGTCTGGCATTAACTGCTTCATAATTTTAGTATAGAAACTAACGTGTTTATAAAACACTTTTTTTTTCGTGTGCAAAGCGAGACGCAGCCGCACACGCGCATTCACCTTGAAAATGCCCGCCTAATGCGGTTGAAATTATAGTCGGAGTAACTGGCTTAATCTTACGCGAGTAATTCCCGTGTAATATAAATAAAATTCTTCATAATTATATAAAATTATCATCTAGCTGCCTTTATCCGATACTAGCTTAAATTGCATTTAATGATTTTAAGAGTCTAATAATATATACAGGCATTATTTTTTATTGTTTTATACTTTGATTAGGTTAGTCCAGATAAATGATAAAATTAACCTTCTTTTTTACCGACTTCAAAAAGGAGGAGGTTATCAATTGGACTGTATGGTTTTTTGTTTTTTTTTATGTATTTAGTCTTGCGATTGACTGCAACCTGCCTGATGTTAAGCGATGATGTGGTCTACGATAAAGCATAAAAAACAAAAAATACCAAAATAATAGATTTAAAAAACGGAGAAATAACGGATTTTAATGAAATGCTTATATACTAATTAACTATGATGAGAATTAACTAAGTCAACATCATAAAGGTCTGATTTATGCTAAAACATGGATTGGTAAAGTCCATGCAGACATTTATTTGTTATTTTATGTAACAATAAAAGGAAAAGTTAGATTTATTGTACGATAGCGCCCAAATGGGGCTCATTATAAATAGTTTTACATTACAAAACTTAACAATAACTTATCTCACGCCAATAACTTGCACAAATGTTCAGATAACATCTATTCTATACAGCTTTATACTGCGAGGGACAAAACATGTTTAGTTGAGTGAAAAATAATATGTTTTTAGATTTGTATCGGAGCGCTGGCTTTGAAAACGCTCTTTGGTGTCAAATTACAAGATTTAGATGGCACACATTTACAATGAAAAACTCGATAAGGATTCGGAACCTACTGTAGACTATTTAATTTGTAGTTTCCAAACAGACTAATAAATTTAAGATACGATATCTACACTAATAAAACAGGTAATGTGTATGAGTTGGTGACTTAGTATGTTTGTAGGAGGTAATTACTGAAAATACTGCACCGATTGTAAATATTCTTTCATGATAAAAAGGTACATCATCCCTGCAGGGCTAGCACGGGCCATGGACTAAAATTGTCTATCCACCGTTTTCATCTACTCGTAGACGCGATAAAGCTATACTCCGTTTACTAATCTTACTAATCTTCATGAGCGTGGATTCAATGTCCTTTACTCGTAATATTAAATAGTTTACTTTGTCTTAATAGCGTCAAACAAGTCATAGTCACAGTCGGAGTCAAGCTAAGTAAGTCACGGTCAAGTCGAACTCATGCCCCTGTAAAGTGGTGGAGACTTTACAAGAGGCTCCTATGGAGTTTTGGAAACAACACGAAAAGACACGTTTCACCTCGTTATATCACTTGCCCACACTTGAGCACGTTTACGAGCACTTAATGAATAATAATTCACCATTTAGTACACATTAATTAACACTCGAAAATACACAAGTTTAGGATAATAATCCAACGAGCCGACATGTTTTTTCCGCGTTGGCGCCAAAACCAGATATTTTATGTAAACAAAGGGGTTACCAGTGCAAAAAATATCTTTCCTAATGGTAGTTTACAATATTTGACCAAAAAAATATTTTATTATGTTTTTCTAGTCGTAATATGAACAATTATTAAATAAAAATAGTTTTTTACTATTTATTTTAGCGTAATATCTGTTCTATACAATGTTATGATAAAAAATCTATTTTTGATAGAAAATATTTTTGGTATTAATGGTAATTTATGGTAGGACAGTAGGGGTTCTAAACATTTCTGGCCAACGTTTGATTTGCCCTCTATTTCCTCTATCATAATAATCAACGCCTCTATAATCAACGCCATCTATTACAATCTTTTAATGATGTTTTATATACATTTTTGAACTATCAGATTATATGCCCCATTTCACCGTGCGAGAGCAAAGCCGAGGAAAATCAAGAGTAATTATTTTTCATAAGTGAAAAATGTTTCGATCAACTGGCTTGTCACTTTGACAGTGACTTTTCGTGACATTTGTTTGTTTACATAAAATATCTAAGATTTGTGAACGGAGTATAGAATGAATAATTTTTCTCGCATGATAAAAACGTTGCAATCAATAAAATTTGTCGACGGCCCATGCTAGGCCTGCTAGATGTGTTACCAGACTTACCAGTGATGACATACGGCACTGAAACGTGGTCTCTCACTATGGGCCTCATAAGCAAGCTCAAAGTCGCACAAACTATGCTCGGGGTTTCTCTACGAGATCGAATCAGAATGAGGAGATCCGTAGAACGAAAGTCACCGACATAGCCCACCGGATAAGCAATTTGAAGTGGCAGTGGACAGGGCACATATCACGCAGAACAGATGGCCGATGGTGCCGAAAGGTTCTGGAATGGAGACCACAAGCGCAGCGTAGGACGTCCACTCACAAGATAGACAGACGACCTATAAGAGACCGCAGGGAAACGCTGGATGCAGACCGCTTCCAACCGGCCTTTTTAGAGATCGATGGGGGAGGCCTATTTCCAGAAGTGGACGTCCTGGGGCTGAAATGATGATGCATGGCCTGCTGACATAAGCTGGACATGATTTGATCACAACGCGGGCGCAGCCACGAGCAAAAGCTGGTAATAATATGCTAGTAATTGTACCTACTTATATGGCGCAATTTATTACAGGTTTTGTGGTAGTGTCATTAACGTGTTTGATCAGTTGATTAAACAAAATGTTTAAACAGCTGATTAATGAAAATATAACTGGAACAATTTATCAATAAATATAAACACCTTCTGTTCTGCAAAAAGTTGTAAACATATGCATTGTAGTATCTATTATTTTCTCAGATATATACAATTATTATACACTTGTATATTTGTTCGTCTTAATTGGAAATATTTCTGTCTGCTGACATAAAGAACAACCAACGACTTGTAACCAACTTGTTACAGCAAACGAGGACTTATAAATTATTTGAAATATCATAGGCTATGTTTATTCATATAAACAACCTTTGCGTCTGGTGGCTATTTCTACCGTTGCAAACTTTATTTTGATATATTTTATTGGTTTTATTACTGTTAATATACAGTTTAAAGTATATTCAAACTGTAATTCATAAGTCAAGTATATCAATGGTATTTCTGTTTACATAGTAGTTTTTTTAAAGTTTTGGCTCCAGACATCTTCTTTAGTTATAGGTACGTTGAAAAATAGAGTAACAAGCGAAATGATTTTTCGCGAAAAAGGACCACTGGTATTTAACTGTACAGGCTTTATTATTTACAGGCAAAAGATTAAAATTAATTGATTTTTAAAATATATCTGAAAGCAACGAAACATTTTTAGTTCGTTACAACGTAGTAAGTGAAGCGTACGACGTTGAATTAAGTTGAAGCACTGAAGAGAGATGGACAGATGCACAATACCAGGTATCTCTATTACATATCTGTCTATTCTGACACTTGACCCAGAGTGCCCACGATGTTGATTATTGGTGGCGTGCACTTATAAAAAAAAAAGACCCTTTGAAGAACCCCATGATAATGTTATTATTATTTAGTGTAAAAATTGTAGAAAGCGTAAGATTTATTTGCATATGAAAATTCTGATAAATAAATGAAAACAACTTGAAAAAATACAAATAGAAAAAACTGGCACTAAAATCTTAGAATAATTCTAAGATTAAAATATAAAACTAAACTAATCTAATAAAGCGCTGCCAGCAGGCATCGTACCTACCCAAAATGCTGGCCGCATTGCCGCGTTGAATTGCAATGCTAAATGCTAATACGTTGTGCAAGATATCGGCTAGCATTTTGGTCATGAAATGCTTCGACCAAACGAGTTGATAAACCTTATCTAAGTTAATAATCAGTACTTAAATTATTAGGTAATATAATCGAGGGACTCCCTAACTAAAAAAAAAACAGCGGACTTATAATGACTTGTGTACAACTATGTTGAATTAAGTTTTTTTAGCTTTAGTTCGTTTCGTATACTTGTCTTGTTTGGCCATTTGTAAATAAAATTTGAAAGTATTTGAAGACTTGACACTGGCAAATGCTTAAAACATGCAAGGCAAAAATTCTCGTATATGAGAGAAAAAAATATCATTATTAATATGGAATCATTTGTATTCTTTAGTCTGAGGGTATCATAGACATCCTATTTGACCTCCTACTGTTAGCGGTACACCAAAGCAGACCTATGCCTGACCGCACCCGCCACAAAACAGGCAAATACAAACTCTATTTACATATCAAACCTTCAAATCGCAGTTAATATTCCTCTGGGGTGATCCATGACAGTATGATACTCAAACTGTCAAGTGTAGTAGATAATTTTGACAAGTTTTTGACAGTTCACGCGCGTGCTGCTATCGGGCCGCTACCGACGGACTTCGGTTCTCGGGCTCCGGGGCCGCCTGCCAATCATCGTTTGTTTTGGTATTTGGATGCTTTATTTGGTATATTGTTTCACAACAACCACGTACCTATGATATGTAGTCTATGTACTGTAAGTTGTACTATACTTTTTTAAAATTATAATTATACTTGCGCTTGACCGCCAACTCGCCTGGTGTAAGCGATGATAATATAACTATATAATTAATATATATAATTAGTTGTTTTCGACGCTTAGTTGGTTTGCTTTGGTATTTGGTTGGTATGATGGTTTTCTAGAATCGCCAGGCCACGCATCGCGATTTCACCCGGTCTCCTACAGGAATCGTTTATTTTCCGGGATAAAAAGAACCCTATGTAATCCAGGATCTATAAGTTATATTAGTTAGCCGTTAAGAAATGAATCTCGTATGAAGTTTGCTAACATCCGGGATAAATAGTGTTACTGTGAATGTTAGTGCGGATTGTAGTAGAGTTAAGGAAAGGCGTGAAAAACTTACAAGAATTGAAAACAATATTGTACTCTCCGAGATTACCAAAATTAAGTTAAATAAACCGCTGCTGCCACATATACTAATCCAAGAACTCGTTCAACAACTACGAACCGAAAACCGATAGCCCGCGAGGATTTTAGATGACTTTGATAGTTCAGCTGCGTCTTGATTTGCTATTGGGTCTCGACGTTTGTGAATAGTACAAGAAACAAAAAAAATACTTTTCTGTGGTTCAAGACACACAAAATCTTGGTTTGGGGACTTTGTAGTCAACATGCCTAAATATAATGGGTACAGTCAACTTCATTGAGCAAGCGTGTACAAACACATGCATAGATATGTAGATCTTAGAACATACATTAGGTACTTATTGTCATGTCTATGTGTTACTTTGTCCCGGTTTTGTTATTTTTATTAATCTTTGATTAGATTAGCGCTACAAAAGTTTGTGGATATTGCTGTCAGTGGCATAGATTAATTCATCTTGAGTGTTGTTGTAAAATAACTATTTTATAACATAATTAAACCTCTTTATGAGTTTTTAGGTTTAAAAAAGAAATGGTGTTTTATATATTATTTAAAAAAAAAAATTTTTTTTTTTTTTTGTTCTTTTAAGTTATTCGAAAATAAAATTTCAACTGACCAATACGTTTTTCTCTACTATTATATAAAAAACAACACGTGTTTTATTTTTAAATAACATATTATATGTAGTCATACATTAAAAACAAATAAGCGTTGACTAGAGAGAAACTTCACCTTTTTTTCGTCGATTAAAAATAAACGATCACACATATTTTATGTCACTACTTATTTTCCCATGCAGATAAAACGATAAAGAAAAAAGCAGGTGAAATCGAGAGAAGTGTATAATCTAATCGTAAAATGTGTGTACCTATCTACAAAATCT
Organism: Agriopis aurantiaria; assembly: GCA_914767915.1. NCBI lineage: Eukaryota > Metazoa > Arthropoda > Insecta > Lepidoptera > Geometridae > Agriopis > Agriopis aurantiaria. Next base: position 4,199,521 of record OU611988.1, read on the forward strand.
TACCTGCACCAAATAATAATAATTATTAGTCTGCATACACTACAAATATTTATATCGTGATTTGACAACTTTTTAAACCCTGTATCAAATTTATATTTTTTATGATTGTATAATGTTGTGAAATATTGTGTAAATGTTACAATACATTGTGAAATAAAATATAAAAAAATTAGGCTGGGTACACACTCAAAAAAATAAACGAACCCATCTACAACACTCAATACGTGTCTCGAAATTGTTAATCAAGACTAATTCCTAAAAAAAAAAAAAGCTATGTTAAATCGTACCTCTTATCCTACTGGCTGATTCTTTATCGGAAGAGTCCAGACTACTGTTCAAGATAGTTGCCCTAAATATTAAAAAGAGTACATAACTTCAAGAACGACCTAATGAGGGTGGCATGGTCATTGGTCATGTCTAACTAAATCCTCTTTAAAGATAAAGATAAAAAAATACTACTTTACTACCCTCAAAGTTCTGATAATGATAACATTATAGGAAAGTATCTCACATAGATTGCTCTCCAATGTTCTGTTTTTTTTTTCAAGCTAGATTATGAAGTTAGTTTTTTATTGTTAAATGTTCATGACTGGATTCAATGTCTTTTAGTCGTAATATTAAACAGTTTACATTGGCGGATCCAGGGGGGGAGGGCCATGGGAGCCATGCCCCCCCAAAATACCTAGCAATTCAGTATGTAAAGTTTTTTTTTTTGTATTTTTTTAATATTTTTATTACGTAGATAAGGCTATTTTAAGAAACTAATTTCAATATTTTTGTTTTCTATCGAGTAGTTATTTTTCAATATTTTTTTGAAAATTGAAATTATGTGACCTCACCATATAGCACAAAATATCGTTGCGTTGAGAAGTCTAAAAAAGCACCCCATATTGGCAGCCCTGAAAAAAACCAGACAGTCAAACCACAGAAATGAAAAAATATTCTATTCTGTGTGACGAACAGTGTGTCAAATGGTATAATAATTTTATTCTTAAAAGGCACAGAAAATAAAATGCTACACCGTGACGTCATTTAGAGGTCAATGAAAGTCGAATGATTTCTTAGTTTTATGTTAAAATAAATGGCATCTTATCGTTTTAAAGGGTCAGAGTAGAAAAATAAGGGTTAGTAACATAAAATCTCGAAATGGTTTTGGAATTGGCATAGGCATAGGCATTGGCAATTTTTCGATTTGATTCCTTCGAACCTTGTCTGATGAAACCCCTCCCAAAATGAAATTCAGAATGCCCCCCCCCCCCCCCAAATGAAATCCTGGATCCGCCCCTGACAGTTTACTTTGTCTTAATAGCGTCAAACAAGTCATAGTCACAGTCAGAGTCAAGCTAAGTAAGTCACGGTAAAGTCGAACTCATGCCCTTGTAAAGTGGTGGAGACTTTACAAGAGGCTCCTATGGAGTTTTGAAAACAATACGAAAAGACACGTTTCTCCTCGTTATATCACTTGTCTACACTCGAGTACGTTTACAAGCACTTAATGAATAATAATTCACCATTTAATACATATTAACAATCGAAAATACACAAGTTTAGGAAAATAATACAACGAGCCGACATGTTTTTCACATTGGTGATTTCGGTGATTACAATATTATTTTCAACTAAATTTCTTAACCTTGCGTGTGTAGGCTTCTCCACGATTTTACAGTTCACTAGATCTTGCGGTAACAATATTCGACAGTGTAGATTAGCCTAATTTCCTTCAGTTACATTTTTTTATACTTTATTTTCATCTCAGCTACGTAGCTACTTGAGAAACAGATACACAAGTCCTATAAGATTAGATATACTGATAAAGATTCTTAGGACCCGGGAAATGCTTATGTATTGTTTACCTTTGTAAAAAATGCTGAATACAGACAAGCAGGCAAATGTGATGCTGAGATGACAGAACGCGTCATTTTGATGATGCTTCAAGTTTGTAATCTTTAAATGTAATCATTTCAGTTATCAGAGATAAAAGCTTCCAATTTGTCTCCAAACAAGATAGATAACCACGATAACAATATAAATGTTCATTTATTATTTGGCATGACAGTTTCCGGATTAAACCAATCAAATAAGTTCAAACTCAAGGAGTTTGCTAATAACCATCTAAGAGTTCCACTGTCCACCTCCTTGGAATATCAATTCTGGCAGCCACAGATCTACTACTGGCAGCGCATTCCACAGTCTAGCGGTTTGCACAATGAAAGTGAAGTCAAGCTTCAGTAGCAGCAGTACTACATGCACAACTGAACTTGTGTTTGGTATAATAAAAGCAACTGTTCCTGCGTGAAGTACCGTCGCGCCTTCGATAGGATACACAGCTCGAGTATTTTCTTTGCATTTTTTTTTAATGTAGTGTCTGTTTCATTTTCAGTTAGAGCGATAGCAGCCGGACGGTAGTGCGCTTTAGAATCTGATGGCATCCAGTTCGATTCTCGGCCCTGCACCAATGACTTATTTAGTACAAAAATTAATGAAGTGCAGTTTAGATGTCATCGCTCAAAAACGGCGAAGGAAAACATCGTGAGGAAACCGGTATGTCCAAGAACATCAAAAGTTCAAAAACATATGACATTCACTAACACTGGGCCAGCATGGTGGATAGCCCATCCTCTCTCTCTGAGAGGAGGTATATTATTATGTCCCAGCAGAGAGAACATGATGAGGCTGATATAATTATGAACAGTTTCAAACTTAGAAGACTCCACATAAAAACGTCTGCTAGAGTCTTTTTCATGAAAGAAGTCCCACGGCAAACAGCGGAACTAAATTTCCATGTTGTAGTTGTCAGGTGTTGTTACTGTGTTTGGACGCTAGTGAGATTTTTATTAATTTTCCATCGTTAAAGAGTACGATGCCAAAAGTTGTTAAAGTTCTACTCGAGAAATGATACTGATAGTGATTGATACGCGATGACAGCGCCGCGTCTGCGGGACTTCTTTCATGAAAAGCACTCTACTTAGGTTCTACGTAAAATATGTACGTAGTATTCCGATAGCAAGTCAACTCCCATTATATCGCGGTTTCTCAAATAACAGGGGGAAGGCTCCCAAGGATACACCATAGGTAGATATAGTTTCGGCTGCCTGCCATCATTTCAGTGGGCGGGTGGGCCATCATTATAGGATGAATATTTTAGCTGTTTGAAGACATTTACGTAACATTACGTTATGTACTATCATAATATTTCCCCCTACAACTTATGTACGATTTGCTTTGTATAAGAGAAGTAGATATAATACTTATGGCGCGAGTAGACCTAGACAGATAACAGGGTTTTTCAACAGATAACAGGTTAAGTTCTAATACGATAATAAATTTAGTATTTTTACCTCAGATAAACAATTACTACTTTTAACCACGTTTTCTGTCTGTTTGCCTGTTTAGTTTTTTTTTATTGAGTACCTAATAGGTTGATGTTTTTTTTCTGAATACTTGAAAAAATACTTATAGATAAATAAATCTTATATTGTTCACACCAGAAATTACATGCATAAGACAAAAACAACCCCAAACTAGTCAAAAATAGGTGGCCTTATCGCTATAAGGGATTATATTTATATTTATTTAATTTAATTAAAACGGTTACGAACCCGGGTATGTCCTAAAACTGCGACCAGAACCACCGGAGGATGGGCAGCAGCGTCCTATTAGTACGCGGTGAACGTACTGCGATCCCCAAGCCGCCTGCCAAGCGTGGGGATTATGGCAACACCCCTCTCTACGAGGGAGGCCTTTGTTCAGCAGTGGACGTTTACAGACTGATGATGATGATGATGATGAAAACGGTTATTACATTAGTTAAATAATAAGAATTTCAATAAAATATTAATAATTACAATAAAATTCCAGGATATCTTCCAGGCAACCTTAGCGTTGTTATAACTAATAAAAAAAACATAATAGTAAGCTTGTCAGCTTCAGGTCGTTAAGCTTGTCCACTGACTGAATCATCCAACCTGTATATGAAGTAGGAACATGTAAGTTTTTAATTTTCACCTAGTAATATAATAGTAAGGAATTAGAGTCGTGTAATTAATAGAGGGGTGTCATTGCGGTGGCCAGTCTAGGAAAAGCATGTAAGGGCTATAATAACAACATTAAAATCACTAAAATTACGTCATTAAAATTTGAATAGTTACTCTCAAGTCCTAAGTACCTTACTGTCAAGATATACTTACTAAAAATGAGAGTACGTAGTTAGAAAGAGTTCTTCATCATCATCATCATTATTGTTAGCTTATCATATTCCCACTGCTGGGACACAGGGCTTTTCTCAAAGAGAGAGAGAGGATGGACCATAATCCACCATACCAGCCCAGTGCATGTTGGTGAATGTCATTAGTCTTTGAACTTACTTCTTGGCGATACCGATTTCCTTACGGTGCAAAGTTCAGGATATTTATTTACAATTCAGGAACCTACAGTTTCAAAAAGTCAACATTTTTAAAATATACAACTTAGCTATTATAGAATTTAAAAAACTTTCGGAGCACTTGGTTTATGCGATGCGTGACCAAAATGCTGGCGTGTTTCTGGCTCAACGCATAAGCATTGCCATTCAGAGTGGTAATACCACAAGCACGCTGGGTACGCTGCCAACCACCATCACCAGTCATCACCATCATCATCATCATCGTGTAACAGAATTTAAATACCAAGCACATTTTATTTGATTTACGATTTTGCCAGCCCTAAACAATTCCTATGAAACATAGATAGATTTAATTGTTATGAACCCAACAGAGTGACGACCAACATACGTACCTAAGTAATAGCTACTAATTCAAAATAATAGGAACCTAAGCCACAGCGACACAACCGTAATGAAACATTTCCATAAGTTAGGCCAAGCTGTAATTAGGGTAATCACGCATATCACGGACATGCATAACTAATGAGGCTGGAGGTAAACTGCGACCACAACACGGTGGTCGCGCCGACAGGTGCTGGTCTTCCCATCGTCTGCAGACCAGGAGTGAACGGCTGAAGAACTTCTGTCTAATAAATATTTTGAATTATATATAGTGACCGAAGAACAAGACAATCTTCAGCAAAAAGCGGCGTTGAAAGTTCTTGGAAGCCATTTCTCATAGGTGTATTTACCATCTTCGATCATTCAACGCCTATCCTAAACCATAAAAACTGATCACAAGTAAATAGACGACAGACTTTTAGTTGGCGGAGAGACTCCCGCGCTCTAAGTCATATATGATTTTGGTGCCGCGACGTCCCATATCTTGAGTCCCAGGATGTCGAAATACCCCAAGCCCTATCACGCAGATTGTTCACTCACTCGCAGTTTATGTGGGCCTACCGACTGAAAATCCGACGCCTATGCTGGCCCTTAGACTACATTGTCTTCCAACCATCACCTACTACAATATTAAAGCGATTAAACGTCGTCCGTCCGCCGCGGCTGCCTACAAATCGTCCCTAATTCCTCCATTAAACTGTTATTGGGCCTTGTTGGGGGACTCTAGCCGTTTAATTATTCAATACAAAACTTGTTTTCAATATTTTTAGTATTATTTCGCTGGAAGGGCGTCGGCGTATTGACGAAGGGTGATTTTGCGTAGGTATGCGTATCTAGGCGGTCTTGCTTTCTTGTCTTGGGGTAACCTTAATAGTTAATATCAGACGGTTCACGTTTATTCTTGATGGAATCTAGACGAAACAATATCCAAACACCAAAATCATTAGCAGCCATTGGATGGATTACTGGCATTCCAGCAGAACAGATTAAACATTTCAGCAGGAATAACAGTTATTGGATACCCCCACAGATCTTAAAGCAAGCACGTAAACATTTTATGAAAACCAAGCGTGTCGCGTTTTTTGTACGTCGCGAGAGTAATTTAGTGGTAGTATAATTTCATTTGCACGGCCTACTGCTTTCGACGGGTTTTGCAATATACTTTGGCTAAATTTGAAATTTTTGTATTGAGATCTGGGACCTTACGGCTAACTCTTAACTCGGGCTCGAATTAGCGCAGTCCGTAAAATCACGGTTCACGTTTCACGCAAAGGTTCACGTTCGTGTGATTTTCCGATTTGAGATCACGTCAGGAGTTGGGGCCTTACGCCCCCCTATATGTGCTTCTACCAAGACAACGGAGATCGAACTGAATTAAGTTGCAGCAGTGATACAACTTACGAGAACAGACACGCAAAATGAACAAACTCGCATCATTAAAAATAATAAAGATCTGTGGATTTGCCCCCTAATATTAAAAATCTAAAAAAAACTTAATTTTAATTTTTATCTAATACATTTAAATAATAAAGTTTACTCACATATTTTGACCATTTTATCCGAAATAATGAAACTTACTATACCTTAATCATCTAAATCTTAAAGTATTGTGTCTATTATAAATACTTATAGGTACATATCTCCACTATAAGATTCTCCGTGTCAGAGAGGCCATAGAACACACAAAGACACGAATAAATAACTCCCAAATACAGATATTTCAGTCAATCATCCATGAGGCAGGCGTGTTACGATACCACTGAGCCAAACCTTTCATCTAGAATTGATTATGTTTATGAGAAGGTGAAATTTCTCACAATTTCCATTCACAGTACCCCAAAAACTACAAGTTTCATTCCCACAATCGAGGTCCTAGAGCTTTAAATAATAAAAATGTTTTCAATAATTCATGAGAAACTCTCCTAGATGAAGCCACACGTCTCCGAGAGGCAATCTGCAGCTCAATTATGTTATCTGTACGAGTTGAACGATGGAGCCACCAACGTATTTTTTTAACAAAACTGACACCCTTGCTTTGGAAAATTTTAGTTAATAATTTGGCCAACTCTAATATAAGTAGACACTCTCTAAGCGCAGTTCCCTTCACCACCCACTGTGCCGACTCTTCAAGAATCAATCGTCTCTTTGAACATATAAGTAACTGTAAATGAAGGTGAGAATTTTGGGTGCTGGCAAAATTGTAACATTTATTTTGCTTGGATAATTTTTTGAGTGCCTGCTTTTGTCCGAGACAAGCTCTACCGTAGTGCAGCAATGGTTCTTCAATATAACACGCTTGTTTAGAGATATGTTTATACTGAAATCATTAAGGGGCCTGTATACCCTCTGCAGCTCACTCGCTCGCACATTTTCACATTATTGAAGATATAAAATCAATGAGTGTGAATTTCTAAAAAGTAACAAAATCATGTCATGGTGTCTATCGTAACATAAAAAAAATACAGACCGAATTGAGAAATTTCCCCCTTTTTCAAAGTTGGTTAAAAAACTATTTTCCATGGCTAAAACTTGCATGTCCAATCACATAGTAATTAAACATTACGCCACTTTCCAAACAGGTACAATCAGGGGCACAAACACTGTGTTTAGGCAATTAACGAATCGTCCTCCACGCACAGTGGACTCGAGCGAGCGGCGAGCGCGCACACCTGCGTTACTGCGTATTACATATTCGTTGATCTGTGGCAGTGACACAGAATAAACAATGTAACACAGGTGTGTGCTTCCCACGCCGGAAGCTCTTCGATCACGAGTGGTCAAGTGCTACCCTCTTCGGTTAATTATTCAGGCGATCAGCCGCGCTGTCGCTTCAAATTCAGATTTTATTTAGCCAAATTTACTTTTTATTTTGATATTAAAAATAACAATTCTATAATTAACCATATAAAACATTTAATAAACCAGATCTATAATTTTTTAACTTAAAAAATTATTTCATTGTGCACACGCAAAATTATGCATACTATTGCAGCTGGTTAAAAAATAATTGAACCTAAGATAATGAAAATTATGTGGGATCTCTAGTGCTTCCTCTATATTGCCAAACGTAGAACCTAATAGTTGTACATACATAAAAAAAACGGATGGAATGGAGAACCCTTTTTGTTTTCCTTTTTTGTAGTCAGTTAAATATTGTTGCATGCATTTCTCATGTATGGTCAATCATGATGTACCGAATCTAGAGATAAGGGTACAAAGATGATCATTGTTGTCATTGTCAGTTTGTGCTGAGACGGCAGTTTTTGGTAGACAGTAGTACTAACTGATGTCAGATCTAGACAAAATGTGATTCTCGACTCACAGAGAAATGGCTGTCGGACTTTATCAATACACTTTTAATCAGAGATGACCATCGGTGACTTACATGTCTGCCTGTCAACTTTTGTAACGCCTATCGTGTGATTTCCATACCACTGTGCACCTACAGTTTTAGCTAAACAACGGTATTTGAACAGGGAGCTTTATCTGACAAGAAATAGTGGTCAAAACCCAATGAGAGATGGTCGTAAATATATTAAAGGTCTGTATAAACAGTTGGTAGAGTTATTGGCGTTACAGATTCAAACGATACACGGTATTGTAAGTTTTTTTAAATATATTACGTCATGTAAAGTATGTATAAGTAATAAACCAGCCTACCTGCATACCTGCGTCTGCTGGTTGCCTGGAAGAGATCGTTCTTAGCGGCCTCCGATTGTTGCACTCGTTTATTTACCTTTTTTTTATCGTGTGCAACTGCTAACGCGGTATCAAACTAAAGTTGAATCCACTCAGTTTAAAAATCACGCGACCGCAAACCGTATCTTAGCGCGAAAAGTTTCACGTTCGCGTGATTTTCCAACTGAGCGGATTTAACGTTAGTTTGATACAGCGTTAGCAGTTGGCTGTAAGGCCCCTGCACAGAAGTTCAATTAACCTGCCTCATAAAATGACAATCGCATAATGTTCAAAACACCTTTACTAAAACGAATTTACCACTAATGTCAAGTATCTTTAACCTCTACAAAGAAAAATATACCTTGTGTCCATAAATTAAGGAACAATTTTTCTTACGCTGTTAAAGAAGATTGGGTAGCTTCTTTCAAGGTAAAATTAACCTTTAGTTGTTGGTGCAAAGATGTATTTCATGCTAAAGAAGGTGAGGTCCATAGAGTCATATCTTCGAGTCCTTTTGACAGTTTGATTTTTTCTCGCCGCGGTGAAAATTAAACGTCACTCTTTGATAAAACATTGCCGCGTATAATATACATGAATATACTTAATAATCTAGCTGTAAGGGTAAAGTTTGCTGTCTGAACACTTATTTTACTGCACTTTTGTATCAAGAACCAATGATTGAGAATAAGAGAATGATGGAATGAATGAGAATTTAGTCTTCCGTCTTACTCGAGCATTTTAATCTCTTTAGAGATATTGTAGAATGATCGAATTTACATTCGAAAACAACGAAAAAGAATAAAGATGTTACGTATGTGTCTATTTCGTAACAATTTCGCAATACTGTAGACAATCCAATTCTGATAAGTTATCACTTATCAAGATACACTATCCATTTTAACGCAATTCATGCTACCTTTCTTAAAAGCTTATTTATACCTACATAGACACATCACTGATTAACGTTACGACATCCAATTTGATACAAAAGCAAAATAAGCTATAAAAAACTAATAAAAATATTAAGTATGCCTTTATTATTTCTAGAACTATGGCGGACGCCCCAAGATGGCAGTTTCTTTTCTGATCTATTATAATGATATGAGTATCAAAATGAAAGGGTTTGCTGAGACAAATACGAAAAAATATATTAGAAAAAGCTTCTCTTCTCTACATAGTATAAAATCTCTACATAGTCTATATCTATACTAATATTATAAAGAGGAAAGATTTGATTGTTTGTTTGTTTGTTTGTTTGTTTGTTTGTTTGTTTGCATTGAATAGGCTCCGAAACTAAAGAACCGATTTGAAAAATTCTTTCACTGTTGGGTAGCTACACTATCCCCGGTTAACATAGGCTATATTATATTTTCAAAAAAAAAAATAGGGATCCTTACTAAACTCCAATATTGTAACCCAAGGTGTAAAAAAATAAGATTTACAATTTTGACTTTGCGTGTTTGACAGTTCTAAGACAGGACAACGTCTGTCAGGTCAGCTAGTATAAAATAAAGTCGCTTTCCGCGTCTGTCTGTATAACTACTAACTCATCTTAAACCACGCAACGGATATTGATGCGGTTTTCTTCATCAGCTAGATATATATTCACGGAAGGCTTATATATATAACTAGCAGACCTGACAGACGTTGTCCTGTCTTAGAAATGTCAAACACGCAAAATCAAAATTGAAAATCTAATTTTTTTACACCTTGGGTTACATTATTGGAGTTTTAGTAAAGATCCCTATTTTTTTTAAATATAACATAGCCTATGTTACCCGGAGATAGTGTAGCTTCCCAACAGTGAAAGAATTTTTCAAATCGGTTCAGTAGTTTCGGAGCCTATTCAATGCAAACAAACAAACAAACAAACAATCAAATCTTTCCTCTTTATAATATTAGTATAGACTAGTGACCCACTCCGACTTCAAACGTAAATTACACCGGGGCGGGTCGCTAATATTATATAAAAAGCTTTTTTAAATTAATAATTTTATTTAAATGGGTGTGCCAGTGCCTTAAATAACTTAGCAAAATTCAAGCGACATAATTAATAACACCTTAAATACTTAATATAGATTATAGACCGTCGAAGGTCTAAAGATAGTCCAAATGCTCAACCCCACTATCAGTTGGCAGTGTACCTACACAACATTCTGGCGGCATTACCACGCTGAATGGCAATGCTTGTTATGTTTGTCGGTATTTTTAAATTCATGTAGACAGGGGACACTGCTTTCGTAAATTTTGTACTATATACGTGGATGTGTTAGTTTGTAAATTGATGGCATATAGATAGATACCTACTATAACATATGTATTAGGTATATCTCTACATGAATCACGATAAGTGGTATTATATATAAAAACCTATCTAAGCCAAACAGTGCTTTTTATTCGCCCATGCCATTTGAAAACGTCATGCTTGCGCGCGTCACTTCACACCTCTGCAATAATTCTGCTATAAAGTTAATAAGCAGGCTATATATCGCGAATGCCAGTGGTGTCCAGCAGTGTCAAGCTGCTGAGTATGGAATCTACAGAGAGACATTTTACTGCGCGTATGATGCGAGAGACCCGTGGGCCTAGTGTGAGTTTTCTAGTTGCGTTAACGTACACGACCGCGTTAGCGTAAACCACGATTTGTATTAAAAAAACCGGACAAGTACGAGTAGGGCTCGTGCTCTGAGGGTTCCGTTGGAGGGAACCATCAGAGTGCGAGTCCAAAAAAAAAACTAACTGAAGTTAAAATATTGAAAGACAAACTTAACTTTGTAGTTGACAATAAGGTCATTCCATACATTCTAACTACAAAATGTAAGTTTGTAATAGCAAAATAATTATTTTTATATGATATAACTTCAAATTTATAACGTTCGAATTTATTTCTATATATTATGTGCTACTCCTAGCTGGTCGTCACCTTGCCTTTTGCCAAATTTCATGATTCTAGGTCAACGGGAAGTACCCTATAAGTTTTGATTCCCCTGTGAAATCGCAAAATATGCGACATAAACGTTCATATCTTTTGATTGCGTTGACTTACAACTTTTATTTTATTACAGCCTAAAGAAACCGTAGACTCAAGTATATATTAAGTATAAATTTAAACTTGATACCTTTACGCGTTCTTGAGAAAAAGGGTCTTGACAGACGGACAGACAGACGGACAACGAAGTGATCCTATAAGGGTTCCGTTTTTTCCTTTTGAGGTACGGAACCCTAAAAAGAACAACGCCATCTGGCGCCATGTAGATGAAACTGCTCTTATTTCATACAAATCGTGATTTACGCTAACGCGGTCGTGTATGTTAATGCAAATAGAAAAACTCACACTAGGCCCACAGGGCGCAAATGGAGGGGGCGGGGGCGTAACTGGAGAGTCGACTGTGTGTTGTTAGTGCTTATTAAAATAAGTTAGTGCACTTGAGTATATAATTAACTCCTATATATATATATATTATTTATTTAATGGTTGCCTGAAAGAGATTGCTTTTAGCGATAAGGCCGCCACTTGTGGCACTAACTCGTAATTGTTTTCTATCTGTTTGTAATTTTTATTTCTGGTGTACACAATAAAGAGTTTCTATCTATACGTCTTGAAGCTACAAACACTAGCTGTTTCTCTGTTTTCGACTCTGAGTTCAGACGGTCGGGTCTTCGGAGGTGTCGCGCGGTCGACACTTCATGCATAAAATTATTTTGGCCAGAGACCATTAGCACTCGCACCACTGGGCACGGTACATTGAATCCTTTAATTATATCTCCTTGTAATATTTTTACGAGACAATCTTGTTATTTTTAACTTCATGTTGTTTTTTTATTATAAAAGGATGTAACATCTCTCTGGAATTGCTTTTTATTCAATTCGTTAAGGGCATTTTGTTTTGTCATGTAAATGCATTTAGGTACGATCGAGGTGCCAGAGAAATATCTTTGGAAGATACCCCAGCTACAAAGATGGTACGATTTACAATTTATACCTATACCTAATTTTACTGACTGAACTCTGAGAAATAGTTAAATAATAGTTTTAATAATAGGCAAGTAAGTACATATTTTCAATCAATAAGTAGTTATAACTTTAAAGGTGTATTTTTTAAGAAAATTGATGCGATATAAATATATTGTCACTCAATAATCAAACCATCAATGTACACTTAACACCATAACACGGCCTCATATTGAATCTCATAAAATTCAGCCTAATCCAAAACCAGACAGTTATAACACACAAAAATCATAATAACCCCTATTCTTTCACGAATAAGATGTAAAACATGCAAAAAACATAAAAAACAAAAAAAACTACGAAAAAAGCGTGCAAAAGCGTTTAAGTAAAAAACGTGGTGTTTTGAGGGTACCTGCGAGCCAGCGGGGTACCATGACATAGTTCATTACGAATATCATTACTGGTCACAAGGGTGCAGAATAAAATAGTAGTCACTACAAGGACACAGTAGATTATTATAAGCTAAAACAGTAGTAACGCCCGAATCGAATGACGTAATCAAACGAGCGCCTCTTCCCTCGCCCGCTACGATACTTCACGATACGCTCAGAGATAGGCGCGCGCGCCGCGTCATTGGGTTTCGCTGCGTGTATGTTGTCATTGTCATGTCAGCGTAGAAGCCCACAACAAAATAATGAGCATTTTTCTTAAAACCCGATAGTAGCAATTCTAGCCCTGTGACAGTAGGTTTTGAATTCTATGACACGTCCGAGTCAAACTACTGCTTTAGTTTATACTGTGACAAGGACTCGAGCTTCGGTAGCAATTAACATGTAACAGGACGAGTTGTTTCTTATAATGCCTGTACCTGGCTTAGGGCGATGTAAATAGAAAGCGTCTGAAAATAGCTAGCTATTAAATTAGCTAGTTTATAGCTGTATAGCCACTGTGTCGTGTCCAGTTGGAATTTATCAACGTTGTAAAAAATAAGGAGGAATTCATGTTTCATTTAAGTTTAAATTTTAAATGATTTAAGTAATATAATTGGTATTTTTTTAAAGTAAAGGATGCAAATCTGGAAATAAACTATTTCATTTATTTTATTTTTTCAGTGTATGCTTTTGACTACATCTCACCTAATGTTCAAATTCAAATTACTAATTTCACAGAATGTTGTAGAACGTGTTAGAATTCCAATAATTGCGACTGGTATGCGACGGTGTAAGTACTTTGGTGAGACTGTCGGAAATCCCCTTACCTACATTATTGCATCTAATGGGTAGTAGGTACCTACTTGATTTACAAATTAAGTTAGGCTTAAAATAGACTATCGTAGAGCTATAGGATAGGACTCTAGAAATATAGATAGAGTCAAAATATCCTGAAAATAATTAAGCTGTTTAAAAAAAAAACAGAAATACTGTCGGGAACGAGTGGATGCGAATAGCGAGAGACCGGGGAGAGTGGCATAAACAAAGGGAGGCCTATACCCAGCAGTGGGTCACTCAGGGCTGATGATGATGATGATGATGATGAAAAAAATACATAATTTCAAGTATGTATGTATGCAAACAAGAAAAAATACGTCTATATGAAAAAGAGATTACGAAATATTTTTTTTTTTTAATTAGACCTTTTTTTTGTTGGTTTGCTTTGCTTTTTGTGTACGCTGAGTAACCAACTCTATTACTTATCTAAAGTGGTGCAAGTCAAGGGTGCAAACGGTACATCGGGGGCATACATACCAATTGTTGTTTAGAACTAAGAAACCGGAACAAATGGACTTTTAGAAGAAGACTAGCGGTCCGCCCCAGCTTCGCACGGGTATACCTAGATTATAGCCTAGGTCACCCGGGGATAGTGTAGCTTCCCAACAGTGAAATAATTTTTCAAATCGGTTCAGTAGTTTCGGAGCCTATTCAATGCAAACAAACAAACAATCAAATCTTTCCTCTTTATAATATTAGTATAGAAAATACCTACGTAATGATTAGAGTAGCACGTAGGTACAAAGTTTTTGTAGAAGGAAAACATTAAAAACAAAAACCAGTGAAGTAACCAATTAGGACAGTTAGCACAATAAGGAAATGAATAATGCGCATACATCTTCAGTGTCCGCTGTTGATGCCTTGATCTAATTAACTAACAGGAGGGCTACTACGGATCAGTCTTACTGGATCACTGTTCGGAAGTTACGTTAAGTATGTCGTTCATAGCCGAGTATTAGTAGCACTACGTATCATCATCATTATGTTGCCTTTCATTTTTCCACTGCTGGAATACAGGCCTTCTCTTAGAAAGAGTACTTATAAATGTAACAATTTCAACCGTTATAAAGCTTTAAGGTTATTATTACAATTCCTTTTAATAATTATTGGACTTAGGACTTTTCCCCACAACTTGGGATGCTCAATGCTCAGTCCGTAGCGATATTTCGTTTTATGGCCAGAGGTACAGATTATAGATTTGCCACCTTATCCAATGCTTGTCATCTTATACTTATATACAAAATGACTGAAAACCACGTCGTATAATGTCATAAAATACTATTTTGCAACGGATCACGATATCCGATAAAACACCTCGCTGTGATCCATTGCTACTTACTTACGAAAGTACTTACATTTACACATAGTAACACCACTCCCGCGTCTCATTGTATGAGAGAGAGGTCGCCCACGCGCGACCCGGCCGCGTATAATTTAATTTCATACACACTCCATACATATCGTTGTGTCGCCACTAGTGATGCGACAGTGCTACATTTAAATCTAAACACATATTTACATACCTTCTCACATTTTTCCTCATACTTAAGTAGAGATTTAATTATCTTTGTTTATTTTATTCCATTTCATGTCAAGTCATATTGCAAAGCTACTAATAAATCACACTAATACTTACGGCTAACGGCTAACTCGGTATCAAACTAACGTTAAATCCGCTCAGTTGGAAAATCACGCAAACGTGAACCTTAACGCACCCAGATACGGATAGGCGTGAAGCTACTTACAAGTAACCGACTTGTCGACTGAGATAACGTTACAAGAGTTACTATATATTTATCTATGGTTACGCTAAAGACAGAGCCTAGGTAGGTAGCCGTAGGTAGTGAGGGCTTGCACGTCCTAAATTGCACTTTATTGTGTAATAGCTTGCTACCACTTACTACTTCCTCTACTACTGGTGCCTCAAGAGTCGCTACTTATTTAAATAATTTTGCGGAGTGAATCTTCTGTACCTACTTGTACTTATGTCTTCTGTGCTAATACTATAAACGCGAATGATTGTGTGTAAGCGTGTGTTAGTTATGTTGGAACCCACTCAACGTAACGGCTAAATCATGCTACTTTTATCCCGAAAAATTAATGGTTTCTGTAGGATAGCGGCTGGAAGCTTCGGGCACAGCTTTTATTTTATATAATTGCATAGCTTAGGTAATTTCTTTACTTTTAATTGTACTTTTCAAATCATTATATGTATTATTTTAATATGATGTTATGATGTTAATATGAAGCACGATCAATTTTTAAATTCAACTATTACAAATATGTAGGTAATTTATTTATTTCAATAAACAGCTCTGAAAGTTTTTTTTCTAGCAAGTGACCATATAGGAAGGTCTGGATACAATCTGAATGCGCAGCGTAGGTGCACAACATGCTGGCGGCATTACTACGCTGCATAGCACAGTAACTATGGTTACAAGAAACACGATAGCCATAGTTATAAAATAGAAACGCGTCAAACGAATTAAACACGTCCTCCGATTGGATACTACATTCTCTTGACAAACGCGCACGAACGCGAGCTTGCTCCACGTTATTTTCACAACTCAAAACCGGCGCGTTACGACCCTCGTCGCGTTAGCTAACTTGACATTGCTAATTCCACGCAGATAGCGTAACGCGGCTTCATTTGCGAGTTTATGTGGTCATACAGGCTAAGGACACAGAGATTATTTTTCAATTACATTTTCATGTTAAGACGTAACGCGTTTATGACAAGGTCTCTCATGTGGTTTAGGGAATAATGGCCTGTGGTTCTGCTATCAATAAATATTTCATTTGTTCGGTAGCTCGTCCCATCACTAGCAGTGTCTCGTGAGTGGGCATCAATTATTTAACCTTACTTAACTTGCGGGTCACAAACATTACGCCGGTCAGCGCAGCCAGCAGCAATTGAAGGTGGGGCCACATCAGCTCTGAATCATCTGAATCATAGAAGCATTTGAGATCCACCTCATATAAACTAAGCTTCAGTGCGACTGATAAGATGAAAAAACTTTTTTAATGCCATAGGTGGCAAACTAGCAGACACGCTGCCTGATGGTAAGTAGTCACCGTCACCTATGAATACTTGTAACACCAGAGGCATCACAACTACGCTGTCGACTTTTTAGCTCGCCTTTTGAATAACCCCATTGTATAGCTTCTCGGAAACACCGCGTAAGGTCATTCCACATTTTGCGGCAAGAAAGATCGCGTGAATCGCACAGTGTGCGATTTCCACTGATGTATGATAATATAATATGTGGATGAGTTTTCAGTTGGTTTTCAAACGTTAACTTATCGTTATATATATACTATCCGCCCTATAAAGTGAAACGGGAAAGATAGTTTTGTTAAGAAAAATAAGATGATTGAACCTATATGTGTAAGTATTTATTGGCTCCTACACTACAGTCAATTCTAAAGATATAAGTTTTATACGTACCTACGGTACGTATACGGTACGTTTACGGGAGTTATACTGACTGAGTTTATACTCCCCTGTGCAGGAGTTACTTCATTCCGTGTTTTGAAAATTTTATACTCATTACTACTCACTAAAAAAAACAAAAGACGTAGTAACTATTTCATGGCGGTAGAAAGGATACATTTAAACTATCTGAAAGATTCAAACGAACGAAATAACTCATGTTACAAGTTCGATCTCTCTCTTCTTTGCTCAAAGGGTGAGCATTGCCATACAACGTGGTAATGGGGCCAGGTAGGCTCGTTCCCATTTGTTCTACTCTAGGCCAAAGGTATTATTTTATGAACAAATCCCACTGGTGTATAGCAGCTTACAAGTTTTTTTAAAATAATTTCATGTAGATATCAATTAATTATTTCTTTATAATCTTTTTCTTTTTAGTATTTTAAATGAATAAGTACCTACTACAATTTTATTAGTAACATGAGTTACAGGAGCTATTTTATATTTGAGTATGATATCACCAGGGTTCTATTTTTTCCAGCAGTGTTTTAAACGGAATTATGCACATTTAACATCGATAAAAAAGGCACTAATTTAGACAGATTTGGCTTATAATCCTTAGCTGTTGTCAAAACTAGTCGTGATGAAATTTGTAAATAAGGCCACAGAATTATTTCACGTACCTATATATACTACTAGCTGACCTGACAGACGTTGTCCTGTCTTCGAACTGTCAAACACGCAAAGTCAAAATTGTAAATCTTATTTTACTACACCTTGGGTTACCTTATTGGACTTTTAGTAAGGATCCCTATTTTTTTTGAAAATATAATATAGCCCATGTTACCCGGAGATAGTGTAGCTTCGCAACAGTGAAATAATTTTTCAAATTGGTTCAGTAGTTTCGGAGCCTATTCAATGCAAACAAACAAACAATCTAATCTTTCCTCTTTATATATTAGTATAGATGGAGGAATACTAGAAAAAACTAGATTGACTAGAACTAACATTTTGCTGCAAGTACAAAACTAGTAATGTAGAAAATAGCCCATTACTTAACAGAACAAATGTGTGCGACTATTGTTCTCAGTGAACTAGTGAGTCTATACAGACAGTCAACGTCAACTTATAAATAGAGTGTATGGAAAATATTACATCAAAGCCAATATTAGAACAGGTTTTTATTTTCATAGCAATATTTGCGGAATTACGCTGAACGTTCTCGAAGCATTGTGGTGGAATTGAACAATTGTTTAAACAAAAACATGTAGGTACTTATAGTATACAAATATTGCTAATATTTCCTCACAATCAGACACGCATTTATAAAGTTAGTTGCACGTTGAAATTTGTACTTAATTAATATACTTAGTACTTACTTACTTACTTATAATTGTCTCAGTATACGTTTTTTAAAGTTCTGACATCAGTAGTAAATTGTAAAAGAATACTGCTTTAAACTATAACGGTTGTAAAAAAAAATATGAAAAAATAATATTTTATTTATTATTGTTTTTATACGTACCATCTGGCAGTAAAATATTTGCATTAAGCTTTTCAACACAATTCACAGAGTTACTGCAGCCAACAGGCTAAATAAAATTAATAATAAAAAAAAAACTTTTAATTCACTTTTAAATCACTTTTTTTTAAACGCTTTGTTCTTAGCAAATACTTTCATTTGATACCCATATCAAGAAGGTAGATATGGCCACCCTCCGGCTCCATCATAAACATAACAAATAAAATAAAAATAAATAAATTATATTAAAAAAAAATGGGATCCTTACTAAAATTCCAATAATGCAACCCAAGGTGTAAATAACATCCGCTCCGTCATAACCTGACGGGGTTACGTCGTTTAGTTTAAAAATTCCTATGGCCACCTTCTGTCTCCATCGTCAGACAGATGGTACCATAACATTGCATTGTCACCGAACTTAGATAAGTATGCCAATTTCAGCTCAATCGGTTGAGGATAACTGGTTTAAAATTCAGTTTCAAGATTTGTCCCACACATACGAAAGTACTTACAAACAACATACATACAACATACAACATACATACATAGTGCAAGTTCAATAAAAGCTTGTAAAAAAAAGTTATAATTTATTTATTTATTTAGTGAAGTCCACTTACACTGTGTCTATCAATACAATTTATCAAAACGGCAAAACCACAAACAGCAAAACGGCCTCCTTGACGTGTACGTCAACGGCGAATCCTGACCAAAGATCTATATACCCTAAAGGGACCAAAACTTCCTTGATCCTGACTAACTCCGGTTATGAGCACGTAGGTCACAGATATACACAACCAGATCGGCAATATATTTTAGTGAAAGAGACAACTTGATATGGCTCAGCACAAGTACGAAAAGGACATAAATAGATTTTGTTGTCCTTATCGGCGTGACCTGTTTTTGGTACCTCAAGTGTCAAAATCTGTAATAATCAGTGACAAACAAAACGGGTCTGAATTATATTTATTGCCTTTTTTTGGTGGTTAAATGTGATAAATGCGTGTTTCCTCTGAGAAATAATTGTAAAAGATATTTTACAATGGTTGGTTGTAGCATTTTGGGCTGCAAGAAGCGCAGTGAGCGAAAATACGATGAAATATCATTTCACACGTAAGTAAACATATAAAGCTTGTAACGATCACCTAAATAAATTCAGGATATCAATTCGCAAATATTTTATTCATAATTAGTCAGTTTTTAGGTCGATTTGTGGTCTAATTCTATGAATTTTATCAAATTATTCACTTAGAAAATAAATAAATGAATGTTGCCAGTTTATGAAAGAAATTACCCACCGCAACTAACATAAATTATTCGTTCTGCAGGTTTCCAACTGATCCTGTCACATTGCTGAAAAAAGCTGGCACATTGCAAGAAGTGCAAAATACCGACCCTTTTATGCCCATATGAATATGGTGAATGTTAATATTAAATATATATTAATGGGGCCACAGTTATGAAGCTGGAAAAGCAAAAGGCGATTTCGGCGAACCGATTCAAAAAGCTACGCGCTGTTCGTGAAATTTGTACTGTAAACATTAAAGAGTCTATTTATCTAATTATTTGGAATGTTATACATAATTCCATTCATGAAAAAACTAAACTGACCAAGCGCGAGTCGGGCTCGCGCGCTGAGAGTTCTTTACAATCACAAAATACAAAAAGTTGTGCAAAAAGACAACATCACGCCCAGGCTGTCACCCATCCAAGTACCGACCGCGCCTGACGTTGCTTAGCTTAGTGGTAAACAGAAATTTGTCACTGACTCGCACTTGGCCAGTGTTTATTATTTGTTGTTTTACTTATGTTCACTATAATCCGCTAAATTTGACGCTTGTACGGATTACCGTTTTTACACTAGAACAAATCCAAAAATACGTTTAACGTTTGTTGCATGGGGGCCCTTCCTTTGCCCTTCCGTTTTAACTCTGACTTTTTTATTATTTTTAATTAATCATAAAAAATCATGCTATGGTTACTTTACAACCTTTTTTCTAGTACTATATTCTAATCCTAACAACAAATTATAATAAAAACGCAAGTAAGTTTGTAACTTTCTGTCTGTTTTTTTACGAGGAAACGGCTAAGTCATGGTATAATAATATACTCCACCAGGTATAGCAATTCGAGAAAAAATGTTTACGTAGGCGTCCCGCAATGATGTCATGATGTCAATTTACAACAGGTTCGAGAGAGATGACGATACACCACGTAACAGCTGATTGAATAAAGTGGCAACTGGACAGTGACGTCATTGCGGGACCACTCCCAGATTGCTAGACCTTGTTTTCTTAGATCATGGGCTAAGTCAAATTTTGTCAGGACGATAGGGTGTGTTATGAGGACAGACAACGTACTTTTCTTCCCAGAAAATTGCAGGTAGCACCGCGGGTTGCAGCAGATAGTGTATAAAATATAAATATTTAAAAGGTAGTATTGTTTCCAAAGTACTCATTGAAGATTCACACCCATCATAGTAGGTAAATTACCCTAACTTATAGCAAATCATTTTAATGTGGCAACACACCTTGTTGAAGCGAGAGGCACTGAGCTAGCCACGCTCATTGAAAATCTATAGGTAGTAGATCTGTGACGTAGGTATAATATATGGCTCGCTAAACCAAACTTAGTCTTAAAGGCTATTGCAAGACGCACAGTGCAATCAACCATCAGCATTGTAGCGTTGGTGCAGAAAGGCTTCGGACGGGTTTTAATAAAGTTACTAATAAGGTGTTTTGCACCTATGTCTAGTATTCGTTTCTCTTCGAAGTTAGTAACAACCTTAAAACAGAGTTGCACCCTTCTTGCTTCTAATTATACCAAGTATAAAGTAGGTACTCAACCTAGGCATAAATACAGACGTTACTCGACAAAACTGATATCAACATTAGTGATAACCGCAAGGTCGCGATAACCACGTGCTAAACCTACGTATTACCTACAGTGACTCGACAGACGTAGAAATCATACGCGTATTGTAAATGTGAAAGTTTGTGTGGTTGTAAGTAGGTACAGTATGATAATAATATCACTAATGATGATAAAATTATTACCCTAAAATAACATGAAGTTTGTCAAAGGCTCAAGTGCTTCACTTGTTTGCATTTAGAGCTCAAAATATATTTAATGGATGTTTTACCTTAAGGATACACAACGTCCTTGATTTCATCACAAAATTTTCATTTAAGCAAGGATGTTCTAGTTCCCTTTTGGGTATATATAAAATCCTTGCATTTGAGTGATTGATTTTTACCACGAACTCCAAAATTGTTGTCTCTAAAATTTTGTAATGTTTTTAATGTCTTACAGACAAAGTAGCGAAGTAGTTACTCACGAAGGAACTCCCGAGTCATCCATCCGTGTCTGTATGCCCGTATTTTGTTTCTTATCAGTAGGCAGGTAATCTTATCACACTCGTATCAGCTGGTAGACTTGATGATAACAAAAAAGGTCGCGTGTTCCCTTTTCATTCTCAGGCAAATATGAACTATGTCACACGCCTACCCTAGCCTACCATAATTGTATATTAATTCTGTTACCTGAAAATTTATATTTAAAATAAAAATAAATATTCGGGACACTTTTGCACACACGGTCATCTGACCCCAAACTAAGCAAAGCTTGTGATATGGCTGCCAGAGACTGATATACATACATATATAGTTTTAAATACATACTTAAATAGATATTAACAACCAGATATAGAACAAACACGAATGTTCATCACAAAAATGTTTGTCCTAGGTGGGAATCGAACCCAGCTCAGATGGCAGGTTCACTACCAACTGGACCAACGGGCTATCAGTTAAAAGTATACATGAATATCATGAATAATAACTGAATGAATAAACTACTTGTTATTTAAAACACAACCCAAGTATAAAAACCTGCTTACATAAACAACGCGTTAATTAACTCCGAAATTATAGACGAATCTAAATTCGTCAAGACGTTTAACCACTAAAGGTCATATAGATATAGGTAGAGACAGACAAACACACTTACCTACCCACTTACCACTTAAAAATTTGCCTCTTTTTGGGACAGTCAGTAAAAATAGAATCATGCCATTCATTTCCAAATTCCAATTTGGAAATCTTACAAAGGGGGAGCTCTTATTTCGAGAGCTCATTCCACAACCTTACCACGGTAAATACCCCGTAAATAATCATATAACTTTATCTTAAAAAGGGTCCAAAACAATGTGTTGCGCAATATCACTTCTGCATTTTGGTATGCCAAAACATCAGAGATATACGAATATCTTGCCATGCCAAATGAACAAAGAAAAAATATGCACTGCAGCAAAAGATACAACACACGACTGAAATTACATACCTATCTATCATCACCATCAAGCTACCCTCAGAGCTCAAACAGCCCCCCAGACAGAACCCCAAAAAATGCTCGAAGCTTTCACATCAGCTTGACAAAGGCCTCCCTTGAGAGTGTTGCCATAATCCCCACGCTTGGCAGGCGGCTTGGGGATCGCAGTACGTTCGTCGTGTACTAATAGGAAGCTGCTGCCCATCCTCCGGTGGTTCTAGTCGCAGTTTTAGGACATACCCGGGCTCGAAGCTTTATTTTAATAATGAAGAAGACTGTAAGAAGGTACCTACTGTTACCAAATTTTAAAAATTATTGGATTCATCGCGTAACAAAGACAGTAGCACTATATTTTAGCTAGCTATCTAAATCATAGACAAGTACCTACTTAATAATAACTCATTGTCTATACTAATATTATAAAGAGAAAAGATTTGATTGTTTGTTTGTTTGCATTGAATAGGCTCGGAAACTACTAAACCGATTTGAAAAATTATTTCACTCTTGGGAAGCTACACTATCCTCGTAGTATTATGACATAGGCTATAATCTATACCCGTGCGAAGCTGGGGCGGACCGCTAATAAATGATAAACAGCAGATTTTGCACAACAAAAGGTAGGTAAAAAAACAAAAAACAAAACATGATGACTAATATTTTTTAGCAAACTAAGCAAGGATTTAGTCCTATCTTCCTTGCTAAAAGGCAGAACTGCTAGTATTACAATAGGCATGATGACTAATATTTTTTTATTACCTCATAAAAAAGCTGATCATAAATAGAGCACATCAAAATAAACAAAATTAAAATTAGTTTAAAAATAAATAAGATATAAGCAATAATTTAATTTCATGCTAGACAGAGAGCGCACTATACTGAGCCGTGACGTCACGGCTCAGGAGCGCCATACAAATGCTATACTAACACACGCTTTGCGAGATAGGGATAGAACATCCCTTCTCTATCCCTACCTAAAACTTTAAATACTCATATCTCAGAGATTTATCAGCGAATTCAAATTATTTTTTCAGTTTCTGTAATGTACTTATATTCATCGCTAAGCCGGTTATTTGTAATAAATTAAACATTAGGAATCATGCCTATTACGCTCTACCATAAGTACCTACCTAATCTACTGTTACATATTCTAAGTTATGCAATTATTATTTCATCAGCATCAGCTTCAGCCCGTAGTCGCCCAATGCTGAGCATGTCTCTTTGTACACTATTCACTCAGGTCCATCCAGGTTCTGTGTCAATCTTGTCCAGGTTCAGCCCGCATTTTTTTCGATATTGTCGACCCATTTTTACATATTTTTTGTTATTATTCGCGGTGTCACCTGCTGGATTACTCCGAATAATATCAGCTGTTTGCCAGAGAAAGTCCCGTCAAAATCAGTCCAGCCGTTTCGGAGTCAATATATATACATACATACCTACACATATATAGATTCGTCTTCGAGATCGCCTCACATATTATATAGATTCTTTAGTTATAGGTACTGAAATTAAATTCAGCATCATTGCTGTATTAAGTGTTCGAACAACTGAATATATGTTTTTCTTATACCATTTTAATGAATTTTCGTGAGTGCTTAAAATAAAACTACGATATTTACTTCTTATCTTTATCTGATCTTCTGTTGCCATCTTGTCAAGATTTAGTTGGTAGAAGCACAATCAAAACAATTTATCGGTGCATTATCAATGTACCTACTCAGGTATTTTATTTGGTCTTTTTTGTCGATATAAGTGCTTAGAGTACACAGATACCTAATCAGATATCAACGGTCAACGATAAGACTAAAGGTTAAGTAATATTAATTACTGAGGTACCTCTACCTATCTAGGTACATACTTAAATATGTATTTCTACTATCCTACTTCCATGTTCTATAACACATTATATTATAAAGGTTATGTATTTGAGTGTGTTTGTTGATTACTCAGATAAAGATTTGGATGAAATTTGGAGTACCTACCTATCAATTTTTTACCTATAAAATTACGCATAATATGTCATTCTTGCGTAGGGCTGGTGTACGCAGGGGCGCTTCTAGTAGGCTGTATTAATACAATACCAACGTAGAGTTTAGCTCATTCACTGGCAAAAAGCAGATAACGTAAAAACATTAAAGATTTAAAACATTCGATTCGGTTTTAAATAGCTTTATAGCGCCATTAATAACATTACAAACCGCAATCGATTTATAATCGCAGTGGACACACCAATAAACGATGTACGGATAATAAATAAACTCGCCGGCCGCGCCGCGCCCGCCGCTACAAAACAACACTACGGAGCACAAAGCACTCGAGAGGACAGAGACAGGCAAGCTTGCGGAGCTTACCGCGAGCGGGGCCGGGGCGTGGCGCTATGTACGGAAAGCTCGCGCGCCGATTCGCGGACCGAACGCACAAAGCACCCAGGGCGGAGCGACGCGCGCCCCGTATAAATACCCTCGCCCGCCTCCGCGCCGCCAGTTCGCTCGCCGCTCGCACACACTTCGCACGCGTAGCGCACACTCAAACAAACAGTGCTGACAAATTATAAGTGAATCAACATGGTGAAGTTCGAAGGAGATTTCAGTATTAATTCTATACTAATGAACCATGCGGTGTCTAAGTCGCCACCATCACCTGCGCCTTCATCGACGGGTGCTTCGCACTCCGAGGCCGACCTCAGTGACTCCGAGCTGGATGTCACTGGCACCGAACCCGTCGACTGCACCAAACCTAAGGAAGACGACGAAGATAAAAAGGACAAAAAACATGAAAAGCCGGCGTACAGCTACAACGCTCTCATCATGATGGCGATTCGCAACAGCCCGGAAAAGAGACTGACTCTCAACGGAATCTACGAATACATCATGACAAATTTCCCGTACTACAGAGAAAACAGACAAGGCTGGCAGAACTCCATCCGCCACAATCTGAGTCTGAACAAGTGTTTTGTGAAAGTGCCGCGACACTATGATGACCCCGGCAAAGGGAACTACTGGATGTTGGACGCGTCTGCTGAAGACGTGTTTATTGGAGGGACGACGGGCAAGCTGCGCCGCCGCTCCGCGCTCAACGGCCGCTCTCGCCTCGCCTGCTTCAAACGACCTCTTTTCCCAGGCGCTCCTCTCCACGGTGCTTACCCACCCGCAGCCTACTCGCAATTGGTCGGTCTTTACTCACAGCTGCTCTACCAAAAATACGCACCGATGCAAATGAAAATGCCTCCAGTGGCACCGAGTGCAGTACACCCAGCTTTCCGTGGAACAGAATCTTTGGGCTATGGCAGTCTGCCGTATTCTCCGGCCCTGTATGAGCGTTTGCCGTCGGGTCACTTTTTGGGGCAGGCACCGTTACTGCATGGCGCACCAGTCAGCATGCTAAGTCAGACTGCATCTCTGCTGCCACCCTCACCGCCAATGATGCACTCACCACCCACGTCAGGTTCGTCTAGCCCCGAGCTACCCTCGCCTTCGCACCACCTTCACTCACCGCACATCTACAAGCCCGTGACGGTCCTCACGCGGCACTGACTCTCCACTCCCGCCATAATCTCATAGAGGCTCCACCAAATACTCAGGACCACCTTGAGACTTTTGTTAAATCTGTGATTTAGTTTTAGCTAGTGTACCTATGGACCAGTGACGTCGATATCGAGAGGTAATCTCTATTTGTGTTGTAATCATTGTTATAGTATTTGCACTGAACTTTGCAATATTAGGCACATTTATTAACCTCGATGTGTAGCATTCCTCTGTTGTATATTGTATGTAAATAATTCCAAAGTTGTATATTTATTGAATAGAGTTAAGATTAAGATAAAAGAGTTATAATAAACAATAGTATTGTTCATCTTAAAGCTCTCTTTTATTTCCTTCATTTTGTAGACTTAGAGCTACTGGGGTGCTTCGAAGAATTGTTTGTAACACTACAGTAAGAGTTGATTGATGATTAAGTACGGTTAGTTTAATAGGTGGCGACACCGACGGCTTTACAACTTGTCCTAAAACTAAGTTGGGTTTATAATACAAAACCTTTCTTGGTGGGCTGAAGCTTAACAAGAAAGAATAGGTTTACTAAGATTATTATATTCAATAACATGAATTGAATAATAAAAGAAACAGGCATACGTGGTTATCATTTAGGCCTAAACTGATGCGCAACAATATAGTCGTGTTGTTTTGACATGATAATATCAGTAATGATAACAATAAATCCGATTAGATGTGACTGCCTAAAAGCCAAAACAACTCGGTTACCATCAAATTTTATCATATTTGATAAACATGCAGTAAATTAAATCATCACTAGCGACGCACAAGATAAGGAAGGTAATGGATGATACAATAATATTATTAAGGTAACTAGATAAAATTGTGTGCCAGCAATCACACATTGTCTTGTGAAATCAATTTAATGATATTTCTGCGGAATTTCACATTGATAAGAAAAGGATTTAATTCTAAAGGCTATCTATTTATTATCAGAACAGTTATACGCGTAAATACCCAAAATATTTTTAGCCATTTTATGATATTTATAATAAAATAAAAACAATAATGGTAGGAAATAAAATATTCACATTACTCAACATAACATAATATTTAGCAACTTTTATTAACGGTAAATAAATACATTTTAATTTTATTCTTTTAGTCTTTATACACAATGGGAATTCTAGGACATTACCAAATATCTCACAACGAACAACAAAAACTAGGAAAGCCCAACAGTGATAGAAATACTATCAGTTGAAACATTGGTAAATATTTTCTTACAATTACAATCACATTATAGCAAGCAATCGAGGTTAAGTTCAAGAAACTGAAATAAATTAGAAATAAATTCATAGCTGTTGTTGATTAGTATCAACCTAATGATGGTTGCATTGGTAATTTTGGTTAGACCACAAATAATTTTTAATCCACTCTTTGGGAACCATATAGTTTTTGTCAAGTCACAATGGAATTAAAGTAAACAATAGATTATCTGGATTAAGTTCTATCTCAGTATTTAGGACAGAACAAACAGTTACGGTTATGTTTACCTGTTAATTCCGTTTCCCTTAAACAGCTAATGTAAAAAATTAATGAAAAATACTGTCACGACGCTATACGCTGTAATTTCACTTGTCATGCATTGATATCCACTTTTTCAGGGTAACATAGAGTCCTGACCAAATAATTTCAGTCGAACTCAAATAAGAACTAAACACAATCTTTCACATCACAAATATTACGAACGCAAAAGTTATTTGCTGTTTTTGTTTCTGTTCTTAATAAATATAAGTATGTAAATTGTATCTCTCTCTCTCTTTAAATTTTTTCGGCTTAACTGATTATTTGGCAGTCTGTTTCTGCCGGCTTCCTTCTTTCCTGAGCTGAGACATAGGTATAATCTAGTTTTCTCTTTTCAAGTTCAGGGTACTAAAAGGGTATCTTTTAACCTGCGTGCATCTTTTTCGACTATATCGTCACTAACCAAGAGGATAGTCGAAACAAATAAGCGAGTAAAAAAATTCTTAATATAGGCTTGCGTTGACGTCGCCTGATGTCAAGCGATGATGCGGTCTAAGATGGAGCGCGCTTGCCTAGAGGAAACCGACTCGCATTCAGGCAGCGCATTCCACAGACCTAGCAGTTTGCACAGTAAAAGTGAAGAGAAGTAAGTGGCAAACGCGATAAAAAAACTCTTCACCGGAAGATATATATTTTAAACATTTGGTAAAGTCGTAATTTTATGTATTTATCTTTGTTTCCAGTGTTCCAACAGTTTGTGAATTTTGGAACAATGGATGTTGATAGCTATTTGTGTAACCGGCACACGTGTAAAGTAAAGCCACTTTTTCACTCAGTGTACTATACTCGACTGGTATTTATTTATCAATTGTTTGTATATTTTGTTTTTTGTTCATATTCTTTCTTTGTTGCGAGTTCTTGGCGCTGTCCATTCCTGGTGTTTCCATGATAACTCTTTGTTGCTACATATATTTATATATATAATCCAATATTATAATTATATAATTAGTATGTCTAAAATATTGTGTTCCTACTCGTTGATGATGAAATTTTGTAAAGAGAGCCTGCCTACAAATTGCTTTGCAGTTTGGCAGAGTTGTGTAACAATAATATGTATGTTATTCATGGTTATTCAATAAGATAAATAATAAATAAAATTACCTATTTTAGCCCAATTGTCAGACAAAGTCCATGAATCCAGCTTTTCGTATACACCCTATTTCATACACATAAGATTTCATTTGCTATAGGTACTTAAAGGGTGTAACACACTTTTATTTGTTAACTTGAAACTGCGATAAGTATGTACACAAACATTTAATATTTGGTTTGAAGTTTCAAGGCTTGAAAATATATGATTAATATATGTTATTATTTTGACATAGACGAAGGAGCTTCATCATCGTTTAATTTAAAGGTTAAGAAATTATAGGACGGCTTAATTTAGAACTTTTTCGAAAAACTATTTTTAACTTTTTATTTCTTTGTTATCTATCTATATATACAACAAAGTCATATATATTACACCATTTATAACTCGGGAATGGCTTGACCGATTTTCATGATCTTTGATTTGTTGTATTCTTCTCCGCCCGAATAGTAGAATAAGTATTAAAATAGAGAGAAAAAAATCACGGAAAAATACATTCTGATGAAAATTCATTTTCCCTAGTCTACCACCCAATGACGGAACACTATTTACTCCTAGCGGACCCAAGTATACATTGACCACAGATATACACAACCAGATCGGCAATATATTTTAGTGAAAGAGACAACTTGATATGGCTCAGCACAAGTACGAAAAGGACATAAATAGATTTTGTTGTCCTTATCGGCGTGACCTGTTTTTGGTACCTCAAGTGTCAAAATCTGTAATAATCAGTGACAAACAAAACGGGTCTGAATTATATTTATTGCCTTTTTTTGGTGATTAAATGTGATAAATGCGTGTTTCTTCTGAGAAATAATTGTAAAAGATATTTTACAATGGTTGGTTGTAGCATTTTGGGCTGCAAGAAGCGCAGTGAGCGAAAATACGATGAAATATCATTTCACACGTTTTAAACGTTTATCGGGACTTATCACGTATTATTTAATTTAGGTAAAAAAAATATGTACCTTTCGCTCGACGTTTCGACCATGTTACAATGGCCGTGGTCACGAGCTGACTGAAAACTGCGGGTGAGTCCGGCGAGAAGAGCGGGTGTTTTGTTCTCCTACCCTCACTTGATCTTGAAAAATGGCAGGGTTGTCACTACGACACACAACACTGACTGTATCGGTAAATGTCCTAGTACCTACACCGCGGTTTACAGTCGGTGGCCAGGTCTCTTTTGGACAGAGCAGACGCCCTCTGTGACCCTGAACATGTAGAGGTTGAGAAAAGGCATGTTCAGGAGGTACTTATTAAAAGGAATGGCTATAGTGTGACAAAACGCGGGCAGGCGAGACGCAGATGTCACAGGAGAGGGACTGACGTCGAGCGGCAGCCGGCTTTCATGCCTTACGTTAAAGGAGTAACGGATAAGGTAGGCACCTTGCTGAAGGAGTACTCCATCAAGACGGTGTATACCCCCTTATCTAAGCTGGCGAGGCATGTGAGGACACCGAAAGACGTTATTCCTTTCCAGACCCCTGGTGTGTACAAGGTCGATTGTAGCTGCGGTAGTTCCTACATAGGTCAAACGAAGCGTACCATAGCTGAAAGGATCAAAGAACATATCGCGGCCGTCAAAAATCGCCAGACACAGAAGTCTGCTATTGCAGAACATTTGCTTGAGGCGGGATCCGGTCACTGGATCGAGCTCCACGATCCGAAGGTCCTCTCTACTGAACGACATTATTTTTCTAGAATGGTTCGTGAAGCTGTTGAAATTAGAAAACATCGCAATTTCAACCGGGAAGATGGATTTAAGTTAGCGGCGTCGTGGAATCCCATAGTAAGCAAGTGTACAAACCGCGGTGTAGGTACTAGGACATTTACCGATACAGTCAGTGTTGTGTGTCGTAGTGACAACCCTGCCATTTTTCAAGATCAAGTGAGGGTAGGAGAACAAAACACCCGCTCTTCTCGCCGGACTCACCCGCAGTTTTCAGTCAGCTCGTGACCACGGCCATTGTAACATGGTCGAAACGTCGAGCGAAAGGTACATATTTTTTTTTTTTTACCTAAATTAAATAATACGTGATAAGTCCCGATAAACGTTTAAAACATGTGTTCAAATCGCGAAAGTTTAAAAATTACTATCATTTCACACGTAAGTAAACATATAAAGCTTGTAACGATCACCTAAATAAATTCAGGATATCAATTCGCAAATATTTTATTCATAATTAGTCAGTTTTTAGGTCGATTTGTGGTCTAATTCTATGAATTTTATCAAATTATTCACTTAGAAAATAAATTATGAATGTTGCCAGTTTATGAAAGAAATTACCCACCGCAACTAACATAAATTATTCGTTCTGCAGGTTTCCAACTGATCCTGTCACATTGCTGAAAAAAGCTGGCACATTGCAAGAAGTGCAAAATACCGACCCTTTTATGCCCATATGAATATGGTGAATGTTAATATTAAATATATATTAATGAGGCCACAGTTATGAAGCTGGAAAAGCAAAAGGCGATTTCGGCGAACCGATTCAAAAAGCTACGCGCTGTTCGTGAAATTTGTACTGTAAACATTAAAGAGTCTATTTATCTAATTATTTGGAATGTTATACATAATTCCATTCATGAAAAAACTAAACTGACCAAGCGCGAGTCGGGCTCGCGCGCTGAGAGTTCTTTACAATCACAAAATACAAAAAGTTGTGCAAAAAGACAACATCACGCCCAGGCTGTCACCCATCCAAGTACCGACCGCGCCCGACGTTGCTTAGCTTAGTGGTAAACAGAAATTTGTCACTGACTCGCACTTGGCCAGTGTTTATTATTTGTTGTTTTACTTATGTTCACTATAATCCGCTAAATTTGTCGCTTGTACGGATTACCGTTTTTACACTAGAACAAATCCAAAAATACGTTTAACGTTTGTTGCATGGGGGCCCTTCCTTTGCCCTTCCGTTTTAACTCTGACGTTTTTATTATTTTTAATTAATCATAAAAAATCATGCTATGGTTACTTTACAACCTTTTTTCTAGTACTATATTCTAATCCTAACAAATAATTATAATAAAAACGCAAGTAACTTTCTGTCTGTTTTTACGAGGAAATGGCTAAGTCATGGTATAATAATATACTCCGCCAGGTATAGCAATCCGAGAAAAAATGTTTACGTGGACGTCCCGCAATGATGTCATGATGTCAATTTACAACAGATTCGAGAGAGATGACGATACACCACGTAACAGCTGATTGAATAAAGTGGCAACTGGACAGTGACGTCATTGCGGGACCACTCCCAGATTGCTAGACCTTGTTTTCTTAGATCATGGGCTAAGTCACATTTTGTCAGGACGATAGGGTGTGTCATGAGGACAGACAACGTACTTTTCTTCCCAGAACATTGCAGGTAGCTCCGCGGGTTGCAGCAGATAGTGTATAACATTGCAGGTAGCTCCGCGGGTTGCAGCATATAGTGTATAAAATATAAATATTTAAAAGGTAGTATTGTTTCCAAAGTACTCATTGAAGATTCACTACCCATCATAGTAGGTAAATTACCCTAACTTATAGCAAATCATTTTAATGTGGCAACACACCTTGTTGAAGCGAGAGGCACTGAGCTAGCCACGCTCATTGAAAATCTATAGGTAGTAGATCTGTGACATTGACATATTACATTATGGACAAAAAAATATTGTTATCTAAGTCAAAGGGGGTTGCTGTCGGTACCAAGGAGGTTCCTTCAAAGAAGTATATAACGCGGTTGTAACCACGGGGAGCAGCTAATTAGCAAGAAAAGCTTGTTTTAAAAAAAAAAACGATTTTTTCCTTTTTAGGCGGACTGGACGTGGGGGTAATGTTTATACTTTTCTAATCTATATTTGCAATATGAATTTCTTACATCATTTACTTCTTTCATAAACAAAAAAAAACAGTGTGCGCCTTTAAGTGCGTACTTACCAGTCATTTACCTAGGGCGTGCCATTACTCTTACATGGTACGAACTTATCGAGTTATAGTAAAAAAAATTGTTACATAATTCATAGCTATTTTTATTGACTTACCTATACGCGGAACGCATTAAGTCAAACACACAAAATTATAAGGAACTGGACGTTTTTGCTAATTGCCAAATACGCACAATGTTTGTAATTAAAATAAACTATGTCATTTATCTGTACCTATTACAGTTTATGTTCTCAGCCAGTTCTTTTTTAACTACGTACGAGTAATGAAAGCGTACCTTAACAGTATTTACCCAATCAATTAGATGGTAATTACATGGTAACCTCTCGGCTGATTATTTCACTTAGTTACGTCACAGAAAAAATACTTAGTAAGTATAACTTAATCTGTACTACCTACACGTGTCTTCCGGAAAATGCCGTGTACTTTTTTTTTAAATTTTATTTTGCGCTTTTGTTTTAGTACTTGTAGTGAAGCTTAGTATCGATAGCTTAGTTTTTCGATACTAACTTAGATCAATTATGTATTATAATATATGAGTTAAGTAAATAAATGCTACCCCAGATAGACCAGACAAACAAGGTGGATGGTAAAGTGGCGTAACGGGTGTGAACGCATCAAGCCTAAATCAGGCTTGATGCCTTTAATCAAATTTACCCTGCAGGTGACCTCGCCTTTTGCATGTGGACTATTAGTTTTTTTTTTCCTGCATGAAAATAATTTATTTTAGTAACTTAAATAACAAGCCATATTTAACTTCGTAACTTTAAAAAATTAAAATAAAAAACTTCCTAATTAATTGGTGACTGATTTCAAGTTTCATAGTGTGTGTGTTTGTGAAAAATAAGTACGTAAGTGTGCCGTACTCATAGTTTTTGCGTTAAGCGGTAACAGCCTCTATAGTTTTAGCGGTTTAGCGATATATTGAAAAAAGTGGGTGAAACACGAAGACATTTGAACACGAACTATAACTGTACCAAGGGTTTAAGGCATATTTGCCTTGTTTATCTGATCTGAGGCATCCCAGCTATATTTTGCTGCAGCATAGAATGAGATGGTGTTTTTAGACATAAGTTAAACACACACCACGCCAGACTACCATCCGACACCATCTGACATGTGCGTTAGACATCTGAAATAATCACACCACACTAATATAAATGTAAAAGTTTGTGTAGGTATGTGTATTATTGTATATGTTTGTTTCCCGCTTGAGTCCGTCATGGCATTCACGGTTGAACTGATTTGGCTTGAAATTTAATTTAACCATCGAGATACAATACATATAGATACACAATCGTGCCAAAAAAATTACCGAACCCAGCGCACGCTACGAATTTCGCAGACTTTTTGGTTAGTTACAAGGTAACCGCGATCCAACTACATCACCGGGCGATGCCAGTTTTTTTAAATTAAATTACGGACAACTAACATTTAATACTTATGCAAGCGACATAACGTCTAAATTGGAGTAAATGTGGCATTGTGAGGTATATAATTGACACAATGCATACACAATTATTAAAAATAAAAAAAAATAAAAAAAAATATTTATTTCTTTAAAGTACAACACATTAAGATTGCAGCCATAGCCACCAAACTAGGTGTGACAACACCTGTATTTTGGTGGGTAGAAAATGACGCTCAGACGTTTTTTGACTGTTTTCACTGAGAGATTGTGACTCTATAGGAATGGTATCTCGATGGAGGTAACTTATACCCTGGATTAACACAGATGACGGACGTGTTCGAGGATATTATTGCACCTCATCCATTGCAAAAACCTACTTCAAAATTAGTAAATACACAATTTAGTTTACTTGGATGACATATTTTTTTCAGTTATAACTACTGAACCGATTTGATGAAATTTCTAAGAGACCTATCTGAAAGGAAATCCTTCCAAAAATACTATATATATCCACTAGCTGAGCCCCGCGGTTTCACCCGCATGGTGATGAAAATGGTGATGATGATAAAAAGTAGCCTATGTGTTAATCCAGGGTATAAGCTATCTCCATACCAAATTTCATCTAAATCAGTTTAGTAGTTTCGGCGTTGAGTCCAGCCAAACATACACACTTACACACAAACTTTCGCATTTATGATATTAATAAGATATACATATATGTATTTCCAAGTCAGTTTAAAAATGGCAGAGTTCTGAGATAATAAACATAAAATAGTTATTTATGATACAAGTGCGGAAAGTTGGTTATTACAAACGAGTATACGAATGTAAGCCCGAGACGAAGTCGAGGGCTTACCATAGTCACGAGTTTGTAATAACCAATCCGCACGTGTGCCATACAACGTTTTACAACACATTTGCGAGAAAAAAAGGCTACAAATGAAACAATTTTTGTTTATAACTTAATATCAGTCACAACAATAGTTTCTATAATATAATAAGAAAATGGCGCGAACATGCAAATAGCGCCACTATCACGTGGTGAAAATTAGAACTACATATTTCGTCTCATTTTCTCTTTAGTATTAAACTGAGACAAACGTATTGAGCAAAAGCGCTTCCAAGGAGGTTTGATCATTCAGCTTATTTATTCTCGTAATATGAAACTCTTTTGTGGAATTCTTATGTAATTATGATGGAAATTAAAAAAATACCGTAAATCACACGCACGGTGCTATACATCTGAGCGTGCGGACAAATTCATTTCCGCACGCTCCGTTGTATGATCCGTAATGTTTAACTTTCGAACGATGTATACAGGCTTCGTAAGTGCACTTTTTGAGCAAATGTGTTGTAATTTGGTCCTTTTTGGAATTGAGGTCCTTTTTTAGGTCGGTAAAAAATTTGCTATTCCATAAAGCGAATGGGGACGTATAATGTACCTACCTACAAACTGCAATAAATAAATGTTTTGAGTTTGAAGTCGTACAAAAAATGTGGCACGCTGGGGTTTAAAAAACTTTATGCAAAACTTTATAAAGGCTTCTAACTTTATAAAGATCTAGGATCTCAGGTCAGTCACGTTTAATTGTTTTTTTCTGATTTTGCGGAATTCATTGTTTGCTGGGCCTGTATTAATTGCCTTTTACAGGTATATCTGCGTTCTATGTGCCCTGCCCACTGCCACTTCAACTTGTTAATCCGATAGGCTATGTCGGTAACTTTCGTTTGTCTACGGATCTCCTCATTTCTGATTCGATCTCATAGAGAAACCCCGAGCATAGCCCTTTCCATAGCTCCATAGGGCCGGAAAGTTTTGGAATAGAGACCACGGCCCGGTAAGCGCAGCGTAGGTCTTCCACCCACAAGATGGACAGGCGACCTAAAAGAGACCGCAGAGAAATACTGGATGCAGGCAGCTTCCAACCGGCCCTTTTGGAGATCGGTGGGGGAGGCCTATGTCCAGCAGTGGACGTCCTACGGCTGAAATGATGATAATTGTGAATGAATGATACATCATGTATTTTATCGTAATTTATTAAATACATACTAATAGAATTAAAACTATTTTCAAATATACCTGCATATGGTAGCTTTCCCACACGAAACGATACCCCGATAGAGTTTATCAAAGCTTGTCAATCAGAACTCTAGAGACCGCTTCCACAAAAACAACTTGTGAGATTCGCAATGTGTTAACATGGCTTCTGCTATGTGTCAACTAGGCTAGGGTGCAATTCAGAAGCGGTAGCACCTTACAAATTTCACAAGCGGTAGCGGGCACCGTACGGTGATGTTTGTTCATGGCGTAAAAATACCAAAACTATGTAACGTTTTGTTATAAATAAATTATTGTCGATAGAGAACTTAATTATTTTGCGTGGTTTTTTTTTACAAATGTCATATTTTAGTACTTACGTTTATTTTATTCAGATAAAATAAAATATACTTACTTATCCTATATTGAAATTAAACACATTTAATGGTTTTTTCGTCTGTATTTTACATTATTTTAAACTTATTTATTTTATTGACGTTGGGAACACTTTGTCTGTCACTTTTTTTCCGCGGTCAAAGGTGTAACGGATATCTTTAATATAATATATTGTTTATAGAAATGCTATGAAATTATTTACAAGTACCGCCAATGATTTTTAATCAAAACTTTTTTATTGTATGTAGTCGCTCACGGTGTCCAAAAGTCTTGCAGCTCTGCGCCGTGCTTGAGTTTTTTTTAAATTGATGACTGGATCCCAAGCAGGCAAGCAGGCGGTATTAGCCAACCATCCTCATGTTTGTTTTGGAGTGTTATGTTTGTTGTTGAATGTTGTAAGAATCACTTTTCAATCATCACCACTATCATTCCATCTGAATTCTTTCATATGTAATTTTTTTTTAAACACAAGTCTACTTGGTGTTTTTCAAGCCATAAACTTTTGCTATGACAAAACACAAAAACAAAATTACGTAAGAGGGATCAGGGAGACTGATACTAGCCGTGAAACGGCACATGACGGCATAAGACAGCGTTATATCACTGAAATATCAAGGGAAAAACTGATCAATCAACCGCTGAAGCAGCTTTGCTGCTCCATGGCCGCTAAAACAGTGGCCCTACTGATACTACGCTTGGAACCTTGATGAGCTCTTCGTGCTGGCCGCTGGCACCAGCAGCTGCGTCACGGAACTATCGTTCTGAAAATTACTTTGTGTTCTCCTAATTTCACTGGCAACGTTTCGATCTGATAACTTCCTTGTGCTCTCTCTAATTTCACAAGGGACTTAAGCGTTTGTGCTGGTCCGAGATCTAGGATATGTAGGACCTGCACAGTTATATTCCTTTGTAACTGTCTGCAGCAGGTGTGTCTCCAGCAAAGTAAGTCTCGCCTGGAGATACGCACAGCCGGAGCCGCCTGCTTCACTACAATGTGTAATAATCGCGAAAACCTAAGAAAAAGCATTATTGAACATTATTAGCGCTCGTAGCGTAGCTTGATTAGGCGTTCCTAATATATTATGAAAGTTATTAGTTAAGCAACGAATGAAACACTCTGCATGACTGGATATTATATTCATCCTATACAAACTTACTTTTAGTATTGGCAACTGGCTATTCGCTTCCGCTACCTCTCATGGGCCACACCACTCCCGCGCACAGATACCTGTATTTGAATACAATCAGACAAACAAACAGACAATCAGACAGAGCTGTCAGTAGGAAGCCATCGTTAATCATCCATCATACGAGTCCCGTTCACTTGTTATTGCAAGAATAGACGTATAATAGTCGTGTAAAGGCTTTATATCGGTGTTTTTGTAAAATAACCGTTTGAAAGAATGTGAGGTTATGACGAATTAACCCGCGATTTGACAAAAAGTCATCAAAAGAATTATCAACATTGTAAGGTAAGTCATTGTGAGATTGGGAAACTGACTGGTTGATGTTCGACTAGCTGGACCCTGCGGTTTTGCCCGTGTGGACATTCTCTCAAGAACCATTTTATTCTATAGAATAGAATAGAATGGAATATGAAATATAGAATGGAATATTCTATATTCTATTCTATACGTGTATATATATCAGCGTTCCAGTTATAAGTATAGTCTATTATTTATAGTTCTATTAGTAGATATTTTTTTGCTAGCAAGTGTCTTTATTTTTCATCATCGTCATCAGCCAGATGACGTCCACTGCTGAACATAGACCTCCCCCTTTAACCTCCACACTGAACGGCAGCCCGCCTTTTGCATCCTCTGGATGCCAGCGACTCTCACAATGTCATCGGTCCATCTAGTGGGAGGCCTACCTATACGCTGCGTCTTCAGGTTCGTGGTCTCCACTCAAGAACCTTTCTTCCCCATTGGTTATCGGTTCTTCGAGCGATGTGGCCTATCCATTGCCACTTCAACTTGCAAATTTTAACAGCTATGTCGGTGACTCTGGTTCTTTGGCAAATATCCACGTTTCAGATTCTATCACTCAAAGAAACTCCGAGCATAGAAACTCAATTGCCCGCTGTGTGACTGAGTTTTTCCAAAATGCCAACAGTTAAGGACCACGTCTCAGTTCCATATGTCATCACTGGCAACACACACTGGTCAAAGACCCTTGTCTTTAGGCGATGTGCCTTTATTAACTAGTTCATATTTGGTTTAGTATTAAGCCAATTAACACCAAACAAACATTACAGCGACACCAATAAACTAACTGGTAGTCCACGTGCAAAAAGGGCGGCAAGGTCGTCTGCAGAGTGAGATGGTCTAAAGCAGAGGTGTCCAACATACGGCCCGCGGGCCACAAAGCGGCCCGTTAAGGTTCCTAATGCGGCCCGTGAACGAGTCAAAAGTTGGAAAACTTTAGAGTTTTTTAGATGAAATTTTGCAAAGAACGACGAGTCATAATTATGTTCGTAAAATATTAAAAGCCGTTGTTTAAAAAAATACGTCGATCGATCACAATACGACGAAAACGTGGACTAGCATATCGGGAGAAATCAAAAAATAAAACGTAAATGCCATTTTAATTCTTGGAACAAACGTTAACATTACCGCCCCTCTCACCCACCCACTCCCTCCGCGCATGCAACGTACAGGCCTAATGTACCCTTTCTACCATTTTACTTATATTATTCTTGATTTGCTCAGTTACGAAGCATCTCTTGGCCCGCCATAGTTGCAAAGTCAATAAATCCGGCCCGCCACAAAATTTTGTTGGACACCCCTGGTTTAAAGGCATCAAACCTGATTTAGGCCTAATACGTTTGCAGTTTCGCACACACAGACCCATATTCGCACCCGTCACCTTACCATGTCTCCTTTGTTTGTTTGATCAGAAGTGACAACCAAGTGCAATGCAAGCAACAGTATAACAATATGAAGTAATTTGCACGTACCACCAAAATATTTACGCAAAGATATGTTATATTGCATATCAGTTGTTTAAATGATGCCATGGTAAATAAAAAATGATAAGATTATCAGTAATTATTATCGTTTGCAACTCGTAATATTCTACTTCAGCATAACTTCAGGAAATAACCTGCATTAGTATATAGTATATACATTTAATTCATTTATTTCGGGCCGTACGCCATTGCTGACTACTCTCGTAGCCCAATAGTTAGTGAACCTGCCTTCTGCACTTGGAGGCGTGGGTTCGATTCCCACCTAGGGTAAACAATTATGTGATGCACGTTTGTGTTAGTTCTATATCTGGGTGTTAATATATATTAAGTACCTATGTGAACGTTTAGTTTCAATATTTTTAGCTTAAAAAAATTTATGTGTGTGTATCAGTCTCTGGCAGCCATAGAACAAGCTTTGCATAGTTTGGGGTCAGATGCCCGTGTGTGCAAAAATGTCCCAATTTATTATTTATTTATCAGTAGTCCGATTACTTAGTCCGATCTTGAACTGATGATACTTTTTCGGCTTAGTAGTACGGCGTTACAGATAATCTAATATTACAAATAAGATACAAACAAACCAACAAACACACGTTTGTTGGTTTGTTTGTCCTTCTTTATCGTAACAACAGAGCATCGAAATGACGTGTTTATTTTACATAGAGAGGATCTCCGCGCGGGTGAAACCGGGGGGCAAAGCTAGTTATATAATCAAAAGGCAAATAACAATCTGCGTATAAACCCGGATGTATTGATAATACTTTGTTTACACCTGTATACCCACGAAAATAATGATAATACCCACAGAACTTTGCCGAGGTAGACACCGCGAGGTCAACGACTTCGCCTGAGTTTTGTCCTAATTTGGATCAATACTCCTAATGGCACGTTGAATAATTCTTGTGCGTACTCCCAGCGGAAAAGTGTTGAATTTCATGATATGAGTTTAGTAGATTTTTAGTGCATGACGTCGTGTGTGATATGATAATTTTAAATTTGTGTGTCCAACCATTTTTGAGATTTTTGCAAAAACACTTTTGTTCCCACAGCGGCACCTTTTGCTCAAAAATGACGCACAAGTAGAAAAAAACCTAATAAATTAGTATGTAATGAGAGGTATATAAATATTTGTGTCAACTTCGAAGATATTTAAGATGTCGCTGGGGAAACGTTTGGCTGTTGGCTCGATATCCTAAACGATTGCGCATTGCACAGTCATGATTTTTTACTCACATTGTGATTTTTTTAAATTATTTTTTTATTTTTATTTTTATTTGTGTGCAATGTTGTAAAAACGGGATACGAAAAAAAAAGGAACCTACCATTCGAAAGAAAAAAAAAAACTGTTCGAAAGCAGTTGGCCGTGCGAATGTACTTACCCAGTAAATCAATCTCTTGGTTTTTTTTTGACTTTATTATTTTTTTATTACATAGGTGGCAACATACTGACGGGCAATCTCATGGTAAGCGTTCACCGTCGCCTAGGATACCTGTAACACCGGGGACATCACAGATACTTTGCCGACCTTTAAAGACTCTATTAAAAGCCCTTTTTGAGTACCCTATGTTATTGTTAGGTACTCGGAAATGCCGCAAGATGGAGCTCTTTCCATATGTTGTAGGTTTGAGGCAAAAAAAATCCACACTGATTTCTACAGGTCTATGATAACATGTAGATGAGCTTTCAGGCGGTACAAAAATGTGGCGCGATGGGTTTTCATACAAGCTGACGTGCTTGCAATGTCTATGCGGTCAAAGATCTGTGGATACCAATGAAGTTCCAAACACTTGTGGCAATTGTATGATAGAAACAAAGGCGTGGTTACAACATACTCATTATCTACAACTTATTTCGTCACCACAGAGCTGATAATCGGTTTTTAAATAATTTGCTCATAACAATGATTGTTAAAGAAAAAACTGCGATGATGCATTTAAATTAGGAATTTCCTAAAGATTACTCATTTTAACACGCTTTTATTAGCTTCACTGGAATTAATGAACGAAAGGTATTTTATTCAATCGTTCCTTCCACTCTATCAATTATTTCTAAACGATTGACTTTGTTACTGGAAGAATGAATTTAAATTAACTTCGAACATTTCTTAACATTGCCAATCTCTCTATACAAGTAGGGATTTTTTTCTTCAGTATATTACTTTAATCCATTATTTAAAAAAAAAAAAAAAAACTTCACTTGCGTCTTATTAATATCTCATACTATTGTCTTATCGATTTGAAGCTTTGCAAGTATGTGTAATTCGGATACGTCCTTATTTACCTATCTTCATTTAACACCGTTACATAAAAACACCACTGTTCTATAATACCAATCCCTATGGATCTATCAAGGAAGCATTTATCATAACCAAGTGTTGTAGAGACAGGCATGGCCAACTCGATCGTGCCACCCCGTCAACTCACCTTGGAGGTAGATCGATTGGCCTCTGGGGAGGACTGCCAATCCGTGATGTCGACCTTGGGTGGTTTCAAAAGTTGTTTTCCGAGTCCATGGTATTGTCTGCTAAAAATAATACTGACAGGCTATATAGGTGACCGTGTGTGAAGAAATGTCCCGAATATTTATTTATTTATTTATTATAGGCTTGTGATCATATTCATATTTTATTAATAAAATGTTATTTTACATGTCAAATCATCCAAATCAAATTATAAACTAAGTTAAATAATACAAATATAATAATAAATTAAGTCAAATAAATAAGAACTAAACAAAACATTTTTTTTTTCAAATTAACCCCCAAAAAAAAACAGCTAATTTAATTAAACTTAAATAGTAATAATACTAACTAAACACAATGAATAAAAACAAAATTTTGAGTTTTTATAAATTAGGTACAAGCGTCAAACTTGGCATGATTTAGTACATACTCTAAAGTACCTATAACAACAAACAATAAGTAATAGCCAAGTGCGAGTCAGTTTAACAAAAATCAGTTCACCACTATGTTATGCAACGTCGGGCGTACCAAAACTTATTCGCTAATATCACCGCACTATATAATAGACTAATCAATGAAGCAATTAATTATTTATTACTAAACAACGCCACTGTTTTCCTCAAATATTTAACCATTGACGTACGATACTGCATTTAAATAACATTATATTTATTTACAGGCCATTCATTTTAATTAAATTGTTGGACAATAGGTTTTACGTGACTATTTAGTAATTACGCCGTTGACTAATAATTTGATTTGTGGGTTACCTAACAAACACTCATTACCGAACTGACTGAGAAGCCTATAAAGCAGCTACCTATTTACAGTTATATGATTATTAACGAGATAGTGTAAGCCTAAGAAAGCGGGTAGATCGTTTTGTCTGCACCTAACTTTAAAAGCCATCCTCATATTATTATAGATGCGTGGAAGTCTCGCACTCTTCAATTTGATCGATTGTTTCTGCCACGCACCCGTAAGTTGTGGAATGGCTTACCACCTTCGGTTTTTCCTCCAAAATATAACCTCAATTGCTTCAAGCGAAGAGTGAATAGAGTCCTTAAAGGTAAGCAAAGCACCGCCAATGCCCCGTGTATTGTAGGTGTCCATAGGCAATGGTGACTAACTGACTACATACCATCAGGTGGGCCGTCGCTTGTTTGTCTACTATTATATTTTTTTAAAAAACCTTGATCTTACCTAGATACCCTAGACCTTAACTTGAACCTAGATATTTTAGGTGGTTGGTCAAAAAGCTCCAACGTTCAGTAGTGTGGTTTTTTAAACTACGTTAGGTAAGTAGTTTGGTCCGTGGGGGTCGGGCGCCAAAAACATTTTCATAGAATTATCCAAACGTCTCTGTTCGAAGCAGCTCATGACCAAAATGCTATTATGTCGGTATCTTGCGCAACGCGTAAGTATTGCAATCCAACGCGGCAATGCTGCTGGCATACAGAGAACGATGCCTACGGGCAGCGGTTTATTAAATACTAGCTGCGCCCCGCGGTTTCACCCGCGTAGTGATGAAAAATGGTGATGATTATGATGAAAAGTAACCTATGTCACTCTCTGGCTCTTGAACTATACCCATGCAAATCAAGTCGATCCGTTGTTCCGTTGCAGCGTGAAAGAGGAACAAACATCCATACATCCATACATCTATACATACAAACTTTCGCGTTAGGATAATTAGTTTGTGTCTTCTAAATAATGTTCATAATTTCTTAGTGTCTTAAATAAAGATTTATATTAGATTTTTTACCTGTCTCACCGCTTTCGTCAGTCTTCCGGTAAACATTGTGCATGGAACTGCGCCGAAATATCGGGAGCTCCATTTGCAATCTTCTTTTTGTATCCCGTTAATAACGTGATAGTTTAAAACAGTTTAGATATCATATTTGTTTTATAACTCTACCTTTCGTCTTGGACAAAGCAAAGCCCTATAAAAAGTAGAGTTGATAATTTATAACAAAAACAAGGGAGTCGCAGGCATCCTAGGTTGCAAAAGGCAGGCTGTCGTTCAGTGTGGAGGTTAAA
Source organism: Agriopis aurantiaria (assembly GCA_914767915.1). Lineage (NCBI taxonomy): Eukaryota > Metazoa > Arthropoda > Insecta > Lepidoptera > Geometridae > Agriopis > Agriopis aurantiaria. The sequence continues at coordinate 4,243,876 of OU611988.1, forward strand.
GGGGGAGGCCTATGTTCAGCAGTGGACGTCTTCTGACTGATGATGATGATGAACAAAAACAAAAAAATACAATAGTGTAACGTGAACATTATCGTGAAAGTTTAATATACCTACGGGATTCATTCACGAACTTTCTACTGTCACGTCATACGAGTCGCTTATACTTACTGCTAAGGCGCGGCAATAGATCACATAAAAAAATACAATCGTCGAAAATATCTCGTAACATACGTAACATAATATCGTAACACATACAAAAATACAGTTGAATTGAGAACTTCTTTATTTGAAATCGGCTGAAAATGTAATTTTTTGTACGTATTTGTAGTATAAGCTATCTATATATATATAAATATGTATCCCTATTTACCTTGGTCACGCCATAGCTTGAAAACGACTTTACCGATTTCATTCATATTTTTTTTATAAGTTTTCTTATACTATGTAGAAGGTTCTTGCGGAATGAAAAATTCAGAATGTTGCGCAATTTTTTTTATTATTCTTAAAACGTCACTAGGACTTCAACTCGCGGGTGAAACAAGGGGGCGCAGCTAGTTTATAGTGTTAACACACGTATGGATTTGGTTGACGGACCGCCGTCCAACCAACGGGAGAGAAAGAGTGAGAATAGCATATTTCCCTCTCTTTCTCTCCCGTTGGTCAGACGGCGGTTGAGGTCAACCAAATCCATACGTGTGTTAACACTATTATGATAAATTCAAGTTTTCGACCTCGAAATGTGGGCGTGAGCCGCTATCTTGCATTTTTTTTATAATGTCTCAACAGTCTTCTTTCTACTTTTCATATTATATACTTTTGCCATGAAGTCATCTGTTGAAGAATGATTATAAAAAAGCTAATTTTAGCACTTTCAATGCAAGATGGCGGCTGTCGCTTCCAATACCTAAGCAGTATAAATCAAAACATTTGCAACTCCACTTGCAAAAATACTCGTTGCGTGAACCAACAGAAAAAAAATGGTTTCTTTGATTATGAAATGAAGACATTTATGATCCAGATTTGCATCCTTAAACACATTTACTTAAAATTACACTTATTAATTGATGATTTGAAAATACCAATGAGGTTAGAAAATTGAAAATTGAAAATTAAGATTAATACAAATACAATAATTGAACGATGGGATTATGTATTTACCTCGGTCCTTTACGAATCGCCTCCGTTTACTTCCTTACTACTACTTTCTAATTCCGTCGGACAACCCCATTTTCGATCACCCTGGATTCCGTCAACGTAGACATGGCCATCACTCTGTCACTGCATTACATCAGCTGCGGTCAGCACCAGCTGCTGTCATCACACGATGACAGCAGGTAATGAGGACAGGAAACAAACGGACCGTATGGAGAATCCTTTTTTAATTCGGTTACAATTTTAAAACACGTCATCATCATCATCATCATTATCATCATCAGCTAGAAGACGTCCACTGCTGAACATAGGCCTCTCCCTTTAACCTCCACACACGTCACGAAAACACGTCGCTTTCCATCAATCAATGAATATTGGCAATAATTTCCCTTGTTTGTTCTGATTCTCTATTGCAAATTAATAAGAATTAAATCAATTAACGTAAACAGCATGACTTATACCTAACCACTAAATTGAGTAACACATTGTTTTGTTTTCTCTATTGGAATGACGTCATTGCATAAATTTGTGTTTATAAATATTTTGCCGTGTTGTCATGACATTAACCTAATGGTGAATAATAGATAATAACTATTGCCTTGTTTTTTCTGTATTCTGGGCCTTCGACATTGGCGGATGTAAGTGATGACTGCAATCAGACTGACGACAAACAAACTTTTTTTTCTTCTTTTCTTTCAACCCTTACGCCATTATCATCGTCATCGTTTCAGCTTATCATGTTGTTCCCACTGCTGGGACTCAGGCCTTCTCCTAGAGAGAGAGAGAGAGAGAGAGAGAGAGAGAGAGAGAGAGAGAGATAGAGAGGATAGGCTATAATCCTTCATACTGGCCCGGTGCATGTTAGTGAATGTCATATAACTTTGAACTTTTGAGGTTCTTGGACATACCGGTTTCTTCACACGATGTACCCTTGACCGTTTTTGAGCGACGGCATCGAAAAATGCACATAATTTAAGTAGGTATCAAATAAGTCATTGGTGCAGGGCCGAAGATCTCTCAGATTGTAAAGCGCACATGCTACTGCTCGGCCACTATTGCTCACTTACTTAATAGATGTATTTAAATAAAATCGACTAAAAATTATAAGGGTTGCGCGATCTCACATGAGACAGGAGTCATGCATGCATTACATACGTAAATCTAGATTTCACACACGCGATCGTGTTAGATACTTCCATACTACTTTGGTTAGCAACATACTTCCACAGTGTGCAAGACGCATTAGTCATGACTCCACCCCACTAAGATATACAAACAACATCCACATAAAACTTTATCTAAATCTGGTAGCTTTCCGAAAAAAAAATTGCGGGTAGATTATAATATCTCAACATAAATAGCACAATACACTAGATCCCAATTAGTTTCTCCTGTGTAGCACTTCAAGAAAGACCTCAAACTCGCGTACCCCTCGAGCTCGGATCAAGCACACCAAATGCAGTCCGGTCCGGTGCAGACTCTGTTTATGAGGTCCAGTAAACTATGAAACGCTGTATGCAGTCAGTTGGACTACAGACGAACTACAAATGGACTGCATACAGTATTATGTCTTTCATAGAATTTCTCTTAGTCAGGAGATTGCCGCGCTTACCGCTTGATGCAACTTACCACTAATTGGGAACCATTGCACTAGGTAATGGAGCAACCGTGTGAAAATACTAAAATTAAACAGGTCACACAACTCTATTAACTCGGAATCTCGTCCCAAAATGGTTAATTAGTTGTTAATTGCATATTAATAGTATCTTGTTTGCAGTAATAGTTTGTTTTGATTGTGCGTCGGGCCGTGCAGGCCGTCACGTACGCCAGGCTCTAATGGCAACATTAATCGATCATTGATTAGGCTTAATAGCTGTTTAATAGCAGCCTTAGAAAGTTGGGGGTCTTGGTCTTCCCGAAATGGGAACCCATGAGGAAAATACAGAAAACCTGGAACAGATGAATGATTCTTGAGGATATTCTTCCCCTTTTTGGTGTTTTATTCCATTTTTTCTGTTTCATTTTATGCTTGGTAAAAAAACATGATATTAACGCAAACGTGATGAAAAGTGCCATCTAGTGTTTCAAATTACAAACTTCTTCGTGACACATCTATGACCTTTTTTTTAATTTTTTTTTTTTCGAGGGGGAAATCTTCCAAAGATACCGTGCTGCATTGGGGTGCAGCCAGTTTATGTTGGATTATACCCACTAAAACCCCCCGGTGAGATAAATAGAAACAAAGATAATACAAATTATTATTCTTTACATCAGAAATTACATTTATGGGACAGATTGACTTAAAACCAATGCAAAGAAAAACAACTGGCAGCCTTATCGCTAAGATCGATCTCTTTCAAGCAACCTTAAAATGGATAGGATTTATAGAGAACGTAGAAGGCGGCGTGCAATAATCAATAAATTACCTGTTAATATGGTTTTATAAATCGTAGATCGTCGTTTTGTAATCGTAATCGTTTTGTACATTGTAATATCTATACATTTACTTTCCCAGAAGAGTTTGTCTAATCCAATGACAATTTATATTATCTTTGGTCTAATCGCACTGATAAACAACGAGAACCTAGCTAAAACAAGTACTAACAATTCGGTCAAAGCGTTATATTATAACCAAATATTTCTAGTTATGTCCACTTTTATCCATCCTTAAACCAGCATTCCACTTCAGAAGGGATGACTTGAGCAAAAAATCTTTTTAAATTCACAATATTCATGCTAATAATGCTCTTTCATCAAAAGTATTCTACAATTGCCAACAGTGGCGCCCTGTATTGAAAGTTTAGCTCTACGTACAAAATGTCAATTCATGTCTTGTGGAGTCTGCTGCGACAGCATGGCCTGTAGTTTGCACTACGCGGTCGCTCCAGTAGTGGGAAGTCTGACTGGTAAATGAATGATTAGTTGTCCCAGATAAGCTCGCTTGAAAGTCAGACCGATCCTCTTTAATACGTCTAAACAAGGTCTAAACCATCACTCTGCGAAATCTATACGATTGTAATGTAACGCGTCGATGATATTGGGGCAAACACTATAAATAAATATAATGAAATAGCCTTTATTTTCCTTAATAAATATTACAAAATGTAGTTAAAACATATTAAATAATTTTTATTAGGTGGATAAGTATTTAAATATTATTTTCTTTAGAGCACCCCAAATCTGGGTGAAGGCCTCTTCCATGGTTTGTGCTTGACAAGTCTAGGTTGTATCAAGGTTGGGTCAAACACTAGTTATTAATCCATTTTTTTTTGTATAGAATAGATCTACGCTTAGCCACTAATTCGCCTGATGGTAAGCCACATTAAGGAAGTATCTCCACTTTGAGCTTCGTCTACTTAAAAAAGATACTCTTCAAGTTTTCGGACTGCCTTAACAGGCGTTCTGAAAACTATCTTTAGCTTTGTATGGTAAAGCGTATTTCTTCTAAGTGACCCTGTCAGTATTAACAAAAATATCCTCTCGCAGTGGAAGGCAGGCGTCGCTGTCCCCGCGTAGGAGTGTATATTAGGTAATGTTGGTCGCGAGTGGATTAGAGCAGCAAGACGCGGTGATGAGGATGTGTTCACTTGAACGCAATTGTTGGCTGGCACTCCTGTAACACCGTCTAAAGACTAGGGGCTCTCAAACTGTTTGCTTTTTAGGTACCTTTATAACAGAATACAGATTTTTAATGCATAATTATCTAACTGCCCATCCTGATTTTGCCAAATATAAAAGAAATGCGTCATCTCTCAGTCACCTTTGGGGCCTTTAAAGGTTCTAGCTGCATGAGTATTTACTGGAGAAAGTATCAAATGAAAAGACAATTTTTTTGGTTCATGCTAGTTTTTTCATTCATTTCCTTTTTCATGTTAACAGGTTACCAATGTCCCGCCGCTGTGTGCTAATCGCGTTGCCAATGATGACAATGGTTAATAATTACCTTATTGTAAGACGACTTCAAAAGGAGTCAGCTCTCGAACTTCTAAATTTTTCATCATTATCAGCCTATCATGTTCCCACTGCTGGGCCTAGGTCGGGAGAGAGAGAGAGAGACGATGGGCTCTAATCCAATCCACCATTTTGGTCCAGTGCATGTTGCTGAATGTCATATGTCTTGAACTTTTGTGGTTCTTGGACATACCGGTTTCCTCACGGTGTTTTCCTTCTCCGTTGTAGAGAGACGGCATCGATACTGCATACTGCACATAATTTATTTAATAACAAAATTATTGTTATTGCCAAATCAGTAGGTGCCCGAAACCAACACCAAACCAAATTTTTTGAAATTTTTGTGGGTCCACGAGTTTCCTGTCTTTATAAACAAAAAATAAATACGTAAATCAGTTTATACAAAAAAAAAACATGAGTGAACTGAGAAATTAAAAAGGTAAGTAAGCACGTGGACTACATGGATTCTACATGGAGCATAGATTCTTGCATCAAAACCATATGGCTTCAACCACTGATTATATATATTTTTTATACTGTTTTATATTTGTTTTATTGCATTTGTTATTTCAACATTCACGGAACTGGACTGTATCTCTGTTTTATTTGTGAAAACTTTTAAGTCTTGTTTATTCTTATTTTTCTTACTATGCCTTATGTTGTTAAAGCTGTTTGTTTTCCGTAATTAAATAAATAAATAAAACCCTCAGATAAAGATCACTAGATTGCAGTTCATGAACAACTACATCCAGTAATTGTTTGTTTACTTACAGTGAAGAATATGAATATGAATATATGTACCGTGTAATATGATGTAACGTAACGTATAATATATTTACCGTGATTAGGTTGTGGATGGACTTCCCGACATTTCGGCGCAGTTACCTGCACCACATTCACGAACAGACTATAGTGAACAACCGTGATAGTTTAAAACAGTAAATTCCTGATGATCTTCGGGATCTCGAATGTTCGTCGCTTACCACCAGGCGAATTGGTAGTCTACTGGGACATATTCGCGATAAAAAAATGTTTGAGCGCCACAGAACAAGGATATTAAGGTATGTGACAACAATTGTATTTCGTGTCCATGCGCCCGCGACGAGGGTATGTACACGCATCTCGCATGTGTGAGTGCATCTGCGTGCGTGCATCTTACATCACAGAGGATGTGGGGCATTCGATTGTTATTGTTTAGGATTATCGGACGCAACTTGTCAGCCAGCTGTGCCCTAAGGTATCAGTCGTAAATTTTTCAGTTTCCTGCCTTTTCAGGATCAAATGTGTCTCCTGTCTTAATCAAAGGTATTCATTTACAAGCTGTTTTTATTATTGTTTATTAAGCTTGCGTTTGACCGCCACCTCGTCTGTTGTTAAGCTATGATGTGGTCTACGATGGAGAAAGTTTGCTTATAAAAACCAGATTGTCTTGCAATTTGAAGACGCCCAGATTGTAATAATCGGGGAACACTCATTCTGGCAGCGCCATCCACAGAAATGTGGAATGAAAGTGCTTCGTACGGGTTTTCTGAACATCAAACATGAAACGGTGTCGGCGAGTCAAACGCAAAGCAGTTATAAAGAAAAACGAAAATCTCCTTGGTGGATGAAAGAACCAAAATACTGGCAGCCTTGAAAAAGTCAGGATAAGTTCGACTAAAGGCATCACGCCTACTTAGGGCAGATGTGTTCGCACCCACAGAAAAGAGAAGTAAATAGAACGAAAATGAGAAGCAAAATCTGTTATCAGGTATATGAGTGAACCTTGATTGAACATTCTTGTTTAGATCAACGCGTTGAACTCCGCATCTCAGTTGCTAACTGATTTCGAATGACTGACGTTTCGTTTATAAGGGTGCAACTGGCTACAACAATTTTTTTACAAAAATGCCTTGACTGCCGTTTTAATTTAAGAAAAAAAATTCTTTCCTGCGTTCGATCGCAACGACCCCCTACCCATCTTCCTTGTTTATCTGATCTGAGATAATAAGATGTCCTCATGTGAGTAATGTACTTGTAGCTACATAGGTACCTACGTGTTATAAGATAGAGTAGCGGGGTCGTGACCGCGCACGCGCTCACTAATTAGATAAAGCTCCGTACCCTTAGTACAAGTTTTGATAGTATTCGAAAACTTTTTTCGTATTAGAGTGAAGCAATCTATACCGCCGAATATTACCGATTTTAGTTCCTCCGCGTTTCCGCTGGAGGCGCTTTACTACAATGTATGGAACAATACGTAAACGAAAAAAGTTTTCGAATACTATCAAAACTTGTACTAAGGGTAAAATACTGCGCTTCCCAGCCAGAGCTATTATCAGCCAAGTAACTGAGTTTTCCAGTTATTATGATTCAAACCCAAACAAGTGAACCGTTTTAATAAAATCTATGGGAAAAAAATTGTGGGACCAATCTGAAAGAATATCCTATCAAATAAAAAAAGTACAAATCAGGTCATAAATTACGGAGTTTTAAGGTAACAAATATAAAAAAATATATCATAATCTCTATCTCTACATAGTATAAATTAAAGTCACTTTCCGCGTCTGTATGTCTGTATGGCCGCTAACCACGCAACGGATTTTGACGCGTTTTTCCCCATCAGTTAGATCTAGCGACCCGCCCCGGCTTCGCACGTAAATTACACCTGTGCGAAGTCGGGCGGGCGGGTCGCTAGTAATATTATAATGCGAAAGTGTGTATGTTTGTTGGTTTTTTTGGTCCTCTTTCTCGCAGCAACAGAGCAACGGATCGACCTGATTTTTTGCATGGGTATAGTTTAAGGGTCGGAGAGTGACATAGGCTACTTTTATCACTATCATCATCATCACCATCACCATTTTTCATTATTACGTGGGTGAAACCACGGGACGCAGCTAGTATATTTGTATATACAACCGAATTGAGACTCCCTCCTTTTTAAAAGTCGGTTAAAAATACAACATCACGCCCAGGCTGTCACCCATCTAAGTATCGACCGCGCCCGATAGAACATAAATTTGTTACTGACTCACACTTGGCCAGTATTTATATATTTTTTATTTTATTTTAGAGTGTGTGCTATATTTAATCAATTAATCATGCCGACACCTGTATGTATATAGGTATTATCGTTTTTGCATTAGAGAAAATACAAAAAAACCGTTTAAAAAAAAATTGTATTGGGGACTATTTTTCACATGATCTCCTAATTTAACTGCCAACATATAAAAAATCGAGCCAATCGAGTCACGTTTCTATAGTAAATTTTAAATTTTCGCAACTCTAACAAATGTTTTTACCCGTCTTTCTGATTATTACAATTTTAGAACTAAATAGCTGGACCAATCTTCTTGAAATTTAGCAAGGCGTGGCAGACGTCTGCTTCCCGAGAACGTTAACACAAGAATCTCACATTACGAACGTTCACAGGAAACTTTTTGAAAAATGTGGATAAAGACAGGAAATCGTGGGTGGCTCAGCTAGGAAGTATGTACCTATATAAAATACAAAAGACTATAAGTGGATAATAAATACTACAATATTTACCACCACAGTACTTAGAATAAGACAGTATTGCTTATTCCCACGGCCATCATCGATTGGCCATCCTTTGATCAATAACCTCACGGACGCGGCGACCGACCGCCTCTGTTGGTAAACGCAACTACAGGCTCGTTGCTAGGATTAGGAAAGGGGACCTTTCCAAGGAGGCTCGAATGGTTTACGGTCTGGCAAATTCATTTTTACAGGCTTTAAGCCTTTCTAGCACCACAGCCTTGCCTGGTTGGTTAATTATACCATAAGTATAATTGACCAACTAGGTAGGTTTGTGGTTTAGGTAAGTTTGTGGTTGTGTAAAGTAATAAGTTTAAGTACATTTATTTAGGAAATTTATGTTTTGTCAGGATACGATGGGGCTGACATAGACATGTTGTCTAAAAGCCCCCATAAAATTGAAGATTAAAAAAAAAAGGAAAGGGGACCAAACTACCCTGACCCTCCTTTATACATTATCATAGCTGCTGAACTTCGATTATCTGTAACAATTAAAGATAGATATTGTATGAACAATGCATCCACAAGTATTTTAAAAACGAACTTTCAACCACAGGACAGATTTTGATCAAATATAACTAAAAACAACAGCAATCATCAGGAGGTTCTTCACTCTGCAGTCCTGACCCCCGGTAACTTGGCTATGCAGCCGGTGGTACCTTAGATTTAAGTTTTTTAATTTTAATAGTATCTTGTTTTTATATAGGTATAGATTGCGTAAAATTTAAGTAAATAAATAAAAAATGCGGAATAATAATAGTCCTCAAAGGCAGGCAACCACCAATGCTCTGGGTATTTTAAGTGTCCATAGACAGCGGTGACCACTTACCATCGGGCAGCGGCACATAAAAATAACTATTCTTTATCCTAGGTTCGTTTGTGCGCGCCACATGGCAACTCCCACGACGATGGTTCATTTTTGATTGCGTACAACTGCATTACATACCTTCCACGTACCTATCCACTCGTAATTGGTCTCAATCGGTACGATCCCACTCAATAAGGCTGTAAGTATAAAGTAGTATGACTCATTCTGAAAACAACAAGAGGAAAACACAAATTGTGGTTGTTTTGGTCTGCATAATACTTTGCAAACTGTAAAGGGGGGCTACCATAACCTCAAAAACATCGAGAACAGATCGAGAAAAAGCTCAATCATCATCATCATCAGCCAGAAGACGTCCACAGAACACAAAGCAACAAAAAACCACAAAGCTCATATAAGAATATTTTTGAGGGGGTAGTATGTCCCCAGAAATTGCGATTTCTGGCCTTCAGATCAGAAAAACAAGAGAGATATGGTGAGGTAGCGTGGGGGTGCGAATGCATCGGCCTAAATCGGGCTTGATGCCTCTAGTTGAACTCCCACTGCATAAGACCTTGCCTTTTTTGCATGTGAAATATTAGAATTCATTGGCGTCGCTGCAAGTTTGTTTGTTTGCTACAAGTGCTTAATGCGCTTGTTTTTTTTTTAAGTATGCTGTACTTATAATTTTAGCGTTAAGCAGTTTAGCGGTAAGTAGAGTGAGTGAAATACGGAGACATTTGAACACGAACGATAATTGTACTAAGGCATATCTCCGTTGTTTATCTGATCTGAGGCACTACCATTCCTTGCAGTGTATAAAACACGTGCCTTGTTCACTCATCATTTACATTAAGAATGTTCAAACTAGAACTATGTTAGTAAGGGGGCGTCCGTTAATTACGTGAGGTGATTTTGGCGATTTTTCGACGCCCTTCCCCCTTGTTGAGATATCGTGAGATTTGTCTCGAACCCCTCCCCCACCACCTAATATCACATGAGATTTTTCAAAATGCTTATTTTCAGTGTTAATACCTTAATCTACAATGCGTTGTGCAGGATTTAGCCATATTTCATTGGTGAAACATGTTTTACTTAATCTAACCCAGTTTTCACGCAATTTTACAGTTTCTTGCGGATTTTTTTTTACGTGATATTAGTCTCGCGACCCCCCATCATTCACGTGAGATTGAGTGAGATTCGGCATGACCCCCTGCCCCCATAAACACCTCACGTAATTAACTGAAAGATGTGAAAACTAGATAAGCTACACACAAACAGAAAATTAATACACAATGATACCTACAAAGTGAAATATCATCCCGACACAAATCACTTTATTATCACGTCAATCGTAACCCATCTATTCCACATCATAATAACCTATCTCCTGATAATTTATCTAACTTCTAAAAAGCACAAAAAGCTCAGAGGTAACACCGTCAAAGGCGCATGCGACAATACACTTTTGTCCTACAACGTATTCACAGAGTCGCCACATTAGCACTCTACTCCGATATCAACATCGACTAATGTATCAACAATGGCGACTAAAAAAGAACCTGAAATGTTCTACACACATCACGCATCTGACAAATTTTGGACAACAATACACACTGAGTATAAGGGTTAAATAGTTTACAAAATTGTCGATGCGAGTTGAGAATCGATGCTCAGACGAATATCGACCGAATAATCGATTGCGTGACGGTGTCTCGCTTCTATTGTGACGTCATTTGTATGGGAGGTGCGTGAGTAAAGGGCTATAGAACGCGGCGGCTTTGAAGGCATCTCGGATGTCTCAATCGAAGGCTTTGCTTTGCCGCCGATTGAGGCCCACTCCCACACGCAGGGGTATTCTGTTTTGTGTGAATTGGTAGTTTTTCTTCGCATTATTAGATTTGTTTACAATGGAAGGATGTAATGTGATTTATGAAATTCGAGCAAAAATGTATGATTTTGTTCGAGATTATTTATTTATTTAATTACTAAAACCGCGGGGCGCTGCTAGTAAATAAATAAATAATTTAAAACAAAACCATACATTTTTGCTCGAATTTCAATAATTACATGTCAAAAAATGCAATGTCTTCCATAGCTCAGTGGTTGGCGCGTTTAGATTCTAATCCAGAGGGTGTGGTTTCGAATCCCAACAATGAGTTTGAGCTGCCAGTGAAAGAAAATTCACGAGGAAATAGTAAAGTGGTACAGTGGTAGAGCACTTTGTAGTGTCCAGCTGGCTAACTAGCACCCTCAAGCTGAAAATCTGTGGCCAAACAATCTGACCATAAAACCATAAAATAGTTCTCTGTAAAACCGTATCTTGTGACATAAATTTTTTTTCAGCGTTCTTGGTTTATAACCGCAGGCGCTAATACGATGCACAAAGACTTGTTAATACGCAATAGATTTACCTAGTCTGTGGTGAGGCGTGACCAAAGTCTAAGAGACAGTTTTTATAAAAAGAAAGACTGAGCTAGTCAAAATAGGGTATTTGACTGATTTTACGAAACCATCATAAATTGTTTATTATATTAAAATAAAGCAATCTTTTGATATTATAAGAATAATTTTCAGTATTTGTGTTTTAAATGGCAGATCAAAATTCAAATTATTAAAATCCCGCGTAAACGCTTTGACAATTATGGGGCCACGTGACATTAGTGACGTCACACATAAGCAAACGAGTGCTTCTCGCCATACCATACCTATACCATATGTTGTCTCTATTTACTTTTGTGTGTGGTCAATAAGGACATTCGACCTACATAGAGTGTTTGCAGTCAAGTCACGTGATCAATGAAAATCATATTTTTATTTTGTATTTTTCTGACAATCGGTACTTAATTTTATTGTTTTTATAAATTAAATAATTTAAAAAAAATCTTCTAATATTACTCCAGCGTGAATTATATTTTTAATACAGTTTAGTACTCTATTCGAGAGGTTTTTTTCGCTCGGTCAATAAAACAATATTACTAACTTTCAGCTTCAGAATAACACCTCAACTGCATCGACCCGTGTTTGTATAACAACATAACACATGTTACAAAAGTCACAGATCGCTTTAACTATCCTTGGAGAGTAATTACCTGCGATAAATCAAGGATACGCGCTGACAGGGTTAATGCGGTGACGACTTTATTGTACCCTTTACCTTATTATACCACAACAACCAAATTACAACTTTAGCACTTAAATATAAAGTATAATTTAGAAGTTTGATTAAAAGAGTTTTTTGGGTAATTTTTTAAAATAATTTGATTGTTTAGTAATGCGGATGTCATTACTTTTCTAATACAATAAGGACCGTAGCTTTTATGTCAAAAATCTTAATAAGCTTTTTATGTGGAGCTTTTAAATGTTTCGGGGGAATAAAGTTGTATTAAAGTCAAGGCAGGCCCAAGAAACGCTGGCGTGACGATCTTGACTCATTCCGGAGAAGTTGGCAAGACCGTTGGAGGACCGAGATTTATGGAAGGAAATGGGGGAGACCTTTGCCCAGCAGTGGGACAGTAGAGGATAAAAAAATTAAAAAATGTATATTAGTTTGAAGAATACAGTTTAATACAGGTACCGCAATAAAAGTTGATCTATTTATAAAACTGACGACAGACTTTGGGCCCAATGTCGACTGAGCGTTCAAAGAAAAGTAAATTCTTCCTAGTTAGTTCTTCTTCATTCTTCTCTGCCTCGACTCGTCGTGACTCTTCGAAGACTCTTGACTAAGCTCAAGTATATAAGTAAAGGTGCAATTATAAACATAATTAAATGCTTTGCTATGCTTTTCATTATGTTTTTAGATTCTAGGGTCTAGCCCAAATATTTGAGAAGCGTTTGAGGCAGAAGGCAACACCATTGTTTTAAACTTAAAGACTCAAAATAATTAACCTTTTAGATAGATATATAGGTAAAAACTCTTTATTGTGTATACCAGAATTAAACATTACAAAGAGATAGAAAGCACTTACGAGCACAAGTGGCGGCCTTATCGCTAAAAGCGATCTCTTCCAGGCAACCGTTGGATGGAAATAATTTACGTAACAGGATCGACGGGGGATGCTAAAACAGTTTTAATTATATGTATCATTAAATAAATACATACTACCAAATGATATTTAGTACAACCAAATGATGTGTAGTAGTATAGTATATACATATAATACAAACACGATAAGTACATACTATACCCTAAGTCCCTGGAGTACCTTCGCAATGCAAAGGCAGCATGAAACACTCACAATGACAGAGCAAATAACAACCAACATGAGTTCGGAGCAACAGCCCCCCGATTCTACTAAACAAATTGTTTTTAAATTGTAATTGTTGCGATTTTAATTTTTTTATAATTGCCTCAAACTTTACAGTTTTTTATACCAAGTTATAATATTAGTTGTATTTTTGTGTATTGTAGTGGTTGTATTTTTCTAGTATATATTTTTTTAATTTAAAACTGTCAATTTGGAGGCAGTTATTTAACAATTAAAATCGCAACAATTACAATTTAAAAACAATTTCTTTAGTAGAATCGAGGTCCTGGTATGTCCAAAAACTCTCTTCCAACAGAAACAAACAGTTCTAGACTTGCGAAATGTAAAAATCTTACACTTTAGCCTTGAAAATGTTGATTGTCTTTTACTAAAAGCTTAGCACTATATTCTGATAAAAAATAACTTAAAGCTCCGCGCACACTGCGTAAACTCCACTCGACACATCTACTAAGCAGGAAAACGCAAATTAGTAACAAAGACATAACACATCTGCACCAATCTTTAATAAAAGTTTGATAACAAAAAAAAAACCTAAATTCGAGTGCAATATTGAACTTTATTACAAAGGGGTATGAATCCATAAAGGGTAGACACGTCTTAATAAACCTTTATAAAAAAACCTCAAAATAATTTTTTTTGTACTTTGTTACGGTTTTGAGCTCTATTGCGAGGTGGTAAGGATGTAAGAGAGAGTGTAGATAAGCAGATTATTATTGATATAAGATATGCTTAATAAGTGCAAAGGAACGCAGCGAAGCGAGCGAGTGCAGATTGAGTGTCTCAGGGTGACCATGGCGGGACTGTTTTGTTCAATTTTCAACTTATTTCACAATTTCCAGTTACATATCGAGATACAATAGATATACTAGAGTCACAAAAGTGCATAAAAAAATTCTTAACCAAAACTCGGCGCACGCTACGCATTGCATACGTCTACTTTTTAGGGTTCCGTACCCAAAGGGTAAAAACGGGACTCTATTACTAAGACGGTGTCTGTATTTCTGTATGTCTGTCCATCCGTCCGTCTATCTGTCTGTCTGTCCTACCTTTAAGCGGCTGTATCTTTCGAACCGTACTAATAGATAGCCAGTTGAAATTTTCACATAGCATGTAATGTTACGACGAATTAACTAAGAAAAAAAAACAATAACTAAAAACGAAAGGGTCCGCATACAACAAACATATTTTTTAACGTATTTTTGTATTACTTCTAAATCCTCTAATAAACCGGCCAAGTGCGACTCGGGCTCGCGCTAAACCCAACTCGCGACTAGGCCTGTTTTTTTCGCATTGTCAGGGTTGGTTCCATAGTAAAAGTTGTAATGGTTGGTACAATGATATCTCCCAGAGACCTATCGAAGTAGTCTTCACAAGCGGTCCAAACTGTATGAAAACTAAGTGTATCAAATTGTTCGTACCTAAAAGTGCTGACCTTTGAAAAGAAATATCTATATTCTGACGGCCAACTCTATTTGTGGTATTTTTACAACTCAGTATTGTACAATTACCCATTTTTATTTCAAACTGACACGTGTTGTCGTGGCACGCGCGGCGTTGGAAATATTTTATTTTTATTTTATTTTATATAACATGCAAGGTAGGTTGACTTGTGACGTCTACTTGGATATAGGTCTGTGATATCTTTAAATATTTTCACTGTCTCACTAGTCACCTAGTATAAAAAAGTTAAAAATTATGTTTAAAAAAATATATTTAAAAAACCGCCAATGTAGTCACCATACAAATATTGCAATACTGATTCACCCTATAATCCATCGATATCTATCCTCATACAGATATTAGTATCAAATC
Source organism: Agriopis aurantiaria (assembly GCA_914767915.1). NCBI lineage: Eukaryota > Metazoa > Arthropoda > Insecta > Lepidoptera > Geometridae > Agriopis > Agriopis aurantiaria. The sequence continues at coordinate 4,259,404 of OU611988.1, forward strand.
ACTTCACAACGTACGCCTCTTCAATCTTCACGCACTATTTCACCCAACCCTTCCTTCCTATCCGTCCTTACCTACCAGAAAAAGAGAAAAAGGATAAAAAGACTCCTTGCTAAAAACCTCCTTTGTAACTTTTTAAGTGCACTTATCACCGGCCAGGATTAAAAAATAAAAAGCGTGTATTCATACTTTGAATTGTGTCTAAAATGGTAATCCTTGTTAAAAATTTACACATTGTTAAAAAGTGGTTAAAAAATAAAACTTTATGAATTGAATATCGCTTGTTTTCACTACATTGGTTTTGTAAGGGTTAAATTTTAGAGTAAATGTTTTCTGTAATCGGATTTTTATAAATGGAGCTTTTTGGGAGTTGCGAGAAGGAACAAAATAAGATGCAGTTTTTGTACTAACCCACAGATTAAAAAGCTAATAATATCCGATTACTCAGAATGAAAGAGTCGGAAAGGCTTTGTCTATAAGGTTTATACAGATTAAGTGTATTATACTATATATAAAAAATACCTGTCTTTCATAAATGGTAAACATCATTTTATCAATTAATATTATGGTATTATCAGCACCAAAGTTAAGACAATCGATCGGTTAATGTCCTTTTACAAATCATCAAATAAAATCTTAAGAAGTTAATGAGAATTTAAAAGGAAAGGAATTTTAAATTTTAATACCAATTCCTGGGCATTAGTTCAGATTTTTAATGGAATAATTATGTTAAAGACCAAACGTATCCCGAAATTATTTAACGTCATTATAATTAATGTCATCTGTATGTATCTATATGTAATTTTCGAGCCTTGACCGCGGCAAAATATAACTTAATCTCTTCATAATGATACCAAAACGATGACGGCCGCATGTTTGTATATCGATTAATTAATAAATCGAGTTCCCAATCGAGATATCGAGATCCAAAATCGATACACGCCGCCTCTCTAATTGAGTCAAGCCGCTACAAAAGATAAATAAAACACCAATACGTATTTGCCGTTCAAAATTATTTACCCGTCGATTTTTAACTTTGATGCATTGAGAATGAAGTTTAATATTTAAAATTAGAAGATCAGAATCATTTTGTAAAAATATAAAAAGACGATCACTAAATGCCAAGCATTTAGCTGTCATATTATAAAAAAAACAGTGTATGGTGTATGGGAATCGATACGTTTTGATTAATGGCGGTTAAACTAGATTACCATGCTGACGAGATGAAGACGCCAGATGGACCCGCTTGCATTTTAGCGTAAGATAAAAAAAAAATTGCTTTGCGCGGGCTTGATCCATATTGTTTTTATTTAAATCGTGAAAAAAAATGTTTAATTTTATAATGAAACAAAATGAGATCTAGCTTTTCTAAGCTATGGCTTGGATAAAAAACTGCAAATCGTTCCATTTTCACACATAATCGAAGAATAGATTTTCAATTATTTTTTTATTTCCTGCAAAAAGTAACAAACAGTTCGCGGATTTCGTAACACTATATCACCCGCATCAATCTTGAAAGCCAATTTTTCTATTCATCCTGTCAACAATATAATAGTAACATTAACAAACTAGCTACCTTTACTCTGGCAACCCGTTACCACCTGTGTCGATTTCTCACACGAAAGCACAGTTAACATAATAGTTACTGAGTACATCAACGAAGCCTTCAAAGAAATCGGCGCGTTTTGACATGTGAAACCGGGAAACTCGATATAGTATGGCAACACAATGGGGCTATCCGCAAATCTCTGTCTATTGCCATTTAGCTGGTGAATGTTGACGTGGGAGTTGTTATGGTATCTACGTTGTAAAATACGGCTGGTTTTGGGAAAAAGGCGTATTTTCTAAATAAGGAAGAAGGGCTATGAATATAATAACAAGATTATTTCTTAGAAATTATGGCAAGAGCCTTTATTAACTAAACAAAATCAGTTGGATTACCCATTGACCGTTGAAGGCTTTGAATATACATTCCATTATCCATAGGAAAATTGTCTAAGACTGAGGCCTAGAGACAATCCAAACAATCAAGCCCACTACCAGTTTTCTTTATGTCATAGGTAGCAACTAAGCTTACGGACTGTGATGGAAGGCGATCATCGTCGCTTTTGGGTATCTGGTAACTGGTAACACCAAAGACATCACAGACACACACATTGCTTGACTCTGACTGTGACCATGTCTTGTTTGACGCTATTAAGACTATCTAAACTGTTTAAGATTACGACTAAAGGACATTGAATCAACGGTCATGAAAATTTTAACAAACAAAAAAAAAACAGACATTGGAGGGTTTTGGCGCCAACGTGGAAAAAAACGTGTCGGCTCGTTGTATTATTTTCCTAAACTTGTGTATTTTCGAGTGTGTAGGTACTAATGGTGAATTATTATTTATTAAGTGCTCGTGAACGTTATATCACTTTCCCACACTCGAGCAGTGTGGGAAAGTAATATAATGAGGTGAAAAATGTCTTTTAGTGTTGTTACCAAAAATCCATAGAAGCCTCTTGTAAAGCCTCCACCACTTTATGATTGGGGCATGAGTTTGACTTGACCGTGACTTACTTTGCTTGACTCTGACTATGACTATGAATAGCTTGACGTTATTTAATACCTTGTAAACCTAATTATTATTCCGACTGAAGGACCCCGTACCAATGGTCACAAAAAAGAAGAATTTATCTTTGATTTGATACCTAACCTGAAATGTACGCAAATTTTCCTTTCCTTTAATCTCACATCTGCCATCACTTGACCTCAGTTCTGCAGAGTTTAAAGTTACCGACACCTCCAGTGGTTAATCCCGGTAACCCGACCTGCTTACGCACAAAGCCTCTTTCTACAGCCGTATTGGCTTACTGCGTCTGCGCACAGCAAGTCTGCGAGCTAAGTGGCGAAATAAGAAAGTAATGAGCTTAAATCATTGCCCTGTAGTAATCTCAATTCAATGAGGGTAGAGATTAGTAAGACGCGGAGAGAGAATATTGGACAGAAATGAAACTGATTTCAAGAATTTATGACAAAAAGATAGGTATTAATCCAGTCGGTAGAGTCTGTGCAAGAGAAAAGCGTCGTGGCGTAACGACGTAACGGTAACTAACATTCAGATTTTTTGATTAATAATATATTTCTATACCTAGTAGCACCCGATAACTAGTGAGAACTGATTAGGTACGTAGCTAAGAAGTATCAAATATTTTTATTCGTGCTGGCAATGGCAGCAGTGTTGTAAACGCAACAAAAACAGCTGGGCTAAATGAATAGAAATGTAAAAAAGGAATAAAGAAAAAGCTTTATTTGGTTTGTTTTTAGGGACCCTATTACTAAACCTACATTGTCTGTCTTACCTATTAACGGCTGTATCTTACGAACCGTAATAGATAGCCAGTTGAAATTTTCACAGAATATGTAATGTCACGTCGGATTCATCATCATCATCATCATTTCAGCCGTAGGACGTCCACTGCTGGACATAGGCCTCCCCCATCGATCTCCAAAAGGGCCGGTTGGAAGCGGCCTGCATCCAGCGTTTCCCTGCGGTCTCTTTTAGGTCGTCTGTCCATCTTGTGGGTGGACGTCCTACGCTGCGCTTGCCAGTCCGTGGTCTCCATTCCAGAACCTTTCGGCCCCATCGGCCATCTGTTCTGCGTGATATGTGCCCTGCCCACTGCCATTTCAACTTACTAATCCGGTGGGCTATGTCGGTGACTTTCGTTCGTCTACGGATCTCCTCATTTCGGATTCGATCTCGTAGAGAAACCCCGAGCATAGCCCTCTCCATAGCTCGTTGTGCGACTTTGAGCTTGCTTATGAGGCCCATAGTGAGAGACCACGTCGGATTGACTAACAAATAATAAAAAAACTCAAAGTAAAAACGTAAGGGAGCCCCATACAATAAACGTGTTTTTTTAACGTATAAATGTATTAACTCTAATGTAAAAACTGTATTACTTACAAGCGTCAAATTAAAGTTTTTACCCTTTGGGTACAGAACCCTAAAAACAGCACTAAAAGTATTAAGGTTGCCTGGAAGATATCGCTTATAGCGATAAGGCCGTCAACTGTTTTTAACTATTTTAAATTGTTTTTGTCTTATGTATGTAATTTCAGGTGTGAACAATAAATACTTATCTCTCTATCTATTATATCTTTTGGGTAAAGAGGTAAATGCAAAAAGGTCACATTTTACTGACTGGATTAAAAAAGATAGTTATACAGGGGGCTTAGTCCCAGATTTGATAGTTTTCGAAATCTTTTTTCGATTACGTATTGTTCCATACATTTTAGTAAAGCGCCTCCAGCGGAAACGCGGAGGAACTAAAATCGGCGGTATAGATTGCTTCACTCTAATACGAAAAAAGTTTTCGAATACCTTTCAGCCCAGCAATGTATGGAACAAAACGTAAACGAAAAAAGTTTTCGAAAACTATCAAATCTGGGACTAAGCCCCCTGATAGTCCGTTTTTGTCCATCGGTGCTGGACAGTGAAGTCAGGATAATGTTCGCGGATGACTGCACATGCTGCTTCTCTATTGATATGTCACTTTGACACGACAGGTAACGTTATGCGCTAAGTGATAGTGCAATGTGACGTCAGAACAACGAATTAAAGTAGGACCAACATTAATAAATTATATGTGACATATTCTGACAGCCAGCACAGTAAATCGTAAAATTGCCTTCTTTTGTCATGATTACAATAAATATATATTTTTAATTGATAAACATAACTTTACTTATAAACGTTATTTAAGTTAAGCAAAGCTTAAAATTGCTCTGTCTTATTTTCACCTGTGACAATTTCCGTCAACAAAAAGTTGACAGCAATTTTAAGCATTGCTTAACTTTTAAGTAACGTTTATAAGTAAGGGCGTAAGCATTTTTGCAGTTTTGAACTTAGTTTTAAACGTTTAAAAAAACTCAGCTTAGTTCTAACTTAGAAAAAATAAATTATATTGTTACAAGGTTACGCAGTAGAATTTAGATTATTGTATTTTCTTGTTTAATACTTTATGGAATATTAATCGTTTTTAACTTTTATTTTATTTGCTCCCCAATACGTTCAGAAATTCGTGAGGAAACCGGCATGTCCAAGAACCTCAAAAACTCAAAGACATATTACTTTCACCAACATGCTCTGGGCCAGCATAGTGGATTAGGGCCCATTCTCTCTCTCCCTGAGAGAAGTCCTGAGTTTCAGTAGTGGGAACATGATAAGCTGAAATGATGATGATGATGACATTTAGAAAATCTCGCACCCTGCACATCCGTAAGTCCTGCAACAATCACGACATCTTCCTGCGCATGAGTGCAACATGGAAACTGTTTTAGCCTCGACATCTCCAAGCACACTCGGTTGCCTCCATCTCGTTACGACTGGTGTGAGTTTACGGAGATTCGGAGACCGGATTAAAGGATTAACCAACTAATTTTAACTTACTGACTCATAAAAACTTTGATAAGTTTGATAGTACATATTTCCGGTATAGCTGCAGGATTATTACAGAAGTCTGATTGTGATCATGATTGCATGCCGTCACGTTTGCATATACTTATTCGCACCACGCGCCTGAATGAAATGGCACGAGATAGCAATCACAAATGGACATCCATAATAAGCTCGCTGATCAGAAAAGTAAAAGACGTGATATCTAAAGTGGTGTAGATAACCAAAGTAGCAGTTTAAATTGTAAATCATTATACTAACAGTAAAAACGCGAAAGTGAGTTTGTTCCTCTTTCATGCAGCAACAGAGCAACGGATAGGATACTTTTCGTCCTGGAAAATCTAAGGAAATATCCACGCGGGGGGAAATTTCGGAGCGCAGCTAATCAGGAATTCACATTAGCGCAAATCAGGACTTTTGTTGACGTATCGTTCACGAGTATATCGTCAAGTTGAAGCTTGTCTTCTTAATCCGTAAAACGCATATTGATTATTTTACTTTTATCACATGACTTACTATCGAATTCGAATGCTATTGGTACCCGCAGTAAAATACTAAGAAAGAGGGTAGACCGTAGTAAAAGAACGAGAGAGAGAGAGTAGATAGAAGGTAGATTTTGTCTGATCCTTATATCGAACTTTTTTGTCCTCTACCTGCATTATCCAGTCTTTCCATGAACTGCTAGTGCACCGAAATATTAAGAAGATAAGACTAGAAAATTGCGGTAGGAAATTTTGTACTATTCCAAATGTAGTCTGTAAAAATCAAAACCTTTATTGATATCAACTACATGTGAATGTAATTTATGTTAAGAACTATTGGTGCGACATTTTCGCTTTGCGAAAAAGCACTTAAAATAAAGATTATAAAAAAAAAAAAAAAAACTGTACACTGTACCTAAGGTAGGCTTGTAGTGTAGCTGAAGCTGAAGAACGAAAGGAGGATGTCTAACAAAAGCGCTTTGACTCCATTAGTGTTGTTCTGCAATGAGGGTCGTATCGAAGTCTGCGTGATGCGCGGTTAGACAAATACTGCTGTGATACTATCTATGCCATAGACTTAGAAATATAATATTTAAAAGAGAAAATCTATTTCTATTTCCCATTTGTCAAAGTCATGTTTACTCATAAGAAGAAATGCACTAAATCAGTACCGAATTCAATTTAGTACAAAACCTAAAAAGTCTTTAAATTTATGTAACTTTTATACCCTAAAGCTGGAATTTTATGGTCATGCCATGAAAATAAATTGATGGATGCCAAAAATTTTTTCAGACATGGCTCCACGGGTTCAATGGTTTTGGAGTGTCAAATGAAGTAAAGATGGAGCACCTGCAAAATGAACGTAAATAGATGCGAGTTCGTACGTACACGGGTCAGGGTCATCCGGAACTTGGATATTCATCAATGAACCAGAGTGAAATGAAAATGAAAAAAATGAAAATATATTTATTATTGTATAAACATTTCCAGACATTTTAACAGATAAATTTAAATTGAACATGCTTATACAGAGATTTAGTGCCCTTGATAGTATTATCTAACGATCCTCACACTAGGCACAGTATCGTGAGGATCTGGATACGATTAGAAGTACACAGGAGTTAGCTATCTCAGCTGACATCATTCATCAGAGTCACCGACATAGCTATTAAAATTTGCAAGCCACATCGCTCTAAGAATTGATAAACGATGGGGAAAAAAGGTTCTTGAGTGAAGACCATGAACCGGAAGACGTAGCATAGGTTGGCTTCCCACTAGATAAACCGATGACATCGCAAGAGTTACGGGCATCCAGTGGATGCGGATGGTGAACTGTCGTTCAGTGTGGAGGTCTAAGAAGGAGGCCTTTGTTCAGAAGTCGACGTCTTCTGACTGATGATGATGACATAGACGGGCTGCGTGGCGTGATGCTGTGGTTACGGTGGGCACGGAATTTACAAAATTATAACAAATCTAATACACTCACAACGAAACATTGGTTGTAGGGTTGTAGGTATATCACGACATTTGGCGCGATAGCATGATGTGGCCAGTTTAACCTTACTCCATAAAAAATGAAGTTGCTTTATTTTATGCAGCTAAATGAGACTAGACTATAGACTTCTTATATATATACTATAGAGTGATTCTTACTAAATACAAATAGATACTTATTAATAACTATTAGAAGTGTTTAGACTGTCACCCACAAATCTGAACGCCCCGTTACTTAGTTTTTAACCTTTTGTCACTATTTTGCAAACAAATTAACGAATTGACTTTTTTGTGAGTGCCTCTTCTGGTCCGTTTTTTAGCTCTTCACCAGGTAACCATTTCAACGATAACCAAACACAATAACTGTCGATTATCTTCGACTAATCTCTGATTAGTTAATCAATACCTTATATCGAAGAAGTAGAGTTGAATTTAGTGTTGTTTTTTTACGAATCAAGGGTCGGATGGTCAACGAAATGTTTCTAATAATTAGTTATCATCGATCATCGGAGCTTGGCCACATTAATAAAGATATTAAATGCCTTCCAATCTCAGCCGCTGCTCAAAACTAGGGCTTATAACAAGGGGTTTAAAGTTGAGTGTGGTATATTTGTGTTCCACGTGGGCGGCGAGATCAAAGCCGGCGGCATCTGTGCGACATTACGGGCAAAACCAATCATGTGACAGGGACACGCCGGCCAAGACGATGGACGATTAAAAAATAAAAACATCAAAATGTTTGGCCATTTTTAATAACATTTTTACTTCGTTTTGCACTTTGGAATCGATACGAGAGGGTTAAAAACGAAATGGGTTTTAAAGATTAAGGAAATCTCTCTCAAAAGTAAATATTTTAGGCTCATTCATGAACTGAGCCGGAAGACACTTTTTAATGGATTAAGACTTAAGACTAAGACTCTTAAACCCTAACTAAAGTCATAGCGGTACTTTTTAACCCTAACTAAAGTCATAGCGGTACTTTTTTCCTGTAAGTCCCATTACTTCTATAGGACAGTAACATTACAAAAAAATACCCTACTAGAGTACTAATGGGGTTTATTTTTTCCCAGAAAAGGTAAGGAAACTAGAAAATTGCAAATGAAGCTACAATAGTCTTGCTTTTTAAACAGATATTTGATCTAATCAATTAATTCTTATCTAATAATTCAAAATTTAATTCACATTTCTGTACAAAAGACATCAACGCGCACTGCTCATTTAACTCACTTATTTTGTTGCCAGAAACATTTGCCAAAAAGTTTTATTTCAACGTAATTTATTCAAGGTAATTACCGATCTGTCAATAAATCAGTTAGTTGACAATACGACGGATGACAAAATAATTGAGAGATACGTCGGGAGGATATTGATTGAGGGCCTTTAGGGTTGACATAACGTTACGGAAATTATTTTAAATTTATTTTTAAAATAATGTTTATGGATTCTTATGATCACACGAAATAATCACGTTTTAAAACTTAAGGATAAATCGAAATTATTATTTACAACACATTTGCTTAAAAAGTGCACTTACGAAGCCTGTATACATCGTTCGAAAGTTAAACATTACGGATCATACAACGGAGCGTGCGGAAATGAATTTGTCCGCACGCTCAGATGTATAGCACCGTGCGTGTACTTTACGGTTTTTTTTTAATTTCCATCATAATTACATAAGAATTCCACAAAAGAGTTTCATATTACGAGAATAAATAAGCTGAATGATCAAACCTCCTTGGAAGCGCTTTTGCTCAATACGTTTGTCTCAGTTTAATACTAAAGAGAAAATGAGACGAAAGATGTAGGTAGTTCTAATTTTCACCACGTGATAGTGGCGCTATTTGCATGTTCGCGCCATTTTCTTTTTATATTATGGAAACTATTGTTGTGACTGATATTAAGTTATAAACAAAATAATAAAATTGTTTCATTTGTAGCCTTTTTTTCTCGCAAATGTGTTGTAAAACGTTGTATGGCACACGTGCGGATTGGTTATTACAAACTCGTGACTATGGTAAGCCCTCGACTTCGTCTCGGGCTTACATTCGTCTACTCGTTTGTAATAACCAACCTACCGCACTTGTATCATAAATAACTATTTTTATCGAATTTTATACATATACAAATGGGACGTTTTGATTTTAAATCATTGGCGGTGCTTGTAACTAATTTCATAACATTTCTATTGACATCTGTCATCTAACCGGCCCTTTTGGAGATCGATGGGGGAGGCCTATGTCCAGCAGTGGACGTCCTACGGCTGAAATGATGATGATGATGATGATGATCTAGTCTACCTGTGACCACTAACACTGCAATTGTTCATCATTATCATTTCAGCCATAGGACGTCCACTGCTGAACATAGGCCTCCCCCATCGATCTACAAAAGAGCCGGTTGGAAGCGGCCTGCAATTTCGCTGCATTGAGTTTTCCTGCGGTTTCTTTTAGTTCGATTTTCCATCTTAAAGGTAGCCGTCCTACGCTGCGCTTACCAGTCCGTGTCGGGGGCGTAAAACAGGGAGACGTAATCTCTCTAAAACTGTTCACTGCCGCATTGGATGACGCCTTCAAGCTCCTGGAGTAAGGACTCAGTCTCAACATCAACGGCGAATACATCACTCACCTTCGGTTTGCCGACGATATTGTCGTCATGGCAGAATCGATGGAAGATCTTAGCATGATGCTCAAAGGTCTCAATGGAGTCTCCCAACAGGTGGGCCTTAAGATGAACATGGACAAGACAATTTTTCAATTGTCAGGAATAAAAATAATGTGAAAACACGTGATAAAACCCTTTTTTTTTTTCTTAAATCATACTAAAGTTATAAATGCGAAAGTGTGTTTGTTGGTTTGTTTGTTCCTCTTTCACGCAGCAACAGAGCAACGGATCGACCTGATTTTTTGCATGGGTATAGTTCAAGGATCGGAGAGTGACATAGGCATACTTTTCGTCATCATCATCATCACCATTTTTCATCATCCGGCGGGTGAAACCGCGGGGCGCAGCTAGTATATAATAATCGAGAATTCCTACGAAATCATTATGTGTAGGATGAATTAATATTTTTGAAGTTGTGTATATTCTTGTGATAATTTGTTTTGTAAGTTATAACTGATTCGTCATTATATTTAGTTGTCTTTGCCGTTTGAACCGTAATGTTTTTCAATCATTTATACCCAAGCCACTCTAAGTGAACAGTACAGTCTCCGGTCTTTCACTTTAAGCTAGCGTACATAAAGGTTTTTTTAAATCTTTCTTATGACATCGAATTACAAAAAGAATATACTTAACCTAATACTATCCCACTCCTGGGTAAAGGTCACTCCTACAAATAAGTGCGATCATCCGCGAAATTCAACCAGTCTACCTGGAATGCGTCGAGGTTACCGCGTCAGCGTTATTCGGCCTCTTTGGCTCCTTCACCAATTTTCAGGCGTGTTACGATACTTATAAGAAAGTATAATAGTTAACTTGACAGCCCTCTCTCCCAACCTCTCTGTTTGTTTCCCGACAAAAAGGCACCCGTTGCTTTCCACCGCATACATTAGTCTTTAGGACCAGCTAAATGATTGCAGGCGCATATCCGATGCGATCGACTAACGATGACGAGCCGATGATGGATTTGACAAGGCCAGGGGTAGCAGATACAGGGGCTTGCACCGACTAACTCAACTTGGTTGATGATACGATTGAATCTTGACTTTGTTTATTATAAATTGATATCGACAATTCGCTCCGAGCTGAAAAACCTACCTAGAGAATGGTTGCGAAGGAATTAAAGAAGGTTCTGTGGGCGAGTGGAATAACTAGTGACTCGTTAAACATTCAGTTGAGTTTTCTCTTAAGAGCCTTACAAACTACTCGTCTGTCCTCCATACTCGTTAGATACTACTCGTCTGTCCTCCATACTCGTTACAAACTACTCGTCTGTCCTCCATACTCGTTAGATACTACTCGTCTGTCCTCCATACTCGTTACAAACTACTCGTCTGTCCTCCATACTCGTTAGATACTACTCGTCTGTCCTCCATACTCGTTACAAACTACTCGTCTGTCCTCCATACTCGTTAGATACTACTCGTCTGTCCTCCATACTCGTTACAAACTACTCGTCTGTCCTCCATACTCGTTAGATACTACTTGTCTGTCCTCCATACTCGTTACAAACTACTCGTCTGTCCTCCATACTCGTTAGATACTACTCGTCTGTCCTCCATACTCGTTACAAACTACTCGTCTGTCCTCCATACTCGTTAGATACTACTCGTCTGTCCTCCATACTCGTTACAAACTACTCGTCTGTCCTCCATACTCGTTAGATACTACTCGTCTGTCCTCCATACTCGTTACAAACTACTCGTCTGTCCTCCATACTCGTTAGATACTACTCGTCTGTCCTCCATACTCGTTACAAACTACTCGTCTGTCCTCCATACTCGTTAGATACTACTCGTCTGTCCTCCATACTCGTTACAAACTACTCGTCTGTCCTCCATACTCGTTAGATATGGACCTATTATGGATGGCCTAAGTTCAATGATTATAAATAGTTTTTGGTTAGGGCACGATTTTTAAAAGTTTGACTAAAGAAAAAATTTAAAAGAATAAAGTTTTCGGTCTATTCAGCCGAGCCAGGAAGTTTTGTTTTGCAATGCAACAGTACTCTATCAAATGAAGATGGTTGATAATGTTCACTCATTAAAATATGCATTTGCTAGCTTGATTAGTAACTATTACTTGTCTTCTACTGTTCATATCTATACTAATATTATAAAGAGGTAAGATTTGATTGTTTGTTTGTTTGTTTATTTGCATAGAATAGGCTCTGAAACTACAGAACCGAATTGAAAAATTATTTCACTGTTGGGAAGTTGCACTATCTCCGGGTAACATAGGCTATAATCTATATCCGTGTAAAGCTGGGGCGGACCGCTAGTCTAGTATAAATCTGGAATAGGTACACGATAATAACCCTCAGCCTTTCAGTTGTTTCAAATGAAATATTGTGGAATTCTTTAAGGTATTTTGTATTAGCTAGGTCACTACACTAGTTGCTCTGATATCTCCAACAACATTGTAAAAATCTAAATTAAAACATTTTCTTTTTATATTTTACTTTTCCTACAGTCTTACTTTAAGACATCTATCGAAAGTGATCTGAAATCGTGGTTTTAATTTAGCTTTTTACAATGTTATTGCAGCTTTCAAAGCAAATAAACGAATGGAAATAGTGTAGTACGTTTAAATATGTGCTTTAGAATACGTAATTATATTATCACTAGCTTTTTCCTGCGTCTTTTCCAGCGTTGTGAGGAATAATTTTTGGAACCTGTTTAGTAGTTTCAGAGATATGTCACAGATCAGAGACCTCGTACAAACATACAAAGTCATAAACCTTGCACCTTTATCATATTCATGTATTAATGAACTCTTTGTACAACAAAGACTATTAACTATGTCTAACGTTTTTCACAGCAAAAAGTGACAACTTAATAAACATTGCTCACGGAACGCTATCTTAATCAAATTATAATTTATCCTTATCAAAGAAGCCACTACAATAAAACTAATATCTATGTAAATGTGTGACGGTTGCGCGCCCCTGCCGCGGCGGACTTCAAACGACTTGATCCGTCAGCATTTTGACATCTTTTGATATCCACCGACAAATATTAAATGAAAAACAAATATATTGATGCTGCTCTAATTGTAAGGACGTAGTTAGTTATATACTCATCTCTCTTGTCTCACTATTCGCAAACATGCAGTCATAGTAAATAAAAAAATACGTAGTAGTAGAAAATACGTTTTCCGTTTGCTTATTAGATTAAATCAATGCCTAGATGTTACGTATTACTCGCGTTTTTCCAGTGTTTCCTCATTTTTGGAGAATAGTACTTTATTCTTTCTTCTTTAGTTCTTTTGGAAATAGGAATACACCTATTTCAATTTTTTTGCCATTTCGCTACTAAAAAAACATTTGATCTTTTACACACAATAAAACCTCTGTTAACTTTGCACTCGGGCCCCAAGATACAAGCCTCGTGCTTAGTTTGGAGCTCACCGATTAGTCTCATATATCTATATAAACTCAGAATTTAACCACCCTATGTTTACTTATTAAGTTGTTTCCTAAAAATTTATGTATATTCTTTGTTACTGTATACTGTTATTTTTCTGTGTAATAAAAATTATCTTATCTTATGTCAGTCCTCATGATGCACGCTATTTTCTTGCAAAATTACGTTAGGATTGGCTTAGCCGTTTAGTTGTGAAAAGTGAATAAACAGACAGACATAGAGAGTTACTTTCAATTTTATAATATTAGTTAGCCAGGATAAGGAATTTCGTTGTTGATTATGTGAAAGTAGCATGATAACTAAATAAAACAAAAAAACTGTAGGTACTTCTCAAGTTTTGGCACTCCAAAGTTATAAGAAAATTAGACGCAATGTTAAAAAAATTCAATAAAAAAAACTAAATCATCAAAGCTTGACTTAAATCGTGTCTCTTCTGCATCAAATGTCAAGTCATAAGTCAGATATTTTCTTAAAATAATGTTTGTGAAAAATGTGTCCTAAATGTAACGTAACACTTCGGCTGTAAAGTTAAGACAAGCTGTATAGTTATGCAGTAATCGCTAAGTCGCACTTATCGCATCTATAACGTGACATCTCGATAATTCAGACAGCTTATTCGCGTATCCATTATCCGTAGAGGGATGATCGATGGACGCGCCTGCCGTCACGGCTTGGCACGTCATTCCGTAAATTCTGTTAGATCTACGAATGTTCGGTGTAGGGTGTCCGTCACTTCTAGAATGCGTGATACAGTTATAACTCGCGAAAATTATTTCTAAATGAGTGTTTTACTCATTTTCATTGAAAGTGCCAATTTTAATAATTATTCCACTAGGTCTGACACCGACTTGATTAGAGCAACGTAGCCACCGATTGCATATGCAATAATTTAAAAAAAAACGAGAGACAGGGTGCAAGTGTTAAGTAGTGAATTTTTCTAAATAAAATAATATTGTTCCAGTTTTTTATATCTGACTATAAATCAAGTCACCATCATTATAATCAGCCTTTTTTTAACAGTCCACTGCTGGACTTTTAGCCTACCCCCGAAAGGGTGGTTCAAGTAAATGATAAGTACATTAGGTAATGGGCTTGTGGTACGCTCACCACGTACGATATAGGGGCTGAAGTTCCAGTATTGCACTGCAACTACTAATGAAGGTACATAATGCAACCAGAAAGTTGGTAGAGCAATCTTTACTGCTCTACCAAAAACCGCTCTAGTTTGGTAAAACCTCAGACTATACAAACAAGGGAGATATGGTGAGGTATCGTGGGAACGCGTCTGACCAAAATCAGGCATCACCTTCAGTCGAACTCACCCAGCAGATGACCTTACCAACCTTTTTTTCCATGTGGACTTGTAGTTAGTTAATTAGTGTGGCTGGAAGTTTCTTAGTGTGCGTAAAAAATTAGCAAGTGTGCTGTACTAACAGTTTTTGCGTTAAGTGGTTTAGCGTTAGGGTGAAAAAAGTGGGTAAAGTACGGAGAGGTAAGATAATTTTACTAAGGCATATCTTCCTTGTTTTTGTAATCTGAGTGTAGAAAAAACTGGCAAGGTAACGTTCTCAAATCTCATTAACGAGTAAAACATATAACATTACATTTTACCCGTCCATTTTCTCACACCATGGACACCTTACAAATATTAAAAATGCAATGGAAGACGCAATGTGTCCAGAATTCTACCCGACGGTGCATCAGATAGCTTCCCCTGCTTCGTCTATGACTGATAGATCCACGCAATCTTTATTAGATCTGCCTAATTTTATTATGAAACCATAAAAGTAATTAAGTCTTAATATATTTTGGTGTTGGAACTATAAACTTTTGATTATTATGTTCAAAATATTATTGGGTGATGCACACCTGCTTTCGTGGTTATATTTTTTGTAATATTGATGAAGATTAGATTGGTAGCATTTGGATATTTTATTACTTCTATTTATATCCGACAATTACAGTAAAGATATTTATTAAGTACAAGTAAGTAAGTATAACCCGGTATGGACCCGGGTATGTCCTAAAACTGCGACCAGAACCACCGGAGGATGGGCAGCAGCGTCCTATTAGTACACGGTGAACGTACTGCGATCCCCAAGCCGCCTGCCAAGCGTGGGGATTATGGCAACACCCCTCTCTACGAGGGAGGCCTTTGTTCAGCAGTGGACGTTTACAGGCTGATGATGATGATGATGATGAAGTAAGTATAAGTGTAAGTATTGTCTAGTTCTAGTATGATTTATTATGTCTTGAGCTATGTTAGTACCAAAATAATATATTTATCTTTCCTCTGTAAGGATTCTGGCGTCGCACTCTTAGGCATTTGCCAGTGCCAAGTATTAAATTATTATCTTTGATAACATGTAGTCAAACAAGTCAGTCACAGTCAGAGTCAAGCAAGACACGGTCAAGTCAAAGTCATGCCCTCGTAAAATGTTAGAGACTATTTACAAGAGGCTTTTAGGGAGCTTACGAAAATACTTGTCTTTCTTGTCTCGCTGTCTCGTATCCCGCACTTGAGCACGTCCACGAGCACTAAATCTCGAAAATACACAAGTTTAGGAAAATAATACAATGAGACAACATGTTTTTTTCACGTACCAAAAACCACCTACTAATATCTACTAGATTCTATACTTCACGATCTATTAGGATCACAGAGGACACCCTAAAACTCGATGGAGTGACGATATACGTATGGAATCTGCCAGTGGCCGGAACCTAAAATCTAGCGTGGCGTGTCATAAGAGAGGAGGTATGTCCAGTGGATGTCCAGGTGGACTGATTATGATGATGTTGATTACGATCACTTACCTGGCTAGGGCCTGGCAGTAATGTTTTAGCAGTCTATGTATGTATGTAAATATTTACATACCTACGTACATTTTGATTTTGAGCGATGGTGGCCGAGCGGTACCATGAGCGCTTTACAATCTGAAGACCGACTGACCAATGACTTCATTATTTCAGCCGTAGGACGTCCACTGCTGGACATAGGCCTCCCCCATTGATCTCCAAAAGGGCCGGTTGGAAGCGGCCTGCATCCAGCGTTTCCCTGCGGTCTCTTTTAGGACGTATGTTAATCCTGTGGGTGGACGTCCTACGCTGCGCTTAGCAGTCCGTGGTCTCCATTCGAGAACCTTTCAGCCCCATCCCACCCCATCCCATTAGTTTTAAATACTAAACACTAAAATGTTTGATCATAATAATATACGTAATATGGATTTGCCTTAAACTCGAGCTAGTACCAAAAAAAGTCTGCCAAAAACTGAAGAGGATGAGGTAAACACGTATTGCACACATTGACATATTCTTACTAGTTCTATAAACGCACACTTTAATATTGAGCAGCACACAACTGCAAACGAGATGATCAAAATGTCATCAAATGGACGACCAATTGTAGGTGCTAAAAACGAAACTGTAGTTATATCACTTCCATTAATTTTTTCTGAGACACTCATAAATACAGGCTTTATTAGAAGCCTTGAACGTGATTTATGGGCTTAGAGACCTCAAAAAGGGCAAAACTTTTATACAGTTTATGGTACAATAACTCACGACCAGGATGTATTTGTTTATATCCCATCCATAACTGATCTGTGCATAAAAACGCGCCACAGCTAAATAAACAATCAAGTATCAAGCTGCAGATTGCGATGCGCAAGCGACGCGTGCGCGCTGACCCCGGAGATACAGGGGGTAGTAACCTTTTCTAAACTGTCCAGAAATATATATTGCCATAAAATTTATAATTTTTTACTGACCCTTATTAACTAAATTAAATAAATTTTAATTAACACTAAATACCTAAACTAGATAACTCGCCAAGAGCGTGTTAAGACACGCATTATGGTAGGCCGTAGCCAAAGCCATTTACATAGTAGTGGTCACATCCATAGTTTAGATATAGATAGTACTTCTAAACCGACTTCAAAAAAGAAGAAAGTTCTCAGACCGTTTTTTTTATATGCAACCTTAACCTTAGGTAACCTTAGGTCTACGTCATTTATAAACTGATTTGGATAATTCTAAGAAGAAAGTAGTTGTTAATATAATAGCTAAAAGTAATAGTTGTTAGTGTAACATTTTTTAATTCAAGTAATTTTCCTATGACTCGTATTTATGTATAGTCATCGTTTAATATACGTGAACTGACGTCAGGCAGATGGCAGCCATTTTAAAGGGTCCACCCCTTTAAAATGGTAAGTTTTAAGAAAACGGTGGATTTACCGATAAAATAACTTGAATAACAACCCCGTTAACCCAAACCATATCGGTAACCCAAGGCCAAACACATTGTATCTATGAATATAGATATAATATGATTCTACCCTGATCATAGAGAATATTAATCGATACTGACATAATTATTTGAATTTTTAGAAGGTCAATTAACCAAATAGGTAGTATGAACTATTTGGAACTTTTTGTTAACGTCAAATGTTTCCAACCCCTGGCACGGCGTTCCGTGTGCCAATTGCATGTGGATTATTCAATCAAGGATGCTTTCTCCGCAGCTGGTGACCTCCCAGGCCCTCCGGAGGACCACAGCTGCCTGAATGTAGGTCTCGCTGTTTGCTCACTCTAATTGAACGCACATATGACTAATAAAAAGCACTATGAAACAATGTTGCATTTGAATCATAGTGCATACTAAAACTTTCCTATTGAAACTCTTTTGAGAATATTTTCATATTTCCGCATGACCTTGATTAGGAAAATCCAAACATATGAGTTTTAGGCGCCAACGGAAAAATAAGGTGCCTCAAAGTATTGTTTTTATAAACTAGCGTTTTATTATTTACTAGTAGTCCGTCCCAGCTTCGCACGGGTATAGATTATAGCCTATATATGTCACCCGGGGATAGTGTAGCTTTCCAACAGTGAAAGAATTTTTCAAATCGGTTCATTAGTTTCGGAGCCTATTCAATGCAAACAAACAAACAAACAAACAAACAAACAAACACACAAACAAACAAACAAACAATCAAATCTTTCCTCTTTATAATATTATTATTATTATTATAAGTATAGATTAAGCTTTAGTAAACGTGGTTGAGTGTAGGCAAGTTAAATGAGGAGGTGAAACGTATTGTCGTGTAATTTCCGAAATTCCACATAATCAAGTTTCCAGTAAACTCTCTATCACTTTACTAGGGCATGATTTTGACTTGGCTGTAACTTACTTTGCTTCACTCTGACTATGACTTGTTTGACGATATCTAATAAAAAATTAAAATATTTCTGTACTTGACGCTGGTATGCACAAGACGTGCGACGCCAACATCGGTAAGCTAACGGCTGAATTTGTTAATTTCTGTATCGACCGGTGTGATCTTTGAAATTGAATCGAATTATTCAATACGTGGAATAATCTAACAATGACACAGGCAATGACCTAAGCATATTACCAGTTCCTACTGGGATTATAATTTTTCTGTGTTCAAGGAATATTGAAAGAAACAAAACCGATGTTTGAATGGATGTGACTATCCGTTGGATTATTTCCAAAATATAAACACAATTGTTAGGAATTTTGATTTTTACTTCTTTGTGTAAATTTTGATACTTGACTTGTTTATTATTTTAACATCACTTCCATCTGTCACACGCAACAGCACCAAGTCTGTGTTGACACCTCGGCTCAAGATAGGATTCAACGTTCATCTCCGAAGTGAGGACCTTCTTTGGTAGTTTGATGGATGGCGCCTGATAAAGGTGAACCGGCTTATTGCAGGCAGTCTTCCGTGATTGTACTTTAGGAGCCGGCGGTATTATATGACACACCTCGTCAGTATCATAGAAATAGATTCTACTTTTAGCCTTACAGTTTTTGTGGTATTTCGAGTTGAACATATGTGAGTGCGGGATCTGGTTATCTTCCTCCTCCCAGTAATGCAGCCCAGCCCCGCTTCTCATATACGCTCTGCTACTGTGCCTCCAGGCGTTTGCTCCCGAAGGAACTGTCATGGGTATTGCAGGATATTGATTTGCTATCATATCACTTATACCTTCGTTGTAAATAATTCGTCTATTTCTATCCGTATGACATCCTACATTACTCCGCTCTTTCTTCTTTTTACGACTTAAGAATGACCTTATTGAACTGACTCTCGCTGGTTCGTGAACGTCTCTTTCAGCTTCTTGATATATTTGCGTTGAAGGATCACCTTCACTGCAGTTACTCCCAACAGCAGTATTATCGATGTAATCGCAGAGCCTTCGGGTGTTTTTTAAAATTGGTGTTGGTTGACATCTCGGTTGATCAGAACGCTGATCTATGCGCATACTGGCACGGGTGTTCCTCACGGCGATATCCGAGGCTGACGCTGACGCTTCTGAAACTCGAGTGGAAGGCATTACAGATGAACCACATGCAGCATCAGTCAATTTCGGAGTCATTGTATATATGTCAGCAAACGTCATTATATTATTTCTATTCGAACCAGACTGTATAGTGCTAGAAGAAGACACCCTTGAAGGGCAGTTTCTCGAAGTACAATTTGCACACCTGCAATTGTAACTGTCCCTTAGCGCGTGTGAAAAATCTTCGATGGACGAAGTTTCTACGTAAGGATTCCAGCGTAAAGACTGCGCCATTGCGAACGTGGAGACGACGTTTCGTCTGGGCACAGGCAACGGAGATGTGTGTGATGCTACATAGTTAGGGTCACCTCTACTTGGGGAGCTTTGAAAGTAAGCAGCAAAGTCTCTTGTGCACTTCTCTTTAGTATTGGTAAGGAAGATCCGTCTCGCTCGTCTACTCTCGGTGGCCAGTCGGTCGGTATTTTTAACGCTGTAAAGGATCGGTCTAGCAGCATAGACTGCAGGTGCGTGGTCCTCAATCAACATTGCATTTCTACAAAATGCCTTGCTGCTTAAATTGACTGGCCTTTGAGTCATGCTGCTCTGGAATTTTTAACTTTGAAAATTTACGTAACCATGTTTACAAATTTTGTCAAACTACACTGACAGCAACTGACAACTGTCAACTAAGAAGTTTACGCACTCGAAGACGAAACCAAGAAGTGTCTAAACAAAGTACTCAGACGTAAACATCTGAGGCGGAAACACCTCGTTGATCGCGAACCACTTCAATTCATATCCTCGTGACAATAAGGGATTGAGTAACATATTTCCTTACCATTTTACTCGGAGCTTCAGATGTCCAATTCTGATCTGTACTACCTTTACATATGGGCTCTAGATCTGAATGTATAAGCTAGTTTTATTAAAGAACCCCGGCCAGTGAAGGAAGAGCTTCCCCGGCGCCCGCGCGTCTCTACCTCCAGGGCAGCGAGGGGCCTGATTGCTCCAATTGAGCAGGTCTTGTCGGGAAGACGGCAGCTGGGGGCAATTGGCCGAGTCAAAGATCAGAGGAAGTCGCAGCGCACGCGCCGGGGACAGCTGACCACTCTTATTGATATTTGTCACGTCGGTGATGTCAGGGTTAGGAGAAAAGATGACTGGTTTGCAACTGTATTGCTTGCGAAAAATTATAAAGTAAGAAATAATTTGCTAGTAAGGTAAGTAAATATGAATGTAAATTTGGTGTAAGTTCACCTTACATAAAATGCATACTTATTAAACTCTTCAGGGTTATAGATAATTAGCTAGCAACCTCTTGCAAACAACATCCCTATATCCTGAAAATTTTGGTCCATGACTTTTCTTAGCTAGTATTTTTTCAATACAAAAACAAAAACGATTAGCTCATGCAAATTATTCACCAAAGCATATAATTATAATTTCGATTATCGATTTGATTGTTGGCACTTTAATCGATAAGATTTATTATTATTTGTTTTTATCTAAAAAAGTATGTGCTTAAGGTAACACGAAAGAAGTGAAAACTTCATTAATGTTGACTATATGTCTCTCGATCCCTTAGTCGACTCGAGCCGACTTTATCCGAATGAGTTTCTGAGCGTGACGGTCACGCGAGTTCAGTGCTTTTTCCCATGGCAAAAAGAGCCCAACATGCCTAAAGAAATTTTCACTTCAAAAAATTACCAATAACCCTGTATATGACTTCTTGCACCTCCATATAGATATTATTTCAGAAATGATTTTGAGCGCAACTTGCAATGATTGTTACATTACAATCCTCATGTATCACTACAAAGTACTTGGTGAAAGTGGTTACCAGCAAGGTGCAAGACCAACAACGTTATCTAACCTGAAAATGAGACGTAAACTTAAACGACCAATAATAATTATCAATTAAAGCATAGTGTCCAATTACAACGAACAGTAAAGTAGCTCTAAATGTCACGAGTTAGTGGCGACAAAAACTGAAAACATCTATAAAAAGGAATTAATACGCGGTGGGCTGCAATTAAAATTACTTTCAGATAAACATATCGAACAAATAAAAGTTTTATGGTCAATAAAATAAGCGTATGAGTCCATTCTGGATAGTTTAGTGGATGGTATATCAATTACTGATGTCAAGTCGTTAAGTGAAATATTTGATCATACGTGTTTCAGCTTAGAATTAGTAAAAATAACTAATCGGAAACAACAATATCTCATCATCATCACCATCATTTTAGCCATATAGGACGTCCACAACTGGACATAGGCCTCTCCATCGATCTCCAAAAGGGCCGGTTGGAAGCAGCCTGCATCTAGCGTTTCCCTGCGGTCATTTTTAGGTCGTCTATCCATCCATCCATCATCCATCATGTCCATCTTGTGGGTGGACGTCCTACGCTTACCGGTCTGTGGCTATGGAGTATGGAGAGGGTTTTCTCTGCGAAATCGATTCGGGAATGCGGAGATCCATAGTGGAACGAAAGTTACCTACATAACCCACCGGATTAGCAAGTTGAAGTGGCAGTAGGCAGAGCACATATCACGCAGAACAGATGGCCGATGGGGCCGAAAGGTTCTTAAATGGAGACAACGGAACGGTGAGCGCAACAATATCTAATGGTGCAGATTTAAAGGTTTCAACTGAGCGAACACAACCAACGATAGGCTTGTCCTAATGTATTATTTAACACAAACAACAAGCTAAGCGAAGAATAAGTGCCTCTTTCATCATCTCAAAGTAAAGTGTTGATTAGCTACTTTCCGAGTAGTGCTACTTGGCGAGTAAAAGTCCCAAGTAACTATTGTCAGTTTCACAAATGAAAACACAGCTCCGATTAACTACGTTGTGGTTAGCCGAATGAATGTATGAAAATGTTCAACGTTCGTTCTAATTTAGTTGTCACTACTGTCATAAACGTCAAAAGTCAAAAAGATTTTTTGATGATCGACAAGTTTGACGGACGGCTGACATGCCGTGAAAAGAAAGAAACTGAAGCGTGTGATTTAATTTTGATTTGTGAATTGTTTTAAAAGTAAATTTGCATAAAATAAAACGTAAATAAGTGTTAACACTCACTTCTGAGTTTTTTATTAGGTCATGTACTCGTTTTCACCAATTTTAGATAGTCGAAATCTAGCGATAAATTCTTGTTCATAAAGATCATAATAATAATCAACACGAACTTTAAAAACGCGGATTCACGGAACTCTTCGTGGTGAAAGACGTTCTAATTCTTCTACGTGGTCTTTAATTAATTCGAACAAATCCATTTTTAACAAATTGTTGGCAAATTACTTACGAAAACAACACAAGTCACAAGTTTATGATGCCTTACTCGCCGGTTAACCCCGCTAGTGGGCAGATGAAGTAACAAGTAAGTTACATGCCAGTTTATGTGACGAGTAGCGCTACTTGGACATTATGAAACTAATAATACCGATAATTGCCACTTTAATCGCCGAGTAGCTTACTTGTATCTTTACTTTGAGGTGATGAACGAGGCCCTAAGTATTATATATAATTAAATACATTCATTTACCTATATTGAAAAAATAAAAATAAATTGGCCAATATATTTCTGAGATATTTCAAGCGTTTAAAATTTTTGGGGGAGAATAATTACCAGTTGCGCTGTCCCTCTCCCGCAAAGCGTCTGCTAATATAGAATTTGTATGGCGCGCGCACGGCTTGACGTCATAACGTGCTATATGAACAAATTTTAATTTTGTTTTCGTTGATGGGCTATTTATTGCTATTTATAATCAGCTTTTTATGAGGCAATAAAAAAAATTACATGTCATGTCTATTACAAATACAAATTTATACACATATTACCAAAAAAGCAACACACGCATTTTTTTTTTTTTATTTTTTTTTTATTGTTTACTTAATTCATGTTACAATATTTGTTAAACTAATGTCGTACCAAAAAACCACAGCTGGTTTGTCCTGGTACCAACACAACATTCACTCTGCGCTGCTGATAAAAATAATAATACGCACTCTGACAAAAACACATCGTAAGAAAAATTTACCTACAATAATTACAAAATAAGATAGTTCATACGTCTACATATATAATATTTATATCTATTATAGATATTTACGGTGTGCGTAATTAAATACCTACACACCCAAGTAATTAGAAAAACAATCCAAACTAAAGTTGTTGTTGTTCGAGTCACAAGATGCTTAAACAACGCAATCTGGACTGACACATCCTACAAAATAAATAAAACAAGTATTATGCAGAGATGGGCTAATTAATAATACAGGTAGATTTTAACTTCCTGCTGGTGCTTATCTTTCTTAGTAGGTAATGAAAAGTAGACAAATGTAGATGTAATAATTATGATGACTAATTAGATGGCAGTGGATTAACAGTGAATAAAAGCGAATTACAAGTTAAATTGTTATGCGAATTATTTGAGAGTTTTTAATTTTATTTTATTTTTTACTATAGGCGGTCATTTCGAAAATGAATTTTTAAAGTAAGTACATAATATTATACACGATGTTATGATGTAGGTATGTATCAATCCATACAAAGTAACAATTTTCATAGCAATGTAAACAATAGATTAGTATCTACAAAATATAAGTAGTTCCTTTTTTTTTTTTTTTTTCGTTTATTATTTAATGTAGGTACGTAGGTACCTACATTAAATACTAAAAATATTATTAACAGCAGACATTTAGGTAAAGTTATAACTTTTATTAACTTAGGTAATATGATTATAAGACACTTAAGTAGGTATATATATATATATATATATTTTTTATGTTTCTGCTGGCGTAGTTAGGTTTTTGACGTCATCCTCTGATTTTATCACAATAGGTTTTGTGTTGTCATCTTTCCGTACTAAAACCTTGCCGCCCTGGAACCACACATATTTGTTGGTTGGTCTTAGTTTTTGCTGCGCTTGCCAGAGTAACGATTTATTAGCTTTGGTCAGGGCTCGGCGCAATATCACTCTAGACTGTCCTACGGTCGGGGAGGCCCCACTTATAATATTTTCTACCAGCACTGGCGCTTTCTTTGCAGCGCATACCCACATTTCAGCTTGGCTAACTTGCTGCAACCCAAACTGGATAATTCCATCTTGTCCATTGCGACCATGCATTCGTTTCAAATGCACAATATCTGTCTGATTCATTTTTAGGATCCGTGATAACTTATAGGAGATGTCGGTTAGGTTCTCCTCTTGCAACTCAGGTAAGCCAGACAGCTCTAAAACGTTATCTAGACGTTGTTGATCGATATGGCGAACACACTGTTTCAATGAACTAATTTCAAGCTGCATACGTACTTGCTCGTTTTTGAGGTTAGTATATTTCCTGCTAAGGTCTTTCATTTCCTTACTGTGTGACTCGACCGTCCTGGCTAGGTCGTCAATTTTGCTACAACAAACTCTTAAAGATGTCTCTATGGGCTGCAGTTCTTGTTTTAGTACCTTTTTCATCTCAGCCATGATGTCTCGCAAAAACTTATTAGTATCTATATCGCAGCATCCCGAGCTTCTGTCGGATACCACCTCATCATCTTCTTCGTCGTCCGGTATAATGAAAGAGGACTTCTTGTGAGGCGACTCGTGTTGACACTCTTCACAGGTCCAGTCAATTGAGTCCGCGTTACGCAGAGCCGCCAGTGACTTTGCTGTGAGATTGGTACAAGTTTGGTTGGCATGTACTACTTTACGGCAACATCTGCACTCAAGCCCGGGTGTCTTCTTTGTAACACTTTTACCACACTTATCGCATTTCGACATATTCGGCATTTTCACGTTTTAGAAAAGACCGTCGGTAACAATAAAAACCAAAAAGACGGTAAGTAATGTAGGGAGGTCGCGCACGCAATTTAATAGACTAGTCCGCACGGCAGCGCACGAGTGAATCAACCATGCACCATCAATCAATCATGCACCAGTGATTTGATTTACCTATGTATTTTAACATTTGAAAGGCTTGTATATTTTATAAGCAGCTGTACTAGGTGAAAGCTGTCCACATTTTAACGACGGAAATTGTCATGCGCAAACGAAAAACGAGACAATTTCAACAATTGTATCACTGTACGTCTGTGAGCAAAAAACAATATGAGCAGAATGCTTATAGGTACACACATAGGTACAGTATACTTTGGACTAGGATACTTATATTTGGATAGGCATAGACGTTTTTGACTATGAAATAAAACATAGTTGGCACCCGACGTAAGTATATTTGTAATTTTTTTATAAACTATATTATTTCTTCTTACAATACAATCTGCCAAAATATAGATTACATTCAAAGTCTTATAACAACTTCATAGTGTGTCACACAAGTGATAAAAGAGTCATATAAAATTTTAACTCAATTTATGCCCCTTCGATTGTCACATACGATAAGAAACAAGCCAACTTTATTACGTTCAAAAGCACAATAAAGTTAACAAACAAAGCCTTCTTGTGTAAATAAAACCACAACAGTGGGAAGGCGATGTGTTTTTCAAAGTCGAGTATTGCCATTAAAAATATTATTGCTGTCATCAATTTTAAAATGTCGCCGTAGTTTTAGAGCACAGGTTTAATTTTTGACATTTATTTGCGTTTGTTTAGTAATTAAATTTCGAGTGGACGAAAGTCCAGTGAAGGTATGAAGTTAACGATCTCGATGTTTTGTCTTTATTATTTTCATAATGGTTAAAAAAATATAGCTAAAGGTTGACTTCCGTGAATCGCAGCCGATCGCAGCTACGCGCGCGGCTGATGGCACAATACTTCGCACTATGAAAATGTATAGCCCCACTTCCGAGGTCTGCGGCCGACGATTGACGTCGCCATACATTTTCGAATCGCATCAGCCACG
Source organism: Agriopis aurantiaria (assembly GCA_914767915.1). NCBI lineage: Eukaryota > Metazoa > Arthropoda > Insecta > Lepidoptera > Geometridae > Agriopis > Agriopis aurantiaria. The sequence continues at coordinate 4,286,080 of OU611988.1, forward strand.
TGCGAGAGACGCGCGCGGCTGCGACCGGCCGCGATGCATGAAAGTCTACCTTAAGAAGTGGTTTAATAAAACTTTAGTAATTTGATCACAACGAATTATAATTAACGAATTATTAATATTCCACTTCATTTATTTTCACTCACGGGCTTAGTCCGGACCTTCATACGGCATCAATGGGCCCAAAACCAACACTGAGAAAAGCTTTTTTGTGTATAAAGTTGAAAAATTTACTATTGAGGCTATGGAGTTATAAATAAACTGGTCTATTGAGGTGGGCCGCTTCCAACCGGCCCTTTTGGAGATCGATGGGGGAGGCCTATGTCCGGCAGTGGACGTCCTACGGCTGAAATGATGATGATGATTGAGGTGAGCAACTTGTAGATAGGAGAACAGATCTATAGGATGAGAATTGAGAAACGGCACTTTATTATTCTTATACTACTAGTCTTATTAGCAGCTTCCTGCAGTTTTACCAGCTATAAAACAGCGGGTAAAACAACCTAATAGTTTTTCGGGATAAAAAGTGACCCACGTGTTAATCCAGATTATACAATTATACATACGATATACGCTACCTCCATACCAAATTTTAATCGAATAAGTTCAGCCTTTACGAAATTGAATGCAAACACTTTCAAACACAATCTTTCGTATAGCGTCCGTTTAGCAGGTTGTCATTGTAAGCAAATCTTAATAATAGCAAGCTTAGTTTTAGTCTATATTTTTATAAGCGCGCGGTGAATGTGAGCATTGTATCAAAACAAACGCGGTTTGGTGCAACATACATAAAATTGTAACAGTCGTTAAGAAAATAAAAAACTAAAAAAAGTTGTCTAGACCGTGCGCTCGTCAAGATTTTTTATCCCAGAAAAGTTCATAGTTTCTGTAGGGTAGCGAGCAAAACCACCGGTACTAATAGTTAGAAATATAATAGAGCTTAGTAATTAAGTATGATTCAGTCCTTCTATTTGTAGAGCAAAATAAAATTAATAACGGGCCATAACCATTGAACTTGCTCAGTAAAAACGAGTCAAAACCGTTGGACATATATTTCAACACCTAATTATAACCATGTACAAGTACATTTGTTACAAAATATAGATAGCGGTTTTTCGGGAAAGCCCACGAAGGCATAGTTTTTCAGTTGTTTCGGTATTATGTAACAATAGTCATCTGTCGCACTTCCTACGCCTAGAGACCGACTGAAACGAAGTGAGAGCCGGAGTTCATTTTGTAATCTTCAATAAATGCGCTCCTTCTGGGCCCGTCCATTCATTTTATTTTGGTCGAAGCTTCTATTCACTTGAACAACTACCATCACCACCTTCCGATAATACGCGTAAAACCGTAAGCGATAGCACATTGTAACCGTCCCGGGATGATTTATACCGCAATTAACCAGTAGATTAAATACAGGTGAAGCCTACGAACATTGGTTGGGTGAAACCGTAAAATTTTAATGATTCATATATTTTTTGTTCATTCTTTGTTTTACGTAAAAAGAAACGTTTTATCAACACGCCGTAAAATAATAAGTTTGAACTTTATGCATTATAGTGAGTTATAAATGTTTTTATTACTGAATAGCCGATACACTACTACTCTACTCGTACTCAAATCAAATTATAAACAAGGCTAAAGCCTTTTAAAATAGTAAAAAGTGAAAGAAAATAATAGTAGGATGATTTCTCATTGGAAAAGAAAGAGAATTTGACAAAAATTCAAAGGAAATATAATTTACGGGCGGGCGGTTATAAAAATGTTAATCTCGATTTCCGGCAAAACTAAAAAAACAAATGGCAAAAAGTTATATAGCAAAGTTGTATGTAATAAAAAGATCTACTACTTTTTTTCTAAAACTTTTTTCACATAACCTCAAAATTTATGTGAAAAATTCAAATAACCAAGTTTTTGGTTTTTTATTTTTATCTTTTACAAAAATTAAACACGAAATTTGGTAAATAGTTACCTTTGTATATCACAAAAATACAATTTTTTTACCTTTTTTGTACTTATTATCGAAAAAGCACCCTAATTTTAAATCGAAAATTCTCACGTCACAATATCACTTTTATTAAAAAAGTCGGTGTGTTTTTTGTTCGTTGAAATATCTTTTTCATATTTTTATTACTTCATTTTCTTGCTTTTTTTCTTCATAACATGAGTGTAAATTGTATAATTTTCTTTGGTCCAAAAATGGCCTGCACTCTTGCCGTTCCACATTCAAACAAATCGCAACAACTTAAACATCATTATTAAAACGATCAAATAAAAAATATAAGCCAATTACGTAAACAAGTAACAAGTACAATATCTAATGACTACAATGCCAACGCCTCAGAGGGCGAGTGGAACGAGGGAATGGAATTACAAGCACAGAGCTCGCTTCTCCCAGCAGGACGCCAGTTATCCTCAAAAAGAACTTTGTAAAGCTTTATGCACAATAATGCACATATTTTAAACTTTATTACGATATTCATAAAGGTTGTTGAATGTGTGAAATGAATGGAATCATTGTGAAAGGAGTGTTTGTTATTAAAATAGAGTCGTTAACAGTTGTAACGTGTTTGTTAGGGCTCGGATGGGTATCGCTCGTGCTGCCACGATTGAGAGAAATTGTATAGTTTCTTGTTACTGCTTGTAAGTTTATTGTGACAATTATCTTAGAAATTTGCTTGCATAAAACTTGTAATACGTATAAAAGCACACATTTGTAATTAACTAGCTGATCCGACAGACGTTGTCTTGTCTTAGCTATGAAAACTGCTGTCTGGTAAATTCACATTCATCAAACGCGGGAAGTTAAAATGGTCGTTAAGATTTCTGCAATTTATCAATTTTCTGCGCATTTCTTTAATTTTTTTTCATAACAGCCTAGAAGGCTGGAAAAGTATTAAAAAACTTTAAAAAAAAAGATGCATGAAATCGGTAAAGTCATTCTCAAGTTATAGCGTGACAAGGTAAATAGGAATTCATTTTTATATATAGATAGATAAATATTTACAAACAAAAAAAACCGACTTCACGGAAACTTCAATAAACGAGATTCATCCCCTTTTTTACTTTTAGGGTTAGAATATTTCTTCTAATTTAAATAGGACCCTCAAGATAAAACCTATTAAATAAAAAAATACATTAAAATTTTGTTCACAATCGGCGGAAATAACGCGTAATATAATTATATTCTGCACACACATAAACAAATCGAATTGCGAAACACCTTTTAAGGTTCCGTAGTACTACAAGGAACCCTCAAAATTCGTTCTGTCCGTCCGTCTGTCCTAATTCTTTAGAATCTTCTAACTTTTAAGTTATAAAGATAATTAAGTGCATGAAATTTCGCATAATTACAGTTTTAGTAGGTATAGGTACATCTCAATTTTAAAAGTAAATCAAAAAAATATATAATTATGCATTTTAGGAGTGCGAATTTTTCAATAACCACCAATTTCTGGACTTTATAATGTGACTACAATAATTACATGCATACCATACCAATCATACCATACGTGTGCCTCGACATACTCTTGGCCAGTTTTATTGAGTCAGTTGTGAAATGTAATTCTCTTCTAACCTTTTTTCCCGTAGTAGACAAAACAGTCTACAATGCTGGTAAATAGAGTGGTAGAAAGGGGTACATAAATTATTTCATAAGTTGGTACTGAAATCATTATCTCCAAAGCTCATTAATTAATAAACCGTATAAAATAGTAAATCACGCATCGACTTTCACCGTAGGATTACATGATTAGTTTGTAATGCGCTCACAAAATAAATCAATAACCGTTTCGGAACATTAAACATGATCCGCCGAACTAATGGCCGAGGCTAAATGATCGCCGACGGTATGGCTCAATTTGTTGGCCAGACCATACAAGGAATCAGGGTTGCCAACTAGCAAATTTCACTCTTAAATATTTCGAAAAAAAAAACAGTTTTGCCGGTAAATTCGCGTCATCGATACATTAAAAAATGATTTCATGTCAACGTGTAGCGGATTTCGTAGCATAGGTAGTACGATACTATGAGCGTAGCAATTCAGTGTCTCATTCAACTATTCTTGGTTTAACTTTTGGCTCTAGACAGTCATCTTCTGAGCCTACTACCAAGTTTTTTTTTATTAAGCTTGCGTTTGACTGCCTTGCCTGATGTTAAAGCGATTATGCGGTCTACGATAGAGCACGCTTGTCTAGAAAATATCAATTCGTGGTAAAATAGGTACGTAGCGTACATCTAATTTTATAAATATGATATATGAATGTATGTGCTATATAATATTTAAAATCGTTTGACATTTGTATTATTATTATTTTGTATTTTACATTTCTTACTGTTGTAATTTAATTAATTAATTTGTTTGAATTTCAATCAAGTAATTATTATTTTATTATTTGTTATATTCTTACTTTTTAAGTTAAAACTGTATATTGACTTGTAAATTGCCATTTTATTAATAAATTTACTTATGACTTACTAATCGAATTTCTAATCTCAAATTCAAATTTGACACTGACTTAAGACAGATCGCATTTGCTTTTTATTACTGTTACTGCCCTTGATGCAAGTAACGCTAGTGTTATGCCTTTTTATTTATTAAAAAAAAAAAACTGTAATAGCCATGATTTTGAGATCAAATGATACAATGTCTATTACACCCTCGTCGTTTCAGCGAGAGTGTTCCGCCGGTATCCAGAGGCAACCCTAGCCACAATGCTCGCGCGCATCATAATCACGATGTATAGCGATCGGCACTTTCGGCAGAAACAAACATAAATCATCACCAAATGCGAAACTTATAATTTATTGAAAATAAAATGAGTGTTTGTGGTTGCGGACATAATTAAACGGGCTCTCAGAGGTTTTAACAAGTTAGTTTTCATATATATTTTTTGTGTTGATAAATGATACCAATAACAATGACGACTTCAAATAGAGGAAGACAAATGACTCACTAGGTAGGATTGTTCAGTTAGGTAAGTCCAACTTAGGCAAAGAGGTCACCCGAAGATTCCAACTCGGATGGGCAGCGTTCGGGAAATTGCGTGACATCTTCTCGTCCAAGATACCACAGTGCCTCAAGACAAGGGTCATATGTCATCACTGGCAACACACACTGTCTTTGACCAGTGTGTGTTGCCAGTGATGACATATGGTACTGAGACGTGGTCCTTAACTGTTGGCCTTTTGAAAAACTCAGAGTCACACAACGGGCAATGGAGAGAGCTATGCTTGGAGTTTCTTTGCGCGATAGAATCCGGAACGTGGATATTCGCTAAAGAACCAAAGTCACCGACATAACTGTTAAAATTTGCAAGTTGAAGTGGCAATGGGCAGGCCACATTGCTCGAAGTACCGATAACCGATGGGGAAGAAAGGTTCTTTAGTGGAGACCACGAACCGAAGACGCAGCGTAGGTAGGCCTCCCACTAGATGGACCGACGACATTGTGAGAGTTGCGGGCATACAGTGGATGCAATAGGCAGGCTGTCGTTCAGTGTGGAGGTTAAAGGGGGAGGCCTATGTTCAGCAGTGGACGTCTTCTGGATGATGATAATGATGATGATGATGACGAATGACTCATTAACTCTACGAGTGGGGACGGGAAAACTGAGACTAAACGACCACTTCGACTAACGCTGTTTCGCTCGCATGAAAATTCTAGGGCAATTTCACTAAAGTAGGACAGTTAATTTGAACTTCACTGTTAAAGTAATTTTTTGTCATTGAGAAAATTATACCTATAACAATTTATGATGGTTTCAAATTGAAAAAGACAAATGACACACTCTGTGTTGGAAAAAAAATCTCTTCTGTGGTTGGAACGGCAAAACTGAGTCTAAACGACAACTTCGGCTAACGCTGTCTCGCTCGCACGAAAATTCTAGCGTATCACTCTATCCTTGTCGTTCGTGTACCTATTTTTTCAGTAGAGTAGTTTTGAAACCTTAGTAGTCTTGTATTAAGTCTGAAATGTTAGGTCGTCCCTCGCCTTTCTCTGTTTGAAACCATCTTATTTTTATTATTTTGCTTTCACGCGTGACTCTTATCGTTGAAAAGCTTGTCAAGCGTTTATATGCATACAAATTATATGTGTGTTTTCACTTCACCCGCCATAATTTGTCTCTTTCACAAAATCCATTCTTAGTGGACCTCTACACCCTAAATAATCTATTTGCCAAATTTAAGCTATGTAGGTCAAGCAGTTTTCGAAATTTCGTAATGAGTCAGGAGTCAGTCAGTGAGTGTAGAGTGATGAGTGAGTGGTACTTTTTGCTTTTATAGAAGAAAACTTAATATAGTTCTTCTATTTCATAGTTCAAAATAATAATGTTGCGTCTGTTTTTGTCGCGGCAGCAAAAACAGACAAGCAATTTTTAATACTACGACTTTTAAATACTACTCTTATGGGCTTCTCCGGTTGCAAGTCCTGACAATCCGGACGTATCTCAGGCACCTGTTGACGGCCCGACACGCCACGGGTCTGGAAGGCTCAGGGTCCGTATAATTGATGAGCAGGGTTGAGATCCCCCGCTGGCTAGGGGGGTCACGGTGATGACATGACCAAGACATAAGCGATAGAGGGTTAGAGACGAGCTAAGAGCAAAACATACGAGTCCCTAATGATTTTAAATATTTGTACTGAATTTTTTTCGAATGCCTAAAAAGAAAGGTAATATTTTTCGGATTGATGTATGTTTGCTTGAATATTTTTAACCCACTGTTTGTGATGTCAACTTCTGTAATCCCAGATTCAAGCACCGGGATTTTCAACCAAGGATTTTTATTATCATTAACTGTATATGCTATGTATATTATTAAGATTATAAAAATACGTTTAATTTTAAATAATAAGGCATAAGTATTACTTGAATTGCAGCTTATTTATTAGGCTAGGTCTAATACAAATAAACTTAAACTACCACAATTTACCATGATTTTTTTTACTTATAAATATATTAAAATTACATAAAACTTTAAAAAACGGACTTCACGTTATCAATACTAATATTATAAAGAGGAAGATTGGATTGTTTGTTTGCATTGAATAGGCTCCGAAACTACTGAACTGATTTGAAAAATTCTTTCACTGCTGGGAAGCTACACTATCCCCGGGTGACATAAGCTGTAATCTATAGCCGTGCGAAGCTGGGGCGGACCGCTAGTTCTTTATAAAATGTTTAATAATATGTCATTCGATTTATACGAACCACCCGGTCCCTCAGACAATATACGTCACAAATGGCGGGTTATCGTTCCTATTTTAGGGTATCTAACGTCCTTGTTCCTATGTCACCTACATCCTTCCTACCTCCTATTTCCTCCGCAGATGTTGTCACTGGAGTAATAGCTTTGACAGTTTGAAGTGTTATAAAAACCAGAATATACCTTTGTTTTAAATGTTATCGAAACTTATCGCGCATTATTTTATTTAGATAAATATAGGTACACCAGTGTGTGTTACCAGTACCAGTGTGTGTTACCAGTGATGACATACGGCACTGAAACGTGGTCTCTCACTATGGGCCTCATAAGCAAGCTCAAAGTCGCACAACGAGCTATGGAGAGGGCTATGCTCGGGGTTTCTCTACGAGATCGAATCCGAAATGAGGAGATCCGTAGACGAACGAAAGTCACCGACATAGCCCACCGGATTAGTAAGTTGAAATGGCAGTGGGCAGGGCACATATCACGCAGAACAGATGGCCGATGGGGCCGAAAGGTTCTGGAATGGAGACCACGGACTGGTAAACGCAGCGTAGGACGTCCACCCACAAGATGGACAGACGACCTAAAAGAGACCGCAGGGAAACGCTGGATGCAGGCCGCTTCCAACCGGCCCTTTTGGAGATCGATGGGGGAGGCCTATGTCCAGCAGTGGACGTCCTACGGCTGAAATGATGATGATGAGGTACATTTCACTCGACGTTTCAACCATGCTACAATTGGATATGATCACGAGCTGACTGCCGCAAAATTATTGTGATTAACGGATTCTACCTACTGCATCTATTCAAAAACAGAAAAAGAGTTATCTATCTACCTTTTTAAAAGCTTATCTCATATTAAAAAAACCCTCTCTTCTCTTAAGACTCGGACGGCCAACGTATCAAATTCCTGCCGCATCTCCGCTTGCCAAAATAAAACATTAATAATACAACAATCTAATATGCCGCTACACCTGCCCGATGAAGGAAAAAAACATTTTGTTTATAACGTTATAATTATAATGTTATTGACCATTCCTTGTTATTAAGCGTAACGACTCACCATACAAAATTGATAAATACCATACAGATACCAGGATCTGCTCCTCACAACATTTGCATCTCAGACCTCCTAGTAGGTATACTTGAAAAATTTGCGTAATATAATCGAAGCTCTACGTCTTGTAGCACTATTTTCTCTACTAACTACGCATTCATTTACAATATTTTAAAAGAGTTATAATCGTGAGTACCTGAGAAATTATTAAATTAATATCTTTTATTTTGGCGGAAGAGATCTAAAAAAGCGTTTGTTTTCCTCCACCATCCTACAAAATCATTACGAAAATTGCTCACCATTTGGAATGTTATTTTAAAGATACGTCTCAATAGGTTATTTAAAATTCTCACTTGATGAATTTTTATTTTCAAATATGTTGAAAATGTGCGAAAGACATACCTAGCTTTCAACGTGTCTGAACGTTGAGCGCAGCCTTAAAATATTTTTTTAGGCACATTCCATATAATTATTAAATATTAGTAATAAACACGTAAAATAGTAGTAAACACATCAACAATTAGCACTTTATTTATATTCTCAATATTATAAATGCAAAGTGTGTTTGTTGGTTTGTATGTCCTTTTTTCACGTAGCAACAGAACAACGGATTGACAGGATTTTTTGCATAGATATAGTAAAAGAGCCAGAGAATGACATAGCATACTTTTTATCCCGGAAAATGTATTGTTTCCTGAAGAACTGCCAACGCAGGTGAAACTGCGGGGCGCAGCTAGTTCAAAATAATTTTGGGACATTTTCAATTAACGACATAACCGTTCACCCTTTCTTTATTTACTAAAAATAACGACCTACATTTTTTTATTCGTTTCATACACAACTCTTTAACTAAAGTTATAAATTTCGACATAAACTTAAACAAAACCTTGTAAATTATATTTTACAATTGTTTACGTTCTATTTAGGATAGACAAAGCTCTCCTATTGTTCATGATTTCGTAATATAGAACATGGTAAAAGCGGAGTTTATTGTTGCACTTTATGACAGTAGATGGTGTTGGCCTGAACTAGACCACAGTGCTACCTTGTTTCTTAAAAAAACGTATCGAAGCGTTTCAAAATAGTAGCTGGGTTCAGTACATTAAATTTTTATTGATTTTGTGATTTTTCAAATTTTTATGAGGTAGAGTTGATTCATTAGATCCCTATTATGCTTACATGATTTTTATTTTATAAATTTTATTTAAAATTCAACCCCACGGACATCAGGGGCCTTACGCCTAGCTGTTTTAAAGCAATCCAGTTTAGGTGATGAAAAAATGTTGCACGACCGCAAACCGTATCTGGGCGCGTTAAAGTTCACATTCGCGTGATTTTCCGAACTGCGCGGTTTTAACGTAAGTTTGCGACCGCGTTAGGAGTTGGGCATAAGGCCCTGGGTCCGTGACTTTTATTATACTTAACTACAATTTTGTAAACTTAAACTTTTCGCTCCCAGACACTATGAGCTGCTTTATGTAGGTATATCGTCATCATCTATCGACCCTCAGGGTGTCCTACGCTATGTTTTACGATCCATGGTCTCTACTCTAGAACACGTCTACACCCAATGTATTATATTGGTACTCGTCTGTTTTCCAAACTATTCAGACAGATTAACATTTCTTTCAGCTGTTTTATTTTAATGTGTGAGAAAAAAAAAATATTATGGAATTGGTGTAGAATGAACGTCATTCGCTTCCACATATAAAAAATAATACAACTACTACTGGGCAAGTGCCATTATTAACTAAACAAAATACAAGCTAAAACTAACACTACAAATACAGTTAGACTGCCCACAGACCGTTGAAGATCTAAAGACAATCCAAATGCTCAAGCCCACTACCAGTTGTCAGCGTTCCCAACATGCTGGCGGCATTACCACGTTGAATGGCAATGCTAATGCGTTGAACCGGAAACACGCCAGCATTTTGGTCACGCGTCGCACTAACCAGGCGCCCTGAAATATTTTTGAAAATGAGGTGAGCTCCCGGTCCCCAAGGGCCCAATGTCTCGACCCCAAACGCCTCAAATATGTAACCACTGCCGATAAAAATATTTGCCAGTATATCATGCAAGGTTTGACGTTTTCAATCACTTTAATTTCACAGCAAAGAACTACAAAATTAAGTAATATTTCGCGTTCAAACAATAAGATAATAAATAATATATTTTTTTACTTTGCGTCCAAGCTTACAACTGTCATATAATTGGGCATTTTTCGCGCCCCTACAGTTTTATGGTGCCCCTGAATGGTCAGGAATTCTAAAAGTAATTGTTCACAATGTACCCGGTTAATTTGTTTTGGTTTAAGTCAATTGTTGTATTGTCTCGAATTTTATTGTTTTGATACCGATTTTTGTCTCTAAATCGGCGGGGTAGAAATTTAGAAATCTGTGAGTATAAGAATATTTATAATACATATTATAGTATCATGCAGAGGTGGAATTAAATAGATTGTAAAACTGCATAAATATGACTATGACTATGATATCTTGCGGAACATACAAAAATGTATTGCAATTGAATCCGACGATGCGGCCCAGCATGTTGGTTACTACACCTTCTAAAGGTTTTAAGTCATTGGTGCAGGGCCAAGGATCGAACCGCGGCGCCGTTAGATTGTAAAGTGCACATGCTGCCGCTCGGCCATCATTCTCTCTGTAACTGCAATTGAGTTTTATTGTATACTACCTGCACCCCGCGGTTTCACCCGCGATTACTCCATAACATCAGCTATCTGCCAGTAAAAGTCCAGTCAAAATCGGTTTCGGAGTCCATAGGGTACATACATACTTACACATATACACACATCGATTTATATCTAAATACCAAGGAAGTTACATAAAGGGTATATACAAGATCTTTGCTAAATACTAGCTGACCCGACAGACGTTGTCTTGTCGTAAAACTGTCAAACGGGCGAAGTTAAAATCTTCGTTAAGTTTCTGAAATTTTCCAATTTTGTGGGCAAATTTCCAAATTTTTCTTTCCGTAATAAACCTTATACAGAGTAATAGACAACTTAAAAAAAAATGAATGAAATCGGTAAAGTCGTTCTCAAGTTATGGCATGACCAAGGGAAATAGGGATTCATTTATTTTATATATACCTACTAAATTAGATATATATTGTATGATTCTAAAGCACTACAATATATGTAGCTCTATGTCTCTTGCTGGTATCAAGAGATTTTAGACAGTATTTTTTTAACTTCTTACTCGTTTTGTGCGCAATCAATCAATTTCTAAATTCAATCTATCAAGCTAGGTTCGTGGAAATCTGCAGGCGTACCATTCAGTCGAGTTGCGTTTTGTTCTTGCGCTAGACAATAGTAAACAGCATTAGCGGCCATTGAGCGCCACTGTGCGGACAATGTGGCCAGTCCCAACAATGCAAGCGAAGTAATGACGCATGCTTGCAACACTCTATATAGGATGTTGAATTAAGAGCCAATGTTTCATATAATATATGTATATTCTATTAATTTTCATTGCACCTCAAAAACAGAAGGCGTTTTGCGTTTGTCGGATAAAAGTTAATTTTTGAAGAAAAAACATATATTCAACATTAAACATTAATTTAAAACTAGTTGTGTAGTATTTCACATAAACGTTCAATCTCTTTCTGCCCACCTGCCCTTGCGCAAAATTTTTTTTTAGCGGACATTTTAAATTTTAAAAGGTACGCAAAAAACCATATACGAAATTAATCTACTTGCCAAATTTCTGCTTCGTTAGTGAGCAAGGTATTTTATATATATAGATTTGTAATGTGTTTTTGTTGCCTTTATTCGTTCTGCTTAGATTTTACATAAGTACCTAAGTACATTCAATTATTTATATCTTAAAAAACTTTAAATCCAAGAGCGAGATTGAACACCCACGAAAACCTCTTACTAGTGTTATAGATAAAACATGTCTGCCTCTGGAGCTTATCCTTCAAAAAACTATACCATCTCAAATTTTTCGAAAATGCTTGGAAACGTTCAATGCGTAACTCACTCAATTACATAATGGCTGGCAAACATCTAGTTACACTCTTTGTCACAGAATTCAGAATAACTAGAAAACATTATTATAGAAACCATTGAAGAGTACAATCTCGTAAATAATATCTAAATAATTAATGATCTTGTAGCTTTTATATACATATCTACAGGATTACAAAGATAGTTGGTACTACGCCGAAAGGAGGTCGCTACGAACAGCTTTTACTATGGGACCAACCAAAAATCGGGGGGAAAAAACATCCATAAACATCGTAGAGTGTAAATGGCATTTATGGGAAAGCAAAAACCCCATTTCGGCTTAACACCACCGTAATAACCTGTAGATGCTTACATAAAAATTATAAGATCACCAGATATTTAATAGTGGTATCTACTCACTTATCTATAACAGTAAATGTAAATTTATATAAACCTAGAATATCGCTAAGAAATTCTTGTAAAATAATCCACTTAGTTGACATTCGATAATAATTAAAACATTTAACATGCCCACCTACTTTCAATGCATTAGCAAGTCGGCTGTATTGGATTCGATGCATAATTACCAGCTGTTATCTTACTCCTAGATGACTGCCTTTAAATAAACTGGGTAATTAACTGCTAACTCTACCTTTAGACAGCCAATTGTCATAAGTTAGCACAACACTGACACTGCATTTGAATATACCTTGTTCAATAATAAAATAAATGCCATTTTGTATTTTTAGTGACCATTACAGAATTTAAAACGCTTGCCGCATAACGCTCGCCTCCCTGGCACCGTTTAATAAACTGGAGACAAAAGCTGTTTAATTATGTTTTATTGCTCGTTCAATTACAAAAATTAAGCGAGGAAAGGTTAAACCAGATAGTACTTGCTGATTTTGTTGTATCTAATTATACTTATCCTTATTTCTGGGGTTTTTTTTTTTTTTTTTCAATTACTTAGTAATATGTTATGGTTTATCACTACAAAACCAATCACAAAGGACGTATTTTCTACTTAGAACCAAAATAGTGCAGAAATGTTATATAAAATCTCATTGTTCACAGTTTTTCATTAATGCCACAGATCTACTACCTATAGATTTTCAATGAGCGTGGCTAGCTCAGTGCCTCTCGCTCATCATCGTATTTTCGCTCACTGCGCTTCTTGCAGCCCAAAATGCTACAACCAACCATTGTAAAATATCTTTTACAATTATTTCTCAGAGGAAACACGCATTTATCACATTAAATCACCAAAAAAAGGCAATAAATATAATTCAGACCCGTTTTGTTTGTCACTGATTATTACAGATTTTGACACTTGAGGTACCAAAAACAGGTCACGCCGATAAGGACAACAAAATCTATTTATGTCCTTTTCGTACTTGTGCTGAGCCATATCAAGTTGTCTCTTTCACTAAAATATATTGCCGATCTGGTTGTGTATATCTGTGATTAATGCACTGTTTTTATTTAGATATAAATTTACCACAGAGGTCTAATGTCTCCTGTTAAGTTTAATATAAAATGTATGCATTAGATCAAAAAGATACTGCATGGCTGAAAATTCAAATCGGCGGAATAAAACCTACTTGGTGAAAATAAATGTTTGAGGAGAAGATGAATTAAACTTTATTTTCATTAACTTGAGTTTTTATTTTGTGTAGGTATATTTTATCAAGGTAGGTAGATTGGTAGTTGAAAGAAAAGTAGTTAACGCACCTCGCTAAAGTGAGTAATTAATGCACTCGTGTTAATTTAGTGCCCTCGCATGCGCTCGGGCACCAACATAACCTCCTCCTCCTCCTTTCGTCGACTCCCCAATGCTGGGGGTCGTGACCCATCACGGCATCAACTTCTCCCTTATAATGTTCCGCCATCTGTTCCAGCTTTCAGCAGCGTGAACCGCTTCGGCAACGTTGATGTTGAGGGTGGTGCGGATTTGATCTGTCCAACGCATTGGACTCCTTCCTCTCGGTCTCTTGCCCTCTATTTTTCCGGTAACGATTAGTTTTTGGAGATCGTCACCAGGCTTACGGGCTATGTGGCCAAAAAACTCAAAAACTCTCCGAAGACATGTGTTGGAAAGCCTTGGTTTCTTATGAAGTAAGTTATGAGTCTTAGGTTCCTTGAGAACCGATTGGTTGGTTCTATGCGCAGACCATGGAATACGAAGCATTTTCCTCCAGCACCACATTTCAAAAGCGTCTATGCGCTGTCAGGCTCTAGCTTTAAGAGTCCATGTCTCAACCCCGTATAAAAATATAGAGAAGACTAGGGCGTTGACGAGAGTCATTTTTGTCTTTTTGCTGATGCTACGATCCTTCCATATCAACATAACACTCGTGCATTAATAACTCACTTTCCGCTCGATGCAACAATCTACTATTATTGCTAATCGACAAGCAAATTAATTTACTCGTGTCACTTTGTCGCTTAGGTTGGCGACATTTACACCTAAGTAAATATTTCAAGAACTGACAAAATAAATTAATCATGATCGCATTGTATTGAACTTGACATCTAAATAAGTACATAAATAAAATATGCAACATAATGTAAATAAACAATAACTATTACTAAATAAGAAAGAAAATAAGGGTGTGTAGTTGAAAATAAGGGTTTTACTTTTATCTTATTATGAAACATCCTGTATTGTCAAAAAGCAAATGAACTACGTCACAGATTCAATAGTAAGCCTCGTTCTGCGACCGCTCAGTAGCTTCGAACGAATGACGGATGACGGACGATCTCCCGTCGAAACAACTACTTAAACAACGGCCGTTCCAAATTCAAACAGAAAGGAAAAAATACCAGCGGGTGACATAAGACAATGGACGCAGCACGAACTGACACAACGGACGGGCTAAATACACTAGTCGCGTAGAGCCAAAAAAAACAACGAACTCAGCACCGCGCCTACACAATACAGACTATAAATTCAGGGAACTCAACTCGACCATGCTGACTTGTTGTTACACTTGCCTTAATGTCTGCTGTAATTTATGTCACTCCTACGCAACCCTCGCAAAAACAACTGTTATTTCAAAAACAGAATTCCATTAGCGTTCCGTTTTCTTTAATTTATAATTATACGCGGTATGTCATTTATAACGTCTCAATCGATATAAAAATGAAAGATATTGACTATAATGGGTTAAAATAGTCATAATTCGGATTAAAAAACTGTGATTTATTATCGGATCAGTTTATTAGTTTGATCGATTTGCATAATCCATTATGATTGTAATGAACTTCTTTTATAGGTTGTGACATTTCTAAAATACTTAATTCGTTTTGTTGGATTTGCGACTTTATCGATCATTTTAATCACAAGATTAAAATATGCATATCTTTAAAAATAAAAATGAAATACTAATAAGTGTTTTGGTCTAAAACCAGTATTTTTTTAAACAACATATAGCATTAAAATAGCAGATAGGTACATTAGTTAAGAACGAAATTGAATGAATCGTCAGAATTTATTACCTAACGTATCAAGGTTTATGAGTCAACAAAACAATCTATCTCTCTGAAGCAACACAATCGTTTATTAGTATCATCACATAGCATGCGTAGGCCTCGACCAAAGGCGGACATACATATATGTGACAGGAAGAAAGATTAGGACACTCTATCAACCGATCTGACTTGAGGAGACAAGGGGTTGGATTCCAGCGATTTGTGCTGTCATTGTGCGTTGTAAAACTCGGGACAAAGACGGGTAAACCGTGTAATGTTGCTTGTAAAACAATAAACCACCCACTGGAGCGCTACGATGTGCTTGTATCTACTTTGCGTACTTTGAAATTTCAAAAACAAATACAAATAAAACCGTATTACTTTGTAAATGCGAAATTCACACAGCGGCGATTTACTTGTCTGAAATACTTGTTTTTTTTTCGGTGTTACGGCAGGAACCCGTGAGCAAGGAAGTTACATTTAGGGTATATATAAGATCTTTGCCCGTGAGTCAATTATATATCAGTATGTCGATGGCAACATTTAACAAATAAGATTTTTTGCGGAGTTTTGGCGCCAACGCGGAATAAACATGAAGGCTCGTTGGATTATTTTCCTAAACTTGTGTATTTTCGAGTGTTAATGTGTACTAAATGGTGAATTATTATTCATTAAGTGCTCGTAAACGTGCTCGAGTGTGGGCAAGTGATATAACGAGGTGAAACGTGTCTTTTCGTGTTGTTTCCAAAACTCCATAGGAGCCTCTTGTAAAGTCTTCACCACTTTACAGGGGCATGAGTTCGACTTGACCGTGACTTACTTAGCTTGACTCTGACTGTGACTATGACTTGTTTGACGCTAATAAGACAAAATGAACTGTTTAATATTACGAGTAAAGGACATTGAATCCACGCTCATGAAGATTTTAACAAAAAAAAAAAAAAAAAAAGATTTTTTGCAATCTGCTCAGGTTATCGGTATAATCTGTGCCAGTCACAAAGTACACAATTTATGACAATCAACCGAACTTTTGGCAGAAACGTGAAAACCACATGTCGCTTTATTGTAATATTTTCCTTACTTGTGTATTTTCGAGTGTTAATGTGTAATATTAATGGATTACTATTTATTAAGCGTTCTTGGACGTGCTCAAGTGTGGAAATGATATAAAGAGGTGAAGCATGTCTTTTCGTTTTGTTTCCAAAACTCTGTAGAAGCTTCCACCTCTTTACTATGACATGACTTAACCGTACTTTGCTTGACTCTGACTATGGCTAGATTGACGATATCTGATAAAACTTGAAAATATTGAAATACTTGACACTGACAAGCGCACAAGACGTGCGACGTCATAATCCACTTCACCATCATCATTTCAGCCATAGGATTAGAAGTCCCTGCCGGACATACTTAGGCCTCCCGCATCGATCTCCATAAAAGCCGGTTGAAAGCGGCCTGAATCCCAGGGTTTTCCTGCGGTCTCTTCTCTCATATTAAGAGGATATACTTAATTTAAAAAAAAACATTGAACTGTGCAAGTAAACTGAAATTGAATGATACAGGATGCAGAGATATTTTCTGAATTACATATATGAATTCTGAGCTTAAAAAACACACAACATGATGCAACTGAATACAAGACAAGATAAATGCAATATTTTTACTAAAACCTTAAAACGACAAGGGAAAAAATCGAATAGGAACTAGTAAAAAAAACACAATTCAAAATATTCTCTTTGATTTAACTGTTGAGGCACAATGAGATTACCGTTAAGATATTTTTAAATTCTTATGAACTAATTCGAGTCGTTTTCATCACAGGTTAGACAATATATCTTGGAATGATAATTTTATGCGAATTTTATGCGGACTCCAAATTTCATGCATTACTTACCATGGGCGAAAAAAAGTAACCTAATTACTCGCACGAGTGCAGAATCACAGAATAAGGAGAGTAGCATAGAAGTAGTGCTAATATAGCATAAACGAATTAAACATGTTACATTTTTTAGTCAGTCTAGATAGCCCGTTGGTCCAGTTGGTAGTGAACCTAACTTCTGAGCTTGGGGGCGTGGGTTCGATTCCCACCTAGGACAAACATTTATGTGATGAACATTTGTGTTTGTTCTAAATCTGATTGTTAATATCTATTTAAGTATGTATTTAAAACTATATATGTATGTATATCAGTCTCTGGCAGCCATATCACAAGCTTTGCTTAGTTTGGGGTCAGATGACCGTGTGTGCAAAAATGTCCCGAATATTTATTTATTTATTCATATTTATTTATTTTTACTGATATGCCAAAATTGTTGTTTAGAATGAATCAGATTTATTTTTGACAGGACAGAAAATTTCAGGGTTGTACATTGTTTTAGTGTAGTGTACCTACCTAGGGAACTGTTAAAGGATTCTAAGTCTACATACTATTTGACAGATGGCGTGCTACGCTTTGTTATGTATATCACGTGACGAATTCTGTGCTCTTTATTATTCTGTGGCAGCAATGTACGTACGTATTCTCCAATTTATTGGCCTAAGTCCAGCAGTGAATGTCCTGTTTGTCACTAAAGTGTCATCTTTGTGGCAAACTATACTGGAAGAGTAGGAAGCTATTGTTGGCGGAAGCGGAGTCTGACTGATCAAAGTAGGTATATTTTTTTGCGCGTAAAAGTGCGTTCACCCCATGCGAGTAGTTAGGTTAATTTAGTCGCCTATATACCTCTAAGCATGAGCAAGCCGTATAGATCACGTTTGACACAAATTTACGGTTTTAACGGAACTGATATAGTAGGTTGCATTAAAAGCGCTCTGCCTCTCCCACTTACTTATTCCTAAATACGATTGTACTAAACTTTCTTTGTATACAGGGTTATAATGAAAGGGCATGCTTAGCCGAAACGAGGTATAATTGTACTCATAATTATGAACATCTTTTACTATGGGACCAGCCCTGAAAAAATCCAGCTGTTCCATAGAAAACGGTCATTGACACTCGACTAAATTTATTGAACAGTTGTTTTTTTTCGCGATTTCAGGTTTGGTCCCATAGTAAACGATGATAAGCAAGTCAGTTTGATACTTTTGTAATTTTTGGACAGTCGGCATTGTGGACCCCTAGTACTTTTGCAACACTGGGGCATACGACCAACTGCTTAAGCGGTATCAAACTAACGTTAAAACCGCGCAGTTCGGAAAATCACGCGAACGTAAACCTTAACGCGCCCAGATACGGTTTGCGGTTGCGCAACATTTTTTCATCTCACTTCATCAACATTTTCATCACCTAAACTGGATTGCTTTAAACAGCTATCCATAAGGCCCCAGGACATTTTGGGACTGGATGATTTGAGAAGCTACTGGTCTGTTTGGTAGGTATACTACATGGATTGATACTCCAGTCAATGTAGCCCTAAGCCAGTATAATGAACCCCTTTCGGCTTAGCGTTTCTTTTCCTTATAAACCTATATAGAGTTGTACGAAGCTGCATTATATCTACGGCCGATAATGTATCACTATCTGAGTAAATCGGCGTGACGAACCCTAATGAGTCGACAATCGGGTCGGCCCGCACCGACTTACACAACACAACACCTTACAATGTTTGATGTATGGCCGCAGATAAATCTATTAAACGTTTGACATCTCCATCGGGCGGCGGATCAGACGCGCATTATTATTATTTTAATGTTATTATTCAAATTATTATAATCTCGGAGGCCATATTTATGGCGCACGAATAATCCTTTTTGACACGCCGCTTACGAGGTAAGGATGGTCGTGTACAAGACTGTTGACGGGATCACGAAGCGGGATCTCGCTGTCGTCGACGAGTTGTTTAAGGACCTCTTTTCCCCCTTTTAGGTTAGCTTAAAATCATAAAAATGCTGTAATATGAAACTGAATGTTTTAACTATGGAAACCGTTAAGACCGAATTACGATTAAAGACATTTGGTTCGATAGAAAAAAAGTAACACACACTAATTTGCGTTTTTCGCCCTGTATTATTTTCTTGGTTTCATTTATATATATTTTATGATTAAGATATCTTAACACACATTTCATTTCATTTTTTTCTTACACAGATTTCATAATTATGAAGGAAACCGTAAAGTCAAATTTTACATTACAGCTGTATTTTTCTAAAAATTTGAGAAAAACCTCAACATCAATTCTGTGTGTAGCCATGGTTTTGCTCCTAAAGCCTTATTGATATGTAGTAAAGTAACAGCCTTTGCTTAAAAGTTGGAAAACCTCGCCTTAAAGCTCCGAATATGGCGCGCCGCTATCTCACTTGCTCATTTGATGTTTTTTTTTTTGTAATGTAAAATTACTGTAACTGTATACTTTTGGAAAAAAAAAATGTAATTGTCTGGCGTTTTCTTGCCAATGACCGTTTTGGTCATTTTGCGAAGAAGTTAATTAAAACAACAATTTGTTCTAAATATTTTTAAATATTACCCTCGTATACTTGCTGCAAGTTGAATGAGTAATAACTTGCCACAAGTTCTTTAAGTTTATTAAGTTAAGTCATAGCACTTATTAGATAACGGTTCGTACTCATTTCAGCTTAGTTTTCTCTTATCCCGGTGTGTCTCGTTCCTATCGAAGTGCAAATGCGTCGCGACTTACGTACCGGGATGTAGAGGACAAATTTATTCCCGAACGAGGTGGCTCACTCACACCCTTCCTTCCTCCTTCTCATCTGACAGTCCAACCCCAACTCTACACTAAAGATGCTAAAATTTAAACTCGCTTGTCATGAAAATCTAGGCTGGTATTCTGAAAGACGATACTCAAAATTGTACCATAACAATATAGGTTTTAGATGTGTTTTGGCGTGGTTGATTGCGTAAGGCTTCGCTAAGTCTCGTTTCACGCTGCGCCAGTATGATTGCGAATTTAAATCGAACAAATAAATGTTCGTGTAAAGGTGTTCGACTAATTTAGTTGTCGAGAGTGCAGAGACGTTTATTTTTAAACACGTTTGAATTAAACGCAGTGGGGTATGATTATTCTGTAAAGAGTAAAGGATGGAAAGATCATTTTGATATAATTCTTTAGAAAGGAGTTTGTGTGGAATGTTGTACTGTCATATGATATCAAATTATTCAGTAAAAGTAGGGTAAGTATCTTTTTATTAGGGTTGTCCTTACGGATCAATATTTTTTATTTATATTTATAATATACTAGCGACCCGCCCGCCCGGCTTCGCACGGGTGTAATTTACGCCGGAGCGGGTCGCTAGTTATATATATATAAACCTTCTTTGAAAATGTATCGAACTGATGGTGAAAACCGCATCAAAATCCGTTGCGTGGTTTAGGAGGAGTTAGCGGGCATACAGACAGACGCGGAAAGCGACTTCAATTTATACTACGTAGAGAAGAAGAAGAGAAGAGATAGAGAAGAGAAGAAGATGTATATAGATAAGTTATGCCACCAACTCACCTGATGGTAAGCGATGGTGTTGCCAAGGATGGAACACGTTGATCTAGAAGAAATCTATTCATCATTAGAATAATGAATAGATTTCTATAGATTGTAGTTCTGAGGAAACAAGGAGGACGCCAGGGAGTTCCATTCTTGAGCAGTACGTATCATGAATGTCGTGAACTTTTTGAATTTTCCTAATGAACGGGTGGTAGTGTGGAGTCCTTCTACTTGGCCTGTAGTAAAATGGGGAAGGTGGAATAAAGTCATGCAGCTCTTGCGCAAACACGCCGACATCCATTTTTGTTTTCCTGGAAGAAATCGCTTAAAGCGACAAGGCCGCCTATTATACTGCCGGTTTTATATTATTTGTAAGTTACCTACTTTTATATCTTTTTTATTTCGGTGTATAAAGTAATAATGTAAATAAAGTTATATATTATTATTATGTTATGTTATAAGTAATAAGTAGTAGAAAATAGACAGAAAAGCTACTTTACGGCGGTGCTCCAGCCTTCGCAATTTTTTGTCTCCAAAAATAGTAGGTATATACATGAAATGTTCTACCGAATTTTTATCTTCGTAGCATAGACTTAATGAAGCTTTATGCTCCGTAGCAATTAATTTGCATACATCTTTATTAATTTTTTCAATTTTTGAAGTGAAAACTTCTGGCACGTTAGGCACTTTGGGTAGGGGAAAAAGCACTGAACTCGCGTTACTATTATACGCTCAGATAATCGTTCGGGCAAAGTTGGCTCGAGGCGACTAAGGGAGCGAAAGAGATATAGTCGACCTTGATAAAGTTTTCACTTCTATCGTGTGGTCTTAAGCACAAACTATTTATTTATTTAATAGGTAGGCTTGCGTTTGACCGCCAACTTGCCTTTATTTTTTTAACCTAAATAATCAAACACAAATACAGCTCAACCCGCTCAGCGCTGCATTACAATAGCCAACCGGAAGCATCGGTAACTCTACCCACTTCCGGTAGGCGGCGGAGATGAGACGCGCCGCCGCCCGCCCTCGCCCCGCCCAGAGTATGCCAGGGCCGCAGATGCCACGAAGGCTTTGTCATGGTGATACTAAAGACTTCGCATCTACGAACGTGATTGTTGTGATTTAAATAGAAACAATGAAAGTAGATTGCAAGATCTATCAACCGGTACGGCGAAGAATCTAAATTGGACAGTATGGACTGTAATTTTTTTTTTTTAATCTTCACGCTCGTATCTCCCTAGAAAAGGAAAGCTAAAGAAAGCCTAGGTTATTGGATAATTGTCTACTGCCTACAGAATACTAGGAAATACCACATAACTTCAGTGATTCTTCGATACGTTCCAAGAAAACTTTTTCACACACCTTGGCGGTGATTTGATATATTAGATGAGTTACTTTATTTCAATCAGGTACAATACGGTACTGAGACGTGGTCCTTAACTGTTGGCTTTTTGGAAAAACTTAGAGTCACACAGCGGGCAATGGAGAGAGCTATGCTCGGAGTTTCTTTGCGCGATAGAATCCGAAACGTGGATATTCGCAAAAGAACCAAAGTCACCGACATAGCTGTTAAAATTTGCAAGTTGAAGTGGCAATGGGCAGGCCACATCGCTCGGAGAACCGATAACCGATGGGGAAGAAAGGTTCTTGAGTGGAGACCACGAACTGGAAGACGCAGCGTAGGTAGGCCTCCCACTAGATGGACCGACGACATAGCAAGAGTCGCTGGCATCCAGTGGATACAAAAGGTAGGCTGTCGTTCAGTGTGGAGGTTAAAGGGGGAGGCCTATGTTCAGCAGTGGACGTCTTCTGGCTGATGATGATGATGATGACAATACGGTAGGTACACCTAATTTAAATGTGTACTTGTTCAGTCATAACCTTTATCTCGATTTTTCTACAGCAGCAGGCCTAGCACGGGCCGTGGACAAATTGTCGTTCCACCGTTTTTATCCCGCGAGAAAAAGACAAACGTATCCATATGATAGCTTTGTCGCGTCTAGGCGTGGATAAAAACTGTGGAAAGACAATTTATCCACAGCCCATGCTAGGCCTGCAGTAAGAGCAAGAGAGCATTATTTGTATGAACGAAACATAAATGCTAAGGAAGATACGGTAGCCCCTCAGAGACATTCGCGTGGTCGAGATTATATTGGTCAAACTGATGTAAATTCGAATAAGTGAGATAGTGACGGAGAAAATCTCGACCGCACCAGAATTCCCAGGAATTTATCTCAAGCCGGCAGGTTGCTTTGGTAAAAAGCTTGTTTTAACCCTGCATAGGCTAAGGTTACTCCTGTTGTGTAGGGTCACCCGATACCCCAGCATTGTGCTCTTTTATTTTATAGCGCTTTATGCAGCAAATAAGCGGCAATCAGCAGGTAAATATGGAGGCCTTTTTCAGCCTTTTGTGAGGAGTGTCGGCTTGGCCATAACAAGTGTGTGAAGGTACGCGGTAAGCCTTGTTTTGTTTAACCCTTTATAAGCGCATTTCCTATGATATATAGGCAGCGTACTGTACACTTCGACCAAAATAAAATTAATTGACGGGCCATAACCATTGAACTTGCTCAGTAAAAATGAGTCAAAACCGTCAGACATATACTTCAATACCGAATTATAACCATTTACAGTATATTTGTTACAAAAAATAGAGAGCTGTTTTTTTGTTGTGTTTTTACACTTTGGGAAAGCACACGAAGGCATAATTTTGTCAGATGTTTCGTTATCATGTAACAATAGTCTCGTGTTGCACTTCCTACGGCTAGAGACCGACTGAAACAAAGTGAGCGCTGGCGCACATTTTGTAATCTTCTAAAATGCGCTTCTTCTGGGCCCGTCCATACATTTTATTTTGGTCGAAGACTGTTAATGGAAAAGTGTGTTTGTTTGTCACCTTCTTTCTTGCCACAAGCATCTGCTGACTGTAAACTGGACCAGACCCTGGTGACAATCTGGGTGTCTTCAAATCACGAGTGAATCGGTTTCTTCTAGGCAAGTGTACTCCACCGTAGACCGCATCATCGCTTAACATCAGGCGAGATGGTTATCAAACGAAAGCCTATTATTTATTTTTAAAAAAAAGAAGAATAAAGACAGGATTTAACGGAATAGGTAAATCCTGTCACACTCTAGGGCAGTTATATTGAGACTACAAAAAAAAAATTTGGACATTTTTGCACACACGGTCATCTGACCCCAAACTAAGCAAAGCTTGTGATATGGCTGCCAGAGACTGATATACATACATGCATAGTTTTTTAAATACATACTTAAATAGATATTAACAACCAGATATAGAACAAACAAAAGACTAAACTAGATATAGAAAAAACACATAAGACAAATATTTGTGTGATGAACATTTGTGTTTGTTCTATATCTGGGTGTTTAATATCTATTTAAGTATGTAATTAAAACTATATATGTACCTATGTATATCAGTCTCTGGCTGCCATATCACAAGCTTTGCTTAGTTTGGGGTCAGATGACCGTGTGTGCAAAAAAATATATTTAAATATATTTATTTATTTAAAACACAAATGTCCATCACACAAATGTTTGTCCTACGTGGGAATTGAACCCACGCCCTCAGGCTCAGAAGGTAGGTTCAATACCAACTGGACCAACGGGCTACCAAACACAACAAAACGGGCTACAGAATCATACTAATATTAATAATCCGGCCAAGTGCGAAACGGGCTCGCGCACTGAGGGTTCTGTACCACCACAAAAATACAATAATTATCAATTTAAAAAACCGACTTCAAAATTAGTAAATAAAATATGTTATTTTGACTCGGTGAAAGAAATGATAAGGTCGTCCAAGTAACCGAATGAGTTGCTTATCTTGGTAATGAACAGAAATTTGCTACCGACTCGCACTTGGCCATTATTTATTAGGTTAGGTATAGGTTCTCCAGAAGCGCGCGTATTCCCTGAGGAAGGGGCTCTAATGGCTCCAAAACCGGTCGATCGTCTCGACCGATAGAAACATAATCGTAGTGCAAGCCGGTGTTATAATAATAATTGATAATAAATCCTCACGCGAGTTTTGATGAAGTATAGGTATAGATTGTTTGAATAAGGAAGTAGAACTTTATAAGGAACCGCTCCCAAAATCCAAAACAATAAAAAAGCGAGATGTTTTACGCTTGTTAAGCTAACAAGCTTCATATGTCTCGCAACATTTGTACAAATAGGCATATCCAGTTACCTGCTGCAGTAGAAATGCGCCGTCACCGAACTGTGGACTTGGTACATAACTTACTTACACGGATACTAAAGTTCCGCGGAATTTGTAGGAACTAATAGAACTTGTGGTATTTTTGGGAACTAACGATAAGTCATACCTAAGTCATAAGTAATTTATTGATCAAATTTCAATTTACAAGTCAAATAACAAATGTTCACTTAAAGTGAGAAAAATCACAATAATAAATACTTGATTGATTAAAACAGACTATACCTATAATTGCATTACAGAAATAAAATAACAAAAATAATAAAAATACATGTCAAACAATTCTTACCTATATGGTAAAGGTACGTTCACATGTCAAATCAATAAAATTCGACAAATCTGTAAAAAGACTGCCTGACTGACTGGCTGATACCTATTCGTACTATCAGTTCAATGGTTTTCTGCAGAACTTCCTGTTTGAATGACCTAAAATAGACAATGCTCTTTGCGACTGCAGCGTTGCGTCGTCGTTTAATAGGTATTCTACTAAGTATTATTTGACTAGCTGAAACCTGCAATATTCCAGCTTTGCATTTTTGCAGTTTATGAAAAGATATTTTTTTTCTATAAGTAAATAGGGCTGCAAATGTTTTAGCAGTTTTCTGGTTTATTGCTAAACGCCATTTAGCTTTACCACATAGGGACTACGTGTTGGAACACAAAATACATTTCTAGTAGGCAAGTGGTTAAGCTTTTTGATAAGAATTATGTTAGTAGTAATCACGAGGTTAGGATAACTCATGAAGTCACTATCTCGTTGATAGTGAACATGCTGAATTGTTTGACAACCAGCAAAAATATTACAATTCATTAAAATAATATGATGTCATCTACAAATACTACGTGACGTTGCGTTGTTAGTGTTTACTACCTAAGTACTGGCTTCTTGATAATTCTTACCTATAGATACAATATGACATCATTGTGAAGGTAACAAAGTACAATACGTACCAGTCTCATAGATAAAAGCGATAAAACATCGTTGTAATCTGTTTCTATCTTCTATCCTTAATGATGAGTAAATTTTAAACCTGATAACACAAATTGTGATTTGTGAGTTGAATTTTCAGGTAGCTAAAATTGACACGACCGTTCCGCTCGTCATTTGGCCTGGTTCAATGATCAAAATTCTATGAAAACTCGACGTTTTTAATACTTTTCATACAAACTTACCTATTTGTAATTTTTTTTTAAAGTATTTATTACTATTTTGATGAAACTTGCTCAACTATATTTAACTTAGCAAAACGGATTTATATTAAAAAAAAAAAAAAACATTTTTATTGATCCGTGAAAAAAAAACTTTTTTCTTGTGATTTATTTCGAAAAACCTTTGAGCTACGTTTGTATGAAAGTAGGTATAGAAATGGGCCAAGCAAAAAATACTCTAACAGTAGTAAATTTATAAATATAGGTAGGTTTCCTAATTCGCAATTTATCTTATATTTAACATACCTAGAAACATACAATATTTATCGTACCAAAATACTAAAAAGATACATTAAGATAAATTTGAAATACATTACTAAAAGTTTAAAGTCCACAGTCACTATAGTGGCATTTTACTTTTTACACTGGTAACTGATACTTATTCGAAAATATTTTCCTAACGCGTATTTGTATCAGAGGAATTGAAGGCACCTCCTGACATAGAGAAGACAAAACGCAGTCTTGTAAACAGTGGTTTGCCACTGTGGTAGCTTGGCTTACCACAAAGTAAATACGTTTTTTCTTTGAGGAAACAGTTTTAGATTAGCAGAACTTATTTCATGTAAATATACTCGATCTGAGTTTTTTTAGCACTGACAGCTGACAGCTGTAATAACATTGTAAAACAATTTATGAAATCATTTTCTATTGGATGTAATTATAAGTACTTCTTACTAATCTTACTAATATTATAAATGCGAAAGTTTGTGTGTAAAGTGTGTATGTTTGGCTGAAGTCACCGCCGAAACCACAGATTCGATTTAGATGAAATTTGGTATGAATGTAGCTTATACTCTGGATTAACACATAGGCTACTTGTTATCCCGGAAAATTTCAAGCCTAGGTTCCTGTAGGATAATTTCAATTACTCAACCATCTTCATAACGGCTCCACTAATAAGTATGAAATTTGGTATATAAATAAGCAAGCAGACAAAAAAAAAATTATACAAAAAACATTATTAAACATTGAAAAACATTATACTTTTTATCCCGGAAAATTTGACAGTTCCCGTGGGATGGTATTACAAGCAACCATCTTCACAACGGCTCAACTAATAAATATGAAATTTGGTAAAGAAATATACAAGGAGCCATATTAAAACACAGAATACTTCCTATCCCGGAAAATTTGACAGTTCCCGTGGGATGGTATAATCAACATCTTCACAACAGCTCCACTAATAAATATGAAATTTGATAAAGAAATAGACAAGGGTTCCTATACTCACAATACTTTTTATCCCGGAAAATTTTACAGTTCCCCACAACTGTTAAACAAATCTTGATGAAATTTGGTATGAAGGTAGATTATACACTGAATAATTATATAAGCTAATTCTTATCCTGGGAAAATTTGCGGTTCCTGTAGGATAACTTTGATCACTCAACTCCGGATTTCGATGAATTTAGGTATGGAGGTAGCCGGATTAGTACCTAAGTTGAAATGGCAGTGGGCAGGGCACATATCACGCAGAACAGATGGCCGATGGGACCGAAAGGTTCTGGAATGGAGACCACGGACTGCCGTGGTCTCCATTCCAGAACCTTTCGGCGACGTCCTACGCTGCGCTTACACTGGTACACTGTTGCACTGGTGCACTGTTACCGCAGGGAAACGCTGGATGCAGGCCGCTTCCAACCGGCCCTTTTGGAGATCGATGGGGGAAGGAGGCTAGGTCCAGCAGTGGACGTCCTACGGCTGAAATGATGATAATGATGATTAAAATCTTAGTGCTGACATCTATCGCCGAGTAGCATTACTAATGAAATGTAATAATTATTATTTTAGAATCAACTAAAAATCATCATAAAGCCTTTTAACAGTCCACTTTTAGCTTACCCCCGAAAGGCTGATTGGGCCATATCCACCACGCCCGCCCCGTTGCAGGTTGGTGAATTCACATACGCCATTGAATTCCTTCTCCGTACGTATGCAGGTTTCCTCACGATGTTTTTCCTTCACCGAAAAGCCAGTGGTATGAAAATCCGTACATAAACTCCAAAGAGCTCATTGGTACGAGCCCGGGGTTTTAACCCGCGACCTCGCTTTCAAGTCTAGCGGGCTTATAGCGGTATTTTAGAATACCTACGCCTTATATGCAAAAAGTTTCTAACAAAAACCACTTCTACCTACTATCAATCTTTGCTACTATGTAATTAAAAAAATCAAGTAATGTGGAAGTAGGCACATAAATACTTATTAGCAAGACGAGTGGTGCTTTTTTTGGTGTAGGTACCTACCTACGCTTACCTAGCCATCATTAGGAAAAATTACACCCATATAATTTCAATTTCACACGCTAAAGCACTTGAAATAGGCAACGAAAGCATTGAAGCAAATATTATATTCACACCTGAGACTTGACACTCGACAAGTCCATTTTATTTCCCGTTTTTCAAGTGCTCCCTTGTCATAGCAGCTTGCTGGCGAATTCATGCATGCGAATAATCTTGACGGCTTTACTGACAGTTCTATTAACTATTGTTAGATTTTACTGACAATAATAAAATTGTAATGCATTTATTGCAAATTAAATCTGCAAAGTTGGTAGAAAGTGGGTAAATATTTCGATCTGAATCTATAATTATTATAATATTTTATTAGTGTTGATATTTTAACGATTGTGCAAACAGTCTGCATTCCATAGTTTTGCAATATACATAATTAAAATAATATTTGTATCATGTTATTAAACTATCCACGCCATCTATTGCAGAGTAGCAAAAGCACTAACAATATCATTATCCATTCACACATGGGATAGCTAGTTACGGTAATAAGTCATAGATGTCACTATTATCAATACCTAAAAATAAAAAAAAACATGTCACCATGAACTTTACGAGCATGAGAAGTGAAAAAAGGTTTTAGTTTAAGATCAAAACTTTAATGTATAATAATAATTATTAACACGTGCACAAAACAAAATAACATTGTAAAATAGCTTTATTTCTTTATTAGTAACACAGCTTAGTTTCTTTACATGGTGGAGTGGCACGTGGCACAGCCTTCTAAGAAAAAATCAACAGCATAGTGACTGCAACTGATGACTTTTTTTCGCGATTTCAGGGCTGGTCCCATAGTAAAAGTTGTTCATAATGATGAGTACAATTACCTTCTTTTGGCTTCGAGACTGTTCCCCTAACACCCTGTATAGGCTCTTACGCTCTTACGCTTGACCTCTCGCCCGATGTGCGAAAAAGAAATAAATTAAAATAATAAATACCTTCATCCATGTTAATGTTTCGCTTATTAAAAAAAAAACATTAAGTATTTTAATAATCAACTCTTGTACCGTGACGTTTAAACGCGATTCAATTTACGTGATTGCGAGATACAGATAATGTATAGCGGAAAATTACGTGAACGTGAACATTAATGCGCCGAGATACGATCGCGTAACTTGTCGCATTTACCTAAACCGTCACGGTACGGGCCCAAAGTGCTTATTGACCCTTCACTGCATATCATCGCTGGCGAAAGTAGCCAGATCGCCGAATCTCAGCCCTCCATCGACGGGCACTATGTCTCCAGTAACAAGGCGCGCAGCGTCACTCGCCAGGAACACCACCACCCTCGCCACGTCAGCTCCGGCGCACACCTCGCGCATCGGGACTCGCTTGGCGGCTTCTACCAGCCACGCGGCGTACTGAGCGTCCGTGAACTTCTTCAGACGGGTCACTATGCTGGAAACCTGGAATGAGATTATAGGATAGGTCATGGCTGACTTAGGTATAGGTACTATTTGTAGGTAGGTTTGACAGTCGCGGCTAATTTGTAGAATAGGCTAAACTGGCGTATTCTACAACGACCACAGCTGTTTTAAAACAATTAAAAAGCTCTTATTAAAATTTGCATAGGTTAGATACCTACCGTCTTACCACAAAAGATTTAAGCACACTTTAGACAAGTGTTTAGTAATTGTTTCCCTGCGAAAAATATGCTAAACACTTGTCTAAAGCGTGCTTAAATCTTTTGTGGTAAGACGGCTAATGTCTTAGCGACCATTTTGTAAATATTACATTATTGGGTATTGCATATTGTACGGTGCGGTGTAGGTAGGTACCTAAATTCAGCAAATTCAGTTAGGAGTAACTGATTCAGCTTGCAAATTTTGACCTAAACCAACAAACACCTTAGACACCATACAAACAAGAGTCGACTCCTAAGCTTCGCCCAGCTCCTGATTATTTCAAATTGTTGCAATCGTAGAGCACAGAAGACATATTAGTACAAGCTTCGACCGAAATAAAATAAATGGACGGGCCAAACCATTGAACTTGCCCTGTAAAAACGAGCCAAAACCGTCAGACATAATACTTACACACCCATACCTACACCTAATTATAAACGTGTACATTAAATTTGTTACAAAAAATTGTTAGCGGTTTTGTTGTGTTTTTACACTTCGGGAAAGCACACGAAGGCATAATTTTGTCAGAATTTTCGTTATCATGTAACAATAGTCTTGTGTCGCACTTCCAGCGGCTAGAGACCGACTGAAACGAAGTGAGCGCCGGCGCTTATTTAGCAATCTTCAAAATTAGTTTTATTTTGGTCGTAGAGTACAAGTCTTTAGTATCGGCCCAGTTTAATCATTTAAAATGTTGTATGGAAAAAAAGAAGAGGTAATTCATGGAACTGTTCTTGGGTATGATAGAGAAAAGCTGCCTGCGAGAGCTTGTTAGCTATATCAATTAAATAAACCTATACAGGGTTACGCTAAAAGGATATAGGTATTAAGGCAAAGGGGGTTCATAAGGCTCATCATTATGCACAACTTTTACATGAGACAAATCTCGCAAAAAAAAAAACCTGTTCCATAGATAATGGTCATTCGCACTCGACAAAATATATGGAACAGCTAATATTTTTTTACGCGATTTCAGTGTTGGTCCCATCCCCACCCCATAGTAAAAGTTGTTCATAATGATGAGTATAGCGGACCCCTTTCAGCTTAGTACACCATTTCTGAGTAAGCCCGCATTTAACTCACCGTGATACCCGGACTGACGGTGTTCACCCTGACTCCTTTAGGAGCCAGCTCCAGCGATATCAGTCGAGTGAAGTGGTCCAGAGCTGCCTGAAAATTAGTATAAAGATACATACTTGATAAATACACTATATACACATGGGGCCAGTGCCGTGAGCTTTAAGCCCGTTGCAGACTACGCGAAGTGCAAGTATCCCGCAGTCCCGCCCTTACCGCGATTCGAGTTAGGCGACCGCGGGATGCCCGAGGTACGATTTGCGGCCGCATAACTTGTCGCATTGAATCGCGTTTAATGCCCGTTGCAGACCATACGAAGTACAAGTAGCAAGTACCTACTACGCATCGTTTGCAACGTCGTAAAATTATAAAATCTATGTACATTTTCAATATCAGAAGTATTGCCTTTATATTATAATTTATTTATAATATTATAATTTATTATAACACCTACTGCCTTTTTTTGACACAGCTGTAATAGCCTCCCACGCGGTTGCTTAGTGGGGTTCAGAATCATATAGGTCATCTGACTATTTTATACAGTTTCGGCCGTATTGCTATGATACATGGTTTTGGTCGTGTACTCTCTTACTATAAAGAAATGGTATTTAGGAGAGTTTCAAAATCAAAAAATAAAGGTAATGTTGTTAATTATTACAAGTGCAGCTAATTAAACCGCGTAAAATGCATTATAAAAGAACGGATGTGGTTATTTAGTATGTAACTTAGTGAGTTAGGTAAGTACTTCTGCTAATTAATATAAGTACCTACCAACTTGCCGAAAAAACATATCAAACTGTGGCTATCGGAAGGAAGGGCCTTATTAGGTAGTAAAATTAATCATCAATTCAACAATTCAGAGTTCGTTAAACTGATAATGACAATGGAAAGAAATAAATTCGATTAACTTTATTACTGCTATGAAAAAAACGGGACAACATTGATAAAAAAGTTACGTATGCCTATGCTGTTTTTGTTAATTGTTGTCTCTTTCATGTTTGTACAACATTTATTATGGGACCACCACTAAAATAACGAAAAAAACATTTCTCTCTACATATTCCATCTTTGAATATATCTCTATTTATATCTTGCATGTATTCCATACATATCTTGTCGAGTATAAATGACCGCGTTTTCTATAGAACAGCTGTTTTTTTGTTATTTCGTGGTTGGTCCCATAGTAAAAGTTAATCATGATGATGGGTATTATGGACCCCTTTCGGCTTAGTACACCCTCACCGCGTAAGCGAAAAAATACAGAAACGTTTATTTAGTTACAATGATATAGGTATTTCTTTGACAAATATACATGTAACCTGATCTAAGAGGTATGTCTGTGGCTGAAAGTTACGAAGTTATAGGGATTTTCAGTTAGGGCCTAACGATAAGATGCTTTGCGTAAGTTGCGTTGTTGGCGCGGTGCATCTTCGGCGGGCGACAGTTTAACAATAGTTTCGCAGGTTTGCCTCGCGGTTTCACTCGCTCTCCTACAGGAACCGTTATTTCTTCGGGATAAAAGGTCCTCATAATAATATATGAGTATACGAGACGAGTTACCCACTCCTATAGTACGTAATTTCATTGAATCCTGTATATATAGCTGTTACGGAGTTGAGAGGCAAGAAACATACAAACACACTTAGGTATACTCAATATTTTTACAAATTGTAAAATGAATATAAATATCCTTTCCACAATCCATTTAAGTAGATACCTATGTTAGTTATTGAAACGTCTCAACGTCGATCATCTACCTACTTATTATTTGTGCGAAAAGTATGTGGGCAAAGTACGAATATTCAATACGTAAAATACGTAGTTAGGTATCTACATTTTTACAAATTTTGATTTTCTTAATTTTAATTTCTATAGAAATCTATGCTTATTTTACGCATCGAATACACGTACTTCGCGCCCACTGTTCGTTTTGGTTTCTTTACTTTTAGTCATGCGTTACGAATGCTATGTTTCATGGTAGACTGCCGACTGCTATTGTAGTATAGTATAGGTTTCCCGCAGATTCCTTACGGCTACCTCTTAACGCAGGCTCTAAACAGCGCTGAAAGCGTAGTTCAGAAAATCACCCCCAGGCCCCTGGGGCCTTAAGGCTACCTGTTTTAAGCGATTCTGTTAAGGTGATGAGGTAATAAAGTTGTGAGACCGCAAACCGTGTCTCGATGCGTAATTAAGGTTCACGTTCGCGTGATTTTCTAAACTGCACTGTTTCAGCGCTAATTCGCGAGTTAGCCGTAAGGCCGCTGGCCTGCATTATTATTTAGTGCCTGCGTCATGCGAGTCAGCTTGTAAACGGCACTTATTATATTGGTACTGAGATATGATCGAAGTTGAGCATGTTTGTGATCTATTATGGATAGTTTTAGAAGTATTATGGATAGTATTAGAAAAGTGAACTTGTGATATGATGATATTGTTGTAGTGAGACGTTTTAGTTTTCTTACTTTAGCCATGCCGTAGGGCAGACTGCCGACGGCAACCGTAGTGCCCGCTATGCTAGACACGTTGACGATATTCCCCCTGGCCTGCACCAGTGCCGGCGTCAGGAGGCGAGTCAGGTTGTACACGCCACGAACGTTGGTGTTGAACACTTGGTCGAACGTTTCCATCTCGGCGCGCTCCAAGCAGGTGCGGGCTGTGATGCCGGCGTTGTTAACAAGCACGTCTAGTCTGAAAGAGAATCACAATAGTATTACAAAATGACTATTTGTATTTCCTATGAAAATAAATAGACTAATTCTAATTCAATAGACTAGCGCCCGCAACTTCGTACGCGTAGCCTTTCATCCCCCCTTAATTCTGCCCTTTCGCAAAATCTTTTCTTAGCAGATCTCTAAATGACCATTTTATTTTTGGGATCTTTACACCCTATAAAAATAAAATAGGTAGTCCCTAAAGATAAATATTTCCATCAAAAAAAAAAAAGACAGTGGGAAAGAGAAGACAGTGGGCGAAGTCTGAATTTTCGTTCACAATTTGTATGAAATTCGATACGTTATATTATTATTACGTAACGAATATTAGTACTTCGCCCACTTCGGTGATATGGAACTCCAACCAACGCCTTGTGGTGGGAAAATAACCTCGCAAACTTCCGCGAACGCACTATGAAGCGAATACATAATAAATTAGTTTCTACCTCCCAAAATGGTCTAAAGTTTCCTTCACGACTTTTTCGCATCCCTCGTCTGTGGACAGATCAGCTATGATCGCTAGCGGTTTGATTCCTTTCTCCTTCTCGCATCGGGTCGCGACGTCCCGCAGTCGAGTCTCGTCTCTCCCGACCAGCGCTAACTTAGCGCCGTATTTCGCAAACAAGATGGCGGTCGCTTCCCCGATTCCCGCACTCGCTCCCGTCACTAGTACAACTTTCTCCGAAAAATCGAAATCCATTTTTTTTATAAAACTTTTTTATTATTTCAACGTGTGTAATGCACGTGAATACGCTTGGTTGACTGAGCCAGTTACTTTGAAAGTAGGTATTTAAGTAATTATCAAGCGAGATAATTTTTTGTTTACTTACTAAGTACTGGAACAAGTCAGTGACCGCCTGTATTTCCAGTACAGTGAAGGTAAACGGATAATCTTTTCGGATACTAATCTATTCCTCTTATTGCAATTTTTTTTATATTGACTTTCATCATCATCAGCCTGTATCGACGCACTGCTGGGTATACTTAGGCCTTCTCTCCCTTGCGCCATTGATCCCTTTCTCTGGCCAATCTCATCCACGTTTGCGACCTGCGATAGGTCTGATGTCGTCCACCCGATATTGGTAACCACTATGTCAGGGTTCTACTCCACCAGCCGTCACCATGCCCTGCCCAGCGCCACTTGACTCGCATTAATACGGTTTCCGACATCCGTGACTTTTGTCCTTTGTCGGATTTCCGTATTTCGGATTTGGTCTCTCAAGCTGATACCCAACATGCATAGCACGCTCCATTGATGCCCTTTGCGCAACTTTAATATTGTGCACAGCTTCTTAGGTTAGCGTCCATGTTTCGGCACCGTAAGTCATCGTGGGCGGGAAATATTGGTTGTACGTAAAGCTTGATTTTCAGGCATTGCGGTATTTTTAGATCCCTAAGTACGTTTTCGAGTTTTCTAAAATCGGCCCAACCGAGCTGTAGGAATGCGGTGAGAGATGTCCTACCCTACTCAACATAGGACACCCCAATTGTAATAAATGACTTTAAATGTACGTACTCTATAATCCAGTCACTTTACGCGCGAATACAACGGTTCTGCATTAAATAGTTGTTGCATTGTGTATGATAAGCATAGAAAAATGCTTAATAAATTCCATCTCTGACTGTCACAATAAATTTATAGATGTTTTCGCCCACCAAAAAGAGCGGCAAATAGATTTTTATACAAATAAATGGTAAGTACGACTTTTTTTTTTTTTTTTGTGAACACCCATGATTTCACGTGCCACCTCTGTTGGTCGGTATAATTAAGTCGTGTCTCAAATGTAGGCTCACAATTACACAACCACATAGATAGTATGTACATTTACCTAATAAGTTTCATTACCATCATCATCATCAGCCAGAAGACATCCACTGCTGAACATAGGCCTCCCCTTTTAACCTCCACACTGATCGACAGCATGCCTTTTGCATCCACTGGATGCCCGCGACTGTCACAATGTCGTCGGTCCATCTAGTGGGAGGCCTACCTACGCTGTGTCTTCCGGTTCGTGATCTCCACTCCAAAACCTTTCTTCCCCATTGGTTATCGGTTCTTCGAACGATGTGGCCTGCCCATTGCCACTTCAACTTGCAAATTTTAACAGCTATGTCGTTGACTCTGGTTCTTTGGCGAATATCTATACGTTCCGGATTCTATCGCGCAAAGAAACTCCGAGCATAGCGCTCTCCATTGCCCGCTGTGTGACTCTGAGTTTTTCCAAAAGGCCAACCGTCTCAGTAAGTACCAAATGTCATCACTAATATGTGTATGTATGTCTAAATTACTTCTTTCAATTAAGTATAGTTTATACATATCATTCATTTTCGTTGAGATACTTAGTGTTGACTCGTTTATTAGTTTGTTTACAACTTTGTCTTAGCCGAATTAGTATTATTTATTTAAGTATGTATTTTTTAAATTATTGCTAAGTTTGTTCAAATTAAATTATGTGTTACATTGTTGCTATATAATTATTATTATTTCTGACCGACTTCAGGAGGAAGAGAAAAAGGGTTCTAGAATGGAAAAAAAAAAAAAAAACTGAAATTCTGACAAAATTTAGCCAGAGAGGGCTAGTTTTAAAAGAAAGTTTCAATGTAAGGATATAAGACTGTTAAACTATAGAAATTTTCAGTACCAACTAAAAAAAAAATTCGTCACCTTTTATTTATTTATTGTGTATTTCAACTTATAGGAAGCAAAAACATTATAGTAACAGATATATAGGGTTAAAATTAAATATTATATATTATGTACTTAGTAATAGTTATTTGTTATACAAGAGTGCAAAGTTGCTTTTTAACCGCGTGCACAATTTTCATGACCGAGCAAGCGAAGGATTCTAAAATTTGAATTCAAAAGAGCACGATGTGAAAAATCTTTGCACTCGAGTGCAACACGTAACTATTCGGCAACACGTAACATCCCACCTCAGCGAGGGAATTACTAAATGGAAAAAAAAAAACATTTGCGCATTATTAACAGTTTCAGTCAATAGGGTGTTTGACTGTATTGAAAATATTATGCCAATCGACATCATCCATAAACATGACACAATGAAAAAGCATATTTCATTGATTTTTTTATAAAAATATGCTTATTTTTTGTAAAAAACGCGATTAAAATAATTGTATTTTGTATTTTCGACATTTGATCACGTGATCGAAAACGGTCTGTAATTGGCTTCATCCCTAGTGACGTCACACAAATCTAAACAAACAGATTTTGTATTGATATATGCGAATTTAATGTTGTAAAGCTATTTTGAGAGCGATTTATCCAGAAATTATCACCAAAAACAGTCCGGAGGTTAAATGTGAGAAGAATGGAGAAACATTTTGTGCAAGCAGACAGCAGTAACTTACCCAAAATTAATGTATTTATGGTTGCATATTTCTTCAATAATAATCTACGTCATTGTTTCTACGCTGCAGAACTCAAAACGTAAAAACTACAATGTAAGTATTAATTTTTAATTGTTCTCCAAGCAAAACATTCAATCAAGTTGTACAAAAAGTATGTTGTAGTAGGTGGATATAACTATTTTGTTAGGTTATGTCTTTACAATGTTTAAAAAGAAAGTAACAGTACATAAAATAGTAATGCAATAAAAACACAAATTGTAATAGAATTATATAGACTCAAATATGTACCTCAAAATGATCTTCGCACATAGAAACACTTGAATTAGCTCCAATACTTTTGGGTTCTCTACGAGCTACTTAGTTCCAACCACTTTTTGCGAGTTTTGGGGTCCATTGGAACAGAAACGAATAGTTTTTCCGGTGTTTTATGGAAGTATTTGTACATTGTGGCACTACACAACATTTATAAACCATTACTTCTATTAGAAAATTTGTGATTATCAAACTTTTGCTGCCTGGCTGCAGCTGTTTTGTTTTGTGTGACGTCAATCGTCGCTCGACCGGAGCTATGACGCAGGTCTGCGTTTTGGCGCGATATTTTTTTATTCAAACTTTAACATCGATTTATATCGCAAATACGACTGATATCCAGAAAATATAAATGCAGTATACATTAAATTATATCAGGCAATAATGTGCAATAGTTTCCCAAAAGTAGTCAAATACCCTATTCTGCTCGCGTCAAATAAACTTCCACGTCGCTAAAACCACTTATTTTAGGTTTTTCACTTGTTTTAAATTTTCTTGTTTTTAACCTAAGGTTTTAACAATATGACATGAAAAGAAAATGGCGCGCGCAAACACAGAAAAGAGAAGTAGATAGAACGGAAAAGAGAAGGAACATCTGTTACCAGGCATACGAGTGAACATTCTTATTTACGTCAACGCGTTGAACTCCGTATCACAATTGCTAAGTGATTTTGAACGCGTAGCTGCTCCATCGAATTTATTCCACAATGCATTCTTGCGCTGTAATTACGTGTCGCCTAGCTAGCAAAGATTTTATTTAAAAAAAAGGAAGCATATCCTATCACCGGTATGTCTAAATTGCTTATAATTTTATTATTTCACCGTGTTTTAATTACAAAGCTGTTGACAAGCCGTTGACAATAATAGTGGTTACCATTATTTTATCGATATCGATACATTTAGATTTTTCTTATAGTACTAACAGACGTATGGACCAAGTCCGTCTCGTCTATTAGCACTATTACATTACTCGTAATTTTCTATTGTATAAATAGACATTGAATTTATTACAGTTTTCCAGGCAATCCGTCTACTAGGCAAAAATGGATTGATGCAACAGGAAGACGTGATTGGATTCCTACTAAACAAGCACAATTTGTTCAAAAAAAATTTTGGACATATATGTATCACGACAAATAAAAGATACTTGAAGCCATTAGCAATATCACAAAAATAAATTATTTATTTACATTCAGTGGTTAAAAATTAAATCATATCACCAACACCAACGTCTTCATACTACTCTCAGACAACCTCATTTGAATCTCCAAAGAGACTTAAAATAGCTTCACCTGCCTGTTCAAATTCTTCGACTCCCAAGAAAACGCAAACTAAAGGAAGTTATAAAGTTATAAATTATTTTTCTTTATAGATATTTGTGATGCACATTTGAGACTTCCGTAAAGTGACGTCTGATTCAATCAACTAACTTTGATATTCATTATTGATAATTTTATTCAATAAAAAACCTAGCCAGCTTCAATTGCGATCCCGAAACATTAAACTCCACTTTTTAAAATATCCCGGTTGTTCACTATTTAGTTGTATGATTACGGAATATTTACACGTTATTTATAACGTTTTTGAGTCATTTCCTGTGCCGAAACATTAGGAACTCCATATCCACAACATAATCACGGTAAATAAGTCGTTAATAATCATACAACTGTACTAAAACTCCACGTTTTTAAATAAGTCACACCTACGATTCCATAATATTTAATGGTATAGACAGACGGACAGACTTAGTAAGTTAGTAGACTTAGACTCGTAGGCTTAGTAATAGGGTTCCGTTTTTACCCTTTGGGTACGAAACCCTAAAAAGTCAAAAAGTTAAAACGAAAGAGGCGTCCCCATACAGCAAACGTATTTTAACGTATTTTTGTATTAGATCTAATGTATATGTAATGTAGTGTAACGATAATACGTACAAGCGTAATAATTGGCATGAATATAGTACACAGACACACTCTAACTAAAGTATAACAAAAAATAATAAATAATGATCAAATGCGAGTCAGTGACTAATTTCTGTTCATACGAACGAAGCAAGTCAATCTTGCTATTTTTTTTAATCGACTAGTGGAATTCCTACCATCTAATATGCTAAAGTATATAATAGGCATGTGTCCTAATGTTTAATTTGTTACAATTATCCGGCTTAGCGATGAATATAACTAAATAAATTACACATAGGTACTGATAAAATAAATGAAATTGGCTGATAAATCTCTGAGATATGAGTGTTTAAAGTTTTAGGTGGGGATAGAGAGGGGATGCTCTATTCATTTCTCGCAAAGCGTGTGTTAGTACAGCATTTGTATGGCGCTCCTGAGGTGTGACGTCACGGCTCAGTATAGTGCGCTCTCTGTCTAGCACGAAATTAAAATGTTTATATCTCATTTATGTTTGAACTAATTTTTATTTTGTTTTCGATGATGTGCTCTATTTATGATCAGCTTTTTTATGAGGTAATAAAAAAAAATAGTCATCATGCCTATTAAGATTATCGATAAAATTAAAACTGCACACAAAACTTTCCCATCACTAGCTGTGATACCACATTCTAAATTTTAGGATGAGGTTTTTTTTTTAATGGCTCCTCACGAAAATAGCATTTAACCGTATCAAGTAATATATTTATTTTTCTACCCATTTAAAGTCACATAAAACGAATTCTAAACATAGCCTACGTCAATATCATGGTCAAATCATGACCTAGTAAGGTCATGGAAACTTTTTAATCAAGTTTCTATGGAGTTTTGGGGCAAAACAAAAAAATCACATTTGCAACTTCCCATTGTTTGCCTACACTCACGCAAACCTACGAATTTGCCTTAATCTTATTTAACGGATAATAATTCAATATTATTACACAAGCACATGAATTAATACACTAGTTTTGTTAAATAAAAAAAGCAAAATCGATGAAAAACTCTTAGCTAAATTATTTTAACCCTCGTGCTTATCGTGCAGTTTAATTTGGAACTATTTTAACTATGTCGTAGATAAATTTACGTTAAGGACTGTTGAACTCATACTAGTTTTTTGAACTGCACAAAAATCGTGCAGTTTTTTTGGAATAGCAGCATTTACCGAAATAATTGCGCAAAATGTACAGGGAACTGAACCGTATTGCACCACGAGAAGGTCAGTTTTAAACTTTAACAAAATGGCGTTCATAACCTTTTGGATTAATAATAATCTTGACGAATTATTGCATTCCTTCCTATGTAGTTATATTATGACGTTTCGTTTACATGTGTGCAACTGGCTACAACACAGATCTACTACGGCTACAACGGATTTCTTGCAAAAATGCCTTGACAGCCGTTCTATTTTAAACGAAAAATTTTTCTCTTCTGTGCGCGCAAAGCAAATTAAAATAAAGTACACCAAGAAGGTTCCGAGTTTGAGTTTTTAACAAATTAAAAAAGGTTGTTTGACAAATTCCGCACCATGGAGGAGAAGTAAATAGGTTTAATGATGTTTTGAATTCACAAAATTAGTGCACACGATGATCTAAATTCAATTTTACTTTATCCTCTAGGGGATATCGAAGAGCAAAAATACTCTTTCCGAGATGGGGGGATGAAAATTATTATAACACCGGCTTGCACTCACGGTTATGTTTTATCGGTCGAGACGATCGACCGGTTTTTATACTTATACTTGTATCGGTTTATTATACTTACTGTTTA
This sequence comes from Agriopis aurantiaria, assembly GCA_914767915.1. Taxonomy (NCBI): domain Eukaryota; kingdom Metazoa; phylum Arthropoda; class Insecta; order Lepidoptera; family Geometridae; genus Agriopis; species Agriopis aurantiaria. The sequence goes on from OU611988.1 coordinate 4,327,756, forward strand.
ATTATTGACACTTTAATTATAAAAACTAGAACAATAGGAAACAAGTATAGATAATAGATACGTTGCTAGGTTTGGGTAGGAAAATAGACTAGTCATACTTAGTTCCTAATACAATACTACAATGTTTTTATATAATTTACCCCTATCATGAGAGCCTCGCAATTAAGTTGGGCAACGCGGCCACCATTTGGGCACGTTTGTTACGTTAAAATTATAAATCGTACCTCGACTTTAGGTCAATTTTTTTTTATTGATAATTTTAGTCGAAAACCATCACACATTTCGCAACGATGTTTAATTTTCATTCTTGTAGCGTCTTTAGCAAGCTCCCGCCGCCCATTACGAACTGCAATGCCCCGTCGATTGGGATGATAGCACCAGTCAGCAGCGCACTGTTCTCGCTGGCTACGTGGAGGATCATCTTGGCGATGTCTTCACCAGTGCATGCCTTCCCCATGGGGATCGTACTCTCAGTTTTTTCTAACCAGTCTTCGTATTGAGTGTCTGAGATGTCTGTCATGCGCTGCACGAACTTGCTGACCTGAAAAGATAACACTTTATAAGTCTCATTGGTTACCGATAGCGGACACGCGTTCCGTAGGCCGCCATCGAGCTGGTCTACGACATCAGATCTATCGCGGGTTAACGTGGATGAGATTGACCCTAGAAATTGGCCTATGGGTTGGAACCCGGATATGTTTAAAACTGCGACCAGAACCACCAGAGGATGGGCAACAGCGTCCTATTAGTATACCGTGAATGTGCTGCAATCCCCAAGTCGTCTGACAAGCGTGGGGATTATGGTAACATCCCTGTCTAAGAGGGAGGCCTTTGTTCAGCAGTGGACATTTACTGGCCGATGATGATGATGATAGGCGGAGGGCAAAAAAAAAGCTACAGGATAATCGTTTTTAAAAAATTATATTAACATTTATATCCTAACATTTATTTTAAAACAAGCCCACACTGGCAAAATCATGTCAGAATTTTTGGTTTAAAAAAAATCGCTACTAGAACCCCTTTTCTATATGCACACGCATCATCACTTCACTTCACTATCACTATCACTACATAGTATAAAACAAAGTCGCTTCCCGCTGTCTGTCCGTCCCTATGCATGCTTAGATCTATAAAACTACGCAACGGATTTTGATGCGGTTTTCACCATCAGTTAGATAATTTTTTACGGAAGGTTTATATATGTAACAAGCGCTCCGCCCTGGCTTCGCACGTAAGTTACACCTGTGCGAAGCCGGGCGGGCGGGTCGCTAGTAGATAATAAGCTAACAAGCCGGCTTTCTGTCGTTGTTGTCCTTAACCAAGTTTGGTGTAATCATTGCAATCATGGAAGCCTGCTTTTTGAATTCTCAAAAAGTAAACTGCTACAACACATTCATGCTTTAGGCTCTATGCATAGGTACAAAGAATATGAACGGAAGAAAATGAATCTATCCTATGAATATGAAGTTGCTGAAGTGCTGTAAATTTGAAAAAATCGGTCACCCAGCGAGGTCTTGTCTCAGCCAGGGGCCTTACGCCTAGCTGTTTAAGGCAGGGCACAAACCGTGGACACTTTTGTGTCTTGTGTCGGATACAAGCTACCAATGAATATTTGATTTCTATATAAACAGTATGAAATCAGCCACTCTCTGCGCAGACTTTGTGTCCAGTTGCTGTGGACACTTTTGTGTCTTGTATCGGATACAAGCTACCAATGAATATTTGATTTCTATATAAACAGTATGAAATCAGCCACGCTCTGCGCAGACTTTGTGTCCAGTTGCTGTGGACACTTTTGTGTCTTGTGTCGGATACAAGCTACCAATGAATATTTAATTTCTATATAAACAGTATGAAAACAGCCACTCTCTGCGCAGACTTTGTGTCCAGTTGCTTCCACTTGATTGTCTACGTTTGGGCAGCGCCTAAAGCAATCCAGTTTAGGGGATTAAAAAAATTACGCAACTGCAAACTGTATCGGGGTGCGTTAAGGTTCACGTTCACGTAATTTTCCGAACTGCGCGGGTTTAACGTTAGTTTGATACCGCGTAAGCAGTTGGCTGTAAGGCCACAGGCCAGACTACGCGCCTACGCCCATGGGCCAGGAAGAGAGAGGAGGCCTATACCCACCAGTAGGTCGATAGGTAGGTATCGTAACAGATTCCGTTTGCCAATGAGATCAAGATTACCAGATGAGAAGGGAACCAGATTTAAAACATAGCTGTCACATCTGTCTGGTCTTCAGAAATAATAGGTACAACAAGGAGTTTGTTATCGTTATTATCTTTAACTGCGGTATCTTACAAAACAACCTTATCAGTAGAGTGGGGCCTACCATCGTATTTACTTTATATAATTATCAATAAAAAATCGACTTCGCACAATTAGTAAAAATACGCAATTGATTTGATGACAATATTATTAAAATGTCATCCAACTAACCGATTTTTCCAGTTATTTTGATTTAAGAGCCAAACTGCTGAACTCATTTTGAAGAAATTTCTATAGTAAATCGGGTGTCATAAATGATGGAGTTCTGAGGTAACAACGTACGATGCCGCAGACCCTTACGCGTACCCTTAGTACAAGTTTTGATAGTATTCGAATACTTTTTTCCTTTTCGTATTGTTCCATACATTGCTGGGCTAAAAGGTATTCGAAAACTTTTTTCGTATTAGAGTGAAGTAATCTATACCGCAAACCGGAAAACGCAGCGTAGGTAGGCCTCCCACTGTAGATGGACCGATGACATAGTAAGAGTCGCTGGCATCCAGTGGATGCAAAAGGCAGGCTGTCGTTCAGTGTGGAGGTTAAAGGGGGAGGCCTATGTTCAGCAGTGGACGTCTTCTGGCTGATGATGATGATGATGATGAATCTATACCACCGATTACTACTGATTTTAGTTCCTCTACGTTTCCAATAACGATCAAATCTGGGACTAAGCGTACAGATCAGAGATTAAACTTATAACACGTTATATACATAACACGTTTAGCTTATAACACTCTTTTTGCGTCAGTGGTTAAAAAAGATAAACAATAAGTAATATAAGAGGCACTCACAGTGATTCCAGGGCTAATGGTGTTAACTCGGACGCCTTTAGGTGCCAGCTCAAGTGCGATCAATTGAGTGAAGTGATCCAGGGAAGCCTGAAACATTGCAACAGTATAAAAGTAGAAACATAATTAAAATATGTAGCAATATTGATTTTGTGCAGGAGATCAAAATATATGATTTGGTGGATCAAGCACATTTATTAGGACGGGCCGCAGCGGGCCGGGTCGCGTCGCAATAATCACTTTCATACATTTTATATGGATATCCGCCCCGATGCGGCCCGGCATAATGTGCGATACTTCATATAAAATGTATGAAAGCGATTTTTGCAATGCGCCCCGGCTCGTTGCGGCTCGTCCTAATGTGCTCGATCCTTTATGTTACTAAATTCATCATCAACATTTCAGCCTATCATGTTCTCACAGTGTGCACACAGGCTCTTCTCAGAAAGAAAGGATAAGCCCTAATCCACCATGCGGGCCCAGTACATGTTGGTGAATGTCATTTGTCTTTGAACTTTTCAGGTTCTTGGATATAAATACCGGTTTCCTCACGATGTTTTCCTTCACCGTTTTTTAAGCGATGGCATCGAAACTGCACGTGGTATATAGTAGGTATAGTATCAATGGTGTAGGGCCAAAGACCGAACCGGGTGCCGTCAGATTGTAAAGCGCACATGCTACCGGACCGCTGTCCAACCAACGGGAGAGAAAAAGTGAGAATAACATATTTCCTTCTCTTTCTCTCCTGTTGGTCAGACGGCAAGTAGCACTTTAATAGAGAGCTATGGAGTGTGAAGCGTTATTTATTTTACAACTAACGCGTTGCCTGATGCCTGATCAAATCACTCACCTTGGCCATACCGTAGGGCAAGCTACCGACTGACACGACAGTGGCCGCGATGCTGGATATGTTGACGATATTGCCTTTCGACTCTATCAGAGCGGGCACCAGCAGCCGCGTCAAGTTGTACACGCCACGCACGTCCAAGTTGAACACGCGGTCAAATGTCGCCATGTCTGTCGTTTGTATTGTCGCCATAACACCAATAGCTGCGTTGTTTACAAGGACGTCAAGCCTGATAAAATACAATTCTTATTCAAAAATAATGACCTGGAATTATGCACACAACAATTCAAATTTATTTTGTCCAAAGATTAAGCATTGCCATACAACGTGGCAGTGCTGCCAGAATTTTGGGAACGCTGCCCACCGGTATTTGATTGTTAGATTAGTTTTAGTATTAGATTAATTTTAGTTTTAGATTAAATTTAGTTTTAGATTAATTTTAGTTATAAATTTAAATTTAAGATAGTTTTTACTTTACTTGTAATTTTTATTGAATAAATCTTTTGATTTACATTTCTAAACTTTTATTTAACATTGGACTTTTTCAGGCTTTTTACTATAAAATAAAAAATAAAAATATCATCGTAGTAGGCCCCTCGTTGTATCATATATTTTGAAGCATTGATTTAAGTAAATTATGAAGTTATAATTCTTTTCATCATCATTATCATTAGCCAGAAGACTTCCACTGCTGAATATAGGCCTACCCTTTAATAATTTAAATATTATGTAAATATTATGTATTTTGGAAACTACCTCCAGTATTTATATATATATATATATATATATATAAGTATTTTGGGTACCTTTCGAAACGTTTCAAGGTGTCTCTCGCAGTTCTCTCACATCCCTCATCTGTGGACAGGTCAGCTATGATCACCAGAGGCTTGTTTCCCTTCTCCTTCTCGCATCGGGTCGCAACGTTCCTGAGGTTAGTTTCATTGGTTCCAACCAGCGCTAATTTAGCACCGTATTTTGCAAACAATATTGCGGTCACTTCCCCGATTCCCGCGCTTGCACCCGTCACTAAGACTACCTTATCCGTGAAGTTGACTTCCATATTTTATTATTTTTAAATAATTAGTTGTATATGAATAACTGAACTATCGGCAGTTGAATTCAGGTAGTTTACTCCACAAACACTGTTTGACTGAACGCAAATTGGATAGTGGTAAGATATTTATACAAAATTAAGGTGCGTATACACGGGAAATTTAAAGATATGATAATTATGGAAATTGCGCCATATTATGTAAAATGACGACTACGTCTTAAACGATTTCAAAGAAGAATATACTCTATTTCTAACACTAATATCGACATGATTTGGTTGCACAATATTACACAATAAATATATAATTGAAAGTACTAAGTACGTATTTCGAGTGTTTTTTCTCTATATTCTGAGCAAACACATTAAACCGGTGAAGGCGTTAATAAAAAAAATTAATAATAATATATTGTCGATTCTAGATTCACCATAGCACGTAGCTTACAAATATTAATTTAGAAAACTTACCATAGACATTAAAACGGCTAAAATTAACACCGTAAAATTTATAACAATGTTAAGACCAACTGCCAACAACAAAACATTTTTTTATGCCATACCTAGTTGGCAAACAAGCTGATGGGCCGCCTGATGGTAAGCGATCACCGTCGCCTATGGATACCTGCAACACCAGGAGACAACTGCATAAAATGTAACCGCATCTGTGGCACCAGTATTTAGCCATGAGCGCATATGTATTGTACGCTACATAACTCGTCTCATAAAAAAACTCTTAAGTAGAAATAAGGAAGTCATGATGAATAAGTACTTATAAACAAGTGCCGACACAAAACAAATATAAAGCATGCATACATACACCGAGTGTAGCTTTAAGGAGTTTTAAGTATAATTACTAAATAGCATTTTTTTTTTACCTGTCAATTTTGAAGCAATTATTAATTAATTAAAATTGAAACAATTACAATTTAAAAACAATTGGTTTAGTAGAATCGGGGCCCTGGGACCCGTTAAGTTTTTATTTTTTTAATACTTTAAGTGTCATAAGTGTCAATTTTGGGGCAATTACCCAAGATTAACACTTATGACACTTAAAGTATTAAAAAATTTAAAAACTGTCAATTTTGAGGCAATAATAAAAAATAAAAAAAACCTACGCTGAAATAAAAATAAAGTCTAAGTAGGTAAGTATGAGTAGTAAGTATAGTTAGCAAAAAGTAAAGCAAAGCAAACAGGAAATAAACAGATACGTAGTTACTTCACTCACTGAAACTACAGGGCTGACTGTGTAAGCCCTTAGCCCGTACACCTGTGGGAGGGAGCCAGCTCAAGCACAATTAATCGTGTAAATTGATCCATCAGAAACCTTGTAACAATGTACTAAGTACCTATTATACAATGTGTAAAAACATTGGGTCATTATTCACATCCTACCCCAGCCTAAGTATTTGAATAAATAGTATGAATTTTAAAAAAAACTTAAAAAATTAATCAGATCAAACTATCACAAGACATTGTTTTTATTTCCAAGTTATACAATATTCTCGATAAACATAATATACATATGTACATCACATAACATAATTATGATACATCGAAATTAAACACTTCGGATTTTATAACTTTTTTATTACATTATTTTCATTTCTAATGTTTTCAATGTCCGTGGTCACAGTGATGTATAATAATTTGAAAATCCTCCACAAGATATATTAAGTGACTTAGAATTTAGTACAGATTATTTTACTATGTATAACAATCTGGCTGGTGACAAGAGTATGCATAAAATAAAAGAACCAAAAAAAAAGAAGACGGCGTTCTTTAGTTAAAATCAAAAAGACTTAGGTATGTCTAGCAGTGGAGACAAATAAACATTACGCGGACGATGATGATAAATAGGTAGAACATTGGTTGTTAGAATAATTTCCTCTTCATCGTGGCATGGGGCATCGTATCTCCGATGGCGTGTGTGCAGCCTCCGTCGACCGGTATCACGGTTCCAGTAACGAGCGCACTGTTGTCACTAGCTAGATGAAGCACCATCTTGCCGATGTCTTCGCCACTGCACACACGACGCAGGGGAATTGCGGCTTCTGAACTCTCAATCCACTTCTCGTAATCTTCGTCGGAGATATCTGCAATGCGCTGAATAAATTTGCTTTTCTGTAAAGATATTTTTGGCAATTATTAACCACGATATCTACCTATATATTCTTCTATATGGTTCAAATTTCAGCATGTTCTTAAACCATAAAATTCAAATAATGTATATCACAAAACATGGGATGTAACAATTTAAATTGTTACAATGTGTTACGACAATAGTATTGTATTCGCCGTGTTTTAACGGAATGGTATGCTAACTTTAAAACAATAATAATATGTTATTTCATAAGAACTGATGCTATTTCAAATTTATCATACAAAATATTAAAAAAATGCTATTTCATCCAAATTACATTAAATTAAATTATATGTCAATATCTTTCAAGAAAACATCTGAAGATATCATCTATAGGTATCTCTTATCGATCAAACATTTCTTAAGTCTAAATATAGAAATATTTTTTGATGCTACTTGACAGTTTGAATAATTTTGGATGTCTTTCGTATCAGGAATTTAAATATAGTGAGATAGACCCTCTCTAATTTACTAGTAGGTACCTAGTTCGCCCCGAATTGTGTCCTTGCAACCTCTTTCTTCCGACCCCTCGGCCGATTTTACTTAATCTTCGACCAAAGAATTTGACAAGCCCTCAGTTTCATGCATATCGTGTAAATAGTACGGAAGTTATCGCCGAACAAATATACAAACCAACATATCAACGGCAACTTGTTCCCGTGGACTCGGAAACCTTCCCTTCGCTAGATACTTAACAACGCCCGCGTTTTTGGCATGGCTATGCTCTGCTCACCGTAAGTCCAGGACTAATGGCATTTACGCGAACTCCTTTAGGTGCCAACTCAAGTGCCACTAACTGGGTAAAGTGGTTCACGGCAGCCTGAAAAAAATAAACACATCGTTATCTTCACCACTCGTGAATGGTACAAGTCAGAAAGTTATTAAAAACAAATTTTTCTTCACACCTGGTTTTATTGTAAGCCACCTAGCTTGGTCTTCAGCTCTCTGCACCCAGTTTCTGGCCACCGCTTTGCGCAAGTCATCGAGCCACATGGCTGTCATAATTTGATAAAACTGTTACCCACCTTAGCCATGCCATAAGGCAAGCTTCCGACAGCAACGACAGTACTAGCTATGCTAGATATGTTGACAATATTCCCTTTAAACTCTATCAGAGCGGGCACCAGCAACCGCGTCAAGTTGTAAACGCCACGCACATCCAAGTTGAATACGCGATCGAATGTCGCCATGTCTATTGATTGTATTGTCGCTAGAGCTCCAATAGCAGCGTTATTCACCAGGACGTCAATCCTGCTTAGAAAAAACAATAAAACATTTTCAGTAGGTAATCTTAACCATAACGTTTCAAGTTTCCTTCAATCCCTATTTATTATAGAGAGAATGAAACATAAATAAATTACCTTGATCGTGCTGATTATAATCTTGAAGAACTACATAATACTTATTTGCATCATTATTTTACCTTCCAAAATGCTTCAAGGTTTCCCTCGCAGTTCTCTCACATCCCTCATCAGTGGACAGATCAGCTATTATTGCCAAAGGTTTAATCCCCTTCTCTTTCTGGCATCGGGTCGCGACGTCCCGCAGTCGAGTCTCATCTCTCCCGACCAGCGCTAATTTAGCACCGTATTTCGCAAACAAGATGGCGGTCGCTTCCCCAATTCCAGAACTTGCACCAGTCACTAGTGTTACTTTATTGGTAAAGTTTATTTCCATTTTTATTGCAAAATATCCAATTTAATTATTTAAAAAAATTGGTTACATAAACTTGAGTACACTGCAGCAATATACTACTTGACTGGCAACCACTTTCATAAAAGTTTTATTTGTATGTACTTACATATAAAACAGTAGCTGATAGCAGACAATCACATTTATGGTGTTTTAAAATAAATATTATAAGTTCAGTATGAATGTTATGATATATTTTAATAATAGTTAAAGTTACGAAACCTACTCGTACTTAATTGTTTTATAAACCTTATACTTGAATAAATATAGACAAGGATGTAGAGCAGGAAACTTATTAGAAATGAGCAAAAAGCAGACAGAAAAACTATTAAAAATGTATTTTACGTCTACTTACACATTTGTTACAGGAAGGGATGAATCGCGATCAAATATAATACTGTAGTGCGGGGGTGTCCAACATACGGCCCGCGGGCCACAATGCGGCCCGCCAAGGTTCCTAATTCGGTCCGCGAATGAGTCAAAGTTGGGTGACTTTTAACTTTTTTTAGACGTAATTTTGTAAAGAACGGAGATTTATATCTATATCAGTGTACCTGTGCATGCAGTTACAAGTGAAACCTACTGTGAATTCCGCCAAAGTCTTGATTTGCTCAGTTACGAAACATCTCTTGGCCCGCCATAGTTACAAAGTTAATAAATCCGGCCCGCCACAAAATTTAGTTGGACCCCTGCTGTAGTGCTTACATGACTTCTTTTTTTTAATTCAATAATAGGCTTGCGTTTGACCGCCAACTCGCCTGATGTTAAGCGATGATGCGGTCTACGGTGGAGCACGCTTGCCTAGAAGAAACCGATTCACTCGTGATTTGAAGACAGATTGTAACTATCGGGGAAAACCAATAAAAATTTAAAACACTAACAAAACTAACTAACACTAGCAAAATGCTCTATTCTTGGACATGAAAAAAATCAACCTATATATTGTCTGCTAGAGATACATAAAACTAGATAAGACCATCGGCACTTGCGTAAATATAAATTTTCTCACGGCACCTATTATCGTTTAGTTATATATTTATGATGGCGGCGTGTGCACTCAGTAAATTTATTGCGCTGTAGTGTAAATTTTTGCCTCTCTGAAATGATACAAACACTCTGTTTTGACAGTTTTTATTTTATCAAATTATATGAGCGCGTAACATGTATCGTATAGCATTACAGAAATGTATTAGATAATACATATTAATTTGTTGAAAATGCTGAAGATACCTCTTACTCTAAAATCTATTCATAAGGTGATCGCACTGTTTTTTTTTCTTCGTTCGAGAGCCTTCAAAATGTCCTGTAACAGTTCTGAATGTTCACTGTTGCTTATTAAGTAGATTTCCGTTCATTGCGAACTGCATCGCTCCATCGATTGGGATGATAGCACCAGTCAGCAGCGCACTGTTCTCGCTGGCTACGTGGAGGATCATCTTGGCGATGTCGTCACCAGTGCACGCCTTCCCCATGGGGATCATATTTTCCGCGGTTTTTAACCACTCATTATATTCGACGTCAGAGATGGATGTGATGCGCTGCACAAATTTGCTGATCTGGAAAGATATTTAGCTTAATAAATCTCGATTTTTCCAAGGTACCTAAGTATTTGCATTTTAAGACCCAACATTTAATTCATTACGTATGTTGCTCGTGCATTTCAAACTTTGAAATGTTGAAATTAATGAACTTAACTAAGCTGTACGAATAAAAAAAATAACATTGCAACAGTTCAGTAACGTTTTAATTTTTATTGTCACAAGTTATCATACTTTATAATTATTTATATCACCGACCGACTTCAAAATTAGTAAGCCCTCGAACAATATTATTAATATTGCCAAATAAACAGGCTCTGGAACAAAATTATTCATATTATTGGAGCTTTAAAATGTTTTTAGGACCACCTCGTAAGATTCCAATCAAACAAAAACAAAAAACAATCGAAAAAATACAAAATAATAATAATATTAATGCATTTGTTTTTTATTCAGATTACATGTTTGAACAACTATGATTTATGGCCTACCTATATAATATAAAAGAAATCATCGAAAAGAATTCTATATTGAGGGGGTAATCACGTAACAAATATACAAAAAAAAAAAACATACAGTCGAATTGATAACCTCCTCCTGAAGTCAGTTAAAAATTGTTTGAATCAAAATTAAAATTTTACTGAACCAATAATAATATTTTCTTTATTAGAACTGCTTAGATTTATGAACTGTAAATGCGCGAGCGAGATAGAAGACACACGTCACACGAAGCATGTTTTCGTACGAGAATACTTATAACAGCTTGGCTTTGCTAGTTAAAACAACACAAGCATGTATGTATGCCGGGCCGGTTGCAGCTGACTACCAGGTTTGCAAGACTATGTTTGGTCTTTATAGGTAGGAATGACAATAATCTGTCGTCATCATTATCAAGTTAACTACAGTAGTAAGTAGGTACCACCAGAAAAGGAAAGAAGTAAATAAGTACTCACTGTAACTCCAGGGCTGACGGTGTTTACTCGAACGCCTTTGGGAGCCAGCTCTAGCGCAACCAATCGAGTAAAGTGATCCAGGGAAGCCTGAAAAATTGCAAGAGTGTACTATGTAACTAACTAACAATAGTGATAAAAACAATTAAGTATTTTTATAATATTTGTTTTTGATACAGTATAAAGTACTATTTACACCGAATTGTCCGAACCGTCGAAACTGTGTCCATATATTTTTTCAGTTAACGATATGTCCGTGATTACTGGTAGGATATAATGAAATAAAACAAAAAAGGTTTATTGGGCTTTTCACCTTATGGCGGGTTAAAGTTGTCCCGTCAATTTTGTTGCTATTTTGAGAAGTGTTTTTTTTTAATTCTGCTCTTAAACAACAATTTTTAAAATTTAAACGTAAGTAACGACTTTCCTGGTGGCTGATGTTGGTTCATATCACAAACCTTGGCCATACCGTAGGGCAAACTGCCGGTAGACACGACAGTGGCCGCGATGCTGGATATGTTGACAATGTTGCCTTTCGACTCTATCAGAGCGGGCACCAGCAGCCGCGTCAAGTTGTACACGCCACGCACGTCCAAGTTGAAAACGCGGTCGAATGTCGCCATGTCTGTCGTTTGTATGGTTGTCCTCGCGCCAATAGCTGCATTATTCACTAGGACGTTCACTCTGAAAAAAAGGTTTGAAAGTAGAATGCATTATTTCAGCTACTACATTCAACATAAGGTACATTTACAACACCATATATTATGGATAAGAACATTATAATTTTGTATGGATCTTAACTGAAAATAATTGTATTTGGTTATGGTTTGATAAGTAGGTACCTACATATAAATTGAGTGTATTATTAAGTGAGTGTATAGTGTACCTATTTGGGTTTACAGAGTGACTTAACTTATATGCGGAGTTTGCCAAATCATGGAACTAAAATGTCCTAGTAGAGTTAGTTAGTTATTAGTTCAGAAAATATGATGGTAACTCTCTTTTTCCACATACATTGCCTTGCCTTGTCTGTAGAGTTAGGCCCGACCCTAGCCATTGATCAGGGTAGAGCAAGATTATCTTTCGGCGCGTTTCATTTCTGAAAACTATCGTACAAGTTTTTTTTTTATATTCAATAGATCTACGTTTGGGTTTGGCCACAAATTCGCCAGATGGTAAGCAAAGTTCATTTTTCCGGTATAAAAAGTATCCGATATGCTAATATAGGATGTTATTATAAACTATTTCCACATCCAAATTTTGGCTGGTTACAATAAAATGCAAGTGTGCCCCAGAATCGCGAGGCGCAAACAAAAAAAATGTTCACATTTTTTCTCTTTTGCCATTTTGGCGCCCCTTGATATCTGGCGCCTAGAACGACCGCTCCTCTCGCTCTACCCCGGGGCCGGCGCTATGTAGTTTCTCCAGTCAAATAGGTATACAGAGTAGGTAAGTATGTTATCTTATCATATCACTTATAATGTACAAACAATGACAATAATAATGTGTAATGTCATGATGATAAGATAATATAAATTAATAACAACTGCAACGGCAGGCAATAGAAGCATTTTATTAATGAATTTAAAAATGTGGGTCACAGCACAGAATTGAAAAAAAAATCGTTTCTTTTCTGTGGGTCACGGCGTAGATGACGCCAGCATACGCGAGTTCAGTTGCCGCCAAGGAAGGCGTTGAAATTCACGTAAAAATATGCATAAATATTTTGGCTTAACATTCATAATTTAATTTTCATTAAAACGTAGGCAACATTTTCAACAGCATCCATAGTTTGAAATAAAAAACATTTCCTGATGGACATATCTAGTGCCATGAGCATGAGCCAATCACGCGACACCATATTTTTACCCAACCTCTGTTCATCCACCTCTTTTTAGTAGAAAAACGTAATCAAACCTCTTTTCACATTGAAATATCGATTATAGAGGAGTCAAAATTGGAGGCCTGAAACGCCTGAAATTCCAATTTTCATAGAAGAGGTTTCATTAAATAATGGACACATTAAATGGGTACCATATTTCAAAATAGCCACAGTAAGTTTCTAGTCTAGTCTAATACTATTAAACAAAACGCCAAAGCAAGTTTTTTGTAGGTACCTACACCTCACCTTCCAAAATGCTTTAAGGTGTCTGTCGCAGTTTTCTCACATCCTTCATCCGTGGACAGGTCAGCTATGATTGCCAGAGGTTTGATCCCCCTTTCCTTTTCGCATCGAGTCGCGACGTTCCGGAGGTTCGTCTCATTGGTCCCGACCAGCGCTAATTTAGCGCCGTATTTCGCAAACATGATAGCGGTTGCTTCCCCGATTCCCGCACTTGCACCCGTCAGCAAAACTACTTTATCCGTGAAGTTGACTTCCATTTTTCTTATTTAGAGAGGTACTGTTGATGTTTAAAATGGGTAGGTAAGAAATAGCGATGCAAAACAATTTGGACATCAATATATAGAATGGCAGCTAACAGAGATTACATTCGTACTCCAATAACACAGTGTATCTGACAGTCAACTTGATAACGGCAAGATATAAAAACAACGGTCAAACTGAGTAGGTACCTAAACTACATAATCGGGTGAAGAATTGCGCCATATTTTGTAATATGAAGATTACATCAAGCACTTTAGAAATAAATACGATAGACACACTAAAAACTGCCAAAATTGTCGGTGAGATGTTACACAAAATTGTGCAAAAAAAACATGCATGGGTGACATAGGTGTCAAATACATTTACCTACTGATAAATACATAGCTAGTTGAATACAATAGATGTACTTAGGTACAAATTCCAGGAAACAACTTGAAATATGTCCTAACTTAACAATAGTTTTTATTTAGGTCTCCTTGGTGAATCGAAGAGGGTACGAAGTTACTTCACCGCACGAGACCGCGCATTTTTTTTATGCTGTACCTTAGTGGCAAACTATAACGGGCCGACTGACGGGCCAATCGACACCTGTAACATCAGGGTCACCGGTCATCACATGCGTTGCCGAACAGCCCTTTTGAAAAATCCCATGTTACCTATATTATATCCCACTGTTTACGTTCCAGTTGCGCATTCGTTTTGTAATCCACTCTACTCCCATCTCATCTCTTTCTACATCAGTCCTGCAATACCCCGCAATCCACTTTACTCAATTCCATTCTTTCCGTTGTATTCCAGCATTTGTCCCGCTCAGATTTTCCCGTTCCCACTTCCCGTCTTATCCCCGTCGCATGTTTCAATTCCCGCATTTCCCGCATCGTACCCGTTGTAACTTCTTACTAATCTGTGGTTACCATAGGCACAGAAGAAATAATAGTACACAGCACAGCCTAGCTTATCTACTATCCGTCCGATCTGTTCGATGCGGAAATGTGTATGGTATGCCTACTTTTATAGAGTGGTTAGCACAAAACCATAATTATTTTTACAATCCATGTAATATTCTATAAATAATAGCTGTTTATCTGGGGTCCAAATGAGAGTTATAAGTATCTTATGATGTTATTATGTATCAAATGAGAGTTATAAATATCTGGAAAGATATTTAACTTTATATACCTATGTCAAATATTTTTGCCTCACATTTGCAATTTGTGGAATGACCTCCCCCCTTCTGCGGCATTTCCAAGTAAGGGTTCATCAAAAGGGCTGTTAATATAGTCTCTCGGCAATGTACTTGTGATGCCCCTGGTGTTGCAGGTATCCATAGGCAACGGTGATCGCTTACCATCAGAGAGCCACTCAGCTTGTTTGCCAAAATTATGCTATTTCTGGTCCTTATAGATAGGAATGACAATAACCTGTCGTCATCATAGTAGTACCTCTAGTATAATAATCTTTGGTAGTACTTAGATAGGTCATTGAGGAAGGTATTATTTCTCAATGGTATAGGATTAAAGTAACAACAAATAATAAATAATGGCCAAGTGCTAGTCGGTGACAAGTTTCTGTTAATTACCAGTTATATCTGGTACCTAATTAATTTTAATTTTAAATTTTGAGGTGGTACGGTGCCCTGAGCCCTCAGTGCGCGAGCCCGACTCGCACTTGGCCGGTTTATTTTATACACCTCACCTTCGAAAATGCTTTAAGGTGTCTCTCGCAGTTATTTCACATGTGAGAAATAACTAAACCGTAGGAGGTAATAGAATTTGGTAGGTAATTATTTTCATATGCGTTTAATTTGAGATAAATGCTCAAATATGAAGATTACATCAAGCAAACTTAAAAGCAATGCGATCTTAGAATAACTTATTCTTAGAATGCGATAGAAACACAAAATCAAACCCAAAATTTAGACAGTGCTAAAATTGTCTCGAGTTGTTAATCAAAATTGCGCAATAAATGTATTTAGGTACAATAATTATGTTGTAGGTACCTATATTTATTGCACAATACAATGGGTGTAAAAACATCTTTACTGATCATTTGATAGCTGCAGTTATATCATTATTGACGGGATATTTACCGTGATAAGGCTGTGGATGGAGCTCCCAATATTTCGGTGCAGTTACATGTAGAGGTGCCTACCTAAGTAGGTACCTACCATCTTCACGGGAAGACTGAAGAATGCGAGTGGTTGACAAACAAAATCTAAGTTAGGTACTGACAAAGTGATCTACCCTCCTTCTTTTGCTACGGTTATCGCTAAAATTTGAACTCGAACCTTAGTCCCGACAAAACACACTGACTGTACTGCGTATGGTATTTTGAACGCTTTATAACTTTTGTGAACAACCGTGATAATTAAATACAATATACAATAGATGTAGGTAGGTAGGTACCTATAGATTCCAGCACACAACTTGAAAGGTGGCCATAGCTGTGCAATAGTCGCCATTTAGATCTTGGGCGGACTGAACGGTACGAGGTGATTTCGACCATACGAGTCTGCGGGATTGGTTGTAGTGTGTGCATACAAATACATGCACCATCTATTCCCCTCTACACGTAGAGGGAGAATACTGAATCTATGCCTCTACACAAATTTTTGCTTATGATGTTTGCTTGCCTGTCACTCGGTCTCGGTTTCGGACGTGCAAGGAGTAGGTAATGTAGGTATACCTCAGTGCTCGCACGTTTGAGATGGATCAGCCAACTAGGCACTAGCTTGATGCGATGCATGGATAAACGTCCCATGAGGCTCATCAGCAACGAATTCCTAATATCGTACCTATTTGGCTATTTTTAGGGTTCCGTACCCGTAGGATAAAAACGGGACCCTATTACTAAGCCTACAATGTCCGTTTGTCTTACCATAGGTCTTTTTTTTTTTTTTTTTATCGGACTAGGCTAACGTTTGGCCGCGATCTCGCCTAATGGAAAGCGATGATGTGGTCGTAATGAAAAGGTGATGGGGGAACAAGTTAGTGAAGTTCCGTTGCACACTCTCCGTGGAAAATCCTGTAAAATACCGACAAGCTTGCGACTTTACGCCGGTGGTTCAGATTCTGAAGTCCAGAGTCCTACCTATTAACTATCTAGAAATGTTATGGCCTATTGACTAAGATAAAATTAAAAAAGTCAAAAAATTAAAACGAAAGCTATCTATCATATAGTTATCTATACTATCCTATTATATTGCATCTGACCTAATAGTGTTAACACACGCATGGATTTCGTTGACCTCAACCGTCGTCTGACCAACGGGAGAGAAAGAGAGGGAAATATGATATTCTCACTCTTTCTCTCCCGTTGGTTGGACGGCGGTCCGTCAACCAAATCCATACGTGTGTTAACACTATTAGGATTTACAATCAAACCACGCAAGAAGGATAAGATACTTTTACTATTTAATTTAAATACATAAAAGCTATATAAAATGTACACTAAAGTTAAAACAAAATTCGCTCAACATTACTTCTAGATAAAAAATTCGATACATCTGGCAGTCATGGATCAGTATGTGGGTATAATAAATAATAATTAGCATATTGCGATACCCGAGTGCCTTGTGAGAGTTTTCCTAATTGCGATTACCTACACGGCCGCTTCAACGGTAATTAGCACAGAAAAGTGAAGTAAATAGAACGGAATTGAAAAGGAAAATCTGTTACCAGGCATTATGAGTGAACCTTGATTGAACATTCTTATTTAGATCAACGCGTCGAACTACGCATCCAAAGAACTTGGACCTTACCTTTATAGGTTAGTTCTCAAAGTTCTATGTCCGCATCACAGTTGCAAACTGATTTCGAATGACTGACGTTTCGTTTTTATGTGTGTTTGTCTACAGCAAAAATGTCTACAAAAATGTCTTGACAATCGTTCTAATTTAAACAAAAAAAATATATTTTCTGTGGTAATTAAAATGTGCAGTTTTCCATTGCACATTGTCAGTATAGTTCTATCATCGTCAAGAGATGGCGCTCGCGTAAGTTTTGGTATTTACTTTTCAAACATGATCACGGCAGTGGAGAACTTCGTTCAGCCAACGTAAATAGTTTTAAAAAATACAAAATCCTGGAAAATTATGTAATAATTAATTTTTAAATATTTACGTACAAACATTTCCATCCAACCAAACTTTTCATTCAGGCGTGTAATAAATTAAAACGAATGATAGAAGTTTGTCTGTCATGTCACGTCCAGCATGCCTTACATGCGCACCGCGACAAAATCTTGTCGTCACTTTGTAGAGCGAGAACGCGACAAGACACGTACGGTTACGTATACGCCTGTCTAGATTTGGCACGATAAGAGTAGACTAAATTTTGTCGTGGCGCGCATGTTAGCCGGCTTGGAAAGTATTAAAAGTGGATGAGAACATAAACTGTTACCAAAACTGTCGCCAACGCCATTTAGCGAGAGATAAATAATTCTAAAACGACACTTGGAAAACCGCTCATTTGTGTAAAGAACAGCGCCATCTAGCGTTATGTAGATGGCAACGTTCTTAATTCTTTCCTCTGTGTGGATTTTGGCGTCGTAATTCTTATGCATTTCTCAGTGTCAAGTATTAAAATATTATCAAGTTTGATGAAATGACGTCAAACAAGTCAGTCGCAGTCAGAGCCAAGCAGTCACGGTCAAGTCAGTCATGCCTTAGTAAAGAGGTGGAGACTTTACAAGAGGCTTCGATGGAACTTTGGAAACAACACGAAAATACATGTTTCACCGCGCCATATCACTTTTCCACTCGAGCACATCCACACTCAATAAATAATAATCCACCACTATTACGCATTAACACTCAAAAATACACAAGTTCATGAATATAATACAATGAAGCGACATGTTTTTTTCACGTTGGCGCCAAAACTCGCACTGCTCTTATTGCATAAAAATCGCAATCGAGTAGGCACACGAAATTGGAAAAACTTAAAACACGCACTAGGAACTCTGATCGACTAAAATCAAAGCATTGAAATTTGAGCCTTAATTTGTGTTCGGTACTGAACAATTTCTTTCGAAACTTCGAATGCACGACGCCCTTGTCAGATCACGCGTCGCGGTTTGTTGACACGACCAGCGGGGCTACCACCACCTCAAAAAATATTACATTAAGCTTTGTCTCGGCTAATGAGAGAGCAAAACAAAATTCATTGTAAGATTATATATATATTGATATATTATTATAAGAATGCTTTTGAGGTTGTGGTAGCCCACCAGATGTAGGGTCTCATACCATGCTTTGTTTTTAGTTTTAGTGCCGAGTTTGCACCTTTGTATTAACAAGAGTTTACTTCATTTCATTACAAATTTTTCTAAACACAAATGGCACATAAAACAAAACGATTGCAAACACAAATCATATTTGTGTTTTTCTTCTTAAATAAGAATAATTACAATCATGTGAAAATTTGGGTTGTAATTCTTTCTAGCTACGCCTGTGTATCAATTGCGCCAATGCACAGAAATTAGAGGTCACCACAGAGGGAAAATGCGCGCGAGAAAACCCTCTTTTAAAAAAACTCATCTGCCCCTCTAGTTGTATTTTTGCGCCAATCCAATGAGTGTCGTCTCCAGTGGCTCTTAAATATGACTGTGACAATGGTCGAGTAATAAAAATATAAAAATTCGGCGCGCTTATTTGTTGCGTATTCTACCAAGAACTGCAGAAGGCCCAAGCCGCGCGAAGCGTACAGAGTTCGCGAGAAAAATATGAACCAACGCCTGAGCATCAGTATACTTTTGTTCCAATGGCGCAGAAATATGAGCGTTCAGCGTAGTGCAGCATGTGAAGTCCGCATGAACTGCCCGCAGACACTTGGACTTTGCGTCGCCAAGTCACTCGTTTTGCGCGCTTCATATTTTTATCTCATGCACAAAATCTCTTGTTACTATTGGCCGTATAAAACTACACTAAGTAGTGTGTAGTTCATAACAAGAGTTATTCTTTCCGTTTTTGTTAACCATACATTTTGAATGGTGTCAAAAATCTCTAGTTAAACTACACTAGTGTGTTCATAATCGAGTTATTCTTTCCGTTTTTATTTACCATACATTATGTATAGTGACAATAATCTCTCGTTAATATTGGCCGTATTAAACTACACCAGTGTGTTCATAACAAGAGTTATTCTTTTAGTTTTTGTTTACCATACATTTTGAATGGTGACAAAAATCTCTCATTAATATTGGCTGTGTTAAACTACACTAGTGTGTTCATAATCGAGTTAGTCTTTCCGTTTTTATTTACCATACATTATGAATAGTGACAAAAATCTCTCGTTAATATTGGCCGTATTAAACTACACCAGTGTGTTCATAACAAGAGTTATTCTTTTTGTTTTTGTTTACCATACATTTTGAATGGTGACAAAAATCTCTCGTTAATATTGGCTGTGTTAAACTACACTAGTGTGTTCATAATCAAGTTATTCTTTCCGTTTTTATCTACCATACATTATGAATAGTAAAAAATCTATCGTTGATATTGGCCATATTAAACTACAGCAACAGTATTTTAAAAATACTTTTGATTGATAAAATAAAATAAAATCAGTTGACACAAATTTTCACAGGATCAATTTAAATAAAATACCGCTCAATCACTCCTTGTATGCAATGTAGTTCCATATATATCACATAAATCAGTCTGTTCAATAATTATAAAATTAATAAAAATTCGTAACTTGTCCACGTGTTAACAAGTATATTATTGAAAGAAAAAGAAAATACCCGACTGTAAAATGTAGGCTACTACATGAAACATACTAGGCACTAGGCATGAAACGAATTTAACAACACCTCTCACATCAACATTGTTGAAGTCGTTTGGGCTTTAGGAGGTAATATAGAAAAATTAATCAAAACATACGTTGCTGCCCAAAAAAACATCATACTTCTTGGGCAGTCAGATAATAAAATAAAATTGGTATATTCATTGACAATAATTGATAGTAAGCAATCAACTATTATGAAATACTTGACAAAGCAAAGAGTGATTGCGGTAATAAAATTCAAACATTGGATACAATAATATCAGCAAATTTAAACACAGTTTACATCTACATTTATCTAAAATCTACATTATCAATAATAGTTTTTAAAATAGGCAATTATACACGTGCAATATGTCCATACAGGCACTGAGCAAATTTATACATTCCTATCTTTTCAAGCGGGAATATGATTATGAAATATTTTACACAATAATAATCTCTTAATCCAATCAATACAACATAGTCATCGGAATTCAATAAAATTGAGCCCTACAGTGTAAGGTACAGTACATATCTATGTAACTTTTAATTTTTCTATCTGGCAACACATCAAAGAATAGGCTATCAGACTGGTATTTTTTTTAAATCGCAGAACTTTATTAGCTGATTCAAAGTTTCTTCAGTATTTATATTTGCAGTACAAACCCTGTTATTTTTTACAAATCAAACACCTGTCCAATAGCTTATTGTGCAAACTATGATATGACTATTGCTGTTAATGGCATCCAAAGGGAAAACTTTAAATATGGGTGATTATTTCAACAGGGTAATTTTGATTATGCTCATAGACATGAAAGGGTCAGACCGGCTAACTACATTACATGTGTCATGCAAACAATTCCAACTTCCGAATTCACAGTCGCATTCAAACATCAATTACAGAAATATTTCCTCTGAACCAGAGGCACACTATCATCGTCACTATCGGAGAAGCACGCCGTGAAGCCACTCCTGTCTCTTAAAGAGTCTCTCCTCAACGCGTTTCTACTTTTATCAGGTTTATTTGAACGCAGCTGACGCGTAGTGCGGCGCTTCCTGGTCTCGGCAAGAGTGGGTTCAGCGACATTCATGCTGACCATTGAACTCACTTGTTCAGTGGAATTACTGACAACTAATACCGAATTTTCTCTCTGACGTGCGCCCAGACTGATATTCCTCCCACTCCTTGTCCTAGAAACAACCTCCTGTGGATTCTCCTTCTTATCTGAATTATTGTATTCCAAACGGTTTTTACTTGCTGATCTTGTCCTGGTGTTTATTTCAGCGTCAATGTTGGCATCGGTGTGGTTTTTGTATCTCTTCGGATACCTGGATGCGGCACTGCTCTGGGATTGGAATGAAATATTCAAATTAGGTTTGGTTTTTAATTTGCTATCCTTGTTTGCTTCTTTGCTTTTACCTCTTGTGTCTACAAACTTCAACAGAGATGTGCTCTTATCCATTTTACCAGATTTATCATCACTCCTAGTTGTGACCAGGTTTATGACGTTTTGTGATGAGTCTGTACTGCAGTTCAGTACATTAGTGTTGGGCACACCGGTGTTCATAGACTTGTTGACGCAAACGACCATGTTGTCGTTTCGTTGCTGCGACTCCTTTACCAAGTTCCTGCTAGACTTGCATCTTAGCTTCTTAGGTGTCTTGCTAGATTGCACTTTAGTAGACCTTATGTAGTTTGCCGTGAACCCTGATACATCGCTCAGATCTTCAAATTGACCATTTAGGTGTGCTGGTGTTCTAGACTTAGTTTTAATTGTGGTTTTCTTATTTTCAGAGGGCTGGTGTCCATCTGTGGTGGCAAATGTCTCGACTAGTTTGTCGACTTTATCAATGGGTTTCTGATCTGAGTTATTGTTAGTTTTGACATGACCGTTAGATACCAGAGCGTTAAACAGTTCATAGGAATTGTTCAAGTGCACATTGTTGCTGCTTTGCTGCGCTTGCCTCAAGCTTCTTCTGAGGTTTACTGGGCCTTTCGGGGTAGAGGTCACAACTTTGGGTTTCTTGTGGATTTTTGCTCGATTGTTCTTTTGCAACCTGGCTTTTTTAGGCTTTTCGTGTGAAGTGTTTTTAATATTAAAATCAACATCTGAACCTATGCTGTCAGACTTGCAACTGTTCAACGCAGGTTGATTCTGTCTCTGAGAAACTTCGAAATATACGTTTTGTTGTTTTTCTGTGGAGACAGATTCTTCATCGAACATAGACAGCTTCCTCTTTTTCTTCCGCTTCCTAGGAGAAGGCACTTCTTCAGTCGCGGTTTTAGAACACTGAGCTACTTCACTTTGTTTTTTGATGAGATTATCATAGTTCATGAGGCACGGGGCCCGTTTGGTGTATATCCAATAGGATATTTCGTCCATGTCGCTCATAAAGGGACCATCAGCAAGCGGTGCGTGTGTGTAGCCACGGTTGGAGGGCGGCGGCCCCAGGGCAGCAGCGCGCGCAGGCTGGCGAGGCACGCGAGCGGCGAGGGCCAGAGGCACGCCACGCTCGCCGGGAAACTTGAGCTGCAGTCCGACGGCGCTGGGCCCGCGCGCCATTTCCGGTCTCCACTCATACTCTCCGCATTCCATACACCTGGAAACGTCAACATTGCCCTCAGATTTGCGTAACGGTTTCATTAGAAAACAACGTTATTACGAATGTACTCACTTTTAAAGATATCTTGAATAAACAACGGTAGCCGTTGCGGACGAATAAACCAAAGCTCGAAGTTTAAATCCTCAAACTGAAGAGGAAAACCGTGTAGAATGGTCGGCAGTTTGTTGGTTTTAAATCCAGCCGAAATACCAGATGGAACTTCAAAAAGAACCACTATTCCAAAAAAAACACTGCCAGAGTTAGTTACGACACCAATAAGTATTCAAAACTATGTTTCTTTACGATTAAATCAAAAAAAATGTCTCAACACCATAACAAAATCAGAGAACAAATTGAACAAAATCAAGCGAAAAAAGAGCTTTACCACAGATATAAAATACAGATTGTAGCAACGAGGTCGTTCAGCCTGCCCCATAGCCCATAGATAGTATTTTTTTCTCTGAGAAAACAATAGAGGAGTGGCTAGCGTATAGCTATGAGATAGCAATAATTTTTGGTAGATTGCCAGGTGAGGAAGTTTACCCATACTACTGGGTAAGTATCAGCATACGATGACCTCACAATAAACTGTTTTGGGTGAACTAGTTTATTTAAAGTGCTTATCTAGACTGTATAAAAAAATTGGGAAGAATAATTAAATTAGTTGTTTGCCCTGAACTGAGACCTCGCGACCCTTTTATTTTCGTAAACCCTGAACCGATTATGTTATAAGGAATTCGAAGTTACAAATTGTATTAAAATGTAGTACTTTCCTCCAAAATTTCATGATGATCAGATCATTATTATTATAAAACATACAAACGCCGATCTGTGTTCTCTGTGCTTTGCTTGGTCAATGAAGAAAATAATACAAAATACATAGTTTAAAAACCAATTTTCTTTATTAAATCAACTACAAACTTCTTTTTATAGTCCGTAGTAAAAAAAATACTTACTTGCACGTCAATTGTAGGAAAGGAACCAATTTGTAAACACTTCTTCTTTTCTGTTTTTCATTTAAATATTTTCCTTCAAAATGTTTAGAGCATATCCGGAGCTGGTTGTTACAGTCCAGTCAGTACGACCTGTTGCACTGAACCATAACTGAACAATGAGGCCAAATTTTTTGGAAATCTAGAAAAACAAAGTAAATAGAGTCATAAGGTAGCAAAAACATTTTATGTATACAATTTTAATCTTTTTTGTGTGGTAAATAAAAACCAAGTGCGAGCGTCAGGCCACCACAAAATACAATAGTTAACAATTTAAAAAACCAACATTAAAATTAGTAAAATAGGCAATTTAGATTTGGTGAAAGACATAATAAGGTCGTCTAAGTAACCGAATACGTTGCTTGGTAACTTGTTAATGAACAGAAATTTGTCGCCGACTCGCACTTGGCTTCGCACACGCACCATTATTTAGTATAATAAAATTATGCTGTTATATTTTAAAGTATGTACTATAATCATGCCAAGTTTGACGTTTGTACGTGTTACCGTTTTTACACTAGAGCCAATACAAAAATACCTTTGTGGTATACCCTTTACTTTTTACTTTTTGACTTTATTATTACTTCTTAGTTAATCCGCCGTAATATTATAAATATTCTGAGAACAATAATATTCTGATATTCTGACTTGGTTGGGCGTTACAAGTTTGACAGTTTATTTAAATATCGTCCAACCAAGTTTGACAGCTGTCATCTGAAATGAAGATCTCGACGAGATCTATCACTTTTGTGAAGGAACTGGTGGTCCAAGACGGACGGCTTCCGAGATGTCGTCCAACCAAGTTTGACAGCTGTCATCCGAAATGAAGATCTCGACGAGACCTATCACTTTTGTGAAGGAACTGGTGGTCCAGGATGGACAGTTTCCGAGATATCGTCCAACCAAGTTTGACAGCTGTCATCCGAAATGAAGATCTCGACGAGACCTATCACTTTTGTGAAGGAACTGGTGGTCCAGGATGGACAGTTTCCGAGATATCGTCCAACCAAGTTTGACATCTGTCATCCGAAATGAAAATCTCTACGAGGTGAAAGAACTGGTGGTCCAGGATGGACAGTTTCCGAGATATCGCCCAGCCAAGTTTGACATCTGTCACACTGACATCTGTCAACGCCCACATTTACCTTGCCATTTCGGGATACGTTTCGAAAACGATTTTATTTTATTTCTTGTATCTACGGATACCGGTATCAGAGGGTAAAATGAAAATTGTTTTTTTGTTAAGAAAACGGATCCCGGTATCGGTGGATACAACTCGCCGGGATCCGTGGCTAATTCAAACCAATACCGGGATCCGTGGATACAAACCCAAAATTTCAACTGGCTATCTATTATGGTTCGAAAGATAAAAGGTAGGACGGACAGACAGACGGACAGACAATGTAGGCTTAGTAATAGGATCCCGTTTTACCCTTTGCGTACGGAATACTAAAAATTTGTGAATAAACAGGAAATTAGGAATGAATACAAAATTGTGTAATTGATAGGCACTTGAAATTACCCCGCAGTTTTTCGGTAAAAACAAAAATATAGTAACCCTAAAATCAGAAAATCCCTGTGAAATTGTAGTTCGTCCGTC
Source organism: Agriopis aurantiaria (assembly GCA_914767915.1). Classification (NCBI taxonomy): domain Eukaryota; kingdom Metazoa; phylum Arthropoda; class Insecta; order Lepidoptera; family Geometridae; genus Agriopis; species Agriopis aurantiaria. The sequence continues at coordinate 4,353,382 of OU611988.1, forward strand.
GTTTATTTCCTTACTCGTTCTAGCTCACTTAAACCATATCAAATTAGAGAGAGATGGACACAAATGTCAAAGTTAAATAAGCCACGCAATTTATCAGGATAATACGTCAAAACAAACAACTTATTTAGATAAAAAAAATCCATTTTATTTAAAATTCAGTTATATGGACATAACACGAAAGATAATCAACAACAACAAGTAATTCATGCAAGACTATTCAGTTATTTTGCGGAACATCGACTCGAAAGAAGAAGAAGAAGAATGGACTTGAAAATCAAAACTTACGTGTGAAAGGTTTTGTTATCATGTTTTCGTTCCGTGCGGCTTTTACAGCCTAAAATACTGCAAATCACCACTATCCAAGATCAGATTTACACTGATGCACTAGAAACCAGCAGGTAAAAATGTTCAAAATACATTTAATAATGCACAAACACAAAAATACTGAAAACAAAAAAAAATGCGAGCGGTTTGTTTGCCTCAATGAGCATTGTGGCAAACAAACGAATCGCATACGCCAGTAAGGGACAATAAATATAATATTTGTCCTGCTTACTCTCACGAAGTTGTTCATATACGTTATCTCACTTTCGTAATTTTTATTATTTTACTTTTCATCTAGTACTTATACTGAATCTATGCCCCTGCCCACAGATATACACAACCAGATCGGCAATATATTTTAGTGAAAGAGACAACTTGATATGGCTCAGCACAAGTACGAAAAGGACATAAATAGATTTTGTTGTCCTTATCGGCGTGACCTGTTTTTGGTACCTCAAGTGTCAAAATCTGTAATAATCAGTGACAAACAAAACGTGTCTGAATTATATTTATTGCCTTTTTTGGTGATTAAATGTGATAAATGCGTGTTTCCTCTGAGAAATAATTGTAAAAGATATTTTACAATGGTTGGTTGTAGCATTTTGGGCTGCAAGAAGCGCAGTGAGCGAAAATACGATGAAATGTCATTTCACACGTAAGTAAACATATAAAGCTTGTAACGATCACCTAAATAAATTCAGGATATCAATTCGCAAATATTTTATTCATAATTAGTCAGTTTTTAGGTCGATTAGTGGTCTAATTCTATGAATTTTATCAAATTATTCACTTAGAAAATAAATTATGAATGTTGCCAGTTTATGAAAGAAATTACCCACCGCAACTAACATAAATTATTCGTTCTGCAGGTTTCCAACTGATCCTGTCACATTGCTGAAAAAAGCTGGCACATTGTAAGAAGTGCAAAATACCGACCCTTTTATGCCCATATGAATATGGTGAATGTTAATATTAAATATATATTAATGGGGCCACAGTTATGAAGCTGGAAAAGCAAAAGGCGATTTCGGCGAACCGATTCAAAAAGCTACGCGCTGTTCGTGAAATTTGTACTGTAAACATTAAAGAGTCTTATTTATCATATTATTTGGAATGTCATACATAATTCCATTCATGAAAAATCTAAACTGACCAAGCGCGAGTCGGGCTCGCGCGCTGTGAGTTCTTTACAATCACAAAATACAAAAAGTTGTGCAAAAAGACAACATCACGCCCAGGCTGTCACCTATCCAAGTACCGACCGCGCCTGACGTTGCTTAGCTTAGTGGTAAACAGAAATTTGTCACTGACTCGCACTTGGCCAGTGTTTATTATTTGTTGTTTTACTTATGTTCACTATAATCCGCTAAATTTGACGCTTGTACAGATTACCGATTTTACACTAGAACAAATCCAAAAATACGTTTAACGTTTGTTGCATGGGGGGCCTTCCTTTGCCCTTCCGTTTTAACTCTTTGACTTTTTTATTATTTTTAATTAATCATAAAAAATTATGCTATGGTTACTTAACAACCTTTTTTCTAGTACTATATTCTAATCCTAACAAATAAATATAATAAAAACGCAAGTATGTTTGTAACTTTCTGTCTGTTTTTTTACGAGGAAACGGCTAAGTCATGGTATAATAATATACTCCGCCAGGTATAGCAATTCGAGAAAAATTTTTTACGTAGGCGTCCCGCAATGATGTCATGATGTCAATTTACAACAGGTTCGAGAGAGATGACGATACACCACGTAACAGCTGATTGAATAAAGTGGCAACTGGACAGTGACGTCATTGCGGGACCACTCCCAGATTGCTAGACCTTGTTTTCTTAGATCATGGGCTAAATCAAATTTTGTCAGGACGATAGGGTGTGTCATTAGGACAGACAACGTACTTTTCTTCCCAGAACATTGCAGGTAGCTCCGTGGGTTGCAGCAGATAGTGTATAAAATATAAATATTTAAAAGGTAGTATTGTTTCCAAAGTACTCATTGAAGATTCACTACCCATCATAGTAGGTAAACTACCCTAACTTATAGCAAATCATTTTAATGTGGCAACACACCTTGTTGAAGCGAGAGGCACTGAGCTAGCCACGCTCATTGAAAATCTATAGGTAGTAGATCTGTGCCCCTGCCCCACACTCAACCCACACTACTGTCATTATTATGTCATCTGTGACACTACCGCGGCCTGCGGGCAATGCCTGCGGGACGAGCGGCTGTGGCAGTGCGGCTAGGTGATGGTAAAGTCGTAAGATTATGAAGAGTACAAGCTCATACTTAGACGATGCACGATCAGGGTGAAACGTGTGAAACCTGCGACAGTCTCACGTTCGAAAACCCAGCGAAAGTGGTTTTTACAATACTATAGCAGCTGCCAGATATATACGTTGCCCATTAATATGTCATCCAAGATGAACTTCTTCTTCTTCGTGTCCCATTTAGTTTACTTCAAAGACCTTATATATTATACCCTAACTTGATGTAACTTCCTTGGTATACTTCAGGTGGTATGGTCTTAATAGCTTATGCCCAGTGATGGGTAAAACAATATATCACTGTCAATACCACGAATTGTTGTCAATGATTTTATGTATGTCACAGATGTCACTGTCATATTTTCGCGCCATGCTTTGTTTTGCATTCGATAAATTAACGTATGGTATTTTTATTTTTGGATATTTTATTTTCCATTCGAGCCGATTCTAATTCTACGGTCGAATGAGAGTACAGAAGAACTATAAAAAAAAAATACACCTTGTTGTAATTACGTATGTACTAAAAAGAGAAGAATCGTTATGTTGAAACCATGAACGACATTCAAAGTCTTATTGATCGTCAACTTGGCATCTGTAAGTATATGTGTTGTTATATTATTCTTTTAAAGTTAACTGTCTAGTGTTTATACTAACTCCAGTGTGTGTTACTCAGATTGCCGGTTGAATTATGACAATGTGCTGAAGCGACTTGTGGTGGAAGACGGGGAGTCATACTACGGGCTGCAGAACACGAGTGTGGTGGATATTTACGACCAGAACCCGCCGATATTCGCGTGTCGATTCGCCGAGGCTTCGGGTTATGAGCACATCCTTGCACTTGCTAACGAAGATGGCAGAGTGGCTATTCAGGTAATACAATAAAATCGTTCTAGATTTGTAAGCCTACTCTTGTCAATGGAAACTTTACTAGCTCGACCTGCCTAAGATTGACATACATTGTTGATCTTTAATTTAATCTGTAAATTGATATTTTTGGGTCAGAAAATCGCTGACAGTAGATCGATTGACTATAGATCAATCCTCAGCCTACAAGAATCAACCCGATTCACACTGTTGATATTGAGCCACTTATTATATCGAAATGTCGAAGAGTGCATTATCCAACTTGGAATCAATTCTAGTTTAACATAATAGTAATATTTTAGCTTTTCCCGTTTCAGTGTAGATAGATCACAGAAAAAGGTATGCACCGAGGAAAACAAATTGAATCCTAAATTAATCATATCAGTAAATCGATTTCACAGTAATTACTATGAAATTGATTTACTCTACGTGTCATCATCAGCCAGAAGACGTCCACTGCAGAACATAGGCCTCCCCCTTTAACTTCCACACACTACTCTACTTGATTGACACAAAATGAAATAGTTTTAATCCTGATTTTCACAACCATATTAAATTAAACTATGGAGAGGGCTATGCTCGGGGTTTCTCTACGAGATCGAATCCGAAATGAGGAGATCTGTAGACGAACAAAAGTCACCGACATAGCCCACCAGATTAGTAAGTTGAAATGGCAGTGGGCAGAGCACATATCATGCAGAACAGATGGCCGATGGGGCTGAAAGGTTCTGGGATGGAGACAGCGGACCGGTAAGCGCAGCGTAGGACGTCCACCCACAAGATGGACAGACGACCTAATAGAGACCGCAGGGAAACGCTGGATGCAGGCCGCTTCCAACCAGCCCTTTTGGAGATCGATGGGGGAGGCCTATGTCCAGCAGTGGACGTCCTATGGCTGAAATGATGATGATGATGATAAATATAAGCTTAAAATGAAGTATTAAGCGAACAAAGGTATGTTGTAACAGTTTGTCAAACAATAATCTGTGCCTCTGTACTCTATGTCTGTCTGTCTCTCTTACCATAGTGCAAGATTATTACGGAAATCTGAAGCAATAATAACATGTCTATATTCATACTATCACAAGCGAGATGGCAATCAGTCACTCTCAGTATCATGAACATAACAGTTTAATAAACCCAGTCTGGACCCGGGTGGATCCTGAAAGATTAGACTGTAGTAGATTGTACAACGAGAGCATAAAACAATCAATTTTAGTTTATTTAAATTTAGGATAATATAGTTTTCATGCCCAAATAATTTGTGCATGAAAACTATTATGCACTTGGCTTTTCACTCTAATTGAGTGGACATAAAGCAGTAATGTTGTAAGTATTAAAATTAAAATTGAAATTTGAGCAATGTTCTATTTTCATTTCACAAGAGTTATGTAATTATTATCTATTAATAATAACCTGAATTATGGGTATTATTAAAGATCCAGGAAAACTTCCTACATTAAACATATATACATAATATAAACTTAACCTCTGAATAAGAGGTTCAGTTAATTTTTGCACTAGTGCACAAAAAGCAAACTTATGCACAAAAGCATAAAACCAGTTTTTCGGGCGTATGTGCGTTTGCTTGTATTTTTTAATGATTCTATGTTACATCCTATTGCCTGACTACTTGCTCAGTACATAATCATTCATACTGTTTGTTTATTTACTCTTTCAGGATACCACCACCATCAAAACTGCCAAAACATTGGAGGGGTTCCAATGTCACAACAATGCTGTTTTCGACTTGGCTTGGATGCCTGGCCACATGAACTTCGTTACTGTCTCAGGTAATCAATATAACAGTGGTTTATCTCACACTGACAGGTCCATTTGTATCTTTATTACTATGCATCACATGCTCTTTAGAACTACTGGGGCCTTATGGCCAACTGCTAACGCGGTATCAAATCAAAGTTAAATCCGCTCAGTTGGAAAATCACACGAACGTGAACATTAACACGCAAACTGTATCTGGGCGTGTAACTGTAGCTTAAGGCCCCTGAACGACAGCCAGCTCTGCATCTACTGGTGCGGTCAAATTATGAAGATTGAAGAAAACATGGATAATATTAGTGGGATATGCCTAAAAGTACGACAGTCACACTTTTACTTGACTTTTTGGGTTTGTGGCTTCTGCGAGTAGTGTCACAATTCTGCTAATGTCCATTTCATGATAGCACAGTAACGGATTAAACGGTATTATAGGTCGCGGATTTGTGGCAAGTGCCTTTATTAACTAAACAAAATACTATCTAATACTAACGCTCCGTGTATAATGTATAATCCACGACTCTTCTGTTACACAACACTATTATGACAAACATAGTGAGTAGGATATATAAATTACTAGCTGCGCCCCGCGGTTTCAACCGCGTATTGATGATGATGATGATGATGAAAAGTAGCTTATGTCATTCTCCAGCCCTTGAACTATACCCGTGCAAAAAAATCAGGTCGATCCGTTGTTCTGTTGCTGCGTGGAAGAGGAACAAACAAACCAACAAACTTATCACATCTCTACATAGTATAAATTGAAGTCGCTTTCCGCGTCTGTCTGTCTGTCTGTCTGTATGGCCGCTAACTCCTCCTAAACCTTGCAACGGATTTTGATGCGGTTTTCACCATCAGTTAGATACATTTTCAAGGAAGGTTTATATATATAACTAGCGACTTGCCCCGGCTTCGCACGTAAATTACGCCCGTGCGAAGCCGGGCGGGCGGGTCGCTAGTTTATAATATTAGTACGATAGTTTGTATATATTGTAATATTATCACCGAGTCGAAAGTCACCGACATAGCCCACCGGAATAGCAAGTTGAAATGGCAGTTGGCAGGGCACTTATCACAAAGAACATATGGCAGATGGGGCTGAAAGGTTCTGGAATGGAGACCATGGACCAGTAAGCGCAGCGTAGGACGTCTACCCACAAGATGGACAGATGACCTAAAAGAGACCATAGGGAAACGCTGGATGCAGGCCGCTTCCAACCGGCCCTTTTGGAGATCGATGGGGGAGGCCTATGTCCAGCAGTGGACGTCCTACAGCTGAAATGATGATGAGTAATATTATTAGTTGATAAGTCACAGAGATATTTATTTATAAATTTGTATTCCACTTTATTGAGTTAGCTATGTTTGCAGGTGACCACTCGGCGTGTCTGTGGGACGTGGGCGGGGGCTCCCCGCGGCGCGTGCTGGTGTTCACGACGCACACGCGCTCCGTGAAGACGGCCGTGTTCCGGCCGCCGCCCGCGTCGCCCGCACTCTTCGCCACGGGCGCGCGGGACGGACACGTCCTCGTCTGGGACACCAGGTACACATCACTTGCTTACTAGCTGTTGCTCGCGACTTCGTACAAGTAGTTTCTTTTTTGTTTTTTTATATAATAGGCTTGTGTTTGACCGCCAACTCGAATAATATAATGTGTTACCTCTATCTCTATCTCTTCTCTACATAGTATAAATTAAAGTCGCTTTCCGCATCTGTCTGTCTGTATGGCCGCTAACTCCTCCTAAACCACGCAACGGATTATGATGCGGTTTTCACCATCAATCAGATAATTTTTTACGGAAGTTTTATAAATATAGCTAGCGACCCGCCCCGGCTTCGCACGTAATACCTGTGCGAAGCCGGGCGGGCGGGTCGCTAGTATCTTATAATATAATTTGTTACTTTCATATATTATTTTTCGTAATGTGGAGCGGCACTAAAGCATACTCATGGTTCACACAGGTGAAATGAAGTGGACCACAGGCAAGAAAAACTGCCCGTGGTTCACCCAGGTGAACTCAGGTGGACCACAAACAAGAAAAATTGCCAGTGGTCCACGCAGGTGAACCAACAAAAACAAGAAAAGTGCCCGTGGTCCACACAGGTGAACTCAGGTGGACCACAGACAAGAAAAAGTGCCTGTGGTTCACCCAGGTGAACTCAGGTGGATCACAGACAAGAAAAAGTGCCTGTGGTTCACCCAGGTGAACTCAGGTGGACCACAGACAAGAAAAAGTGCCCCAAACGAATAAATAAAGCCGTAATTTTCAAGATAAATATAAAATAAGAAAACCATAACATAAAAATGTTAATTTTATGACAGTAATTTAACGAAATCCATTCCTAAACTTTCCCTCTTAAAGTTTTACGAAAACTACTTTTGGAAATTGAAGGTAACAAATAGATATGTTGAGTTTTACCAAAATCTGAAGATGCTACATTCAATAAAAAATACAGATCTATTTAATACAACAACTGAATTTTCTACAGATCTTATTAGTTGTAAGAAAAATTATACAAAAAACCAGTTTTCGATGCTTTTTTTTAGTCAAAAAATTTCATATATCCTCATAGATAGGATCCTTAAAATAAAATAATTGTATTTGCAGGGCGGGTGCACAACCCGCAGTGGTTCTGAAGCCTGACAACTGGCTCGCCAACTGTCACTCGGGCGCGGCTCCGAAGACGCCTGGCTCGCACGGCAAACGAGCTCGGATCGACACGCGCGCCGTCAGCATCACTGGCCTCGCCTTCAGAGACGAGTTCACGCTGCTCTCCTGCGGCGAGTGCGATGGAAACGTCAAGGTATCATCATCATCAGCCTTTTTAACAGTCCACTGCTGGACTTTTAGCCTACCCCCGAAACGGTGATTAGGCCATATCCACCACGCCGGCCCAGTGCGGGTTGGTGGATTCACATACGCCATTGAATTTCTTTTCCATATGTATGCAGGTTTCCTCACGATGTTTTACTTCACCGAAAAGCAAGTGGTATGATTATCCGTACATAAACTCCAAAGAGCTCATTGGTATGGGCCCGGGATTCGAACCCGCGACCTCACGCTTTCACGTCTAACGGTCTCTCAAATGGGCACCACGGCTACTCAACGTCAAGGTATATTGTTAAACAATTATTAGAGATGCCATGAATATTCGACTACTATTCGGTATTCGGCCTATTCGGCACCTTTTTAAATATTCGGTAATCGGCCAAATATGTTGCATCACCTTTCAAACAAAACTACCAAAATCAGTTTAGCTGTTTGGGAGCTACTATGCCACAGACACTGGATGCAGGCTGTTTCCAACCTGCCCTTTTGGAGGGAGGCAGTGGACGTCCTATGGGCGGAAAAGATGATGCCAGACAAATACACACACCTTCTGGACTCAAGGACGTGTGGACTGGCTCTGCAAAAACCTAGCCTTTAATAATGCATATAACAAATAAACTGGCGAAGTGCGAGTCGGGCTCGCGCACATAATTCAGTAACGAAATTACCAGTTATAACTTGGTAATGAACAGAAACTTGTCACCGACCCGCACTTGGCCACTATTTATTATTTGTTGTTATACTTTAGAGTATGCACTAAAATCATAGCAAATTTGACGCTTGTACGTCTTACCATTTTTACATTAGAGCTAATACAAAAATACGTAAAAAAAATACGTTTATTGTATGGCTGTCCCCTTTCGTTTTATCTATTACGGTTCGAAAGATATAACCGTTAATAGGTAGGACAGATAGACAGACAGACAGACATCGTAGGCTTAGTAATAGGGCCCCTTTTTTACCCTTTGGGTACGGAACCCTAAAAATACAGGCAAATCGAGAACATCCTTTTTGGAGTATGTTGAAAACTGACCAACATATTCAAAATACTGTTTCTATAAATTACAGGTGTGGGATTTACGTAAGAACTACACGGTCTACAAACGTGAACCTCTCCCGAAACATTCTATCCCTTACTGCGGCAGCTCCACCAGAAATGGCTACACAAACCTTATAGTCGACGAATCACGGACAAGGCTGTATGCCTCTTGCATGGACAATGTGATATACTGCTTCAATGTGGCCACGTACAGTGCCTTACCTGAACGGCGGTACATAGGGCATGAGAACTCCACCTTCTACATCAAAACTGGCCTCAGTCCGGACGGAGCCTACCTCGTCAGTGGGTCCAGCGACAAGCATGCATATGTTTGGAACGTGAAACATTCTCTGCCCATAGTGAAGCTGACTGGACATAGGTAAGGATATTTTTCATCGGTAAGTGAGTCCTTGGGGAGGTAACTAAATTAAAAAATCGAACTAGTGCCATATCAAAAAATACCAAAGATCTTATATATAAAAAAGAAAATTGGTCTTGAAAATAACCATTGAGTTTACTTTTTTTTTCTCCGATCATGTGGGTCCCTGCATTGTCACAAACTTTTTTACTCAACTATGTAAAACCTCTGTGGTGTGAAATAGGTGTTTTGCTAAAATTTTATTGAAAATGCAGAGGGTTGCGAAGACATAGGGGTAGTGAGGTCACAGTTCAGACGAATAATTATGATTGGTCTGTGGATTGCAATAAAGTAAATTTTTCTTAAACAGGGCCGAGGTGACGTGCGCCGCTTGGTGCCAACGTGGAGACGTGAAAATAGTGACGTGCAGTGACGACGCGAGGCACATGATCTGGCGGATCGGGCCGGAGTACCCTGCAAGGGAGGAGCTCCGTGGCTCGGCGGAAGTAGCAGCTAGAGGGGAATCCCCACCGGCCTGGGGAACCCCGTCATCTCTCAAGCGACGCGCCAGCACCACTCCCACGTCACACGCGAACAAGCGACCACGACACGAACGTAAGACTAAGCGCTGCCTCGCGGCGTTACTTGAAGCCTCGCGAGACACTGCCGATGCTGAAGCAGCCGTGAAACGCTTACGGCTCGAACCGGCAGAAGAGCGGGGCGGCATAAAGCGATCTCGCGAAACGACCCCTCCCCCCACCTGGAGCTACCCCGCCCCCCGCCCGGGGTCATCGTTCTTATCACCAACGAAAAACTACGAACCCCGGGCATGTCGCCACCTCTCGCCGAGGAAACGCTCGTCCGAATCTCCGAACTCACCGAGCCAGGTTAGAATTATATCGTTCTCAACGCCGACGAAAGACTTGCCCGACTTTGTTATGAACGGCGAGGCGCCGCATTTGAAGATTATGTCTCCACCGAGAAAGAAGCTCGATACGACCGACTGGTTGACTCGCTTGGCTCGCTCGCGTCGTATTGAACCTTCAGCCCCAACACAGCCACTGAGCCCCAAAGAGAATCTCCCCCTGCGGAGAAATTCCTCGGATAAAACTCCCAAATCAAAGAAGAGTAGAACGTTATTCAAATACTTCACTGTAGCTGGTAAGGAGAAATGAGCATTTAGTTTGTAAGCAGATAAATCATAGAAAAGAGAAATTAATTTTTTCTTTTCTGTGAGATAAACAGACTGATATTTAAGTTTTTGAATTTGATGTTTTTATGAAAGTGACTGTATTGACTCGGCATTGAAGTCTCGATTTTAAAAGTTAACTTGATGTGTATTTTTGTAAGTTTTTAATACTGGACGAACGATTTAAGATCGCAAAAGAGGTCGCAGAATTTAAAAAAAAAACATTTTAACATGTGAGTTTTTTTTCGAAAAGTACCTACTCGTCTGATTTTTGTAAAACTTAGAATGTATATTTGAATTAGCAATATTAATTTCTAATATGACTTACTTGTTTCACCCACGTAAATATTTCTTTGGGAAGTTTATGGGACAAGAAGTATCTATGTCACTCTTCGGCCCTCGCAACTATCTTTAAGCAACAAATCACGATAATCCGTTGTTCTGTTGCTGCATGAAAGAGTAACGAACAAACACACATATATTATTATAATATTATTAATTATTTTTGATATATTTCTTTATATTTTAAAAACTTTTTCTTAAATTTCTTTCAATATCGTCAAATGAACAGGGGCTCTATTTTTAATGCGTAGTAACTGAGTTTCGATTGAAATTCCTAATAAAAGTAGTATGTTTGAAATAATCATTTCACTTACACATATCACGCAGAACAGATGGCCGATGGGGCCGAAAGGTTCTGGAATGGAGACCACGGACTGGTAAGCGCAGCGTAGGACGTCCACCCACAAGATGGACAGACGACCTAAAAGAGACCGCAGGGAAACGCTGGATGCAGGCCGCTTCCAACCGGCCCTTTTGGAGATCGATGGGGGAGGCCTATGTCCAGCAGTGGACGTCCTATGGCTGAAATGATGATGATGATGAATCATTTCACTCGCTGACGTTTGAATTCGAATTTGCTTCCTATCAATAGATAATCTAATTCTTATTTATGTAGCTTTTATCTTTTTTATAATTTTAAGCAAGTTAGCACTAGTATGTAATCATTAAACTTACATAGTCTCTTCAAAATTGAATGAGGACTTTCCTAAAAATATGACTAGTGTTTGTATGAAAAGTATAAAAATTAAAAAACCTTCAGTGCCACCATAACAATTAATTTATTTTTGCATCGACAGATAGAATTTAGCTATGCTATGACTGTTAAGATAACCGATGGGGAAGAAAGGTTCTTGAGTGGAGACCACGAACCGGAAGACGCAGCGTAGGTAGGCATCCCACTAGATGGACCGACGACATAGTAAGAGTCGCTGGCATCCAGTGGATACAAAAGGCAGGCTGTCGTTCAGTGTGGAGGTTAAAGGGGGAGGCCTATGTTCAGCAGTAGACGTCTTCCGGCTGATGATGATGACTGTTAAGACTTCATTCACATCTTCAAACAGAAGTCAAATATCCAAAGTATCAAATCAAATCAAAATAATTTATTTGCTAGTTAGCTATCAAGAGCTAAGTACCTATCAATTGATTGTTTTAACTGAGACTTCGACCAAAATAAAATGAATGGACAGGCCCAGTAGAAGCGCATTTTTGAAGGTAACAAAATGAGCGCCGGCTCTCATTTCGTTTCAGTCGGTCGCTAGCCGTAGGAAGTGCAACACGTGTCTATTGTTACGTGATAGCGAAACATCCGACAAAATTATGTATTCATATGCTTTCCCGAAGTGTAAATTTACACTTCGGGAAAGCATATGAATACATAATTTTATACACAAATAAAACCGGGATCTATTTTTTGTAACAAATATACTGTACATTTTTATAATTAGGTGTTGAAGTATATGTCCGACGGTTTTGACTCGTTTTTACTGAGCAATTTCAATGGTTATGGCCCGACATATTTTGTTTATGGTGATATTTGCCGTGATAAAATGAGTAGTTTTAAGATGTGAGTACCTAAATGTATTTGCCTGATCAATTATATGATTGTAAATCATATACGAATTTTATTTCAACCGATGTGTCAACACCTCAGTTTTTATCTTATTTAAATAGGTTAATTGTCATATTTCAACTCTAAAACGACTTGCGTCCTAGCCCGTTTCTTGTTGTGAAACGGTCGTTTGTTTTGATGACGGGCGTCCAAGTATGCTTTTAGGACGCTGTCGACAGATTCGCTGAAGACTTTCCCCCTCGCACCGAAGGAAGTGGAGGCGTCTTTTTCTCTATGTAGTTACAGTTTGCGGACCTGGCTCGTCTCTTCTCTTTCCGGGTCTCGATGTTATACGCGCATAGATCTCTATAAAGCTGTACAAACGATATCTTGGGCTTATAATCGCTGAGCATCGACTTATCTCTTGTAGATTTTTCAGGAACTGACTTTTTTCCTTTCGCTGGTTTAGGTTCGGGCTTGGGCTTTATTGAGCGCCTCATAACTAGGAGCGAATCCATGGTGTAGACTGAGTGGTAAGTGGTAATTGTTGAAAAATTCGACTATTTTTGGGACTGTATGGCAAATTTTGATGGATTGACAGAAAAAGGCAACTTCATTAAGACACTTGGTTCCATTGATGTAAGTAAATAGGGGGAAGATACGGGACGAACTCCTTGTGTGGACCGCATAAATTGGGCTCCCGGGCACAATCGACTTCAGTCACAATCGAACTGTCGTTTTGATAGCACGTGTATTACTTGTCAAATTTGTGTGAAATAAAGCAGCAAAAATTACTTTCTGCGTTTTCACAAGGTGCACCAAGAGTTCGAAGACAAAAAACAAGTTTCACGGCATTACTTTTCACTCGTAAATACTTAAAAACAATAACTTAATTGCTTTAAATGTCACTTCTATGGTCTAGTGTAGTGTCTAGTGGAGCGGTGAAGTTGACGTTTACACTGTAGACGTCAGCGTCGCCGCTGACTCGAACCGAAACAGAGCCATGTTTATTGGGTACAATGTTTGGATGTCACGCGTCTTCCCCCTTTTTAAAACTGTCATTGCTTGGTTTTAGAGTTTTTCATTGCCATCAAGGAGATCCTTGTACAATAGAATAGTCCAACGTATATTTCACTAATCCTACCTTTGTAGGAATTGCATTTTAGTGCACTTTATGCATTGTTTAGATATCTTATACTCTGACACAGGTGTAGATAGACGTAAAACAGGCGTAGATAGACAGGTAAAACAGGTGTACATAGACAGGTAAAACAGGTGTACATAGACAGGTAAAACAGGTGTAGATAGACAGGTAAAACAGGTGTAGATAGACAGGTAAAACAGGTGTAGATAGACAGGTAAAACGCCACACACAAAGTAGAATAAAACACTGATATAAGATGTGCCATTGCTCACTCTTTATTACGCTTGTTAATCAATATATAAAAAAAAACATAGTATAAATTATTCTTCAATATCACCATTGAGTTTTGCAAACTACTTGCCGCAAGCCGCCGCGAAAATAAAAAGTTGCACCTTGAAGCATTTTACAAAACACCGTCTAAAGTGTTCAAATTAAGAGTATAGACACGCCACAGATACAAAATCGTTGACAGTCGTAAAATAGTGATGTTCTTGAACAATATATTCAAGGAATCATTGATAAAAATGTATTAGTTAAGTACATCACTATCGCAGAACAAGCAGCGGCCCGCGGATCGGCTCGATAACATTGTCAGTAACGAAATATAGCAGAAAATAATAAAATAACACAATTAAAAAAAGAGAAGACGTTAACAATAGAGCGTGCTCGAGCGCCGCCTTACAATTTGTTATACCTACTACATCTAAGTCTGCACTTACTCTACGTTCTTATAGCTATGTACATACATTAACTTTTATAAGCAATTTAAAAAAAGTCTTAGTACTTTTTATCATATTAATTTGAAAATTTGTTAAATGTCTTTATCGTTAGATCCACTCGCACCACAATAGTCACTCCGTCGTCTTCCTTTAACACAATACGAAAAATTAACGTTTCAGCCCCGCTAACAACTACTAACATAAGTATACAACTATAGTACAACCGACAGAATTTGTATGAGCGACGAGATAGCGCAATACCGACCCCTCTGTCCCTTTCGCACTTACACATACAACGCGGATACTTAAAAAAAAAAAAAAAATACTTGCAAACTTCTTGGTATCAGGGGTGTAGCCAGGTAAGGGCAAGAAGGCAGGTGCCCCAAGCAGCAAGCTCTGGGTAAGGGTTTGTTCGGAGTGCTCCCAAACCAAAGTAAATAATTCTAAGCAATGGTGTACTTGCTTAAAATTATTTTGTTCACTGCCCCCGTGAACAAAATCCTGACTACGCTCTGAATTGGTAATGAAGGTGGACAGTGAACTGTAGAATGTATATTGATCTGGTTATTTTTAAGGGTTAAAAGTTTGGGACATGTGGATCAAAATTTTGGGACCAACAACTTGATTTAGTGTATCGGTACTAGAAATTTCTATTTTTTTCCCCTCTTTTTTTCCGTTGTACTTTCCACCACGAAATGTGTGAATCAATTCGAACACAGAGATGATTGAAAAAGAGATGGTTGCTACAAATCTATTAACCAGTATGGTTTCTTTGCTTCTGTCAAAATGGCGCCAAAATAGGAATTTTGTCATTAGCAAAAAAATGGCCCACTGGGCTGGTATACCTACTACCCCTTATGGCCGCCTCGTCTTCCGTTATGACTTATGACACAAGTCATTTTCCAAATACAAAAAAACGCGTAAAAAAGGTAATACGTACCTAAGCACCAGTAAAAATCTATTCAAAAGTATGTTTTTTTTAAAGTTTACTTTCCACTTTGTAGTTTGTGAATTTTAGTCGAGTGGAGATCGCTATCGACACTAAGGTCGGTGTTTGCGCTCGCTCGTGCTCGCTACAATTGACACTCGAAACTGGTAAATCATACGTTAATCTACGAAGGAACCGCCGGACCGCGCCGCCGCAACCACACAACCAAAGAAGGAAAAATCCCAAGTGCAACTAACATTTATAATTATACTTTTCATTAAAATACGATATAAAATATTATTTTGTATAAAAGTATACCTATATCTCGATATACACAGACAACACTCTTCAAATTAAAATCGTCGTGTGTCTACGACAAACAAACAACTTACAAACAACAACTTATACATATTGAATTCTCAAGAAGTTCGTGTGAGGAAAAACTATGAATTATCTATAGTTAAAATCATAAATTCTTGTCAAAGATGTAAACAAAGAAATGTCACCTTATGTCAATGTCATATGAGAGGTGAAACAGGAAATAAGTATTTTTTCCCTCCGGTCATCTTCCTAACTTGTCCATTTCATAAGTAGTAAGTCGCCTTTGCACAAAAATCTAATTCGTCCACCGTCTAATTCGTCCACTTCTTAATTCTTCTATTTCATATTCGTCTACTTCTTATTCAGTCTTCCTAATTTGTCTTCATAACAAGTGGACAAATTTGATTAGAGGGATTTTTTTCTGTTCCCAGCAATGTCAAAAAGTTTTAAATTTCCATCACATTCTTTTTTTTTTTTCATTGCTTGTTTAGATAGGTATGTAAAAGTATTCGAAAATATATATATATATATATATGGCTAAAATATTCGATGTCACTAAGTTTTTTAATTTAGATTGCTTTTACTTAAATTGTAAAATCCGCTGTGACATTGTAATTTTTATGCTGTTCTATACACCTTACATCTTTGCTAAGAATTTATGATTTGAAGTATAGGCCTACAATATTTTAAAGGAGGTTGTCCACGGGTCAGTACAAATTGTAAACAAATCAATCATGTCAGTTTGTGTGGTCGCGGGCGGCGCGGTTCTCTCGCGATTCGAGATCAAAAGCCCTTGAGGCGGGGCTACAGGGCCGACGGCAAGGCGGACCCAGGGCCAGCCTTAGGCTCCCAGGGCCCGGACCTAGGGCTCCAGACAGTAAGGGGCCCCCAGAAAAAAATCGCCGTATGATTATGTTGTTACAATCTTCAAACCCCTGGCGTGGGGGCCCTTACTGGTGGCTAGGGGCCCTGGGCCTGGGCACAGGGCCGGCGTGCGGCGCATGGGGCCACTGGCGCGGCTAGTTTGTACTTTCATCGGTGCGGCGCCGTTTGTCACACGATCACAGCAGGCAGGGGCGAGAGTTCGCCGCCGGGGCCGCGGGATTATCTGCAACGGGGAAAGAGACAATTGAAATTAAATTGAACATTACCCTATTTAATATTATCTGATCTCTCTCTTGACTGCACTCCAAAAAGCTGACCCCCACATCTTGGAAAGCTAGAATCTTACACTATCCGGTTTAACGCTTCTTTGTTCCGCGGACCAGCAACGTGTGGAACAGTGGAATACCCTTGCAAGGTCTTCCCGCCGAGTTTCAACATGGAGCATTTCAAAGATAGTGTCTACAACCATTTCACCTATGGCGGGAAATTTAAATTGCAAACAGTTTTTGTCCTTGTAGCTAGGCCGGGTTATCATTGCAAACTATCATGATGTTTGCGCAAATTTATTATTTTGTTGATTTTTTCAAAAAGCGCTGTAGTTATCTATTTCGATAAAATGTATATGGGACCACCTCGGAGGGGTTAGCCCCAGATTTGATAGTTTTCGAAAACTTTTTTCGTTTACGTATTGTTCCATACATTTTAGTAAAGCGCCTCCAGCGGAAACGCGGAGGAACTAAAATCGGTAGTATTCGGCGGTATAGATTGCTTCACTCTAATACGTTTTACAATTTAATACATTTACGTGCCTGAAATAAATGATTTTATTTTTTTTATTTTTTTTATTTATAATACGAAAAAAGTTTTCGAATACTATCAAAACTTGTACTAAGGGTACTGAAGTGAGACCTACCAAAAAATAGTATTATCAAAATCGATTCATAATCGTCGGAGTAATAGCATAAAAACGAATTAATAACTTCCTTATGTTGGTTAAAAATAAAAAGGTAGTATATTAACCTGATGCAGGGTAGGGTGAAGCGGGCGGTTCACCAGCAGAAGACGGAAAGCTCCCCGCCCGCGCCTCCGACCGCGCGCCACGACCGCACTCCGCCGCCGCCCACCTTCAGCTGGAACCACATCCACAAAATACATATTAGTACAAGTACAGAAGACTCACTCCGCAAAACCATCTCAATAAGTAGCGACTCTTGCTACTATACAATAAAATGAAATTCAGGATGTCAGTCAGTCACGGGTTCTTCTTCCTCTACCCAATGGTAGAGGTAGGGAGATCGGCATCATTATTTGTATATTCTTGCCGAGGCTAGGCTCTGGGGGTTTCCAACCCCAGGGAAAATGAGGAGCGAGCGCCCGCCCGGCTCTAGCCGACCGGAAGCACTCAAGCTCTCTCCCTTCCAGAGAAGGGAGAGAGCTCTTGAAAGGGGAGAGCCTCTTGGAGCCACTTAAGCCACTGATCTGATAAAAGATAAAGATAATTTATTTGCATGGATCGGAATGACAGGCGATGATGATGTTGTAAACTTTTTAAATTCCCACTTCTAAGTAGAATATAAATAGTGTTTCATATGAGGTCATTGCACGATAAAAGTTGATAACAAACAATGCACTATCAAATCAAACGATAGCTCGCCCCGCGTTATCGCCTCTAGAATGTAGGCCTAATTTATTTCAGGTTATGCAACCAAGAGTTAATAAACATTGTGCAAGAGTTTATTTTGGAAATCTATTGATATACGACTTGGTAAACATAATATGATTAATCTTATCTCAATAGATTAAACTTGGGGGTGATGCAAGAACTTGTATGGCCGCTAACACACTTACACGCCGTGGTTATTAGGTACAAGCATAGGTACAAGTTACATATTTTGGCTGATATCTTATCTCATCATCATCATCATTTCAGCCATAGGACGTCCACTGCTGGAGTTTGGACGTAGGCCTCCCCCATCGATCTCCAAAAGGGCCGGTTGCAAGCGGCTTGCATCCAGCGTTTCCCTGCGGTCTCTTTTAGTTCGTCTGTCCATCTTGTGGGTGGACGTACTACGCTGCGCTTGCCGGTCCGTGGTCTCTATTCGAGAACCTTTCGGCCCCATCGCCCATCTGTTCTGCGTGCTATGTGCTCTGCCCACTGCCACTTCAACTTGCTAATTCGGTGGGCTATGTCGGTAACTTTCGTTCGTCTACGGATCTCCTCATTTCTGATTCGATCTCGTAGAGAAACCCCGAGCATAGCCCTCTCCAAAGCTCGTTGTGGGACTTTGAGCTTGTTTATTGATGCCCATAGTGAGAGACCACGTTTCAGTGCCGTATCTCATCACTGGTAACACACACTGGTCGAAGACTTTCGTCTTAAGGCACTGAGGTATTTCGGCCGAGAAGACGTTGCGAAGTTTACCGAACGCTGCCCAGCCGAGTTGGATTCGCCGATTGACCTATTTCTTGAAGTGGACCTGCCTAGTTTGACTTTTTGTCCTAGGTAGACGTACGCGTCAACAACTTCCAGAACTGAGTTCCCAACTGATATTGGGGTGGGCACAACATGGACGTTTGACATGACCTTTGTCTTGTCCATGTTCATCTTAAGGCCCACCTGTTGGGACACTCGATTAAGGCCTTCGAGCATCATGCTGAGATCTTCCATCGATTCTGCCATGATCGATATCTTATCTATACTACCTTATTTCAGGAGTCTATGGATACAAATGTAACCTCTTCTGAAGATGTTAATAAACGATCACCAACCTCTTCAGAAGAGGTATTTTTTCTGTCGAACTGCCAGAGAGGGCACGAAAAATCGACACCTTTTCATGGTTGATATTCCGAAAACCCATACGAAGCGCTTTGATTCCACTTTTATTGTGCGAACTGCTAGTCTGTGGAATGTGCTGCCTAAATGGGTGTTGCTCTGTTCTGTACCAACCGCACAATCTAGCAACAATAGTAGTTACAATCGTTACCGCGATAGTTGCAATCTGGGTGTCTTCAAATCACGAGTGAATCGGTTTCTTCTAAGCAAGCGTGCTCTATCGTAGACCGCATTGTGGTGAGTTGGCGTTCAAACGTGAATAATAAAAATAAAACGAATATCAGATGATATTGAAACAAATAAGTATACTCATTAAAAACAAAAACTAAAGGGTCGACAAGGTATTTGTGATGCCTCTGGTGTTACAAGTATCCATAGGCGACAGTGACTGCTTACCATCAGGCAGCCCGTCTGCTTGTTTGCCACCTATGGCATAAAAAAAAACCTTGACTACGAAATATATGACTTTCCAAACATGAAAATGAATCTAACGACACCTCGGTCTTCAATATCTATCAAGGCATCATAGGCTTCAAAAGGTAACTATATGTACTGTGTTAATGTAACTGGTTATAGTCATATAATCATGATATTAGACTGAAAAAATATTAGAACAATAAACTTTCAAAAAGTATCAAGGATGCAGTCCACACTAATATTTAAAACGAAGTTGAAAGCTTGCCAATGTATTGGCTTGTTCTCAAACGGGGCTAAATTTATTCCCACTAGCTCCAAAAATATTTTAAAATTTATGGTGGTATACAATTAAATTTCTAACGAGGTCCAAGAGTTAGCTGAATAGAGCTAGCAAAAAACACTGCTGACAAAAAGTACATATTTACCCGATTGTTCCCGGAGGAGATTTATGTTTTAAGTGTGTCTAATTATTAGACATAGCATTTATTATTTTTATTGGTTTTTTAAATAAAATAATAATAATATAATTCTAATTATACCGGGTGTATATATCCAAGGATATAATTGTGCTCATCTTATAAACGTATAAAGGTACTAAGTTAATTAAGTTTAAGATTAAGTTAATTAAGTTTTAAGTTTATAAACGTATTAAGTTTTGTTAAATGTCATGGAGTATGATGCACGAAAGCTTCCCTACATCATATCAAACAACTTTTGTTTCATCCAAGAGGTTGTTAGTAAATTACTAATAACCCTGTATAAAATTTGTTTAGATTTCGCTTGATGTTCCCCGTGACATTAATAAAGATCTTTGAACCTAACATTATCTCCTTCAGGGCAGTCTGGTATAAAGATATACGTGACCATACATCTCTGCGACCACTTTCCCATAATGATAGAGTAAAACATGGAAACGATAAAATCCATATTTGCATATCGCCGCAAAGCGCAGGAGAGAACGAGATAGACGACTGAACCGCGACAGCGCCATAGATAAGACAGCAGTAAGTACGACGGGCTGCGCCACTGCCGTAGATTGATAAATAGTTAGTGAGGTAGGTCTGGTACTCTGGTCACAGAAGAAGTAGTAGCTAGTTAGGACTTGTTGCTCGGCCGGCTTACAGGCTCAGCACTCGTTCTACGAGATTACTTCCCTACGTGCCGCGCCGTCTTGTGCAGTTTTGCGAATTTTTATAAACTCTTTTGCTATTTTCCAAATTTATTTGGACTCATTTAGTGTTGAGATTATTTATTACGACATACCATCTTCGGTCGAAGGTAACCCAGCAGGCCATGTAGTAATATTGCAGGGTTACAAGGACAGGTGGTAATAAACTGAAAGGAGGTCATTATACTCGTCATTATGAAATTGTTCATTAGATTACGTATAAGGTCCTCATATCCACGCAAATAGGCGTGTGTCCTCATGTTTAATTTATTACAAATAACCGACTTAGCGAGGAATATAACTAAATACATTACACATACTGAAAAAATAATTTAAATTGGCTCATAAATTTCTGAGATATGAGCGTTTAAAGTTTTAGGTGGAGATAGGGAGGGGATGCTCTATCCTTTTCTCACAAAGCGTGTGTTAGTATAGCATTTGTATGGCGCTCCTGAGCCGTGACGTCACGGCTCAGTATAGTGCGCTCTCTGTCTAGCATGAAATTTAAATGCTTATATCTTATTTATTTTTGAACTAATTTTAATTTTGTTTTCGTTGATGGGCTCTATTTATGATCAGCTTTTTTATGAGGTAATAAAAAAATATTAGTCATCATACCTAACTATAGATGTAAGAAGGTTCTAAAGAATTAGGACAGACAGACAGATAGACTTACGGACAGATCGAAATTATAAGGGTTCCGTAGGACCACAGAACTCCTAAAATTTCTTCATTTGATATGTTAAGGCGTAAACAGATGTGTGGATTTGGTTGACGAACCGCCGTCCAACCAACGGAAGGAAATGAGATTTTTTTCTCTTTCTCTCCCGTTGGCTGGAAGGCGGTACGTCAGCCAAGTCCGTCTCGTCTGTTAGCTCTATTATGATAGACGGCAAAACATGGTTTTGTCACTCTGTTCAATAATGTGATAATGTGTGTGCGAGAGAAGACGAGAGGAGCCCTCTTAAGAACAACATGTGTGTACAACTTTGACCAAAATAAAATGAAGATTACAAAATGAGCGCCGGCGCTCACTTCGTTTCAGTCGGTCTCTAGCCGTAGGAAGTGCAACATGAGACTATTGTTACATGATAACGTAACATCTGACAAAATTATGCCTTCGTGTGCTTTCCCGAAATGTAAATACACAACAAAAAACCGCAATTTTTTAAAACAAATGCTCTGTACATAATTATAATTAGGCGTTGAAGTATATGCCAGACGGTTTTGACTCGTTTTTACTGACAAATTCAATGGTTATGGCCCGTCCATTCATTTTATTTTGTTCAAAGGTGTACAATACTGAGCAGTAAATATATGTACCTGTTGCATCTTGTCAAAGTCTAGTGCAGGCCGGTGCCTGCGTGGCGCAGCGAGCGGCGCGCGGCGCCGGCGCGGCGAGGGCGGTGCGCACGCGCAAGGGCCCGCTCCCGCTCCCGCGCCTGCGCTACGCCGCGGCTTCAGCGCCTCCAGCGGCGGCGACGTGCGGAACCGCACTGGAGTCTCCACCTGGAAGATACGAGAAGAAAGGTTATATGTGATGGCTTAATTTAGTAGACGACCAGTTCCAATTCAAGTTTTGCCTCTGCGCGAAACACTGACAAATGTATTCTGCAGGAAGAGGTACGCACGGTCGGCGCTCGTCGTCTGAGTCGAAGCTGTATACGGGCGCATAAGTCAACACAGGTAACTTGCACTTTCGGTCGAGTAAGGTGGAAGCTCGTACGAAGAGTTAGGTGTGGTAAATAGTGTACCTACCTTAATATCATCCTAGTAAGTTGAGGCTGTGAAGGAGCGCGCAAGCCTGCGCGGTCTATGTGCGGTGCCTAGGCGTGTAAGGCCGCATTGATAGTTAGTAACAATGTGCTAGTGAGATTAAGTGTTATTAGTGGTGGTACCTTAGTATCATCGTCGTCTGAGTCAGGCCTGTGCACGGGGGCGTAAGTCTGCGCGGGCCACTTGCGCTTTTCGGGCGCGGAGGGCGGCGGGGACGAGGCGCCGCGCCTCCGCGACTCGCCCGCGCATACCCCGCCTGCGCCTGCGCCGCTCGGCGGGCCGTTGATCACCTGAGGGAATGATCACTAATGCTCACACAACATGCCGTGTATGGGACGTACAGGGGGTAATGTCGTGATTGAATTCAAAATTCGAATATGTAGGAATATCGGTATACGTAATTTATTGAAAAATTTACGTGTATATCTTTTTTTTTTCATTATTTATCTTATTGAACAACATACATATTATTGTTACACAAATCTGCCAAACTGCATAGCAGTTTGTAGGCACATCTGAATGAGTCTGTGGCATCGTTACTCCCAAGCGGCTGAACCTATTTTGATTTAGTTTTTGTTTGAAAGGTACTGGATCTATATTGCTTTTGCTATGATTCAAGAAAATCTGTCCAACGATTTAAAGACACCCAACTTTTTTTTTTCAATTTATACTTTTATTTTTCACTAAGCCTGTTATTTTTAACATTGTTATTTGTTTTATTGCATTTGTTATTTCAACATGCACTGGATTGTATCTCTGTTTTATTTGTGAAAACTTTAAGGCTTGTTTATTCTTATTTTTCTTACTATGTCTTATGTTGTTAAAGCTGTTTGTTTTCCGTAAATAAATAAATAAATAAATAAACATAACATGTCCGATAGCCTATTGGTCCGTTAAAAAACTGACAAACCACGCAACTAACGCCACGTATTTAACTGTTACTTTATTTACTTTTAACCGATCCCCTTCTAAAGCCGCCATGGATCACGGAGAGTTCTTCGAACCACAGGTTGTAGACGATCATATGCATTCAATCGATGGATGCATCTTGAGCTGTCAGGTCTAAATCGGGGCTATTTGTTCCGTCGTTTTCAGCGAGGCGATCAATCACACGCCCTGTCAATGTTAGTGGTGTCATCCACGCATTCTCTGCATTCAAAAGATTGATCTGACGATGCTTTTAGCAGCCGAAGTCCACACACACGAATGTGCTCCATTTGTGCTGCTTATGAGCATTTCAGATTCAGATGAGCATTTTCCACTATTTTGTGTTGGTGGTAGCAGTATTAAAAAGTTCTGTTAACAGCGATCCTTACAGAAATAACGACGTCGATATTTAAAGCATTTAAATGCAAATGTATTCAGAACCAAGCACAACGTTTAGTAAAAAGCCGCAAACAGATTAATCTTTAGAAAAATCTCTCCAAAGGGAAGTGAAGACAAGGAAACGAGTGTGCGATGTTCCCGACTTCCCTGCGAGCTGATGCTGAATATTTCAACGTTTAATAGGGTATTTGACTACTTTTGGGAAACTATTGCACATTATTGCCTGATATAATTTAATGTATACTGCATTTATATTTTCTGGATATCAGTCGTATTTGCGATATAAATCGATGTTAAAGTTTGAATAAAAAAATATCGCGCCAAAACGCAGACCTGCGTCATAGCTCCGGTCGAGCGACTGATTGACGTCACACAAAACAAAACAACTGCAGCCAGGCAGCAAAAGTTTGATAATCACTAATTTTCTAATAGAAGTAATTGTTTATAAATGTTGTGTAGTGCCACAATGTACAAATACTTCCATAAAACACCGGAAAAACTATTCGTTTCTGTTCCAATGGACCCCAAAACTCGCAAAAAGTGGTTGGAACTAAGTAGCTCGTAGAGAACCTAAAAGTATTGGAGCTAATTCAAGTGTTTCTATGTGCGAAGATCATTTTGAGGTACATATTTGAGTCTATATATTTCTATTACAATTTGTGTTTTTATTGCATTACTATTTTATGTACTGTTACTTTCTTTTTAAACATTGTAAAGACATAACCTAACAAAATAGTGATATCCACCTACTACAACATACTTTTTGTACAACTTGATTGAATGTTTTGCTTGGAGAACAATTAAAAATTAATACTTACATTGTAGTTTTTACGTTTTGAGTTCTGCAGCGTAGAAACAATGACGTAGATTATTATTGAAGAAATATGCAACCATAAATACATTCATTTTGGGTAAGTTACTGATGTCTGCTTTCACAAAATGTTTCTCCAGTCTTCTCACATTTAACCTCCGGACTGTTTTTGGTGATAATTTCTGGATAAATCGCTCTCAAAATAGCTTTACAACATTAAATTCGCAAATATCAATACAAAATCTGTTTGTTTAGATTTGTGTGACGTCACTAGGGATGAAGCCAATTACAGACCGTTTTCGATCACGTGATCAAATGTCGAAAATACAGTTATTATATTCGCGTTTTTTACAAAAAATAAGCATATTTTTATTAAAAAATCAATGAAATATGCTTTTTCATTATGTCATGTTTATGGATGATGTCAATTGGCATAATATTTTCAATGCAGTCAAACACCCTATTGCGACGTTCGTCGGGACTCGTTTGCACCAAAAAACACTTGCTATTCTAAAGGCATTATGACACTGACGACTTGACAGCGTGTTTGAGGCGATCGCTCTCGTTCCGATGCCGTAACGAAGACGCTGCGTTCTCAACTTATACGTCAGTATTTAATCGATGAACATCATTTCAGCCATAAGACGTCCACTGCTGGACATAGGCCTCCCCATCGATCTCGAAAAGGGCCGGTTGGAAGCGGCTTGCATCCAGCGTTTCCCGGCGGTCTCTTTTAGATCGTCCGTCCATCTTGTGGGTGATGGGTATTTAATCATGCGCAGGCTTAAATCAGCGTAGTTTTTTTTTCATTCTCTCGCTTTATTTTTTTCTTGTAGTCTCTTTCACACTCGGGGGGTTGTTTCGGGGGATTCTTACACCTTACTTCACCCACAGTTCTCGCTTTTTCTTACAACAGAAGTGGCGAGGACTGTGAAGGATCGGCTAGCTTGGGACACGATCGCAAGGCGGCGGTGTGTTAACGCCCTAATGATGCTCGCTGCACCGGCCACTCGTTTATTATGGATGAGTCCACGCGGACAAAACGCGAGCGACGCCGGAGGAGACGCCTGCCATTACGGCTTGAATGATGGTAAATACTGACGTTAGTACGCTTCTTCTTCGGCAGCTATATATTTATATAGGTACCTATATAGATTGAAACGAACTTGCTTATAGCACTTTTGCTAGCAGTGACGAACAAAACTTATCTGTACAAACGTCTAAATCTTTCTATAATCAATTTATTGATTGACATATCGAAAGAGTTTCAATTTAAGGAACCAGCAAGTAGGGATCCGAAAATCTGGGAGTCATATTGGCCAATTTTTTTTTGCCATCCTGTTGTCCTGCTCCTGGGCAAAGGCCTACCCCATCACCTTCTATCTATCTGTATTCTGTGTTGTGTCTTGCCATTTTACTTGCAGAGTACATTCGGATTATTCTTATTCGAGATGGGGGCGATAAGTCCTGCACTGAAGTCCCGCTTGGGGTGTATTGTGCATTGCATTGACATTCGGATTGTCTCGTTATCGTTTTCTGGGTCTGCCCGGGGGTCGCTTCCTGTCTTGTGACACCCATAGCGTAACCTTTTTTGCCCATTTTTTGGATATATTCTGAAAACACTCCTAATTTCAGCTTGGCACTCGTCACCTACTTCGTCCTGGTCCGTAGCGCCCACGCTGTTTTACCAAACACAGTCAATTATTTTACGTTGCGTAGAACTTAGTTTTTCCAAAAGGCCAGCAGTTAAGGACCATGTCTCAGAACCATATGTCATCACTGGCATCACACGCTGGTTAAATACCCTTATTATCAACACAACGCACAGCGGGAAACGGAGAGAGCTATGCTCAGAATATAGAGTTTCTTTAAAATTCGAAACGAGGATATTCTCCGAAGAACCACAGTAACCGACATAGCTGCTAAGATTTGCAAATTGAAGTGGCAATGGGCAGGGTACATCGCTTAAAGAACCGAAAACCGATGTGGAAGAAAGGTTCTTGAGTGGAGACCACGAACTGGAAGACGCAGCGTAATAAGGCCTCCCACTAGATGGACCGACGACATCGTGTGAGTTGCGGGCATTCAGTGAATGCAAATGGCAGGCTGCCTATGTTCAGCAGTGGACGGCTGATGAAGATGATTATTAGGCCTTAAAAAAATATTACTATAAGTATTCTGGACTAATGCTTTTCATAAAATAATGCTTGCATAATCGATACACTAGGTCGCACATATCTAGGATGCACATATGCATATTGTGCATATAGTCACTCATCGAGGAAGTCTAGAAGCTTACACAAAGCCTATTAGCCGCGTAACGCCTGGAAAGGTCCAAGACATGTTTTATGTATTAGTATTAACTAAAGAACGACGTGAGCTGACAGCCTTGTTCATGTCTTTTACATAGTAGTAACTATATAGAGGTGTTAGGTGTCTCCGGAGGGAACTGTTCACACCTCGCTGCCTCACAAAGCGATCGGCAGACCTGTTCGGTTTATTGTAGCCTTAAAATTACATCCTGTGTACATAACGGGCAGGCGTGTACTATACAAGACATCAACGGTGTTAATCTATCGCCTACGCTTCAACTTTCAACTTCAGAAGCAGCATAATGCCGGTATTACATTCCCGTAGACTGTAATACCTCATCACGAGAGCCAGAGAACAATGCTCGAGCGGCGTTGGTAGGTACGCATTTAAATTATCACACGAAGATTTTCCTTCGTAAGAAAGCTATTTCCGTTTCCTTTTTGCAATTAAAAAAGAGTCGAGACAAAAGAATTTGTAATTCCGAGCCGAGCGTAAGATAAACAAATGTTATGCAGCCGGCAGACGCAAAAAAATGAATAAAACGTGGATTTGTCTTTTTGTAAAAACGAGTGAACCGACGACAACTCAAGACTGAAGGAATGTGTACTTGCAGAGTTAAAAATGCTTCTACATCACTGTGAGACTGAAATGCTACGACCTCTTTGATACACAGCGCCACTATTTTGTCTATCTTTCGTAAATGCTACCAAGGAAGATCGACATTAGAGTCTGAACATGACCTATCTAATTTTATCCACCTCTCCCTGTATTGTGAATAACTAAAGTAAATTCATTTAAGTTAACAAAGTTATTGTAGTAAAGTATAATAAAAGTCACGAATCTGGCGGCTCTCGTATTGGTCTCGAAGAAACGACTAAAATGATAAACCCAATTTTAACTTGCACCTAATTTTGGAACAGATGTTTACACGTCAATAGCTCTACCAATTATTGCCAGACTACTAAAACTTACGATTGATGTGCTACATACAGAAGTTTCTTTCTTTAAAAAAATTAAGCCCTCTACTTTAGGGCTCCATCATCAGATGCTGGTCCCCGAGCGTAATGGAAATGAACCAACAGACGTTTTCAAGTCAATAGCTCTACTAATTTTAACCCGACTATAGTTACTAAAACTTACAAATTTAATGATTAATTGAATATAGAAATTTGTTTCTTTAAAAATATTAAAACTCCCACATCCGGTTCCGGCTCCATCATCAGAATCCGGTCCGCAAGTATAATGGAAATGAACAGACGTTTTCAAGTCAATAACTCTACCAATTTTTACTCGACTACTAAAACTTACGAATGATTCACTGAATACAGAAGTTTCTTTCTAAACCTCCATAACATATTACACATTAAAACCTTCACCTTCTGGCTCCATCATGAGACGCTGGTCCCCAAGTGTAATGACCACATGTTTTCACTTTGCGTCGTCGGGAAAAATCATAAATATTTCCAATGGACTTCAAAGTCTAAAATGTCTACTAAAAAAGTACACCTAAAAGCAAATAGAGAGGATGAATAATTTCAAATAAGTAATCAATGTGAAAAAAAAAACCCATAAAAAAAGTTAGTCTATTATAAAAGGAGGGCATGGTGATGGATGCAAATCAAACTGCAAAGACATAATTATGCGTGTGCCATACAAAGGAGCGACCGGCGCGAGCGGTACCAACAACGTTAATATTATATGCCTTGGAAATTATACTGCAACTGGCTGCGGCCCTCGGTTTCCCTGCAATGATGTATATACTTTTTCCGAGATTAAAAGTACACATTATAAGTGTTGATCCCGAATCAAGCAGCTTGGATTAACATGCATAAAAAGTATTTTTTCCACGCCAAATTTTATCCGAATCCGTTAGAGAGTAGAGCGGCAACAAACGTTAAAATGAAACTTACACACATACTTCTGCGTGTATATTAGTGTGATGTGATACTGCAATATAAAGAGGGCATCCCTGCAGGGCCGTAGGGGGAAAGGGGGTGGGGCAGGCCAATTACGGCATCAGCTATTCTCGATAGCCTGAAATTTTCCGTCTTTCCGCCTTTATTATTCCCCCATGCAGGGCCGTTCAGCTCAAAGGGCGTTCAGGTTTTACGTTTATTGATTTTGTAGCTCGCTACAGTATAACTGGCGAGCAGACAATGTATCATTTCCCTGTACGAGATCAACTAGGTATAACGCAGACGGCAGACTTTGTCGTGAAGTTTAACCACGCGTTTTTGATTTGTCAAGTATAAGATTAAAAAGCCATTCATCACATCTTTATTGTATTATCGTAATTAATAAGATATGAGCGGAGATACAATCTATATAAATCTGCTCTGGTATGGCTCAATGGTAACGCTGCTTTATGAGTAAGAGGTTCCGGGTTCGAGTTCCAGCCATGCAGATGTTTGAATGACGAGATTTAAATGTCTCCTCTGGGTATGTTATTGTCTATGTCTTATGAGTGTTATCCCCGAAACAGGAAAATCGAATCAGGGAGCTATGAGTCACAGCTTCCCCATCTATTTACTCACTCATAGCCTATGAGTGTGAAGCGTTATAATTAAGCAATCATGATGATAATAGCCTGACTTTGTAATTATTTTTTACTACCTCCTAATATTTTATACGTCTTCAAGTCGTGATCACGTGGGGATGGGAACCTATGAATGTACTAAGCGTTGTTCAACCCTGCTCCGCCTCCCTGGATCCGACTCTGTGCTTACATAGTAGTGGCCATTCGTACGCACGATGTAAGTTTCCCGTAATGCTACACTTCCATTTGCAGCGAGCCCTGAATTGGACCACTAGTTTACTGCCGGGTCGCGCGGGCCGGTCATGATAATAATTTTCAAGTTTTTTCTGTACTGTTCACAGATGGTTCACAGCTACTCTTTACAATATTGTCAGTACTTAGTTTCTTCTGTCTATTTTATACCTAAGTTCACAGCCACCAATTTTCCAAATACATACCTATATTTAAATATATTTTGATTTTATAAATACATGCATAACTTATATTTTTGATTTCGTGAACTGCACATACTTTAAATGCGTACCATACAGAAATATCGGAGAGGGATAGCAAATTTGGGAGCACTCTGTCTCATTCTGACATGGCCAATACAACATGAGGTGCGTTCGGATAGGCTATGATGGCATTTTTAGCATTGTCAAAATTGGCGTTGATGTAAAGCGTTCGGTTTGAGAATTTTGCAATTTTTGCCACTTTTGATCCCTATCCTAAACGAACGCTACAGTCACCAGCGATGACGTCAAACACAGTAGTTCAAAGAGAATACAATCCGTAGTTGACCATAGATTTGTTGTAAAACGAGAAACTGACAGTCGCGCGCAAACAAAACACCAAAACACCGCGAAAAACAAACGTCTAAATCTTAATGTCAAAAAACGATCACAACGATCCCATGTTAGATATTCCTTAAAGTTATTAGTGACTTCAGTTTTTATTTCACTATTTTAATGGCAACATCCGACCCGTCCATTTGAGAAGTGGGGATGTTACCCCACTTCATGGCAATCCGACGCAAAAGGTATAAATACTACGTCTCCGACGTTGGGGCTCAGTTCTCTTTCGCGCGTCGTCCACACGGACGGTCTGTAAGAGCGAGTTGTTGCAAACAAGTTATTAGTGTGTTTCGTTGGATATCGGATTTTAAGGTAATGTAAGGTGTTTTGATAATATATGTTCTCTAAAAATAATTATGTTAAGCAATTGTAATTTGTAGTTTAAATAAAACCTGTTAAACGGTCAAAGTATTGTGTTTATGTGTGGAAATGATTCTTTATTTGAAATATATTGCTGGAACCTGATTGTGGACTTTTATTTTTGTAGAATAAAATGTATTCCTAACATCTCAGAAGTGGGATCGACGGATAAGTTAACCATAATTGTCCGTTGATCCTGCCCACGTAATTTTAATTTTGTTTTCATCGTTATTATCAATTAACTCGAATACTCCATGATCAGGAAAAACGATATATCAATAAATTGTGCAATGTTTTTTTTTGTACGTGAGTTGAAGACATTATTTGACTTGTGACAATTTTTAATTTTTAATTTGCTGTGGTGTAAAACTGATTTCACAAAAAGTTTGAGACGGAATACAAGTCTGTCAGGGTGACATCCTAAATTGTGTACTGTCTTAAGTGATCATTGTGTACGTTGCTAAGGCAACGCCTTGGAAATATATGAGGTGATCTAATTGATCATGGGTGAATCAGTGCTTTTTATTCTAGTACACCTGCCTGCCTCGGTACCTTTGCAAAAAGCCAAGGTATTTCCTAGAGGTGTAGATATGAGTGTTTTTAATGAATGTAGGTAATAGTAGATGAACATCAAAATGAAGGCCTGTTAGATTATCAGGGTTATTATCTGGATTTGCTTGACTTCCAGTCTAGATCATGCTTGATCACAAACATTTTGTTAAGGCTGGGTAGCCTTCTAGTAATGTTTAGCGATTTTATTATGTATTCAAGTCATCGTATTAATAGTTATCTCTCTTTGTGGTCTCTTTGGCCGCGATTATTAATGCATTACTAGATAATCTAGTGGTGTACCAAACTTAAAAATTGTGTATAAGCGTGTATTTACGCAAATAAGAAACCATGAAGATTGCTCAGTTTATAATGCTTCAAATTTAAGTTTCAGACGTGATGGACCAACCAGAGCCAATCCAAAAACGCAGAGGCAGAGTTCGGAGTGGCGGCGTGGAGAGCAATCCTGAGACCAAGCGATACGAAAGCAACACTCATAGAAGCGATACTTCACAGTTTGCGGAAAACCAAAGCGAGAGAGTGGAAGGGAGTCTGGAGTGCAGGCAAGTCCACAAACGCTCATCTTCTTATTTGGCTACTGAAACAAAGCCGATGCAGTCGAGCAGGGAGTTGTTGAGTCAACAATGCTCAGAAGACTATGATTATAGTTCGAGCAATGGCTCTGAATATAGAAGGTCACGTTCTCGCCAGAGACGTGGTAATCGCGACAACAGAAGGACCAATAACTCGGTCATCCATAATAGAGCATCAAGATCGTGTCAGAAAAGAGTTAATCGTCGTAAATCGACTTGTTATGGAAGGGGAACTCGTAATGCTGGTCTCAAGATCCGGCGACGACGTGATGAGACCAGTGACTCCTCTGAAGAACCGCGACGAGTAACACGGAAGAGACGCTATGACGATAGTGAGAGTGACAGTGATTTTTCGGAACAGCGTAAACGTAAAAGAGGTCGATTTCGAAGCTCATGGCGCCGCTCACGGCGCCGCTCTCGCGCTCGCTCTCGATCGTACGTTACGTTACAAAACGATGATATGGACGGCATACCCGGACCGTCGCATGATATGCTAAACAAGTTTTTAGATGTATTAAAAAATATTAAAGGACAACCGGCTGCTAAGCTTTCTTTGTCAAATGTTGTACCAGAATTTGATCCAATGTCAAAAGAACAAACCATAAAAACCTGGATAACAAAAGTAGAAGAATGTGCAAAAATATACAGGTGGGCCGAACGCGAAATAATTCATTTTGCTTTACCAAAACTTACGGGGATCGCAAAATCTTGGTACCAGGGTCTGGACACTGTACTTTACAGCTGGAGCGAATGGAAGAAGAAGCTTCACGAATCGTTCCCCTGTAGAGATGATTACGCGGAATTACTCACCCTGATGCTCGCAAAACGTGCGCGTTATGGCGAGTCATTGGAGCAGTATTATTATTCTAAAATTAACCTCCTTAATCGTTGTGGTATTAAGAAAAGAAAGGCAGTCGACTGCCTACTGCATGGCATTGATGACCGAGCTGTGCGTGTAGGAGCACAGGCTGCGCAGTTTAATGAACCTGAAAATTTGTTAAAATACCTAAAAACAGTCAAAATCGATGCATATACTCGTAATGACAAGCAACGACAAGATAGGCCTCAGGCGCGATCATCGAACTATAATCGACCAAAAGCTGAACCTGCAACTAGATTCAAGTGTTTCAACTGTAATGAAGAGGGACATAAGAGTTTCAGGTGTAGTAAAACTCCAAACAAATGTACGTTATGCGGTAGAAATGGACATTTAGATGTGCATTGTAGGTTGAGGCAGGATAATAAGGAAACCGGCGATAAAACAAATGCGATAAAATTCGAAAAACGGGTAGCCATTCTCAACAAACCAGATGATACTAATCAGAAGTACCTTGTTGAAATTGAGGTCAATGGCGTTCCAATGCTAAGCCACGTTGACTTGGGCAGTCAATGTACCTTAATCAGAAACTCTGAATTTAAGAAATTCGGTTTAGACTTAAGCAAGGATGAGTTACCTGTTTTGAGAGGAATAGGTGGCCACTCGATAATGCCGTTGGGTAAAGCTAATGTGGACGTAACTGTTCGGAATATTTCTGAGACAGTTGAAGTGTTTGTTGTTGATGACTCTGTTCTAAACCATCCAGTATTACTGGGTCATAGTTTTACTGAGAAACCGAATATTGTTATCACAAAGACACCAGATCAACTGATATTCGAGAGGACTTCTGAACAAAGACTTTATCTGGTGGTGCGCAGTGACCTTACAATTGGCCCGGGCCAATTTACAGCAGTTTCGGTCAAATCCCAAGTGAAATACAAAGGTCCGATTTACGTAAATGGTTCTATTCGTGGTAACGATCTCAAAAAACATTACCTACTCCCCGGTGAATACATACTCGATGACGGTCAGGGAAGTGTTTTTATCCAGAATTTGAGTTGTAACGACATTCAATTTAAACTCGGTTTTCTAATCACAAGAGCAACACCCATAACGAATACTTACGACATATTTCCAGTCAATTTTGATAACGATGAGAAAGTTTTGATCAATTGCGGGGAGCAGCTCACGCACGAGCTAAAATCAAAATTGCGTGATTTGCTCGCCAAGTACAGTGACTGCTTCTCATCGGGCCTTAAGGACTTAGGGTTCACTACAGCTGCTGAGATGAAAATAGAGCTGGAAAATTTAGAGCCTGTAGTATATAGGCCATATCGTATGTCACAAGGAGAACGGGCTCATGTACGGGTAATGGTTCAAGAAATGCTCGATGCTGGAATAGTTGAGGAGTCTTCTTCTCCATATGCAAGCCCGATCGTACTTGTAAAGAAAAAGACTGGCGAGAAGAGACTCTGCATAGATTATCGCGCACTAAATCGCAGAACAAAGAAGGACCATTACCCACTACCGAGGGTTGAAGATCAGCTTGATCGGTTGGCAGGAAATAAATTATTTATTTCTTTGGACTTAGCCTCTGGCTACTACCAAATCCCAATCGAGCAAGCCTCTCAAGATAAAACTGCCTTCGTGACACCCGATGGGCAGTATCAGTTCACTCGGATGCCTTTCGGGCTAGTAAACGCTCCATCGGTGTTTCAACGGACCATAAACAAGATACTAGCTGAAGCAAAAATTAAATACGCACTTGTTTACATGGATGACGTTCTTCTACCCGCGAGCTGTTTCGAGGAAGGTATGGCTAGACTTGAGGAGGTGCTAGCTCTTTTGAGGAAAGGGGGGTTAACCCTCAAACTATCGAAATGTCACTTCTTTCGAGACACAGTAGAATTTCTAGGGTTCGAAGTCAATGCTAATGGCATTAAGCCCGGTTTTAGAAAGATTGATGCGGTTTCCAAATTCCCTACCCCGAAAAATCAGCATGAATTGCGTCAGTTCCTTGGACTGGCGTCGTTCTTTCGGAGATTTGTACAAGGATTTGCAGTAAAAGCTAGGCCGTTGACTGATCTTCTCAGAAAAGATTGTGTGTGGAAATGGACCGAACAACAAAGCGAAGCCTTCCAAATTATTAAGTCAACTTTGATTGAAAGGCCTGTTCTTGCGCTGTACGATCCTGAAAGAGAGACGCAGGTTCATACAGACGCAAGTAAGTATGGAATTGCAGGGATCCTACTGCAAAAAGGAGACGATGGGGCCTTTAGGGCTGTTTCGTATTACAGTAGGAAGACTACCCCTGAAGAACAGAGACTGCACTCATTTGAGCTAGAAACTCTCGCAGTCGTGTCTTCCCTCAGTAAATTTAGGGTTTATGTTCTGGGAATCTCCTTCAAAATTTTGACAGACTGTAATGCCTTGAGAACTACTCTCACAAAGAGGGATCTCGTACCTCGCGTAGCCCGTTGGTGGGTGCAGCTCCAAGAATTCGACTGCGACATCGAATATCGGGCTGGCTCAGGCATGGCGCACGTTGACGCACTGAGTAGAAATCCTGTTGGAGAAGCTTTAAAAGAGCCTCATGTACTGGATGTACTTTCAGTGGATACTGATGACTGGGTGTCTACTGTTCAGGCTAGTGATCCGGAAGTAGTCAGGATAAAGGAAGTACTGAGTGACCCCAATTGTGAAAAGATAGTGGAAATATGCAAGAATTACCGTTTGAAGAACGGTAAAATTTATAGGGTTACAAATGAGAAAACTAATGAGATAAGATGGTTAGTTCCGAAGGGGGTGCGGTGGCAGATTACGAAAATGAACCACGATGATGTAGGCCATTTCGGTTTAGATAAGACTTTGTCTCGCATCCAACAATCTTTTTGGTTCCCCAAAATGAGAAAGTTTGTAACGAAGTACGTAAAATCTTGTTTGGAATGCGCCCATCATAAGGTACCTTCTGGAAA
Organism: Agriopis aurantiaria; assembly: GCA_914767915.1. NCBI lineage: Eukaryota > Metazoa > Arthropoda > Insecta > Lepidoptera > Geometridae > Agriopis > Agriopis aurantiaria. The sequence goes on from OU611988.1 coordinate 4,389,228, forward strand.
AACTCCGGGAGAATTACATCCAATACCTAAGATCGACGTGCCTTTCCATACTATTCACGCGGATCATTTGGGACCCTTTGTTCGTAGCAAGAAAGGCAACTCTTACCTACTTGTAATCATAGACGGTTTCACGAAGTACATCAATATCACACCAGTCAGGAACACAAAGAGCACCACATCGATCAGAGTGTTACGTGATCATGTAAGTTACTTTGGTGCACCATCAAGGTTAATAACTGATCAAGGAACGTCATTCACGAGCAACAGTTTTCGTTCGTTTGTCAAATCGTTGGGCATCAAACACATCTTAAATGCCGTTGCCACTCCAAGGGCCAATGGTCAGGTGGAACGATTTAATAGAACCATACTAGACGCTTTATCTACCAAAACTCACGGCAAGGACGATAGGAGCTGGGATGAACATATACCGGATATCCAAATTGGAATCAATACTACGGTTCATAAGACGACCGGCAAAAGTCCATCCGAGCTCTTATTCGGCTTTAAAATAAACAGCAGCACAGAAAATATTTTGAGTGAAATTATAGATCAGACCAGGGACCCTATGTCACCTGATATTTTGCAACAGATGAGATCTGAAGCTGGCAACCGAGTAGCAAATCAGCAAACAAAAGATAAGTCACGGTTCGATGCGAAACATACCACACCAATCAACTTCCATGAAGGGGCTCTAGTTAGTGTCAGACGCGAAGTACCTAGTGATGGCAAATCAAAAAAACTGGCTATTAAGTATCAGGGACCATATAGAATTTTTAAAGTCCTACCGAATGACAGATACTTAATTGAAGATACTCCGTTGACGCGCAAAAATAGCCGCGGTTGTTATAAAAATGTAGTGGCAGTAGATAAACTGAAGCCATGGCTTGCATTTAATAGGGACATGGACACTTACTCATCTACATCAAGTTCCGAAGGGGAATGTCAACATGATGATGTTGACGATGCTAATGGTTCTGTGGTTAATGAGACTCAATAAGTTCAATTATTGGATATTAAAGCCGTTGAGATACTTATTATGCTAGAAATTCACAAGATTTAATTATGTTCTGTATCTCTGGCTAAATCTATTTGATTCGATAAAATGAGATGATTAATAAAATGATGCTATAAATAAATACATTGTAGGTAATAATATGTCAGACTTTGGAGAGTAAGATAGTTTAAGGTTACATAGTATTATATTCATTAGCTTAAGTTACGAGCATTAAAATACTGTATAATATGCATCGTTTATTATAAGGTGTTACTCAACAATAATCTGTATTTCTCCCCATAACTTCAACTATTGGATATTAAAGCCGTTATGATACATAATAAGGTAGAAATTCTCATGATTTAATTATGTTTTGTATCTCTGGCCAAATCGCTGTGAGCCAATAAAAGGAGATGAATCGTAAAATTATCCTATAAATAAATACGTTGTATGTAATATATCACATATTGAAGAGTAAGATAGTTTAAAGCACGTAGTATTATATTAATTCGCTTTAGTTACGTAGAATTAAAATAATGTGTAATATTATACATAGTTTATTATAAGGTGTTACTTAAGACTATTTGAGAACTACTAGTTAATAAACTGTGTTCAATAACTTATTTACTAATTAAGAGTGTATAATACTGAAATGGTTCGTATAAGTTACTTATCTTATATCCTTCTAAATGTGTAAAGCGCGGGGACTCGCTTCTGCAGGATGGCCGAACTGTTAGATATTCCTTAAAGTTATTAGTGACTTCAGTTTTTATTTCACTATTTTAATGGCAACATCCGACCCGTCCATTTGAGAAGTGGGGATGTTACCCCACTTCATGGCAATCCGACGCAAAAGGTATAAATACTACGTCTCCGACGTTGGGGCTCAGTTCTCTTTCGCGCGTCGTCCACACGGACGGTCTGTAAGAGCGAGTTGTTGCAAACAAGTTATTAGTGTGTTTCGTTGGATATCGGATTTTAAGGTAATGTAAGGTGTTTTGATAATATATGTTCTCTAAAAATAATTATGTTAAGCAATTGTAATTTGTAGTTTAAATAAAACCTGTTAAACGGTCAAAGTATTGTGTTTATGTGTGGAAATGATTCTTTATTTGAAATATATTGCTGGAACCTGATTGTGGACTTTTATTTTTGTAGAATAAAATGTATTCCTAACACGAGGTGGGTCAAAAGTGGCAGATTACGATGGCATTTTTAGCTGTTTTCGACCTATCCGAACGGCGAGCGAAAACAGTTAATAATGCCACTTTTGCACACACATTCCCAAAACGAACGCTACATGTGATCATTATTGGCGTTTGTAACAGTTATTTTTGCCACCAAGGGGCTATCCGAACGCACCTATGGTCGAATCCATTGTCTAGAAATGTCAATGGGGTTTGAACTTTTTTTGGCATAGCCATGATCCGCCATTTTGTATTTTTGTCAAAATCACGTCGCATAATGAAATGCTGTGATGAAATGTATTTATCTGGATTGGGAAAATATAGACGAACAAAAATGTCACAAAACAACTTTGTCCTAAAGTGTCACGTTATGGAGATAATTGAACGTAAACATTGCAAAGTGGCTCTTCAATACTTTGTGTTTGAAAACCTCTGCGGAGCGTTTTACCCTACGCGGCCCTACTTAGCTCATGCAAGTTACAATGAAGCTTGAAGTGGGACAACAAACCAATTGACAGTAGATGTGATTAGACATTTTCATACTTTGTTGCAGGTTCTTGACGTGCGAGCCATCTGAGTCGTCACGCGGACACTTCAAATTTTTTTTTTTTTTTTTATCAATCACTTGACTCACAGATCTATTATATCTGTGACTTGACTGAACGATCAAACCTACAGACTAAAAGTCTACCAACTTTACAATCATACCTACCTACATTTATTTCGAGTGACATGACACACACAAAGTTGTCGAATACCCACATGTGTGTAAATAGGCACCAAATAAATGTATATGCTGAAACACATATACATTTATTTGGTGCCTATTTACACACAGGCGCTTCTACAGATATGAAATGCATACGACGTTTTAAGAGCCCGTTCCCTGACACAACAATCTCGCCTGTTTTTTTTTTTTTTTTTTAAATTAAATATTATGTATAGTTGTCATTAAAAACCGAATGGGCATTATTACAAGCATTTATTTAACTTGCAATATTTGTTAGTTTGTGTAGATCTAATATTGGAAGCTGAATTAGAACCAGTCTACTAACCGACATGCAACACCCAATATTGTAATATATTTACAAAATGGCCGTAAAAATAATAATAAGAACATTTAAATATAAATTTAATCAAGATTAAAATAAAAGCGTGCATAAAAAATTTATAACAATTTTTTTTTAAACGATTTGACTGATGCTTTTTAATTTGCAAATTAGTAAAATTTCGAGTATACTAGACTTAACAAAAAAACAACAACATGAAAATTGCTAATAATATTCTAAATATAATATATTTATAATATAATATCCACTTAGTGATATTTACAAAAAAAATATGCTTTTGAGATAATAAATGCTCTGGCCGGGAACCGGGATCTTCAACGCTTATCAAAAAAGATGACACACGCAAACATTGAAAGACAGCGAGCAAACACACACAATGTATTACAGCACCTCCTATTACCTGTATCTAAAATGATTTCTTCTGTGCTCCTACCACGTAGTCTAAGGCACTTTCGGCCGTGTCCTCTGCTATAATAGTTTCGTAACATTGTGGCTACAGTCTACCCAGGGCTGAATGAGTCAATATAGCTGAATAGCAGGTTTGAATGAGTGGGGCGACAGTTACAATCTACATCTTCAAGTCAAGAGTGAATCGGTTTCTTCTGGGCAAGCCTGCTCCATCGTAGACCGCATCATCGCTTAACATCAGGTGAGTTGGCGGACAAAAACCTGTAGACCCATGGCCCGTCATTGCATGAGGACTTTGTTGAATATGTACTTGTGGATCAGCCCACATCACTTCACTGTTGGACATGGGCTTTTCCGTTACACCACTTAGCCCGACTCTTGTCTTCTTTTCCAGTCACTGCCAAATTTACGTATGTCGTTTATCTATCCAGTCGCACACGCTACGCTCGTGTTTCACGCTAGGCTATGCTTTTTTTAGATAGACTAGATCTGCGTTTGGCTAGAAACTCACCTGATGGTAAGCGACGGTGTGGCCGAGGATGGTACACGTTGATCTAGAAGAAATCTATTCACTCTAGCTTTGAAGATGCCTAGATTGTATAGTTCTCAAGAAACAAGGACGGCAGAGAGTTCCATTCTTGGGCAGATATGATAACATTTATGATACGTAATCATAAATGTTGACCCAAATCGTTGTTTACGAATTTTTGGGAATTTCACGAGGAACGGGTGGTAATGTGCAGCCCTTCTACTTGTCCGATATAACAGGAGGAGAATAGAATAAGGAAATAAGGTGGAATAAGGTCAATAGGGTGGAATAAGGTGGTGGTCGTGGTGGTGCTCTTGCGCGAAATGTATCCTGTAGAAAATAGAATAATAGGCATAGTGGTCGATGGTTACCTCGAGTTCCTCTTCGGAAGAGTGGTGGTCGTAAAGATGGTCGGGCTCGGGGTCAGGAAGCAGCCGTGGCGCTCCGCCTGCGCCTGGTGCGCACGCGCAAGCCTCTCCACCCATACCTGCGACAACACAGACGATCATCAGCACAACACTCCAAAATCTGTTGCCGAGGGCCTAATGGTATGTTCCGGTGGTGGTGGTCTGTGGTGGTAGTAGGCGTAGGTCAGGGCTCGATTTTTGAACCGCTTGCATGATATTTTGGTTTCGCATACGAAAACAATCACCGCTGAAATCAAATGCGAGTGATCCTATTTTTGCGTATTTTTATTCACTCAAATTCTCGGTTGCCATTTTTTACAAAACACAAAATAAAATCAATTTCAAGCAGCAACCCACAGATCTGGGACCACTATCACTATAACTGATAAACCGGTTACTTCCGAAACGTCAAAAGGAATGTTTTGAGGAAGGAAAGGAATGTTAGTGCTAGACGTGTTCGCCTATAGTATAGGCCACCTATACCATAGGGATGGAGAACATATTATATAGACAGAATTAGATTTCGCTCGCGGTTTATTTCGAATTTGAAAGATATGACGAACTGGTGGTCTATGAAACTGACATACTTATCAAATCTGGCAAAAATATGCAGAGCGTCAACAATATTCACTTTACAAATCGACCACAATTCTAGAGAACTTTAGAGGACACTGATACCATCAACTGCTACGTAGGCAAGCGAAATGCCGAGCTTCCGAGCAGAAAGACGAGTAAAGTAACTATGACGAGTCAAGTTTATTTTCTAATTCTCGCAAAAAGTTGTTATTTAAAATTCCACGAGATTTCCTAAGCATTTCCACGAGAGACATTAAAGTAGTTATCCATATTTTAATTTTGTCTAAAAATTAGACTAAAGATTTAGGTATTTTAAAACATGTTCCATTTATTTATAGGAGTATAATTTTTCCAGTTTGATAGACATTGGAGTCGATCAGAAAACAACGGCTTTGAAGGTCATAACGGTCTGGTCTATTTATGTATTGTAATATTTTTGGCATTTTCCAAAACTAGGCTAATACACGTGTCGAAAGCTAAAGGTCTCGGACGGTGATTCAAAACGTGCCGTGAAAAAATAAATAAAAACTACAACAACTACAACTACATCTACATCTACTACAACAACAACTACATCTACTGTTCATCAATTCGATACAAAAGTATCGGGAACATAAAGTGTTGTAAAAACATCTAGCGCAACCGGAATGACCAGTCTCTCGGTCATGTGTGGTGTGTCACTAGAAATATACCAGAGAACCCACGAAATTTTGAACAAGTGCTAACAGCGTGTCCATGCTTCTATCTATTAATATTACGAAAGGGCCAGCCCCCCGATTCTACTAAAGAAATTGTCTTTAAATTGTAATTGTTGCGATTTTAATCTATATATATAAAAGCGAAATTCATCTACTCACTCACTCACTCACTCATTAAACACGAAATCTCGAAAACTACTTGACTTACGAAGCTGAAATTTGGCAGGTTGATTCCTTATGGGGTGTAGAGGTCCGCTAAGAAAAGATTTTACGAAAGGGCCGAATTAAGAATGACAAAAGGGGGTTGAAAGTTTATATGAAAGTCTACGCGTACGAAGTCGCGGGCAACAGCTAGTTGCTCAAAATTGACAGTTTTTTTTATACTAAGTTTTAATATTAGGTGGTTGTATTTTTCTAGTATAAAAAATATTTAAAACTCAATTTTGAGGCAGTTATTTAACAATTAAAATGCAACAATTACAATTTAAAAACAATTTCTTTAGTAGAATCGGGACCCTGGGACCCGTTAAGTTTTTATTTTTTTAATACTTTAAGTGTCATAAGTGTCAATTTTGGGGCAATTACCCAAGATTGACACTTATGAAACTTAAAGTATTAAAAAAAATTAAAAACTGACGCAATAATAAAAAATAAAGTGTGAGAAATTGACATATTGTTTCTTCAAACGGCTGAACAGATTTTCCTATCAAATCATAGCTAAGAACAGTGTCGATCCACTTTTCTAACAAACAAAAAAAAAAGTAAATCAAATTCAGTTCAGCCGTTTCGGAGCTAAGATATAGATAGGTGCGGTTTAAAGGTTGGTCCCATAGTAAAGGCTGTTCATAATGATGGGTAATATTGACCACTTACTTATTTTTTAATGTATAATTTAAAAAAAAATATGTTCAATTTAATTAAAGTAAATAAATAAAATAAATAAATATTTCGGGACATTTTTCACACACGGTCATCTGACCCGAAACTAAGCAAAGCTTGTGATATGGCTGCCAGAGACTGATATACAAACATATATAGTTTTAAATACATACTTAAATAGATATTAACAACCAGATATAGAACAAACACAAATGTTCATCACATAAATGTTTGTCCTAGGTGGGAATCGAACCCACTCCCCCAAGCTCAGAAGGTAGGTTCACTAACAACTGGACCGACGGGCTATCTAAATTAAATTAAGTTAAATAAAATAATAATGACAATCCATTGTAATTTATATTTAATTTAGAATATTTATTTTGTTAAATCTGCGCTAGAAAGCAATACAAGTGTACAAAGTTCTGACCTAAGTCAACTCGGGAGAAACTCCAAGATACGGGCTAGCGCTTAGTTTAGTTGTGGCTAGGCTCGACAATATTTATTGATGTACCATTTTATGTAAAATAAACTTATCTTTTTAGAGGACAAACGGGCTTGGAAAATTTTGATTTTAATATATTTTAATATTGACAATATTTATTTATAAAATTTAATTAGTACATAATTTTATTATTCATATATTTTTATTAAAAATACAAAATAATTGTATATAGCTATTGTGACGTTCAAAAGTGTACGTATATACATAACTGTACCAAATTGATAAAAAAAATTGGTTGATTGACTTTCAGCTTAGAACACCCTTTCTGCGTAGCTCTGTACCTATACTCAACATCAATATGAACAACTTTTTACGATGAGAAAAAACCTGAAATCGCGAAATAAAACGGCTGTTCCATAGAAAAGTGTCATTCACATTCAATGAAATATATAGGACAACTGTTTTTTTTGCGATTTCAGCGTTGGTCCCTTTGTACAAGTTTGATTTATAATGAAAACAATTACCTCTTTTCGGCTTAGTGCAACCCTTCCGTGTAATCTGTAGCGTAACCTATCGAAAATCCCTTTGTGGTATTTAGGTACCTAGGATTTCCCCTAACTCGTTAACTACGATTTGCATGAAGTAAAACTTGCGTCTACACGGTAGTTACTGGTAAACTTCTACATGGCGTTGCTCTTACTTATTTCATACTAGCTGACCTGACAGATGTTGTCCTGTCATAGAACTGTCAACCACGCAAAGTCAAAATTGTAAATCTTATTTTTTTACAACTTGGGTTACATTATTGGAGTTTTAGCCCCTATTTAAAAAAAATATAGCCTATGTTACCCGGGGATAGTGCAGCTTCCCAACAGTGAAAGAATTTTTCAAATCGGTTCAGTAGGTGCGGAGCCTATTCAATGCAAACAAACAATCAAATCTTTCCTCTTTATTATATTAGTATACACAAATCGATCGAGTAGGTAAAACGCAATCGGAAAAATTTCCACTAGGCACTCTGTCGTTTCCAATGACCTTATATATACCCTAAACTCACCCTAAACTAAAGGGTCGTTTCACTTGTCCGTTGACAGCTGACGTTACTTTATATTTATACTATCAAATCGGCAACCTTGCTTGCTACTGATAGAGACTCTAAGAAAGACCGCAATATAATTTCGCGTTCGTATTTCAGCAAAACTTTACCGGACAAACATGAAAACATTAGCGCAGTAACTAATATTTATTCTGTGACATTCGTTCCGGTACTGGAACGAAACACGCACCGAATCGCATTGAAAACATTCCCGTTGCACCGTCGATTTCGCGTCGAAGCCCTAATCCGCTGTAGCGCGCTATAATGTTTATTACCTAGATGTAAGCTAGTAGGTATATTTACCAACAAGTGCTGGAGGCTGAGAGGGTGCGCCGCTTGGGGGGTGGGGAGAGGTGGGGCGAAGCCCTGGACTTGAACTTGCGCAGCCGTGCCGGCGCCGCGCCTATACCGCACAATGCACTAACTTTATGTTTAGCTGCACCCAGCAATTTTACTAGCTTTTCTTTCTTTTCTTTTAGCCAGAAATAATATGATGATTTTATTTACCTATAAGGTTTAAGTTACTTCCATGTTCATATGTATGCATGCGAAGGGTGAAGTTAAAACAGTCATAAAAAAAACAGATTTGGAAAAGCATATAAACTGACGCCATCGACTTAAAATTTACCTCACCAAAGAAGGCCTTCGAAAGGAAGCATTTGAACATCAACAATTTACTCGCAAATCCTAACACAAAGTTTGACGTGATTAGTCATCCATTTCTGATAAATACTTAGAATCTTTTTGTTGTTAATTCGCAGTGAAAATCTAAGAAGCCGTGAAGAATAATAGAATAATATTAGCATTTATTAAAAACGCCGACGACGGCGACGCCCAGTAATCTCACGAACCGGTCTCAAACGAGTTCTCGCAAAACACAAACACAAGATTAAAATCCAAACAATAACACGGTGGACATTCTAACTCCCTCGAGATCGCAGCACAGTCGATACCTACGTTTATAAATAACGGTAAAAATCGTTACTGAGAGAATTATTTCCATTCCGGGTGGACAAATTAAAATAGACGTTCGCTTCGACCACAACAACAGTCGACCGCCCGGACGTCTGTCTGCACGAGGTAGATAAACTAACGAAAACACCTATTATGATTCCGGTACAATTATTTTCGAGAGCTCCGTCCAATCTTCTTAACGGCATCCAAAGAAAATACTACATCAAAGGCTCTAGAGGATTTTCGAGATCACACGATTGAAACACTACGGATTAGCTTTCTGCAGAGGTTCCTACGAAGCTTTGGGAAGGTAGAGCGAAGTTTTAGATTAAATAATAGTTACTTTGCGAGACCCGGGTCGTCGACCCACAGTTTGCATAAACTCGAGCACGCTCTCGAGAAACTACGGAACGCATGTGTCAATACCTGTCAGGTTCGGAACAACATACAAAAGACAAGGTACGGTACACATCGACGGAGGGCAACAAACATACGACATGTCCTACAATAGAGCTCTTCTCGTGAATAATTGAAAGGGCTCGAGTTGACTCGCCTGACGCACCGCTCTCGCTGCGATGTTATCTCAGAGCTCTGGGAGACGATCCCAGCCGCGAAACTTTTGCAGCTCTTGCGAGGATGACGTAAAGTCGAACGTCGAGCAGCAAGCAACTAAATTGATACCAGCTAACTTGGCGAAGATCAAGATTCAATGCTTGCGTTGACGCGAGCGAGTCACGAAACGTCAAACTGCCGCTCGACGGCCATAAGTTGCGAGCTAGCGGAGACTCAAAACTGGCAATGGATAATTTGTGAAAGAGCATCGGTTATTCGAGGCACATCGGTAATGTGTTCTGTAATCAAGCCGCGCTAAGTGCTTCATGCTCCGTGGGTACCGAGGGTGTAATTGTCTGCCGACGACTGCGTTTTTCAGTTTTTTGTTTAATCACATAGGCAAGAGCACGAGCAGCATTTGCAACAAACTTGGCGTAGTTGATCGCGAGAAACAAAATACAATATAGAGTAGTTAAGGCAGCAATCCCCAAACGTGTCGTTGCTCAAGTAAATACCATTTCGAGGTGAAAAGAAGTAGAGTTAAAAATAACATGTCTCGACTAAGTTGGAAATTCAAGAAATACGTACTTGCAATGGGACATTTATACAGGCTCGTCCGGCAATTTCGAAATGTCGACACCAGATTCAAATACCCAAGATGAGCAAGCGATTGTACATTGAGTATGACATCTCATGTTACAACGCAATTATAATTTGAACCCGCAGTGTTATTAATAATGTACGTAATGGTCACCCGTTTCGATGCAAATGAGCCCGAGAACGCGTTCGTACAGTTACTCGATAAAACCGGCCTGTATTGCATAATTTTGATCCTTAATAGCATGTTATAAAAGCTATAAGGAGAGCAAACTTTAGGTGTAGCTTGTGCAAGCGTGGGCAGTAGACTCGCCGTATTCAACAAACTGTATGTGTATGTCATATACGTCCTGTACACGTTTGAGAAGTTCACAAACACGTCCAGACAGGTCACAACGAATAAATACCCATCGTCAAAGCAACGCAAATCATCGACTTGAACGTTTGAATGCAGATTAAGGCACCATGAACAAGGAATAACTTAAACACTGTGACATTGTATGGATTTAATCACGATGCAAAATCACAAAGCAGTGAAGGCAAAACGAGTTTCGTAATATACTTATAAAGAAGCGAGATTATCCGAGCAGTATTAACGAGCTTGACGTCACACGACCAGAACAGATCAAAATGATAATAATCAAGCATCGAGTCAAGTTCAAGGTAAACATTTTCAAAGATAAAAACGAATAATTTTTGGATGCGAATCAAGGTGATAAATCAATTTGGCCCATATCAATTAAGGCCAAAGCGAAGGTTAAGGTTGATTTTAATGCAGATGACTAATACTTTGAACACTTCCACTACTTATTGGCAACATTGTAGGTAGTCCAGAGGAGACTCGTAAAATGTTTTGAAATATGGAAATGCATTCTAGGCATAATGGTTTGCACGCACGCAGTGCACATACAAAAGTGATCTCGTTAAATTCAACACTATCAATTTCAAATTGAATAACTGTAAATTTTGCAATTGTGAAACTGTCGGAGCTTTTCAATAAAATAAACCGCTATAGAAACTGCTAAAAGAAACTAAAATAAAGAAATTTAAGAAAGCAAAAACTACAAAAAGGCAGTTGAATGCCAGCAATTACGACTTCGACATTTAACATGGCAATATAGTGCAAATAAAGTAAATTGATAATGGTAGACCTTGACAAGCCTTGAACCTAATCGATAGCCGTTCGCACACAGGTTTGTGGATAGTGGCAGTGATAGGTATAGTAGTGAATATTCGAGCACACATCATTAACTTATATATAAAAGAGCGAGCGAAATGCGAACAAACTTTTCTAATGTACCAATGTTTAACAAGAATACTGGGTACCTGTGAAAAGACAAGTCGCTCGCTGACTTCATTGGCACACGGTCGTCGCTCGTCTCGTCGGTCTCGTTATTTTTGACAGTAAAAAGGCACATACAGGGTTACAGGATAGGGTGAACTAAGCCGAAAGAAGTTCGTTATACTCATCATTATGAAGAACTTTTACTATGGGACCAACCCATCTATACATTTTGTTGAGTGTGAATGACCGTTTTCTATGGAACAGCCGATATTTTTCGCGATTTCAAGGTTGGACTATGGTCTATGGTAGAAGTTGTTCATAATGATGGGTATTATGGACCTCTCCGGCTTAGTACTCCCCATTTGCGTAACCCTATACAAATTTCAAATACGTACAAGAGAGAGAGAGGTATATAACATATTTTTCAAGAACAGAACATATCAGGAAGCAATGTACTTATCACCCTCTTGACATTTTACTCAATGGCACACACGGATTCTCAAGGCTGGCTAGCGGCCAATTCGACACGTTGCTCCGTAAGGACTCACAACACAACACGATTGTTACATTTGTAGGCGTAGCGTAACGTATTTAAGATACAAGGTAAAATATAGTCGCGAATATTATCCTGGTCTAAGATTAAAAGCTGTTACGGTCTGCAAATGCAATAAACAAATTGGATGGAGATATACCTGTTTGACGTATTAGCTATTGGAAGACAGTTATCGGTTGCATACATAAGACAGAAGATTCTAGAACACCTGGCCTCCTTTGCCATTTAGTTCGATTATGTTTGAACATGCTATCGAATTTCTAACTCAAAAGGCTTCAAAGTTTCTACAGTAGTTAGTTGAAGTAAAGTGGTTAGGTTCCAAGCTAAGGCAATGTCACGACTTTCATGGCTATGAATACCCAGAGTGAAAATAAGACTTTCAAAGCGAGCGCAAGCGTTTTAATTATCGGAAACCTGTTCCGAGATCACCGCGCGCCCGAATCGGGTATTCGAAAGGTGTGAAAACAGACACCGTTTGCTTTTCCAACTGTCCCGTTGTCCTGGAGGCTCGTTTGCTTGTCGAGTAACAATCAGCACATAAAATTTTTCTTATTCTGAGACCCGGTTGCGTTTAGTTGTACTTTTCGTGGTCATAACCCAAAGTCTGGTCGAAAGTTGCCTGTTTATGAATTAGATTAGGTTTAGGTCTCGCAAGTTGAGCTACGCTACAAGTACTGCAGGATTCGGGCAATTGGCCTGTTATTACGTCTGTTACACTCACGTATAATAAGCGTGTGCCGGCAGACCGGTGGGCGCATGTGTAATTACGGTGGAGCTGAGTGCTCACCTTGGCCGTCGCAGCTCGAGCAAGGCCAAGGTCACCCCCCTCTACACTCCCGTTCCCCCTCCCCCACTGCACGCGCACGCGATTTTTTGCGCAGTGATGTAATCTGCAATTCGGCGCGGGCGCAACATGGCCGCCGCGACACGCTCGGATAAACATCGGAAACTCTACCACTTCGTTTTTTTCTTCAATAACATCACGGAAAAGTTTCCGTTGGCAGCTCCACCAAACGTTATTGTTTGATTTTGTCTGCTGCGATTTGATTCTCGCATCTAGAAACTTGTAAGCGATAGAGGTGGAGCTGCTTCAGTAGAAATTCAATTTACATTATTAATAGCACCAGTAGCAAGCTTGTTGCACACCGGGCGCTCCGACCATGGTTTAATTTGATATGTATCGGAGTAATTGTTACGCGTCATGTTTCTAGCTATGTTTCTAATTACATCTGTTCAAGGCTGTGAGAGTACAACATTTTATTGCTGATAAATTGCAAACATTTTCCACATGTAGACAATCTTCCTAGACCTCTCTCTCTCTGCGACCAAGGCTTAGCAAAAAAGAGATCCATACTCGGAGTTGGGATAAAGAAAGCCATGGATGACTCTACCTCAGATTTCTATTAACTTACCCGGTTCTCATCGAGTTGGCGGTCAAACGTAAGCCTATTACTTGATAAAAAATAACAAATTTACCTTTGCAGATGTAACACAATTTAAAGACGATTTAGATGCCAAATATAAAACAACGAAGAAACAATTTCTTACATTTGTATGCTGACTAGTGACTCAGAATACTCAGTAAGCGGCTGAAACTGAGAAAGTAAAGGAATTACATGTACCTACCGAGTGCGCAAATCGTCAACCGTGGTATTAATAGTCGCGGCCAAGCGACGTGTGCGCTAACTTGCGAACTGCCATGACTCTTAACCATGAGCCCAAACAAGTTTGTAATACAAGTTGCAATTCATAAGCGTGCGCGGCTTCGTGTGCATGGATTTCTTATTCTGGTCCTAGATATGAAGTCATAATACACATACGTGGTGTAAATGTGTGCGTACTAGTACTCCAGTAGCCTGGCGACAGAATAGGAGATCCAGCAGGCACACACACTGACGCAAAGTGCGTGTACACAACTGAACATTCTGTGCAAACTGGTGACTTGCAACTAATATAACACAACCGCAGATGGGACTACCATTGGACAACCATTTAGTGTCCACATGTTCAAGGAAATGTGGACACTGAACCTTGTGACAACGGAATAAGATTGAGAAGCAGTGTCGCTTGTCGACAGAACATAAGTGTGAGAGTGTAAAATGTTTGACCAAGTACAGCTCGCTGGCAACCGCAACGCCACTGCTTGTATTACACGAACAATTAGATAGGAATGCTGCGACGCGAGATGCTTGTCTTCAGAGCAAATATGGATATGTTGAGCTACTAGAGATGCCAAGAGTTTAGAACAAGCTAAATTGGAACATGAGGCAACGACTGATAAAGTATATTCAAAAATTCAAATTAATTTAATTCAGGCTAAGAAAGGCCCATATACCGTGAAAACAGTGGCTAATAAACAATGCTACGCTTTATTGCAATAAGTACAAAAACAACAACAATGAGCCAGGAACTTCGAAATTTACTTCAAATTAGCATAAAATACGTATAAGTATCGACAAAGTGTATATTATCAGCTTCTGAAATAATCTCACTGAAATATTAAGTTACCTATTCATTTAGTGACTAAACTACATGCAATGCAGTTATAATGAAGTAAAGAGTTAATACCACTGATAAATAATCTAATTGCAAATTTTCTAATGAAAGTGGTTCTCGTTACTGCAGCATGTCGTGAAAACGCTTAGCATAATAAGCGATAGTTTAAATAGCTAGGTTAGATAGGTCTTGTCTGGTTGAACGCCAGTCGTGTTCAATGCCTCTAGGTTCCAGCACGATTACCGACACATTGAGAGCGGAGATTATGTTAATTTCCTTGTTGTTATCTTCACTGAACTCGAATATCGAGCGCTATTCGTGCTTCGTGGGATGATAGCGGATTTGAGATAATGACTTTATTGATCTGGAAAACTAGGTAATATGTAAAAAATAGGTGTCAAAGAACAGCTTCAAGTGCTTTAGCTTCTACCTACAAATGGTATACAGCGAAATTTTCTATTATATGGATGAGTTGCTGATATGGGCAGCTGATAAAAAGCATGGATAATAAGATGGTTTTGGGCTACAATGAAAACTAATTCACAAGTAGGTAAGTACCCCAAAGCCCCAAAGTTAATGCTGCCATTGTTCAATACTATGCCCAATTGTGGTACAGTAAAAGATAAAAATACACTTTTATTTACCCTATTTCGCCCATCATTCAAATGAAAACAGACGGAGACCGTCTGGCAAACAAAACTACATTGGGTGTAGAGTTGTGAAAGCGTAGCAAAAACCAAGTTTACAATTTCCGGCGGATCGATCGGCCGACTCTCCCACACCGCCACTATCAGGTTTACGCATTTATAGAGCGTGTTAACATTTTTCCGGCGGACATTTTCACGTCAGTCTATATCGGGCTGCAATTTATCAGGGAGCCATCGACTGACAGCCACCACACGATCGCAATAAGGACTCATCTTAGAGTTATGGACGGTTAAATAATAATAATATCAGGATAGACGAGCGAAATGAAAATATGAAGCTGCACTATCGTTGTGTATTATTTCTAGCCAAAGATAATCATTGTTTGATAATAATTTTTGATTGTCATTGTTTCTAGCCATAGGTATAGAGGAAATTCATGGCAACACTACTTTATATGAACAAATAACATATTTACGTTCGTCTACAACCCTGTCTAATATGGATATTGCAGAAAACGCTTGTCTGAAACCAGTTAGCGTTAACGCCTGCGGAAAGGTGAAATTGTATGAAAATGACATTGACAATGACATTAGCTTGATAGATGTTATATCAAGCATCCCTTGATGTTATCCCTTAGTGACTCCTGTACACATTCAACCAGTGATATTTCTTATTTGCTTATGCTATTTTACGATCAATTCCAAATAAACTTGGGGAAGTTATTGCATTAATTATATCAATTTTAATTTTAATTATTCTACCTTTTACCTTCAATAAGAAAATCCAAGGAATCCATTTGCTTTTATCTCAAGCTAATGTCATAAATGGCTTTGTCAAACCCCCCAGAAACGTTTATCAATCTAAGTCTTAAGAATAGTAGGTATACTTTAGAGTAGCCAGTGCATGTAAAGCGTATATGAATATTCAACTTGTCGTCACGTACACATGACATATTTGGCTTGTGCTCTGGCCACAGCGTTGGCAGCGCGGCTCCGTTCGGGCGACACTCGCAACCCGGACGCCCACCCGTGTTATTTCCGAATGAATGACTTCACTACAACTACACTCTACACACCCTGTGCATCGTTCGCCGTCGCCGTACTATCCACACTATGTGTGTAGGAATCCGCGTCTTCCTGTACACGTTGCCAAAACGGCGCGACTGACTCTTATAAATGAAATTGAAAATTTATTGAGCGTGCTATATGTCATCGTTTAGCTGGCAAAGGTCAAATATCATGCGAGATTTAGCGGCGGTTATTATTTACTGTAATCCGTTTTGGCGGTGATTAATGCGCCTTGGACGTAATCGCGGTAGACCAAAAATTTACTAATTGATCGGTTTGCCATTCAAATTTAATGATAATCACTTATCTCCGATTACCAATTTGGTGTCCAGGAAACCAGACCGAAATATTTGATTCTAAACTAATCATGATTTTAAAAAAAGACTTAAAAGTTTAGAACAAAATCAATCAATCAATCATTTATTGTGACATTAACCGCAGGGAAACACTGGATGCAGGCCGCTTCCAACCGGCCCTTTTCGAGATCGATGGGGACTTATGTCCAGCAGTGGACCTCCTAAGGCTGAAATGATGATGTCGATGATGAAAGATAGTGTTAAAAATTACTAGACATACTACACCACACTAAAAATACTCAAATTTCAATAAACAACAGGTAAGAGAAGACACAGACACCCCAACACGAACACAAAACTCTTAAGAGACGAATACAAAGAAAATTCTAAACAGGATTAAAGTGAACGCACAGAATAGATCACAGTGAAGGCTGGTCGGGTCGCGTGGAAAGAACCGCGAGACTTCCCGGAGTCACCATCGCCCACGCCCGCCAGCCGCGGTGCCTCGTCCCACGCGAGCGTACCACGTACTTACTACCGCATAGTCTAGTGTAGGCAAAGGGCTGTGTAGGTTTTCTCATGGGGACAATACGAAGCTTTATAGAAACACATGTAATGTTCCAAACAGATAATAGCATAATGACAATAATTGAAACAAATTTACCTCTAGATCTTACGGTGGATCTAGAAAAACATTTCATCCATATGATCCATATAAATGGCTTCACATCACAAATCACAATACACTGTAACTGTACGAGAGAAAATTACACAAATATAAATACAAAGTTATCTTTAAAATGTAAAGAAACTTTTAAACAAAAGAGTAAAATCAGTTTAAACCAAAAACATGATTTTACTGTGCCCAATCAATAAACAATGTACAACTTTGACTTCAGAATTTTCCAATATAACGGATCAATATCTATAAGTCTCATGAGACCCATTTCAAGCGTACCTATTTCTGAACCCAAAGACGCTGAAGTCCAAATACTTTAAATAGTCGTAATACGGTTTCCCTTTGAAATGAGGAATGTGTGGGCACGGTATAGTACACACAATCTTAGGAGTGAGCCAACCTGCCGGTGCCAAACAACTCCCACGGGCCATCTGTCAATGTACACAAACTTGTTTGTTTTCCTACTCTTGCTGCTGTTTAATAATATTGAATGATAAAGTCTTTCAACTATATTCTACTTTATACCAATTACCTACCTTATTAAATGGACAGAGTATAAAGGAACGCGTAATAATAAAATAAATATTTTGGGGCATTTTTTCACACATGGTCATCTGACCCCCAAACTTAGCAAAGCTTGTGATATGACTGCCAGAGACTGATATACATACATATATAGTTTTTAAATACATACTCAAATAGATATTAACAACAAAGGAACCTTTTACTAAATCTTGTTACATGAAATACTCACTGATGTCGGTAACGTCATTCCACTTCATGATAACGTCCGTGCAGAAATCACCTGAAACAATAACCAAATATATAACAAACACAGTTTATTTCACATTACATTCAACAAAACAAAAGCATAGAAATTAAAATTCAGAAGAACAATTATTAAAAATAAACCGGCCAAGTGCAAGTCGGGCTCGCGCACTGAAGGCTCCGTACCACTACAGAATACAATAATTATCAATTAAAAATACCGACTTCAAAATTTGTAAGATATGTCATTATGATCCGGTGAAATGATAAAGAGGTCATCAAGGTGAGGAATTACCAGTTATAACTTGGTAATAAAATAAAATTTGATACCGACTCACATTTCGCCATTTTATATTATTTGTTTTTATACTTTAGAGTGTGTACTATAATCATGCAAATTTGACGCTTGTATGTAATTACGTATTACCATTTTTAAATTAGAGCTAATACAAAAACACGTAAAAAAATGACCCCCTTTCGTTTTTACTTTTTAACTTAAAAAAAAAATATATGTTAATCCGCCGTAACATTACATATTCTGTGAAAATTTCAACGGCTATCTATTAGGGTCCAAAAGATACAGCCGTTAATAGGTAGGACAGACAGACTGGCTTAGTAATAGTCCCCTTTATGTACGGAACCCTAAAAGCCAGTGGCTACTGGCTTGTTATTACTGATGGCTTTATTTCAAGATTGTTAAGTCACGTTTGCACAAGTAGGTATTATTTATAACGCTAAGCTGCTATTTCTGCATAAGTTGCGAGAATGGTAGATCCCGTTAAGATTTATTTCGCCGAGTGAGCGTAATTGAATCTTGAATAACACAAATTAACACATAATGTTATTTTTTATCTCGACACTGTGAGAGTGGGAATTTTCACAATGGCTGCTCCTTTAATTAGAACGAAACATAATGGAAAGAATTGGAAGCGAAAAAAGTGTTGTGTTGCATACAATGAGCTAGTGGCAGTGGCCCACGTTTGTTTAACCGTCTGTGCGCATGCGCACGCAATGTACGCGAATACTAGTGATGTAATGGATACGGCTACGGACATACAGTTCCGGATGTGAATGACAGCAGCATCTCTTCATATTTTTATTAGATCCCGTGTCATAAAACTTGATGACAAAAACAGTACAAGAAACAACGACGATAAATTAGAAACTGAAGACATTATAATGAGCATTCGAATAAATCAGAAAGATATTAGTATACGATATTCCATCTAAATAGTAATTCCGATTACGGTTAAGACAAATCGTCAGTCGTAAACTCTTAACAGCACTAGCTCGCGTTGGAGTGGCAGCTCAGAGTGAAATTGAGTGAATGCAACACGCAACCTTAATGCTTGCATCAATTAAACATTACAATACAAACTCACGCACGCGGCGCGGCCTCCGGACGGACGGATGCTTTCGCGGCACTACACTATTTGAACAAACGTAATTGCCTCGATTTACCAATTAATCGATTTGCATGCTGTCTTCCACATCCGAGAAACTGGATACGGTGGAAATCGGTATTGGAAAGAATGTGGCAACAGACACCTTTCAAGCTGCGGTGCCATTGACATTAAAAAAGAATAATCAAATAGAAATAAATGCAATACAACACGAAATTCACCACATAAAAAGAAATTTGACAACGGAGAACTGACAAACAAAATTCGGTAACCTTGAGGGTATAGATGCGCTTGCTCATCCTAATCACAGCGCTGTTGTTAGAATAACGACATAGTCATAAATTTCATGAAAATAGACGTGAAGGCGGTAGAATATTTTTCTAGAACGAAAACCAGATCTAGTAGTTAAATTAGGGATATGGCTTAAGCAGGTTTTGAATGTACACGCAGCCGATACGGGTGCAGTCGTGCGTCGACCCACTTACTGCGCCTAGATACAAGGTACTGACTGAACACCGCGTTAGTACGAATACTTACTCTACAATATTTTTCTAACAAATAGACCACTAGTTCGCCTGCCTGTAGATGGTGTAGACGTGATCATCTAGGTTATGTTTGGAAATAATATTGCATGGGCCATTGCTGACTTGACCCACCAAAGATCTGTTCTGACGGTGATGCTTATGATAGGATAAAGTCGTTTGTACATTCGAGTTGTCGTAATCACATCCCGTGGCCCTCGAACTCCTAAGGATTTAGTTAATCCGGCGCTAAATCATTACAAATTAATGAAGCCCCTCATTCCGCCCCTCGGATTCAGTATTCATTGCCTGATTAATTTCTAACAACGCCAGTTTCGAGCCAATTTGTTTGTTAATCACTTCGGTAGGCAGCGGAGGTAACGTGACTGCCTACGCCCTCGGTAAATGTTGAAACGGCGACTGGAATGAATACCTGAGTGACGGCGCTTCCAGCGTGGCACTTTAAATGTGATTTAATGAAATATTTCAAAGAGTTCGAACCAAGTCACAAGTTAAACTCCAATCTGCGAGAGCGACCGCAGCTCTTGCCGACTTCCCCGGGGACATCCGCCTTTCGGAACCGAACGTGTTGTCCTTTCGTTTCGACAAATGCATCGGCAATTTTCCAACTTTACAGATAAATAAAACTTTTCCATTTGACGGAACAGCTTTATTGGTATTGGGGAAAATATCGATAGATCTGATTCTGGGGTTATATCGGCGTAGTGGAGATTATCGCGAGTTTTTCTGT
This sequence comes from Agriopis aurantiaria, assembly GCA_914767915.1. Lineage (NCBI taxonomy): Eukaryota > Metazoa > Arthropoda > Insecta > Lepidoptera > Geometridae > Agriopis > Agriopis aurantiaria. The sequence goes on from OU611988.1 coordinate 4,410,084, forward strand.
GAGCATGCAAGCGAACGTAGCGAGCGGTGGTGCCGGTGAGGGTAGCGAGGGGGGAGTAACCTTCTCGACCTGGTTTCGGTTCAGAGGTGAACGCCCGCCGGATACCTATTGCTTGCACCTAGCAGCTTACCGCTCGCGGTTCACTTCACTACTCTGCCACACTCCGCACCGCACTCAATTCATCACAAAATAGGTATGAGGTTGATAGACTTGATCGCTTAAAGGAGTTGAACTGAAACTTATGAGATTAAAACTTGCCTGATGCTCAGTTGGCAGTTAGACGTACTTTATGCAGTTCGTGTCCGAAAGCTTTCTAAACTAGAAAATACATTTGAATGAACCGCGTATTCTTCGCTAGGTCATTGTACTATCCCAGTTATGATACAAACGACAACGCATCCCAAAATACAAAGCAGCCAGACTATTTGTTCTGTTTCTGAATTCACTCGGAATTCTGAATTAACATACGTGAAGCAGATCTTGACGTTAGGTCAATGACTTGAAAGTTTCGAAATCCCGAACGTTTTTACCAGATCGCGTGAAACGTTTTCAGCGATGACACATCGAATTAATTACACATTATGTGGCGAGCCCTCGGTACAAGTTTAGTAAGCTAGGTCAAGGAATATGCTCTGGACGAGGTAACCGGCAACATTTCCCTGAAATTCTATTTCATGTCTTACATTCTTCTTCTTGGTCGTAATGCCCTTATCAAAGTATTCTTGATCATCATGTCGTGGCAGGGGCAGATATGATTCGGCTCACGACATTTCGCCGTCTTCAAAATTCTCATCACAAATTCTCAATATCTCACCTTAACAGCTTCATTATTAGAAGTTATGATCATTATTAGAAGTTATTATCCGGATTGACCCATCCTCTTTTTCTTCTTATAATACACTCCTCACGATTAGTCACTGATTCTTTTTATTTTACGCCAAATGTTAGGAGGACTAAAAACACTCTTGGGTTAACCTGGAGCAGTTTGAAGTTTATAAGGTTACCAGGAAGTGATCGCTTTTAGTTTGAAGTGTTAACTTTCTGAATAGCTTGACTTAGACCATCTCAGACTCAGATTTTTGTTAGTAAAGACCTCATTAAAATGATCTGTGGATCATATTTAATAAGATCCATGCAAGACATGTAGGTAGGAGTAGGAGCTAAAAATTATGCCGGTTCAATTAGTGAGATAGCAGATAGCTGAACGGACGCACGTATTTTTCTCGTCGTTAAACAGATGTTGTGCAACTGGCCCACATTTCTCTTGCATTAATGTTTCCTATAGTGCTGGGTGTAGTACTAGTAGCGTATCTCAGCTAACCGGTCTCAACTAATCGTAAAAATTATTATAAGTAGTTAACAAAACTATTTAAACACGCTTATACGACTCGTTAACAAACCAAAGGAACCTAAACTCGAGGGGTTTACTAATAGTCATTGAAGAGTTCTACTGTCTAACCGCTACTTTGATGGCGGATGGGACCGAAAGGTTCTCGAATGGGGACCACGAACTGGTAAGCGCAGCTTAGGACGTCCACCCACAAGATGGGCAGACGATTTAAACGAGACGGCAGGGAAACGCTGGATGCAGGCCGCTTCCAACCGACCCTTTTGGAGATCGATGCGTCCAGCAGTGGACGTCCTACGGCTGAAATGATGATGATGACTGTCTAACTCCTGGATTTATCATCCAGGATCCAATTTGATGGTAACTACCAAATTATTTGTATTAAAAAGCGTGTTTATTTCAATGAAACAACCTTCGACGCGGGTAGTCTGAAGTTGATCAAGAGTAAGAGATAGAACAACGCGTTACCATTTTTAAAATCGCATGATGTAATTAGATTTCCTTTGTTTATTGAATTTTAAGGTGTTTCTGGGCCTAAATGTAAGTTGTCTGGCCCCTTGCTGTCAGAGGCCTTCGGGTAGCTTAACCGTCACTAATTCAGGCTACATGACAAGCTAGCCTAAGGATTGACACGGAGTTATTATCCGAGTTAAATATGAGTAAGTTTAATTACCGGAGTTCGACGACCTCCGCGCCTGCGCTCTGCAATGCTGTCTTTAAGGGTAGGTCGCCTGAAGCCTGAACATCTGTAGCCTTGGATGGGAGGTTTCCGTTGTAAGTTCCGGGCGAAAAATATTTTAACCAAGATAAACTGGACTATTTTTAAGATATAAAAACTCATTTTAGTTGATAAGAAAATACTAATAAAAAGGTATTATTAATAAGTAGGTAGAATAGATACCTACCTATCTACGATAAGATTGACGCAGCTAACTGTGTTTAATTGTACTCAATACTCAATATTTTATTGCAGACATAATGTAGCAGTACTAGCAGTATGAAGTACGAGTATGTACATGGAGTTTTTAAATTAACACCTTTAAATATAAATTAATACATATGACCCTATTTGGGTATGGCAATAGTCGGAACGGAACGATCTATGTTCATTTAGTCAAAATTATCATAGAAAAATTCTTCTAAGTTGTAATAACATTTGGATTCTAAAATACCTTTCAAATTATTTATGAGAGTAACTTCTTTTTCGATGTCTTTTAATTCATTTGTCAATTTATTATACATTTTAACCGCCATTGTATTAGGGAACGGCCATTGTATTGTTTTCAGTTATAAGCCACAGGTAAGTCTATAACCAAGTCTCTATGCATCAACTTATAGGATAAAGTATTATAAGTAAACTTCAGATGTCGCAAATATAGCAAACATTCAATGTGATAAAAAAATTGATGTCGTTCGATAAGTATGGATGGGTGGATAGCTGCCCTTACAGTATATTAAAGTTTCTGTCTTGTATAAGCAAGCTTTAGAGACGAATTATTGAACATGTATGGTCTTGGATTAAAGCATTGACGTACATATCGACAACAAATAAATTTGAAATTCAAATTAGCATACGAACATGAGACCGTAGGAAAGTAAACTGCAGCATAAACAAGAAGCAGTAAATAAAGATTAAGCACTCAAGATATTAAATAATAATTCCTATCTTACATTTTAACGGTTTACTGGTATTTTAGTTCTGAAAACCAACTAGGTATATGACAACAACTTAAAATCAAATATATACAAAGTAGCACTAAAATATGAAACAAAACTAATCTAATCAATTAAATAAGATTAGTTTAGTTTTTGGTCTCTCACTATGGGCCTCATAAGCAAGCTCAAAGTCGCACAACGAGCTATGGAGAGGGCTATGCTCGGGGTTTCTCTACGAGATCGAATCCGAAATGAGGAGATCCGTAGACGAACGAAAGTCACCGACATAGCCCACCGGATTAGTAAGTTGAAATGGCAGTGGGCAGGGCACATATCACGCAGAACAGATGGCCGATGGGGCCGAAAGGTTCTGGAATGGAGACCACGGACTGGCAAGCGCAGCGTAGGACGTCCACCCACAAGATGGACAGACGACCTAAAAGAGACCGCAGGGAAACGCTGGATGCAGGCCGCTTCCAACCGGCCCTTTTGGAGATCGATGGGGGAGGCCTATGTCCAGCAGTGGACGTCCTACGGCTGAAATGATGATGATGATGATGAGTTTAGTTTTATATTTTAGTGCTAGTTTGTTTACATTTCAACTAAATTATACATGCGAAATTAACTCTCTGACTGTCACTTTGTCTGCTTGTTAGTTTTTCCGAGACTAAGCGGCTGTACCGATCTTGATTAAATCAGGCAAGTAGGCCCAATGTCCACGTTGGGTTCATTACACCATAGATATAAAAGCTTGGATATTGAATCCGGCCGGTAATGATGACATCCATCACCGACCGACCGGAATTATTCAAATTGCTTTCATGACGAACGAACGCACACTTTTAAAGCGAATATTCCCAGCTCCCCGTGTTGCCAATTTATATTTTTTTCGTCACGTCAAATTTAATATTGATGAAGATTTTATCTATCATCAAATATGGATAGATTTAAGCCGGGTACGAGTATTCGATAAAGTATACCTTGCATTCGTACATATAGATATGCTGTAGAGATATTTACTAAAACAATAGCTCGACAGGACAGTGAATAGATATCATTAAAGATCACTGTAAAGTAAATATAGAATTTGGTACAGAAATCAGTCGTATTGTGTGTACAATGCTTATAATGAAAGCATTAGAAGTAATTTAGTTGATTTATAGCAGGTCCTTACCCTACTAACAGTCAAAGAGTTGATAGAGATACAGGATAGATTGTTACATATAGGGCTAGAAGACGCAATAAACCACTTGTTTAACAGGAAACTGTGTTAAGTACGATATCTCAGTTTTATCGGCGAGTAGCCTCAGCGCTAATCTGCTTCGGGCAATATTCGGGTGTTATCGGTCGGGCGAGATAGCGCGAAGGTTGGCGACCCCTACTTGGGACAACAGCTGATAATTTGGAAGAGTCTGTAACAGTAAACAGTCACTTGCAGTTACGTAAACTTACATTCTAGTCCTCTGACTTCCTTGGATTGTTGATTTAGGAAACTATTCCAAAATGTACACAATGACAATGTGCACTTTCTGTTTTCAGTCTGTGTCAAGTAATTAAGTAGATTTTATTTATATTCTTTTGTAGTTACTTAAGTTTACTTAAGTTTTATTACTTTTACATAGCCACTTTTTTAACTCTCAACAATCGATTTATATTAATCACTTGTAATGCATTTTAAAGTATTTTATCTGCATGTACAATACAGCATTTTTCATTGGTGTTCGATCGTCAGTGGAAAAAATACTAAAATTAAAATGTGCCAATTCAGACAAGTGTCCGAATATATTGAGTCCAAGTGGTGAGTTACTCTACTTTCTTATGTTCGTAATCCTCATGGTAAGTAGGTATACTTACATAAGTAGGTACTAAGTATGGATCCACGTTGCTGGAATCAACTTATACGATTACAGTAAATTGCATCGTTTGGCCTTAATACGAGCATTAGTGGATTAATAGGCATGATTCCTAATGTTTAATTTATTACAAATAACAGGCTTAGCGATGAATATAAGTAAATACATTACACATACTGAAAAAATAATTTGAATTGGCTGATAAATCTCTGAGATATGAGTATTTAAAGTTTTAGGTGGGGATACAGAGGGGATATTCTATCCCTTTCTCGCAATGCGTGTGTTAGTATAGCATTTGTATGGCGCTCCTGAGCCGTGACGCACGGCTCAGTATAGTGAGCTCTCTGTCTAGCATGAAATTCAATTAAATTAAAATGCTCATATCTTATTTATTTTTGAACTAATTTTAATTTTGTTTTAGTTGATGTGCTCTATTTATGATCAGCTTTTTTATGAAGTAATAAAAAAATATTAGTCATCATGCCTATTGCTAATAATTGCAATAAATAAATGAAATTGAAGCCTCATTTTATATTTCAATTACAAATGAGCCGATGGTTCGCACGCACGCCCTCTTTTCAGTAGCCAATGCTTGGGCTTCACTTATCATCTAAATATTATTCAATATCGCGAAGACAGTCGATCATACCCCTATCAACCCGGATTTATCGATAAAACCTTTGTTAGCGAGCAATCGACATAATCTCAGTTCTCAATAGATACGCGTGCGGAAAATGCGCGAAAGTATGGTGATAACTTATCTAGATAAGCACAGAAAATGTAATAATACAAACTGATCATTCCAAGAATCATGAAAATTGTACAGATACAGATTAAGTCGTGCACGAAAATATAAATATCAGATAAAAAAAGAACGACCTTTTTATAAATTGGAATACCAATAAATTGCGCGTAATGATCCGAAATTCATCTGAATAGAGATACGAGTAACGCAGAGTTCTTTCAGGTTGGTCGGTGCTCTGTCCTAGGGGCGTAGAGTTGCTCATAACGGCAAGTGGACCGGCGCGGCGGCGTCAGCGCGACGGAGACCGTAAAAACCATGCTTGAACAAAAACAGGGCCCGATCCGACCGGTCCAACTGAGTTAACGTCTCAGCCAGCCCAACGACCACCTCTGTCCCAACCAGTCGTGGAGAAATGTTGCCGGAAATCGCGGATTATCGACGCAACGTCAGCCACGACAGGCCCGAAACGACCACTTTTTTCTTCGAAAAATCTCATCGATAAAGAAGCTACAGTTACTTGCAGACATGATGGAATATCTGAGGGACCATCTCTAGAATATCAATGACTTGTATATAGAGAATATATATAAAATAAAGAAACGATAGATACAACGGGACCAGTTTAAAGAAATAACCTAACCGCTGGATGTTAGAACAAAACACTTAACACGGAAAATTAATAAGCTTTATCAACATAGGTCACAACTTCCGCTTTATTATGTGTATTTTTATAGCATAATTTCCTTTATAAAATAATTATGTTTATTGCTTGATTTATATTAGGTTTACTGATTACAAAAAACACCGTTTAATACAGGAAACAACACCGTTATAATTTTGTTGTTTATTTTTTAACCGTAACCATAAGTCTGCTTATTAAAAACCTGACCATAAATAGAGCCGAACACTGAAAATAAAATTAAAATTTCTGCATTATAAACGCAGACGAGTCTTGCTAGATGGAGGCACACTATACTCACTGATGACGTCACTTGTAAGTAAGCCATGCAAACCTCATACTGACATTCGTACTTACTTTGCGGTTGAGGGACAGACCATCCAATTCAATCACAGACTTATAACAAAACTTTAAATCAGATCGAAAAAATAATCTAATAGAAGAATCTGATCTAAAACATGACCAAAAAATGAAAAGGATTGAAGAAAACATAGGTCGATAGAAAGTACAATGAGGATGAATGAAATTCACGTCTTTGAGAAGTACTCGTCAAATAACGGTTTGTGCAGTGCGTCAACGATCGATTATGCGACTAAATCATGGTAACAAAACCAAATAGCATTCGAATGAATGTATATCCTGCAATTGACATACAATGACACAAAAAATATATCATGCAGGGAGTCATCCACGGACCACGAGAAATCTCCCATATTAAACAAATAAGTAAAAAAAAACTTGCCTGTCGACGTTAAAGAGAGTATGGTAAAACTGCTAGCAGGCTAAACAGCCCTAAAGGCAACTAGAGTCAATGACACTATTGATTATACATAATAATTAATAACCAACATACATACATACCGTTAACCGTTGCATACGTACGGAGAAGGAATTCAATGGCGTATGTGAATCCACCAATCCGCACTGGAGCAGCGTGGTAGATATGATATGGCCCAGTCACCCTTTCGGGTGATTTTTGCTTCAGCCTTTTTGTTTACCATGATTTTATTAACCGACTTCGAAAAGGAGGAGGTTGTCAATTCGAGTGTTTTTTTTTTTTTGTATGTTTGTTTCGCGATTACTCCGCCAATTTAGAATTGTTTTTGATGATTATTTTTTTGGTTGGTAGGTCATATCTCATAGGTGGTCCCATAATTTTTTTATCGACATTGATTCAGCGCTTTTTGAAAAATCTACAAAAATAACGATGAAAGGTTTTGGATCTGCGTTCGCGTTATCGACTTCGAGTGTCAAGCGTAAAAATTCAAGGCTGACCGTGATAGTGGCTGCTTTTAACGCAGCCAGTCATACGAGTTTTAGTCATATCTTTTGTTCCCAGTCTTCGTTCTTTAGTTGCGCTGATATTGTATTAGTGTATTGAACCCATTTGTTTTGAATAAAAGAGCAAAACGATAAATTAAACGCCAGGCACGCAGCATGTGGTCCAAACGTTTAACCATTCTATTTCTAAAAAGCTATTCACGAGTCTTCACAAGTTTAGAAATTTACGTCTCCCGTGTTGTTATAAATTTTAACTGAACGAATGCGTGTTCAGCTTTGATCCAATAAATATTACGAACGAAACTGCAGTGGAACGAAATATGAAATTATAATAGGCGAATGGTAAATCTCACCGTGTTGTGCGGAGGCGGCGGCGCGGCGGTCTCGGATGCGGACTCAACGCGGTTATCAGTCGTATAGGTTGTGATTATGCGTCGATTACAGCTGATCCCGCGTGGTAGAACGAAGGCGCAGGCGCGGGGCGGGTGACGTCTCGCACTCCTATTGGTCGGGTCCAGCGTAAGTTCGACAATGGGCCGAGCGGTGCGTACGCGGCGCTCGGCGTTTCTATCTAACTTTGCTTTGCTTGCATTCGTGATGGTTATATCGAAGAGTGTGTCGCATAATCGCATTCCAGTAAAGTATAATGCCTGCTCTGACAAGGATGGTCATGATTTCATTTATTATTGGTATATTCTAATCCACAATTTCCGTTCGTAAATGCAGAGTATAATATTTGTAATAGATGTAGGCATGTACGGACTCTCCGCCGCCGTTTTGATTGTTGTTTATAGTATTCAATGCGACTCAAAATTTGTCGTCGAGTTATTATACATAATTGCATTTTGTCTTAGCTTTATCGTGGGTTAGATTCGATCTGCAAACAGATCTTGGTTAAGATGATTATAGGACAATATTAATTACGATTGTTCAGACAATGTCACACCTGGGGCCTTACGGACAACAGCTATTACAGGCACCTAATCCGCTCAGTTGGAAAATCACGCGACCGCAAACCGTATCTGGGGGCGATAAGGTTCGCGGTCGCGTGATTTTCCAACTGAGCGAATTAGGTGCCTGTAATAGCTGTTGTCCGTAAGGCCCCTGATGTACTGTTCAACGTGCACCCTACACCTGCACACTAGTTAGGCGACCGAATGAAGCCACGTAGAGTGCCATTGGGGTGGTCAAATTTGGTCCAAAAACTTAATTAAAAAAACAGATAAATAATTTATCAAATATCGACTCGAAAGAAGAAGATTAAGATTTTATCTAAAGTAATAATTTGTCTCACAGAAAGTATGAAAAGTAGAGTATTTTCCTAGGGAATAAAAGTGTCTTCGTTTTGGGCGTGCTTGAATCTTGAGCGTAATAAAGAATGCTCACCCGCTACGCTCGGAAGTTAACCCTCGAATCCTTAATTAAACTGGGGATTCAATATGACACCCGTGACTTAAGACACTGCTTTATCTTCTTGGTGAACGATCTACTATTATATCTTCAAAAACTATCTTTATAGGATAGGGGGAGATGGCGTAAGATCATAAAGGAGAGACTGATGGGAGGTGGGGGCCACGGCCCTCAGACAAGAGGAACACGACGCGAGGAGGGGGATATCTTCAAAAATGTTGAATCGGGCAATTGAGATAGAAGACGCACGAAGCACAGACTTATGAATTCAATCACTGGCCTGTTCTGACAAATAATTGTTAATACTTAGCATAGTTATTAAATCGTTTTTATTGTAATGGCATCGCAATGATTGGCTTATTTGTCAAGGGATAATAAGTCTATTTTACTAATGCTAATTAGAGCTATTGAATTGGCTATCAGAGTTCAAGGAGTCACCGTTACGTTGTATTAGAATTTCGCACAGAGATGGGTTTATAAATATTTTGTAACATGTTTACGGGCACAATGGTGCGGAACATCAACTGTTGGGTCACCGCATTGTTCGTGGCGCATTGTGCGTCTGCGCCCTCGAACTCTGGCGGGCATTGATAACAATCGCACTCTGATCTGCCGAATGCCAAAGGGGAGCATTGTTTGTTGATGTGACCTTGATTTCTTTGAGGGACGAGCGCTCTGGGAACTGCCAGTTCAGGTTTAAATGAAGGGTTACGTCGTAATCATGAATGGGTCGTTGCATGAACGCTCCGAGAGCACGGTCAAGGTTGATTTTAAATGCCATCGACCGATTTATAACTGAAAGGTTTATTTATCTACATGTAATTAGAAAAACCTTACAAGATGACTAAACAATTTGTAAAAGAAACGGCGAATCAGAGCCAATTGGGAATAAGCGACCTTGAACCAGACACTGGCTTTTCTCGTGCACGAGTTGATGTCAAATGGGAAATTCACGGAACATTAGAATTCGTAAGGCGACCGCATTCTTTGCTCAAACGAACAAACAGATCCTAAAACGTGCGTGCAAAAACTTAATGAGTATCTCGACGAAGTTGCGACATCTTCGGTACGCCATTAACGAGCATATCGTCAATATTAGCATTCGAATTATTGCAAAATCGAAACTAGTTGACTTAATAACCATTACTGAATCTGTGGCTGAATGCTAATCTAACCTAACGGTGGCTAAACGAGCGCACCCATACAATTTAATACGTCGAATTTTTCCATCAACTCGAATTTGTTGGTAATATCTACGATCCGAGATGGATCATATTCCACCAATTTGTATCTGATTACGAAACATACGACGGAGGAATGAGAACCCATAACGAGTGTAATTCTGAGAGCCAATTCACGAACGATCGCAATCTCGCCAGATCTCTGTGACGGTATCATCATCATTATCATTTGCAGTCTATTTGTCCGCGGCGGGTCAAAAGTTATCTTCCAGCATAATGACATCTAAGTATGTTTATCTGGTATCTACCAATCTTATACATATACTAGCAACTCGTCCTGGCTTCGCACGGGTGTAAGTTTTATTATACATATAAACCTTCTGTAAAATATTTTCATACTGATGGTGAAAACAGCATCAATATCCGATTCGTGGTTTAGGAGTTAGCGGATATACAAACAGACAGACGCGGAAAGCGACTTTATTTAATACTAGCGGTCCGCCCCAGCTTTGCACGGGTATAGATTATAGCCTATGTCACCCGCGGATAGTGTAGCTTCCCAATAGTGTAAGAATTTTTCAAATCGGTTCAGTAGTTTCGGAGCCTATTCAATGCAAACAAACAAACAATCAAATCTTTCCTCTTTATAATATTATAGTATACCTAGACTGTAGAGATAGAGAAGAGGTGATATACTAGTCACCTTTTTATGAGAATTTGATGCAAGCACGACTCTGATAGGCTTTATAATCTATATTGTCATTGATAATCTCCGTATGCACCATTCATGAATATTATTTAGTCCTGCTGGGGTCTTACGGTGAACGTCTTACGCGGCTTACGGCGAACGTCTTACGCGGTCTCTAACTTACGTTAAAACCGCGCAGTTCGGAAAATCACGCGAACGTGAACCTTAACGCGCCCAGATACGGTTTGCGGTCGCGCTACATTTTTACATCACCTAATATAGATTGCTAAACAGCTAACCGTAAGGCCCCTGGCCGTTTTTGATGAAGTATATCGAGCCTATTCACAGCTTTTTCGTACGTGGTTAGAAATAAGTAAATATAAGTAAACAAAGGAAAGTCTTCTATAATTTGTCGTTTTTGATTCAAGTTGCAAGACAGTTTATTATTGGGTAGTTCACTAAGATAACTTTCTTGTAGCAAGCTCTTTTTTTTGTATAGTAACTTTATATGCCTAATGTCGACATCGCCATTCATTTAAATCCAAATCACTTCAAAGACTTAAGCAAAAAGCCTCCCAGGAACTATCCATCTTTCGCCAACTTGACTTATGGTGGCTATAATTTTTCCAGGGAAAGATACTGTTACTCGAGCCAACATACGTCGATTGAGGAGAGCGTGTAGCGCAAAAAATTTATGCCCAGAGCGTCTTGATGAAACTTTATCTCTAACTACTAAGGTATAAGATAAGAAGTGCAGTACGCATCAGTAAGCTTCGTGTCTACGGCACTTCGCTGCAATTTCACCCCCTGCCTTTTAGATATTGGGATCAAAGTGGTGTATCAAGGAGTTGTATAAATATATAATGGTGGCCGGTGCAGTTTTTGCGTGCAGTGTCGCGAAATGATGCGATGCGCTGGCGCAGGCAGGGGGCCCATTCACACAGCAATTGTCAATCGACTGTGAAACGTGATTGAGGGAAGGTAGGGTTGATGAGATATTTATTAATACTGGGTATTATTATTTCTGAGAGGATTATAGTAGGTTCGAAATCCACTTTTACGAAGTTATTGATAATGTGGATTTTATTTTTAAAACTACACTGACCAGCAATCCTTGTGCATGTGATGATGTTTCTGTCTCTGTTGCACTTAAGTCAATCCGAATGGCAACAAGTAGCAAAGCTAATAACGCAAACTGGTCTTCCAATTGTAAAGACTGCAATGAATTGGTCTCATAATTATAGGACTCTGCTTGGGACAATGAATCAAATTCATTATAGCTGTAGTACGAATATTTACAAAATAATACATGCTCAGCTACTGCTGTCGATCTGATTGCGTCGAATCACTGTCAGCCCAGCCCTGGACGAAGCAACTATTACATCCCCTGCGGCCCTTGAACGAGAACCACCGGTCACGGCGACTGGGCTTCCTGGAAACTCCGCCAATTAATGCTGCCGTCTTTGGAGATATGTTTTATTCAAGAATCACCGGTGAAACCGGTGAGCTGTAGCTGAGCTGCAGAACTCTGACTCTACTTCAATTGATCGGATCTGCACGATCTAATTCCCCTCCTGCCCATTTTTCTATTGGACCAGAGCGGGCACGAAAAATAGTCACCGCTTTATGGTTGATATTCCGAAAACCCGTACGAAGCGCTTTGATTCCACATTTATTGTGCGAACTGCTAGCCTGTGGAATGCGCTGCCTGAATGGGTGTTCTCCGATGGTTACAATCTGGGGGTGTCTTCAATTTAGGTAATCGACATTTAAAAAAAATATTGAGAAAAAAAAAAGAAAGCTTCAACTAAGTAGTTTTTTTTATAAAGAATGCAAGATTTTAACAAAGATAGAATACGCTGCCTGAATAGGTGTTCGCAGATGGTTACAATTCAAGTCTTCAAATCACGAGTGAATCGGTTTCTTCTAGGCTAGCGTGCTCCAACGTACACCGCGCGAGATGGTGGTCAAACGCAAACCTATTATTTATAACTAAAAAAAAAAAGAGTTGAAGATCAAGCCGATAACAATCATTATGGATCTCTAACTCTTTACCGAAGCAGCGACCCAAAATAAGCCTTGCCTGCGGTGAGAATAGACGTAATGTTTCCACTTTTTAAAAACAGCCTGATTTTGCAAAGGTGTTTTGTTTTAAAACGACACTTATTGAAACTACAAGAAGTTATAATAGCATAAAGTACTAGCGACTGCAACATAAAACAAATAATACGCTGCAAATTGTTAGTTTACATAGTGAAAGGTATCAATTGAAGGAGTTGATTGCGAAGAGGATATTATGATTGGCACTTTGTCGTTCGAGGGAGGACAGCGGCGGTAAAATATTGCAGTAATAACCGGCTGCATCATTGTGAGGGGTCTACTGCATTGCCGGAACATGTCATTGCATCTCATGTGAGTGCAGGATGTCGACCGTGTCGATACCATTATAGGCAGTGAAACCGGCTAAAGTGTCAGTGACAATTACAGAAATCTAAATTAAAAAACCGTACAAGTACGAGTAGGATTCGCGCTCTGAGGGAAAGCCAGAAAGAGCGGACCTAAAGAAAAAAAAGTTGAAATAATAAAAGACTCTTAACTTTATAGCTAACAAAATGGCTCTTCCATACATACCAACTACAAAATGTAAGTTTGGAATCGCAAAACATTTTTTTATACAACAAATCTGTGCTGTGAGACCTTGCCTTTTGCTAAATTTTATGATTCTAGGTCAAAGGTCTATTTTTTTTTCATTTTACACTTAGGTTGGTGCTTGTTCATAATTTTTTTTCACTTACCAGTAATAACTGTAAGTACAGCTCACTTGTTTATTTTTACGCACACTAAAAACTTGTCGCGACACCAATGAAATGAACTAATTAAAAGTCCACATGCAAAAAGGGCGACAAGGTCGTCTGCTGGGTGAGTTCGACCACTGAAGACATTGGTTCGACTTAGGGCATCAAGCCTGATTTAGGCCAGATACGTTCGCACACGCCACGCCATTTTACTATATCTCCCTTATTTGTCTGATCTGAGATATGATCAGACGCCCACTAGCGTAGTTATTTTTTTTAAATGATGAAGTGGGCTATATCTTTTGACCATAACTCGTATTAGTGTAGGTAATTAGTATAGAAAAGTGAGTCGTGTTATCAGTCCGGTAGTTAATAATCCTCGTTCAACAAGGCGACGAGTGTCGCCCTTATCGGGTCGGTACAGGGGTGGAGTGGGGAAACGTGGACGAGTATGTTCACAGATAGGAGAATCTTGAACAGTTTGTATTGGTTAAAGATGAATGCGGAAGATTGTATTAGCCTGATCCATAACCAGAGGGACATCTTTTAAATCTAGAAGTGAACATGAAATGGTTGGTTGTTTATATTTTTTACCCGACTGCGCCAGAATGAAGGTTATATTTTTTAGTTTGCTTACATCTAATAGATCGAGAATCGATGCGTAAAATAAGAATTGCGACATCGCGACCAACAACAAAAATTTCAATAAAATTTAAAATCTTAATTTCGTTTAATTTTTTTTAAATTATAAATAGTCTAGCGCTTGGCCGCCAACTCGCGCGATGATGCGGCCTTCGATGGAGCACGCTTGCCTAGAAGAAACCTATCAACTCTCGACTTGAAGGCACCCAGATTGTAACTATCGGGGAACACCCACTCAGGCAGCAAAATTCAATCTGCAATATTGATAACTTATTGTCTGTGCATTTGGGATGTGGTGTGGTAATGATGTTGCGAAGAAAGTCACTATTATTCCCACTAATTAAAATTGACTCGCGTAGGTACATTTTAACGTCTCATAAAAACAGAACTTGATGTGTGTGATTTCGATGACATCTGTGCCAGTAGGTGCTCAAGCTATATTTTACGAAGTACCTTATAGTTTAACACACGTATGGATTTGGTTGACCTCAACCGCCGTCTGACCAACGGGAGAGAAAGAGAGGGAAATATGATATTCTCACTCTTTCTCTCCCGATGGTTGGACGGCGGTCCGTCAACCAAATTATAAATAAATAAACATTCGGGACATTTTTGCACACACGGTCATCTGACCCCAAACTAAGCAAAGCTTGTGATATGGCTGCCAGAGACTGATATACATACATATATATAGCTTTAAATACATACTTAAATAGATATTAACACCCAGATATAGAACAAACACAAATGTTCATCGCATAAATGTTTGTCCTAGATGGGAATCGAACCCACGCCCCCAAGGTCAGAAGGTAGGTTCACTACTAACTGGACCAACGGGCTAATTCATACGTGTGTTAACACTATTACCCCGGCCCCGGTAACACGTGCTACACTACGTTAACTAGGTAGGTACTCGCCATGTGCTCCGCCAAATATATGACATCACCGGGACGTCACCTGAACAAACATACCACCGGTGAACAGATAGCAGTCAAGGACAAGTCGCGAATCGCACCGCATTCCTGCCATGATCCTGACTGCTTATCAGACTACGTTAACATTCTGAAATACAGTTTCGTTGGTGGAGGTCAGGAAGGTGCTCGTTAAATTACTTCGTTACTTGATGGGGAATGACATTGGAAAGGAAATAGATGCTAGCCTTCGCCTTTTTCCGCAGAATCAAATCTTGGAGTGTTCAAGTAAAAAGTTTTGGAAAAAAAAAACAAAAAACGATTGCTAGGATTTCAACATCCGCAATAATTGGATAAACGCTATTGCCCTAGTCACTAAGCTACGGTCGCTTTCCTGTCGGTCACCAAATTATTGAATTGTCTTTGCGATCTATCTAGGTAAGCGTTCGCTGCATCTATAATTCTTGCTACATGGAAGAATAAAGTGTGGAACACTTCAGAGTACAAAATTACTTTCGAGGTTATTACTAGGAAAACGTGTTCCAACTTCGAATTCGACATTGCTTTTTGTCATGTGAGATAGCGGTCAAACGTTATTCTAGTACGAAGTAAAAAAAAAATACAGATATGTAAGCGAAGAGGGAGCAAAGCAATACCATACCTAGTAGGTAAGGGAAATGGAGCCGTATTCCATTTTCAGTCGGTCCAAAGGTTGCCTGGAAGAAATCACTTTAGGAAACAAGGCCAAATATTATACCTACTGCTGTATAATTGATTGATGTTGGTTTGAATTTAATTTGTAGGTAATTTAGGTGCATAATATAGAAATATTGTATTGTGTAGAGTTACGAGTACATTCTGGTTAACTTATCAAAATCAAATGCAATTTGATGTAATAGTGAAAGCTCGATCATATTCCTACAAAGCATCCGGACGTGTTCGACTTTTCACTTGAAGTCGGAACATTTCGCGTTAAATAAAATGCCCCTAAAAGACGCTACCATCGCGAGCGTGGGAATTTCATTTTTATTTGATAAAATTTAATATACCTATGTACTTACGAACTTTTTTTGCAAATAAGTGTCTGAATTTATGTCAAGACTTTTCAAATTTGGACTTGGTATTCCGTATTGAGGACTTTGGTTGGACGTGCAGTCAATTTGCTTCGCTTATTTCTCTTTAAAACATTAATTATTCTGACAAATATTTAACGGACGAATTGTTCTCTGAAATCGGTCGTATACATTAATCCGTAGTTTATGGAAACCGACGATTGTTAGAGATTTAGCATAAACGTCGTCCGCCCCTTGTTTCCATTTCATTGATCGTAAACGATCATTCATGAGGACAGTTGCTATAACATTCTATAATCAATCTATTTTGCATTCAAGAAAGGATATAGAAAAGATAACAGGTCATATCACGACCGATTTTTGAAACACAAATAAGAAAACTTGAACAGCCGAAAGCTTCAAAATAGCTATAAAGGAGAGGGTTAGGAATAAAGTAAAACAAAAGGCATAACTACGATGGTAAAAAACCTAAATTATCTTCAAACAAAATTGGCCACTAAACGGAAATCGGTATCAAATGAGTTGTCCATAATTCATACTCGTGATTATAATACAAGTTGTTACCAAACTAAATTTCATATAAAACCTTAAACCGAACCAGAAATAGTACCAAATGAGTTCACCAAAACAGATAATTAGCATATTATTCATCATTTCAGCCATAGGACGTCCACTGCTGGACATAGGCCTCTCCCATCGATCTCCAAAAGGGCCGGCTGGAACCGGACTGCATCCAGCGTTTCCCTGCGGTCTCTTTTAGGTCGTCTGTCCATCATGTGGGTGGACGTCCTACGCTGCGCTAACCAGTCCGTGGTCTCCATTCCAGAACCTTTCGGCCCCATCGGCCATCTGTTCTGCGTGATATGTGCCCTGCCCACTGCCATTTCAACTTGCTAATCCGGTGGGCTATGTCGGTGACTTTCGTTCGCCTACTGATCTCCTCATTTCGGATTCGATCTCGTAGAGAAACCCCGAGCATATTATTATCATAACCATAAAACCATAATCAGTAGCAAATGCACTGGTCATTGAACCAGAATTAGTAGTAAATAAATTGTCAATTTGTCACCAAACCAGAATCAGTAGCAAATGCACTGGCCATATAACCAGAGTTAGTAGCAAATGAATTGTCAATTTGTCACCAAACGAGAATCAGTAAGAAATAGGTGAACCAGAATCATTAGCAAATGCACTGGTCATCGAACTAGAATTAGTAGCAAATGAATGGTCACCAAACCAGAATCAGTAGCAAATGTACTAACCATCAAACCAGAATTAGTAGCAAATTAATTGTCACCAAACCAAAATCAGTAGCAAATAACTCGAACATGAAACAGTAGGAAATGAGTGGTCACCAAACCAGAATCAGTGGGAAATGAGTGCCAACAAACCAGAACAGTAGAACAGAAGGAAGTGGATACTGAACCAAAATCTATATCAGTGTTATAGAAACTGTTTCTGTAATAAAACAAAATCAGTTTTAGCTACAAATAATGGAACAAAGAACAACTTGAGTTACTACATTTAATAATGTCATACACTCGAATGGGTAAGTACTTACTTCGATAATAAGTCAACAAAGGTTATCAATTTACGAGCGTGCTATTAAAGATAGCGAAATACTATCTAGGCACAACAACGACAAGTGAGATAACTTTTGTTTACCACATTTGTTCTACTGCATACTGTTCTGTTTAAATTCAGACAGGTTGTTTGTGATTTCATAAAGAAAGGAAAATAAGACAGAACTCGGGAATACTAAACGATTAAGCTGTAGCATGTGACAAATAGGTAGTAAGCAGCAGAAGGGTCATGATTGGTTTTGTCAGCAGCACTCCTGCCGAAAATGTGGCGCTCCAAGTCTACCGTATTTGCAGCCATAGTCAAGTACGTCAATTGGAGTTTTTCAATATAATCAGCCCAGCACAATAGCCCAGAGCTATCTACGTGGCGGAAAAAGAAGTGGGATGCAGATAGCCTGGCGCGTCGCAATCTAATTATGTTATTAGCGTGCATTATACTGCTTACACTCTAGCCATCCACTTAGAGGGCTGTTTGTCGACAGCGAACTTTGCGCCACTTACACGAACATGTCTTGTTTTTATTTTGCTATTGATAGTTTGACTACAATAGGCATGATGACTAATATTTTTTTATTACCTCAAAAAAAAGCTGATCATAAATAGAGCACAGCAACAAAAACAAAATTAAAATTAGTTCAAAAATAAATAATATATAAGCATTTTAATATAATTTCATGCTAGACAGAGCGCACTATTCACGGCTCAGGAGCGCCATACAAATGCTATACTAACACAAGCTTTGCGAGAAAGGGATAGAACATCCCCTCTCCATCCCCACCTAAAACTTTAAATACTCATATCTCAGAGATTTATCAGCCAATTCAAATTATTATTTCAGTATGTGTAATGTATTTACTTATATTCACCGCTAAGCCGGTTATTTGTAATAAATTAAACATTAGGAATCATGCCTATTCACCTGATATACATTTAAAAATAAAAAATGATAGGCTTGCGTTTGACCGCCAACTCGCCTGATGTAAAGCGATGATGCGGTCTACGGTGGAAGAAATACCATCATATAGAAATATAATAAATAAATATTCAGGACATTTTTGAACACACGGTCATCTGACCCCAAACTAAGCAAAGCTTGTGATATGGCTGCCAGAGACTGATAAACATACATATATCTTTTTTAAATACATACTTAAATATATATTAACACCCAAATATAGAACAAACAGAAATTACTCCTCACATGAATGTTTGTCCTAGGTGGGAATCGAACACATGCCCCCAAGCGCAGAAGCCAGGTTCATTACCAACTAGACCAATGGGCTATCCAATCATCCCTTATACATAAACAGATTTAATTTCAGTTCTGTGCTCTGGATATAAATCTGTACCATGTGAATATACGGCCTCAATATCTTCGTGCACAGGCAGCCGGAGTAACTGAAGCAATTCGAAATGATGCGCAAATTGATAGATTGTTTCGGCCAGGCCTAACTAGCGCAGGTTTGCCTGTTTAAACACAACCTCAAATACGATTCTATTCTTTTGCAAAAATAAATTTCCCAACTACTTGCACAGTTGTCAGCAGACCGCGTGACTCCCAATAGGCTGATAAAATTATAACAACACACGACAAATGGCTTCAATTAAACAATACACAACTGAATGGAACGATTCCACACTAATTGACAGGGCCAATCGAGACAAGTGAAGCTGATTTTATAAGTGCAGGCCTTTTGGTCAAAATGTCAAGGGATATAATGTAGAGACCTCTAGAGAAACAACAATGGATTGATATTCGTCAGACAGAAATATCCGAAACCTCAAAATCACAAAATGTACGTCTGCTATGTCTTACCAAGCTCCCAGAATATGAAGATTACCTTATAGGCTCTAAAATATTCAGAAAACAAATCAGAATGGTATAGATAATTCACTCAAGGTCGACGTAAGCTTCAGGATCAATAAGCATAATTTCTGAACGTTTCAATTCTCGTTTTAAGATAATTGAAGGAAGAAGAAAACAGGTTTTCATCAGATCAATTAGCGATCAGTCATTGCACAAGCATAGAAACATAACTAAATAGTGCAAGTATACTATTTTACTATGAAGAAGTTACTATTGTTTAAATTGTGCTTACGGTCCATAAATGGTATGTCTGTCTGCTATACAAGCAGCAAGTTCTTTGAATGTCATCATAATTATCATGTAACGGGTGTTTTTTTATAGGTTTAGAAGATTACTCCGTGTCTCCCGTTGAAGTGGCAACCTTCTATCCCCGAGAAAACTGAATAATCGCCGAAATTTCAAGGGTGGCAGTTTCTTTACTATTTTCTTTTTTCATTGGGTTCTAATTCTAGAAACCAGTATGTGCATGTGATAATAATTATGCATGCCATGTTTATTTACCGGAACATACTTTATTTATTTATATATATATAGAGAGAGAGAGGATGGATCTCTTTATTCATGTCAACATTTATAAATCTCGCTGGATTGTGTTGTGTGCCCTCGTAGTACCTACCTACCATTTAACACTGCAGACAAAATATTTACACGTTATATCAGATTTATTTTCATTCTGTTTGCAACAAAACAAATTACATAACGCATTAAATCAGGTCTGACAATAGTTACACTTGTAGGTACTATAGGAACATAATACCTACGTAGACAGATAATGCAGGTACGTGATTGTATAGGTACAAGAACCGGTTTATAAATAGGTACATACATGATAAACTAATTGATGTGAATAGAAACTGCCAGAGAATATTCTCGATTTGGCTTCCCGTCAAGCGAATCAGTTTCAATTCTAATTAGCTCAAACCATACTTCATATCGATGTCGGAATTGCGTAGAGCCCTTCGATATTAATTCGGTTTGACGAAGGTAGTAGGTACATGTCTATTCAAGGTTCCAGACTGGAGGAGCGACGTGAATGGATTTCACCCGACTGCGCAGAATGAGGGTTGTTTTTCTTCTTATCAAGTTATCGAACGGGAGACGGACATTTCACGAGCACGTAGCAAGCGACGCCATCAAACCAGCCGGCGACGAATATCGGACGTTCAGATCTCTACATGTAGAGCAAAAGTGCATCTAAAGTATAGTTACAACGCTTCTTATATTTCGATTCATAGCGGTTCACTTTCTACACGACGAATAGTATATTACACGTAGAAATAACGCTTATAAAAGTTCAAGGTCACGCGTCAAGGTCACCGGAAATATTAACACAAAGGAACCGAGAAATTTCGGAAATCTCTCGAGCGCAGCCGAGGTGTGGCGGATCAGGAGGTATGTACTGAATCTACGGGCGTTTCTCCAAACAAACAATGCACTTCAAGCATTTAACTTGATGCTTATGCTAATATGAGTCTGGTAAGTAATGTTGGTAAGTAGAGTAGTGAGTAGTGCAGGCCGGTAGGTGTAGTGTTGGTGTCAGGGTAGGACTCACCGGGCGGAGGTCGCTCGGCCTCGTCGTCGGACTCGGTGCCGGAGTCCCGCTCCTCCACCTGCAACAAGCAAGCCGGTGAGAGGGCCGTACTGTCACTGCCGAGTAGTGCCGTTCTTTGTTCGGCGGCCATATTCCACCCACCTTCTCGGCGACGTTATCCTCATTCAACGAGTGCGTCCGCAGCTTGTGAGTCAGGAATTTGAGCATTATCGGGCCCCGCGTCCGGCGGGGGCTCCACACTAGTGCGCGCACTCTACGCCGGCTGCATGCCGGGATCAGCGGGACGTCCGTACGTCAAGCCGCTGTCACTACTACTGCCGCCCGGACGCGACAACAGCGTACGCGACCAGCTGAAGTGGGTAGAGCTCATTCACACCGAAAAAGCCCTTCGTCTCAAACTCTAAATACGCAATTTCAGAGGCAGATTTTATACTCAAATGATCGTTTAACTAGTACTTTCGACGATTAAAGCTGAGGTATCTTATAAGAGGCTTTAAATTTCGCGAAAATCGTTTTAAAAGAACACTGGGAATAGACTTGCCCGGCGACCCATTGATGACAAAGAACCGGAACACGCGGGGATCGGCCGCGATTGGCCGCAGCGTTACAGAATAGGATCGAAATTTAATGCGATATCTTGCATCTCGCTCGGCGGGGGCTCGGCCTGTTCGGCGTGGCGAGTGCGAGAGGGACGGCACTACCGGCCGATGGAGGGTTATATAATAGTGGGCTGATAATAAATCGCTGATAAAAAAGTTGCGTGTACAAAAACAGTATGGATACGCCGATTGAAATATTGTTTCAAGGCCAAATATAATCAGTATTCGCTGTTAGCTACATTGACAGCTATTTCAATTCTGCGTAACAGCATATTGAGTATAAACATTGTGACCTACAGTATTAGATCATCTATAAATTCTAAAAGTAAAATGTACTTCAAATCATTATTATTTTGAATGAGAATTCTTGTAAACAACGATTAGGATTTAATTTAAATCGTTTCCAGATTTGAGTGTGGTCTGTACTTTCATAATAACTCGCATATTTCGTACTATCTACACTGCACTAACACACTCAAGTATCTTTGTTCTATCCATACACCACAATATATCAGTCTCATCCACACAATACTTTCGTGCAAGTAATTTACATCGAATGCTATAATGAATAGCGACGCCATGTCTGTTACCTGCGCGCGCTGCACACGAAACCGACAGACACATATCCGTCTCACTCGCTCATGAGAGAAACCTTAAAATAACATGCACCTCTCTTTCACGCAAGATACTTAACAAACTGATTCATATTCTGCGTCCCGCGGCACATTCGAATCTGGGAAAGACAAGATTATAGAATCTGGGAAAGACAAGAATATAGGATAGAGGAATTATAAATAGGAAATTCATTCGCATTGGTAGATTGTAACAAATTTAATATTTAACAGAGAGCACTACATTCAATTAAATAACCTATTTACATTTGCTTTAGGTCTCATTTTGAGGAAGCAACTATTAAATTAATATCTAGATATTTTTAATGAAACACTATTAATTGACCTGCTTTGATACAAGAAACTTATTACAATAATTATCATGTAATAGTACATTTCTGCAGTGGCAGGCAATATCTTTATATATAATAGATCTACGTTTGGTCAC
This sequence comes from Agriopis aurantiaria, assembly GCA_914767915.1. NCBI lineage: Eukaryota > Metazoa > Arthropoda > Insecta > Lepidoptera > Geometridae > Agriopis > Agriopis aurantiaria. The sequence goes on from OU611988.1 coordinate 4,433,006, forward strand.
CAACTCGCCTGATGGTAAGCGACGGTGGGCCTAGAGGCGTTGATGGACAAACGAAATAGGTATATTCACAGAACCTGAGTCCATCAAAGGACAACTACCGCCAAGGCTTAAAAGGTACTTTTCTCAGACATTGCGAGGATATTCACGCCAACATATAAATATTATGGAGTCATAAATAAAAAATACACATTTTATTATAAAATAGAAAACTTTGGGCAATGTTGCACCAACTAATACTAAATTACTACCAACTAAACCACCACTACTACCAACTAAATTACTTTTCCAGATGGGTAATATCCTGGGATTGGCTCTTAATAAGTTACTATAAGCCAATCATATTACACCAGACTATAACAAAATGTTCCCACTAGATGGACCGACGACATTGTGAGAGTCGCGGGTATCCAGTGGATGCAAAAGGCGGGCTGTCGTTCAGTGTGGACGTTAAAGGAGGAGGCCTATGTTCAGCAGTGGACGTCTTCCGGCTGAGGATGATGATGATGATGATAACAAAATGTTGTTAGTGAGGGACTTGTGGATTATGGTCCTCATAAGCAAGCTCAAAGTTGCACAACGAGCTATGGAGAGGGCTATGCGCGGGGTTTCTCTACGAGATCGAATAAGAAATGAGAAGATCCGAAGACGAACGAAGATTACCGACATAGCCCACCGGATTAGCAAGTTGAAGTGGCAGTGGGCAGGGCACATAGCACGCACAACAGATAGCCGATCGGGCCGAAAGGTTCTCGAATGGAGACCACAGACCGGTAAGCGCAGCGTAGGACGTCCACCCACAAGATGGACAGACGACCTAAAAGAGACCGCAGGGAAACACTAGATGCAGGCCGCTTCCAACCGGCCCTTTTGGAGATCGATGGGGGAGGCCTATGTAAAAGGCCTCATTTCATTTAACTCAATGGAGACATTTCTGACCATGTTTGAGAAAAGTAGCAAAGTACAAATTCAGCAAATGTACAATTAATTTTTATTTTTTTATAATGTGCAATTAAAGTATAAATAATTAAATAATTTCTACTTGGTATACCGTGATTATGGTTCATAGTACAAGCCATAACCATCAAATATTACCATCCAAAAAAAAATTGATTAACCGTCTAACTAATTAAATTTGATTAACCGTCATTAATTTGAAAGTCTTACGTAGTATTTATATTATTTGTTTGAAAGTTACTCCAATATATTTATGCATAATTTTACGTGAATTTTAACGCAAGTCTTTAGAACAGTATACGGCGTGACATAATCCAATCCCTGGCGCCAACTAACCTTTTACTGACTCAGCTATGTTGGCCTCGGCTCACCCTTTCACTTTGATCTATAAATGCTTCTATTGCCTGCCGCTGAAGTAATGTACTGTAGTTGCAATACGACTTGTATGCGCACTACAACCACTATTTAAAATATTTAAATACACACTCAATACGCCCCGCGTGAACATAGCATGGTTACCTGAAAGAGATCGCTTTAAGCAATAAGACCGCCTGTTAAAAGCTTACATAATAGTTTCATTGTAATGTATCTGTTTTCCTTGATCATAACTAGAAAAGCTCTTTATTGTTTACACCAGATACATAAAACAGAAAGGCTTTAAAACGAGGGCAACACTAGGTGGCCTTATCGCTAAAAGAGATCTCTTTCAGGTAGCCTATTATGTCCTATGCTTGTCGACTTTTGTTTCAGGCCTAATCGCTTTGATACCTTATTCTAATGTGAACGATCAAACGAACATAGTTTCATGGTTATAATCATAGAAAATTACAAACACATCTTTTTTAACCATGCTTAGTCAACATCTATAACTGCCGTAATATTTAAAATATGTGTTATATTCCGTCCACAAATCTTAGATATTTTATGTAAACAAAGAAATGTCACGAAAAGTCACATACCAGTGGCTCAAAACATTTTTCACTTATGAAAAATATTTAACTTTCTATTTTCCCCGGATTTGCTCTCGCGCGGTTCAATGGGGGATTGTCTGATAGTTCAAAAAATATATTATTAAAAGATTGTAATAGATGGCGTTGATTATAGAGGCGTTGACTATTATGATAGGTCAAATCAAACGCTGACCAGAAATGTTTAGAACCCCTACAGTCCTACCAGTAAAATATAATATTATTATTTTCTATCAAAAATTGCTTTTTTATCATAACATTGTATAGAACAGATATTACGTTAAAAAAAATGGTACAAAACGAATTTTATTTTTTATTTTTTGGACAAATATTGTAAACTACCATTATAAAAGATATTTTTGCACAGGTAACCCATTTGTTTACATAAAATTTGTAAGATTAGTGATACTCCGTTCACTAGTGATGTTTTTAATTCTTTGGTTCGTCCAAAATGAAATTACGAGTACCTTAAAATGTGAGGCAAATTAATTCTCAGAAGCATTTTTGAGACTTCAAATATAAAATTTACAGTTTAATCTAATAGATCAATTAAATGTTATTCATAAGGTTTTTTCATCGGAGGTTTCATATGACTTTAGAAATCGAAAAAAATCTTTAGAATAAGACCCTTCGCCTTAACATTAATTATACGCTAATTAAACTATACATGGAAGACAAACAAAACAACTTCACTATTAACAAGAAATATTAGTAAGTCTAGTACATTGACAATATGACCACTTGACTGCTCAACCTTTACCCCGCATGAGGCAAAGGTTCTAACATGCCAACCTATACTATTTCGAGCGGGGCCAATCCTAGGCGCGAATTAAATGAATGACTTTTGATTCTCCAATCACAACCGTCGAGTTGCGTCGAGTCTCCAATCACAAGCTGCCCCCCGCGACCGACGCGGCATCATTTTGCAAAAGGGAATTTTGACTACATGCGCGATCAAGTGGTTTAATTATCTTTGTTCTAGTACAACTGAATAAGACGTCCTAAGTTCACCAAATTAAATTAAAGATTATAGCTAGCATGAATGTTTCTCAATACAGGGTTATGCAGAAAGGGTGTTTTAATTCGAAAGGAGGTCATTGTACTTATCATTCATCATGAACAACTTTTACAAAGAGGCCGACGCTGAAATAGCGATAAAAAAGCTGTTGCAGATTTTGAGATTATGATGTTGTAGATTTTTTTTTTTTTTAAATGGTTGACCCCATATTAACAGATGTTCATAGTCATTAGTAAAATGACCCATCGATTTAGTACACCCTTATTGCGTAACCCTGTATATATCGTTTATCGAAGTTCTAGTCTTTCTGACTAGAGCATTATAAAAAAGAAACCATTTTAATCTTAATAATGGTATCAGTTATAAATGATCTAATATGTAACGTCAAATTGAGATAAAATACGCTTACACATAAGACGTTAAGATTGGTTGAAAGATTCAATTTAAAATAGTAAAACACAGACGCAAAACGTAACTATAATTTTGTAAGTCTGGTTTATTTCAAATAGGTTATGATCAGACATCATTCATAACTGTGATTAAATTGTAACTTTTCCGTACTTTGACTTCTTGACAGGAATTTCTAGATGTAATTTTACGAGTTTTAATGAAACTGTATGAATAGCTGAAAGCTTTTTAATCTTATAGTGCTAACAGACGCCTGAACGCGGCTGACGGACCGCCGTCCAACCAACGGGAGTGAAAGAGGGAGAGTATCATATTTCCCTCTCTTTCTCTCGCATTGGTCAGACGGCGGTTGAGGTCAGCCGTGTTCGTGCGTCTGTTAGTCTGTTGTCTTATGGTTGTAAGATTTTTCTGTATGCACACATGTGTACGCGAGCGAGATTATTCTTGTTAGTGAACTTGGAGATCATAATTAACCTTATAAACTAAATAATTATTATGATCGACTTATTTACTTACATACGAAATAGACAGAAAATAAAGTTTTGGCAAAAGTAATTGCCTTAATCACTGGTTCTTTTGTATTAAAGTATTTAAATAAATTTTATTATAGAAACTGACGTGGTTTTCACACATTTAATTTATATTACACGGGAATTAATCACGTAAGAAGGAATTACTCACGTTGTCATCACGTGCGCGCCGCGCGTAGTGCAAAGCGAGATGCAGTCGCGCGCGCGCATTCACCTTGACAAAGACCGCCTAATGCGGTTGAAACTATAGTCGGAGTGACCGGCTTAAGCTTACGTGAGTAATTGCCGTGTAATATAAATAAAATTTAAAATGCAACGAGATGTTTAATCAAAAGTATAGAATTTAATGAGAGAATCATTCAGTTTATCGAAATATGCTAGATTTCCTGTTTTTAGGTCTCTCTCCACACAGTTCATACATTTTGTCCGTATCAAAATGGATTGTTTTCATTTCTAAAATCTCGGCGTTCTAAATTTCCTAGTGAAATTGAATTATTTCATAAGTAGAACAGGGTTTTAAAATATACACAAAACGGAGCATGCCACATAATATTGAGGTGTCATAACCTTTTATAAGATTCATAATTTATATAGTAATAAATTTCGGAACTGTCCATAAAGTTACGCCAAGTACTTATTACATAGATATAATACATACCTTGCCTAAAACACTGTTTTAAACTATCACGGTTGTTCACTAAAGTTATATGAAAGAGGGTAGATCGTTATGTCTGCACCTAACTTTTTAACTTTTCTCCAACCACCCGCATTCTTCAGTCTTCCGTGAACATGGTGCATGTAACTGCGCCGAAATATCGGGAGCTCATTTCACAACCTTACCACGGTAAATATCCCGTACATAATCATATACCTTGCCTAGACTAAAACCATCGAGAAACAATACCTATAGAGTCAAAATCGTGCAAAAATATCGTCCGAACCAATACTATAGGCATTGCGCCGACTTTTTGGTTAGTTGTAAGGCAACCGTGATCCAAGTACGAAACCGCGCGATGCGAGTGCTACGATGACATAACAGACAAGTGACGTTGAAGACGCAACGTAAGCGCAAGCGACTAACCGTCTTACTACAAAAGATTTAAGAACGCTTTAACGCTTTGTGTTTAACGTATTTTTCACAGTGAAACAACTGCTAAACACATGTCTAAAGCGTTCTTAAATCTTTTGTAGTAAGACGGATAATGTTTAAATTGGAGTGTCATTGCGAACTATATAATTGTTGTCTAGGTATGTACAATGATGCTCTGTCAATTTTTGACTGTTTTCACTTAGAGATTGTGACTCAATAGGGATTATATCTCGATGCCTAGAACGCAACAATTTCATCGCATCTCTACAACCCAAAGATCACATAATATCACAACCCTTCTAGTGAGTAATATTATATTAATATCACTCGTTATCGTTGAGCGTACTTTATGGATCGTCCCCAATTAACCGCCTTAGTACGAAACTCAAACAAAGTATCCATACAAACTTACGTTCATTTTAATTTGTACGCTTGATAGCTTGCCTTTTTAGGCTGCTTTTCCACTAGAGATGTGGTATGCGCTGAGCTATGAACGAGATAAAGCTAGGCTACGAATCTATGGGACCGTTTCCACTAATGCTAAGAAGTATAGCGGATCGGATGAGATGTGCTATGAAGTTGCGCCGCGTGAGTTAGCTGTGCTATGAAGATGGACGACTCGTGTACTCTGCTCTGTACATAGATACACCACTCGCGCATCCCTTCCTCACATCTGCAGCTTCCATCCTAACAACGCATCCCTATGTAAAAAACATAGCTTCGTTGCATTCGTTTCCACAAGTGCTAAGCTATGAAAATAAAGGTTCCCAAGGGTGATTTTCCACCAGAGATGTGCAAAGTAGCTAAGCAGTGTGCGAGAAAAAATCAACCAATAGGAGGCGAGGCGAAACGAATGAAGCGATACTATTGGTCGAGTTTTTCCTTGCGCACCCATATTCCTCGTACATCTCTGGGCCCTGATTGCATAACGTCAAACACGCGCGTAATGTGGCGCGTTAAGTTAAACTCTAAAAGTTATTCCCTGCATCTTTATTCCCAAGGAAATACAGGTAAATTTTTTAGAGTATAAGTTAACGCGCCGCGTTACTTGCGTATTAAAGTTACGGAATCAGGGCCCTGGTGGATACGCAGCCTTATTGCTGGATGTCAAACACATCCGTAACTACACAGCGTAGCACATCTCTGGTGGAAAAACAGCATTATTGGCTGACTGACATTGGTAGGTTACTTACAGATAGTCAAGTTTGCATTATAATAATAAAGTTACGACATGTGGGGTTATTACATAAGTTGACACTCGAGCAGGATGATACGATTACGATCATGTGTGTCAACTTTCATAATAAGCCCGATGTTTTTTCACGTTAGCGCCAAAACTTGTCCGCTTCGCCCGCCTACGTATCCATAATTTCGAAACCAGTTACGATCGAAGCGAAATTATGTTTTATTCGATATCAGTTACGATTGAAGGATAAGTGAAAAAAATAATTGCATATTATAAAGAAAAAAAAAATCCTTTCTCGTCTCTGCTTACGCAGTTTTTTGATTTCTGATATCTGGAAAAATTGTTTTTAAGAGCCCTTTCAAATTTTTTGGCATTCTTATTCTATCAAATAGAATGATCTACTTATAGAAAATTCAATTTCTGTCATAAACAGATCTGTTTTTTTTTTTTTAAATAACTGCCTAAAATTTTGGAAAACCACCTAACAAACTTATTACATCTATATAATTTACAAAAGTAGTATTTCGTAACACTCTCGGAGGGAAAGTTTGAGAGTTGTATTTCGTTAAATTACTGACATAAAATAAACAATTTTAATGTTAAGGTTTACATGTTTTTTTTTTTTTTTTTTTTTTTATGCCATAGGTGGCAAACAAGCAGACGGGCTGCCTGATGGTAAGCAGTCACCGTCGCCTATGGATACTTGTAACACCAGAGGCATCACAAATACGTTGCCGACCCTTTAGAACTCTATTAACTCGCCTTTTGAAGAACCCCATGTTGTAACTGTTGTGTTTTATTTTCGTCTTAACAATTACGGCTTTATTTTTTCGTTTTATGCCTCAAAATCCAGATACCTAATATAGAACGATGCATTTTGTAAAACGGCTCTTAAAAACAATTAATGGTCACATTTTTGGTTATAGATCTACGTTAGGCCTCCAATTCGCCTGATGGTAAGCGACGGCGGACGGTGATAAATTATCCTGCGTAAAACAATCCACGAATAATTAATGCCAGTCTTTCACTGAAAACAGAACATGAACTACTTACTTCAAGTGGGCGTTCTTTGACCCGCTTTCTCTGACTGCTTTCAATAACATTCAGTTGGTTTAAAGTTTTTTAAAATAAGTAATAGTAAACAATCAAGCGACGGGCCACCTGATGGTAAGTATTCACCGTCGCCTATGTACACCTACAATACCCGGGGCATTGGCGGTGCGTTGCCTACCTTTGAGGATTCACTCTTTGCTTGAAGCAATTGAGGATATTTTGGAGGAAAAACCGAAGGTGGTAAGCCATTCCACAACTTACAGGTACGTGGCAGAAACAATCGATCAAATCGAACAGTGCGAGACTTCCACTGAATGCCCCCCCCCCCCCCCAAATGAAATCCTGGATCCGCCCCTGCTTGACCGAAGGGTATTTCGTTTCTTTCACTGTTATTTAAGGTTGTGAGTTTTCATAAAAAAAATTTATTAAAAGATAATAGAATGATAGCTAGACCAAAAGATTCAACACAATATCTGCTCCATTCAGTGAAAGACTGGCATGTTAGTACATGAAGTAAAGTGGGTACTTATACGTCTCCCATCCAGGATCATGATATGAACATGAGTTCATCCATGAGATAGTCTGGGTTGTCCTTCGCGAGGTCAGCGAACTCTCGCGCGGCCGTACTGAGGGTGTTGAGGGTATCTTGCGACGGTGTGACGTCACACAGGTCGCGCGCCAGAAGGGGAGCGCCGCCGGGCAGCACGTAGCGCCGGTACGGGACCAGTTGTGGGAATATTTCGGTTGGTAGCTCGGACAGCCTGGAATAGATGGATAGATCTCTTTACTGTGTTCGACACAATTTTTTTATGCTATAGGTGGCAAACCGTACAAGTCACCGACACCGACGCCTATTGATTGATACCTGGAGCCTTACGGCCAACTGCTAACGCGGTATCAAACTAACGTTAAATCCGCTCAGTTGAAAAATCACGTGAACGTGAACCTTAACGCGCCCAGATACAGTTTGCGCCCATATTTTATCACGCAAAGAAACTCAGAGCAAGGCAAACTCCATTGCCCGCTATTGAAAGAAAATTTTATCTAGTTTCATTTATGAATTACTCAAAAAAATACGTGGTGTCAATACCAATCTTTTAAATTGGTCTCATCATCATCATCATCATCATTTCAGCCGTAGGACGTCCACTGCTGGACATAGGCCTCCCCCAACGAAAAATTATTCTATATTAATTAAATTAGAAATTGAATAGGCCAATTAGAAATTGGTCTATATGAACCCAAAAAACTTGATACTCCTTTTTTGGGCAGAAGTGAAAAAATAATTATTAATTTAAAAAACCGACTTCATATCTAGAAAATACGCAACTTCGAAACTTGGAATGTTTTTTATTTTTATTTAAAACCCAAACTATAAAACCGATATTGATGAAATTTCTATAGGACCAATCTGAAAGTATGTATAACATGAATATCTTACATAAAAAAAAATATATATAATAATACATGAAATAAACACCCCTCCTTTTTTGAAGTCGGGAAAACTAAGGTTTTCATTTGGATACTTACGTAGCGATATAGTACTTGTGGTAGTTGTTTCTGGCGTGCGCAGCCTCAGCGGTGAGCATCACCGCGTATTGCAGGAGCGTGTCGCCGTACTGCGGCGCGCGGTACAACACACGCCGTCCGAGTAGAGGCTCTTGTACTGGAATTATAATAATATACAGTTAGATGAGACCTTTGCCAAGGAGGGGAAAGTCCGTGGTAGCCTATTTGGTAGACCGCTAGACTTCAAAGCGTGAGGTCGCGGGTTCAAATCCCGGGCCCGTACCAATGAGCTCTTTGGATTTTATGTACGGATTTTCATACCACTGGCTTTTCGGTGAAGTAAAACTAAGGAAACCTGCATACATACGGAGAAAGAATTCAATGGCGTATGTGAATCCACCAACCCGCAACTGGGCCAGCGTGGTGGATATGGCCCAATCACCCTTTCGGGGGTAGGCTAAAAGTCCAGCAGTGGACTGTTAAAAGGCTGATTATGATTGCCAAGGAGGGTGCTAGGAAACAGGTAAGCGATGACGCAGTAGGCCTCTGCGTCATTGCGAAAGCTACTGCGTCATCACACAGAAAAAGAACAACAGAATCTTTGGGACATGAAAGATGACTGTAAGCATGCTAAAGCCGCTTTCCCAATTCTTGACAGGAAGATCACCAACAACCTAATGAAGTTGCAACGACGGGACCTTCGCCTGATAGTAGGCCTTATATCATTGCAACTTGTATAGTCACTTGTATAAGCTAAGAGCCACGGACAGTCCACTGTGTCGTGGCTGCATGAAAGAGAACGAAACTGTAGAGCATGTGCTGTGGCATTGTGAAGCCACAGAAGAAACTAGAATCGCTGCCGGGTTGCATGAGGCACCGTTGCCTTTTTCATCCACGTCACCACAACAGCTAGACTGCTTTTCATCATCATTATTTACACTACCATCTACGCCACTGGAGCGTGTGTGCCAGCGCCCCAGAGCCTTACTCCGATATATCAAGGAGTTGGGTTGGCTCGGGTGCTGGTAGGGGGAAATGCATAATACAACCCAAGCGGGACGTCAGTGCAGGACTTATCGCCCCCATCTCGAATAAGAACAAGAATAAAATTAGATGACATATCGACCACTAGCAAACAGCACCGTGCAAGTAATATTTTACTACTTTACAGGAGGACAAAAACCTGTGAGGTGTTGCTCATAGAATTGATTTGAGCTGTGTTACAATTATTTGAATAACATCCGCTGATTGGTCGCAATACTTAAATCTAGGGTAGATCGAAGCGCGCGTAAAGTTGCCTCCAATGGAATCGAAATGTTGGAAACACCAAAATAATGACATGTGTATGAAAATATGACAGAGAATAAAGAAAAGCGCCATCTACTGGTATGTGTTGAGCTTCTCTTGAAATGTTGCGCAACTTGACTGCGATACTAGCGCTACGGTAATTTGTAGAACCCTTTCGTACAATTATCTGACTGCAGCGCTTACGGAATTTCGAGACAACCTATAGCACGCTCAAATTACGGTGCCATCTACGTTTATACCGTTTTTATGCAAATTTCCGAGCTAAGCTCTAATGTTTCGCTATTGTCTTTCTTAGTCTATCATCGTTGTTTCTATGAAGTGTAGCCGCTGTGTTATTGCGAAAGCTTACATCTGATGGTGTTATCCGCGTCGTGCAGTTGTTGTTTGTACAAGGCGGCTAAGGCAGGCGTCTGCAAGAGCAACACGGCGACGTCGCTCCGCTGCAACATGCAGCGGATCCACGCGTGCGGCCCGCTGGCTGCCATCGACATCACCTCCGGGGAGAATATATCGTACACCTGTAACACAAACAACACAACACTCAGAACTCCAGCATCAAACCAGGGAGAGGACGGAGAATGGGCACGCAAAAAAGCTTTTTATGGTTCCGTACTCAAATGGTAAAAACGGGACTCTATTACTAATCCTACGACGTCTGTATGTCCGTCCTACCTATAAACGGCTGTATCTTTCGAACCGTAATAGATAGCCAGTTGAAATTTTCACAGAATATGTAATGTTGAATTATTCTATATCTATATAAACTCACATACAAACTCATTTTACCAATATTCTATTATTATTATTTTTGGTGCAAATGTTTGCTCGGTTGTGTAGTGGGATAGGCGGACTGCAGTAGTTCTCGACACGGGTCATCCTAGTGAGGACTGCTTCGCAAAGCTTACTATTTTAGGCTCTCTTCTGTGTTATGTTAATTGACCACGCTAGTTAAGGTAACATATAAAGGTTAAGGATTGTTTCTGTTAATTGTATACATTCACGTGCATGCAGTGTTTACTTCTAGGAGGTCGTACATTGCCATATTTATATGTACTAAAAAAAATAAAAAAATATTATAGATGTTACGGCCAGTTTGGTGAAACAATTTAAAAAAAAAGTGCGTTTGTAAATAAATAAAATAAATGTGTAAAAAATGTAGCGTGTCGGCGTGTATATACCTGTGTGTCTGGCGCTTCCTTCAACATGTCACGTAAAGCGGCGCAAAACTTAGCGGCGACTGCGCCCTCTCGCGCGTACAGCATCAGGATGTGCCGCTGCGAGGGCGCCACTGTCGCTGGCACAGGACTCGATTCATTACTGAAATCATACAATAGTATGGCCTTAACTCTACGTCTAATTTTCACACATACCTTGACCTTAAAAAAAGTCGCTAAAATCCTCCAATTTTTTTTGACCGAGCGAGACAGGTCTCTGATTCTAATGGCTAATGGGGCAAGTCGGCATTTCGACGTGCATGGTTCGTTCGACAATAACTTGCGTATCGTTGATTTGATCTGCATGAAACTTTGTAGGCCAGTAGTTGATTTTAATACAATTTTTAAGTTCGAATATTGGAAAAATCGATCGAGGTATTCCGAAGATTTATGAGTTGCGAGGTCACAGTTCAGGGCGAACTAATAGTTATTAGAAGTTAACGGCCATGTGCTACGGCATGCTCCAACAATGCGATACCAGAAGCATAACAAAATAAACCAAAAAGTTTTCTAGGGGTAAAAGTTTTATTTTTCTTGGCGGGGTTAAAAATGACAGAATAATAGGCAAGATGACTAATATTTTTTATTACCTCATAAAAAAGCTGATCATAAATAGAGCACATCAACAAAAACAAAATTAGTTCAAAAATAAATAAGATATAAGCGTTTAAGAGAGCGTACTATACTGAGCCGTGACGTCACGGCTCAGGAGCGCCATACAAATGCTATACTAGCACACGCTTTGCGAGAAAGGGATAGAACATCCCCTCTCTATCCCCACCTAAAACTTTAAATACTCATATCTCCGAGATTTATAAGCCAATTCAAATTATTTTTTCAGTATGCGTAATGTATTTAGTTATATTCATCGCTAAGCCGGTTATTTGTAATAAATTAAACATTAGGACACATGCCTATTACAGGTGAAAAGAGCTTGCAATAATATAAGCGAGAAACAAATTTTTTGGTCTTCTGTCTGTACCCTGCTTCGTCATGCTGATGTAATTTAACAATTCATATTTACTATATTAAGAAAAAAAACTCCTAAATATATTTTATTACACTTTATTTATACATAACACGATTCACATGATCTTTCTTGTCTCACATCTGCAATGTGTGGAATGAGCTACCTTCCGCGGTGTTTCCGAGAAGCTACAACATGGGGTTCTTCAAAAGGCGAGTTAATAGAGTATTTGTGATGCCTCTGGTGTTACAAGTATCCATAGGCGACGGTGACTGCTTACCATCAGGCGGCCCGCCTGCTTGTTTGCCACCGTTGGCATTTTAAAAAAACACAATAAGGAAAAAATACTAAGATTCAAAAACAAGTCACAAAAACAAACAAAAAAATCTACGGGCAAAAACCAAGTCAGTGTCGTTAAATATGCGATAACTAACCTTTTGCTCCTCTGATAAGCGTGTGAAAGAAAAAACAACTCGATTAAAAACAATACTAGTAATTTGTAGATGGATTTTCCGTCCACGTTTCTAATTTGCAACTGAATTTTCTTATCCAGCTACGAACATGATTTTATTTCTTGTTTGATATCCAGCTACGAAAACAGAATAAAATTGCCGTTTTCGTAACCAATTTTCATAACCAGCTACGAAAATGGATTTATTTGTCTCTGTTCATAACTGGATATCAAAACAGAATTGAACTCATTTTATAAAATATAATTAAAAAAAGAATAAAAACCACAAGTAAACAAAAATATTTGGTATATTGGATGTTAGTAATATTTTTTGTCAGATTGGTAGTTAGATTTGTCTGACCAACGGGTTTTTTTGTTCTCTTTGTTTAGATTGATTTGATATGTGGTGTTTTATCAAGATTTCATAGAAAAAAGCACAATTACAACAAAATTGCTCTGCATTTTATTACTTACACTTTTGTAATTTTATGGTTTACATGTTTATTCTACTTACATTAGATGGATAGAAAAATTGATTTATTTCTATTTGAATAACCAGTTAAGAACAGATAAAAATAAAGCCATTTTCGTAGCTGGTTATGAAAGTCGGTTACGAAAATGGCAATTTTTTCCTGTTTTCGTATCTGGTTATCAAACAAGAAAAAATCCATGTTCTTAGCTGGTTACGAAATTTCAGTTAGAAACGTAGACGAAAGGATTTCCCCCTCGTATTTTTCCCTAACAGATGATAGTAGACAACGTCAAATAAGGGTTACAATTACAGGATAACCTTATAATAGATATCGTTTTCCTCATCGTCATCTTATTTTCTGATCATTGCTCACATTATGGACAGTTAGGCGCGTACAATGCGCCAATTAAAATTAATATTAAAATAAGATAAGAAGATTAAAATAAGATTAGGATCGGTCAATTTTTTTTGGACAAATTGTATCAAGATTACTTAGATTGCCGATAAAAAAAAAGGTTTATTTTTATTATAAATGTCATGATATCTATACTAATATTATAAAGAGAAAAAGATTTGATTGTTTGTTTGCATTGAATAGGTTCCGACACTGCTGAACCGATTTGAAAAATGCTTTCACTGTTGGGAAGCTACACTATCCCCGGGTGGCATAGGCTATAATCAATACCCATGCGAAGCTGGGGCGGACCGCTAATTCATAATAAAAATAAACGATTTTTTTCATATTTTATTTTTTGGCTAATTGTACGCAAGACCGTCTTGCGGCTAGACCGATCCGACCCTATTCTTATTTTAATCGCATTGTAGGTACGCTCCTAACTGTTCATAAAGAGTGCAATGAGAAATGTTCATAAAGTAGGTATAGGTAATTCGGTAGGAACTTGCTTCTAAGAAACTCAATCAACAGTCGATATTAATTCACTCACAAAACGTGATAAGGAAAATCTAAAGATGATAAGGTCAAAATGAAGGACTTTTAAATTATGACGTACCTACATTGAATAGGTCTAAAATAAAATACAATATCAAACACTCCACCTGTCTGTAACAGGGCGATTTTTATTATACTCGTATAGTATATTCCGGCGCTTGTAAAGGCGGTTGCAGACGGTGCGTAGTACAAGTAACAAGTAGAGGTAGCAAGTACAAGTAGGCGTTCAAACGTAAAGTAGCCACTCGCGCGGTGGCGCCACGATTCGCGTGCGACTACGTACTCGCACGAGACGAACGATGCGCAGTGGGCGTCGTGCGAGCAAGGCGGGAAAACGAACTTTACTTGCGCTAGGACCAGCGCGAAGTGCTACTAAGCACTTTCACTAAGCGCACCGTTGCAGACAATAGGTAGTAGGCACTTGCTACTTCTACTTGTTACTTGTACTACGCATCGTCTGCAAGTGCCTTCATGTCAAGTAATAAAGTTTATGTACAAACAAAAAAATTATTTTACAAAACCCTAAAAAACATATTGCTAGCAAAATGTTATTATAGCTTAAACGAGTATTTAGAAGACAAATCAATTATGGAATAAATCGATCCGCTCCGCACTATATTGCCATACCCAATCAGGATTATTATGTGTTACCTAATTTAAACATGCTACTTAACATCTGTATGTGAACTTCATAATAATTATGCAATAAATGATTGAGTATGTAATTTTTATAAGAAAAAAACATTTAAAACCATTACTTATGTGGTGCTCTCAGAGAGAGGGGATAGGCCCTAATCCACCATGCTGGTCCAGTGCATGTTGATGAATGTCATGTCTTTGAACTTTAGAGGTTCTTGGACAACCCGGTTTCCTTACAATGTTTTTCCTTTACCGTTTTTGATCGATGGCATCAAAACTGCACATCATTTATTTACTAGTTACCAAATAAGTCAGGGCCGAGGATCAAACCAGGTGCCGTCAGATTGTAAAGCGCACATGCTACCGCTAGGCCACCATCGATTGTGTATACATTTTATTATATTTGCCTGGAAGAGGTTGGCGATACTTGTGCAAATACATTCAAATACAATCGCAAGTAAACAATAGTAGAGTCGAGTATGATAAGTGACAAGTCAATAAGCTGACAGATAAGGAGATGTCAAGCAGAGGGCGGCGCTTGCTTACTATCTGTAAGTAATGTATAATCAGTACAGTACGTGCCAAACTTTATGACAAAGACTAGAAAATTTCTGAAGTTGGCTTTTACTGATGCAGAGCAGAATTCCAGTACTGTATTTTATTCATCGTAACGGGGAGTATGACATTTAGAATTGTTTTTTTTTATATTGTCCATTACTGAGCAAGCTAAAGCCATTAAAGCCATACCACCTCGCATTTTACCATCTTAGGTATACCCTGGTAAAGTAGTTGAGACTTTACAATAAGCTTCTAAAGACTTTTGGTAACAACATGAAAATACGTTTCACCTCATTATATTACTTTCCCACAGTCGAGCACGTTATGCGGGAAGATAACCTTGTTGTACACCGAGATAAGAAAACACTGCTTAGAGCGGCCATAATTTGGCATGCAGTGTACGTTCTGTTCTGTCCACTAATTTAATTATGCGTCGATAACTCAAGAGATTCAAAACAATAGATTTAGAGTTAATTTTGACAGCAACTTTTGTTATCATGCAAAATATTCATGAGGAAATAAAATTACAACAAGGAAAATATCTTGAGAATTATATCTATTGTTATACATGAAATTAAATACCTATACGACCTAACAAGCAACCTACCACCAAGTCAACCTATAGTTATACAAGTATAGGCAAAATTATAGAGGCAAGTATAGGGGCATTTGCGTTTATAGGAACTTAAGTCTTTTTGAAATACCTACCTAGTTGTTAATGTATATTGGAATTCAGAATTACTAATTGCCCTGAGACATAAATCAGTAGATATAGATAAAAACATCTTAGAGTAATGATATGTTGTTGATTGAATCAGGCGTTACTTTGCGGAAGTCCATTTTAATTTGTACCTATATGACGAATCTGAGAGAAAAATAAATATGAAAAAAATAATGATCCCAAAATCCTTATTGTACTCGAAGCGACGTAGAAGCGGAATTACACTGGAAATTCGTCATATACAAATTAATAATATGTAGTTCCAACTTAAACTCGCGAAAATTCAACTTTTCACAACCTTGCTCCAAATAGCTTTACAGTCAGGATGTAAATTCTGCTAAACTATCATCATCATCATCATAATTTCAGCCATAGGACGTCCGCTGCTGGACATAGGCCTCCCCCATCGATCTCCAAAAGGGCCGGTTGGAAGCGGCCTACATCCTGTGGTCTCTTTTAGGTCGTCACGACATATACTATATATCTATATGTATCGTGGCGACATAATAGATAACAAATAATGCGGCACGTTGTGTTTTTTTTCGGTAGCTAGCCTTAGAGTTCAAGGGCACGCGAAGCGCCGCTATCGGCATACGTATGTCTTCATACGTATAATATTAGACGTCAATAACACAAGTTACATAAACAGACCTATATCTAAGTAGACTTCACAAGCGGTCCAAACTGTATGAAAATTTGAAAGTAAAAAGTAATATCTTGTTTTGTCGGTGAACTCTATTTGCGGCATTCTTACAACTCAATATTGCACAATTACCCATTTTCGTTTCAAACTGACACGTGTTGACGCGGCACCGATTGAGCAGACTGATTTTAGCCGGACTCAATTATGACGATTAATCATAAATGTATTGGAAATATGACATGCAAGGTAGGTCGACTTGTGGCGTCTACTTGATTATAGGTCTGTGGTTACATATAACAAGATCTATTCGATATTTCCTGTGAGACACTAAACACATATTTACACGTGTACGAATAATAAGCGTCAATCTACAAGTTATATGAAGATCCCTTCAATACTCGGTAAGATAAACCGAAACAGAATGTGCCGGTTTCTACGTTTATTGAAATTAAATTAGTGGGCGAAGTACGAGTATTCGATACGTAAAATACGCATGTAATTCCATAGATATTTCAATTACGGAATTCAAAATTTGTATGAATTTGTATGGAGATCTTGAAGGTCACTTTCTAACATCATAAATGCTATAATTAGCATTAAACTATTAGTGAGATAAGCAAACACTGATGTTAATACTGGCAACTCATGCAGAGTCATGACTTTTGTCAGGAGTTTTGGCGCCAACGTGGAAAAAAATATGTCGGCTCGTTGGATTATTTTCCTAAACTTGTGTATTTTCGAGTGTTAATTTGTACTAAATGGTGAATTATTATTCATTAAGTGCTCGTAAGCGTGCTCGAGTGTGGGGAAGTGATATAACGAGGTAAAACGTGTCTTTTCGTGTTGTTTCCAAAACACCATAGGAGCCACTTGTAAAGTCTCCACCACTTTACAGGGGGCATGAGTTTGACTTGACCGTGACTTACTTAGCTTGACTCTGACTGTAACTATGACTTGTTTATGACGCTATTAAGACTATGTAAACTGTTTAAGATTACGACTAAAGGACATTGAATCCAAGGTCATGAAAATATTACCAAAAAAAATATGACTTTTGTCATGTTTATCTATAACTGAATATTCTGAAATCGCCAAAATAGCTGGAATGTTTACAAATGAGATTTTTTATGATCACATTATCGCTTCTAATATTTAATAAGTATAGATAGTTACTACGCTCATTATTATTATTTTTAATAGCATGTAGTCTGCACCTATAACTGTGGTGGCGTTTAGTCTACTTCTTGTACCTTGTCTCCGTCATGTTAAGCAAGGACGTACATCATGTTAGTGTTCATTAATAAAATAAAATAAAAAATAAAAATACACTGGAAAATAAACGATATTGTTGTTTCCGCTGTATGAAGTACTAGCAACGCACCCCGGCTTCGCACGGGTGTATGTCTTATTTTTTTACGCCTTTGGTTACATTATTGGAGTTTTAGTAAGGAACCCTATTTAAAAAATAATAATATAGCCTATGTCACCTGGAGATAGTGTAGCTTCCCAACAGTGAAAGAATTGTTCAAATCGGTTCAGTAGTTTCGGAGCCTATTTAATGCAAACAAACAATCAAATCTTTCCTCTTTATAATATTAGTATAGACAAGTATAAATAGTTTTTTTTTAAACCTCCTTTATCTTAAAACGGCAAAACAGATATTTTGAATCATAGCTAATAGTGTTAACACACGTATGGATTTGGTTGACCTCAACCGCCGTCTGACCAATGGGAGAGAAAGAGAGGGAAATATGATATTCTCACTCTTTCTCTCCCGTTTGTTGGACGGCGGTCCGTCAACCAAATCCATACGTGTGTTAGCACTATAAGAACACTCTCGATCAAGTCAACTTCCAGTCACACAAAAGAAAAAAACTAAATCAAAATCGGTGCAGCCACTTGGGAGCTACGGTGACACAAACATACTCTGATAACAGCCCTCTTAGCTGGAGGTTAAAATGTTAAAAACGTGTTGATCCAAAACAAAACATAACATTGTTACAGCTTCTATGTAGAAAAAGAATGGCTTAGGACAGGTTTTTATCGTCAAAGTGTATTAGCATTGAGTCATAGAATAAATATATTTCGCGTGTCGTGGTTTCTACCATATGTGGGTTTAAAAGGATTCACATGATAGAATATCTATCTATCATATGAATCCTTGATACATATTAAGGCCTCGTTCCCACATATAGATGCGAATCGCAACGCTAGAAGCCAGGCCGTGTTTTCGACTTCAGGATACAGCGACAGGCGATAACAACATGGTGATCCGGGGGCTTAGTCCCAGATTTGATAGTTTTCGAAAACATTTTTCGTTTACGTTTTGTTTCATACATTGCTGGGCTGAAAGGTATTCGAAAACTTTTTTCGTATTAGAGTGAAGCAATCTATACCGCCGATTTTAGTTCCTCCGCGTTTCCGCTGGAGGCGCTTTACTAAAATGTATGGAACAAAACGTAAACGAAAAAAGTTTTCGTAAACTATCAAATCTGTGGCTGAGGGTACCGGTACTGCCGGTACACATTCATTTACATGTCACCGTTTCGACGACAGCAAAAATGTGGCGTCGAAAGCTTCGACCAAAATAATATTTTGGTCGAAGGTCGAAAGTCCATAATGTTTAGTCCTTATGCACAGTTATGGTAAAGTAAGAGTAAGTATTGATTTTCAAGTGCTAAGTTTACTTCGCGTTTTTTGATTTGAAACATCTACAGGCGCGCCTCGGCAGCAAAACCGACATTATTACGCTCTCTTATGTTTCACATCTGCCGGGCATCCCGTGACGGCGCCGTAGAAATCTCGCCCTGGCCGCTGGTAGTGCTAAACCCGGCACTGCCAACTAGTACAGGCTTCTATGGAGTCTTGGAGACAACACGAAAATACATAACATGTTGCACCTTGTTATATCACTTGTTCACAAGTAATATAACAAGGTTAAAGTAAGGTTGCCTGGATGAGATCGCTTTTAGCGATAAGGCCGCCAGTTGTTACACTAGTTTTTAAGAGTTTTTTTGTTCCTCTATCAAATTTAATGGTGTGTGCAATAAAGAGTTAATCGAACAATCACACTCGAGCATGTTCACGAACACTTCATAAAGACTAATCCACCTATTTCACAAGTAAAGCTTACCCCCGTTACTGTGGTTTGCTTACCTATGAACCAGCCACTGCCGCAGCACTTGCTTGTGTAACGCGCGCGCTTCCCGTGTGTTACACGCCCAGCGCAACAATAAGCCGAGAACTACGACCGTGATGAACGCCCCCACGGCCCACGGCCACGCAGGCGCTACCTCCACTATGGGGTCAGCTGGCGGCGCCACGGCTGTATGGACAACACATACACTGTTAGTTTAGATCAGCTAGTTTCTAAGCTTTTGAAATGTGTTGCTGACGACGCATGCTACGTATTCCAACAACTGCTTATAGAACAAATGTCTCAATCCTTAGGGTGATACGTTTCACCTTGTTACACAAGTTTTTACGAGTTTTTTGTCCTCTTTATCAAATTTCATGGTGTGAACAATAAAGAGTTAATCAATCAATCAATCAATCTATGGCGGGAAATTCAAGTTTCAAACAGGTTTTTTGTCCTTTTAGCTAGGCCGAGTAATTATTGTAAAATGACACAATGTTTGCGCAAATCGTTGGTTGTTCTTTACATTATCATGTACATTTATATATCAGTAACGCACCATATTACTTACATTTGTGAATAAGCCGTTTGAAACAGCAAAAAATGTTTATTGACAAAAGTAAGTAATTATGTGCAATAGAGATAAATAGCTTTACATGATTTTGTAGTGAATAATAATAAATTTTCCCAAACATAGTCTTTTGCAATAATTACTCGGCCTAGCTACAAGTACAAAAAAACTATTTGAAATTTGAATTTCCCGCCATATGTGAAACGTACCAGTTAAGGCGAAAGGTAAGCTAAAGTCTAACGACTTTTTTTAAATACAGAATAGATCTACGTTTCGCGACCAACTCGCCTGATGGTAAGCGAATAATATCGTTTAATCTATAAGCGCGTGTTCAAGCCAAGTCACGGGCGCGGGCGCAAAATATCAATCATATAATGGTCTAATATGCAAGTGTTCACGTACAAAACGCACGTGTAGTAGAAGAAGCGGGCAAGATTGCGACAATATAAAATGTATGAAGTTGTTTGTGTGTTCACGTCGAACTAGCGGCTAAGCGCGCGGTTTGCGCTTCACACTCGCGCAAACGCTAAGCGGCCAATGTGAATACGAAATCGCGCGCTCAGCCACTTCGAAGCTGTGCTATGAAAAAAACAAATTGTGCAAGTAAAATATTTGCAATAACATTAGCATAAATAACCGGGCGCCTATTCAAATGAGGTGCTAGTTCACGCAGTTGATACATAAATTGCAGTCAAACGTCCATTTTCATTCGTAACACGAGAACTATAGGCTTCGCTAATTGATAGAAATCAATAACTACATTATTAGGGCTATAGGTGACAAATATAAAAAGCCGTGGTAGCCTATTTGGAAGACCGCTAGACTTGAAAGCGAGGTCGCGGGTTCAAACCCTGGGGCCGTACCAATGAGCTCTCTGGAGTTTATGTACGGATTTTCATACCACTGGCTTTTCGGTGAAGGAAAAACATCGTGAGGAAGCCTGCATACGTACGGAGAAGGAATTCAATGGCGTATGTGAATCCACCAACCCGCAACTGATTCAGCGTGGTGGATATGGCCCAATCACCCTTTCGGGGGTAGGCTAAAAGTCCAGCAGTGGACTGTTAAAAGGCTGATTATGATGAGGTGACAAATATTCAAAATCTTTAAAATATTTCCCCATTTGGGTACGCGGGGAAATCTTGGGAAGATTTTTAAATGTCGGCTGCCATTGGAGTTAATAGGGTGCAATTAGGGACAACTCCTAATATGATCAGTGCGAAAAGCAGAAGATTCGTGTCTTGTGCCAATATTTAGGACAGGCCTAATGGACGAACATCAAATAGGCTGATGATGATGATGATTCTCAACTAAATGTCCCTCGGTGGCTAGCCTTTGTCCTTAGGACCACCAATATCTAAATAATGCATCCTACATAACTCGAGACAGTATCACCGGAAAGAATACCCACAACCCACCCAGAGGCCCCTTTGTCGCGGCATTTAAGTCCGCGTCACCAATCTAGAGGCATCTTAAGTCCGCGTTCACTGGCCAGAGCTATTATTTCGCGTATAAAAAAAATTTAGATTATTATTTAACTGAGAAAGAATTTTAAATAACATTTCTCCGGGCTGGCAAAGCCTCTACAACACTTGCGTTGCAGGAGTCCATAGGCGGCGATTACCGGTTACCATCAGGTGGACCGCTTGCCTGTTTGCCGCTTTTTATATGAATAATATAGTAGTTTTATTTTCTTCTCTAATAGATTTCTTCCGCCTAAACAAAACATATGAACATACAAATGACTTTAAAACGGTTTCAATGTTGTTTTAAAAATAATTCCTTCCGTTTTTTATGCCAGTCTTATCGAACTATTATCATTGAAAAAACTCTGGCTGGTGAGCGCAGCCTTGAGGCTTGCAACTTTCTAACTCCTACTGTAATTTCAGTGCGTGTCAACCCTAAAAACCAGCTTAGCAAGGATGCAGTACATTGACACACGCACCACTACCTGCCTCTGAGTACCAGCTCAGGAAACCAGTTACCAACAGGTCAGCGGCTTTAGCTTGATTGCAATATCTTAACCGGACAGTAATCCTTATAAGCATACTAAAAATATAAATCACATTTATGTTATAAATCTTAGTGTAGTAGTTAGCGATGGTAGCCGAGCGGTAGTAATTGCGCTTTACAATTTGGCGGCACCCGGTTCGATCCTCGACCCAGCACCAATGACTTGTAATTGATGTGTAGTTTCGATGCCATCGCTCAAAAACGGTGAAGGAAAACATCGTGAGGAAACCGGCTAGTTTCAATCTTATAGGAAGCAAACAAGCTGACGGGCTGCCTAATGGTAAGCAGTCACCGTCGCCTATGGATACTTGTAACACCAGAGGCATCACAACTACGTTGCCGGCCCTTTAAGAGAACTTCAAAAGTTCAAAGACAAATATGATATTCACGAACAAGCACTGGGCCAGAATGGTGGATTTGCGCTCATACTCTCTCTCTCTCTCGTCTCTGAGAGAAGACCTGTGTCCTAGCTTTGGGAACATGCGAGGATGATAATGCAATGATAATAATGATTATTATAAATGCTAGTTTAAGCGCGTGAGTTTGTGTGGACGTTTGCTACTCAACTCCGTAAGAGTTAAACAAATTTAAATAAGACGTGGAAATTGCTTATCCAGACGATACTTTTTATCCCAAATAATGTGCAATTATTGTAGGATAGCGGGCAAAACCGCAGGGCGCTATTGGTATAGTAATATTTTTATCCATTTTATATTCACTGAACCGAGGTCAAGTCTCTCAAGCTTTGCAAGTTTTTACTGACCTCTAAAGAGTCAATCTGCACGCACAATGCGCACGTCATGTCCAGTGGATGAGATTTAAGACGGTAATCTCGCGATGCAGCTATATTTAGCATACAAGTTCGAAATGCCGCAACACCGGCTCTATCTCTAGACAACGGACTATTTAAGGATATTATTGTACATTTTTTTTTTAAATATTTGCGTTTGATCCGATGACGCAGTCTACGTCGGAGCACGCTTGCCTAGAAGAAAACGATTCACTCGCGATTTAACTATCTGGGCCATTCAGGCAGCAAATTTCACATACTAGCAGTTCACACAATAAAAATGCAATCAAAGCGCGTACGGGTTTTCGGCATATCAACTAAAGCGGTGTCGATTTTTCGTGCCCACTCTGGCAGTCCGCTAGAAAAATGGGCAGTAGGTAATTAGATCGAGAGATCAGGGATCCGATGCACACTTTCCGAAATATATCCGATAAAACCGATCATTTTAAACAACTTTTACCATATGCAACACTGATACCGCGAAAAAAAGTTGTTCCCTTCAACGAAGTGTATGTAAATCTGTTTTTAGGGTTCCGTACCCAAAGACCCTATTACTAAGCCTAAGCTGTCTGTCCGTCCGTCCGCCCGTCCGTTATAGGAAAATCAAAATAATATAAAAAAGCAATGTGAAACAACAATAACATTAAAAAAATGCGATTTTTACTTGCGTTAAACGAGTACGCTTTACGTAATGAATTTGCTTGTTTAATAGGGTATTTGACTACTTTTGGGAAACTATTGCACATTATTGTTTGATATAAAATAATGTATACTGCATTTATATTTTCTGGATATCAGTCGTATTTGCGATATAAATCGATGTTAAAGTTTGAATTAAAAAATATCGCGCCAAAACGCAGACCTGCGTCATAGCTCCGATCACGTGACTAATTGACGTCACACAAAACAAAACAACTGCAGCCAGGCTGCAAAAGTTTGATGATTAATTAATTTCTAATAGAAGTAATGGTTTATAAATATTGTGTAGTGCCAAAATGTACAAATACTTCCATAAAGACACTGGAAAATCTATTTGTTCCTGTTCCAATGCACCCAAAACTCCCCAAAACTCGAAAAAAGTGGTTGGAACCAATCTAAGGTTGGAACTAAGTAGCTTGTAGAGAACCCAAAAGTATTGGAGCTAATTCAAGTGTTTCTATGTGCGAAGATCATTTTGAGGTACATATTTGAGTCTATATATTTCTATTATAATTTGTGTTTTTATTGCATCACTATTTTATGTACTGTTACTTTCTTTTTAAACATTGTAAAGCTCGACATAACCTAACAAAATAGTTATATCCACTTATTACAACATACTTTTTGTACAACTTGATTGAATGTTTTGCTTGGAGAACAATTAAAAATTAATACTGACATTGTAGTTTTTACGTTTTGAGTTCTGCAGCGTAGAAACAATGACGTGGATTATTATTGAAGAAATATGCAACCATAAATACATTAATTTTGGGTAAGTTACTGCTGTCTGCTTGCACAAAATGTTTCTCCATTCTTCTCACATTTAACCTCCGGACTGTTTTTGGTGATAATTTCTGGATAAATCGCTCTCAAAATAGCTTTACAACATTAAATTCGCAAATATCAATACAAAATCTGTTTGTTTAGATTTGTGTGACGTCACTAGGGATGAAGCCAATTACAGACCGTTTTCGATCACGTGATCAAATGTCGAAAATACAGTTATTTTATTCGCGTTTTTTACAAAAAATAAGCATATTTTTATAAAAAAATCAATGAAATATGCTTTTTCATTATGTCATGTTCATGGATGATCTCAATTGGCATAATATTTTCAATACAGTCAAGTACCCTATTGTATGGCGCAGACTCAAAATTAGTTTCAACCGTTTAAGAATTAAATTAAGAATAAAAAATAAAAAAAACAACTAATAAAATGAATACGTGTCGATTAGAGAACCCAAGAATAAGGAGGGCCTTTGTTCGTCGGTCAAGTTCAGTTGACTTTATTTTTTCGGTTTCAGTTTTTTTTTTGTCTACACTGAAATCAATTAAAGAACAGCGCCAATCCAAGCGAAGCACAAAGTGGTTCCACCCAGTCAAACAAATACTAGAGAACATGGTCAGATAACTGCACGTCTATTCCTAACTGGCCGCGGCTTCAATCGAAAAATCGTGATCTCTGTAAGAGTACCGTTTGTCTACAATAAAACGACCAGCCATTAGTCGCAAGCAGAGTTATCTGGGTCGCATCAGTTTGCGAACGTTGCATCTGAAGCCAAAATGACGATGGTTTGATGGGCAGTGAAAACTCCGTTGCGTTGTGAACCGCAAAGTCCAACCTCTGTCACGCGATGATTGACTTCCATTCGGACTTGGGTGCGTTATGGCAACATCACTCTCTACTTAAGACTAAGAAAGAGGGTGGATCGCTTTGTCTGCATCTAACTTTGAACTTTTTTGCCAACCACCCGCATTTGAAGGCTCCCCGTGAACATGGTGCATTAAATATCAGGAGCTCCATCCATAACAATATTCTGTTAAGATTAAGATTAAGAGAATATTCTGTTAAGTACTAATCATATAGCTGTTATTGTCCTTTTTCCTAGAAAATAAGTCTTGAGGCGCAAAATTCAAATCTTGCCAGGCGCGCTCATGACCTTATCTACACGCTATTTACATTCGACACTCACTGAATGGGTATGTGATGATCCCCTGGTCTCGGAAGTGGCCGTGTATCCAGGGAGCGTATAGATGCAGCCGCGTGTGATAGTCCCCGGGCGACAAACGCAGTTGGCACCGCACTTCTGTCGGTGACGGGGCGGAGCACTCGGTTGGCGCCTCAACCTTCTCTAGCTGAGTCTCGTTCTGAATACATAAATAATCATTTTATTATTATGTCTTTTACGCAGCAACAAAGAACGGATTTGGCGTGATTTTTTGCATAGAGATTATTGAAGGGGCGGAGTATGACATAGAATAGTTTTTGTCCCGGAACATGTATAGTTTCTGAGGGAATGTCACCCGTGTGGGTGAAACCGTGGGCCGCAGCTAGTGTTATACAGGATGTATGGGAAACTCCCAAAAACGAAGACTGGTGATAGTGATTACTGACACGATACCACAAGCAGCAGTGGAAGTGCTTAGTAGTACTCGCGTTGGTCCTTTGCGCAAGTGAAGCTTTGTTTCTTTGCTCTACTCACGCGACGCCCACTGCGCAATGCGCATCGTATGCCTCGTTCGAACTCTCGCGCGAGTAGGTACGTACTCGCACGCGAGTTGTGCGCGTTACCGCGTCACCGCTATAATTAAGTTTGTTCGCCTGCGCAAGTACTTGATACTAGTACTTGCAAATTACTTCGCATTGTCTGCAACGGGCTTAACTATGAATATTGCCAAAATATTTTCCCTATAAATATCATTAAATTTAACCAGCAACACAACAACAACAATTAGAGTGCCAGATCCAAACCTTTAACAGGATTTTTTTTAAACCTTTCAAATCAAACACCTATCTGACAGCGTATTGCGCCATAGTAAACTGTAAATCATAGATACCAAAACAGATGTCGTAATCGCCCATCTAAAACCACCCTAATGAACCACAGTATATAATGTGTATGGGACCGATTATCTACAACACTATACCGATTTCAATAAGGGATCTAAAACTGAGTATATTTAGGACAAAACTAAAAAAACTTTTAATCCAGAAATGTTGTTACAAAGTTAGTGATTTTATAAATGATACATTTTAGTAATGGCGGCAGTAGGTACTTTTTTTTATTGTACAATTAGAGTAATGTCTATCTGTTATGATATCTATGCTAATGAAATTATTTTAATATATTATATATCTTAACTAATGAAATTGTATTGAAAGTTATGTTTTTTATATAAATAATATTTACGGTATTTTTAAGCCATCTATAGACAATAGACAAATTTTTATTTATGGAAGAAAAAAAAAATTATACATTTTTGAGAACACACATTACAAATTGATTCCCTCCACAAACCGGTTCCAACTCAGCATATTGCTGGTTGCGAACAACCAGCGCTGGTCTTCCGTTGGAGCCGCCGGTGACATCACCCATGGCCAACACCGAACAGTACACGAGAAATTAAATATATTTATCTCTCTATATTTGTACACCTACTAACTAGGCAAAACATGATACAAAGTGACTAATATTTTAATCCACCTATTGTGCATGCGGTTTTTTTTATGTGTGTTTTAATTGTGTTCATGTGCAAATAAATTTTCTTTATCTATAAAAATTCTTCAAAAATAGTTAATAGGCTGTGTAAAGTTAATACCACTAAATTTATCACTCTAGTGATGTCGTAGACCGTATCGTCGCTTAACATCAGGCGAGATGGCGGCCAAGCGCAAGCCTATCTAGTATGAAAAAAAAGGTCATAAACAACAAAAACAGCAGTGTGTTGTGGCATACTAGATTTTCATATGACTTAAGGTTTCTGGTACCAGATTATCTGCCGTATACTTGAAACATGAGATGGTAATAACTGTGTGACTTACCACTGAAAATGATTTAATTTTCGACAACTCAAATTCACAGCTATGAAATGGCACTCCTGTGTGCCACAGTACTGTAACATTCTCACTGCAAACAATACAATAAATTAGTACACATAAATTAGAATTTTGCTGACATCTCATTTACTAGGTTCTTATAACCATGGATGTAGCTATAGCTTTCACATTGGGTGGGAGGTGATTGGTCCGCGGGTACAAAAATTTACAGTTTTTGCCCAAATTCATGCAGAAAAAGGCTGAATTCTAAGCACTTCTCTCACATAGCTGCTATTGTTCGTTGTCACAGCAGGATCATTGCTAAGGCAACTGAACAGTGCATGCACATTATATTTTGTGGCACAGATGATTCGTGCCATTATTCCTATATTTCACGATTTTATCGTTAATATATCTCATGGCGACAAACCCTGCAGGGTTTTAAACTCTTGAATTAAAAAAATCTGAATAGCCCTGAACTGTCATGCACGAGCATGACGCTTAACATTAGGCGAGCGGGTTACTCGGTTCCACACTCTGTTGCGTAAAAAATACGTTTGTTTTTACTTTTTAACTTGTTTGTTATTAGTTAGTGAATCTGCCGTAACATTACATATTCTGTGAAAATTTCAACTGGCTATATATTATGGTTCGTAAGATACAGCCGCTAATAGGTAGGACAGACAGACAGACATCGTAGGCTTAGTAATAGGGTCCCATTTTTTCTCTTTGAGTAGGGAACCCTAAAAATAGTACCTGATATTAGTAAATGAGTTACCTAAAAGAGGGAACATTGTAGATAGAACCCTACTTTAATGGTTGGACACTAATTCTTTTTATAATGGTTGAGTAACAACAATAGTTGTAGTAACGACATAGTGAGAGTCGCTGGCATCCAGTGGATGCAAAAGACAGGCCTATGTTCAGCAGTGGACATCTTCAGGCTGATGATGATGATGATGAGTAACAATGGAAACTTACCTATCATGGTGTATCACAGTCACTGCTGCTCTATTGTTCTTAAAATCTTCGTCAGTGTACTTATTTTCAATTTTGAAAAATTTATCTGTTATATTTCTCTCAAGGTTATTTATTAAGAAGGAATTCTTCAGTAAGTAGCAAGCATTGAAGATTAAGTCAACTGTTGTGTTTAGACACACCTGTGGACAAAATTATATAGAGTTATTAGTGTAAAGTATGATCACACCCTTTGGGTACGGAACCTTAAAAAAATAAGGACTGAATTGAGAACCATCCTTCTTTTTTAAAGTCTGTTTAAAATTAATTGCTGTTAGTCTCGCTAAAACTCAGAAACAGCTAGACCGATTTGAGTATGTTTATTTTTTTGTTTTGTTAGGTATAATACAGGATTGGTTTAAAAAAAACCAAAATGGACCAAAATAGTTTTGAAAGTTTACCCAGGAAATTGTCCTTTTAGGAAATCTGAAAGCGCTTTTTTATGGTATTTGGTCAGGAGAACGTTTGTTGGGTTGTAAATTTGAAATAAATACATTTTGTATTGTAATGTAATTTCACTTTAACGATTTTAAGTTAAAATCATCCTGCCTTCTTTCTATGGTACCCCTGAACCTAAAATTCAATATTACTAAATACTGACATCAAAATGACTGAATGATTGACACTTTAAGGGCTCCTTGTTTTTTGTTCCAGCACCCTAAAACCATCAATCGTAACAAGTATACTTACATGAGAGCAGTTGCCATCGACTTTAATTGGCTGTTGATACCGCGAGTGAACTTTTCCTTGACTGTATATAGACTCCTTTGGAGGATTGTTACAATAACGGTCATTGGAAAAGAAGGTCAGCTGGAGCATCCAGGACGTCGGAAGAGGCACCTTAGGATTCACGTTTATACACCACTCGGCGAGGTACCGACCCTCCACTCCGTCATTATACGGTGATAGCGTCGTTCTGGTCTCGTTGCCTTTGCTGCATATCACAACATCCCCAGATTCAACAGCTTGCGAATATCCTACACATAACAGCACTCCTAACAATATCGCACACATCTTGCGAAATTATGTAAATAACTTCATGACAGAACCAACATGCCAAGTAAACACGGTCGGTCGTAAATAAAGTCACTATTTTAACACCAAATACAATAAATAGATTATCGAATGACGCCAATCACCGATGAAAACGAACTGACTACTGAGGTTGAGTTGAGGCTGGCACTGTGTTTAATTTAAATTGTATAACTGTTGCCTACGCTTTCGACGTCGACACTCACGTCTGATTTATTTAAATTGGATCGCCATTTTTTAGTTATTTACAACTCGTTGGAAGAATCAAGAATTAAAATGTCTCCACCACACTCCACTCCATTAGATTTTGTTTTCATTTCAATTCTCTCAGTCCGTGACAGATGACAGTGACACTAGCGATAGAATGATAGAACAGTTTTTTATGACTATGGATACGATGTCCTTCAATCAGACGCCTCGTAGATGTGACAGGTGACCAAAGAGCTTACCTTGGCCAAAGAATAAGTTTGGCCATCCAACGTGGTAATGTCGCCAGCTTTTTGGTCACCTTACCCGAAGACAGCGACCTCAATGCAGTTTTTTATTTATAGTTTAGGTAGACAGTTTAATTTAGTTCTAATTTCTAATATATACAGTTATGTTTATTTTTATTGTATTTAGTAACTCTAATATGTAATATCAATTATTTAATTTATAGTTTGTAATTGTAAAACATTTTTTTATATGATATAACTTCAAATTATATCAGAATAATAATGAGATTTACTCCAAAGGTATGAACGACAACTTACTATATTTTAGGGCATTACTTTACTACGTGGCTTCTGTTTTGGAAACTTCACGAAAATCACAGATATACGAAAATACACCTTTCACCTCATTAAATCACTTGCCTACAAAGATTTTTTTTTATCGATGCTTGCCTACACTCAATTATTAAGAAAACTTTTTTTTTTACCTCGGACTAGGCTTACGTTTGACCGCCATCTCGCCTGACGGAAAGCGATGATGCGATCGAAGATGGAGCACGTTTGCCCATTAATAACCTATTATACTTGTCTTATTAAACAATAACACACTCGAAAAAACATAAGTTTATGAAAATATAATACAATGAGGCATACACAGTCATGTTCCATGTGCACACACAATATGTGCCATGTGCACACACGACAAAGAACAAGAACATAATTATACACGGAGGTATCTCCTAATCACGGAACACATAGACGTAGTTTATATTCTCTTTGGGAACACATATAATATTATTCTTTGCGACTAACTTGCAGAGATGGGCTTAATTTATATTATATCAGCTCCATTGGCTTTCTGGCAAAAATCAAACATGGAAAGTTGCATTCGGATTTTTTTTACTACACATTGTAATATAAACTTATATGACTGCAACACATGATAATATATTTGTGGTACATTGAATTCATTACTGCAGCCATTAAATGTACTACATCTATAAATTAATTTGAATAATCATGGAACAGTCAGGGTTTTATTTATTCAGCATCAGGTAACCATTCATTAGTATCTATCATATCAATAAGTTTTTCATCCAAACTGTACTGGCAACAAATCTTCTCTACATAGTATAAATTAAAGTCGCTTTCCGCGTATCTCTGTCTGTCTGTGTGTCTGTATGGCCGCTAACTCCTAAACCACGCACCGGATTTTGATGCGGTTTTCACCATCAGTTAGATAAATTTTCACGGAAGGTTTATTTATATATATATATATATATATATAACTAACGACCCACCCCGGCTTCGCACGTAATTTACACCCGTGCAAAGCCGGGCGGGCGGGTCGCTAGTTTGCAAATAAAACAATGTATAAACTCCTAGTAATAATTTAATGATTTACCAAAACTTACCATCACACATCCATCATACACTTAAAATACCCGCTACAGCTCAGTGAACTTGTTTAACAGCCTGCTGCTGCTAAATTATTAGCTAAAAGATTAGTACTGCAGCCACATACCAGTAGAACTAATGTTTATATCTATTATCTGTACAGCGAGATTTGGATCGATCGCCAGCTCTGTGAGACACCAAGCACAATGCTAGAAATGCTAGCAGTGGGCACATGGATAATCCTAGCGTCTCTTCTAACAGCAGGCGATATGGCTGTAAAACCAGTAAGGCCGCCACTGCATGCTTCTGGAATTATAGTGTTTACATCCCAATCAGCGTAGCAAGATTAGCATAGACTGCTAATGCTGTAAGTGAGACACTGAGCGCTAACGCAGCACGCAATGCCAGCAGTGGCCATGGAGCTAATCCAAGCGCGGCTCCTAGCGCTTCTTCTAGAAGCGGCCGGTAAGGCTGTAGCACCAATAAGGAGGCTACAACGGGCACGTGTTTCTTCGGCAGGTCAGACCGCGTCCAGAGCCAGACGAGCGCGGCCGCGGCGCCGTGCTGTAGTAGTGCCACATTGGAGTCGGCGCATGAGCGCACATACACCCAGGAGAACTCAGAGCCACGCGCGCCCACCCATAGAAGTACTCCACGGGTTACCACCACCTGGAAATCATCAATCACCATCCATCAATTAATGAAAAGAAATTCAGTCAAATATCATATACAGGGATTTCTAGTACTCTAAACACTGACCCTTCACAACATTTATTATGAGAAATTTAATTAGGGTTCCGGGAACCTCAAAAGGAAAAAACGGAGCCCATTATAGGATCACTTTGTTGTCCGTCTGTCTGTCCGTCTGTCAAGACCCTTTTTCTCAAGAACGCGTAAAGGTATCAAGTGGAAATTTATACTAAATACTTGGGTATACGGTTTCTTTCGGCTGTAAAAAAATAAAAGTTGTAAGTCAATGCAATCAAAAGTTCAACGTCATCAAAGATATGAACGTTTATGTTGCATATTTTGCGATTTCACAGGGGTATCAAAACCTATAGGGTACTTCCCGTTGACCTAGAATCATGAAAATTGTCAAGAGGGAAGGTCTCATAGCACATATGTAGGAATAAATCCAAAAGTCATAAATTTGAAGTTATATAATTTAAAAATAATAATTTTGCTATTACAAACTTACATTTTGTAGTTGGAATGTATCGAAGAACCTTATTGTCAACTACAAACTTAAGTTTGTCTTCCATTATTTCAACATCAGTAACATTTATTTTTTGGACTCGCACTCTGAGTGTTCCTTCCAACGGAACCCTCAGAGCACGAGTCCTACTCGTACTTGTCGGGTGTTTTTTTTTATATTGTATTTTTTCTTTTTCTTTAGGTGCTCTTTATAAAAGGCACCCATTAAAGGCAAAGGCTTTAAATTATAACAATGTAGCCAATGTGCAATGTAGTAATGTTAAGCTAATAAGTAATTTAAAGCTTCTGGGCAACGTCATTGTATTGTAATGTCATGAGTCGACACTCATGATGTTACACTAAAGCTTCCGCCGCTCATTCTTTGCTGTCCATGAAGATGGCATTAGAGTGCCCTTAGATGGACAGTACGCAGCTAGTCCATCAGCACGCGGCAGCAGTCCAGGACTACCACTTTGTTGTGTGTCTTAGCAGCACCTCTGCATATGACAGCTGGCAGTTGCCACCCGAGCAAGCTCTGCCATGCTAGGCAGACGAAGCATCCTGTTGCAGTTTGTAGTACTTGTATATAATACAAGTACTATAAATATATATACTATAGGCAAGTTTTAATCTGTAGAGCTCCCACCTGTTACCTCTCCTTCCAGCATGAAGCTCCTCTGCACAACTAATTCCTTTCGAATAAAATAATAGGTGGTTGAATTTACCTCAGCACTAGCCCATCCAATGGCAGAGGTCAGAATCTTGGCGTGGCCCTTCCCAGGGACAGAGTTGAGAGCAAAATAGATGCCCAGCAGGTCAGCAAAATCAACAGTCGCTTTCAGGATCTCCTGTAAATTGTAATTATCAAATTGAGTTAGGCATATGTATGTGTATGTCATTAAAGTCTCATTTTTACTGCACTGTTGAACTTCAACACAGAAAAAGAAGCATTTTTCTAGAAGGGATATTATGATTGGCAGGCTGGGCATTTGACACAGCTTACCTGATAGTGACGGTATAGCAACTTTTAGCTATGGTTTACTCAAAATGTTATCTTTTACCGGCCGCTCAAGCTAATTGTTGGGATTTTGATCCCACACCCTGCAGATTGTAATTCGAACATGCCAACCACTGAGCAATCATCACTTCAATAAGGTTAGTGATAATTATGTTAATTCTGTTATAGTAAGCTACAAATCCCTAAAGGTTTGTACTAATCATTGTGAAAAAAAATTACTATGGGACTAACTCGAAAATCATTGAGAAGATAGCTGTTGATTCACCAAATTCCATGAAGTATGAAATTACTAGCCTTTTATTAACCATTAAAACACAATCAGAAGAATGTAGAAGCAGATTTACTCTCACATTAGATAATAATATAGTCCACGGCCTGCAGGCCAAGCACGCACGTGAGGGTAAAATTTTGCCCCCCTTTTTATCCAAGCTTAAACGGGACAGCTACAATAGATACCATGTCTTTTTGTCGCAGGAAAAAAAGCATTGAATCGCAGCTTGCATACTAGGCCTGCTAAGCGCAGGCCTCTCCTTAAACAGGACACTTAGGCCAATATTCATCTTTTTGCTTTAAGCCCCAGCTGCTTTTTATCGTCACTCCATTCAGTGTCAACGTAACCCAATTTGTGGTCAACTTTAGAACATAGGTTCTGTGATAGATATAATAGTGCTAACAGACGTATGGATTTGGTAAGCCGGACCAGCGCCAACCAAGTCCGTCTTGTCTGTTAACGACTTATCTAGCCTACTGTAACTTTTATCGGCAGGAGCGCACTTTTCAAATAAAAATTATGTGAAATTAGTGGGATTAAAAAAGCCAGTAAAGGTAAAAAAAATGCGAATTTATGCTTGTTTGACCACTATCTCCCCTAGTCTTTAGTGATGATCTCCTTGCCTTGATGCAGATAGGGTTACCATATCAAAATTCAAATTTGAAAAGCCCAGACATAAATCCGGATATTTCAATAAAATTCTGGACATTTTAATATGTTGTTTAATTTTTTACGAAGATTTTTGTTTTGTGTTTTGGTAGACATTAATCAAGATTAAAGACTATTATGATTATGTATGTTTTATTACTCATATTACATTTTCCAAGCTAAAAAAGCTAGACAAATTACATAGCCTAATGAAGTCCGGACCAATCCCGACGGATGATAACCCCAGATGCAGATGAATAATATGTTTAGTATGCTGTTTGTTTTAAGCATTAATACTGATGAATATAACGTTATCAGTTGGTCCCCTTTTAGTAGGCTTTTACTACAGGTAGAGGATTTCGATGAAGTACCTATTCTAATGCCCCAGCACCAGAGTCAAGTTCATTTGTAAGGTTTGAATAGCTGAACTGAATCTTTTTATAATGCTTACCAAAAACACATTGTATTCTCCAGTGACATGGCTGCCGTCCGCATCAGGAAAGAAGGTGGCCAAAAGCAACATCTTGCAAAGCTGCGTGAATATGTACAGCCCTCCGGCGTACACGCACTTGGAAAATGTTGCATACTCTGATCTGAAACAAAATTCTGTTCTGTGACTTTTAGGTAAATTTGGAAGGTCATACAGACTAGGATGGTTGAGATTTCGGTATTGTCATCAGAGATATCTCTTTAAGGCTTTATTTGTTTAAATATAGGTTAGCTTATCATTCTACTTACATTCCGGAAAACTTGTAAGCCATATGATAAGGAGCGTACACTAAAGCTAAACAATTACCGAAGTGATAAAGCGTCATTTTCAGTATTTAATATCCTAATTAAACTAAAATCAACGCAATAAATCTTTACTTTCACAGAAACACGAAAATTGTGTTAGGTACATTTCCTAAAATTTCCTTTCCTCCTTCGATTCGATGACTGATGTCACGCTCACGGCACGGTGTCAATGTCAATGTCAATTTTGCAAATTTTTACAATGACACATTACAATTTACATACAATAATTCGATTTATCTCTTTCTTACATTTATAAATTTGTGTATAGCTTTCCTTGGTGCTTGGTCATGCTTTAGAAACGTTATACAGATCTGAAACGCAGAAATAACTAACGATTGGAATGTCAGTGTCATCACTGTCAAAACTGTCAAAAGGAGAGCATTGACTTCTTGATGGATTTCATACGGTTCACTTTATATTCCGTGAATTGAAACGTTAAATTGAGATATTGAACATTATCCACTCCATTCTTTAAAAAATTATAAAACTGTAAATTATCAGAATAATAGTATATTCCTTGATCAGATTTTTTTTCTGTAATTCAGCATTTTGAATGGTGAATCTTCGATCGCTATGCTTTGTGTTTGTTATCAAATTAATCACAGTTACCAGTTTTGTAACAGCACATCACTGCGTAAAACAGAACGTTGCTTTATTTGTGAGTTGAGCGAGTTGTTTGTGTATTTAATTATGTTTATTTAATTTATATTTTAATATTAGACAAACTTCTAAATTAGTTAAAAATGTTATCAAACCCCAGGCTTTTCTTTGCTTTAAGTATGTTACGATATCACTCTTATAAGCTTTTATTATTGCTTTTTAACTGTCTTCAGGTTATTATGTATAAAGTATAAATATTTAATTTCTTAAGATCTGGAAAAAAAGGAGTAAGTACTATCACTCATCAATTATTTTTTTCAATTAGTTGTTGGTGTTTCTATAAATTTTATCTAACAATTTACATCGAAGGGGTTGTATGTTATAAAGGGATGCAGAAAAAAAGGGTGCTGTTAAAAAGGGTGGCTTTTTAACCCTTTCGTTTTTTAGCACACGCGCAAGAGAGAAGGGTTGCTGTCCAATGGCAAGGCTGGATTTGGTGAATTTTGAATGTCTTTGTAGGTACGGAGAGGCTCGGAACCGAGCGGTGGAAGCAGCGTTCACTGTCCCTCACCAGTTGCCCGTTGAAAGGGCTCCGGGCAACCTGTCCCTTGCATTTAAATAAGGGCAGCTGTAATTTGCATATGAATTAATATTTTAAAATGAGCAAATCTCATGTAATATTGTACCGTCTTTAGTTTTTCACACATTTGAGAATGTCTGCTTCAAATGTTTTTATAAAGAAAACAGTTTCGTAGCTTTTGCGTACGTAGCTCAATACATTGGATTGCAGTGTGCTGTGGACTTCATATCTCCTGTTGGTAAGTTTTAATGACAATCTATTTTTATTTTCAAAAAAGTTTTCATTCTTTTTGGTGCATCAGCCACAACATTAACCATTGCTGCACCCTTTATGCAGGGTATATTACACAATGTACTCCAAAACTTAGTTTTAGAGGAAGAAAGTGTACATATTTGCAATAAAGAATAAAGAATAATTTGGTAATGAGGTGAGGTAGTATAGGTATGAGGTAGGATTTCTACCCTGTTTTAGTAAAGGTTCATGGTGTAGGTATCTTGATCAGGTATTATGGCTTTCATAGTATGGCTTACCCATAGTATAGGTACACTAGCAAAGGTAGATATTATTAGATACAATATGCTCCATCATAGACTGCATCATCACTAAACACCAGGTGAGGTGGCGGTCAAGACAAACTTTTTTCTCAAAAAAACAAACATCTACTGTCCTGCCTCCTGCCTGTCCAGTCCTGGGTATTCCATATTGGCTATTTTAACCTGGGTCTATGCACTAGCCACCGCCTGGGGGCTTGCTTTACATCAGTTTCAGTTTTCAGTTTCTTGTCACGAGCTGAAAAGGTGTACATATTCCCTTAAAATAATATTCAGTGAATATGGTGTTGATGTGAGGTTTAAATAGAATAACAGTAGCAAACAAGTGTCTGGCCACCTGATGATAAGCGGTCACCGCCGCCTATAGACATCTACTATACCCGGAAGATTGTCAGTGGGTTGACCGCAGACCTATATGGCGTTGACGTACCTTTGAGGACTCTATTCACCCTTCGTTTGAAACAGTCCAAATTTTGCTTCGGAGCAAAAGTAAATGGAAGTACCTAGTACCTAACCTACCTACCAAGACATCTACCCAAATCTAAGAGGAGAGGGGGGCCCTATAACTTGCAATGCCTAGCATAGGGGTCTTTATAAGTCAATCGGAAAGGTTCCTGCTCAGATCTACATTCTTCATCTCTGTCATCCTAAATGAAGATGATGGAGAATGTGGAATATCCACTGCTGTTCCTGTCAAAGCCATTCATGCAAAGGTGTATGTAAATCTATTTTATTAAGACTTCTTTAACGGCTACAAAAAGTTTTTTTTTAAGTTTGTATCACGATGTGAACTGTTTTTAAAAAAATTGAATTAAGGTGAGGTTTTCCCACTTTTAAGCAATGCTTGTTACTTCAGATGACCGTCAAACTTAATATATTGTATTAAAGTCGCATTTAGTGGAGGCGATTACACACAGTCATGTGTTTCACAAATTTTATCAAAATCTGACCATAGGACTTTTATCTGGATATTATTATTTTTTATTTTTTATATAATAGTCGATAAACAAGCGATGGGCCACCTGATGGTAAGTGGTCACCGTCGCCTATGGACACCTACAATACCCGGGGCATTGGCGGTGCGTTGCCTACCTTTGAGGACTCTATTCACTCTTCGCTTGAAGCAATTGAGGTTATATTTGTAAATGTAAAATAACCCTGATAATGTCTTTGAAGATAATTATAAGGCAGAAACTGCCTAATAGTCATACTTGATGTTACTCTTAGGGTTACCAACCATATAATAAATAAATGATATAATAAATGATATTATATTCTATTCATACTGTTAAAAACAGTATTATACTGTATTTAACCAACTTCAAAAAGGAGGAAAGTTCTTCATTCAATCCGCAATTTTTAAGCTCTACAATATATGTAGTATGTATATATTATGTATCCTTTCAACAAAAAGGAAGTCACTTTAATCACTTTAACATTTTTATGTTTATAAAAATATATGTTTGTTACCTCAGAACTCCGTCATTTATAACTATATAAGCCGATTTGGAAAATTGTTTTTATTTGGAAGGATTACTTTCACATTGGTGCCATAGCAATTTCATTAAAATCGATTCAGTAGTTTGCATTTTAAATCATAATTCGGTATGCTAAAAAAAATTAACCTATGCCAATTCCAAAACCATTTCGAGATTTTATCTTACCGACCCTTATTTTTCTACTCCGACCTTTTAAAACGATAAGATGCCATTTATTTTAACATAAAACTAAGAAAGTCATTCGACTTTCATTGTCCTCTAAATGACGTCACATTGTAGCATTTTATTTTCTGTGCCTTTTAAGAATAAAAATATTATACATTTGACACACTGTTCGTCACACAGAATAGAATATTTTTTCATTTCTGTGGTTTGACTGTCTGGTTTTTTTCAGGGCTGCCAATATGGGGTGCTTTTTTAGGCTTCTCAACGCAATGAAATTTTGTGCTATATGGTGACGTCACATAATATCAATTTTCAAAAAAATATTGTAAAATAACTACTCAATAGAAAACAAAAATATTGAAATTAGTTTCTTAAAATAGCCTTATCTACGAAATAAAAATATTAAAAAAAAAAAACTTTACATACCGAATTACTGGAAACATAATAATATGTCATCAAAGTAAACGAAATTGCGTATTTACAAATTTTGAAGTAGGGGTTGGAAATTGATACCTATTTATTTAAAAAAATCCTTTTCGACGTCCGTGCCTCAATACTAAAGTTTAAAATTTCAATACTGTTTATTTTGTCAAAATACTGCTAATTTTCCTTTTCCCACCTATGAAATTTATTTTGCAAAAAATTGGTAACCCTAGTTACCCTATTCTTATCTAAATATATACTAAGTATACCCACTTACCTAGTTGTCGCCTCGAACTCTGATGACTGATGTATTTTGTGCTCAGACTTCGCGACCCCTAAAGTATATCTCCACCATCCCTGGAACTATTTTGCCCAAATTCGAACTTAAAAATTGTATTGGAATTAACTACTTGCATACAAAATTCGTGAAAATCGAATCAATGATTGATACGCAAGCTATCGTCGAATACAAGAATGTACATAGAAACGCCGCCGACTTGTCCCATTGTCTATACTAATATTATAAAGAAGAAAGATTTGATTGTTTGTTTGTTTGTTTGCATTGAATAGGCTACGAAACTACTGAACCGATTTGAAAAATTCTTTCACTGATGGGAAGCTACACTATCCCCGGGTGACATAGGCTATAATCTATACCCGTGCGAAGCTGGGGCGGATCGCTAGTAGTCTATAAAGCGAAATACCACTCACTCACTGACAGACTCATTGCAGGCAATGTAATTACAGTAATACTCGCGCAAGTACTGCGCATCGTCTGCAACGAGTTTAACCGTCCGCCCGCTACTTCTCCCTACGCGTACGAAGTCGCGGGCATCAACTAGTTCGTAATATATTAACTAATGCCACAGTATTCTCCCTATTACATAGGCTAATGGCCATATTCACAACAACATTTACAAGTACCGCACGAACGTTCCCAATGAAAAAAAGAAAATGGGATAAAAACCCGCGTGAGGAGCTCACGTCATCCCTCCATTACAGCATTGTGCTGCGACAATAGAGGCCGGGTATAAAGAATCGCGACCATTAGGTAAATTTCCTTTTTTTCCGCGACACCCCTCTGGGCCAGGACGAGACATTTGTCACGGACGAGTGTGGTAAGCGTGCCGGGAGATTGAGATCTCGGGATGGTGTGAGGACGTTTTTTGTTCTCGAGCGATTAGGGGGCAGGTGAAGGTTTTCATATTTTCAAAGACAACTTTTACAAACTTAATTTTCTAATATGTAAGTACACCCGATTAGAATCGAGATACTTAGACAGTACAAATAATTAATCGTTACGTTAATAAATACGCTGTCATAAGTGTATGGAGTATGGAGCACATCAACTTTTGTAGCTTAGCATTATTGGGGTCTACGGCAGTGCGTTTTGATACGCCGCGACTGACACACGCGCCAGTGGGAATCCGGCTCGAAGGACCATAAATTTTGCGACACTATTATAGTTCAGTTGAAGTAGTTTTATTAAAGCTCCTGGGGCCTTACGGCTAGCTGTTATAAGCGATTCAGTTTATAGGTGATGAAAAAAGTTACGCGATCGCAAACCGTATCTGGGTGCGTTAAGGTTCACGTTCTCGTGAATTTACGAACTGCGCTGTTTTAGCGCTAATTCGAGACCGTAATTAAATTAAATTTATTTGACTCGTATAATTTAATCGAGCCGATTCCCACTCGCGCGTTTTTCAGTCGCGGGCCGTGGCGTACCAAAGCGCACTGAAACCCTCCATAATGCTTAGTTGCCAAAGTTGATGTGTTCCGTACAATTAAGAGTTACGTTTTAACTAATGGCTGCAAAGTGTAGTGCTTGGGCGAAGTACGAATATTTACGTGTGCCTTAAGAACGTTTAAGTTTCATACAAATATTACATAGAGAGTTAATAGAGTTCTAAAGGGTCGGCAACGTATTTGTGATGCCTCTGGTGTTACAAGTATCCATAGGCGACGGTGACTGCTTACCATCAGGCAGCCCGTCTGCTTGTTTGCCACATATGGCATAAAATAATAATAATAATAATAATTTAGCAGTGCCATCAGGATGGAGTTCGGTGTAGACAAGTGTGCGGTCATGCATGTACAGCGAGGAAAAGTTGTGAATTCTCCAAATTTACAGCTTTCTGAGGTGATGACTCTCAGATCTCTCTCCGAGGCCGAGACCTATAAGTACCTCGGTATGTCAGAGTCGTTGGGTATATCGGTAGAGAACATCAAGAAATCGGTGAAGGAACGCTTCTTTTGTCGCCTTACAAAAGTACTTAACAGTCTTTTGTCTGGCGGCAACAAGGTGCGTGCCTTCAACGGTTGGGTGATGCCTTTGCTGATATACTCCTTTGGCATATTGAGGTGGACTCAAACTGAGCTGGACGCCCTGGACAGGAGGGTCCGTCAACTGCTCACATCACATCGCATGCTACACCCACGCTCGTCTGTTATGAGACTGTACATTCCGCGGAAGTGGGGGGGTCGAGGCTTTTTAAATGCCAAGAACCTACACAACCGCGAAGTGTGTAGTCTCAGGGATTTTTTCCGTAACAGCGAGAGTGGGATGCATCGTGATGTTGTGGCTGTTGACAGGGGCCTCACGGCGCTCTCCTTGGCAAACGAGAATTGGCGTAAACCATCGGTGCTGAGCATCGAAGATCGCAGGGATGTATGGAAGGGCAAGGAGCTGCACGGGCGGTTCTATCGGGCCTTAACAGGGCCCGATGTGGACTTGCTTGCGTCGGTGAACTGGCTACGATTCGGTGATCTCTTTGGGGAAACCGAGGGTTTTGCCTGTGCAATTGCGGACGAAGTTATCAAGACGAACAACTACCGGAAATATATCATGAAGGACGGTACGGTCGACATCTGTCGGGCATGCCACCGTCCCGGAGAATCTCTCCGTCATATCATTTCCGGTTGTTCGCATCTTGCTAACGGCGAGTACTTGCACAGGCACAACCTAGTGGCCAGGATCATCCACCAGCAACTTGCCCTTCGATATAGCCTTGTCGAGTCTGAGGTGCCGTACTACAAGTACGCACCAGCGCCAGTTCTCGAAAATGGTCGTGCTTTGCTCTATTGGGACCGCTCTATCATTACGGACAGGACTATTGTCGCCAATAAGCCTGATATCGTGTTGGTCGACCGATCCCAGCGCCGGGCAGTGCTCGTCGACATCACCATCCCACATGACGAGAACCTCGTGAAGGCCGAGAAGGACAAACTCAGCAAGTACCTTGACTTAGCTCACGAGGTTACCGCCATGTGGGATGTTGACTCGACGATCATTGTCCCGATAGTAGTATCGGTGAACGGTCTTATAGCGAAGAGCCTCGACCAACACCTTAAGAGGCTCTCGCTAGATGGTTGGGTCAAGGGTCAGATGCAGAAGGCGGTAATCCTGGACACGGCACGTATTGTCAGGAGGTTCCTCACTCTGCAGCCCTAACCACCGGTAGCTTGGGCCCTGCCCCGCTGCCGGCGGCACTCTAGGTTTAGGTTTTTTTTATAATATTTTGTTTTTATAGGAAATATTGTAAAAAAACGTAAATTTAAGAAGGAAAATAAATATCTGAATAATAATAATTTGAAATTGAAATTTGCATTGAGT
The DNA here is from genome assembly GCA_914767915.1 of Agriopis aurantiaria. Classification (NCBI taxonomy): domain Eukaryota; kingdom Metazoa; phylum Arthropoda; class Insecta; order Lepidoptera; family Geometridae; genus Agriopis; species Agriopis aurantiaria. The sequence continues at coordinate 4,475,905 of OU611988.1, forward strand.
TTGATACGTGTTGCACGCAACTATATTTGTATCTCGCGAAACCAACTAACATTGATTGTTTGTAATTGCCTATCGGGACTGTGTTCTAATCGCATAATATAAAAGTTACATTATTGAGTATTATTGATTGGTTAAGGTCTAATAAATTAATTATTGTGGGTATAGGTATGTACCTACTTCTTCCATATTATAATGGTTCTGCAGCTTAGTCATCTGTAAGTAAACGTGCATGGTTGGTAGTTACAAGTTGGTCGACTACAAGTAATAGGTATACGTACACACTTAATTTTATTATATTGTTGAAACTCGATATATTTAAATAGGACAGTCGTACATAGGCAAATATATAGGTACTGTTACCGTATCTATCTTTAGACTAGCTAGCAGTTTGGTATTATACATATACTGCTTTATTACTTATAATAACTCTACACATTCCCGTCTACGTCTCACCACAGCGCTCACAAACGCCGCAATCAATAATCTGTAATGGCGAAATGATTTCAATTTGTGTGCGTGTGTCGGAGATGCATTATTCCGACCACGTACGCTGCAGGCGAACGCGGCACGCAGATAAGCGTCGAGACGACATGCCGAAACTCCGGGTGCCTTATCGGAAACGGCTTACCCTCGCGAGAGAGCCGCTAGGGGAGCCCTCGGCCCTCCTCGGCCCTCGGCGATCGATCTCGATGCAAAACTGCCGATAGGGGAAGTTTTGTTTCTTCCTCGTAATTTTTTTATTGTGTTATCTTGCCACAATCTAAGGATTGGCAGGTGGCTAGTTTGTAATTGATGAGGCGGTCAATTACCTATTTTGTCGTTTCTGTGGTTTGAACTTGGGTTTTGCACTAGCCTTAATTTATAAGCAACATCATTGTCTTCTTTATCTCACGGTTTATGGGCCTATTGCTATTATTATTGATTTTAATTAAAAACAATATCTTTTTGACGAATATATAATTATCTATCTCTGAAGCTACCTAGTTAGCTTAGCAAAAGTAAGTTACATATGAGACGGCAGTACCTTTCTGTCTATACGCAGTCTTACATTTTTATGAAAAGAAGATAATGTTTATTTATTTATGTAACCAACTATCTGAATTTATTCTGGCTTATCAGAAATCGAATATGATTTTATATGCCACTGAATATGAATCCACGGTCGGTGGGCCGGTGGAGACGGGCGGTGTGCCTGTATACATATTTTGCAACTAGATAGATTTGCGGTTGCGGGATGGGGGTAGCGTAGGGTGGGTGGAGCGGATGAATAATTCCCGTTCGATTCCCAACTACATATCCAGGGAACTTTTGAATGTATTACATCTCACGATTTCATTTCGTCCCACAGGCAAGTGGTAATATTATAACAGTCTAGGTATTTATGGCAATGGTTAGGTACCTATAGACTGTTATAATATTAGCAATACCTCGGTTGGATTGACTAGCGCTTTGCCATGAGTAGGCATGTCCACTTGTATGGATATTTTATCTTAGGGCGGACATAATTTATCACTTCAATACTTACTTATGAGTTTGTTGTTGCAAGGCCTGCTATAATGGACAGTGCTCTTCATGGCTAGTTCATCATCTACCTTTTGTAAAAAACATTGATATACCGATTACCTACCTATCACCTATAACTCATACATAATCACACCAATGCAATGATTTTGTCCAGTATCGACACACAATCCTTTAATGCCAAAGTAACAAATCTAATTTTTCAGTTGAATTTACGAGTAAGTACTATCTTAGCTGGAATAGTTACCTTTTGTGGTATAGGTACATCTAAAGTTATATGATTATTTACGGGATATTAAGACTAAGAAAGAGGGTAGATCGTTATGTCTGCACCTAACTTTTTAACTGTTCTCCAACCACCCGCATTCTTCAGTCTTCCCGTGAACATGGTGCATGTAACTGCGCCGAAATATCGGGAGCTCATTCCACAACCTTACCACGGTAAATATCCCGTAAATAATCATATAACTTTAGTGAACAACCGTGATAGTTTAAAACAGTGTTTTAGGTACATCTAATTCACTTTCAGCCACCCTCATCCAACTCTCGATATTTATTCATAGACTTGCGCGTGTTTTTTACTTGGCCATAAATATTAAAGGCGTCTCAATCTCGAGTCGTGCCAGCAGGATTTTCAATTCGACAGTACTCGGATCCCCTTAGATTTTAGGCTTTCTCTGTTTCCGCGCATTAGAGCGGTTTGATGTATGGCCACGGGCGGCGGTAAATCAAATTTTGATTGGTATTTTCTTTGTGGAAAGTCGGGCGCTCCAGCGGGATGTCGCGTAACGTGGGTTAACCGATCCCCAGGCGCCCCTGCCGCCGCCCGTCTTATGTGGTTCTATATACAAAAGATACATTCGGAATTGCTTCGGGATTGACGTAAGACAATTCGAATATATGGAATATAAGTTATAGGTATCTATCAACTATTTAAACATGTTCGCAAACAAAACAAAACTTATTCTTCTTTGACCGTTGGTCCAGTTGGTAGTGAACCTGCCTTCTGAGCTTGGGTGCGTGGGTTCGATTCCCATCTAGGACAAACATTTGTGTGATGAACATTTGTGTTTGTTCTATATCTGGTTGTTAATATCTATTTAAGTATGTATTTAAAAATATATATGCATGTATATCAGTCTCTGGCAGCCATATCACAAGCTTTGCTTAGTTTGGGGCCAGATGACCGTGTGTGAAAAATGTCCCGAATATTTATTATTATATTTATTAATACCTAAAACGAACATCGCACGAATTTGAAAAAGTAAATAAGTTAGATTACGTAGGTAAATATGATCGAAGCCCCAAAGTCTAATAGTAGTCTTGAAGAACTGTTATCTACCATTTAATGACGAAAAATTATATACCAACCTACATTGGTTCACAGGTACTTAACCACTTTCTGTAAGGGTTAACAAAATTGCTGTAAGTTTATTTAGGGCAATAGAAATCAGATTTTCCCTGGTAAGTAGATTTCAGTGAAATAACCCTGCATGTGAGTCAGTAACTAGCTGGTCATGTGATCCAATTGCGATCGAGAGTAGCTTCAAACGGATGGAATCAAATTCAGCCCCCTTTAAATATTTGAAGTGGTGCCCGAGGCGAGGCTCGCGAGGGAACTCAGATACACAAATTGAACTTGTAATCTTCCGTTATTGGAGGAAAGGATATTGCTACTTTGATAGGGAAGGCAGAAACGCCCTTTGCTTTGTTCTGTGGATGATAACAAAACTAATCTCTTTGCTTTACAGACAGAAAAATAATATTTAATTTTACAACCCGCTATAGATAATGTCATACTTCTATACTAATATTATAAAGAGGAGATATTTGTATGTTTGTTTGCATTGAATAGGCTCCGAAATTCCGGAACCGATTTGAAAAATTCTTTCACTGTTGCGAAGCCTCACTATCCCCGGGTGACATAGGCTCAACCCAGTGGTTGTGTCTGATCTGACGGGCTTGGTATAGAGAATATCTTTTACTGGCCTAATTTATTGTGACATTTTTGAAATAAAAATGTCAATTTCTATCTTATGCAGCCATCACATAGAGCAGCCATGCTCCAAACACATCCGATGCATAGCACTACTCGTGTAGAGTACCTACGCACGCTTGTAGCGGTAGTGTGCACTCTGCAGGTTTATGCACAGTTTGTATAAATTAGGCACTAACCTCATTCATGTCTGCTCGTTTTGTTTTTATTTTTACACATATTTTTAAGTAACAATCCAGATCAGAACCTATAATAGGAGATATAATGTTTTGTAAGATTGTAATAAAATTTGTGTAGTGTTTATCATCATCACAACATAGTATAAAATAAAGTGGCTGTCGCTGTATGTCCGTCCCTATGTATGCTTAAATCATTAAAACTACGCAACGGATTTTGAAGCGGTTTTCACCATCAGTTACATAATTTTTCACGGAAGGTTTATGTATATAACTAGCGACCCGACCCGACTTCGCACGTAAATTACACCCGTGCAAAGCCGGGCGGGCGGGTCGCTAGTAATAAAATAAAATAAAAAGATAGTCATCATAGGCTCAAGTATGAACTATGAACCTAACGGGTAGGGACCATACCTAAATGAGAATTTTAATAAAACACTGTTTTAAATTATCACGGTTGTTCACCACAACCTTACTACGGTAAATATCCCGTTAATAATCATATAATGTATACCTAACTGTAGAGAAATCTAATGTCTGAAGTTTTTAGTATATTTAAGTGGTCGTGTTCTATAGCGGAAACCGTAGCTTAGGATGCCCTGTGACTCGATGTAGTGACGATATACGTAAGAAGACGACGAAAACTCGAAGATCGGACTAGGTGGTGTGCCTTGGCAGAGGCAGTGAACTAAGATAGTCTGATAACGATGATGATGAAGTATTTAAGTGGCACGCACTTCGCTCCGTTCTGTTACTGACATACCTATATTTATTATGAACCTAGGAATAGTCCATGAAAACATAACTAGATATAAACTTGGCTATGTAACCTACTTTTCACGGGTACCTACAATTTAAGCCTATAAATATAGATTTGATTGGAAAAAGGTTTGCTCTACTGGGCACCTGTATCGACTCTAGAGAAGGTTAAGGAAATTTAGTAGCATACGTATAAAATTCGACGTAACATAGGTGAGGCGGGTCAGTCGAGGGTGGCGTCCCCCTAGCCGGATAAAAAAGGATCTCGAGAAATTCTCGACCCTTTTTATACTAAATAGATAGCTAACACGGTCTGAGTGGAGTTTCAATAGATGCTCTCTCGTAGGAAGAAGCGACCTGTAAGGAATCGAGGGGTACCTACAGCGACGCAGCGTCGTACATCTACGCATGTGTGCACGGTGCGTGTCACACAGTTTTTCCTTTTATTTTTTACGCGTGCCCTCCTCTGAGGGATAAGAGGAATTCTTTTTAAATTGGAAATGTTTTCTAAGAGGATTACGATTTGCGGAGGTGTGCCGTCCAGTTGGGAATAAGGGATCGTGTATCTTCTGTGTTTTGTGTTTAACATGCTCAAAAATATTTTATATTTACGGCAAGTGGGATTTGTGTCGGAAGCAGTGGGAAGTACTTTATATATTTCGATTGAGTTTGTTTTGGTCACATAAATGTTAACGAAACCATAGGTAACGAAATGTTAGATTGAAGACGAGCTTTCATGAAACTCGTATCTTAGTATAATTTTAGGTATCCTCCTAGTAAGTAGAGGTAGGAGAGGTAAATAATAGTATATGTGTGTGTATGTATTTTAATGTTTATGTTATTCTTGTTTTGTGTTTTTTTTTTTTATAAAGAGTTATTGTATTGTATTGTAATATGCCTAAAATAGTGAACTCGGAGTTTCCACCAATCCCTACCGGATGATCTAAGTGAATTTCACTTATTTCCTATAGGTACTATACCTTGGTAGAGATAAGTATACCACGCCAAATACATAGATAGTTATACGTTATACTTAGGTTGGTACCTACGAATGTTGTCAAACCGAGCTTCTGACACGCATTTAATAAAGAGAGAAGTCTTAAGCTCCTTTCAAAATTGCAATTGCAACAATGATGTAACACTCCCACGTTATTGCGTAAAAAGAAAAATGTTAAAAATTCAACAATAGCAAGAACATTCGAGTGACCCACGCGTGTGAAATTGATGTAAGCAAAAGCTTTGTGAAATAGCCTCATTTTGCAAAGGAAAATACCGTCGTTGAAGATCTTATGGCCAAAGCTTGAAGGTCTATTTTTCTATGGCGTGATGCAAATGTGTCGGATTATCCCTCACATTGGCGTGGCCGTCCGCAATGGGGATTTAGTTTAAATTTTCACATCGCCTCCGCCCCTGCATCGGCTGCAACATTTCGTTTGCTTTGTTGGGTACTTAGTAGGAGCACATTTTATAATACTATTTCTCATTTCTATCGATATATGGGCAAAATTTTGTATCTACTAGGTAAAGCGCTTTAGCGCTACTTTTAGGAACATAGACATTACTGACAGTTGGAGGAAATCTTGTAACTAAAAAATACCAACAAACAAACAAATATACATAACTTAAGCCCGAAAAAGATTACTCTCTTTCTTGGGCATTCGGGTAAAAAGAAAGATGTAGGTACTTGCGAAGTAAAAGAATAAGTCTACGGACGTATATACCTACCTAAAACTTTTTTATTCATTGCTAATGCGCATTTCTAAAGCAGTATATTTATGTTAGAGATGTAAAAAAACTTCACAAATTGCATGCGAGGGTGCGTGGTACGTCCTGCACCGAAATAAAAATGTTTTTACTATACAATAGAGGGATTGCCTATTTTAACCGCAACCGCCCTCCGTAATTGAGTTTTATTCTCGCAAGAGTCGCAAGCTCTATTGAGAGTTTGAATACTTTGAATTGAATCTCGTGACAGGTGGTCATTTTTAAAATTATATTCACTGCTAATAATACGTTCAAAATGTCCCTTTCCACAATATAGATAAGCTTTATATTTTTGGCGGAAGCGTCAATTAGAATTACAAGTTATAAAGCAATATTTATTACAATGTCACCAATTTTACTTTTCGTCTAACTGGCAATGCAACTGGTCAAAGCAAAACAAAAGACTTCGTATATCACCCACTTGAACTGTTAAGTTGGTGCCATTACGCAATAGAGATTAATTATTGTACCTATAGATAATAAGTAGGTAATAGTCACTCATTTAAATCAGTCTAGCCATCATTAGCCATGTTACTGTCGAAAGTCCCTGGCCACGGTCCAGCATTGCTTAATCAATTAGAAGAACGCTTCCTTTCTCAGCAATGGCTGCCACTTTCCGGTTCTAATAATAATGCCTTGTTTGCTTCTCATATTTTTATAAGTAACAACGTAGGTACTTTTTAGCGTTCCGTACCTCAAAAGGAAAAAAGGAAGCCTTATAGGATCACATTTTTGTCCGTCTGTCCGTCTGTCAAGACCCTTTTTCACGAGAACGCGTAGAGTATCAAGTTGAAATTTACATTAAATACTCGAGTTTACGGTTTATTTTAGCTGTGTAAAAATCAAACTTGTCAGTCAACGCGATCAAAAGATATGACCGTTTATGTCGCATATCTTGCGATTTCACAAGGTAATCAAAACCTATGCTATAGGGTAATTCCCGTTGACCTAGAATCATTAAATTTGGCAGGAAGCAATGTCTTACAGCACATATAAAGAAAAAAAAAACGAAGATTGTTGTTTTGATATTACATCACATAAAAAATGGTTTTTGCTATTACAAACTTGCATTTTGTACCTACTTGGTATGTATGGGAGCACTTGTTTGCAAACTACAAAATTAAGCTTGTAAATCAATATTACAATCGTTTTAACCTTTTTTCGTTAAGACTTGACTACCGGGGTGGATCTACATACATATTTATTAAATTTGTACAGAACCTTCAGGGTGCGAGTTGGTTTTTTAAGGTCTAAAATAGCAAATTGTTGACTCTCTGTTTGGTTACGCAACTATTATAAGAAGTAGAGTTTCGTGTTAGTGTCGTTTGATGTCTAATTCGTAAAAGTTGCCGGATGCCACGAGGATATTGTGAAGTTTATGCTGTATTAAGATCATTTTACTATTACGGCTACATCTTGGGAGCTCATAAACTGGCAGTAAGGTGACATCGGCCATTTTAGAAATGGTAACCGTAAACGTTGCCCAAATAATAACAGGACCTAACAGGACTTTAGCCTAAATTTAGGCGTCACTTTTATTCTGTACGATACTCGTGTAGTCGATTATTATCCGACTTACTAAAACTTAAATAATTAACAAAATTAAATAAGCGCAGTTTCGATGCCATCGCTCAAAAACGGTAAAAGATAACATCGCGAGGAAACAGGTATGTCCAAGAATCTCAAAAGTTCAAAGATACAAATAATATATGACATTCACCAACATGCACAGAGCTAGCCTAGCATGCATGGTGGATTAGGACCCATACTCTCTCTTTCTCTCTCTCTGAGAAAAGGCTTGTATTCCAGCAGTGGGAACATGATAGGCTGAAATTATGAATGGTAAGTAGGTACTTACTAAAGTGAATAGGGTAAGTATTGGTATAAGATTAGTTAGAGGAAACACGTGGTTTGGATAGAAAACGTTGCCGGTAAGATAACTTAGCGGAGTGAGTAGGGGAGAGTGGGGGAAACGCGAACGCGGGGTAATCTCGAATCCAATGGTTCTAATGTGTTAGAAAGAGATAGCCATATTTTACTTGCCACCATTTTGGAGATTACGCCACCACTAGTGCCAGTCAACAACACGGGAGACGCGGACGCACGTACTTGTCAAGGTATGCATTTTTCAATATTTTGCGTGTTTTTGATGTAATTTTTTTAGTAAATTCAAGTTGGTGTTGATTTATTTCTATCTACAATAGTAATTTAACTTTTACATAGTGGAATACTCACATATTAATCAGCTAAATGACAATGATGCGATCGGCAAAAGAAATATAACCTAAATGATTTTTTTTCATTTTATTGTTTTCGATCCAGCGGGGTAAAGGCGAAAACTCCATGTCGGGCAATCTCGAACGTTCGGCATTACCCCCCCTCCCTTTTGTTGGTTCCCCGTTCATCTTTTTTTATTATTGTTTCAGATGCCTCGTCATTACAAAAGAAAGACCGAACCGAAGTACATATTCGAAAAGGCTATAGACGATGTTAAAGCCAAAAAACTCAGCATCGGCAGAGCAGCAGAAACTTATAATGTTCCAAAAACAACAATTTCTGACCACCTAAAGAAAGCAGTGATAAAACAGCCAAGGTCTAGACGAAAACCTTTATTTACAGACGAGCAGGAATCACGAGAATTGTACTGACGGACACTCAACATCGTTGGGTTATAAATGTGATCACTGTCATTATTAATGTTAGTACGTAATTACCCCACTTGGTGTTCGTGTTTACCCGACTAATGTCGGGTAAAGCCGAACACTAAGGGTTTTGTTTTTTTCCATATTGTTAAAATTTATTAAAAATATATAAATTTTGATTGGTGAATTCGTTAGACAGATAAGTAAACTTTAATAATTAAACAATAAAGAAACTCTGTGATCAAATTCCACTGTTTTATTTAAGTTTTCCCTTAGGTGTTCGTATTTCCCCCACTCTCCCCTAAGCGTATAGGTAAATCAATATTTATAAATAAACTAGTTGACGACCCGACAGACGTTGTCCTGTATTAGAACTGTCAAATGCGCAAAGTTAAAATCGCTGTTGAGTTTTCTGAAATTTTCCAATTTTCTGTGCACTTTTCTTATTTTTTTTTCCATAAGAACCTTCTATAAAGTATGAGAAAACTTTAAAAAAAAAAGATGAATGAAATCGGTAAAGTCTTTCTCAAGTTATGGCGTGACCGAAGTAAGTAGTGATTCATTTTTATATAGGTGCCTATATAGATTGCTAAGCAAATAAACTACCCCATTGTTTTTCCAGGAAAGCATTCGCAAACAGCGAAGTTAGCTTCCATATTCCGCCCTATGGTAATAAAAACAGATACATTATAAATCGTAAGGGATATATCGCCGAGGCCATTATGCCCGGAATGCCCGGCCGGCGTGACGTAGTTAAATGTTTTATTGTTTTTTCACGGCACCATCTACATTACAGTTGTTATCATTTTTGCTTACAACACAATAACACGAGACATAAACTCTGTTATGTCTTATAAAGTTCAGACGAAATTAGTCCCCGTAAATCTATAAAGACTTTTGTTTTGCGTCATTAACCCAAAATGATGTTTTGTTCATAAATTATTGGACTAAAACATTTAGTGGACAATAAATCAACGTGCTGGGTGTAGACTAGATATTTACAACTCTATCAGGCGTTAACGCGCCACACAATAATTCACATTCTGATTAATTAATTGGACTTTGAAAAGAGTTTATGGCAGGTAGGTATCCTTCAGTTACGCACACTGGTCTATTATATACCTATACCTTAGTTTGTTGTGCGCTCCAAACTTGCCCATCAATATTTACTAATGAACATGTCTGCTAATGATGAACGACCCGGCACCATTATTGGCGTGTCACTCGCGGATGGGAAAGGAAAGGGTTATGTAGTGTTGTGTCTCTAGTGCATTAACTGTAAGTGATCGATGGCCTGCTTTGTCTTTGGTGACTCGATATCACCATTAGCACTGCTCATCAACTGTTTTATAACTAAAAGAGGGTGATCCGAGCATTACGTTTCAATATAATTTAGTAAAAAAAGTAAATATCTCGTAAATAATCATATAACTTTAATTTAGTACTATTTGAAATATATGCCGTATGTCGAAATCTCAACTAACTACGTCGCATCGTATAATGCCTAGTGTTTATAATAATATGTAAGTATGTGTTTTTATATTTTCTCTCCAGAATGACCTGACCTGTAACTATCGCGCACTAATTGCCAGTGCACAGCAGCGGATGGAACGGCAGCATTTGAAATATATATATATATATATTTATAAATTTAAAATTCTCTACCGTCCCGTCCGTTGGCGTGGACGGCGAGTTATGACTACACTGGTGCGCAGTACCTATACTTGTTAGCACCACAGTATTGGTACCATTGGAAAAGTTCATTTGCCCCGTCCTTACTATGGGTACCTGCAGGTACATAGGGTAATGAACTAGCTCTAAGAACTACGCTAACATTTGATCACATAAAAAATAAGATAAATTAATAGTTACTATACGTATGACATTCGCATGTCGTCCCCATTTGTTAGCTCTCCCACAAAAAGCGAATCCGAAAATATTTTGTGCTCACTCGACATTTGACTTGTTAAGCCTGAGTCGGCGTGAGTAGGCAGAACGGCAATCAATTTATTCCATTAACATAAAGTTGCTCTATGAAATTTCCCGCCCCTGAAACCGCCATGATTAATATTTCAGCCGTGACTGGCTGCGCCAACCGAGCGGAATATATCGCTTATCTCATACAATACTGACACGTATCTACTTACTTACCTAGATATTTTCTATAAAGAGATGAGTAGTTATGCTAAGTGGGAATTCCTAAAATCTTAGTCTATCTAGGCTTGGAAGTCATGTAGGTACTTAGACGAGTGTCTATAGCTTTCTTTAATTTTATGGATGTAGAGAGAGTTCTTTGCTACTTATCACAGATAAGTTACCGAAAAAGACGTTGTTTTTCGTACGGTATATTTTTTAAAGCTCAGGGTAGTATGAGGGGAGGGTGCACGAAGCACGCAATCCATTAAAGCTGCGAAAACACTTGAAATTCAGCAGCTCATACAATAAACATCGCGGAGAGGCGCGTACGGAGTTTTTGTGCCGACTTGGAGCTGGCAGCTTTTTGTTAAAGCTCCTCGACACTTTTTGCCGATAAAATAAGGAGCAATTTTATCTCACGATTATTGTAATAGCAGAATTAGTTACTTTACCTACCCACTTACTGTGAGAGGTAGGTACTTCTAATTTAAAATTACAAATACCGTTTTCTAGAGTGCCTTACAAAAAAGAAACAATTTAGCGGACCTACCGAGTACCAACCTACCTACTACCAAACAAACTGTCGGTGCAAACCCAAAACGATGCAAAGAAAATTGGACGATGTAATTTTGCGAATGTAATTTTGACGATGTGATGACCCCATTTTTTCAAGTGCTTTGGAGATGATCTTGTTGCTTATCTTCCCTATCGCCGCGCCTTATTATTCTGCGTATAAACCGGGGAATATTTTACCGGACGGGGCCGTCGACAGGGGATTTTGAGCGCGCCGAAAAAAATGTAGCGACTTATCTCTTAGGCGCGTGTTTTAACCGTCCTCCGTCAGTCCGAGCGGCGTCTGCCAGCGATGTTTTATGGATGCCCGGACGTGACGGCGATGTGCGAATCAACGGTCATTGTGTGACACTGCGTGTCAGGTGTTGCCATTAAACGAGTGAGGTGCTTGGTATTTGTATGTTTGGATAATGTACTAATCAATATGCGACATTTACCTATGCCCATTCAATTTTTTTTCTCCTATCAACGACGAATGTTTTTCGATGTTCGATGTTTCTTGATTTGAATTTTGCTAAAGTTATATGATTATTTACGGGATATTTACCGTGGTAAGGTTGCGGAATGAGCTCCCCATATTTGTGAATTTTGTGTGTTGTTCAACACCTTCTTTTTTACTGTTTGATAGAGTTTGCACCAATATCCATGGCCGCTCTGCGACGCCATAGGTTGAATAGCAAACACAATATGTCAACAGAATGGAGCTTCATCATCATCATAGTCAGTCTATCTTGCTGGACATAGGCCTCGTCCTATGCACGCCTCTTAACCCGAACTTCGGCTTTTCGCTTCTTGCCACTGCCCGGTGTCCGCTACTTTGCGTAGGTATATCGTAACCTCATCTAATCTCGATACGATTGCCAATCCAAAATAGCATTCCATGCTTAGTTCAAAACTATAAAAACGTTTTACACCAAATTTACCTGATCTCAACATCCATCTATTGTCACATCCTAATATTCCCGATTCCGCGTGATTGTAAATCCACCCTCGCTTGACCCCGCCACCGCACTACCGCGACGCAAAAGTGAGGGTAGTTTCAACTTAGCATTCACGAGCTGCCGCTAGTTACGCATGCGATGGCAATCCTCCACGGTGTTGCTTAGCGGGGGAGGACTTGACGCTTGACAGACGTAGCAACAGGAAATGTTAGTTATTATTAAGATGCGGTTTTATTCAAGCTAAATTCAGCTTGTGATTTATTGTCGCTCTCTGATAGCCAAAGATTATATAAATCGTCATTGTTGGTAGCTTAAACGTTTATTATTTAAGCATATAGGCAAACAAACAAGCAAAAACAAATTAGTTTTAAATCTTGCATTTTGCAACATTCGTATTATGAGGTAAGAAAGATGCCTACCTAATAGTGTTTTCTTTAGCTTTGTTTTGACTAAAATAGAAAGCGATCGGCCAACTACAGATCTTTATCAAGTTAGATGCCGCAAGTTCACCTACCTCTAGGTATTTTGCGTGTTTTTTTTCCGTCTTAAGTTGGATCATTGTTGCAGTCTAACTTAATTTAGTTAGATGTCTGTCGTCTGCAGCAGCACGTCAGACGTTAATACAAAAATTCAAAATGCGCCATATATAACTGTAAAAACCCTTCGAAGGCAATGCCCTGCGAAAACAATTAAACTACTTACCTACCACTAAATTACTCTCACGACGACGTATATACAAACGCTGGAATTTCATACAATGTAACGTTCTGCGGCTTCTAACTTAATAAAGACCTGTGCAGCAAACGCATACATTAATGCCTAAGTACTGACTTACCGAATAGTATTAAGGGGACTTAGGTACCTGAGTATATATAGACTTAGGTACTACGTAGCAAGAATCTTGAAAAGTTAAACTAAATATTCAATGTGCTGAGTCACATAATCTAGATACCTACAGCGTTTGAGCTTCATAACCCTGTAGTAAGCTGATAAGTTTAATAACTTGAAGAGCTATAAACCAGTAAGCTAGATCGTGTCACCCGGCGTCGCTCGCCGTTCGTAATGAATCGCAGTTTTACGCCCTCTGCAGCTTTACGTGCACCGGACGCCTTATTGCGGCTACAACTTTTGCAATTTTACAAAGTAGGTATACCTATGTGCATTTTGAGCTAAGGTTTTGCACAATGTATTTCAAAGTAAGAAACTAATCTTTATCCGTATTAGTTTCATTTTTAGGGTTCCGTACCCAAAGAATAAAAAGGGAACCCTATTACTAAGCCTACGATGTCTGTCTGTCCGTCTGTCCTACCTATTATCATCTGTATCTTTCGAACCGTTATAGATAGTCAGTAAAAAATTTCACAGAATATGTAATGTTACGGCGGAATAACTAAGAAATGATAAAAAAAAGTCTAAAATTTTAAACAAAAGGCCTCCCCAACAAACAACAAACAACAAACAACAAACTTATTTTTAGGCCATACAACAAACTTATTTTTACGAGTTTTTGTATTAGCTCTAATGTAAAAACGGTAACACGAACACAAACTTAGCATGATTATAGTACACACTCTAAATTATAACAAAAAATAATAAATAATGGACAAGTGCGAGCCGGTGACAAATTTCTGGTCATTACCAAGTTATAATTGTATTATACTCGAGCGTCACTGTATATAGCAAAATATTAACTATGTGACTGCGTAGCAATTGCTTCGACTATTTTGGCAGGCATTAAGCCTGAACAATAACTAGTTGTATTTTGTGGTGGTACGGAACCCTTAATGCGTGAGCACGACTCGCACTTGGCAAATGGCATGGCAAAATTATGCACCTGATTTCTTCCCGTTAACATGGTGCATGTAACTGCGCCGAAATATCAGGAGCTCCAATCTCCATCCACTTACCACGGTAAATATACCGTTCCTAATCAAATACCTAATTGAAGATTTGTTTAGACCTGCCGCTCTCTAAATCTGTCTTCCGGTGTTTCCAAGAAGCTACAACATTGGGTTCTACAAAAGGCGAGTTAATAGATCCTTAAAGGGTTAGCAACGTAGTTGTGATGCTTCTGGTGTTACCATACAATACAATGACTCTTTATTAAAATACCACAAAACAAGGATAGCATAAACGTTACAATAAAAATATTATCTAGGCTTTTAGCAGGCGGCCTTACCTTATCGCTTAAAGCGATCTCTTCCAGGCAAACGTGCACGGATAGGAATTATATTATAAAAAAATACAAGTATCCATAGGCGACGGTGACTGCTTAGCTGTTTACCATCAGGCAGACCGTATGCTTGTTTGCCACCTATGGCATAAAAATAGTATAATGAACAGCCTCTTATAAATAAGTGCCACCGAGACGTTTTCAATGCACTGTTTTTAGGGCTGGTATAATAAAATATCAATAGGCATATTGTTTTTTATGGTGTAATTATTAGCATATTGCGAGCCCAGGGGGTCCGGCGCTGGTGGGATTCCCGCTGCTAGATGAACATGTCGGAGCGACCACCGCCGCAGACATTTATAAAGGCAGAAATCCTTAGAATAACTACTCAGAGAAGGTAGGTTTCCAAACAACGCTTTCTCAAAACGTAAGCTACAAATTCGCTTTGTAGCTTACGTTTCGATTGGTATTTTAAACGATTTAACCAAGAAAATTAATGGATTACCTGTGGAATGTCACACCATAACTCTTATGCTGCTTTTCTGATTTGTTGTGGTACGATTTCACTGCGCAAATTGTCATAGTAAAATTTTTATATTTTTTTTGGTGCCATATATGACACCATTTGAATGGCTTAAATTTTGCGAATGTACTTGGTTTCTTTGTGTAGTTATTCTAAGCAGAAATCCCATAAAAACTGTTGGGTTAATGCAGGTCCGAATATTGTACTACTATGAACCAAGGAAAGCAATACTTGGTTCTCTGTTTTGTTTGGTAGGTTTTAGTTCTGGTTTGGAGGTTGACGACCGGTACGGCTCAGTGGTAGCGTGGCTGTTTCATAGGTATGAGGTACTGGGCTCGATGCCTGACTGGGGAGATGTTTGAGTGATAAATTTAAATATCTGCTCTGGATCTGTGTGTTACTTGTTCGTGTCTTTGCGTACCTTTAGTTTTTATTATTTGTTAGTTAATCCGCCGTAACATTACATATTCTGACAGTTGAAAATTTTAACTGGCTATCTATTACGGTTCGAAAGATACAGCCGTTAATAGGTACGGCAGACGGACACACAGACATACACACAGCATTGGCATTTGGCCTAGTAATAGGGTCCTGGGTTACACCCTTTGGGAACGAAACCCTAAAAATATAATGTAGGTAATAAGTATAATAGCCTACCTATCACATTCAAGCACATACTTAGGTATGTACTTACTTAAAATTAAACATTTTATTGTACTCTTAGCAAGTATGAGTATTGTGTCAAAATTAACAACCGATAAATAATTTATCGTAATGATCGTAACCGATGCGGTACTAAAAATATCGCAATAGTCCATAGAAAATATTAAAACGTGATCTTAAACGCCAACTACAAAAATAAGAAAATGTTAGCGTAGCCTATTTTAAGTTTAATTTAAAATTAAATTAGCCAATTATTTAGACAAAGGGGCGTTCATAAGTTTAATGGTCGATTCACACCATTATGCTGCACTCTTCTTCTATCATCACCGAATTCCGATCCTGGATTTACGACGCAGAGATGCGCACGCGCTTCTGAGAAGTACCCCTCCCCTCCCTCTTGCGTGTGCCCATATTTATCATCGAGTAGAAAATCTTTACAGAAACTGCTAATACACAAGACTAGGCAGGTAGGTACGCGTGCAATACCACGGAGTTTTTGACATAAATTTTGGATATTACTACTAACAAACAAAAAAACTGCTGCCTATTTTTAAAAGCATGTAAAGTGCATAAGAATACTGGCTCCATTTCGTTTGCAAATTTTTGACATGTGAGTTTCCAGCCAATATTTAATCCTAAAAACATTATTGTTTCTAAAATTTTAAAATTGAGCCTTGCATAATTAATGTTAAAATTATTCAATTTAATCCTAAATGTCACGGTTTTATTTAAAATAATTTTAAAATGATTTAACGTCTAAAAGTTTATCCAATACCAGTATATTACATAAAAAATGATGTAATTTTCAATACACGATTTGTTTTTTCCTTGAAATACTTAATACAGTGCTGTTGTTGCCAACTATACCAAAGAATGTTTCGTGGTCTTAGGGAGATCATTGATATAATTTATAAACAGTGACGGTCCGAACACGCTACCTTGTGACACGCCGTATTTTACAATTTTGTACTCCGAAGCATAATATGTATTAATTATAATTTTTTGTGTTCTACTGCTAATCTGCATATTCCACTGTCGATTTGTTAGGTAAGATTATTTACATTCTCCCTAACAACCATGCACATTCAGTTCCCTTACAATATATTGTGATCCACGTAATCAAATGCCTTAGAAAAGTTCATGTATAAAGCGTACGCAGCTACGTTTGTAAATGAGCGAAAAGAGCTAATGCTTGCGCTTTACGTCTACAAGAGTTCGATGCGTCGTCTATGCAGATGGTCCTAGGTCACGAACTTCATTAGGTAGTATTCAAACTTCGTCCGCCAGTGCCCGGGAACACTGACAGATCTGCGAGAATAGTAATATTTTTACTATCGACTTTGTATCTCTATGGGTTTTCTACTCAGTGAGTTTATTGCGCTCGCGCCAGCGTACTCGTGGACTGTGACCAATGGAGTTACGCTAGTTTATTTCACGACTTCATGAGCTTAAACTTCATTAATGAACCTAACTAATTCTCGACCGTGAAGCTTTTAATGAGCAATGAAACTCGATGATGGGATTGGCAGTTAACTTCAATCCAGTATCAGACACGAACGCAAATACTGAATTTCCTTTACTATATAACTAGCAACGCCCTCGGTATCGCGTATAGACATTCCCACAGGAAACGTACATTTTTTCGAGATACAAATGTTCTGTCACAATCCAGCCCTCCAACTATCTTTATGCGGAAATCATGTGGTTTCGGTTCTCTTTGTGAAGAACAAAAAACAAAAAACAACGCACTTCAGTATTTATAATATTAGTATATAAACATGGTTCGTTTAAAAGCATTGAGAGTTTTCATCAAATATTAAAATCATCATCATCATCATCATCATTTAAGCCATGGGAAGTCCACTGCTGGACAATGGACACACACAGGCCTCCCTCATCGATCTCCAAAAGGGCCGGTTGGAAGCGGTCTGCATCCAGCGTTTCCCTGCGGTCTCTTTTAGGTCGTCTGTCCATCTTGTGGACGTCCTACGTTGCGCTTACCGATCCCTGGTCTCCATACGAAAACCTTTCAGCCTCATCGGCCATCTGTTCTGCTCTGTGGTAGACCTTTAGCCAAACTTTTAGACCGTTATGTCACAGAACTTCCCCAGAAACTGCCGTTTAGATAACCGACGGTTTTACAATAAGAGATGAACAATCTATCTGTAATATTTTTGTCTCGTTTTCCACGTAATTACCTCAACGTTATTACCTCAATAAAAATTACCTACTTAGGCAGATAAGTTACCTCATAAGAATTTTAATTGTACCCAGCTAAGATATTCAGCTGATGTTACTCAGGTACTTATCTGCTGCTTTAACTTTACCTATGAAAGTGATTAGAGTAGGGCTGCGGTGGCGGCTGTAGGCCTGTAAAGCGGCGTGCTTTGAGCCACCGCAGGACTCCGCCACAAGTGAATGCCAAATGAGCTCTCTCTGGCCAGGGCTGCGCTACATTCTTACTGGTAGTTAGGAACTTTTAGGTTACTCTTCAAGACCAGAGTGAATGTTAATTTCTAGGTGTGCAATGTCTACATGCTCCATCTTCGGCCACACCGTCGCTTACTATCAGGCGAAATGATGATCATAGATAAATCTATTCTTAATATTAAAAAAGGTAGGTAATTTTATTATCTACCTTTTCATGTAGGTAAGTATTTTATTACTTTCGTTCACCAAAGCAATAAAATTAAGTACCTATAATAGTTAAGTGGATAACATTTATATGCAAAAAAATTATGTCCATGTAATGTCAGGGTCGTTAATGGATAAAACCGGAGTGTGAAAACTACTTTACTAGTTTAATAATTGTCTTAAAGTATTCCACCCTAGAGCATTATAAGCAATTCATCTTCATGTCCAACCATTTCTGCCAGCAACTGTCGAATACCTGACGGAGCGCGGTAAACTGTGCGCGTGCGCTCTGATCACTCATTAACGGCGGCTAAAGCGCTCTTTAAAGCCCTAATTAAAGCCAATGGAACATTGCATAAATTCTAGATTATATTTATTCGGAATTCGGATTGACCGCCCCTGGCTCTTTGCGGCGCCGACGTCACCTGTCATCCATCAGTCTGCGACAACGCGCATGCGCATGCCATCACACACTCTCATGTTTACCCACACACGCGTTGACCTATACTGTACGCAAATTCAAATTTAACGGTACAATCGCGGAATGCAACAAAACGGCGCGCATTCCGGCGACCGCAGTTGTCTTATGACGATGGTGGCAAAAAAGGGATGGACTAGTTAGAATGGCATCTCCTGGTAATGGTTGCCCGCTGAATGTTTAGGATAATCAGTGGAATAATAAGCAGCTGAGCCGGTTCTCGGCCCAGTCGACGACTGGCTCCGGTCAGATTAACATCGTTAATAACATAGTAGTTTGGTAATTTATTAACATTACAAAATACTGCTATATCACACCAATATCAATCAATTATACGTAGAAAAGGTATTTTTGAAGAGATGGGGATTACGTTTCTTCCATTTTCAGCTTCGTCATTGCTTACCATGGCTTGTCTTGGATACATTCTCAAATTATAAAACCAACTTCAGAATGAGTAAGCCGCTGAAACAAAATTATTGGCTATTGCCAAATCAACAGGCACTCGAACGATGCTATTCGTATTATTAGAGCTGGTTAAAAAACTATTGAGATTAAGATATTGAAATAATAATAATTGAAATAATATTGAAATTCTACTTCAAGAGTTTCTGCTATATAAGTATCTAATTGAAAAAGAATCACATAAATTGGTTCACAAGTGTCGGAGTAATTGTGCGTGTACACAAACATTTAAAACAACTTTTGATTTGAAAACCTCACCTGAAGTCGGTTAAAAAGGGATTTATCATCATTATCATCATCATTTCAGCCGTAGGACGTCCACTGCTGGACATAGGCCTCCCCCATCGATCTCCAAAAGGGCCGGTTGGAAGCGGCCTGCATCTAGCGTTTCCCTGCGGTCTATTTTAGGTCGTCTGTCCATCTTTTGGGTGGACAGACATCATGATCATTTACATATCTTACTTTAAAAATATTTTATCTAGACGTACAGGCGGTATACCTACACTTATAGGTAATTTGCAATCACTAATTTCAATCATTAATCACTAAATGATACTTGCTTAGTCGTTTTCAATTATTTTAGCGAACTAAAAGGTCACTTTACGACAATCTGCATACTTTTCGGTTTTCTAAACAACCTTTAGAAAAAAAAAAACATCAAAAAAGTCACGCTTTGTTCCCAACATTAACTGGGAAAGAATTAGCATACCCAAGTCCGGCGCCGCTAAATTCTTTTCCTACCACATCAAAGGCAACCGCTGACAGCCCGAATTCGACCACATTCTCTGAAACATAAAAGACAAAACCACAAAAATAATAAAATTCGCATTACCTATCAGTTATAGCCACGCAGTTATGAGAATATAGAAATAATTACAGGGTTACGCGAAAACGGTTTACTAAGTTGAAAGGGTTCCAATACTCATCATTATGAATAACTTTTACTATGGGACCGACCCTGAAATCAAGAAAAAAATATCAGCTGTTCCATACAATTTTGTCGGGTGTCAATGACCGTTTTCTATGGAACAACAGATATTAATGTAATGATAGTTCTAAGTTGGAAATAAAATAAATAAATATTTTTTTCGGGATTTCAGAGATGCTACTAAGTATAGTAAAATTTGTTCATAATGATGGGCACTATGGACCCTTTTTGCTTATGATTATGTGTAGTTCGCCCTATCCGCGTAACCCAGTATAATGTGCTTAGTAGACCATTTCAAAACGTTCAAACTTTGACCTTTGATTATCCGAAAAAACAAAACAATGTGAAGATTTGAGTAGCTGATATAGTGCAAATTTGTCCTAGCGAATTGGTGGCCGAGCAGTAGCATGTGCGCTTTACAATATGACGGTACTAGATTCGATCCTCGGCCCTGCACCAATGACTTATTTAGTACCTACCTATTAATTAAATTATGTGCAGTTTTGAAGCTAAGCGGTGAAAGGAAACCATCGTGATGAAACCGGTATGTTAAAGAACCTCAAAAAAAGTTAAGGACTATGACATTCACTAACATGCACTGGGCCAGCATGGTGGATTAGGGCCACTCTTAGATAGAGATAATTATAAGAGGGGCCCTAATCCACCATGCTGGAGAGAACCCACTATCTATGAGAAAGCCTGTGTTCCAGTCCAGCAGTGGGAACACGATAGGCTGATAATGATAAATCGTTGTAAATAAATTCCCTGGTTACATGGTTCTTCGAATGACCAGTATATAATTATGTAATAGGTATAGGAAATAAAAATAAGTGGCCAAGTGCGTGTAGAGACACGCATATGGTAAGGTTCCGTTTTCCGTTGCCAAAGTTTATAATTGTGGTCACAATCATAGTTCAGAAATTGGTGGGTACAGAAAAAACTAAACATCGAAGCTGGACTTATCGAAATTTCAGAGGTGCAACATACCAACATAACATATCTTTTTATGGTTTAATCAAAAAGAAAACTACTTGAAAATCATTATTTGTCAAGACAATTTCACAAAAAGGTCAATGACCTTTGAGCTAGAACGTCTTGAATTTATTAGTTTTATAGGTATAACTCAAAAAGTTTATATAATTTTAAATTAAGGTTTTTAATAATACCTATTAGCATGGTAAGTTACAAGTATCTATGTCTAATAGTTTAGAAATACAGAGGGGGGAGAGGGCCAACTTTTTGCCACTTTGGCGGGCTTTAATTCACAATATACACTTGATTAGAAAGTGATGTATCAAAACTTACCTTTATTTAAAAAGACCTATTCAATGATAGCCCACGAGAGAATATGTATATGTTGTACGAGTACGGCGTAAACCCTCGAGATGTTGGCATGTTTCAAGGTATCCTGGCTGCACCCACGTGTGATGCGGCGAGGGCCTTATATGCCATGCTCTCGGTCGTATTGTATTAGATCAGCGTACTCTGCTCCCTTTTGATTGTGTATGATAGTTGCTTAGAAAAACGGGGCTGGCATAATCGCAAAGCGACTAAAGGCCCAAACAAAAATTAGATAATAAAAAAATAAAAATAAAAATAATACAAAGAAGTGCAGCGAAAAAAAGATTTTCATCCCCTGTTCACATGTACCAGAGCCACACCAAAAACGCTTTTTTTTTGTAATTTTATAATTGAGATCTATATTAAAGCTCTGATTGTGCAAAGTTTCATGCACTCGCCTTAATACATATAGAAGTTAGAAGGTTCTAAAAAAATCGGACGGATGGACAGACGGACAGACAGACTGACAGACGGACGGACAGAACGAATTTATAAGGGTTCCTTGTAGGAATAGGAAACCTAAAAGACGTCTTCTAAGACGTTTCAGCAGTAGACGTCTTCTGGCTGACGATGATGATGAGGACGACTTTAAAGAGACAAGAATTGACAATCAAATAAAAATAACGAGGACACGGTTAATCACACTACCTATTGTAAATAATCAGTCAAATAGCTAGATAGACGAATAAAATTACCATTGATTTAACGATATTGATCTAGAAGGACATTGACCTAGAAACATTCTTCATTAAGGATCTACCTAACTGATTGCCTCAATGTGTTATTCAAGATTTTTCTTATTTTCCGGAATAAAATGAAAGGTTTGACATCATCATCATCATCATCATCACAGCAATGGACTTAAATATTACTTCATAAGGACCGGGACAGTGGAGTTTTTCAAAGCGACTCTGTGGTGAGACCAAGCATCAGTGTGAATTCACCAATGTAATCTCAGTCGCATGCCATCATCGTATTATGTACCTATGTATGTGGTCAGGATAGAACGTTGCGACGCAGTAGAACTTTTCACTGACGGTGCTAGTTTTTCAAGTAGGTGCCTAGGTACCTAATAGTCGTACCTAATGTTGTGACAAAAATGTACCGATGAGCATATCCTTACTTTTGAGATCCTTGTTCCTAGCCTTCTTTATCATATTATTGTGTAAAATCTTTTCTCATTAAAATTCTCGTATGCCATCTGCATTAATTGAACTGCCCTGGTTTGAACCGCGATGTTGAAGCTGACCATCTTGAAGCTGTACGACCAACGCAAGACAATATCGCGTCTTTTGTTTTATAGCGCAACTTTTTTTCAACTTTTTTCAACTACCTATATTAAAATAGGTATAAGACAAGTGACTATAGATATAGATAATACCTACGACACCCTGCCCTTTACGTGTGGACAATGCATGTCCGTTTTTTGCTTTTGCTAAATACTGTAACGCTACTTTCGCCAAGCTTTTTAATGGCAATAAAACTTGGCTACTTAACTGTTATTTTCTTTCACTTTCGCGTGCTTCATTTTCAACTCTATCCTTTAAACTTCAAAGTACTAATCAGATTGCGTAGGTTATAACCTTTTGATCAAGGACAAAGGAAAGAAAGGCCGGGTTTAAAATACTAGTATTGACTAGGTCTCAAAGTATACTAATTGATATTTCTCTGGCATCATTAGTACGCTGTTTTTAATGAGAAATTAACGGTCGTTATTTAGTGACATCGAATAAATAACGAATTATTTATGTCGTGAAAATTTATGTTATCGCCGTTGCATTCAAAAATAATAATGCTATTTTATTTATAAGATAATTTTATACGCCTTATATTAATTATTTGATGTACACATATTTTTAGGGTTCCGTACCTCAAAAGGAAAAAACGGAACCCTTATAGGATCACTTCGTTGTCCGTCTGTCAAGACCCTTTTTCTCAAGAACGCGTAAAGGTTGAAATTTATATTAAATACTTGGGTCTGCGGTTTCTTTCAGCTGTAAAAAAATAAAAGTTCTGAGTCAACGCAATCAAAAGATATGAACGTTTATGTCGCATATTTTGCGATTTCACAGGGGAATCAAAACCTATAGGGTACTTCCCGTTAACTTAGAATCATGAAATTTGGCAAAAGGCAAGGTCTCATAACACATATATAGGAACAAATCCAAAAGATTTGAAGTTATATAATTAAAAAAAAAAAAATTTTTACCTACCTCATTTCTTTATCAACCAATTAAATGTCCGTTTACTGCTGGACATAGGCTTAAAGAACGCCACATAGCACAATCTTCTGCTTCACGCAACCACTTGCCACCAGCCACCTTTCGCAGGTCGTCCTTCGCTCTTCCTGGCTGCAGAACGCCCTACTCTACGCACAACGTACGCTTGCACAACGTCAGTTTCCACCCAGACATGATAAAAAAAAATGTTTTTGATATTACAAACTTACATGTTGTAGTTGGTATGTATGGGAGAAACTGTTTGCCAACTTTAAATTTAAGTTTGTCATTCAATATTCGGTTTTCGATTTTCGGGATGGATCTGATTCTACATACATATTTATTAAGTTTGTACGGAACCCTCAGGGTGCGAGTCCTACTCACACTTGTCCGTTTTTTTATAAAGAGGTAAAAATGGGCTCATCTTTTCATTCCTCAGCCGCCGCTTAGTTCAAACATTGGGGACAATTAAATTGCTGATCAATTTCGGCGAGTAGCGTTCCATAGGAGAAGGTCATGTTTGCTGTTCAACTTCGCCCCTGCCCCCCTGTTCCCCTATCCTTGGGCTGTAGACCCTTAGGGCACAATTTAATTACCAAATGGACCGTTTTTTGTGATCTTTGAACCGTGTAAACGTGCGTTGTAACGATGTGTGGAACTGCCGGTGGGTAGCTATTATACCCAGGAGCTATACTTAGCTAATAGGTCAGCTCGGTGTTTAACTTTACTCAGAAAGTTAAAGTAAAAAAAAAAACAATTAGAAAAAATAAAATTTGTCATACGCGTATAAAGATTGCTGGATTAGCCATTTTACACATGCACTGGGCTCATGCTGGATTGGGTCTTATCCCCTCTCTCTCTGAGAGAAGACCTGTGTCACACACTGTGACCACAGCATTGGGCACATGATGAAATGATGACGATGATGATGACTCCTCACAAGGATTTCGTGTCGGGGTTGTCATGGAACACGTATATACATACACATGGACAATCACCTTAATTTACCATAACACCTAGACCCATGGCAGTATAGATAGGCACATAAAAGCAGAAGATAAATTCATCATACAAACATCTGCCTGACTGGGTATCAAATCCGGGACCTCAAGCAGACGTGATACTACTGTACCGCATCGGTCGTCAACCATACTTAAATAAAACTATTCATATATTTTTTACTTTTAAAAAACAACCTTTTTACTGAGTGACGTCATTTCTTTTTTCGTATACTTCTCAGCAAGCCCTTTTATTTGATACCCATATCATGATAGTAGATAAGAAATTTTTGTCCGTCATCGTGGGGCGTACGCCATATTGATATTATTTATGGGGTGCATAAAAATAACAAGTCCGCCATATTTGGGAGTCCGCCATATTGAATTTAGAAAGACGTCATTTAGGTAACCATGCATTGTCATCCAAACTAAACGTGTATGCAAAATTTCAGCTCAATCGGTTGGGGATACCTGTTTTAAAATTCAGTTGAAAGATTTGACCCAAACTAACAAGGCAGTTAAATAAAAGCTTGTAACAAGAAAAACAAAAGCCTAAAATCTGCCGGATTCGACAGAATCAACAAATGTACCATGAATTTTCTAACGAGTAGGTAAGTATGGCTCCCTTGTAACTAGCAACACAAACGGTCCCTCGTTATTTTAAACAATTCGATAATGGCGCCCCCTGGCTACCCTGATTGTACTACAAAGTACCGGCGACCCCCTAATGAGGTTCGCTGAAAGAACGACAACTTTCGATGTTTGCCTTCGGAGCGGCTGTTTACTTTCTTCGAGAAAACTAATGTTTTGGATTTCTATTTGGAATGATCGATGACTCGGTATTTTCTGTTAATTAAAATCAAAAGAAAAATATCCTTAAAAGAGCCGCGGGCTCGAATTAGAGTTGAAACAGCGCTGTTCGGAAAATCGTTAGGCCTATCGACTTCTGCGTTCGCCAACCACCCGGTCAATCTTTTGAGGGCCGAGGCCGTCAGAAGACAACAGCGAAATCATTCATTAAAAAAAAAATTTAATTTTAACAACGAATTTTAACAGCTTTGTTATATCAAGTAGTCAAAATTATTTATGACAAATATTGTAAAAATGTAATAATATTGAGTCAAAACATGAAAAAAGTTATGCAAGTACATAGATTTAAAAAAATACGCGTCTACTAGAAAAACTCATCCTTTATTCGTCGTATAAAATAACTTCAAAACGCATGCGGCCTCAGATCTTCAGATCTTTACTAAACACAGACGTCGCATTTTTTGTCTGTGCTTGCAGCAGATGTTCAAATGGCATTTGACAATTGAGACATATTTCATGCTCTATTTATGATACGAGGCTAATTGATCAAATAGAATAATTCAAGGCGTTTTATTAATAGCACGCGTTGTCTTTGTTCCCGTTACTTACAATTTAAACTAATAAACAACATTATTATACTTTAATACAGGCCAAATGTATATAATAGTCGCGACGGAATAAAAAAATAACTGAACAAAATTTCAACTCTACCTCTTCCTACCTATAGATCTACCTAACTAATTGTATAGGCGGTATGCAAACTATATCTATGTGTTGATGTATCTACTACCTACCCTATAACTTTTACGGTGTCAACGAATCAAATGTCTCTTTATAAAAATGACACTTTAAAAAACCCACGCAGGCTCACATTGCGCAAGCCCGTACACAAATCGCAGCCAATGGCAGCGCAACTCGCGCCGTATGTAAATGTTCTATATTCAAATCAGTTTAAAATCACACGGCGCATGCACGCGCCGAGCTTTTTTATTGGCGCTTTGCATACAAAGGGTTCTTAGCATGTCGCGATTAAGCACGTGTCTTTAAAATACATAAAAATGGCTTTAGGGTTAAAAAATAGGGTTGATCTTATACTGAGCGTTGGGGTCCAACCCTTCTGCAACCCTTTGTTGGTTGCAGCTGCTTTTTATAGTGTTAGTCGGTGGCACGCGATGGAAAGATTTGACGTGTTTTTGTGTGGAGTGTTATAAAACTGTTTTTTTTCTTCTTTAAATCTTGACTCCACATGTCTTCTGTATTTAGCTTGTGACTGTGTGTGAAATCGCGTGCATCTGGAGTAACCTTAAAACTCTACAATTTATTTTAAAAAGGCATTTGTGAGGGTAACAATGCACAGGTGGGTATTTTTAGATAACTAATAAAATAAAAAGATTGTGACAAAATTTCATCGCTGTTTGAGTTCTATTTGGAGCTTGGTTAGGAAATACAACAATTATTGCTGTCAATCTATTAAAACACATTAGCAAAAAGGTTTGTATTAGTAGGTGCGGCGGGCGCGGCCGCGTGCAAACATCAGTGTAGACATAACGCGTGTGACAGTGTGTACTGTGGTATATACTTAGTTGGTCAATCAGCTAATGAGCGGTATCCAGTTGCTGATCAAAGAAAGAGCAGCGAAAACATTATCTCCTGAAGAAAGCAACTGTATTTTATTGAAAAATTGACTCTGTGCCCTTTGTTTCTATGACCACATAAACTCTTAACGCGGTCACTTTACGTTAACGGACAATGTCAAGTTTGCGTTTCGTGCGATATGCCAAGAGAATGTAGTAACCAATCGGAGGACGCGTTTGATTCGTTTGACACATTTGAATTTTGTAACCATGGTTACTGTGTTATAACGCGTTTGCGGCGTGTTATTGGCGTGGTTTGTGGTTTTATACGGAATCAGGGCCCAGGTTTCGTGTAGGTTCAGAGATGGGCACTGGGAAGTGACGTGATGACGTCGCCTCCCAAGATAATAAGTAGCTAAATCCAAGATAGGTAGCGAAAAAAAGTGAAGAAAAAACCGACGACATCGTGAGAGTCGCGGGCATCCAGTGGATGCAGGCTGTCGTTCAGTGTGGTGGTCTAAGAGATGGTAAAAAAGACCTAAGGGAGGCCTATGTTCAGCAGTGGACGTCTTCTGGCTGATGAAGATGATGAATTTATATAGAAGATAAAATAGAAAGTATATTTTTCCTGGCTGTTGTAAATATTATACCTAGTTATCATCATCATCATTTCAGCCATAGGACGTCCACTTCTGGACATAGGCCTCCCCCATCGATCTCCAAACGGGCCGGTTAGAAGCGGCCTGCATCCAGCGTTTCCTTCGGTCTCTCTTAGGTCGTCTGTCCATCTTGTCGGTGGACGTCCTACGCTGCGGTTACCGGTCCGTGCCCTGCCCACTGCCACTTCAACTTGCTAATCCGGTGGGCTATGTCGGTAACTTTCGTTCGTCTACGAATCTTCTCATTTCTGATTCGAGCTCGTAGAGAAACCCCGAGCATAGCCCTCTTCATAGGTCGTTGTGTGACTTTGAGCTTGCTTATAAGGCTCATAGTGAGAGACCACGTACTACCACCACCACATGGTCTCGTACCTAGTAATGATAGACAAATATTGAACCGTCTAATAGTCCGTCAAACACCGGAAACCCGGTGCCGTAACGTTTCTGAACACGATACAACGCAAATATTTCCGTTTTTTGCCGTATTTGCCTTCACTCACTCTGTTTACCGTAAATATTTTCAGGCTAGAGTTACAGGAGTATAACTTACAGAAAAAAACTGTTCAAACAATAATTGTTAAGATAAAATATTAGCTGTAATAATTACGTACGTATATATACCTACTTATTAATTAAGATATACTAATCATCATCATCATCAACCATTCTCCACCCACTGCTGGGTATAGGTCTCCTCTTCAGCGCGCCATCTTTTCCGGTCCTGTGCTAGCCTTGTCCACTGCTTTCCTGCTGCCTTAACGATGTCGTCCGACCAGCGGGCTGGTGGTCTGCCCGGTGGTCTGCCCGGATATACTAAACACAAGTATAATTTATATATTAAAAATATGACTAAGTCGGTTAAGAGAATACACAGTTAAACAGTTAAGGACTACCGCAATGAAACTTGCTTTCATTTATAAAAACCACGTCCAAATCAAGGCAGCTGTTTTGGAGATAAACACACACAACTTTTAACCCCAAACGCATACAAATCTCCGTTCTTCTCCGTTCGGTTGTTGAATTATCCAAAGACCGTTAAAAGTCTAAAGAAAATTAAATGGCTAAGCCTACTTTGCTACTATCAGTTGGCAGCGTACCCAGCATGCTGGCGGTGTTATCACGCTAAAAGATAATAAAAATGCTTTATGATGTCACTGCCATTTTAACCACCTTATCACGAAAGTCCCGAAACATCGATATTAGAATTGCCATTTATAAAAAACTTCTGAATACCATACCAAATATTTTGATGGCAGTAGTTCCTATAGTCTTTTAACTTTTTTAGATTGTTCATGTTTCATTCCCATACGAAACCGATAAATTATTATAGCGATATAAAAATCAGAATAACTTTTTCTATGTTCTTTTATCTTCTTGAAGCCAGCAGACATGGCGACGCCTAAGACTTTATTACCTCTAGATATGGCTCATTGTTATTCGCGAACGAAACAATAAAATTACACATTCATATACGTACAATGTTGCCGGTCGGATCGTTTATTACAACCCCTGCGAGAGGGGTTAGGGGGAAGAGGAGAGAGGAGGGACAACCCTTTCCTCGGAGGGTAGCACCATCCATCACCGGGGTCCAGCGAAATGTATTTTAATCCACTACCCGACGCCGGTCGCTTCATGAAACGTGAAAAATGATCCCTGAGCTCACACACTCATACACACTTATATAGATACAGATATACATGTATTCATGGTAAAGATACGGGGAGTCTGTGTGGGTGAGGAATTATTGGAAATGGAAACGCGAAGGTGATCCTTTTAAAGACGTTTTGGTATTCCGCGCGGTCTAGTTCATACACAAGTTTCAAGCTATTCCCTAAGTGGAGCAACTATTAATATTTAACTTTCGACTGAGATATTGCTTAGACTAGAAGTTATCTAGTGAATAATTGCAAACATATTCTGTAGTTACAATATAAAGTCAATAAACAAACGGCTCGGAATGATCGGCAGTTTCACTTGAGAATTAAGATCCCAACGACAACCATGGTAATTCAACATCTGGCCGGCAATTTTCGTGCATGCGTTATTATTTTTATGCCCGTTACACTTCTGTCAAACCGAATAGGAGTGTCAGTGGCGAACTTATTATCCAGCAGGTATATAAAACTGACGACACTTAACCTGCGGTAACAAAATGGCGAAATTTTGCTATGTCCAGACGCCTTACTAAAACAATCGAGTTACTATCTCATAATTCAGTAATTTATCTGCCTTTACAATCTCCGCTGTAGCTCGGGTCTTGCTCGACCGACGCGCCACGCCAAACGATCCGCATAGAAACTTTTATAGTTTGCAGCCCTCCAGGGAGCTGAGATTTCCTCCGTTTAGCTTCGACCATTAATCATACACAAATTGTCGGCGTCTCCGTCCAGATATTAAGCTCCAATGGAGCCAGTCATCGCGCATGCCTTTTGAGAAATAACTCGGAAAAACCTCTTTTCAACTTGCAATCGACTTTGAGCGTGAATGGAGTGACTGATGAAGTGAACTGTAAAGTCAGATTAGGTATGTACTTTATCGTTGGGATGGTATGTTGGGCGATTACAATTTTCTCTTCGTATCGTACTGAAAATTTTTGAACAGCGCTCTTATTGGACGTGAATAGAACTTGGCATTTATCATACCAATTATAACGTAACGAATTCCTATTTTGTCGATCTATTTCGTAGTTTCGGATTTTGTGTGTTATTGATTGATATTATTATTGATATAGATTGAATTATCAAGATAGAGTAATTCTATCAACTGAATACTTTATTTAGGCTCAGTCCAAGCATTTATTTACTCTGGCATCTATAATAACATTGTTAAAAGTTGAATAAAAATATTTTCTTTTAATATATCACTGAAGTATATTGGGTACCTTTTACAGTAACAAAACAAAACCTAGCGAAACTGACCAAAATTCGTTGTTTCCATTTTACTTTTTTAAATGTTATTGCTGCTGTCATACAAATAAATGCTTGAATCGAGTTTAGTTGGTAGTGTTTATTAATGATAAGAGATTAAATTGGAATACTAACATTGACTAACTAATAATGACATTATAATATTGTAGACATCGTACCTATTTAACTTGACATAACTACTATACTATGACATTTCCTTTGTAAACTAACAATACTAATTACTTATAATTAGTGAGTTATGAATGCCAGTGCTAATATTGCATGTCCATTTAGAGACAAGTTTGTTTTCGGAGCTCTTAAGAACAGATTATGTCTGTATTACATCTAGGTTTACCAACAAACTGCAATAAATATATTTTGATTTTGATTTTGTAGTTTAGTAGTTTTTATGGAGGATGCATTCAATGTCGCAGCGGGTAGCTCGAGTGGTAGAGATAGGTACGTCTATATCATCGACCCCATCGTGACCGTGGCATAATAATAACATTGGACGTTTTATTGCGACGTTATGCGCGATATCTCGCTGGATTACTAAAACATCTGTCCCGGAAAATTCACTCTCGAAGCCGTTTATCGCGTCCTCGAGGGTAGATAGAGAAAAAACTGCAATAACGCGGTGTCATAACAAAGACGCGCCACCGGCCGATAATACTATGATTAATACCCGACGTTATCTCGAGAGTGCAGGCCTCGCCCGCCCTGAGGAAACCCGAGCTTCCGGGAGGAAACGACGCAAAGTCGTGGGCGCGTGGGGCTGCATGAACTTTGTGTCCATGTAATAGAGGCGAAGTTTGCCTGTGTTTAGACTGTTTAAGGTATTCTCGAGACCCAACATAAGAGTTACGGATTTCGCATAATGCATATTATATTCGTGTGAGGGAGGCTCGGAGGGAGCGCCAGGGGTGAGGCGGGGACAGGACGGAACGGGGGACGGGGAGGGCCGCGTGACCGCACGTCTTTTGCACGCGACAAGCTCTCGACATTTTTTTATTATTATTGCGCTTCGATGGAATTTATTCCGGCAAGGGTCGGTAATAGAATAGCGGGCACGCTCGTTTGGCCTTTATAGCGATTTTGAATATGATTTTTAAATCAAGTAATGGAGTGCGTTCGGCTTTTTACAGTTATTTTTGGGGGCGGTTTTACGTAGCTAAGCGTATGAATGTGGAGAGCGGGTGGGACACAATTAGTGGCTGTGGTAATTAAGTTTCGCGGGCGGCTGGCTACAGATTAAACAAACGATTAATTGCTCGCAATAAGGGATGTTAATCTTAGCCTTCAGGCGCAGGTGTGCCGATATTGGTCGCGCATTATCAATTAATCGAGGGGAATCGGGGAAGAATGGAATATCTCGGGGTGGAGTGGGGAAGGGGGGTGTAATTATACAGCATCGTCCCCCACCCACCCCCGCTGTCATATGCACTAACATTTATGTTAATAGGTGTAGACAGCGCATGTTGTGATGCTGCACGCTCTGATGGATGTTTTCTTTGTAATTCGTTCAATTTCTTTTGTGTTGTGTCAAAGTTTATTTTGTTGAAATGGGGAAAGAAATAAAATGTTTTGAAACGTGATATATGTTTTGTTGTATGAAAAAAAACCCGACAAGCTTAGTGTGAGTAGGACTCCGGAATCGCTCCATGAGGGTTCAGTAAAAATTTAATAAATATGTATGTAGATAGTTCGTTCATCCTGGGTAGCGAGTCTCGATAAATAACGGTTAAAAAAAATTAAATGTTGTTGGACAAATTTAATTTTGTAGTTGGCAAACAGATGCTCTCATACATACCAACTACAAAGTGTAATTATATAAAAAGAAAAAAAATTACCTGATGTCTCATGTCACGTATAATTAACAACTTTCGGATTTACTCTTTTATATGTATTTTTTTATTGCCATAGGTGGCAAACAATCTTACGGGCCGCCTGATGGTAAGCGGTCACCGTCGCCTATGGATACCTGCAACACCAGGGTCATCACAGATACGTTGCCGACCCTTAAATACTTTATTACCAGCCCTTTTGAAGGAGGATGTTAACCTCATGTTGTTGTGTTATGTGCTATGAGACCTTACTTTTTGCCAAATTTCGTTATTCTAGGTCAACGGGAAGTACCCTATAGGTTTTGATTCCCATAGTCTTGACAGACAGACGGACAACAAAGTAATCATATAAGGGTTCCTTTTTTCCTTTTGAGGCACAGAACCCTAAAACTTAGGAGATATTTGGATAGTTTTTTGTACGGAACTTGTGATATCAGTTGTGTGAAAGAACTTTAATCTAAATAGTTTTATTCATTTGTTGCAGATTCCACATTCTATGAGTTCATTTAGTACGTTGGATGATAATTTTGGCTGCGTGATAATGCAAAAAATT
Organism: Agriopis aurantiaria; assembly: GCA_914767915.1. NCBI lineage: Eukaryota > Metazoa > Arthropoda > Insecta > Lepidoptera > Geometridae > Agriopis > Agriopis aurantiaria. The sequence goes on from OU611988.1 coordinate 4,509,178, forward strand.
AAAATGCTGAGCATCTTAGTAAGTATAATATTCAATGCTCTAAGTTTAGGCTCAAAATATTAACAAATACATTTTCTTCTTTAACTAATTTCAGAAAGCTGCTTTTTAATGAAAACGTGTGGAAATATGTGGCATTAAATGTAGACGATAAGAATTTTGAATTGAAAGAAAACTACGTGTTGACATAGGTACTATAAAACAGTAACGTTAAATAATAAAGCACTTTAGTAATTAACATATTTTTTAATTTCTAAAATTATGCGTTTTCAGCGTAGCACCTCTACGAGCGCGTAGCACAGTCGTAGCAAGTGTGCTACGAAACACCGCGGATAAGACAGGTGTGTAAAATAAAATTTGATATCTGTTTTTGGTACAATTATTTCTTTGTGTAGCTACAACTACGCAACAACTTAATAATGAAAAGAGTAGAGATCAATATTGCGACCCACTTATATCCGGATATTACAATTGCATCAAGTAAAGTTGACATGGAACGTTAACAATAGTCTCGTCCGCTTCATTCTTCCTGAATTCTATGATTTTTACTCGTATCAGCGCGATTCACACCGCGAGCGAAGCTAAGTCGTCGTGGATTTTTTTAGAAGCTTTTATTTGGCTTTCTCTGTTAGGATGGGACAACTCTTGCAACTGGATTTTAGACCAGTTATCCTCAACCGATTGAGCTGAAATTTGGCATACTTATGTAAGTTCGGTGACAATGCATTGTTTTGGTGCCATTGAGCTGGTCTGAAGATGGAAACCATACCAAGAAAGAAGGTGGCCATAGGAACTCTTAAACGGAACGACCCCGTCGAGTTTGGGTTCGTTGGATTTGTCTTCGCAAGCACTCCCCAAGATGGCGGACAAAATGTTTTATTTACTATCATGATATGGGTATCAAATGAAAAGGTTTGCTATGAAGAATACAAAAAGCTTGTTGTTAAATTAATAAAGTCTATTTATTCTTTCTTCTGCGAGGCTTTTGGCTTCGCACTCTTGTGAATTTGCCAGTGTCACGTATTAAATTATTATAAAGTTTCGTAATAATGTAGTCAAACAAGTCAATCACAGTCAGAATTAAACAAAGTAAGTCACGGTCAAGTCAAAGTCATGCCCTATTAAAGTGGTGGAGACTTTACAAGAAGCTTCTATGGAGTTTGGATACAACACGAAAATACCATGTTTCACCGCGTAATATCACTTTCCTATCGTCGTTCGTGCTGTGAATTGCGCTTACAAGTTTTCCTACTTCAGATGGATGCTATACGCTCGTACATCTTTTCTTCGCTTCCCAAGTGTGCGTAATGTCGCCTAGCTCTGCCGTATAAAACGACCGCTTTAACCTGATCCTCGAGCTTGCATTTTCATCTCCCTTTAGGGCGTTTCTTGCATTGTATTTCGAGGGGAGAGGTAGATCAGGCTAAGCTGGTGATGGTTCGTACATATTTCTGCAATTGATTAGGCGGGGGCGGTTGCCATGGCGACGCTGCACCAGCTCCCGCCCACCCCTCACCCCCGCCTCTGCGGGCGCTCATTGTAGTCGCAAAAGTTGCGATCACATCTGACAACGTCTATCGAACTATTGCTGTTATGTTTATTGCAAGGACTTTGTATACCCTAAAACTTCCATGGTTTATTGAGGCTTTGTTTTGTTTCTTTTTTACCCCTTCCCTGGATGATAATTGCCACTATTATCGCGTAGCACATTCCTAGTTTTCAAAACTTTAAGTAATTGAAAACTGAATTTTTTGCTATGTGTATGAAAATCGTAATTTCTTAACTAATATCGTTATATCTAGATTTTATAGGACGTAGCACAAACTAATGTCGAAATACCGATGTTTTATTTTTCTATTCAAATGCAATGAAGCGTTTTAAAAAGGGTGTCTAGAACTATACCTCTCCGGGTTGGCAAAGCACCGTCAACACCGCTAGTGTTGCAGGTGTCCATAGGCAGCGGCTTCTGCTTACCATCAGGTGGACCGAAAGCTTGTTTGCCGCTCATTTTACAAAAAACAAGTAAAACAGAACATTCTAACATCTAAGTAATGCTATTCTCTTTTTTTTTTGTAACCTACAACTTCAGCAAGTTTTTAAAATGAAAGAGGTCGTAACGTTCACAACTTGCAGCCAGAATGCAATAACGCGGAACATATCTCACGGTTCCCATTCCTTGGCCTCCAGTGGGCAAGTGGGCGGCCAAAGCCGCCCACTTGCGAGATGCTCCTAATCCCGCTATCGCCAAATACCTGCGCTAATTGTGCGCTTCTAATTGCCACTAGCGGTAATATTTACTGCCTTTACACAAGACTTGGTACAAACTTGGTATATACCTCAGACATACAGGTGAGAAAAGGCTGAAAGAGAAGTATTTTCTTTTGAAAGTGTTTTTGGACGCAATTTTTAACCCAGCGTGTTCAGTGCAAAATAAAGTCCCAAGTATATAAGATTACTTTTTCCTACGTCTTTCTCGCTTTTTCTTTCTTCTATCTCGGCAGTTTTTTTCTGAGATCAGACTGAACGTTGTTTCCCTAGGTCACATTATCATCTTAATCAGCCTATTTTAGTCTAATGCTGGACATAGCGGCATCTCCCAAGGTACCCCACTTAGCCCAACATTTCTATTGTTTTCTGTATCTCAGATCAGACACATAGATATTATGCCTTATTGTAATTATTGTAGATATTATGCCTTATTATCGCCCGTTGGCCCAGTTGGTAGTGAACCTACCTTCTGAGCTTGGGGGCGTGGGTTCGATTCCCACCTAGGACAAACATTTATGTGAGGAACATTTGCGTGTGTTCTATATCTGGTTGTTAATATCTATTTAAGTATGTATTTAAAATATATATGTATGTATATCAGTCTCTGGCAGCCATATCACAAGCTTTGCTTAGTTTGGGGTCAGATGACCGTGTGTGTAAAAATGTCCCGACTATTTATTTATTTATTATACGCGTTCAAATGTCAAAAATGTTCGTATATTTTTTTCACTATGCTGCTCTGCCGCTGCACGCAAAAACTGTAGGTACGGCTCACTTACCAATTTATTACGTACACTAAGAAATTCGTATTGACACCATCAATGTAACGAATAGTTCACATGCAAAAAAAGTCACATGGTGACAAGGTCGTCTGCTGGGTGAGTTCGGCGGACTTTAAGGAAATAAATGGCTTAATTTTGTTTCTATACAACCTCAAAATTTGTATTGACAGACGGTGAACATTCTCATCACATTTAGTAAATTTATATTGTTATTGTTAATTTAACTTTTTTGATTATTTTTATTTCATATTAATATGTATTTAATAATTAAGTAACAAGTAATGCATGCTGTGCTTCCTTTAAAAGGTAACACATTTAGTTAAGTTAGTTTATAAGATTTCAGTGTATGTGATAATGTAGTTATCAATGTGAAGCCTTAAAAATAAATAAAGAAAATAAAATTCTTATTCGTAAAAAAGGTAGAACAGAACATCTACCGTCTCGACTTCTCTAAGTTTGAGAGTTTGTGTTCATATAGGTAGGTAGGTACTTATAGTCGTGGAGGCCGGAAGCCATCTAGTTTCAAGTTAATTTCCTCGGCGCGGGTAATCCGCCGCCTAATTATTGCACCCTACCCCCCCTTCTCCCGGCTTAGGCTAAATTGATTCCGGCAACTGTGGGCCGTGTTTTAAACATGCGCGCCTTAATTAAGTTTTGTATAGGAGTGTGAGTTGGAAAAGGCAAAGGAGGGTTTAAGAAATAATTTTTATTTATTTATTTATTTATTTTATTTCCAAATTTATATATTTAATGTGAAACATTGAGGAAATCTGTCGTTTTTATTAATTGTATTGTTAAAATCGACCAACTTTGTGGACAGTTACTAATTACGGTTCATAATTATATTATACAAGGTGACCCGACAAACGTTGTTTTGTCCAAACTTCATAGAAATAAAAACCGGCCAAGTGCGAGTCGGGCTCGCGCACTGCGGGTTCCGTACCACCACAAGATACAATAAAGTCGTCCAAGTAACCGAATTAGCAGTTATTATAACGCCTATTGTGACAAGTTTCTGTTAGTTACCAAATTATAATTGGTATTTTCGTTATTGAATTTTGTGGTGGTACGGAACTCTCAGTGCGCGAGCCCGACTCGCACTTGGCCGGTTTATTAACCATCCATTTAGTATGTATGTACGCAATAGGCATGTGTTCTAATATTTCATTTATTACAAATAACAGGCTTAGCGAAGGATATAACTAAATACATTACACATACCTACTGAAAAGGTAAATTAATGCCTAAATTTCTGAGATATGATCGAGCTTTTAAAGTTTTTGGTGGGGAATGGGGATAGAGAGCGGATTCTCCGTCCCTCTCTTGCAAAGCGTGTGCGGTAGTGAAGCATTTGCTTGGCGCGCGCACGGCATGACGTCATAAAGTGCTATAGCGCGTTCTCTGTCTTGCATGACATTCAAATACTTACACATAACTTATTTATTTTTGAAGAAATTTTGTTTTCTCTGGCTCTATTTATGATAATAATGAAGGAATAAAAAAAATTGGACACATGCCTTATTGTACTTACGTTGCGTAATGCGTTACGTTGTATTAAGTTTTTATTTTATTTATTTTTGTATCGATTAGATTTACCTTTGGCCACCTACTTGCCTGGTGGTAGAAATCTATTCACTACTCTAGAAGAAATCTATTCACTCTAGCCTTGAAGATGCCCAGATTGTAGTTCTCAGGAAACAGGGAGTTCCATTGTATCCAGACTGATAGATAGAGGTTTATCTTCACGTTTGTAATTAAGTTCTTAATACCCGCATTAATCCAATAGTGTCGCGGTATGAACCATGCCGTTCCGATCATAAACACTGGCGATACGCCGCGTTTGTAGCACTACCATAGTTGAGTAAACGATCTTTATAAGTAAACTAGCGACCCGCCCCGCCTTCGCACGTAATTACACCCCTGCGGTTGCTAGTTATATATATAAAACCGCAAAAACGCTTTCCGCGTCTGTCTGTCTGTCTGTCTGTATGGCCGCTAACTCCTCCTAAACCACGCAACGGATTCTGATGCGGTTTTCACCATCAGTTAGGTACATTTTCACGGAAGGTTTATATATATAACCAGCGACCCGCCCCCGCTTCGCACGTAAATTACACCCGTGCAAAGCCGGGCGGGCGGGTCGCTAGTCTATACTAATATTATAAAGAGGAAAGATTTGATTGTTTGTTTGTTTGTTTGATTGCATTGAATAGTCTCCGAAACTAATAAACCGATTTGAAAAATTCTTTCACTGTTGGGAAGCTACACTATCCCCGGGTAACATAGGCTATATTATATTTATTTTTTAAAATAGGAATCCTTACTAAAACTCCAATAATGTAACCCAAGGTGTAAAAAAATAAGATTTTCAATTTTGACTTTGCGTGTTTGACATTTCTAAGACAGGAAAACGTCTGTCCGGTCAGCTAGTCAACTATAAAAAAAAATCTTTCGAAGTAAGAAGCTTCCATACTGTACCGCTTTGTTTTCTACAGAATCGTCCTGTGATTGTGCTGGTGCTGTAAAATGCGCCACTATTTATGGTCGTGCGCTTTATGAAAGATTTAACGTCTCACGGCGAGGCGCCACGATTGCCTCGCTTCTCGATATCTCGTTATGAGAGTCTTAGACAACACACTAATATAATTGCGAAAGTTTGTGTACATGTTTGTTGTCACTTCAATACGTTTGTAGGGATTTTAGTGAAATTTGGTTTAGACAGTTCATAAAAGAGGTGAGATGTTAAATGTCGGATATGATTCCTGCACAATAACATGTCAACAATATTAAAGTGTTATATATTATTTCGTAAAACTGGTATATTATTATATAATAAGGGTTCGTGGATGTGCTCAAGGTGAAACATTTATTTTCATATTGTTTCCGAAACTTTATAGAAGCCTGTAATAAAGTCTCCACGGCATAAAATATTATGCCGCATAATTATGTCAGTAGAATAAGTAGAACGAGGCGGTATGGCCTTAATGGCTTTAACCTGCCCAGTGACGAGCGAAAAAAAAAACATTATGAGGAAAATTCATGGAATTATTATTTTAGGGTATACAAAGTCCTTAGGAAAGTTATAGTATTTATATTCTCATTGAAATTCCTGTTTAGTACAACGAATACATGCTTTTATTTCCCTTCGCCGTAATTATCCCTTAAATTGACAGAGATGATTTTGTATAATATTTTAGTGAATTTTATATTAGACCTAACATCCATGGGCTTGTAAATAAAAGACATGTAGCTAAACAACACAACAACACAAGCCTATCTTATATGCAGTTTCAACTACCTACCCAAGTAATCCCGGAGCGCTAAGCTTGCCATACATTATGCATGCGCGCACATCGCACCCCCGCTTCACAGCGCAGATGAAGTGACAGTTACTATGTAACTTGCACCCTTGCCGTGCGCCCTGCATGCGTTGTATTTGAATAAGCTGATGAGTGAGGGAAGCAATCGATTTACTATGTGAGAGGAATACGTTATAATGTAATGAGTGACAGAATAAACAGTTACTTTTGCAGACTTTTTCTCATGCTTTTTAAGAGTTTGGTCGGTATTCTTCTTTATTTTGGTGATCGCTTACCATCAGGGTCCCGGTAGCTTGTTTACCACCTATGGCAAAACGATTGGCGACTTCTCCGAACTAAGTATCGATTTTTCTAGATTTTGGATAGATCCCATTTCTTTGAGCTTGTTTACCACCTGCGGCAAAACGATTGGCGACTTCTCCGAACTATCGATTTTTCTAGATTTTGGATAGATTCCATTTCTTTGAGTTCTATGCTCTTTATTATTCTGACTTCGGAGTACAGCTCACTGTATTTTGACAGTTGCCAACTCCATTTGAAGTCCTGTGTCACCGTATATCCATCTGAGGCACAGATATAAGTACACAACATCTCAGGTCTCCGTAGTGTCTTTGATAGTAGGATTTTGATGATAACTCAAGCAGATCTGTGGTCAAAGTCTTCGTCTTATTTATGCTGTCTCAATTTACATGAAATTGCAAATAAACTAACAATTTAATCGTACTTAATTAGCTGCACCGTCTCGAAAACATTTTCATAGCAAACAAAAACAATTTGCAAAGCAGCATCCGAGCCAAACAAAGCACATTCCCCCTAGATAGTTGGCTTCCCCTCCCTCACCCCGGACGCCCCGTCTCACCCCGCAGCCCCCTTACGCCTGTAGGTCCGTAATTAACCGAAGCATCACTCGGGCGCGCGTTGCCGTAGGTCCGGCACCGGCCAACCGTCGAACATTGATATTGGTCTCATTTACTTGCCAATATCGAGTGCCTTTCGTAGCAACGACCACGCTACGAACTATGAATGAATCGTAGACCTTTTATCACTTATAGAAATAGATTTATAATCATAATACGATCCTAAGGTAGCTATGGCTTTATTCACTCCATGATCCAAGAAAACAAGGTCTAGCGCTCTGGGAGTTGTCCCGCAATGACGTCACTGTCCAGTTGCCACTTTATTGTAACAAAAAACACAGGTACTGGTAAACAATTTTTTGAAATAATCTATTAAATAAATTACAACAAGCATTTCAATTGTCATTTGGTTTGTCCGCTCAAGCAAGTTAAGCACAAATTGAATATATTAAACACAATTTTATCAAAATCACATTGATTTATTGTATTCCCACAGGTAATATACGGATTTTGGAGAGTTATAATTTCACGCTACTGTTAACACAGAGAATCATAGTGTGTCCGCCATTGTTTCGTGTATCGTCATCTCGAACTTGTTGTAAATTACTTATTCTGCTCTTGCTTATGCACGTGTACGTGTATCCATGACATTGATGACATCATTGCGAGACGCCCACGTGAAATTTTTTCTCGGAGCACTATACGTGGCGGAGTATATTATTATACCATGATTCACTCGATGGTGATGTCGTGTGAGCGATAGTGGCCGAGCGGTAGCATGTGCGTTTCACAATCTGGCGGCACCCGATTCAAACCCCTGCCCTGCACCAATGACATATTTAATACTAAAACTAAAATTTAAAATTAAACTTACATAAATTATGTGCAGTTTCGATGCCATCGCACAACAACGGTGAAGAAAAACATCGTGAAGAAACCGGTACCTCAAATAACCTTAAACAGTTCAAAGACATAACGACATTCACTTACACTGGTTCAGCATGGTGGATTAAGGCCTATGCTTTCTCCCTGAGAGAAAGCCTGTGTCCCAGCAGTGGGAACATGATAGGCTGATAATGCAGTGAGATGTTTAGCTCTACTATATATTTCTAAAAGATCGCCAATGTTGAGCAATGACGATTGATTCGGTTATTGTTTTGGTTCGATAGCCCGTTGGTCCAGTTGGTAGTGAACCTGCCTTCTGAGCTTGGGGGCGTGGGTTCGATTCCCACGTAGGACAAACATTTGTGTGATGAACATTTGTGTTTGTTCTATATCTGGTTATTAATATCTATTTAAGTATGTATTTAAAACTATATATGTATGTATATCAGTCTCTGGCAGCCATATCACAAGCTTTGCTTAGTTTGGGGTCAGATGACCGTGTGTGCAAAAAATATCCGACATATTTATTATTATTTATTATTTATTTATTCTTTGGATGGGTGACCGTGAGGCATTTACGACTGAGGGCGACCGTGGGTTGGACGGATGACACGTTAAGTAGGTTCTTTGTTCTAAAATTACAATTGCCTAGTCATGTCAAAAGCCTTCGGGTGGTAAAAAATCTCACCAAATCAAATAATTATATTTATTAATAACGAGTATAAATTTATAATTTTAACAATTACTAATTATACTATATCACCCCAGACTGAGACCTCACGATCACTCGATCGATTTGCCCCATATTCGAACTATTTATTTATTTCAACTAACTACTTGCCTACTAATTTTCATGGAGATCGGATCATACGCAAGTTATCATCGAACAAATATACTTACAGACATACAGAAACGCAGTCTTTTCCATTAGAATTTAACAGGTCTCTTCGCTCGGACAAATAATTAATTGATGACTGAAAATGGCAATATTATAATAAATGTTGTTTTTAAAATACTTAATTTGAAAATAAAAACAATAAAATCAAAATTTGTAAAGTAAGATTAAAACTTGTTTATTATTTGCTTTATTAGTGTATTGGACAATTCTGCAGTGCTGGCCATCCTGAGGTATTAAAATCGACCCAAGCATTTATTTACTCTGACAGCTGCAATAAAATTGTAAAAAGTTTAATGTAAACCACGAATTCTGATCATTTTGGCTAGGACTATAAACGTAAGACTGTAGTAGGTACCCGATATATTGTACTTCAGTGAGATATTAAAATAAAATGTTTTTATTCAGCTTTTTTACGGTATTATTGCAGCTGTCAGAGCAAATAAATAGTTGAACCGAGTTTAGATCTTAATTTCTTTAAACCTTAAAATAACACAAAAATAAATCTAAGAGCTTTTTTTCTTTATTTGGTTTACTAAGCAATGTAATAATTTCCTCGATATCAAAAGGTGTAACGAGCGATAACGTTCTTTACTCTCCCCTTCGAGGGCTTTTATTTGAAGAACAAAGCTTTTTCCAGGAGGATTTTAACGCCCTCTTGGTTCGTCGAGAGAGGCATTTAATAGGCCGATTTGAGTTGGTACAGCGATGTAGGAATGTGAAGAATCAAACGGTCTCTGGCGTCCTTTGTGACGTCGCCGGCGGCAGCGGCGCGGGCTGAAAGAATCCAATTTAAAAGTAGCGTCTACTGTGCCGTGTAATCGTTAGCAAGGCTAGAGAATTAATAAAAGTACCTCTACAAGTACACAACTAAGGAAGTGGATACAGTTGGAGTTGTAGGAAGATTAATAATTTTGGAGGATTAATGTACATATATATTTTTTTATATTATAAACTAGGTTACCCGAAAAGTTGTCCGGTCAAAATTTTAATAAATTTGTTTGAGTTCATACAAAAACCTACTACCAACACCCACATATCATACCTTATCCTACCTACCCAACTTACATATATATATTTTTGTTTTGTCTTAAATTTCATTGTCACAAAATATACGTTTCTGTATTTTCTGCAAAATCACAAAAAAACATTTTTTTTATATTTCAATTTTCTTTAATAACAATTTTTATTTGGTGTTTTTCGGTGTTTGGTGTTTAATTTACCTAAACTGTCATTGATTTACCTACAAAAAAGTGACAAAAAATAAGAATGAGAATTTAACACAGATATACACAACCAGATCGGCAATATATTTTAGTGAAAGAGACAACTTGATATGGCTCAGCACAAGTACGAAAAGGACATAAATAGATTTTGTTGTCCTTATCGGCGTGACCTGTTTTTGGTACCTCAAGTGTCAAAATCTGTAATAATCAGTGACAAACAAAACGGGTCTGAATTATATTTATTGCCTTTTTTTGGTGATTAAATGTGATAAATGCGTGTTTCCTCTGAGAAATAATTGTAAAAGATATTTTACAATGGTTGGTTGTAGCATTTTGGGCTGCAAGAAGCGCAGTGAGCGAAAATACGATGAAATATCATTTCACACGTAAGTAAACATATAAAGCTTGTAACGATCACCTAAATAAATTCAGGATATCAATTCGCAAATATTTTATTCATAATTAGTCAGTTTTTAGGTCGATTAGTGGTCTAATTCTATGAATTTTATCAAATTATTCACTTAGAAAATAAATTATGAATGTTGCCAGTTTATGAAAGAAATTACCCACCGCAACTAACATAAATTATTCGTTCTGCAGGTTTCCAACTGATCCTGTCACATTGCTGAAAAAAGCTGGCACATTGCAAGAAGTGCAAAATACCGACCCTTTTATGCCCATATGAATATGGTGAATGTTAATATTAAATATATATTAATGAGGCCACAGTTATGAAGCTGGAAAAGCAAAAGGCGATTTCGGCGAACCGATTCAAAAAGCTACGCGCTGTTCGTGAAATTTGTACTGTAAACATTAAAGAGTCTATTTATCTAATTATTTGGAATGTTATACATAATTCCATTCATGAAAAAACTAAACTGACCAAGCGCGAGTCGGGCTCGCGCGCTGAGAGTTCTTTACAATCACAAAATACAAAAAGTTGTGCAAAAAGACAACATCACGCCCAGGCTGTCACCCATCCAAGTACCGACCGCGCCCGACGTTGCTTAGCTTAGTGGTAAACAGAAATTTGTCACTGACTCGCACTTGGCCAGTGTTTATTATTTGTTGTTTTACTTATGTTCACTATAATCAGCTAAATTTGACGCTTGTACGGATTTCCGTTTTTACACTAGAACAAATCCAAAAATACGTTTAACGTTTGTTGCATGGGGGCCCTTCCTTTGCCCTTCCGTTTTAACTCTTTGACTTTTTTATTATTTTTTATTAATCATAAAAAATCATGCTATGGTTACTTTACAACCTTTTTTCTAGTACTATATTCTAATCCTAACAAATAATTATAATAAAAACGCAAGTAAGTTTGTAACTTTCTGTCTGTTTTTTTACGAGGAAACGGCTAAGTCATGGTATAATAATATACTCCGCCAGGTATAGCAATTCGAGAAAAAATGTTTACGTGGGCGTCCCGCAATGATGTCATGATGTCAATTTACAACAGGTTCGAGAGAGATGACGATACACCACGTAACAGCTGATTGAATAAAGTGGCAACTGGACAGTGACGTCATTGCGGGACCACTCCCAGATTGCTAGACCTTGTTTTCTTAGATCATGGGCTAAGTCAAATTTTGTCAGGACGATAGGGTGTGTCATGAGGACAGACAACGTACTTTTCTTCCCAGAACATTGCAGGTAGCTCCGCGGGTTGCAGCAGATAGTGTATAAAATATAAATATTTAAAAGGTAGTATTGTTTCCAAAGTACTCATTGAAGATTCACTACCCATCATAGTAGGTAAATTACCCTAACTTATAGCAAATCATTTTAATGTGGCAACACACCTTGTTGAAGCGAGAGGCACTGAGCTAGCCACGCTCATTGAAAATCTATAGGTAGTAGATCTGTGGAATTTAAGTTTATACATTGGCATAATGCATCACAGAAAATTTTTTCGTCTAAGTCAAAGGAGGTTGCGGTCGCTACCAAGGAGGTTGCTTCAAGGAGGTATATAACGCAGGTGAAACTGCGGAGTGTAGCTAGTAACATATAGAAAACAAACAAATAAATTCTTAACTAAACAATTTAAATTGTTCAACTTGTAAATGCCCCCTTACTGTTCGCGACACTTGAAGGCAGGACCCGTAGGGGGAAGGGGCGGATTCCAGGGTGAGCTACGGCAGGAAGGAGGGAAGGAGGACCCTGTAGCCAATATTATACGGCCGTAGTTAGCGCGCACTGATATTAAGAATTCCACAGCGAGTGTAGAGTAGGGAAAAAAGCCTTTGCGCTTTTGAAAAATGTTCTAACGATTAAAATAAAGAATTTTGAACGATTTTTGGAATCTTTGTTTTCTCTCTTACGTAGAGATGCTTTAAAAAAAAAACAAAAGTCTACTAACTTCTTTACAAGATTTTATTTAATTTGCAATATATATGTAACTATGTTTGTTCGGGTGGAATCTTGCAACTCAATTTTGAAGCAGATATCTTCAACCGATAGAGTTGAAAATTTGTATACGTTTAGTTTAGTAGACAATGCATGATTAGCTGAGGTCATTCTAAATCTAATATGGTGGAAGCTTAAAAGCTAGTTTTTCAAAAGATTTTATTTCTTTATAATTTATTGTCTTTTACGTTGATCTTTTTACTAAAAAATTTTTGTTGTTGTTTAGATCATATTTAGGAGTACTCTAATAATATTTAAACACAGATGAATTGTGGGTACTTAGGTACTTAAGGTTGACTTCCGTGCCTCGCGGCTGATGCGATTTGAAATCATATGGCGATATCAGTCGTCAGCCGCAAGTGTCTGACGCAGACCTCGGAAGCGGCACCATACATTTTCCTACTGTGAAGCATGATCCAAGAAAACAAGGTCTAATGCTCTAGGAGATGTACCGCAATGATGTCACTGTCTAGTTGCCACTTTATTGTAACAAACACAGATATTGGGAAACATTTTTTTTAAATAATCTATTAAATAAAATACAAAAAGCATTTCAATTGTCATTTGGTTTGTCCGCTCAAGCAAGTTAAGCACAAATTGAATATATTAAACACAATTTTATTAAAACCACATTGATTTATTGGATGGATCCCACATGTAATATACGGATATTGGGGAGTTATAGTTTCACGCTACTGTTAACACAGAAAATCATAGAGAGTCCGCCATTTCGTGTATTGTCATCTCTCTCGAACTTATTGTAAATTACTTATTCTGCTCTTGCTTATGCATGTGTACGTGTATCCATGACATTGACGACACCATTGCGGGACGCCCACGTGACATTTTTTCTCGGAGCGCTATACTTGGCGGAGTAGGTATATTATTATACCATGCTGTGAAGTATTGTCGCATCAGCTGCGCGCGTTAGATGCGTGCTTCAGACGCGCGCGGCTGCGATCGGCCGCGATGCGCGGAAGTCAACCTTTACTTTCGTAATCTGACACAAAACCTCTTATTTTAATCTTTTTTTAGTTGTTTTTTTAACTTTATTTCACACTGATAAGAGTGGTATATAAAAAAATCTGTTCACAAAACTACTCTGTGATCTGAGATTGGAGCGAAAGGCACAAAGTTCGTAATTGAAAAATCTTTCCGGTTTCCCTCCTCTACCTCCCCAACCAACAAAAATTAAACTTCAATATAATTACATCTAGTTAGGTGTGAATTGGAAAATTCTGTCGACGTAAGCTCATATCAAATGTAGTAATATGATTTTCACATCACACTCGTAAAGTTCATTACTAAGCCCGGTGTAGGTAAGTGATAATTTTTTTGGAAGGTGAAGGTGAATCGTGAAGGATATAATATGACATTCACCAACATGGGCCAGCATGGTGGATTAGGGTCCCTCCTCTCTCTCTCTCTCTAATAGAAGACATGAGTCCCAGCAGTAGGAACAAGATAGGCTGAAATGATGACTATGATAACATATTATACTACATCCTAAAGTGTCCTTAAGTATACCTTAATGTAAAATTACTTTTAATCTTTTGCTATCGTATTTTGGATTTAGCGTCTTATTACGCCTACATTCCGGGCAGTAAGCGTCTCTACCACCCCAACCATTTCTCCCCGCGGGTCGCCGAGAAGGGTCGCCCATTCGTCAGCGTCCGCAGAAATGTTTTCATTTTTATTTCATAAATAAAGAGTAGAATTCCGCCGTAGTAATGAGGAACATGCCTTCACATGTAAGACCGTACACTTGTTAGGGCTTACAGAAGTTTTGTACTAAAATAATGATCACGGAATTTTCCAATTGGATTTGAACTCAAATAAGATTTTCTGTAAAACTAAACGAGATAAGACCCTGTTATTGCTCTGTTGTTGTCATCAGCAACACTAAAGTTGTTGTTTCATTAACTAGTACAGGTTTATCGCGTTTCCATCTTTGATCTCATCAAATCAGGTATCAGTAAGTTTTTAAATACAATAATAGGCTTGCGTTTGGCCGCCAACTTGCCCGATGTTAAGCGAAGATGCGGTCTACGATGGAGCACGCTTGCCTAGAAAAAACTGATCATAGAAAATGTATACTTAGACTGCCAGAGCGGGCACGAAAAATCGCACCCATTTATGGTTGATATTCCGAAAACCCGTACGAACTGATTTGATTCCACTTTAATTGTGCAAACTGCTAGTCTATGCGCTGCTTGAATGGATGTTCGCTGGTCTAACGCTGGCAGGACAGTTAGTATGGAAACTTTTTTAAACTGTTTCCACGTTTTAATTAAAAACAAAAAGGCATAATTAAACTATTAGGTTGTTTACTGCAATTATATAATTATTAACGGGATATTTACCGTGATAGGGTTATGAATAGAGCTTCTAATTTTTCGGAGCAGTTACATGCACAATGTTCTCGGGAAGACTCAAGAATGCGGGTTGTTGGTCAAACAGTTAAAAGTTAGGTAGGTACAGAAAAAAATATCTACCCTCTTTTTTAGTCTTAAAATATCCCGTTAATAATCATACAACTGTGAAGCATAGTAACTTATCAAGTACAGAATTGATATGAATATAAGATTGAGTCATCATAAACTCTCTACCTAATAAAATTCAAACATTCTCATCAAAAACAGCGTAAATAATTGGTTCGAAATTCCCAGCCGCTAGTGCCCGAAGGCGCGCGTATTACCCTCTGTTGCCGCCCGCCCTGCGTCCGCCCTGGCTTTATAATATAATCTCGTGTTTTATAGCTCTATCATGCGCGCACTTTATTATACAGTGACGGTTTTACGTCCATTTTGAAATATTCATTCGGTATCTTTGGAGTTTTTAGGGATGATTTAACTGGCATTTTTTTATATAAAAATTGTTGTTTTTTGTGTTTTGCATTACAGAAAAAAGAAATTGTCATTTTATTACGTTTATTTGTTGATTAAGTTATTATTTTATCGCCGTTTAACGAAGTATTATATTTAGGTGCTAAATACTCATTATTAGTTGTTTTTTTTTTTTTTTACTCGCATTTCTTTAGCCCTTGGTTATTTCTATATACCTTGGCAAGTATTTTTTTTTTACTATCAAGTTTTATCTAAATTTATAAAAAAACCCAAAAAATTATATGCGAGTTTTTGTTCTTTTCGTAATATTACGAAATTTGGCAAAGTCACGCGCGGGACGTAAAATCTTCTTAAGTGGAAGAATATTACGAATTACATTCCACGCAACAAAAGTGCATAATTTTTACAAATGTAAACATTTTCCCTAAGGCAAATAAGCCCCATGTTCACTTATTTGAACCCCATTGAAAGATCCAAAATTCCAAATGGAAAATTCAAAGCGCAGCGCCTCCCCCTCAAAGGACTTTCGATTACGATGTAAACAGCTTTCTGCATTCCTTCGCGAGTGTTTAAAATGGTGTTCTCAGAGTGCAGTGGTCTCGGACGCCGCCGCCCGCAGGGTGCCGCCGCGGGGCGTAGGGCTAAAGGGCAAAGTAATTGGTCTCGAGAGCGGCGTGGCCCTTCCTCTGACATATTGCAAACATATTCTCCGTTTGAAATTTATTGTAAATCGCGGCGGGTGCGGGGGATTTGAATCCGCACGGCCCCTCGCCTGTGTCAATAAACCGAATCGACTTTGGAAATTCGCTACATTCGCTCGATGTTTGTGTTTGCTGCCTCCGCTTTTTCTTGCGAAAAACCTCCCCCTCGCACCGCCACCCCGCCCGCCGTTGTCCCTCGGGCGCTTCCGATTTTATTTATATAAGGTTTTCCATTCCGCCGTAATTGTGTGAGTTGCAAGCTCGATTGTTGCTAAAGCGAATATTTATTTGGGTGTTCGGTTTGCTTTCCATTCGGCGCGTCCTCGGGGCTCTCCACCCTCCGCCGGTATCTGTGCGGATCCGAAGTCTTCGCTTTTAGCGGCATTGTGCTACAAATTGAATTTGCGGGGACTCAAATCAAATGTTGTCGTAAGAAATGACTCGTCGCCGACGAGTGACACTATCAAAAAATTGATCGTCCGTCGGCTTACGAGCTCGCAATCACACCCTTATAGAAACTGAATCTAACTACGTTTGTCAACCAGTGTAGATAGTTGCCTAGTACCTACGTAGGTACAGATATGTAGAAAATAGAGAGTGGCGTCGTGTCGCGCCAAACAATTTAATCTACATAAACATTTACAGCATAGGCCTGAGTTTGCAATAAAGCGGTGGACAGAGCGGCGAGCAATAACATTAGTACGATGAAACGCGGCGCAATCAGCATTAGCCGGAATATATTTCGCGTAAATCTTTCACGGCAGCTTTTATGTATATCGTAAAAAACGGCCGA
Source organism: Agriopis aurantiaria (assembly GCA_914767915.1). Taxonomy (NCBI): domain Eukaryota; kingdom Metazoa; phylum Arthropoda; class Insecta; order Lepidoptera; family Geometridae; genus Agriopis; species Agriopis aurantiaria. The sequence continues at coordinate 4,526,157 of OU611988.1, forward strand.
GTGTCCGACGAGTGAGCCATAAATATGGCTCGTAAAGGCGCGGTGTAACGTTCCGGCCCGCACCGTGCGACCCGCGCCTGCCATGCGACCCGCCAATGTGCGTTTTTAGGAGGCTGTCTTTACGTCATATGCCATAATGGGCGCGAATTATAACCTACCTTCATTCATACAGTTGCATTATTTTGACGTCTTTATGGTTTCCTTCGAATCCTTTACTTCGTGCCGACGAAAAAGTTTCTCGAACCTTTTAAAGTATGACTAGTTGATATTTCATTATTTGTAGAGCATAAAATTAGATGGGCAACATTTGAGCCATTATAAACAAATTATAACCAATTTTTTTTTTTATAAAATAAGGTAAGTGTAGATTAGTTGATTCACGTAAGGCAGTGCTGCAAGTTTCGGCTTTGCTCGTCTAATACTGCGGGGTAGCAATACGATTGATTTCGTTGAACACTACCTACACGTCTTGCTTTGTCAGCTAGAAACGTTTGTTATGTTAACTGTTAGTTTTGCGTGGTGAGATCATGCTATAGCACTATTCTTCCTTTATTTGGAATTTGAAAAGTAAACGTAGAAAGATTGATATTGGACAAACTACTTCGTGCCGTAATGCTTAGAACTTACTGACTTAACAAAAAATTGCTTTAATGTTGATTCCTTTTATTTTAATTAATTTTCAGTTGCGAGCTGATGATCAAAACACGTGCAGTATTGAAGATGGCAGCGGAGGCAAAGGAAATGGCACAGGGCAGAAAAGAAGGATCAATAATTTGAACGTAAGGTATGTAGGTACATCGTGAAGACAAAAGTTTCGATATCGAATACAACATGTCATCTCCCAAATTACCGGAAAAGATCAACACCGTTGATAAGAGAAGCCTCGATGCCACATATTTAGGGGCTTACTCCAAAACATAGGATCAAAACGGTGTATTCTCACATTTCCCAAAACGGCCTACAATCAAACGAAACAAGATGGATGTCAAGTCAAAATGGCGGCAGTTAAGATGGCGGCCGTTCAAATGACGGCCTGAGATGCGGGTAGTTGCAGAATAATCGTAAACGGAGCCTGGTTTAGCGAACAATATCGTAACGTGGCTCGCACAACTTTAATGTACAGATCTAGAAAGGTACTAATGCTGTGGAAGTGGTATATCATTTAATCTCTTTAAAAAAAAAAAATATTGTAAGTACGTACATTCTAGAAATTGTAGAGGAGTATGCGATTAACAAAGAGTCATGACGATAACAAAAAAAATCTTTGAAGTGTAAATTGTATGTCAGCTTACACGTACACCTTTAAGGAGGCAGCACGGACAGTGGACAGTTTACCGTTGATCGTTTTTATTCCGCAAGAAAGAGACAAACGTATCTATATTCTAGCTTTGTTGCCTCTACGCGTAGATTAAAACGGTGGAAAGACAATTTGTCCACGGCTCATACTGCATGCACGCGTGGCGCAAGTAGGTAACACATAGACTGGCGTTGCCATTCTATCTGTCACTTTAAATTCTGCTGTAGCATTTTGTCAATAATCCCGCGGGATCAGTTCAAGCTGGATCAGTTAACGTAAGAGCCTTTACGATAGTTAAAATATTCACATTTTAATTTAAAAAAATATGCAACCGCCACTCTCCAGTGAACAGTCTACAGTCACCAAAGCCACCTTGCACATTTTTATAGCACATTTTATTCTGCGGTTTCTTGCAACGTAATCCATAATGTGCCGCATCCAACACATAAAGCCTTCTTCGATTGTGTTTCCGCGATTGAACGCGATTCTCTCTAAGACAAAGTGTGTTATTTCTCGCGGGATACCTCCACGCGCCCCTCGAGCCATCCCAGGTCCCTCCCAGAGAGGGAGTGGGGGGGGGGTGGATTGTAGTAATATTTTTACGAGCAGTTTTTATTGTGAGATACGATAAATTTGTCATCGGACGTCGAGCAGTAGCAATGTTCCAAGCTCCCGTCGACCGATACTTCTAACTTGAATCTTTACTAATTTAGGTACTACGATTTGCTTTGTAAATACATACACGATAAAAATAACCAAAGTACCATAAATGTTCAGTAGCCTCTAAGGCTTGTATATTACCTTTCTTTAATATTGTGTGGAATATTCACGTAAAAATATACTTAATTATTATTTGTGTTTAGTTTCAAGTGATGCTAATATAATGCAAGTAAAAATAATTTAAATTCTGTCAAAGTATCATGGTTGTTCACTACGGTTTTAACGGGAAAGATTAAAAAAATAAATAATACGTGATAAGTCCCGACAAACGTTTAAAACCAGATTCAAAAAACACAAAAAAAACTTGATGATTTTTTATTTTTTAAATATCATTACAATCAAATGGCATAATCCCCCATCATTAGTGATGCCACCTTCTTTAGAATAACCTCATGAAAGCCGTTGGTCAAGTTTTTTGAAGTCGGTTGAAACGTAACGCTAACACAAACTTAGTAAATTATCGCTAAAAAAAGGCTCGTCTAGGGCCAAAGTGCTTGGGACGACAAATCCAAAGATCCAAAACTGGACGGGGTTACGTCGTTTCGTTTAGGAGTTCCTATGGCCACCTTCTGTCTCCATCATCAGAACAGAGCAATGGTGCCATCACATTGCATTGTCACCGAACTTGCATAAGCATGTAACAAATATTGTAAAATGAATTAAGTAACAAAAAAAAAAAAAAAAGATTTTCTGCTTAATGGGTTGGGGATAACTGGTCTAAAATTCAGTTCCAAGATTTGTCCCACACATGCATAGGGCAAATTACATTAAAGCTTGTAAAATATCTTGTATTATTCTATTCAGATTACAATGACATCAATTTTCGAAGAATGCCAGCAGTCTTGTTAGTTATTCCCACAAATGGTAGTTGAGCTGAGTGGAGAGCACGCCCTGTTATTAGCACTTTGAAGTCATGCTCTACTATTTGGGAGTTATGGTAACCATGAGCTGTGATTGAACATTTCGGATCAACATTTTTTGTAGGAAACAAAAGCTGCAGCAGTTTGCATTCAGTTACTCGTTTCCTGCATGGCGATGCCTTAACATCACGTGCCATAAAAAACTAATACGTACTATTAAGTGACGCCATCTGAGAGAATAGTGTGCTCTTCTTTATGCCACAGGTGGTAAACAAGCAGACGGGCTGATGGTAAGCAATCTCCGTCGCTTATGGTTGTTACAAGTATCCATATACTTGTTACAGCAGAGGCATCACAACGACGCTGCTGACCCTTTTAGGATATATTAACTCTCCTTTTTGATAACTCCATGTTGTAGCTCCTTGGAAATACCGCTGAAGGTAGCTCATTGCAAATTTTGTAGGTGTGATTGAAAGAAAAATCGCGTGAATCGCAAAGTGTACGATTTCCACTGATCTATGATATGTGGATGAGCTTTCATGCGGTGGCGGCTAGTGCGATGGTAAAACCACGACGCCGGCATCAAACAGTTCTTCAAAATACTCCTCATTGTAAATGCGATAAAAGATACAGAGAGACCCAACGTCTCTGCGCATGTTTAACGGCTCTAGGTGTTCGGTGCTCTCTGTCTTTTAAGACATTGGCATGCTTAATATATCCTTAATTCTGAAAACCATTTCATTTTTGTTTTTGTTATCGGCTCTATTTATGGCCAGCTTTTTAAAACGGAAATGAGAAGGAAAATCTGTCGCAGTATATTACAGTCAGGCTACAACTTACAAAAATACCTTGACAGCCGTTCTAACTTTTTTTTCGTGTGTTTATAATAAGATAAATATAAACTGTCCGGTAGCCTATTCTTAAATCAAAATCTTGAGTGAGCGCTACATGTGAGGCATCCTAGTAGAGTGAAATTCCCACGCAGCCATAAGGCAAGGAATTGGGTAACAAGGCTACGTTTACCGCCCGTCTTGCCGCTGCCGCCACGCGGGCGCGTGACGCTGCATTTCACACACACCTCACCGAAAACCAACAAAACTGACCTCAGATACAAGTTAAGCTTGGAGAAATACAAAGCTTTAAGGAAGTTATAACTTAAGCTACAAAGCCGCCAGTTGTTGCACAACTAAAAAAATTATGTCATGTGAATAAAATTTTTGGCTTGAACAATAAAGAGTTATTATCTAACTTGGTCTACTACAGTTGAACGTAATTTTAGTATTAGTTATGAAACTTATTTACAACGAAGAACCACAGTCACAGGAAAACGCAGCTTATATAGGACTCCCACTAGATAGCCCCACGACGGCGTGAGAGTCGCGGGCATCCAGTGGATACAGATGGCAGACTGTCCTTTAGTGTGGTGTTTTAAGGGGGAGCCCTATGTTCAGCTGTGGGCATCTCCTCGCTGATGATGATGATGACTTAGTTATACATACATAGTATTTTTTTCAGTTACCCTCTTATTTATTTTTCTTTTTCATAAGAAACAGTTTTTTTTTTTAATAGATTACTCCATTATGAGATAGACGTAAAAAACTGCGGATTTAAATAAAATTAAAATGTTTCTTGTTATTGCTACCATAATAATAAAACAAGTACATAAATACATATTACATACATATTGAAACAAGTACAATAAATTCATACATTTCCTTCCCCGCGTTTCAGATGCTGAAATGTCACCAGAGCAACCTCCGGTTCTAGTCTTCGAGGTTCATCATCAGACTGGTTCCGACGTGGTGAAGATGATGTTTCCAACATGTTCGAGAAACTGTTTGAGATTAGGTAAAATTGTGTATTAGTTGCATGGAAATGAAATTTTTGTTTAAACTTATAGCTTTTTATTTTATTATTCCTTCAAGTAAGCGATGAAAATTGACCGATAGGCGCATTCGACTTTCAACTTTCTCGCTATAGGCGTAGGATCAAATGCCAATAATTAGCTCAAACGTCCTCGGCGCGGCGGCGGTGAAGTAAAACATCGTCTGATGCCTGGCTGCTTGCATCGGCTGTCTACCCTATCCGCAAAATGTTTTTTTTTGCCAAGCACATGATGTGTCTTGTAGAGTCAAATCTCATTCCAGGCTACGTGTATTTCGCATCTTCGAACACACCATACAAAAATATTGACTGTCGACATTTTATAAGTATTTATACATAGGCTGTTATACAGGGTAGGTATGTCTAAGTCATACAAAGAACCATCCATTGTTCATAATCTAGTAATAATTTATCAGGTAGGTACACTGCAGTGAGTATTTAAAGTAGACATTAGTATAACAATCGTCTGAGTGGTCACTGCGCAAATATTGTTCCGTCGTATCGTGCGATGGCTCTGATCGACTCATTTTACTGTCATTTAGGGGCAATATTCCATTTTACCGTAAACAGAACACAATACTTTTTTAAAGGAAAGAAATAGTTGTGTTCGTGGCATAAAAACATTTTCATCCCTTCGATAAAATTTTGTTTGGTCGAAGTTTCAACCCCTCTATTCGAAAAAACGATGACTTGGGCTCATAGATATTTTCTTCTGAAGATTTTTTTTCCTCCTTAGAAGATTTGGTTTCGCAAGTCTTGATGTTATTTTATTCTAATATCTCTGTAAAAGTAAAATATGGATCTTCTCTATCTTTGTTTATTTTTTATATTGTTCCATGAGGAGTACTATGTATGTTAGACAAACATGCGCGCCGCCATTCTTTTTTTATATGCATTCTGCAGGGCTGTAGGGATTTTATTCACAAATATCGTCATGTTGGTATTTGACAGTTTTACAATTCCATCTGTCAAAATTCTTAATTTGTAACAAAGTTAAACAGTCGTTACGAAAAATATGAATAGGGACCCTGGGCTGGTTCACTCAGCCACAAAATAATATTATTCTTTAGGCAAGTATATCGTATCGTATCCCTCGCTATACTCAGAATTCTGCTTTAGGATCCCTCGTTGCGCTACTATATCATATTATACTATAGAAACATTTGCTCTACAATATACTATTTCAGCATTATACAATGTGTCCAAACCACTGGGTCGGGTCAGTTTTTATTTGGACTACGTCATAATTTTGCATTGTCTTAAACATAGCCTTATATAATTCAGCGCTTAATTTCCACACGATTTAGTTTTGTTCGTGTCAGTTTGATCGTGCATGGTAATTAGAGACAGAGTAATCACTTAATGATAAACGTGGCTACAGTAAATATATTCAGTGTCCTAATAACAATGTTAGGTACCTTACTCCTAAAAACAAAACACAGTTTATTCAAGTATGACAAGCAGCTCTTTCGAATTACTACCTCAAATACGCGTTTATCATTTGTCTAGTGTTAAATTTCATTGGAATTAATCACTAGCTTAACTATAAAACGCATTATAATTTTTGTTATGAGATTACTAAAAGTTTACAGTTAGAGGTTATAATGAATGTTATTGGTAAAGCACCTTCAAATTCTGGACCTCATTTTACAATAGACAAAGGTGACAAAACTTATTTCCTACACTGTTTATAAGCTCAAAAGTCAATATTGGCGAAATCCAACAGCCTTCGTTTTGCAAACGATTTTGTGCTTCTTATCACAAAGAACTGCTTTAGAGTTACAACAGATGCGCTAAGATCTGAATTACTGTATTCGTGAAATATTTAAATGGCACCAAGATAGTTTTATCGTCATCCAGAATAAGGAATCGTATGATAATGAGTGGCACAGTTTGCCGATAGCGGCTCCATAAGTACATAGTTATGTAGATATATGCGATCGCTTTTCCATGCTATTTGCTTACGATACCTTTCTCGATATCGATGAGTTATCGACCAGAGCAAACACTGCAATCTTATGATACATCGACTTGGTAATTTTGTGCGTTTAGATTTTATAGTTTAGTTACTTGGATTGATTGCGAGAGAAACGAGCAGTACGAGTTGATTTAAGTGTGAAAATTGATTTCTTTGTGTGAGTTACCAAATAATAATGAACTGCATAAAAAATACGTTAAATATATTACTTACGGTTACAATTAAACTCGCATGTTGTGTATTGACGTAAATTATAGAGTTCGTAATATAGTGAAAATAATTTGTTTTGTGTAATTCCTACATAATTAATTGCAAAGGTAATTATCACAAAAAATGGTACATCAAATCTAACAAAAATAACCTACGCTCACCTAAGTCATATTGCATGCAGTTTTCGCCGCAATTGACCCAAGTTACAGCTTTAGGTCATTTCGCGCATGAGTCGCGTGACCATATCCGTCACTTGACAGAGCAAATTTTAAGTAAAGGTTAAGAAAAATAACGTTCTTAAGTAGGATGTAGAGTTAATTTTTATTTTCAGTTGAAGTTTACTGGACGTCGTAATGATAAATATTACTTAAGTACCTAATACAACTAGGTGGTAGGTTAAATTTAACGGTCCAATTTTCCTAACCATATTACAATAATAATTCATTTATTAACTGAATCACGTGAAATTCATCAAAATTTGACGGAAAATCAAAATTGAAAAAGTAATAAAATGATTTTATTTCTTAATTTAGACTAATTAAATAAGTTATTAATTCTGTATAATATATTGTACCAAGTCATATAAGTATAAAAGTCGTATTATTAATTGCGTAACTCACACAAAATCTTATTATGAAAATAATAAAAATATTTTTTTATCAAAACTAAAGTGTAAATATTATTGACGTCTCACGGCAAAACTGATCATAGTGAATGTATATTTTGACTACCGCAGTTACGTTCTACGTCCGTGCTGGGATGGCACTAACCTTCTACTAGGTGAAGACAAGTGTGCACAGCACATAGACGCGTTTTGTGGACACCTGACACTTTAGATCGTGATTAGTGATTTGTGAAAGAACTACAAAAACTTTTGAAAAAACTTAAAACGTTGTGTAAGTGGTATCCTGGTATTTGCTGGTATCCTGGTAGTCGATGGTATCTTGGTATTTGCTGATATCCCGGTAGTCACTGATATCCTGGCAAAATTACCGGTGCCGATGGATTTGAGTCAGGTAGGTCTATTTGTGTATTCAAACTACTTGAGAGTCTACTAGTCACGTTGCCAAGGTTCACCATTAATTAATAATTACTTATCAATCAAAACTGACATCAAAATTTGTAAATACGCAATTTCGTTTACTTGGGTGACATCTGTTTTCCAGTTATTTTGGTTTAAAACCAAGCTACTGAACCGATTTTGATGATATTTCTATGGGAGTAAACTGTAAGTATATCCTTTCCAAAACGGTTTATAAATGACGGATTTCTGAGGTAACAAACATTGAAAAAATAAAACGATTTGAGAACCCTGTTTTTTGTTTGAAATCGGTCAAAAATAATGCTTCACATTCGTAGCTCCAATAGTTATTTTTTTTCGTTTTACATAAATATTAGGTTCATTTTTGCACACACGGTTATCTGGCCCCAAACTAAGCAAAGCTTGTAATATGGCTGCCAAAGACTGATATAAATACATACATACATATATATTTTTAAATACTTACATACTTAAATAAATAATAACAAATATAGAACAAACACATATGTTCATCACATGAATGTTTGTCCTAGGTGGGAATCGAATCCACGCCCCCAAGCTCAGAAGGCAGGACCACTACCAACTAGTTACTAGACCAAGGGGCTATCCAATTAATATCGTTATTCTTAGAATTAAGTATGCGGAATTTGTTAGGTCAGTATACGGATTTGGTAAGAAAAGGCGATTGTAAATAGAATGAAAATTAATTACTTATCTTTGAATCGCTTCTAGTGATAAAATGTAACCGATTAATCATTCGCATGCTTTAAGAATGACCTCATGTACTCGTATAAATCAAGGAAGATAGACTAAGAGGAAAGCCAATAGCGGAACATTAGAGCGTAGCTCGGAAATTTGCCTAAAAACGGTACAAACTTAGATGGCGCCGTAATTTGAGCGTGATATAGGTTGTCTCGAACTTTCGTAAGCACTGCAGTCAGATAATGTACGAAAGGGTTCTACAAATTACCGTAGCGCTAGTATCGCAGTCAAGTTTCGCAAAGAATTTTGTTCGAGTGGTCACGTTAAATTAATAGGTCCCGACACTTTGTCGTTACGGCGGTTTAACTAAAAAATAATAATATATTCAAAAACTTCTTTGTACTTAAGTGGTAAAAAAAATGTATATGGTGGTACAGAACCCTCAGTGCGCGAGCCTGACTTACACATATTACACATCATTAGGGCAAGCGTGACGCTTACATGCTTAACAGAAAACTTCATAAGGAGCCCGTTATCCCATAGTACGAGGCACAGGTGCGCCCGCGACCCACATTCCCGCCACCTGTCTTATCAGCGTTCAAACACCGATAACTTGAATATTGATTCGCGAAGCGAATGTCTCGGAACCTGCACTGTTTGTTTAGCAAATATCGGGTTCTGATGTAGGTCGGCTGTGCGGACATGGTCACTTGTATTTTGAACAATTTGATAACGTTGTCAATTCTTTCAAATAATTTGTGATGTTTGCTTTAAGGCCATCTTTTTCCATTTTTATCAATTTTGGTCTTTCTAGCTTTAGTTTGTCTACTTTCATGGTTATGGTCATTTTTAAATTTAGATTAAAGAAGTTTCTTATAATAAGAAACTTCTTTAATCTAAATTTTTTCATCAATCTTCAATAATTGACAAGGCATATTATACCATAGATGAGTATTTTAAAGATAAATTATAAAATGTTACCGTTTTACCACAAAAGATTTAAGCACGCTTTAGACAAGTGTTTAGCAATTGTTTCCCTGCGAAAAATATGCTAAACACTGGTCTAAAGCGTGCTTAAATCTTTTCTGGTAAGACGGTTAATGTATTATATAATGGACATTTTCAATGTACGATGAAAATAATCTGTACCTACTATAATTATATTGTAATTTGCACACCTAAAAGGTTGGATATAGAGCGACTTTATTTTAAACTAAGACCTATCATGTACCTATATTCTAGCAAATACATTATTTTGATTTGATTAGATTTGATTTAATGGTTAGCTTAAATTTACAAAAATAGTGTCATATCAAAATTGAATGATTTATCTAGAAAACCGTAAATACTAAAACAAGGATAAAGACAAATCGCTCAATATAAAAAAATATATGAAAGCAACACTGATTAGCGGTATTCTCCTTGTTTTTTATTCATTCAAATACCTATTTACTAAATAATGTCTACGATATCTTAATATACAGATTTCATAATTATGGAGGGAACCGTAAAGGTATTTTTCATCTCACTTTATCGAGAAAAAATATTGTATTTTTTTACCGATAAAAAAAAGGGAGGTAGGTTCTCAATTCGGTCCGTAATTTTTTAAGGAAAGTATAGGAACCTCTTTGTTTCAAAATATTTGAGTTTGCTATTCAAAGAGGTTGGAATGTTTTAATACTGAAAAATCACAGATATACACTTTGTGTGAAAAATGGTGGAAAAATGTAAAAGTTAGACAATAGTTTGTCAAATTTGAATTTAAAATTGACGTGCGCCATGGGCTAAGTCACAGATATACACAACCAGATCGGCAATATATTTTAGTGAAAGAGACAACTTGATATGGCTCAGCACAAGTACGAAAAGGACATAAATAGATTTTGTTGTCCTTATCGGCGTGACCTGTTTTTGGTACCTCAAGTGTCAAAATCTGTAATAATCAGTGACAAACAAAACGGGTCTGAATTATATTTATTGCCTTTTTTTGGTGATTTAATGTGATAAATGCGTGTTTCCTCTGAGAAATAATTGTAAAAGATATTTTACAATGGTTGGTTGTAGCATTTTGGGCTGCAAGAAGCGCAGTGAGCGAAAATACGATGAAATATCATTTCACACGTAAGTAAACATATAAAGCTTGTAACGATCACCTAAATAAATTCAGGATATCAATTCGCAAATATTTTATTCATAATTAGTCAGTTTTTAGGTCGATTTGTGGTCTAATTCTATGAATTTTATCAAATTATTCACTTAGAAAATAAATTATGAATGTTGCCAGTTTATGAAAGAAATTACCCACCGCAACTAACATAAATTATTCGTTCTGCAGGTTTCCAACTGATCCTGTCACATTGCTGAAAAAAGCTGGCACATTGCAAGAAGTGCAAAATACCGACCCTTTTATGCCCATATGAATATGGTGAATGTTAATATTAAATATATATTAATGAGGCCACAGTTATGAAGCTGGAAAAGTAAAAGGCGATTTCAGTTTTCGGATCATGCTATGGTTACTTTACAACCTTTTTTCTAGTACCTACTATATTCTAATCCTAACAAATAATTATAATAATAAAAACGCAAGTAACTTTCTGTCTGTTTTTACGAGGAAATGGTTAAGTCATGGTATAATAATATACTCCGCCAGGTATAGCAATCCGAGAAAAAATGTTTACGTGGGCGTCCCGCAATGATGTCATGATGTCAATTTACAACAGGTTTGAGAGAGATGACGATACACCACGTAACAGCTGATTGAATAAAGTGGCAACTGGACAGTGACGTCATTGCGGGACCACTCTCAAATTGCTAGACCTTGTTTTCTTAGATCATGGGCTAAGTCAAATTTTGTCAGGACGATAGGGTGTGTCATTAGGACAGACAACGTACTTTTCTTCCCAGAAAATTGCAGGTAGCTCCGTGGGTTGCAGCAGATAGTGTATAACATTGCAGGTAGCACCGCGGGTTGCAGCAGATAGTGTATAACATTGCAGGTAGCTCCGCGGGTTGCAGCAGATAGTGTATAACATTGCAGGTGGCTCCACGGGTTGCAGCAGATAGTGTATAACATTGCAGGTAGCACCGCGGGTTGCAGCAGATAGTGTATAACATTGCAGGTAGCTCCGCGGGTTGCAGCAGATAGTGTATAACATTGCAGGTAGCTCCGCGGGTTGCAGCAGATAGTGTATAACATTGCAGGTAGCTCCACGGGTTGCAGCAGATAGTGTATAACATTGCAGGTAGCACCGCGGGTTGCAGCAGATAGTGTATAACATTGCAGGTAGCTCCGCGGGTTGCAGCAGATAGTGTATAATATTGCAGGTAGCACCGCGGGTTGCAGCAGATAGTGTATAACATTGCAGGTAGCTCCGCGGGTTGCAGCAGATAGTGTATAACATTGCAGGTAGCACCGCGGGTTGCAGCAGATAGTGTATAACATTGCAGGTAGCTCCGCGGGTTGCAGCAGATAGTGTATAAAATATAAATATTTAAAAGGTAGTATTGTTTCCAAAGTAGGTACTCATTGAATATTCACTACCCATCATAGTAGGTAAATTACCCTCACTTATAGCAAATCATTTTAATGTGGCAACACACCTTGTTGAAGCGAGAGGCACTGAGCTAGCCACGCTCATTGAAAATCTATAGGTAGTAGATCTGTGGGCTAAGTACACAGATTTACTGTGGCTAAGTATACTAATCTACGACGTGCGCCGATTTTAAACGACAAAGAAAGACATTCCAAACTGGCCGGTGAAAATAAAATTATGGCTTAGTATGCAAAGTTGCCTGAATTTTACCTGTGTTACTGTTTTTATTTTTCTTATAGAGTATGTATGGTTTTAGAGGGTGCAAATTCTATCTGAGTAGTTAGGTTAGGTCTCATTGTCTGTCCTCAACAGAGGTCAATTAGAATTTTTAATGGGACTATTTTAAATTTTACTCGTAGTCGATAATGTGTCATCAATAATAACTCTAAACCATATCATATCTAAGATCCGCTATCTTATCTGAGTATGGTTCGATTTGGTAAAATCTCATTAGGTTCGTTGGCATATTTTACAATATCTCTCCTTATCAGTCTTGATAATAATTTTAATTTAATGTCAGATTTCGCATCACTTTTATCATAATAATGAATACGGGCTTTAATTACACTAATATTATACAAAAGTTTCTCTGTGGAGGGTTGTATGTAAAGTTGCTTATCACTCTTTCGATCAGTGACAATCAACATGTCCCATCTTTTAAAAATTATGCCGTTGGATTAAAAACCTAATGCAATTTGTCAATTCGATCAGCTCGAACGTTGATGAATAAAATCGAAGGCAGGTAGGTATAAAGGCACTCGTTATCTAGACCTCATAACATAGCATGGTTCCACCCCAATCTTTTACAAATTTCTTTCTCATAAAAATAGGATATACCTACTGGTAACCCTTATATCTGCTAAATATAATTGCTCGGACCAAAGCTCAAATGTTGTTTCCCAATTTTTCGGCCGATCGATCAATATCAACCACAAACGATCGAAGTGGTAGTTGTCACGGCCTCTGTTTGGGAACAGTGGGAAATTTCTTAAGATATCCGATAGAATTGGGGTTCAGGCAGGTTAAGTAAGATTATAGCTACTAAAACTGCCTCGGTGGCATACCTCTATGCCTAGTAGATAGGCAGATGATACCGGAGCCTTATTCTAAGCCCCGGTCCCAGGGTACTTTGATTAGAATAGTCTGATGTGAGATAGCTAATGGATTACCTATATAGATTACTAGCTAACCCGACAGTTGACGTTGTCTTGCCTTAGCTAAGAATGTCCAATAATAAAAATAAAACTGCTATCTGGTAAATTCACATTCATCAAACGCGCGAAATGTCAAATGCGAGAAGAAAAATTTCCAATTTTCAGCGCAATTTTCTTAATTTTTCTCTCCTTAAGTACCTTCCACAAAGTAGGTAATAGAAAACTTTAAAAAAGGCGAATGGAACCAGTAAAGTGGTTCTCAAGATAAATAGACCAAGGTAAATAGGGATTCATTTTCATACCTAGATTATAAAGATAGGACCTAGTTTTTTTTTTTTTGGATATTGTAAATTTAAGACAAATCTGCATGGCGTAACTAGTCTAACTATAATACACAAACATCGTCTAATGAGTCAGTTTAATTCTATGATAAGTAGGTACATCGGTTGCATGACAATGGCGGTGCATCATTATCTTATCCTCTAGAAACACGCCAAGCATAATTGAAATTTATAATACGCAATAAATGTTTGTGATTAATTATTAAAAGTATCCATTTGTTCAGTTAATGTATGAAACGAAAGTTCCGGCTGAGTTATATATTATACTAATTGTTAGATACAATCGCTTAAATTGAATTAACATTGAATTACGAGTACTTCTGAGTATATTATATTTTGTGTAGTGTCTTTGAAAATAACTTAAGTATCAACGTATATCGCAAGGAAGACAAATTAGGAATAGACTGAATAAGAATTGGATGAATATGGAATGGAAGAATTAAAAAGTAGACGAATACAAAATGGACGAATTCGGAAGTGGATAACCCAGGAATTTGTACAAAACTTAGGAAAAGGACGTGTTAAGAATGGACGGATTAGGAAGTTGACAACTTTGGAAATGGACAAGTTAGACAAACTTGACTGGAGGGGGACATGTTTGGTGACGTTACTGTTTAAAAAAATAAAAATAGGCTTGCGTTTGGCCGTCATCTCGCCTGCGGTCTACGATGGAACACGCTTGCCTAGAAGAAACCGATTCACTCTCGACTTGAAGACACTCAGTTTTGTCTGACGTTTGTCTGTTCGTATATGTTTTTTCTAAAACGTCCTTGGTTTTTTCACGTTGGCGCTAAGCAGATTCAAATTCGGGCCAGACAGCTGTCACGTAGAGTCCGTATCCGTTTGCGAAGACACGTGTTCGAAGGAGCTGAGTATAATTTGCAACTGATCTGCATATATTACAGCAGGTGGGCCCCGGAGGCAATTGGGGGCCCATTTCAAGGGAAATTAACAATTTGCTCGTCTAATTATGATCGCAATGATGGACGAGGGGGTCGCTATCAGATATGGCTGATTCATTACGTGTGCTGATTTTATTGGTATGTTAATTAGTAATGTGGAATGTTTTTTTAGTTGCGGCCAGTATATTGTGTACGGTGCCTGCTGGCAGCGGTTTATTAGATTAGTTTAGTTTTATGTTTTAGTGCTAGTTTGTTTATAATTGATTTTAAGTTGTTTCAATGATAAATAAATAAATATTGTTTTTAGGGTTCCGTACCAAAGGGTAAAAACGGGACCCTGTTACTGAGCCTACGATGTCTGTCTGTCTGTTCGTCCGTCAGTCCTAAGTCAAAGTCAAAGTCAAAGTTTTTATTTGCTTGCCAATGGGTATAAAAGGTCTTAAAATATCACACGTACATCCATTAACAGCCCCAAGGGCAAGGGCGTGCAAAATTGCATTAATTTACAAATTATGTCAAAGAACTTACACCAATAATTAATTAAACACCATTTAAACACTATAAATCCATTAACCAGCCAAATCATAAGCATAAAAACGACATGACATTTTCTTTAGGAACTCCTCCATTTCATAGAAGCACTCCTTTACCAACCACTTTTTCAACTGTGTACAAAAACGCCCATATGGGAGATCTACCACTTCTCCTGGAAGAGAATTATAAATCAAAGCAGCCATGTGAACACAGTTATTTCTGAACAGCTCGAGCCTTGGTTGAGGTAATTTGAGACGAACTTGAGGAGCGGATCTTTTATTAATATTGTCGTAAAGATCAAACAATGTTGGGTTATTTCTTACAAACTTAGCCATTTCATATATATACAAGCAAGGAACTGTTAACAGTTTATTGGATTTGAAAACTGGTTTGCATGAGTCATCCCACTTCATACCATACATCGCACGGACACATTTCTTTTGACCAACAAAAACTGTTTTAATATCGCAGGAGTTACCCCATATAATGATTCCATAACGTAGAATGGAACAAACATGGGCATGATATACTGTCAAAATAGTTTTTTGAGACGTACATTGTCTCAATTTTTTTAAGGCAAATACAAAGCTTTCCAATCTACTTCGTAACAAATGAATGTGATCTTTCCATGTTAAATGTGCATCAATTTTAATTCCCAAAAATTTTGTACTATTGACCTGTTCAATGATGTTGTTACCGTGTGTGATCTTTAATAAAGGTAATTTCTTTTGAAAGGTTTTGAACTGAATTATTTTAGTTTTCGACATATTGATTTTTAATTTATTAGAAGCAAGCCATCTTATAATATCTGCCAAGCATTCATTAACATCATTTTCATAACTATTCATATTTTGACATTTTATCACAATAGTTGTATCATCCGCAAACAATATACTGCTATGTTTAACTGATGCGGGTAGGTCATTCACATAATAAAGAAAATACACCGGGCCAAGTATACTGCCCTGCGGAACTCCATGATGATTAATTTTTTTCTCAGAATCGTAGTCTTGCAAGCAGTTTGTATTTTGATCCAGTTTTTTAATACGTGTTAATTGTTGTCTATTAGACAAATATGACCTAGTCCATTCTTCTGCAGTTCCTCTAACGCCATATGAGTTTAATTTACTTATAAGTATATCGTGATCAACAAAATCAAACGCTTTACTTAAATCCAGAAATAAACCGCAAGAGGATATACTTCGTTTACTATTTAGACCATTTAGTATTAGCTGAACCAAGTTATAAGTTGCCAATGTAGTAGATTTATTTTTTCGGAATCCAAACTGCTCTTTAGCAAGTATATCAAATCTATCCTGAAATGAAATCAGCCTTTTGTAGAACACTTTCTCGTAAATTTTTGATAGCACAGGGACTAATGCAATTGGCCGGTAATTGTCTTTGTCTAATTTAGATCCTTTTTTGTGTATGGGTTTAATAATAGAAATTTTAAGTCTATCAGGAAAATAACCTTGCTCCAGTGATAAATTCACTATATAAGCCAAAGGTTCGACAATATGGTGACATACTAATTTAAGGAGACTAGTTGAAATGTTATCATATCCGGTAGAATTTGTGTTTCTTAAAGACATTATAATTTTAAATATTTCGTCTGGTGTAGTTGGGTCTAAGTAAATGCTATTACAATTCGATTTTAAGTTTGACTGCTGCATACAAGTGGGAAATGGTTGAGATGTTAATTGGTTTGTTTGATTAGTCTCATTCGAGTTTGTTACGTTTATAAAATAATTATTAAAGCAATTGGCAATATCATACCCTGAAGAGAGGCTGATGGCACCGTCTGAGATCTTATTGAAATATTCCCTAGGTTTATTTTTCCCCATCTCATCATTAACAATACTCCACGTTGCCCTGCAACTATTCTTGGAATTAGTAATCTTTTTTTCATTAGCAAGAAAATTACTTTTATTCAAACATTTTTTCAATACGTTTGAGTATGTATTAAATAACTTTTTCGATTGAGGGGTTTTTGTTCTGTAATATCTGTATCTTAAATTTCGCTTAGTTTTGCAACTTATCTTTAGGCCTTTAGATATATTTCTTGCTTTGCCAGTTTTTATAGCAGTCTTCACTTTGATTATAGGAAAACAGAGTTTATAGAATAAGGCAAAGAGATCATGAAAAATGTTGAAGGCGTTGTTTGCGGTAGTAGACCCAAAAACTTCTGAGAATGATAAGCTACTTATAGCCTCAAAGAACTTATCCATATTTTCTTTACATAGATCATTTACATATTTATAAAAGAAATCAAATTTTCTATTCACATGCAAATCCTTAAAAACTGCCACTTGTGCAGTGTTGTGATCAGACAGGCAGAGATTGTATGTTTTACCACTAGCATTAAAAATATTGCTAGCAATATTGTCAATACATGTGTGGTGACGCGTCGGTTCAGAAATGTGGAACTGAATACCATAATTAGACAACGTTTGCAAAATTTGTGTACTGCTTTTAGTTACTCGTAATATATCTATATTGAAATCCCCGCAGATAATAATTTTATGGTTTTTACTATTTAATCTTTCTAAAGTATTTTGTAGTTGTGCAAAGAAGACATTCACATCAGCTTTAGGGATCCTATAAATACACAACACATACACCTTAAGATCCTTAATCTCGACCCCGCATATTTCAAAACATTTGTCGACTGCTAGATCCCATAAATCTAACTCTACACAATCTACATCATTTCTACAAAGAATACAAGAACCTCCACGTCTTTGATAAGCACGTGAGTAAATAGCTCTTAAATAATAATTATTTAGTGTAAGGTAATTCTCATCGCCCTTGATAATAAGATGTTCACACAAACAAATGACTGAAGGCACTATATTTAGTTCCTCAAGTTCGTTCAAAGCTACTTCGAGCTCTTGTATCTTACCCAATATTCCAGCTATATTTTGATGAAACACCGTGAATGAATTTTTCCCTTTAGGGTCGAAAAAACTCACTCGGCTCATCAACCGTCTGCCGAGAGGATTTGCAATTTATTTTCGCTAAAAGAAAATAGTCAGTAATCAAGCGCTTTATAGGTTGTAGCTTACTCAGGTCGTTTAATGTTTTGTTACCGTCTATTTTCTGGAAATAGTAGGGGATAGTACCTTTCTTTGGATAGTTTACAATGGGAAATGTATCAATTGTGCGATCAGCAAAGCCTGTAGATGAACCATGCATGGCTGGTTTTGTAAGCAAGGATTTTTTCGTAAATGACAAAAAAGTAATTTTGTATTGGACTGTATTCACATGCTGAATAATCCTTTGAGTAATATTCCATTTATCAGATGTAGTCTCAATAAAAACACAGTTGTCAAAGCCGCTGGTAAGGAGTCTTACTTGATCATTAAGCCTTTTCTCTTTTATAAATTCATTATACATAACATTCACTACAAAAACATTGCAAGTCTTTAAAAAATTTAGAGCTATTTTAAGTTCAGAAAGCAACGTATATGGGTTAGGGTCATTACAACCGGTCATTATCACAATATTATCATCTTTTGTTACAGTTTTAGATAGTGCACTGCAGTAAGATAGGACATCGGCTGAAGTTGCATCTGGTTTTCTGAAGCTTGTTATACTATACTCCTTAATAATAAGCTTATTTTTATTACGCAGTATGGATTCCACGACTCCGTCACCTTGATTGTCAGCCAATAGAATAATTCGTCCTTTTTTTGAAGCATTCATTCTACATCTCGAAGCGAAGTTAGAATTACCCTGAGATTCCGGAATTTTAAGGCCTTTATGTGGGTTTTCTTTTATATGGTCGATGTCAGAAGTTCTAGTTGAATCTTTAAGTGCAGTAGGCTTGCCAATTACCGACTCATCAATTGATGAAGTAGAAGGGATAACAGCGATCTTGTTGTCACTTGATTTTGATTTCGGTGTACAACATTCTGAATCAAGGTTCAGTCTTCGAGCTAATAGATTAGATTTATTTGTTACCATTGATTTCCGTGATGTTCTGGAACTCCCTACGCATTCACCTCTTTTTATGCTCATGCTTGTAACATACATGGTTTTTAATTGGTCATTTCGTAGTTTAACTTCTTCAACTATCTTTTTTAAAGAAGAGTTCTCCAAAATTAATGTTTCTATTTCTGCATCCGCGCTAAGTAGCTGTTGTCGCAACGTACCAATTTCGCTTTCAAGCTGCAGAATTTTATCGCATTTGTAATGTGTAGACAAGTCCATCATGCTTCTTGTACTTAAATTGGACTCTAAAGAGTCCGTTGATTCATCCGACAATGATCTATGTATAGTTAAGGACAACGCCGCGCTTTTGGCATAGTTTTTGCGTCTGGTAATATTATCTACCGAATCCATGATGACAATCGAGCACTTTTATAATTGGATGTAGTAAATTACCAAACTAACAATGTAACATTTATGTATTTAATTTTTCCAATATTATTTCGTGGTGTGTATCCGAACGTAATTATACTCTTATGATCAATGGTCAGTAGCAGTCAGAACGAAATAGATAATAAGTAATCTCTTTATAGTTTTGAACGCAACTTCTGTTCGATTCTTCAATCACTCATAGATAATATGACGCCATTTATGTCAATCGTATTCTAATGTCAGCTTTGTTAAAGTCAAAATAATTTCAATCAGTCAAATCAAACAGTCAAATGTATTATGATTTGTCATTCTGCATCATGGAAGTAGTTTTAGGGTATAAAACGTCCTTGTTCTGCATTCATTTTCATAACAGTGTTATTTAAACATACATTCGTGTGATGTGTGTATGAATACAATATCAGTTTACTTATTAGTGTGCGTGGAAATTTGAATTTGACTTGAATGGTGTAACGATTATAATCAGTATTATGAAGTGACTTAATTACTTGGATACTGCTCACCAGTGATGTTTAATGTCGGCACTCGATTCGCCGGTTATAGACGCTTGTGTTATAAGCGCGTACGGTAATTTAACTTGCTTATTTAGAACAATTTTATTTAAAAATCGAGCAGAACTCTCTGTTTACTGTTCACTTGGCAAGTGTTGCCATCTCCTATATCTACGGCTGTATCTTTCGAACCGTAAAAGATAGCCTGTTGAAATTTTCACAGAATATCCAATGTTATGGCGGATTGACTAACAAATAATAAAAAAGTCAAAAAGTAAAAACGAATGGGTGATCCCCATACAACAAACGTATTTTTTACGTATTTTTGTATTAGCTCTACTGTAAAAACGGTAATACTTACATGCGTCAAACTTAACATGATTATAATACACACTCTAAAGTATAAAAACAAAGAATAAAAGAATGGCAAAGTGCAAGTCGGTGACAAGTTTCTGTTCATTACCAAGCTATAACTGGTAATTTTGTTATTGAATTTTGTGGTGGTACGGAACCCTCAGTGTGCGAGCCTGACTCGCACTTGGCCGGTTTATTTGTGTAATACACAGGTCTTAATCAGTCACGAGAACAATTTGGTGGTAGTTTAACTCCATTCACACGGCCAACGGCTTTCGAAGAGTTTTTACAGTTTTATTATGACACATTTTGACATAGCATTGCCTGGTCGTAACTACAATGTAATGATTTGACAAATGTGTTTAGAAAAGTGACACTAATCATATAACTTATTCTAAAGTCGGAGCAGGAAATCATAATTGGAGCAATTTTTTTTATTTTTATTTTTTTCTACTGGGCCTTTAATAACTAAACAAAATACAAGCTAAAACTAACACTACAAATACAGTTAGACTGCCCATAGACCGTAAAAATAAATAATAATATTATTTTCTATGGATAAAGTATTATAGCCACAACAACCGGTCTCCATCGAGTCGATATCGATTAGAGAAAGTTACTTTATCATATACTATCTGACCTCTGTGGTTTTACCCGCGATCGTCTGCTTCTGGACTTTTCTCAATTATAATAATAGGTAGGTAGGTATACATCTTGTGCAGTCGGGTAAAATACGATCATACTAATATTATAAATGCGAAAGTGTGTTTGTTTGTTGGTTTTTTAGTTTGTTTGTTCCTCAAGGATCGACCTGATTTTTTTGCATGGGTATAGTTCAAGAGCTGAGGATGATGATGAAAAGCCTGTCACTAGGCTTTTCATCATCATCATGCATCATCATCACCATTTTTCATCACTACACAGGTGAAACCGCGGGGTGCAGCTAGTAATACATAAATATCGTATTTTTACCCGACTGCTAAAAAAGAAAGGTAATGTTTTTGGGGTGCATGTAAGTTATGTATATGTACCTATAGGTACCTTTGTGTGTTCCTATACCTACCTATTACGTCCTGTAGTCTAAACGCTTTGATTGATTTTGATGGATGAGATGTCGCTGGATTTATTTTTATAACCAGAGTGTCCTAAGCTATATTTATGGTAGTTTTCTTACTATATTAAATAATCTGTTAGCACATCATTTGAGAACTGCTAAAGTACATCTAATAAAAAGTATATCAAACAAAAACAGAGACCAGATTTTTGTATTGATTTATAATATGTATAACTAGCTGCACCCCGCTGTTTCACCCGCTTTCCCACAGTAAACGTTACTTTATTCGAGATAAATAGTAGTATATTTGTTAATTCCGGGTATAAGCTGCCTTTATTTCAAAATTCGTTTAGCCATTACCGATTACGCACACAGAAATTTTCGCATTTATAATACTAGTTCGAATAGCATTTGGCTTCGGCATCACCCGCATTGCTAATCAATTATATATCACTCAGGGATAGTTTAGCTTTCTATTAGTAAAATAATTTTCAGTATCAGTTTAGTAGTTCTAAAGATTACCCATGTTACTAACATACACAGTCACACACTTTGTCTCTCTATGATATTAATGTAGATATGGAAATGTGGATAGTGTTGGTTTAGAAATTATGGTAATGCGGTTGTGACACTAGTTGTAGTCTAGGAATTGCGCACTAAGTACCCCCCACTAAGGGGGTAGGCGTGGCTAAGAGGCGGCGCGCGCGCAGAACTCGCGAACCATTGCCTGTGTTGGCGCCAGCCCACCGACGACGTCGGGCCGTCCCAACCTGCGTGCTGGGATTCAATGCAAATGTAAATGATGGTTGTCTGTCCATTGTGGCAATAATTTGAAGGATTGATTATTCTGACGACTTGATGACTGTGAACTCAGCGAGGAAGCAGTGACTTGGATAGAACATGCTACATACCAAGCAAGCGTTCTCCACGATATACCGCATTTGATTGCTTCATTAGACGATAATAACTATCGTTCATCATCATCAGCCAGAAGACGTCCACTGCTGAACATAGGCTTCCCCCTTTAACCTCCACACTGAACGACAGCCTGCTTTTTACATCCACTGGATGCCCGCGACTCTCACAATGTTGTCGGTCCATTTAGTGGGAGGCCTACCTACGCTGCGTCATCCACTGCGGTATCCACTCCAAAACCTTCAAGAACCTTTCTTTCCCATCGGTTATCGGTTCTTCGAGATATGTGGCCTGCCCATTGCCACTTCAACTTGCAAATTTTAACAGCTATGTCGGTGTCGGTATATATTTTATAAATATCGTTATAAAAGTATAAATAGTTTTTTTTAAACCCCCGATTTAAGAGCTGATAATCTTCAAACGCCTGATCAGATTTTCTTGAATCATAGTTACAAAAACACTCAATCGAGTCACCTTTTAAACAAAGAAACTAAATCAAAATCGGTTTAGCCGTTTGGGAGCTATACTATGTAACAGACAGACACATAGATAGCTACGATGCCACAGTCAGACACACAGATACAAATGTAAAACTTATAACACCCCTCTTTTTGCGTAGGAGGTTAAATATCGTTAGTTATATAAAACTCATTTTTAGCTAACCTACCTATACGTTTTATAACCTAGTAGCTGCGCCCCGCGGTTTAATCCGCGCAGTGATGAAAAATGGCGATGATGACGATGATGATGATGAAAAGTAGCCTATGTTCCTTTCCGGCCTTTGAACTATACCCATGCAAAAACACACTTTCGCATTTATAATATTAGTATGATGCAATACGTTATCTTACTAGAAATAAGTAGGGGAGCGCGGGGCTTGTTGTAACAGGGGTAAGTAGTAACAGACCTTTTTCAATAGGAATTTAAACTTAATTCACGATTTTTTAAAATCTAATCTTAAAATTATAACGCGGCACGCCACTTTATCACAGTCAGTGTCCCGCCAGGCGGCGCAGTGAGTGGGTATGTGCAAACGCTTCGTTGTTGACAGGTAACCTATAATTCTATGTTCGTAAATTTTTGGTTAGCTTTACTATTTTCGACTAATTAGAGCTTTATGTATTTTATTTGATGCTAAAATATAACTATTTATGATGTTGTGTAACAATTTTCGAGATTACTAAGTTGATTTAATAGTTATCGTGATAAATATCAAGAACTATACCTAGGGGCTAGTTGTAACAAAACCTCGGGGCTTGTTGTAACATGTTACAACTTGCCCCCAGATTGCTGTAAGTTACTGTTATTATTTGTAATGTAACATACCATATTTGTTTTCATTTAAAATGAGATTGTATAAGAGAAAGACAGAGCGGGCAACACAAAGCCAGGAGGTATACGAGTTAGCTGAAGCTGAAGTTGCTGACAGCTGTACTATTTGGAAGGCGAGTAAGAATTTTAATCTATGTCACGTATCTCTGTACAGATACATTAAGAAGAAGAAGAAGAATAATGAAAGTCCAAAAGCAGGCTATGTCAAGCCTAGACAAGTATTCACAGAAGAAGAAGAATGTAAAATGTCTTCATATATCCTCAAGTGCGCTGAAATTTATTTTGGATTACTTCCTATCAAAATAAAGAAACTACTTTACCAATGTGCTGTGCATCTTGGTGCTAAAAATATTCCCTCTTCTTGGCATCAAAATAATAGTGCTGGTCCTGACTGGTTACAAAATAGTATGCGCAGAAATCCTCACCAGTCTTTAAGGACTCCAGAAGCGATATCACTGAGCCGAGCAACATCATTTAATAGGACTAACGTTAATGCTTTCTTTGAAAAATATCAAGGCCTTTTCCAAATACACGAATTTAGCGCTTCTCGAATTTGGAACGTGGATGAAACTGGGGTCACGACCGTTCAAAAACAAAAAAATAATTGTTTGTGATGTAAACAAAGCAAAAAGATCCATGATGTGAAAAAATTAAACGATTGAAGGTGTCACATTTTTGTTTTCTATTGTTGTTACTACTTGCCCCCAAAGATGTTACAACTAGCCCCAACCACGGGGTAAGTTGTAACACTTCCCTTTTTAGAAAAAAATAATTATTATGTAATAGTTACCTGTAGATTTGGTATTTTTTCGATTTGACTTAATATAATAATAGTTAGAGTATCAATCAAAGTTTAGTTAGTGGTAATTTAGCCGATACACTTCAAGATATATAATTATTTGTTAAAATTGTTACAACTAGCCCCTCGCTCCCCTACTTAGTACTCCAAAAATACTTCATTACATTCACGACCGACTATCAGAGTAAATTTTTTTTTTACTTATCATTTAGTAGGTATACCTAGACCTACCTGTTGTTGTTTTTTTAATGAGGGCCCCACTCATTCTCTCTATTCACCGTTAGAGCGATACCTTCCAAACGTAGCCTTTAAATCGATAAGGTACAGGCAAAGAAACTGTTGCTGTCAGGATTGCTTTAAGGTTTTTCTATACTTCAGTATCTGTTCAGAAGGCACGATGCCAATTTTTTCATCATGGGTCCCTTTTAATACGAACATATTGATGAATATTACTGTAAATGATTATTTATTACCGCGTTTTCCAATGGGTCCAGCATTTCAATTGCAGTACATCTGATGCACAATTGCAGTTGTTGATTCAATTAATTGGTAAATTATCTGCTCAATTGATATTAATGTGCGTATGTTTAATACTGTTTACTACTGTCCACTACTACCGGGTGTAATGGGATGATTACACGAGATAACTACTGGAAATTAAAATGTTATGTCTAATAGCCAATTAGACTAAAATTACAATAAAATAAAATACTGTTATTAAAATAAAAAAATCTGATTAATTATTTTCAAACGGCAGAATCATAGCTAAGGAAACTCTAGAGTGAGTGATATTTCAAACCAATTTCAAACAAACAATAAACCTAAGCATAATTCGATTCAGCCGTTTAGGAGCTACGATGCCACAGATAGACACACAGACACAAATAAACACGTTTAACTATAACACCCTTCTTTTCGCGTCGGGCTTTAAAAGGAAATTAGGTTATTTATACTGCAGGCAATGTATTTAATTGGCTTAACCAACATTAAAAATCAACAATAAGCGAGACGCCAACGTTAAAAAAAACATTGCCTCATAAGTATAATTTTCCTGAACTTGTGTATTTTAGAGTACTTTAATAATGGTGAATTATTATTTATTAAGTGTTTGTAGATGTTTTTAAGTGTGTGAAAGAGATGTAACGAAAAAAAATGCTAAACAGGTCTTTTCGTGTTGTTTCCAAAACTCCTTAGAAGTCTAATAAAGCGTCTACCACTTTACTAGGGCAAGACCTTGATTTACTTTGTTTGATGACTTTGACGGTATCTAATAAAACTTTAATACACCACCTAGTACCGGGTGTCGGAGAACACCCGGTACTAGGATGTTTTTGAAGCTGTGACGTCATCAGTGCTGATGATACTATTTCCATCACTGGGTTCTACCATTGGAGATAAAACCTTAGCTGGCAGAACTACTCTCTTCTAAGTAACTTTGTAGTTTTTAGGCTGTACCAAACTGACTTATCACGGGGTAGGTTAAAGAAACACATTGAAAGTTCTCATAACTAACTATTTATCCTTTATTTCTGCATAGACCCTAAGAAGGTGCTCTATGCTAATGCTAATTTACCGCCACGTTCGTAAAACCCTAGACGCTTATAGAAGAAGGGCAAGAAACTACAGCGCCATCACTTTATCATAATTATTACAGAATAACACTTTTTCATAACACTTATTGAGCAATAAATAGTAGTTAACAAAATAGTAACAGCACTCTAAGTGCACTGGATATCGCTTCAAGCAAGACTGCCTGTTTCTGCACTTTGTACTGTGCTCGATGAATGCCTCAAACAGAATGAGCCTGGCTCCACAACAGCTCGCCATTTTATAACAAAGATGGCGTCATGTCGTTGTGTAGTCATAACACTGTTCATTAAAGATCTACAAATAACCTACTTTACAGTAGTTTATAACTTGTTAAATAATCTTAACTATTTACAGAACTTAGCTCTTATTAACACTTAAGCTAAACATTTAAATAATCGAAACAAGGCGCCATGATGTTCTTTTTGTAAATCGAATATCAAATCAGCTGTCTTTTAATGTAATCATTAACTAATGATTTTAAACCTAATGTTTATCGTTTACAAATCAAGACATGAATTTAGCAATAGATAACTTTACATTTAACTAAAGATTAAATAGTCTTGTGTCATTGTTTCCTGTCCGGAAAGAGAACAAAACATATTTTTACATTTTAGTCTTCCACAGTTAACTTTACGCTTAGAAAGGTAAACTAATTACATCAATCAGTTTGTAAACCTTTCTGCTCTTCATTTTAACGGACATTGTTGAATTCGACGTTATTATTTAGAAGCTTATATTGGTCTTGCGCCGACACGGCCATTCTGACAGGTGGTGCGTGCTCTGCACCAGCCACATCAGTCTGTTGTTAGTATTCTTGAGAAACTTGCTGCTGGTACTTAGGGGTGGATAAAGATTTGGTATTGAAATTTTCTAGAATGTTCTTGAAGTGTATAAAGTATTTCAGGGGTCTCGATGTGTCTAGAAGATTTTAGTACTGTACTGTCGGAGAGTGTTGGAGTATCGGAGTGAGTAGAAATGAAATGAAATTAAAATTAATCTGGGTGGTTCTCGGAGTGTCTTGATGTGTCTCGGAGTGTCTCGGAGGTTCTCGAAGTGTATCGGAGGGTCTCGGAGGTTCTCGAAGTGTAACGGAGGGTCTCGAAGAGTCTCGGAGGGTCTCGAAGTATCTAAAAATTAAAACGAGTTTCTCTGAGCTAGGTATCCATTCATAAGCACACTAACCCATAACTTATTTGTGGTCGGTGTTTCAGTTGTTTCAAAATAAGAAACTCAGCATGATTTCTATTGAATATCTTTTAATGATAACCGATTCCGATTATCAGTTATCAGCGGATATTTTTCACATCTTGACAATCATAAATGAATCAAGTTTAAAGTTTATGGAGGTAGGTAGAAGTTTACTGTACATGGAGAAGTAAGCGAAGATGTTGTAGTTAATGCTCCACGCATTGCAAATGTCCCTCGCATAACTGCAAGCTTTTATTTCTTATCGATAGGAACGATTTTATACTCTGCTATTGTTTGCATATAAAGCAGCTGGGCAATAGTTTGCTGTTGTGTCTACAGCCACTCGATGATGTCATGAATCATCGTCATCATTATTATTATACGAAACGAATTCTGAAGGTACATCACCAGATTGTAATTGCAGCACCAGGTCCGCTGCAGGTCCACTCCTTAACTTGTCGCACCAGGCATTAATCGGTTTGATTTGGGGTAATCCATCCATGAGCATTAACACTGTTCTCGTGGGCGTGACTAGGATAATCTGAAACATAATAAACAGACAGAAGGATCATTGGATTCTATCCCACTTCTGATGTCGGAGAACACCCGGTACTAGGATGTTTTTGAAGCTGTGACGTCATCAGTGCTGATGATACTATTTCCATCACTGGGTTCTACCATTGGAGATAAAACCTTAGCTGGCAGAACTACTCTCTTCTAAGTAACTTTGTAGTTTTTAGGCTGTACCAAACTGACTTATCACGGGGTAGGTTAAAGAAACACATTGAAAGTTCTCATAACTAACTATTTATCCTTTATTTCTGCATAGACCCTAAGAAGGTGCTCTATGCTAATGCTAATTTACCGCCACGTTCGTAAAACCCTAGACGCTTATAGAAGAAGGGCAAGAAACTACAGCGCCATCACTTTATCATAATTATTACAGAATAACACTTTTTCATAACACTTATTGAGCAATAAATAGTAGTTAACAAAATAGTAACAGCACTCTAAGTGCACTGGATATCGCTTCAAGCAAGACTGCCTGTTTCTGCACTTTGTACTGTGCTCGATGAATGCCTCAAACAGAATGAGCCTGGCTCCACAACAGCTCGCCATTTTATAACAAAGATGGCGTCATGTCGTTGTGTAGTCATAACACTGTTCATTAAAGATCTACAAATAACCTACTTTACAGTAGTTTATAACTTGTTAAATAATCTTAACTATTTACAGAACTTAGCTCTTATTAACACTTAAGCTAAACATTTAAATAATCGAAACAAGGCGCCATGATGTTCTTTTTGTAAATCGAATATCAAATCAGCTGTCTTTTAATGTAATCATTAACTAATGATTTTAAACCTAATGTTTATCGTTTACAAATCAAGACATGAATTTAGCAATAGATAACTTTACATTTAACTAAAGATTAAATAGTCTTGTGTCATTGTTTCCTGTCCGGAAAGAGAACAAAACATATTTTTACATTTTAGTCTTCCACAGTTAACTTTACGCTTAGAAAGGTAAACTAATTACATCAATCAGTTTGTAAACCTTTCTGCTCTTCATTTTAACGGACATTGTTGAATTCGACGTTATTATTTAGAAGCTTATATTGGTCTTGCGCCGACATATCAATACTTGACATTGGCAAACACACAAGACGTGTGACGCCAAATTCCAGAGGATATAATAACAATAAACAATAATTATCCGTGTGTAAACAGTCCATTACACATTTAACCTCGCGTCCTCATGGTGTATCTGTCACCGTGATGGCTCGTCATGGGTTTTTAATTCCATTACTAGGCGATTAGCATCGACCCCTATAGAGAGCCAATTGACAACGATCAAGGCCACTTAGAAGCCAATTAGGCCCTTATTAGGCCATATTTTATGGAATTGTTTGGAATAAATGATGGCGATTTTTCTTATTTTTATGGTTGACTGGCGTATGACCACATATCATCTGATATAAATTTATATCTGTAAAAAAGGCTGCATGAATGGATGTTTAGATTTATACTTTATTTATTTATTTCCTTTTGGTCACTCAGGTCTAGTGGCAAGTCAAGTGTTTAAATATTTTCAAGTTGTAATAAAATATATCTTCACAGAAAAAAATTAGTCATAGTCACAGTCTAAATCAAGCAAAGTAAGTCACGATGAAATCCTAGTCATGCTCATGCCCCAGTAAAGACTTTGGAGCCCCATATATATATATATATATGTATGTAATTATATGTATATTTTTATACACATTGCCTTTTATTTTAGTTATGTTGTACAAATGCAACAAGTTATAAAAAAAAAAACATTTTATAAATAGCTAATACAAAAATAGTATGGGTACCCCCTCCCCCCTTTCGTTTTTACTTTTTGACGTAATAGATAACCAGTTGATTACAGAAAATTTGACGTTACTGTGGATTAACTAACAAATAATAAAAAAGTCTAAAAGTAAAAACAAAAGGTCCCCATACAACAAACGTATTTCTTTAACTTATTTTTGTTTTAGCTCTTATGTAATAAAAATGTAAAACGGTAATACATACAAGCGTCAAACTTGACATGATTATAGTACACACTCTAAAATATAACAACAAATAATAAATAATACCCAAGTGCAAGTCGGTGACAAGTTTCTGTTCAATACCAAGTTATAACTAGTAATTTCGTGATTGAATTTTGTAGTGGTATGGAACCCTCAGTGTGCGATCCCGACTCGCACTTGGCCGGTTTATTTGTTTCGTTGCCGTAAAGCCAATTGCAATTTCACCTTTATTACTTAATTTTACAGTATCGATATCGATTAAAACTCCCGCTGCATTCATTGAAGAATGTCCGCGTCTTTCCATTCATTCACGGATATAAGGATGGATGCCACAACCAATTAAAGTTAATAAAAACTCCGTCGGCGCGATGCATTCCCAATGCCGGTGGTACCAAAAATGGTAAATTTTCCGGAATTTCTCAGTAAAATCCAGCGAGCGATTCAAATTCGCCGATACTGCGGTGGATCCTTCTTGCGCCGGTGGCATGGCTGGTTTTTGTGCTAGTTCGATTCCTGGACCTCCCCGGCGACCAGCTGCCACCTACCGCCGACATTAGAAAATTATTTCATTACAAATGTATACGATGTGTTACAAAACGACAGAAGCAAACTCAAAAACACATCTACGCTAAGTATACTAACCCTCTACGCATCTACCGAACAAATTATGACAATTCAGTTATTTTTTCATCTTCGCCAGTCAATTTGCATTTTTAACTGACTTAAAAAAGAAGAAGAAGGAGGTCAATTCGACTGTATGTTTTTATTTTATTTTTGTTACGCGATTACTCCGCCAGTATATGAATTGAATTTGATGATTTTTAATAAAAATATACAACTGACGTTTTCGTGGTTTCTTTCAGCAAAAGTTTTGATGAGGACATTTCAATTTTTGTTGTAACTGTAATTTTTCAATTTTTAATTTATGTTTGTACTTACATGTAGTCTTAAAGTGGGTTTTTCTTTTTTTTTCTAGAAAATAACTTTATTATGGCGGCAAAAATGAACTCTAATTAGATATTTTTTCATAATAGATTATTTAGCAAAAAATAAATTTCATCCAATACCGAAACCGTATCAAAGTTCAGTTTTACCTAAATTAAACAATACGAGATAAGTCCTGATAAACATTTAAAACCATATCAAAGACTCTACGGTCATCTACTTCTTACATTACTAGGTTATTTCTAAAGCTGTTATTATAAACTATATTCAATTGTATGTAGTTTACTGTAAATATAATGTGCTGATATATTTGACAATGCTGCAAAACTCTGCGTTCTTCGCATTACATTAAATTTCATTGATTCTGGAGCTGGTTTTTTACAAAAATTCACGTAGCACCGGTTCTGGATGTCAAATAATTAAGTTTCTTGCGAAGTTCGAGTTTTGAGTATAATGAGCAGTTATTGATGCTCCACTATATTATATAGATTGATTGATTGATTGATTAACTCTTTATTGTTCACACCATGAAATTTGATACAGAGGACAAAAAACTCTTAAAAACTAGTCTAACAACTGGCGGCCTTATCGCTAAAAGCGATCTCTTCCAGGCAACCTTAAACACCACCACCACCACCACCTTTTATATAGACAGAATTGAAGTCTTTAATGATAGCTGAACTCTGGTAGAAGACAGATCTTCAAGAAAGATACTATAAGTTGTAAGGTTTTTTAATTAAATAATAGGTTTGTGTTTGACCGCTTGCCTATAAATAAATAAAACGATTCACTGGAAGACACCCAGGCTGTAACTATCTGGAAACACCCATTTAGGCAGCGCATTCCACAATATAGCGGTTCGCACAATAAAAGTGGAACTAAACGCGTTTGGGTTCATGAAATATCAACCACGATAGAGCCACAAAGATAACCCTAACCCATACCCCCTTATTAATAAACGTGGAGTAGGCTTGGAATAGTTACTCCGTCTTTTGTCTTTTTCGATCGAGTTCAAAATGTGAAAGAGAGAAGAAGACAAAACACGGCGTAACTATTCCAAGACTACTCCACGTTTATTAATAAGGGGGTAAGGGTTTTGTTACAAATTGTATAAATTTACGCTATTGTGCCTAAAAAATACCTTTTATCTTTGCTGTTCCACTGTTGGGACAAGGTCTCCTCCAATTTCGTCCACTTG
The DNA here is from genome assembly GCA_914767915.1 of Agriopis aurantiaria. NCBI lineage: Eukaryota > Metazoa > Arthropoda > Insecta > Lepidoptera > Geometridae > Agriopis > Agriopis aurantiaria. Next base: position 4,558,180 of record OU611988.1, read on the forward strand.
TTTCTCTCTTTGGCCAGCATGCCAAATTTTTATCGAACCTGCTCTCATCGCGCCATCGGCAACGTGTCGAGGCGTGACCTGGGGATCAACTGTCTTGGGGCATCTATTGTACCAAGAAAGATAAATATTTGAGCATTATTACGTACGAAGAGCCAGCAAGTCAATCAGCGAGCCGTGTCATCAATGCTTATAACATGGAAACTTTCCCGCGCTGGCCAGATATTAGCGTCGATTATGTTGCCACACACACTGCTTGAAAAAACTATAAGAAAACACGCACTTGCATATAAATACAGTAAACACTCAGCTGACATTTCACACATAAGCACAACACATAATCACGTAACACATAATCTTTCACCTATGATGTTCACACATAGTGTAAACTTCTTTTTGGTTTTTCTGTAGGTCTCGCAACTACTGTGTTGGTTAGTAGTTGTTTGTTTACCATGTAAAATAAAAGAAATAAAACAAAATATACACTACCTAGCAATCCAGTGGTTGTAGGTCCTGATACGTATATCAGCACGTACCGGTGGTCGCTGCAGAGCGCGCCCTGCGATTAAACAATCAAATAATCATATTAATTACACGCTGCGCCCGCGCCGCTGCAGTTGCAGCCGATGTGCGTACCGGACCCAGCATCTAAGACCCGGTTACATCTGCTCATAGATTTCTAAACATCCCCAACGAAGTGTACGGGAAAAAACTTGGGCTTTATTTCAATCGATTACAAGTTTTTTTAATTTTATTTTTTAAATAATAGATTGGCTTGCGCTTGGCCGCCATCCACCGTTAACCGTTGTTTCTTTCGCATATGCCATTAGAAATCTTACTCTGTCAGTTAGTTGCGTTAGATAAACGGTCTTACTTAATAGCAACGGGATATTTATACAGCTCTGTTATTTTTTGCTGGCGTAAATTGTTATGCGGAAAAACGAGACAGATCGACTTTTTGCACTGTTCTAAATTTTTTAAGTAAGTATATAAGGCCGTAATTATCGCCATTCAAAATTTAACTCACTCTAACTGTTCAAAAATACTTTTTCAATACGTATACATATGGCATACATAATTAAAAATAAATTTAATCAAGTAAGTAAGTTTCGTCTCTATAATGCAAACACAGATCCAAACAAAACACCGTAATGCTAATTTTATAATAGAAAATTACAGCGTCGTGCGAGATGGCGATGAAAGCCACATATTTATTGCATAGTTCCTCGACTTTTCATTACAGATGCCTCATCTATGGACATAGTAGAAAATTATGCAGAGAGACAACTTTCAAGAACCAATATAGGTACGACTATGAAGATATAAATCATCTTGCGCGGTGATGTTCACGTGTAACGATCACAGATGGGAAATACAAAATAATATACACCCTGTATATTCGGAACGGCGGTACATATCAACTGTTCTATATATTTCGATGCGTGTGATTGACATTTTCTTATGGACCAGCAGATTTTTTTCACGATTTCACACCCTTTCGGTTTAGTACCGCCGTTCTGTATCACCTGTATACGAAAATACGAGAATACTCGCGAAGCATAAGAATTATGCCTAAAACGCACGTACATGCGTTTTGCGCAAAATCAGCTCCGAGTTTACTTCTGTATTTCTAAAGTATTCGCAAAAACCAACCCAGAGTATCTAAAATTAGCACAGCTTATCATCAAAAAACGTATCGGGCAAGGATTGAGCATTTGGATTGTCTTTAGAGTCTAAAGTTTAAACTTTCAACGGCCTATGGGCAGTCTAACTGTTTTGTAGTGTTAGTGTTCGCTTGTATTTAGTGTTGTTATAAAAAAAAGTTTAACAAAGAGATTGAAATAAAGTCTAGAAATCAATCACTCAATAACTAACACACACACTAACTAACTAATACACTAACCTGCGAGAATGGGCATGATTAGGTTGTCGCGTTTTATTTTAGTTAAATATTTTGTTTAAATAATTATACTCACGTTATACCACAATTATACCCATGTTGGGTAGGTTTGATATTGCTATTCTAGCAGTCATCGTCATCATCATCATCATCATCATTTCAGCCGTACGATGTCCACTGCTGCATGGACATAGGCCTCCCCCATCGACCTCCAAAAGGGCCGATTGGAAGCGGCCTGCATCCAGCGTTTCCTTGCGGTCTCTTATAGCGGTCTCTTATTCTATCAGTAATAAAAAGAAATACAATAGTAGTAAATAGGAATTTACATAGTTGTTATTATTGAGCTGTTTCTCTGTAGGATTTCCTTTTCGCTCCCATAGACCGCTCTCGATCGATCACTACAATTGCGGTGTATTTATGGGCCAGTGCAATTTCCATAGAGCTGTGGTTACCGCGCTAGGGATGAGGAAGAGGGGAGGTGAGGGTGCTTTATGGTCATTAAACATAATCCAATCAGCCGCGCGGCTCTCCGTAGAGTCGGTAGAGATGTACCGCACTCCACGGGGAACAAAATAAACCCAGCTAAGTATTAATTTCATTGTATTGGAAACTATAGCTGCACCCCGCAGTTTCACCCGCGTAGTGATGAAAAATGGTGACGGTGCTGATCAAAAGTAGTTTATGTCCGTATCCTGGTTCTAAGCTACCTGCCCACCAATTTTCAGCCAAATCGGTTCAGCTGTTCTTGAGTTATAAATAGTGTAACTAACACGACTTTTTTATTTATATAGACAAATAGTAAAGTAAACAAAATATACTGGACGAAACGTAAATCACATGAGCTGTGGTCGAACGCATAGCCTGCCAGCAAAGGAATGCTAAATGATTTTATTTTACAGACAATTCCGTAAATTCTTTTCATCCGTGGTTGCCTGGGAGAGATCGCCGTCAGCGATAAGGCCTCATCTTGTGATGCTAGCTCGTGAGTTTCTCTGTTTGTAAATGTTATTTCTATTACACAATTAAGAGTTTCTAAATAACTAAAGTGTTATTATTAAAAGTTACAGTTTTCAATTTTATGAGTGCTTACCGAATTAATTCCCCCAGCATTAGACTTTCCACTATAATTCATAACTTTAGATAAATGTTATAGTTCAATCATGTATATTTTTGTTTTTATATACAAAAATTACTCCGGTTACTCTGACTATAGTTTCAACCGCATTTAAACTATAATAGTCGGAGTAATCTTACGTGAGTATTCTCGTATAATAAAAACAAAACCCATGAAATCAATGTCGGCGTCCACATTTGTTCAAACTTATTAGTTTAAAATATTTTGTGAAGCAAATCTAGTATCCATTAGTTATTGTCGCATCTCGATCCCATCACTAAGACAATGCTTGTGATGCGCGGGCGCTCGTTCATTATAATAGTTTGGTGAGCGCGACCTGCGTTGTGCCCGCGCCGCACTGCGCCGCTCTAACTTTACTGCTTTTGCCCTGCGATTTTACTTAATATTCTAACGAATAATAATTTTCCGCCACAAATATGTGCGGTTACTAGTAACTGTAATATATTATGTGGAGAAAAAATATTCTACTTCGACTATAGTTTCAACCGTATGCAAACTATAGTTGGAGTAGTTTGACGTGAGTAAGTTCCGTATAAAAAAATAATCTAATAAGCTCCTTGGAATGTCTAAGAATAGTTGTCCTGTGTATTTTTTTCTGTTATAAAAGAAGGACAGAAACAAACACACTTTCATGATTATAATATTGGTGTAATAGTCGAATATGCAGCCTGCCTGCAGTAACTATCATTTAATCTGCTGCCGCGCGCCGTGATTACATAATGACGGCCGCTCGCCTCCCTGCGCTGGCGCAGCTCGTGTTATTAACTCCGCTGGATTATCTATAACAAATGGATCGCACCGACCACGCAAGAACGATCGAGACAAAAGTACAACACTTACCATCAGGCTAACATCTTTATTGCTTATCTAATATTTGTTTCAGGTCGCAACCCGATACGTTGATCCATCAAAAGTTCCTCAAATATCTTCGATTCATCAAATATTCGATGCACTCTCAACGGCAAAAGAAGACGGCATAAGATAATTAGCATTGACACCACCGCTAGTGTTGCAGGTGTCCACAGGCAGCGATTACCGCTTACCATCAGGTGGACCGCCTGCCTCTTTGCCGCTCTTTTTATATATAAATAAACATGATTGCGTTGTATGGACTTGCATGTTATTAGCGGGGAATAATTTAGGGGACGCATCGAGCGCGAGGGGAGTATGTTTATTATCGACCTGCCATAGAAAGCTACAGTGTTTTTTTTTTTTACATATTTAGTGCTAGTTATTGCCTGCGACTGTATGAGTAGATTTTCATATAAACTTTCAGCCTAAATTAGGCTCGATGCTATACCTCGTGCGTAAAACCCATTTTATCATCGCCTAAAATATTCGCGCTCGCTGAAGGCTGATAAGCGTTTCAGCTAAAATAGCTTGTTTTACGTACTTGTCTTACAATCTACTATTATTTCTAGTCAAATTACAGATCAATTTATTCATTCATTCTGCTTACATGAAACTTCTTGTATGCGTGCTCTATGTAAATACGGCACGGTAGATTGCGCGTACGCAAATCACAACTCTCTGCTCACCTGTGAGTCTCGCTGGATAACAATAATTGCCCTGCCTAGTACCTACTATCGACCCAATAGCAATTATCTAAAACAACATAAAGGCTCTTTTCCACTGCGAACCAAGCCGATAATGTTTTTTTACTTTTGAGTAAAAAACAGGGTATATCACGCCTGATGACATTTTTCAATTGCGTGCCACAAAGAGTTTTAAACTTCTAAAATATTATTCTGTGTAGCACTGCAGGTGTATGTTACGGATTGTTGAACGACAAACTTCTATTCTATATAACTATTTTGTAATATGTACTTTTTTATGCAATAAAATGTCATTACGAAGAAACTGAATTTATTTAAATTCGTGTTGATCAGTATTTCAATGCAAACATGTTTTTTTTTTCGTAGAAAAGTAAGCGAACTACATCAGGTGGCCTTTTTGCCTTTTTTTATTGTATATAATAAAGGACTACGTATATTTGCGTTGGTGCTATATACCATTTGTATTGAATTCTATACAAATTTCCATTTCGAAATTCAAATTTTGTATGAAACTCGATACGCATTTTGCGTACATATTAGTTGTACTTTGTCCACCAGTCGTTTCTTACTATCAGACAATATTTAGTTAGATTCTCTCTCGATGGTAGGTACCCAAAAATTTTGCGTATAGCTGGCAGTATATAACAGGCTTTATCAAACAAGGTATTTTATTTTCGTAGAGTAGTCTGTGCAATGATAGTGTGGAGACAATACCGACATGTGCTCATTACTGGTAACGTTTTTTCGATGCAAATTATACAGAGGGGTTAGTCCCAGATTTGATAGTTTTCGAAAACTTTTTTCGTTTACGTATTATTCCATACATTTTAGTAAAGCTCCTCCAGCGGAAACGAGGAGGAACTAAAATCGGTAGTATTCGGCGGTATAGATTGCTTCACTCTAATACGAAAAATAGTTTTCGAATACCTTTCAGCCCAGCAATGTATGGAACAAAACGTAAACGAAAAAAGTTTTCGAAAACTATCAAATCTGGGACTAACCCCTCTGATGGTATAGTAATTTGGGTATATACAACACTATCATTAGAAGCTGTTTTAAATTAAGTCGTGCTGTTTCGTATGGTTTATGTCTTTATCGATTGTCGTTAACGTTATATTCACGTTATTTTGTAATTAGTAACATTATGAAGATAGGTTGTGAGTAGGTAGACAGGTGCATTTCGAAATGTTAAGTTTTACATACACATCATCATCATCATCATTTCAGCCGTAGGACGTCCACTGCTGGACATAGGCCTCCCCCATCGATCTCCAAAAGGGCCGGTTGGAAGCGGCCTGCATCCAGCGTTTCCCTGCGGTCTCTTTTAGGTCGTCTGTCCATCTTGTGGGTGGACGTCCTACGCTGCGCTTGCCAGTCCGTGGTCTCCATTCCAGAACCTTTCGGCCCCATCGGCCATCTGTTCTGCGTGATATGTGCCCTGCCCACTGCCATTTCAACTTACTAATCCGGTGGGCTATGTCGGTGACTTTCGTTCGTCTACGGATCTCCTCATTTCGGATTCGATCTCGTAGAGAAACCCCGAGCATAGCCCTCTCCATAGCTCGCTGTGCGACTTTGAGCTTCCTTATGAGGCCCATAGTGAGAGACCACGTTTCAGTGCCGTATGTCATCACTGGTAACACACACTGGTCGAAGACTTTCGTCTTAAGGCACTGAGGTATTTTGGACGAGAAGACGTTGCGTAGTTTACCGAACGCTGCCCAGCCGAGTTGGATTCGCCGATTGACCTCTTTCTTGAAGTTGGACCTACCTAGTTCGACTGTTTGTCCTAGGTAGACGTACGCGTCAACAGCTTCAAGAACCGAGTTCCCAACTGATACTGGGGGGGAACTGTAATTTACATACACATATTGGATCTACATTAAAAAATAAAATTTAAACAATTTATTTTAACCATTTTATTATACAGGAATTACTCTTCTTCTTCTTCTTTAGCCTTTCTTCGTCCATTTCTGGACATAGACCTCTCCCAATTTCCTCCACGACCTGCGATCTTCTGCTTTTAGCATCCAGTCGTGACCTATTTGTCTTCTGATATCATCAATCCAGGAATTATTCATGTAAGATTAAGCGAGTTACTTCGAATACGGTTGAAACTATAGTCGAAGTAATCGGATTAAATCTACGTGAATAATTCCCATTTTAACAAAATGTTTGAAAATCACGTCAGTTTCGATACTAAAAATATAGTCATTTTTGAAAAGTATGAATTCTTTGTTATTATTGGCTTTTGTTTAACCGCCACCTCATCTGTTGTTCTGCGATGATGTGATCTACGATTGAATAAGCTTGCCTAGAAGAAAACGATCCACTCGCTACTTGTAGACATCAAGATGCCTTGGAGGAGTAAAATTGTATAATTACATGATTATTTACGGGATATTTACCGTGATAAGGTAGTGGAATAACTTTAGCGAACAACCGAGATAGTTTAAAACAGTGTATTTTGTTATTTAATTTTTTGTTTTGGTAGCCCGTTGGTCCAGTTGGTAATGAACCTACTTTCTGAGCCTGAGGGCGTGGATTCGATTCCCACGTAGGACAAACATTTGTGTGATGAACATTTGTGTTTATTCTATATCTGGTTGTTAATATCTATTTAAGTATGTATTTAAAAACTATATATGTATGTATATCAGTCTCTGGCAGCCATATCACAAGCTTTGCTTAGTTTGGGGTCAGATGACCGTGTGTGAACAGATTATATACTGTATTACATCTAGGTTTACCAACAAACTGCAATAAATATATTTTGATTTGATTTGTGCAAAAAAACCCCAAATATTAATTTATTTTTATTTATTGATTTATTTCAATCGACTTTATATTTTTAAGAATAAAAGAGACAAAACGCTGCTGAACTATTTCAAGGGTAGGTCCAATAACGCTAAGAATATTAATAAATTTATTTTAGTAGTTAAAGTTGATACGAGATAATCTTTTCTGGTAAAAAGGTCTCGCAACATTGTCTGACATTTTCATAACATTATAGAGATTGATTAATAAAGCTCGTGCATTTTGCATATAATTTGCATGTATAAAAGCGGCCAATATCGCTTCAATATGTAATGTCATCGACATTACACGTCCAAGTCGTTGGGTTTTATGGCCGAGGCCTTAAAACAAGGGGTCATTATTAAGGCCCAGATCTGCATAATCGGTCTTCGCTAAAATTGTACCATGTAGATTGGCGGGTGCGGGTTAACCACGGCCCTTGGGATCAAAGTAGCGTATTACCGTCGTTATCTTTACTTTTTGTTTTATTTTTCGTACGTGACATATTGCTGTGTTGTTTTCCTAATTATTTTGGAATATGACGTCAATTCACATTAACAGAACTGAAGTTGAAAATCTAACAAATAATTACATAATAATAATCATCATCATCAGCCAGAAGACATCCACTGCTGAACATAGGCCTCCCCCTTTAACCTCCACACTGTACGACAGCCCGCCATCTGCATCCACTGAATGCCCGCGACTCAGCAAATAATGGAGTGCTTCTATTCCAGGCTAGGTGCGCTTACAATGTCTTCGACATCACTGTCACTTAGCATCAAGTGAGCTGTAGTCAAGCACCAAGTCAACTATAAATAACGAATTTGACAGTGCTGGTGTCTACGTCTTTATTTATACCAACATGTGAGAAAAGGATGACAACATTCAACTTTGTGATAATAAATTAGGCTGGTTATTATTATGCATGTGATATTATTTTTGCCCTCGTCACACATAAGTCAATTTGAATGAGAGAGAACAGGGGCCTTACGGACAACAGCTAATTGCGGCACCTAATCCGCTCAGTTGGAAAATCACGCGAACGTGAACCGTATCCGGGCGCGATAAGGTTCACGTTCGCATGATTTTCCAACTGAGCGGATTAGGTGCCGCAATTAGCTGTTGTCCGTAAGGCCCCAGAATCTGTTCTCTCTCATAAAGGCCTCATTTCCAGCAGTAGACAGTAAAAGGCTGATGATAGCACGCCTGCCTCAAAAGCAGGATGACCTAGGTTCGCTTCCACGCCGAGCAGATGTTTGAATGGTGAATAAATTTTTCATATCTGGTCTGGGTGTTAGTTCTCCATTTTTGTGTGTGTTTCATGGCATACCTGATACGGAGAATCCTCGTGGGGAGCCGTAGCTAGCGTAGTGTAACGCGTTATTCATCTCTAGGAAATTATATCGTTATTTATTTATCTGCGATATTTATTATTATTATCGGTTCTTCGGGCAATGTGGCCGGCCCACTGCTACTTCAGGTTACAACTATGCAGTAACTTTGGTTCTAGTAAGGCTACCGCTAAGCCATATCTGTTATATCCATACAGGTCTAAATGCTCGTTCTCAACTGTGTTTCTAAAGTTAATGAACGTGACAATTAAAAGTACCTCCCTGTAGTTTATCCTGTTAGTTGTGCTAGAGTCCCTTAGCCGCGGCTCTCTTTGCTTTTTTTCCCTTCCATTGACAGTACATTAATTGCTATAATTGAGGTCATTTGCGTCCGCGATACAACACTCTAAGCCGCTGCAGCGCTTTTTGCGCCTCCGTCGCTTTGACGGCCCGACAGAAAGTTCCGAGGAAATATTTAAATGGGTTGTTAATTAGGGCTATAAATATATTATTATCTTTGCGTGATGATTTGCCGGTTAAGACACATCGACCTGTTAAGAGAGTTCCTTTGTTGGCGAGTATTGAGTAGTCCAGTCTCACTAAGATGCCAAAACGGGCCTGAATTAACGTGCGATATTTTGATTAGAAATTGTTTGTTTTGCTGACATCTGCGATCTCACGGGACGGACGATAAGATCGAGCACGTTTTCTGATAAATTTATTTCTTTACAGGAAGCCAAATTGCTACACGAAGTCCATTAAAATGTTTTTAATCTTGATTAATATCGTCTCTACATTATTAGAGATGAGATCAATTTCAAACTTATGTAGGTAGTAAGTTTATGTGGAACGAAGGATGGAGTATCGAAGGAAGTTCGATGTTGTAAAAAAGCAGATTATAATCACTATTAAAATAATAATTATGTTACTGTACAAAGTTACACAGTACCGCGGAACTAAACTCGTCATTATAAACAATTTCTACTATGAACTAGTACCAAAATATAAGACTAAACTAATTGTTTATAATGACGAGTTTAGTTCCGCGGTACTGTGTAACTTTGTACAGTAACATAATTATTATTTTAAGCAGATGTTTAAAAGATAAGAAAAACTATGTTTTAGCAATATTTCTGGTTAACAATACATTTTTACTTTAATCACTATTTGTTTTTACCAGACCTAATATAAGATTATTTTTGTGATTCACGCTTCCTTTACGTCAGTTAGCCTAACTTTTCTTTTAATCGTAACTTTTCTAAGCTATTAAGAATTTTCGTTGAGATTATTGTAGTATAATGGAATAAATTTTGTTATACACCACCATGCGGTTTGGTTGGTTCAGCCGATTTTCACGCGCACTTGCGCAAGCGCATGCAGTGTGATTGATGCTCTCGGAGTGCCATAAACCAGCGCACTTTGAATATCGAGTAAACGATAACTGCGCTGTAACGTTGAGCTTGGTTGCTTTTAAGTAGAAATTAATTTTTTCTACAATAGCAGGCAATAAAATGAAGATAAAAACAAAATAAGTTGTTTTTAATTCCATTGTCAATATAAAAAGTCAACATAAAATTAAATTTACTTAAAACATTAGCAATTTATAATAATTTCTAGTAAAGTTGTACAATCAGTTATGTAAATGTTCCCAGTTAATTCAACTGTCCAAATATGTATATTTATTCGCAGATATGCTGAATTTGATTTTAGCGTCACTCCTATTACTTTTTAAGAGCTATTTCCAAAAAAGTTGTTCCGAAATCAAGGCTTTTATGTTTTTATAATATTTTTCTACACGAGAGATCATCAGTCTTCCAATATATTTCAGCAGAAGAACTCCGAGAGGCAGTGACTTAGAGTGCGCGAGTGCACCTGCCACCACACTGATTATCTAGTTAAATATATTTATTGTGCGGGCCGCACGAGCGAACGATACAAGAAAAAAACACAACAAAACTCTCGAAATATGGCCTAAAACAACGGTTTTAGAGACCTAGCGCAAGTGCTGCTCTTTTGTTATTCCTGCGTCGGTTGCGATAAGATTATTGAGTACGTAAATTTAATGTAATAAGCCAGTTAATTTCACTGGTATCGTTTCCACGAAACATGAGAACGAGTTAGTTTTGTTTGCTTTTAGATTTATCGAATATTGTTTACATTGAATTTATGTTAAGTTCCTTATGGGTTTAGATTTGGCTAGACTGGATTTAGAATTTAAAAAACTGGACAAGTACGAGTAAGACTCGTGCTCTGAGAGTTCCGTTGGACGGAAACCTCAGAGCGCGAGTCAAAAACAAATAAATAACTGAAGTTGAAATATTGAAAGACAAACTTAACTTTGTAGTTGACTATAATGTTATTCGATGCATTCCAAATACAAAATGTAAGTTTGTAATAGCAAAATAATTATTTTTAAATGATATAACTTCAAATTTGTAACTTTCGATTTTATTCCTATATATGAGCTATGAGACCTTGCTTTTTGTTAAATTTCATGATTCTATGTCAACAGGAAGTACCCTATAGGTTTTGATTCCCCTGTGAAATCGCAAAATATGCAACATAAACGTTCATATCTTTTGATTGCGTTGACTTACAACTTTAATTTTTTTACAGCCGAAAAAAACCGTAGACCCAAGTATTTAATTTAAATTTAAACTTGATACCTTTACGCGTTCTTGAGAAAAAGGGTCTTGACAGACGGATAGACAGACGGACAACGAAGTGATCCTATAAGGGTTCCGTTTTTTCCTTTTGAGGTACGGAACCCTAAAAAGAAATTGTATCGAATACGCTGATATAAGGTAAATAAAATGACACAGGCCTGGAGGTTTATAAGGTGTTTTATACCTGCGATCTCAATATTCTGCAATCTTGTCAATATAAGACCTTAATTCAATGATATTTTGATTGCGAGATCTTGTTATTTCGGTATTTTGTCATTCTGAAATATCATCTCTGACCAACATTGCCCTTCTGAAATTTTGCTAATCTGCGTTCTTTTCATTCTGGGATTCAGTCATTCTGCAATCTTGACATTCTGGTATCTTGTCATTTGAAACGTTGTTATTTTGCTATCTTGTCATTCTAAGATTCCATCGATCTGAAATTATTATGATACATCTAATATGATTCTCCTGTGTACTCAACCAGACCACGGTCAGCGGCCCGACATCCTTGCCAGCGGCTATGGGTCAGCACCGAGAGATTTTGCCGCACCGCCCTCTGTGCACGACGCGATTATCAAAGTTTCAAAGTTGTCTGTCGTGTCTCTGTTATACTGCACTACGTGAATCGTGTCCAGTGTTACCCGTTAATGACACTCGTCAGATTTGTAAAATAACAAAGTGGTTTTTTTACAAAAAAATAATTAAAAACCCGACTTAATGGGAAATGGGTGAAATTTAATTACTGGGGTTTACCCTATAATAAATGGACCGGGGTGTGTCCTAAAACTGCGACCAGATCCACCTGAGGATGTGCATCGGCGTCCTATTAGTACACGATAAACGTATTGCGATCCCCAACCGCCTGCCAAGCGCGGGGATTATGGCAATACCCCTCTCTAAGAGGGAGGCCTTTGTTCATCTGGACGTTTAATGGCTGATGGTGTTGATCCTCTAATAATAATTATCACCCTTAGAGGTGGAATATTTTTTTTGCAACTATTTAAATAAGACCACTCTCAAAATATAGTCTATTCAATTTAAAAAAAAAAAAACATTAAAATCGGTTCACTATCACGCCAAAAATATACAAACAAAATTACATAAGTCAACAGATATCTAAGACATTGATTTACAAACACCGTTTTAGTTATAAGTTTTTGATATATTTTAGTTGTATCTAAAATTATCTTCTTGTCAGTTTGCGATCATGTCATTCTAAGATTGTTCTTCTGAAATCTTGTCAAACTGAATTATGGCATTATGATATGAGCAGACAAGAGGTTTTAGCGACGTAATCTGTGTATCCAATGCCCATGATCCGTACAGCCGGAGAATCCTCGGTCAGCGGCCGGGCATCCTTGCCGCCGGCCCTGGGTCAGCGCCGTTGCCTGGTTGCAACGAGAGATTATTTCTCCGCCCTCTGCACGACGCGATTATCTAGCTGGCGTCTAATAAGTCACTATTACTTACTCCGGCGAAGCGGTTCAAAGTAGGTCTTGGCCTCCGACAAAACGCTATTGTACCTTTCTTGTCATTAGTGTACCTACTTCGTTTTTGTGCGGTGCTAATTTAAAGGTGAATTTTGAAGTTTAATAGCACTTCTTCCATGCGACAACAAATAAAAAATCGACGGGTCATCGTAATTTTTTGCACAGATATAGTGAAGGGCCGTAAAGTGAAAAATTATACTTTTCAAAACTAAACGCTTCCTGAATTCTGTGGGATTGACCACGCGACTGAAACCGCGGACGCAGTACTAGTTAATATACAAGAATATTTATACATATAAGACATACATAGTACAGACGACATAGTAAGAGTCGCTGGCATCCAGTGGATGCAAAAGGCAGGCTGTCGTTCAGTGTGGAGGTTAAAGGGGGAGGCCTATGTTCAGCAGTGGACGTCTTCTGGCTGATGATGATGATGATGATGAATATTTATACAGTAAAAAGATCTAAGTAGACACAAAGGAAAATTGTATACTTACCTACGTATACCGACATAAATAAATTACATTAGCTGGTATAAACACTGAGTCAGTGATTGAGGCAGGTTGCACTGTGATTCCGGCACGCCTTGATAGATCGGTACAATAAGTCTTTATACGCCGCTACAATGAAACTTGACGCTATTTGCACCAATACCCCTATTCTGACGCGGTCGAGATCTTCTCCGTTACTCGCATGCCATTTATGGTGAGAGAGACGGGGACAGACATAATCTCGACCGCGCTAGAATAGAGCTCTAGGCCTGATAACATAATGCAAACAACACTACACATGTTTGATAGCAATATCGAACTGTTGGCATGACGAATGCAGATTCCATGAATAAATACCAAGGAGTGTCCATAAATAATTATCTACTCCACCCAAAAATACGTAACTTAATACTTAGGGGGGATATTTAGCACTGGACGTCTTCTGGCTGATGATGATGATGATGAGTCATAAATTATATTATTCTCGTCAATCAATAACGAAGTATAAGCATCAAAATCCTGTCACAAAGATCTGCTCAACATACAACAGCGCATCGAAGCGAAGCCTGTATTTTAACGAGTCGTGCCTACTTGGCGGACACAACAATCGACGACGAAAAAGCTTGTTATAATAATGATATTTATCTGATGTGGATTATTCCAGGACCTAAGATATTAGCTTGGTCTCCGTCACACTCATTCGGTTTCGCATAAACGCGAAGGGGACGGGAACAATATTGCATGCAGAAGAATAACCAGCCTGCATTCACTGTGACCAGGGTTAGCCAGAATAGCCAACAAGCTCATTAGCTAACTAATAAACCTTTTGCAGTGACCGTCGCCGTTAAATGGCGATAATCATTAGTTTGACGTTGATTAGCGACAGTTGACTAAGCTATAGGTAGGTACAATGATGATGCCAACAGCGCAAATGCGAACTAACACGGGACAGATACATTTTCTTCGCGCCATGTTGGTTCTCATCAGCGCTATTGGCGTAATTTTTAATCAACTGACTGACGACGCCTGACGTAAGCTTCACGCTTGCCCATAACGGTTCAGTGCTACCCAGAATTCAGAAATTCCGTCAGTAACTCAGTGCACGAACCCGACTCGCACTTGGCCGGTTTTATTATAATGAACCTATCAGTGTCAAAATTTTCAGTCGCTCGCCACCGTACCACTAAAATCTCTCCAACTGTGCTTCAGGTTGAGGTTTGATAGTTCTAAGTTACTCATTATCAAAAACAAATATCAAAACATGAGCTAGCTTATAAGCGTACGGGTCTGGGCTGGGACGTGATGAGCGTGTGACGGGTCAAGGTGGCATTTCCTCGATTATAATGCGTTCAGTTTTTGCGTGCCACAATTACGCAGCATCAGTATGCATGCGGCAGAGCACGAATGGGCTCCGCACACCGTCTTCTGCCGGTGACGCAGGTCAATTATAGCAGCAGGATCATATTTTATGGCCACGCTCAAGGGCCACAGCACCTTCTTCGCAGGTTTTCATCATTTTTAAAGATAAAAATCACTGAGGAAGAATGATTAGAAACCGATTGGGTATTATCTTTAGAACAACATTGCAAATAGTGTAAAGCAATTTTCGTATTGTTTCATAGGATGGTGGAGGAGATAGAAAAATTATATCATTTCGAGTTTTCATTTCCATCTACTCCGCTTTAAAATAAAATATTAATAGTAGTTAGAAAAGTCAAATGAGGTTGCCAGGATTTCAGGTCAAGTTCAATAGCTACCTACTAGTAAACCTCTCAAACTCGGGTTCTATGGTTTGTTTGAACTGGTCACGTAACCATGTTTTTAAACAAAAAATATAAAGGTTCATTCTCTTGAAAGGTTCATTCTAAGTAAGTATACCTACTGAAAGTACCTGTGGTTTATTGTGGATATGCATTGGTTTTTGCGTATTGACTGCGTGCCGACGGCGTGGGAGCAGTATCGCGTGACACTCGCACAACTCTGTGACTTTCGGCAACCAGGGGGGCCTACCACAATCTGCTCAAACATTCTTTCTTTCTTCTTAATTTCACTTCAAAGACTTTCTTGTTCATAATATCTTTACATAATGTTTTGATGTCTTTATCGATGCTGAGAAGATGTCAATAAAAACACAGCATTTTTAAGTTAGTGGCAGTTTGACTCCGTTCGCAGTTGCTTTAAAAGAGGTTTTACAAACTTTCATTTAACTTTTGTTAGTTTATTTAGGTCAAATCTTGCAAACTGTATAAAAAACAGTTCCTCGTAACCGATTTTGCTGAAATTTTGCGTACACCTTTAGTTCTGTTGACAATACAATATATTATACAATACATACAGTAATATTTTCAAAATATCCGCCAAAATAAAATAAAACATTTAAATAAAATTAAACTCCATTTAAATAAAAGATTTTATTTAAAAAATAGTTTCAGTTTAATACATTTATTATGGAGCAATGTGATGTGTTGACGTCTGACGTGATTACCAAAACGGCGGAGATAGAAAAGAATTAAGGTTTTTTTGAACTCGAATAAGTCCACGTTTGACCACCAACTCGCCTGTGGGTAAGCGACGATGTGGTTAAAGTAAGTCGGAGCATTGATCCAACTTAAGACGGATAACAGGCACGCAAAGTAGGTAAATTTGCGGTAGATGCCGAAACAGATGGGTGCGAACCATTCTTATAAAATGTATAAAGTATCTGTATCTTCTTTCTTTAGCATTCTCTTGCTCTATATGCAGTATAGTGGGCGAGAGAACATTTATTGTGAAATTGAAATGAGAGTGGTTGTGGTAGCCCCCCAGGGTTCATCTTCTTATGGGCCATACGCTTAATTTGGTGTACATGAAGGTCACAACAGTCTTTTAACTAATTAAGATTTCAGTGTGGGAAGTCGGGATGCTTTATTCGTACCTGGATAAATAAGATAGATACACTTTTATTGTTCATACCAGAAATAACAAATCTATCAAAGATAATTAGTGGTGTTGATTAGTATTTCCCGTTTTTTGTGGGAATTATCACATAATATAAGGGTGGAACATTTTCATTAAAAAAACAGTCGTGTATATGTCGTGGCCCAAATAACAAAAAAAAAGTTTTGGATGAAAAATATCTCATTCTTTGGTCACGAAGTGTGAGTTTTGAGGCTCTTTTTCAACACCCATGGAGAAGGAGATGAAAAAAGGCCTGCTCAATTACTTACGGGCACGATATCATAATAAGTATAATACAAAACTTACAAACAACTCTTGAGTCACGATAAAGATATATGTTTTTTTTGGCGACAACTAAAGCGTTTTATCGCTAACTTCCGTAGAAGTCATTTTTAAGTTAAAAAAATACAGTCGAATTGAGAACCTACATTTGAAGTAGGTTGGAAATGACTGTTAAGGTTGTTGTCTTCTTAATCATGACACCATTTATAAAAATAATAATAAAAAAACAACTTCCGAGTCACCCATATACAATGGCATCAATTCTGTTGTGCCATTCTCTAAACTAAACTAATCTGACAGGACTAAAATTATCACCGTCTCTTTTCATTTCAATACGTCAGAAAAAGATGGCAATAATTTTAGAGCTGTCAAATTTAGTTTAGTTTAGATAATGGTACAACAGAATTGACACCCATTGGTGGTGTAGTCTGTTAACATTTTAACAGACTAATATTGATGCTTTACTTGTTTTAATACCATGTTTGCATATTCTTTGCATACGAACCTATAGACTTAATTGCACACCAGTTAACTTTAAAACGAGTGCCTAAACGATGCAAGGCGATAAAAACTGCCAGTGAAAGGCAAACAAGCTGCGATTCCCATCAAATCGCAATGCAAATGGCTTACTGCCGGCGTCGCAAGAACAGCATACCTCTCGAATTGTGTTTAGCTCTTCACACACTGCATAGGATGAATATTTCAACTGGTAAGAATAAAAAGTGAATCGAAAGTTTGTCAGTCAGTGCAACAACTTGAAGTTCGAACCATATTGGAACATCAGTTTTTTTAACACAATTGAGTAACACGTAGTTGTTTGCAAGCAAAATTGCAAGCCCATGTCTTAAGACATGGGCTTGCAATTTTAAGACCGTGTCTTAAGACCGTGGTCACCGTCTGTCTCTATTGTCTCTTTATTATCCAGGTCAATAAGATGTAAATAAAATAAATAAATAAATATTCGGGACATTTTTTCACACACGGTCATCTGACCCCAAACTAAGCAACGCTTGTGATATGGCTGCCAGAGACTGATATACATACATATATAGTTTTAAAACACTGTTTTAAACTATCACGGTTGTTCACTACAGTTATATGATTATTTACGTGATATTTACCGTGGTAAGGTTGTGGAATGAGCTCCCGATATTCCACAACCTTACCACGGTAAATGTTCCGTAAATAATCATATATATAGTTTTAAATACATACGTAAATAGATATTAACAACCAGATATAGAACAAACACAAATGTTCATCACATAAATGTTTGTGGGAATTGAACCCACACCATCAAGCTCAGCAGGCAGGTTCACTACCAATTGGACCAACGGGCTATCAATGGACCAACGGGCTATAATAGAAGAATCTCATTAGGGAAATCATGTGTTAATAATGTTGTTTTGAATATTTTAAAATGAAGATTTATTGTGACAAATTCGCACATTAAAAGTATGAGTTTTGGTGGAGTCTTGGATAAGTGAAGTAGCTGACAGGCAAAGACATCGCAATACTCTCTAGTTCTCTCTCAAAATTCTAACATTTGTCCGCGGAACGCTTGCACGGAGCGAAAGCGACGGCTGAGCGATCACAAAAACTGCAGCATTTGAGTATTCTAACGATCTGCCCTTGTTAGGTCTCTGGATGGGCTCCATTCAGTGGGAACCGCTTCCAAAGATATTTTGAACATGGATTTAAACTTTTTTTGCACCTATATACCTCTGGTACCTCTTCTACGATAACGATGTTTACGAGGTTTTATCGATTAGCAAGTTGAAGTGGCAGTGGGCAGGGCACATATCACGCAGAACAGATGGCCGATGGGGCCGAAAGGTTCTTGAATGGACACCACGGACTTGTAAGCGCAGCGTAGGACTTCCATTTATTTTATTTTTTTAAATAAATAATTGGCTTGCATTTGACCCCCATCTCGCCAGATGTTAAGCGATGATGCGGTCTACGTTGGCGTATGCTTGCCAGAAGAAACTGATTCACTCGTGATTTGAAGACACCCAGATTGTCCAACGATGATGATACAATTCAATCACATAACCTACAAAAAAAACTTTGAGAGCTATGTGGTCTCTCAGTTCACACAAACACGTCATGGTTTTTGAAGGCAAGGCTAAGTAGTAAAGTCAAGAATAATTTTTCAGCATAATTATGCAGAATGTGTGATATTGCTAGAAAATATCTTGTTTTAACTAAAAGAAGATTAGATACAAGTTAATAAATTGAAAACATCACATATCCTTCAGCATTCAGCATTCAATGGGAGCGATGTGGAATGCGCTCGTCGGGCGGCCTCAAAGGTTGTACATATTTAAATAATTTAGCTTGTCCTGCTGGTCGAAACAACACAGCTTAAACAACAGTTGCTACGTAAATCAGCAGCCATCCAGCGGTGGGATTAAGCGACAAAAATCGCCACATTTTTTCCATCGGGCACCTTGAGGTCGAGATATGCAATCATATTATTAGATGCTGGAGCGGTGTGTTTGAGAAAGTCTTTATGCAGAAAATATTTATGATGCGACATTTTTGGCTTAAGTGTTTTGTGATGCGGCTGGACTAAGGCTGGACCTTTCTTTGTCTTCATTTAAATTTTATTTTACATTGTGAAACTAAATGGTCTCTTATTTTTAGGGTTCCGTACCCCAAACGGGACTAAGCCTACGCTGCCTGTCTGTCTATCCTGATCACATTTACTGGGTTTTTGAACGTAAGACTTTAGTACCCGATATACTTCAGTGAAATATTATAAGAAAATGTTATTATTCAGCTTTTTACAAGGTTTTTGCAGCTGTCAGAGCAAATAAATGCTTGGACCGAGTTTAAATCCTAAAACACCAATTATACCGATTTAGTAGCCCCTTAGTGGAGGGAATAGTGTCCAGAATGCTGTCAACGTTGCCACGTTGGATATATCTGTAACACAGGTTTCACATATGGTACAACTACTTACGTACGAGATACCCACAAGACTACTTAAATGTAATTGTGTTTTTAAATATGTCAAAAATGAGTCATTATCATCATCAGCAGAAGACAGAAGACGTCCACTGCTGAACATAGACCAAGGGGGAGGTCTATGTTCAGCAGTGGTACTGTGGAGTATTGAACATAGGCATAACACCTAAAAATACGTAGCCAAATAAAAGTTTTTGGTAACGAATCTACCTACTTATTTGTATGTTTTGGCCATACATACCTAATAATTAGATACGATTCAAAACTAGAACTTGAGCAAGGTACGTCATCACACTGTGAAGGCAAGTACTTTTTATTAGGGTTTCGTACCGAAAAGGGTAAAAACGGGACCCTATTTCTAAGCCTCCTCTGTCTGTCTGTCTATCTGTGTGTCTGTCTGTCCACCTACTTTTACACGGCTTTATCTTTAAAACGGTAATAGATAGCTAGTTGAAATTTTCACTAAATATGTAATGTTACGGCGGATTAACTAAGAAATAATGCAACCAACGTATTTTTTTTTTATTAGCTCTTATGTAAAAACGGCAATACGTACAAGCGTCAAACTTGACTTGGTTATAGTATGCTTTACAAATAATAATAAATGGCCAAATGCGAGTCGGTGACAAATTTTTGTTCACCGCCGGCTCTCGTACGATCACCGAAGTTAAGCAACGTCAGGCGCGGTCATTACTTGGAATGACCGCACGGGCGTTGATGGGATGTAGTCTTTTTGCACATTTTTATTGTACTTCAGTAGCTAATAAGTTATGTGGTGGTACGGTACCTTCAGTGCGCGAGCCCGACTCGCACTTGGCCGGTTTTTACGTCTCAGTAACTGAACCTATCTTGATGAATTGTAGCGCAGAAGAAGTGTAATGTAGAATTACTTTATTTCCAAAAAAATGTGGTTGAAAGGAAAACCGCGGGGCAGATACATTAATGAAAGGTGAGCTAACTTCGCTCGGGTTTTTTATTAAAATCTATATAAGGTAACTTAAAAAGAAAAACCTTATCTGAATACAAAATTTCATCCAAACAGTTATAGCCGTTTCCGAGATACGCGAAATGAATTTATATGTATTTATATAATTATATACTAGAATTGCTCGTTTAAAGTTATAAGATAGTGTATGACTGTGTGTAGTTTAATTCAGTTAGTTTTAGTAGTAAGTAGTCAGTAGTTAGTTTTTTTGGTAGGTTTTTTTTTTCTTTTTCTGTAAGTACCTTATGTTACATACTAGAGGCGATTTAAAAACCTGATTATTAATTTCAGAAAATAGTTTAATTCCGTAACTACGAAAGGTTTCGGGAGCCTAGGTAAATGTGTTGTTTTTTGCTGCGTATAATCACCGCCCGCGGCGCCTTGCGCGGGCTCACCATTTATAACAATTTCTCGCCCGACATAAACACAATAGTTAAATTCGGAAACACCTTCATTAATGGATTTTGATTTTTTGACCTGTCCCTATGTGTCTTGCTCATATTTTAAACCCTAAAACTGTGGTTATAAAAGTTGATTTAGCATGATGGTGTTGTGATAGAGGTGGCGTTATTAAAAAAGCATTAGCCCTCCAGCGCGAGAGGACGCGTGTGAGATATTTGTTTATTGTTACCTGCTATTAGATTAACTTTATAGTCATTATGGAATTATGAATACCGCTTCGTTGTCAAAGTTGGGAATCATAGAGTAATTATTAGATTAATCTGATTCATTGATTGTTAAAATTGAGATCCACCAGGTTCACTATCAACCAAAGCTAGCCTGCACCTTGCAGAGATTTAAAAAAAATGGCTCTATGGAATCATCATCATTATCATCATCATTTCAGCCGTAGGACGTCCACCTGCTGGACATAGGCCTCCCCCATCGATCTTCAAAAGGGCCGGTTGGAAGCGGCCTGCATCCAGAGTTAATGCTGAATGGATTAATACTCATAAATTTTTTCAGTTTTGAATTTCTTTGACGGCTTGATTACCTATAAAACTTACTCACAAATAATTTGATGAATTATCTTGATTGCAATAATCGATTTATAAGTCTCTTAGCTGGACCGAAAGGAGTACGAGGAAATTTTGCATAAGGATGGTAACTAAGTGCAGCTAAGGGCCCTGATTCCGTAACTTTAACATGCACGTAACGCATCGCATTAATTAACCTCCAAAAATTTGGACTCTATTCCTTAGGAATAAAGACCAACTTTTAGCGGTTAACTTAACATGGTGCGTTACGTGCGTGTTTGTAGTAACAGAATCAGGGTCAAGCACGTGTAAGTATACTGCGACGCTATGTTTTCCATGTAATGTTGTCCTTAATCAGAAGATCAAGCTAGAACTCAAGGTCTGTGGTAAGGCATCCAGACGAGACAATAAGTGAGCTACCAATGCTTTAATTGCTTCAAAGAACCTTTTATTTCAATTAGATTTTATATTTAAATAAATAAATAATCTGCATATAATTTATTCCTATGGTCTGTGTCTGAGATAGTCATCTAATCTCTCCAAATAAACGAATCGCTTGGTAACAATTTGAAATTCGTTTAGATTAGAATTGTTGGACTGTTAGAGGATACACAAATTATAGCAATTTGATAATGAATGTGATGGGTGGTTCCAGAAAGAAACAGTGACTTGTAAAATTACAAGCTTACCTAGTAAAATATTAATATTGATTTACAATAAAGTTAACAAGTAATAATGTACTTACATAATAATGTATTTTTTTGTTTTTATAAGTTCTTTATTTGTTATTTACCAACTTATTTAGCAAAAGTCAGTGGTTAGTTTGCTCCAAATAATTTTTTTACCCTATTTTTAGGGTATAAAACTTCCTTCATCATCATCATCATCATCAGCCTGTAAACGTCCACTGCTGAACAAAGGCCTCCCTCGTAGGGGTGTTGCCATAATCCCCACGCTTGGCAGGCGGCTTGGGGATCGCAGTACGTTCACCGTGTACTAATAGGACGCTGCTGCCCATCCTCCGGTGGTTCTGGTCGCAGTTTTAGGACATACCCGGGTCATAAAACTTCCTTGGTTTGCTCAAATAATTTTTTTGCTTTCAACCAAAGTAAAAGCTTTACCTAGTCTGTGCTTACAACCAATGAATATAGGTTTTAGTCACCCTGCTTTGAAAGAATTAACAAATCGAAATTTATATTGATAATTCTTATTTGTGAGAATAAGAATTATCGTGGACACCCTGGCTCCTTCTCATGTCGCCAGTTCTGCTCGCAGTGTCGGGGCTGCGGCCGAACAGGCCCAACTAAACAAACACAGGAAGTACTCACAGCTCAGCGCACATTATGAGTTTGTTGCGCTAGCTGTGGAGACCTTGGGCCCGTGGTCGTCCGACACAAAAAAAATCTGCAAGGATATTTCGACTAGGCTGGTCCTCGCCTCGGGGGATCCTAGAGCTGGCATATACTTTTCACAAAAGCTAAGTATTGCTATACAGCGGGGCAACTCTGCCAGTGTTCTGGGAACCCTGCCGCACGGTGGTGATCTCGAAGGCGTTTTTGTGTTGTAGTAGGTAGTACATGTTTGTATATTTTATACAATCATATTTTAGTTTAATTGTACCTTTTATTTAGTTGTTTTAAGTTTTAGTTTTTAGTTTATATTTTAAGTTTTCATCAATTTGTTTTTAAAATAGCAAAATAATTATTGATTAAATTACTTATTTTTGTGAGAATTAGAAAGGTTACGTTTAAAAATATGGGTAATTATTTTGTTTGCCGCTATTTCAATTATACATGTTTTGATGGGAGGCACCAATCTTAACTATAGATGTTGTAAATTTATGCAATTCAGATCTCCATTTTTAACTCTAACGTTTTTTCCAAGGTATATAGATAGATAGAAACTCTTTATTGTGAACACAATTACAAACAGATAGAAAACACTTACAAGCTAGTGCCACAAGTGGCGGTGGTATATTATATATGAAGCGCATATTAATGTATTTTTTTTCTTAAACGGCATTGTAAGCTGAGGAATAAAGAAAAATACGCACAAATTAGCAGCAGCTTTCATTATCAGGTTGTCATCGCTTGTCAAGTAGGAAGTGGTCCCGCGAGCGGCCCGTGAGGCGCTGACCGTTGCTCATACATTTTCATCGTAGTAGAAAAACGCGGCGTCACCGCGCGTGGTAATTGTCGCTGTTCCCATCGCGGTGACGACGCTGTGAACGGATCAATGGCATTTTTAGCGGCCCTTCACTGGCGCCACACACTAATTGTTTAAGACCAACTGATCCAGGATTATTGAGATGCCTGACGCTGGCAGGGATTTCGTCTGGAAAGGCAACGTGCAATACCATCATGTCGATTTCTTTTACATTTATTTATTTAAGTACAAAATGTATATGAAACGAAGGTATTAAAAAAGCCTTAATTATTACTTATTACTAATTATCACTAATATTATTAATAATCAAAAATAAAAAACAAGATGTTGTCCGTGTGGTAAAGTACCAAGAAAGCTGGCTGCATTCCCGCGTTGAATTGGCAATGAAACTATCTGCGCGAGGAATGAGCCAGCTCTCTTATCACCAGAGGAATCGATTAATTGTGGCGATTTTTTAAAACTTTTTATATTAATTTCTATTTGAATATTAGATAGAATATATTTACGTTTGGCCACCACCTCGCCTGATGGTAAGCGACGGTGAGGCTGGGGATGGAACACGTTGATCTAGAAAAAATCTATTGCCTAAACAGTAGTTCTCGGGAAACAAGGAGGACGACGCGACGGCAGGAATAGCACACGATGAAAGTAAATTGTAGTATTAATAAATACAGACGTCTTCTGTGTCCCCCGCCTAAAAAACACACATTAAAAAGAAGACTATTTAAGAAGACTATTCTAATAGGATTAAGAAATGAGGTTAGTACAAAAATAGGAGTAGGTATTAATTAAATTCTTACAGATTAAAGCTCTTAAACTCTTTTACTAGATAGACTTTGATATCATTGTAAAATGTAATATATTGTATTATTTATTAGCGTACCTATAATGTGTTTACAAACGTAACTACAGGTGGACTGTAGAAAAAATGGTTCGCCAATATTCTGCCTTTCGGGATGCAAAGTTTGCACATACATATTATGGAAACAGGAGAATTATATACTTAACATGTTTTTTAAAAGCTTTTATTTAGTTTTACCTGACCCGGTGTCTCTCTGAAATCAAATCTTGTGCAAGTAAAATTTGACTCAATTCATGGTGTTCGATTGAGCTGAAATTTGGCACACTTTTCAATTTGCGTTGACAATATAATATTATGGTGACAGCAAGCTGATTTGATGATGGTGACGGAGGACAACGGCACGCCTCGATGGATAATAGTAGACTGGAAGTGTTTGGGCTAATTTTGATCAGCACACCGTTCCGATCACTAATTTCATAAAAACTTGGTTTGAAAAATATATTTTTTTATAAAGAACTTGTTTATAGTTCTTGTATTAAATTTTTAGGTAAGAAGCTAGATCACTTAAAACTGTTATTTGATATATACGACTCAATACCTAGTTTTACAGACCAATGATGCCATTGTATCAAGACAGTATCATTCTGCAAAATCTAGTACAGCCTCAACTTTTGAAATGTCCACTGAATATGCAAATCAAATTGTGAATAATTCAAATGGTATCATCTTTCTTACTGCCTAATTATAAAAGAATGCTGATTATAGAAGCGACATAGAATGGCAGACAATTATCTGGGTGGACAGAAAGCGCATAATGTAAATATGAAGTAGTTACTCAGACGCAGGGTATGCTGCAAGACTCGACGCGCGTTTTTGTTGCCACATCACGGGCAAGTAAGAATACTACACAACAGTACATTGAATCGTGCATTTATTCTACATGTTTCTCTTACAGGAAATGTTACATAAACATTGTCAAAAAACATACCTACTATGTTAACGCGACCAAAATGCTGGCGTTTCTGGCTTAGTTCATAAGCATTGCCATGCTGGGTACGATGTCAACTGGTAGAGAGCTTGAGCACTTTGATTGTCTGTTGACCGTCAACTGTCTATAGGCAGTCCAACCGTGTTTGTAGTGTTAGTTTGTATTTTTTGCCTTTAATAAAAGCACATGCCAGTAAAAAAACACAGTAGATACTTACTGTCTATAATGCATTCAACGGCCAAATATCTTCTCATCGAGAGATGACCACCTAACTTGCTACGTGACATTAAAGGAATTAACTCGACATTTACAAAAAATTCAGAGAAAATTAAGTTTTTAGGGAAATGAATGCAATCACTAAAATACCTGGTGTAATTTAGTGATTGCATTGCCGGTGCCGTCCAGGGCCCCGATTCTACTAAAGAAATTGTTTTTAAATTGTAATTGTTGCTATTTTAATTGTTAAATAACTGCCTCAAAATTGACAGTTTTAAATATTTTTTTAAACTAGAAAAATACAACAACGTAATTGTATAACTTAGTATTAAAAAAAACTGTCAATTTTGAGGCATTTATTTAAAAATTAAAATCGCAACAATTACAATTTAAAGACAATTTGTTTAGTAAAATTGGGGGGCAGTAATCCACCAATGATCACCTGAGCAATTGTAAAAATAAATAAAAAAGGATACTATTGTTTAGAATAGCTCAAATGGCAAAGTGTGCGCGTGAGAAAGATGAATGTTTTTGAATCTGCGATACTGTCTTTACATCTAACGTATCACAAGAAATTGTAATTTTGTGTGGCTGTCGCTGTGACATTCTGTAACAGTGGTCGTGCGTATAGATAGGGTTCATAATGTGATCGAAGGTTTTTGTGCGGATTCAATCATATCTGGTACCAGGAAGCTAGGCGCCAGCGTCTGCGCCCGCGCCGTTCTACATTGTACTGGCTTGTTCTCAGATAGATGGTAAGTTATGAGTCTGCATCTCTAACTCATGACGTTCCATTCTGGATCGATGGCGATATTGTACGACAGCACTGTAATACATTTGTCACTCCTAGTATAGTAGAGGTTTTAGTCTACTGTGAATGTTTATATCTTAAAAGGTGTTTGATATTTTATGAAGTTGATACTGTGGAATTTTCTGGAAGAGCAACCAACATCAAGGTATTTTGTGATTTCATGATGTGACATCAGCGTGAGGTTCATATTATTATGAGTAAAATGTAAGTGCTTGGTCATTATAAATAGGCTTGAAGCATAGAGCTAAGAAGTTAAGTGATTTACATATTAAGCCAGTTTACTTTTGGGTAGCAACTCAACGCTTAATTTGCGTGCACACACATTTACGCAGCACAATTTATCTTATTAGTTTTACATAGAAAAAGGATACGCCAGCGCCAATGTCAACTGAAAATGGATTTAAAAAAAATCGCTCTTAAAGCAGGCTGCGTTTAATCACCAACTCATTGTTGGTAAGCGACGGAGTGGTCGAAAATTAAACACGCAGACTTAGAAGACACCTCTTCACTCTGTCTTTGAAAATACCTAGATTACCAACCAACCAACCAAATCCCAACACCAACCTAGCGCCACTCTGTTCTCTGTTCTTTTTCATGTTTGGGATATTTAAAGCCAGTCTCGTTTATGTATTTCCGCAAAATTTGCTGGATTTTAGAATATTTACTGACAAAAATTTTTTTTAATGAAAGTTTAGGTACATTTTCCAGAAGATTAATCCTCACGTCATATTTGTGGTAGTCGATGGTGTGTGTGGTTTGCTCTTAACCTGTTTTTTTTACGGAATGATTAGGAGAATGGCGTTATGCGATGCAACCACAGACTAGGTCAAACTATTACGTAGCCCAGCCTTGTAGTTACAATTATTTACAATGGAAACAATTCAGTCAAATGTCTGAGGAGCGGGGTGAGGGGTTGGCAATTTTTTCCGCAATATTTTTTGCTACAACAAGACGATAACGCTGTTTTAAATAATTTTAATAGACAATTATAAGAGGATCGCAGAAACGTTGACGGATTGCAGGCTTAGTCGGTACTGACATGACACTCAATGCCTTCAGGGGGCGTGTTTTTACATAAGACATTTTCATCAGATGTAGTGTCTGAACACAATGAACACGCTCGCCCAACATTAACCGTCTTACCACAAAAGATTTAAGAATGCTTTAGACATGTGTTTAGCAATTGTTTCACTGCGAAAAATATGCTAAACACTTGTCTAAAGCGTGCTTAAATCTTTTGTGGTAAGACGGTAAACGTCTAGTTATAGAAAGTCTTTGGATGCAACTATGCGGCACGTCGGCGCCTGCATAATACATGGGGAGTAGTTCCCATCACATGTGAGACATAGAGAGCTGACTAATGTATTTCATGTATTTACTGTCGAGATAAAAACCCTTTCATAACTTATCTTCTCCACGTATCCGCCTTCTGAGTCTTAACGATTGAATAAACTGATGCTAGGACATAATTTTATTTTATTGACTTGTTATTAAATAGATCGTGATCGGGATCAGGGGATCGGTACCCTAAGGGTATACAAAGTCCTTGACCTGACTAGACTAAAAAAAACTGCATTTCAAAATGTGCTAAAAGGGTGCCAACAGTTTTAGAACCACAGACTAGGTAAAGCTACTATTTGCTTAGTACAGTCAAATTTATCAGTCAGATATGGTCGAAACGTCGAGCGAAAAGTACGAAGTTTACCTTAGTAAAAGGAAGAAAGAAAGAAAAATATATTTATTCATGACTGAAACAAAAGATATACAAAGACATAAAAAAAAAAAAAAAAAAAAAAAAAAAAAAAAAATTTGCGCGATAAGCCCCGCAAGGCTATTAAAACTATTTGACTAGTCATTTTGCCTTGTGAATTCATGGCTTTTAATTCGTTTTAATTGAAAACTATAACCGGAATTGTTCTTAGCAGTATTTGATGAAAATCTGTCCTGCTATTTGAAAATTATAAGCTTATTTCGGAAGTACCTATGTTAGTTATTAATTTACTTTTGAGTCCTTAAAAATCCTTGAAACAGGCAATCATTAAACCTTTAAATTTATTTATAATATTCTGCAAGTCAAGTTTCCTAAGAGATGTAAATTAGATACAATTATATCTCTAAACATACTTAATAAGCAGTTTGATTAAGCCAACTATACAATTATTACTCTAATTTAGGATACACCTAGAGGATTTATTTATACTGGGATATACAATTATTACTGTACTAAGCCGAAAGAAGGTCATTGTACTTGTACTCATCATTATGAACAACTCTTACTATGGGTCCAACCCTGAAATCGCATAAAAATCTGCTGTTATATGCATTTTGTCGAGTGTCAGTGGCCGTTTTCTATGAAAGAGCTGTTTTATTTTCGCAATTTCGGAGTTGGTCCCATATTAATAGTTGTTCATAATGATAAATATAGTCGATGTATAGTCAAAAATCATCTTCCATTATATATATAGGTTATCAGAAAGTTTTTCAGGATGCTGTTGGTAGCACTTTCCAGTGCTCACTTAGCTAACAACACACTCTATAGTCACCGCGTTACCAACTGAGTCGTCGAGCAATAAACGTCATACCATAAGACCTGTAAGTGCGAGCGAGATAGACAGAAATGACATGTGGGTGCAAGCGAGATAAACAGACAATGATTTATGACCTGACGACTCAGATGATAATGCGTTTACTATAGTTGAAAATTTATCAACCGGCTCCTAATGTTGTGTGTTCCGGCAGCCTTAAGGATTGTTTATGCTAGACCGTGGTGGGCGCAAGCCGTGCCTCGTATGAGGCACGGAAGAGGCAAGGATTTATAACTTCACGAACATTAATTATATGTTGCAGTTCATGCTACACCGTGTGACGCCCGCGTCCCGGACGAAGCTCGGCCGTGCCCCGGAACCTACGCCTTCATACAAATTAATACAAAATGTTCGTGAAGTGGCGTCCGCGCTTCGTACGGGTCACGGCTCGTGCCCGCCACGTTCTAGCATCATCATCATCATTTCAGCCGTAGGACGTCCGCTGCTGGACATAGGCCTCCCCCATCGATCTCCAAAAGGCATCACGTTCTAGCATAAATAATCCTTTTCTTGAACGCCAGGGGCTCGATTTTTGATAGATTAATTACCGTGAAAAAGTATACTAAGAAAGAGGTCGTTTTATCTGCATCTAACTTTGAACGACCAACCACCGGCATTCTTCAGTCTTCCCGTGAACATGGTGCATGTAACTGCGCCGAAATATCGGTGTGCTTCGGCTAGTCAGTTTATTATCATACTTATAGGTAGATAGATAGATAGATAGAAACTCTTTATTGTGTACACCAGAAATAAAAATTACAACACGATAGAAAACACTTACGAGCTAGTGCCACAAGTGGCGGCCTTATCGCTAAAAGCGATCTCTTCCAGGCAACCATTGGATGGAAAGAATTTACGTAACAGAATTGACGGGAGATGCTAAAACACTTTTAATGATACCATTTAGGTAATTGATGATTACAGCAAATGTTTCCTTGACACAGTTTCCTGTAGAAACTCTGTTTATTAAAGTTCTAACTGCAACTTTATTGTATGTAAATTTAAATTACAGGGCGTTTAGCAATAGTTTTGAATCTAGGCCATAGTTTGTTTAAATACTTAGTTTGCTAATGTTAAATCTTAAAACATTTTTTTTTCTAATATTTCGAAATCTTAAAGACGTAAAATGATAGTAGCACATTTTTCATGGTCATTTTATATCCTACTAATATTATAAACGCGAAAGTTTGTATGTATGGATGTTTGTTTCTCTTTCGCGCAAAAACTACCGAATGGATTTTAATGAAAGTTTACAATAATATAGCTTATACATTAGAATAACACATAGGCTAAAACGGGTTGTAGAAGCGAGGCTGAAGGCCGAGCTCTACGCGTACGAAGTAGCGGGTTTCAGCTAGTCTTTAAATATGTCAAATACACGAGCAAGATCGCTGTACCCGGTATTCTGATCCCTAAGTATTTGAATGACCAAGAAAAGCGAAGGTCTCTAACTCCCATATTTATAAACGCAAGAAGTTACCTCGAACCTCACCTTGAGTGCTGAGGTTCTCGTTGTTGGTCCTCCAAGCTCCTTAGGTTTGACATTGTTAGTCGTCTCTTAAGGATCTCTCAGTCCATCTCAAAAAAGGACAAAGTAAGACTTATCATTATTCATAGGTGACGTTACCAGGATCCCGATTCTACTAACCAAATTGTTTTTAAATTGTAATTGTTTCATTTTTAAATAATTGGCTTAAAATTTGACAGTCTTGAATTTTTTTTTATACTAGAAAACTTAGTATTAAAAAAACTGACAATTTTGAGGCAATTATTTAAAAAATTAAATTGAAACATATACAATTTTAAAATAATATATTTAGTAGAATCGGGGCCCATGTAGACATACTTTATTTTATTTATTTTAGTAAATCTTACAGATACTTATATGAGGTACATACAGAGGGTCATTTACAAGACTCCACACGTAAATAAATTATTGAGGTGACCTTACTAAGGGAACCTTAAGATTATCTTATTTCATGGACTAAAAATATCTTTGATTCGTTTTTCTGAGGAAGATATAGATGATATGGAAAGGGGTCACGAGGCCATAGTTCGAACAAATTGTTACTTTACTGTATTAAGTTTTTTCTCGTCTATAATATAATTTACTTGAAAAAATCTCAGTCATTTATAACTACGTAATTGCTTATTATTCAAGACCTAACCTAGGCATACATAACATAAAAACCATTATGTAAATGCTAAGCGCTAATCTATCCATCGCATATGGTATATTTCAATGGCTATCAATATTAATAAGCATACATATCACGCCGGTCGACTCTACACGTATGTTAAAAATCTGCTTTGACATTTTATTAATTACATTGACCAACCTTCGCCAATAAACGTTCACCATTGCTGTATTAGCCTCTGTGTGCATCTGTTGCTTCTTTTTTAAAGGCAGTATGTATGTGAAGGTTTTTCTCGTGCGATATAGTCACGTGTGTCGTGGTAAGAGGATTCGGTATGTGGTGGTGCAGTCTCACGGTGTTTCCCACGGCACAGTTGTCCATACCGAGCGCTGCAATGAATGCGCGCGCGACTGTCCGTGCGCACACTTATCCGCTTGCTAACTCACCCGTGCGCTTATACTTCGGCTCGCTTTGATTTGTCTCATCGACATGTATCTAGAATCTAGATAGCATACACTACAAAAACCAGCCTATAAATGTTTATTAGAAATTTTATGACTAATACGGTACCTACTTGTCCGTTAAGTTTTCTGTGATAATTCATCATCATCATTTCAGCTGTAGGACGTCCACTGCTGGACATAGGTTAACCTCTTTCGAAAGAAAAACTGGCCATCTACAGTTACTTTTTGTGTTATTATTTAGTTATATGTTAATAAGTTTAATTAGGAACGCAGGAATAGTTGTGATTTTCCGCCACGAGAGTTAGCGGTAGTTACCACAGCACAATTAATACATAACATGCTCAAATATGGCGGTAATTATGGTTATATTCTCGACGTGACGTCGCCGCGGGTTCATTCCCGCATTCGAATGCGTCTTTAATGCAAATTGGCTGCAATTTTACCGTCTACTGCTGGGACAGTCTCGAAGTTTTTCACAGATGTTCGCAAAACATGGAAATTTAGAGGACGAGCGATGCATTGCTATACATAAAACCAGTTGAAAATTGACGTTAATACTAGGTATATTTTGTGATATTGCATAACTTGTTCGAGACGATCGACCGGTTTCGGTTTCGGTGCTTCTTCATCAGAGAATACGCGCGCTCCAGGAGACGGTCGCCCGCGATCGTAATCATAATTTCAGCCTATCATGTTCTTCCACTGCTGGGACTCAGGCCTTGAACTTTTGAGGTTCTTGGATATACCTGTTTCCTCACGATATTTTCCTTCATCGTTTTGAGCGTTGGCATCGAAATTGCACATAATTTATTTCGGTACCAAATAAGTCATTGGTGCAGGGCAGAGGATTGAACCAAGTGCCGTCAAATTGTAAAACGCACATGCTACCGCTAGGCCACCATTGCTCTACACAGTCATGTCATATACAAATACTTAATAGATTAGGTATAACTAAGAATATAATATTATAATTCCACTCTGTCGACCCAGGTGATATCACCCAGGTGAACATAGTGGAATAAACCCATTCGAACACTAAGAAGCTAAGCATACTCGTATAATATCCTTGGCTGATTCAATTTATAAACTGCACAGTTTCAAAGCCATATTCGTTAAAAATGATCTCATTTACCTCGTATCTGTTCATATTGCATTGTTAGAGGCTAGCGCAGGGCGGCTGCAGTGGGCGGGCGTGGTGTGAGGCAGGGCGGTGCCACCTGCCGTTATATTACACTACTGTAGAATCAGTACTAGAACTCTTAAACCTGAACCAGGAATGGACAGAGCAGCTAAGCTAAGCCAAAAGGGCGTCAGTAGGTATATGTATATATATGCATGAATATCATCATTACTATACTATGTCGGAACAACTCCAAAAAAGGCGAAATAAAAATCACCTGTTTCTTTGGAAAAAGTTTTTTATTTATTTATTGGTTTGCAAACCGGATGTTACAGCAATTAGATGTGAACAATAGCTAAAGAATAGAATACATGACTGGCTGAACATCAAACAAGTGCAAACACAACATGCATACAAATGTGATGCTCAAATATGCAACTATATTAGTTCCATATGCAATAATATGCAACTATATTAGTTGCATATCAATATAACAAAACAAATAAGGGTATTATAGTAAGTAAAGATAATTATTAAAAGGTAAATCTAAATATGGGTTGTGTCACAAAAAAATGGGGTTGCTTAGGATGAATTTCTTGATTTTGTTGACCGATGTATCGAAAATGTCGAGCTCCTGACAAACACTATTGTAGGTACAACATAAGCGGTTAATTGGTGAATTTTGGGCGTAATTAATACGACAACTAGGCACGGCGAGTTATATATCTATATTAAGCTTCATAAAATACATAATTATCATAACAAGCGTTCTCATGGTATAACACTTGGTAAATATACTCAAATATTCTGTCGATAAAAGATCCAACGAAAATCAAACCTAATTTTTTAACAAACTTGGTTTTTAGATCGCTTTCTAGCCAGGGCCATCTCTTAAAAATTATGAAGACGAAAATTTACAGAGTGGGTAGGAAAAATACTAGTATCTTTAGAAAATAATAGCAAATATTTTAAAGCAATTTTCATATTGGTACATTGGTATTTGAAAATAATATGTAGGTACCAACGCTACGTGTGGCAAAGAAGATCGAAAATAGTTATTTATGATACAAGTGCGGTAAGTTGGTTATTACAAACGAGTAGACGAATGTAAGCCCGAGACGAAGTCGAGGGCTTACCATAGTCACGAGTTTGTAATAACCAATCCGCACGTGTGCCATACAACGTTTTACAACACATTTGCGAGAAAAAAAGGCTATATACAAATGAAACAATTTTTATGGAAATGGAAATTAAAAAAATACCGTAAAGTACACGCACGGTGCTATACATCTGAGCGTGCGGTAAAATTCATTACCGCACGCTCCGTTGTATGATGCGTAATGTTTAACTTTCGAACGATGTATACAGGCTTCGTAAGTGCACTTTTTGAGCAAATGTGTTGTAATAGTTATTTATGATACAAGTGCGGAAAGTTGGTTATTACAAACGAGTAGATGAATGTAAGCCCGAGACGAAGTCGAGGGCTTACCATAGTCACGAGTTTGTAATAACCAATCCGCACGAGTGCCATACAACGTTTCACAACACATTTGCGAGAAAAAAACAAAAAATGGAAATTAAAAAAATACCGTAACGTACACGCACGGTGCTATACAACGGAGCGTGCGGACAAATTCATTACCGCACGCTCCGTTGTATGATGCGTTTCATTATAGCACGCTCCGTTGTATGATCCGTAATGTTTAACTTTCGAAAGATGTATTCAGTTATCGTAAGTGCACTTTTTGAGCAAATGTGTTGTAAAATATATATTTGATCTCCTCCGAATAATGCCTTATAATGTTTGCAATGTTTTTCTATAGAAAATGCTCGAAATGGTTTTTTTCTACTTCAACCAAATGGTAAAAATGTGACCACGTGATAGCTGTGACGAGAAGCGTGCCAAAAACATTTTTTTAGAGTTTTTTTTCTATCACCTCCTTCATCCTTTAAAATATCAACAAGAAAACTGCTTTATACTATTTGCAATGTTATTCTTACTCAGTGATTTTTTTTATCTTCAAAAACGTTGAAATGAAAATGTTGAAAAAATGTTGCTTTTGTGAATTAGCCGCACGCCCTTAGCTGCCTCTTAATTCCGAGCTTTGCGTTCGAAATTCTACGGCGCTTGTTAATCTACATTTCTAGCACAAAGCCCCGAATCATCTGCCGCACCATAAGAATTCCATCATCATTATCAACCTGAAGACGTCCACTGCTGAACATAGGCCTCCTCCTTTGACCTCCACAATACATGACAGCATCTGATCGTATGGAGATGGCACCCCATGCTATCAGAAAATTCCATTCCACATACCATTAAAAATTTGAAATCGATTCCTTTGTACGTAAGTATTCATGTCTCTTGCTGATTCTAACTAATGGTCAGGTCGAGCTCTACATCTCGACTTACGGTCTCGAAATATAGTGCAACGAGTGCGGTGCAGGATAAAAAAAACAGTATTGCATCAATGGTAGCTCAGTGGCTGACGCGTTCGAGTTTTACGCCGCAACAGATGAGCTTGAGTTGTCCGTGTATCCGGGATGGCAGGTCTGTAGAATTAAGGCAGAAGATGCAACTCATTCTACACTATTAAAATTTACGATATTTTTTATTATTTTACGATAAAATTGTAAGTTTAACCACATGTTGAAGAAAGAAAAAACTAAGATAGAGGTGGAATAAATATGATATCTTATAGTATAAAATACCTATCCAACCTTGCAAAATAAAATGAGTTGTGGACAAAAGTTCGAAAGTATTAAAAAAAAACTAAAGTTATGTCGCTGGTCAGCAGCATCGCAGTAATATCCTATTTATGAATAATGTTTTATTCTAAGAGCGTGCGGCCCCCGCCGCGTCCCGCTCCCCGCACTTACCCCGCCGCCGGAGCCTGCAGGGCTGCCAGATTGTTTATGTATGCTATTTACTTACTCCACGAATATTAACATGTTTTTAAAGTTCTCTCGAAGCTGAATAAGTCAACAAGTTTTATTAATAGCACACGTTAAGTAGGGTTGCCATCACCTAAATTTCAGACACTGAACAAAGATTTAAAATATTCCGGATATTTGGCAGATCAACGTTTTTATCCGGAGACTCTCTTAAAAAGTAATTTTGTTTACAATTTGCAGAGAGACAGTGTTTGTACCCAAATTAAATAGGTACTTGTCTTTGTAGAATACTCGAACAAAACCTATACGTGACAAGTGTGAGGTGTCCAAATTTTCACGGTCACTCCCGATCCCCAAACTGGGATAATTCCAAAGCAACCTGAAGTGGCAGCCCTATTTAAGTATAACTTTTTGAGATCAATTTTTTTTAAACCTATAATGTCCCACTGCTGGGCAAAGGTCTCCCCCCTGCCACTTGCACTTGCACTTGCCTGCCACTTAAGTATACCTACCTAATATTGTTACCGAAGTTCACTTAAGAATTATGAAGAAATTTCTTGAAGTAGGTAAGCCTTGTAGTATACGTAATGTGTTAATGATCTTTTTTTATTCAAATAATGAAATATTTATTTTATTTTATTTCATATTAAATTTTGAAGTTGGCCAGAAAGAAACTCTGTAGTTTGATTTGTTATTTGTAACTGACCGTTTGATATGGAACATTTTCTTCTTAAATTAAAAAAAATAAGGTAGCTACTGATACAAATAAATTTCGTTTCGAACCATATTCAAACTTAAACACACAAGTATCCAATAGCAATACCAAACAAACAATTCATTACGGGAGCGTAATTGCCGCGAACAAGGTTTCTCGATTTGCCGACATATTTTATTCGAATCGGCTAACTCCTTCCATAAATCGGCATAGTTGCAGGTGGGAACCCTGGGCTCGTTATAGCTTGCTTTGTTTTTGCGCGGGGTGCCAGCCGACGGGCGGGCGGGGAGATAGACTCGCGCCCCCCTCGGCTTTAATTAATGGAATAACTCCGGCTAGCTCCCCCACGAGTGGGGGGGGGCATTCGTTACTGCACTCGCGAGAAAATCTTTAAAATATAACTCTTAACTAATGTATGTGTGTCGATTTAGTGCGCAAGGTGTGATCATATTTCAGCGGAATGGCGCGCGCTGTCCCCGTGCTTCCGGAGCGGAAGAAAACTCTTATTTTATGGGTTTTCGGGCTCGTTCAACGGCTTTGAAATATTTATTTTGCATTTTAAACGATAATTTACTATATACCATTCCCCCTTTAAAAAGCTTATTTTATTCACTGAAAACAGTGAATAAAAAGTAAAATGGATAGCCCGTTGGTCTAGTTGGTAGTGAACCTATACCTTCATCGCTTGGGGGCGTGGATTAGATTCCCACCCAGGACAAACATTTATGTGACGAACATTTGAGTTTTTTCCATAATATTATCTTAGTGTTAATATCTATTTAAGTACGTATTTAAAAATATATATATGTATGTATATCAGTCTCTGGGAGCCGTATCACAAGCTTTGCTTAGTTTAGGGTCAGATGACGGTGTGTGCAAAAAATGTCCCGAATATTAATTTAATTATCTCAATGCAATTAACCTCCTTGCGCAAAAAATACTCGATACAAATTCCTTAAATCTTTCTTTTTCCCGTAGTCGTGGTTTAAAGTATAGTATGCAACTTTTGTACAAATTCTATAACCCATTCATTTACTATTCTTCTTGTATACTACTTTTGTGTAATTTCTGGTTGATTACTGAGTAGAGTTATACACAACAATGTTTTAGAAAATCTACTTTATAGACGGATTGAAGATTACGGCTGCCAAAGCTCGTGCTGTTGAATGAGATCATTATAAATAAACCGGCCAAGTGCGAGTCGGGCTCGCGCACTGAGGGTTCCGTACCACTAAAATATTTAATAACGAAATTACCAGTTATAATTGGTAATGAACAGAAACTTGTCACCGGCTCGCACTTAGCAATTATTATTTTTTGTTATATTTTAAAGTGTGTACTATAATCATGCCAAGTTTGACGCTTGTACGTTTTACCATTTTTACATTAGAGCGAATACAAAATACGTAAAAAAATAGGTTTGTTGTACGGGGTATTCGTTTATATTTTATGACTTTTTTATTATTTCTTAGTTAATCCGCTGTAACATTACATATTGTGCAGTAAAAATATCATGAAAATAGTGAAAATTTCAACTGGATATCTATTACGGTTCGAAAGGTACAGCCGTTTAAAGGTATGACAGACGGACAGACAGACAGACACACAGACATCGTAGGCTTAGTAATAGGGCCCCGTTTTTAACCTTTGGGTACGGAACCCTAAAAATATTTCACAACTATCTCAACAGGCACGGTATACAAATTTTTTAAACCTATTTTATGATGTCCTTACGCATGTACGCATAACTGCAGTTTTTTTTGTTTATTAACAAAAAATTCTATTTTTAGCTGATTTAGAAAATGTCGCCAAAACACTCGCAACGGTGGCGTCTGATTATGACGTCACAATCTTAAACACTCCGTGTCAATCAATGGTACATAGCTTTCTGCAAATTTCCAAACAAAATGGTGTTTGTTTTCATTATCGTGACTTCATTCTATACAAATATAATTTTAAAAACTAGTACAGTTTTCAGTTTCATTATTTAAAAGCAAATTTCAATTAATTTTGTAACTGACATGCTTCTCAATGTATGACTTTATTAAGCACAACTTAAATTTGTACCGTAGAAGTTAATATACACTACCTAATCTCCCCGTGCAGGCGACAAACGGGTCCAAGCAATCGGCCCGTACATCACACAAGAATAGTCGCAACTCTTCCGAGAGGTCCGCACCTTACATTATTATGATTTAGCGCGCACAGTTGCAGCGCTGCACCCCCATCACCCTAGCTGGGGGGGATAGGGAGTGGGAATCACCCCGCGGGGGGTAGAGGGGTGCAAGTCAGCGATGGTAGTAATAAAGCCAGCAATATTTCACACTTAGCGCGTAATGAGCCGGCGCCCAAATAATTGGATCACGTACATAACTCATTATTACCTCTCGCCTGAGTTCAGAATGTATCATTACTCCTTACTCCCCCCCCCCCCCCTCCCGCGTTACCGTCACGTGCAAAATAATATAATAGAAGTTTGGTGAAGGTGCATGCGACGTAGTTTAGTGTTCTGTTTGCGGGCAGAGTCGGGGCTTAAAGTTAGTTAGTGCGGAAAATGTTGACTGTTGAGTTCATGCACTGTTTGTTCACTATTGAACTTTTCTATACTAAAATATTTGGAAAAATTCGGCGTCACACAGCGGGCATTAGACAGAGCTATGCTAGGAGTTTCTTTGCGTGATAGAATCCGGAACGTATGGATATTCGCCTCTAACTCGAACTATTAAAATTTTATTAGCACGTTGAAGTGGCAATAGTTAGGCCACATCGCTCGAAGTACCGATTATCGACGGGGAAGAAATGTTTTTGAGTGGAGACCACGAACCGGAAGACGCAGCGTGGGTAGGCATCCCACTAGATGTACCGACGATACATCGTGAGAGTCGCGGGCATCCAGGGGATGTATATGGCAGGCTGTCGTTTAGTGTGGAAGTCTATGTCCAGCAGTGGACGTCTTCTGGCTGATGATGTTGATACAAAATTATTTGATAACCTTATTTGATTTCATGGGACTCAACTTTTGTTCACATCTTTTTTGATTATGTTTTTATAGTAGGTATGAAAAATACGCACCGCATTGTGAACCTTCCTTATTTTTTGAAGTCGGTTAATAAAAAATAATGTCATTAGTGTGAACAGACAAAGCAAGACTGAGTCGCACACAGGCTTTTTCCTAGAAAATGGTAGGAAAACATTACATGAGTATAATTATACCGTTTATAAAAAATTAAGCCGTCGTCGGTTAAGCCATATTCAGAAAAGTGGTAGCAATAATACAAACAGAACCTCTAATAATCCAAAAATATTTTTGCGCCTTCTTATTTTTGTCGTCGTGAGTAAATAAAACCGGTCAAGTTCGAGTTGGATTGGTGCACCGAGGGTTACGAACCAATCGCACAACTAATTTTTCCCATTCGGTTCGGAATCGTTAGCACGAATCCGACACGCGCTTGGTCGGTTTTTTGTTTTAGTTGCTAAAATACAGAATGTATGACACATAACATATAGATTTTCAAGTTTACGAAAGGGTCTAATAAATACCTACAACTATGACGGACTTACATTACTTCATCATCATCATCATCATCATCAACCATTCTCCACCCACTGCTGGGTATAGGTCTCCTCTTCAGCGAGAGGAGAAATTACTTCTTTACATAACTTAATTTAAAAAAAATGCGAGCCCTCTTCAGCATGCCAGAGTAAGAAAAAAATTACCAAAGGGTGCTTTTTCTATGGGGAAACGTATGAGAAGCTTGACAATGCCCCGGGTATTGTAGGTATCTATAGACGGCGGTGACCACTTACCATCAGGTGGCCCGTTGCTTGTTTGCCACTTATTATATTTAAAAAAAGCCTCCTGAATTTTTAAAATTAAATTTTAGGTCTGTATCTTATGACGCTTAGGAGCTAGATACCTCTAGCATACTCGGACAGACGGATGAACGGTGGAGGGACAGGACTATTACTGTCGCTCATCGTCCATCGTAGCCCTATGCTACGTTTGCCCTCTGGGTACGTAACTCTAATAAAAAGTAAAACACTTCAGAGTTTAATTTTTCAAATTAGTAAGTATCCGTCAACAAAGCATTTTCAGCTAAAAATAATCAATTCTCGAATCACGACGAAAAAAAAACAACTAAATGTAAGATTTATTACTTACTCCGCACTTATTCTGTTGACTCTACCACTATATTCAGAATCATTAACAGATATAATAACAACCAATAAATGACGTATTATCACGATAAAGCCCCATTTAATGGTATGTAAAAAGCGCAGGATACACCGTGTTGTTTGAGATTCCGACAAACCGCGCGCGGAAATGCCGATGCATTAACCGCTGTACGGGCGTCGGCGGCATCATAACAAGCCGAGTTAATTAGCCATAGCTTTTTGTTCGGATTCGCCTGTAATTAATATGTAGATTGTAGTAATGTTTAATCCGGTGTCAGTACGGTAAAGATGCCGTCGCAACGGGGCATAAATCAGAGCGCGCACGCAAACCTCGCGGGCGGTCATCGTGCCGACTCCCGCGCACAAAGACCAAGGCTCTCTAATCAATAATGCTATATGCAAATGATTACTAATTTTACTTAATAATTATGATAGTTTTAAAAAAATATAATAAGCGACTCACGGACACCGCAGTCCGTGGCTTTTTTTATACTTAACTACAATTTTGTTAACTTAAACGAATTTACTTATCTTACACAATACTGGGAGAGGAAAGTTATATCTTAGTATAAAGATAAAACAATTTAGTCATGTTATTTCTAGTGTTGTGTGTATACCGCGAGCAGACTAGCGACCCGCAAGCAGCGCCTGATCACGAGTAGGTATGACACATGTGCCAGCCATCGCCCTCCTCAACCATATCTGAGGGAAGAGAGCGACCCGACACACGACGCCGCCGCAAGAACGTGCTTTCGATGGTGAGCATGATTGCTCGAGGCATCCCTATTTCTAAATGCTTTATTTTTACTTTTCAATCGCCTCCTCCTGGCCCAGGGCCCTAATCACTGCCGCGTTACGATTTTTGATGACCATCTGCACATTGTACTCTTTAATAGTCTTCGGTGGCGCAGCTAATGCTCGACGTATGAATCGACTAACGGCATCGTCTTCGATGTCGTCGGCGTAGTAGACGAAGGTCCCGGTGTGCGCGATACTGCAACGACCGCGTGCGACACGCTCTCGTGCAGCATCATTTGTGGGTTGGTTTTTATGGTCTTATTGATTATTATAGTTTTAACTAAACGCTTATGTGACTCGTTAAAACAAGCCAACGGAGCCTCTTTCGGAGTTCTACTTATTCACCTCTCGGCTACATTATTTTACTCTCGTCACCAAGTGTAATATATGGTACATGTTTAAATAAACTAAATCATCTTCAGACTTGAGGAGCTTAATACAAGCCATTGAAGAGTTCTACTATCCGCATCTTGACTCCGCCATCAGGTCAGTTCGATGGTACTAAATTACGAGTATAGTGTTGTGATCCGTATTACATACTTAATCCGAATAGTGGTTTATGAATACACGTATACTTGCAAAGTTTCAAATGAATACGACAATTCGAATCAGGTTAAAATCGACTTCTAAGATAATTCAACTGGAAAATGAATAGGTAATAGCGGAATAAAAAATATGTAAAGAATCAAATCCATTGATAGATTAATTTGTTCAATGGATTAGCGTGGAACGGGCGTTTTTTTTACATAGTTCGGAATAAGCCTTTATTCTAGAAATTGTCTTTAAGTGCGTGCTGACACATACAAGCCGCGCTATGTACCGCTCTATGAAGATAATATACTTTGTTCGATTTTAACCACAAACCGGCCCCAGCTCAGCATGATGCCGTTTTTTACCAACCGGCACTGGTCTTCCAATGGGACCGGCAGGTGAAGTCAGTCACTGCTCGTACGATGTGCGTACAAGGTCTTCATATTACACATCATTAACTATTACGAGAATGTTACGTTTATTAATAAAAAGGGTTGGAATAACGCTTCACTCTCTCGTTGCTACAGGGGTTCTTTGTGTCATGGATCACATATACAGAGAAGGACTACTTAGACTCACACTCAGAGCAGATATTCAAATTCATCATTCAAACTTCTGCCAGGCCGAGTTTCGACCCCGAACTCCTGCTCGTGAGGCAGATGTGCCACCACTGAGCTAAACTGGGCGTCAATTAATATGTCAAGAGAGAACATTGTATTAGTTACCGTTGCTGATTTTAAAAATAGACATTGACAATCAAGAAATATCCAGCCTTGTGCGCCATAGACAATGTTAATTTTTAATGTCTGCATATGCTTTACAACTTGTGGTAGAAGCAACTAAGACACAGAAGACATAATAGACTGAGTAGTAAAAGGTTGCCTGCACAGGTTGCCTGAGAACTTCTCTATTAAGTCAGGCAGACTTCAGACTTCAGGAAAATCACACATTCCACATATTTAATATGTAAGTAATAAGTAAGTTAAGTTTATTTAAAAAGTGTCTCCATCTATCTATTTACTATAATATATTTGATTTGTTCAATCAAATCGTTCAATCGTTTTTTTTATATAGCATGCGTAAACTATGAAAA
Source organism: Agriopis aurantiaria (assembly GCA_914767915.1). NCBI lineage: Eukaryota > Metazoa > Arthropoda > Insecta > Lepidoptera > Geometridae > Agriopis > Agriopis aurantiaria. Next base: position 4,601,200 of record OU611988.1, read on the forward strand.
GGCGTGTTAAAAGGGACGATGTTTCCTGTGAAGTTGCAGGCTTAATGGAATTTAACAACGGAACTAAAAAAGACGAGCGAAGTGCAGGGATGCCCACAATTTTGAAGTTTGTGGCTTCAAAACTGTGTATGGGCAGACGTGGTGCTTACGATGTTTCATTTTGTCACTCACATAAAAATAACAGAATCTTATTAATTTGGTATTAAAGCATTCTGCAATATCGTCTTTGTAATATGCTAATACCAATATTAAATTCATGAGTACGTAAAAGAAGAGCAGCCCTAAACCCATTTTGGCCGTTTAGATATAAGCTTTCACCGGAGAACCCTGGCGTTCCCGACACAGTCGTTCACCTTTAGCATTTACCAAGCAGCTACTCGAATATTCATGTGGTATAATTTCTCCCTTTCTTTGTAGCGCATGCTAATTGAAGAAAGTTCTCGCGACTTAAAAACTAGCTGCTACTGTAATTGACCGTGGTTGCGTTGTTTTTGCGCCAGCCCTGACGGCCGTAAAGGGATGTATGTGGTCGTTCTTGAAACAAATCATCGATAAACTAAAATTACGATGATGCTAGTGTTAGTTTCATGTATCTGATTCTTTCACATCTATGGTTCTCTTTCATTCAACGTTTAGTCATAAAAAACCGTTTATCTCTCAATAATAATAACTGCAAGGGCGGCTTTGTGGCGAGCTATCGGTGAGTGGTGACAACGTGTACGCCGATTCCATGGGGCTAAATGAGTCCCCGACCCCGAGCTTGCCTTAACCGGCCGTCTGAGGGTGGAAACAGCAAGAGCTAAGAACCTAAACTCCAGGGTGGAAGTGTTAAAAGGCATAACGCCGCGAGTAGCTCTTACTGAAAGTGCAGCACACCTCTCGACACCCTAAGCCACCCACGCCAATGTTGCCCCTCCGGTGCCAATATGCGGCAGCCTTTATGGGCATATTTAGTGGGTGGCAAGTCATCACCTGCCTAAATATATTTTAGATGAGACAGGATAAGGCTAAGTTTTTGCGATAATCAGTTACATTAACAGAAACAGTATCGTGAGTACAATAAACGAAAATGATTTGTCTGAGTTTTCAGAAGTCAGGTTTGATATTGATTTTTATATTATGAAGTCGATCGATCTCAATTTTTCGACGTGGTAAAACCCCAATGAAAACTCAAAACATAATAAAACTCAATTTTAGTAAAATACAATGGATTAATTGATTGGGGAAATTTTGATTGAGTGATAGCGAGTTTTCCTATTAATGTTATAAAAAAAGTTTTTTCAAGAAAAAATTTGATCAATATCTATGATGAATGAAAATATGCACGTTACTCTTATCAGCTTATTAAAATTTATTCAATAAGTTTATTAAAACTCTAGATAATTTTAATGATATACAATCTGTTTCGAGATTATCACAAATATGTAGGTTTTCCCCTGTTCCATATTTGATTGATAGATAAAACAAAATTTAATTAGTAGTCATAATCTGATAAAAAATTTGTATATACCTTCCTACAGCTTCCTGAGCTCATTTACATAATATATTTTTATCAAGGTGGTGATTTCATGTGCTGTTTGTGAGTGTGCTTTTTTATGTATGAGGATTATACGGGACACTGATAGATATCGACAGATTATTACGATGTATTGACATTCGCTCACGTCCCTATGCGCGGCGGGAGCGCTCGGTTGCTCGCACGCACGCTGCGTTTTTTTTACCGCTCCTATATTTGTTTGCCACTTCATCCACACATCGTTGTGGTCACAACTCTATACCTATTACTGCGTGTAATAGGGTAACTTCACACCACCACTTCACCTCAAAATTCGGGTATAGTTTTCGGGAAAGTTGTATGGAAATCCGCTCCCTGTTCGCTCTGTCTTGTTGTCGGGTGACATCACTGACAGCGATCGACTAGTTTTTTATGGACAGTCCCCCTTGTACCAGCAGGGTCAGTCGCTAGGTGTCGTCGCCACAGGAAGCGGTATCTATTCAATTTACGTCACACTGCTCGCCCATTATCTAATTATCGCTTCAACATAATTAATTGAGGGCTGGCATTGGGTGGGGTCACTCTTCTAATGATCATAAACTAATAAATTCCCTCTACCTATACAGAGTTACGCGGAAAGGGTGTACTAAAGATGTCCATTATTCTCATCATTATGTACAACTTTTACTACGTCGAATGTCATTTGTCTATTTTCTATGGAACAGCTGATATTTTTTACGCGATTTCAGAGTTTCTCGCAGGGAAAATTTGTTCATGATTATGAGTAGTACACCCTTTCGGGTTAGTACACCCTTTATGCGTAATCCAGTATATCACAGTATTGACTTAACAGGTGGCCGACCAATGTGTAGGCATAGTTGGCTCTATAACATATTCCCATACAAAGCTTATAGTTATTTACTAATGTTTGGCAACATTCTGATTGGGTAGAAACTTATGATGATGTAGTGTGTATTTTAGATAAAACCAACAAAATATTGTGCAATAGATACTACCAATCACTACACTACTACAAATACTCTGCAAAATAAGGAAATTTGAATACAAAAAATGATATCGGACTGTTTTCTTAGGATTGATTATCTAACTTATAAACTTAATCTAAATTACTCTACTTTTCTATGTAAATTTCATTGAATGAGGAACAGTTTTGAGAATGCTTGGAATCAGGTGGATTTAGAATAGATATGAGTCTACCGATTAAAGCACACAGATTACACTATTAAAAAATCCCACTAATATTATAAATGCCAAAGTTTGTAAGTATGTAATTATTGGTCTAACTTTAATAAGTTGGTTGAGGTAATTTATGCTCGACAATGGCTTGAAATTGCTCTCAACTATCGTTGATGGATATTGCGCAAAAACGATACAAACAAAATTTTAGTTAAGTCACGCTCAATTGATATTTTTAAGTAAGACCGTGTTTATATAAGTGTTTTATTACTCGTATTGTCATGACAATAAATAAACTGACTTCGCTTCGTAGCGGTTCGGTTAGATTCTCTCCAAATAATCATTCAGTTCAACAAACCGTTAGGGCTCCAGGGCACACCCCCTCTGGGGTGCCTGGGCAAGTCTGATTCCCACTCCCGGCGACGGCCCAAGCCGAGGTTCGTACCTTCGAGGTGCCCTTGTGCTAGTCGCCTATAAACTTAACCACCAAGTTATGCCGAACGCACTCTGCGTTCGCTAACTAGTCCGGTCAAGCTGTAGAGGCCAAAAGGCCAACAGTAAAAGTCACTCATAAAAAAAAAAAAATCGTAGCGGTTGAACAAATTTGGATTCATTTTGGCTTTTAGGTTAGAGTATACCCTTGATACTTAAAAATTATAATTATATCGGAAAATGTACAGCATCTATAAGATAGTGGATAGCGACCGCGGCGCGCAGACATCAACATAATATAAAAAATTGCCAGTGTTTTTCTAAGAATCAACGCACAGACATAACAGCTCATTAGCTGTCTGTGAAAACAAGTCTCTATAATGATACAGACTTGAAAAAAATAGCAAGCTTAATTTATATTTTCAGTGCGTAATAAAAAAAGTATTGCAAAATTTACCTAAGGTACCTAAGGTAAATTTTGCGAATCTGGAAGGGGGTGAAATGTATCCCTTAAATAAATAAATAGTTATAATATAATAATTAGTTGATTGAATCAGGCGTTACTTTGCGGAAGTCCATTTTTAATTTGTATATGATGAATTTCTAGTGTAATTCCGGTTGTCGGTTTTTTACTCATTCTCGGCATCGCACTCGGAGACGTAGTGATTATATTATCTTTGCTCGGAGAGTCAACACGTCCTGAGGATGCCTCGTGAAGAGGCGAAACACGTGTCGACGGGTGCACTGAGGAAATGGGTTAGGTAAATTTTTCTCTTTTATATAATTAATATTTTATGTCAGTTTAGGTTTAACAAATCATCATCATCACAAATATCTATAGAGAAAAATAGTTTATCTCAAAATCCTTATTGTAGGTACTCGAAACGACGTAGAAGCAGAATTACACTAGAAATTCGTCATTACAAAATTAAATATGATTATAAAAAATATACAATAAGGAAAAATAAAGAAGGTTAAAAGAGTTGTAAGAATCCAATGGAGTAATATTTTATTAATGTTGCGGTGATTGAAGTTTGTAAATATACTAAGAAAAGAAAAATAATAAACTCAGCTCAAAAATGTATAAAAATACCCTTCCGGACGTGAGGTTCGATCGCGTAGTTCGATCAAGCGCACCACGAAGATTTTTAGGTCCTTACAGTTCGATCGATAGAACTATGAGTATTGGTATTTCCTTGTGGTTCGATCATTGAAAATAAATCGAATTACGAGGATTATACGATTTACGAGGTACCAAAAAGTTTTTAAAACTGCATTATTTAAATAATGAAAGCGGCAAGTGCCTTTATTAAACAAAGTACAACAAGCTTACTAACTAAACTATTGAAGTGTAGTGGCAATGGGCTGGCCATATCGCTCGAAGAACCGATAACCGATAGGGAAGAAAGGTTCTCGAGTGGAGACTGGAGACCATGAACCGCAAGACGCAGCGTAGATAGGCCTCCTCTAGATGGACCGACGACACCGTGAGAGTCACGGGCATCTAGTGGATGAAGATGGTAGGCTGTCGTTCAGTATGATGCCTTTGTTCAGCAGTGGACGTCTTCTGGCTGGTGATGATTAACGAAACCATTGTTTTACTTAGTTCTGAATATCAAGAAAATTACTGTAACGGTAGGAGCGAAAGAAGCCACGGGGCGCAGTTAGTAATCAATACAGAGTTTATCTAAGTATATTTTTTATCGACAAATCAACGGCGCCTTCACCGTCATAATGTTTTGAATGAGGTGTCAGCTGCGTGATAAACCGACGACCTATCAGTAGGATCACTGATTAATAAAGGCGATAATAACTGCTTGTTATTCCCGCTTCGTTGGATCGTGCTACTGGAGAAATACAGCTGACCTTTGTATGAAGTACGGGTGGAAGGCTAACAGACCGGTTACTAGAGCATTACAGTTATTGTCATCTCATCAAACGGGAGTTAAGAAATTACAACACGCAAGTGAAGTGTCAACGTGGTATTGTTTCGAGCGGGGTTTCTCTACGAGATCGAATCAGAAATGAGGAGATCCGAGATCGAAAATATTAAAATGGTAAGAGCTAAATAAAATTATTTATCTAGTGGTAGACTTTTTGCCCAACTTTTAGACCATGTCACAGAACATCCCTAGGGCATCCCTAGATGGCCGACGGTTTTAAAATAAGAGATCATATGCTATATTTTTGTCTCGTTTTCCACGTATTTTTTTGTGTAATAGCGCCAAGAATACAGGGTTACGAAGAAATAGTGTAAGCTGAACGGAATTCATTGTACTCATTACTACGAACCACTTTTACTATGCGGCTGACCCAGAAATCGCAAAAAACAGCTGCTCCATACATTTTGCTAGAATAGAAAGTTGCAAAAAAAAAAAAGTCTGTGCTGTTTTTCCCTGATGCCCATAATATGTGCACATATTATTAGCTTTTCGTTATTCTCACAGTTATTTAGAAAGAAAAAATCATCATAAAAACTTCACAATAGTAATCTCACATTCAAGTGGGCTAGTCACTTTCTTCGTCTACTCTATAAATAGGATTCATGTTCAAGGTGAAATGGCAAAAACAATAACTGCAGCCCGCAGTCATTCACTGGAACAGATGTCCCGTTAACGCCGCGAGCTCACTTTTGACATTTGCACATCTGCCCTTCGACTAGCCCGTGCCCTAGATATCGGCGCGAACTGAAGCCTTATCTCAGGGTCACTGAGTTGAAACTTGCGGGTGAGTAACGTTTTGTCAATAGACGATAAACGAGCGGTAAAAATTATATTCATGAAAGTTCATGAATGGAAGAACATCCGCAAAGTGCAAAAGTCAGGCTACATTTGCGCGTATCGACGCCACCATCGAAGCTGGGTATTAACGATCATTGAAATTAAAGGTCGATCAATGTTACTTAACTTTAATTATAGTGCTGTTATACGTTACAAGTCCTTAATAAAAAATAATTAAAATTGAAGATGCGTTTCACCGAATAATAATGTAACTTATACATCTTGTAATGTACCTTTTGTGGTGTCTGTAAAATGATATTATAGGTTATATGATTATTTACGGGATATTTACCGTGGTAACATTGTGGATCATATAACTTTAGTGAACAACTATATATGGTAGTTTAAAACAGTGTGGTATAATATTGTAGGTACTGTATTGTAAATTTGTAACGATAAATTCATGATCTACAAGCTTTTAGCAATAGAAGCCGGTCAAGCCGGCCAGCCGGTAAGTGTCTGGTATTGTTAGCAACTGAATTGTAAATAAAAAAAATAAGCAATGATAAAAAGTAGCAGTGGGTGGATGTTTGAATCTTAGAATAACTACTCAGAGAAGGTAGGTTTCCAAACAACGCCTTCTCAAAACGTAAGCTACAAATTCGCTTTGTAGCTTACGTTTCGACGGGTATTTTAAACGATTTAAGCAAGAAAATTAATGGATTACCTGTGGAATGTCACACCATAACTCTTATGCTGCTTTTCTGATTTGTTGTGGTACGATTTCATCGCGCAAATTGTCACAGTAAATTTTTTTTTTTGGTGCCATATATGACACTATTTAAATGGCTTAAATTTTGCGAATGTACTTGGTTTCTTTGTGTAGTTATTCTAAGGTTTGAGTAGTCAAATAAATTCCAGCGAGTGAATCGAAATAAATGATTGAATAAACGATTTTTTTGTAAGTTTTTTCAATATTTATAATGTTAACAACCTTTGCGAAAAAGATTTTTATATATAAGCATATATCGTTTATTTGTGACAGAAAACACAAAATTCAAAATAAAACTAAACCAACAAGGAAACTTACACGGGAATTACTCACGTAAGATTAAGCCGGTCACTCCGATTCCCGTGTAATATAAATACAGTATATTTGTTACAAAAAAATTATCCCAGTTTTATTTGTGTATTTACACTTTGGGAAAGCAGATGAAAGCATAATTTTGTCAGGTTCATAGGTGTTTCGTTATCGCGTAACAATAGACACGTGTTGCACTTCCTACGGCTAGAGACCGACTGAAACGAAAACGAGTCGGCGCTCATTTTGGTATCTTCAAAAATGCGCTTCTACTGGGCCTGTCCATTAATTTTATTTTGGCCGAATTCTATAGTAAGTATAACTGATCTAAGTACAGCGTGGTTGCTCCCAGCTCGCAATACTAATTATTGATTAGGTCACGTTTGGAGCATCGTCCTAATTGAAGCGGGATTCAATAAGTCAGCGCGTATCGCGATCCGCTGATACACCCGCCCACCCGCGAGTTATAGACATTGGAAATACGCTGCAAAGCATTACGAGTACATTGCTATATCAATAACGTGTCTTTTTGTTTCTATAACTCCATAGCAGCCTCTAGTAAAGTCTCCGCCACTTTTGTGGGACATGACTTGGACTTGATCGTGACTGCTCGTCTCTCTCGATCGTGATGCTTGACTTTGGCTCTGACCTTGTTTGGCGTTTTTTTACAGACTCTTGTTTTTTATGTTTATGTTGGCAAACATACAAGACGGGTCAAAAATTTATCAGGAAGCAAAGGAAAAAAGTGTAGGTTCAGAATTGCCAAGAAAATGCCTACTTATTTTCGGCGCTCAACATCATCTCAACATAAGATGTGAATCTTGGTATAATAAACATTAATTACGGTAATAAGTGAAAAAAAAAAGTTTTTTTTTTTCAGAGAATGTGGGTAAATGGAAAACTTTGGAAAACCGCTACGCGATAATTTAACTGAAAAACTGAAAAAACAATAATCGTAAACCATACATAGGGAAGGGGTAGGATAGGGTAGGGGTAAGGTTCGTGATTTCTTTTTCGGAATGTAATTTTTTCGTTTTGACGTCTCCTTTTGGAACAACCTGTATACGCATATGAGCAGATAGCATTATCTACTTACAAATTGCTATGATGGATAAGTGAAATTATTTGCAACTTTGTATCAGCAACCGGAAAGTGAAATGATAAATTGCTAACAACAGTGCATTGAATTGCTAAACTGCGTCATAGTACTGCACATCAGTATGTAGTGAAATTCCGATTTGAGAATAGGCTTGCGCCCGAAAATTATTTTTTATTGTTGAGCCAAAAACCTTTCATAAACATTTTAAGGATTGCCCACTGCTGGTCATTGGCCTTTAAGGCACGCCAGTTAGTCTGATCTTCTGCTTTTCTCTTCCAGATACTGCCAGCTGCTTTTTGTATATCGTCATTTGATTGAGTCTCGGGGTGTCCTACGCCTATGTTTTATAATACATGGTCTCCAATCTAGAACACTAGAACTATTTCCCTCAACGGTTATCGATTCTGCGATAGATATGACTGGCCATGGTTGTCATGTTAGCCATAGGTGTAATATTTCCTGTCGACTGGAATAACTTCCACTAGTTGGGATACCTATACCACCGTAGTCCTAATTTCAAGATGGCATCTCTTCACGTCACGAGCTGCTAAGTTACTGTGCATTCTGACAAGCATTACAAAAAGCGATCATGTGGCTTCTTTTGTTTTGTCCGACCAAACAAAGCTGGTAATTGAACGTAAGTAATACAAAGGAAACAGTGCGTTAGTTCTAGGACTCTGCTATGAAAACAGAAACGAAAAAAAAAAAAAAACGGCTGTCAAGGCGTTTTGTAAGAAATTTGTTGGAGCCAGTTGCACCCATATAAATGGAAAAAAACTTCAGTCATTCGAAATCCGGTTAGATTCTCTCCAAATAATCATTCAGTTCAACAAACCGTTAGGGCTCCAGGGCACACCCCCTCTGGGGTGCCTGGGCAAGTCTGATTCCCACTCCCGGCGACGGCCCAAGCCGAGGTTCGTACCTTCGAGGTGCCCTTGTGCTAGTCGCCTATAAAATTAACCACCAAGTTATGCCGAACGCACTCTGCGTTCGCTAACTAGTCCGGTCAAGCTGTAGAGGCCAAAAGGCCAACAGTAAAAGTCACTCAAAAAAAAAAAAAAAAAAGTCATTCGAAATCAGTTAGCAACTATGATGCGGAGTTGGAAGCGTTGAACTAAATAAGAATGTTCAATCAAGGTTCACTCATAATGCCAGCCCCCCGATTCTACTAAACAAATTGTTAAAAATGATGTTAAATTGTTAAAATCTGTCAATTTTGAGGCAGTTATTTAACAATTAAAATCGCAACAGTTACAATTTAAAGACAGTTTCTTTAGTAGAATCGGGGCCCTGGTAAGTAACAGATTTTCCTTCTCATTTCCGTTCTATTTACTTATCTTTTCTGTGGCTATTAACTCTTCACTCGTCGTTTTGCGCAATCCTGAATTCCTGCAGAAACCAGACCTGGGCACGACTGCGTTGATTTCTATCAGAAATAATGCTTGTGTAATCAAAGTTCCATCTTAAATGTCTGTAGAGTAATTAAATTAATTTTATTTTCACGACCATTAACCATAGCGCACTTATCCGATCCTCACTTGTAAGTAGTCAAATTCTTAGCATTCAGACGCAAAATCTTCGAGTTGAAAAATCATTAACGAAAGTACCTATACCTACAAGTATATCATTTCAATAAAAAAACAACTGTTTATAAGCAAAGAAATTAATGGTCAATGTTTATAAGTGACAAAGTTCTCAGGTAACAAACATCTATATACACATAATATAATTTTATAAACCAAAGTCGTGTTAGTTATAGTAAACCATTTATAACTCAAGAACGGCTGGACCAATTTTCATGATCTTTGATTTCTTGGATTCCTCTCCGCCCCGAATAGCAGAATATGTAAGTATTAAAAAAAATGAAAATTAATTTTCCCATACATTTTTTAAAGACAGAATTGAAGTCACGGAACACTATTACGTAGTATTTATATTATCTTTGACTATTACTCCTAGCGGAGATTGAAGTCTATACTATAGTGCTTTTTATGAAAGAAGTCCCCCAGACGCGGCGCTATCATCGCGTATCAATCACTATCAGTATCATTACTCGTGCACTTTTACCAAATTTAGGCATCGTGCACGACTCTTTAACGATGGCAAATTAATAAAAATCTCAGTAGCGTCCAAACACAGTAACAACACTTGACAACTACAACATGGAAATTTAGTTCCGCTATTTGCCGTGGGACTTCTTTCATGAAAAGCACTTTATATACATCACAGACACAGAGCTACTACCTACCTCATCACAGATATACATTGACATATTACATCATAGACAATAAAAGAAACTGTCTGTGGAAACTGTCCTCAAAGTCAAAGGGGGTTGCTGTCGCTACGAAGGAGGTTGCTTCAAGGAGGTATATAACGCGGTTGAAACAGAAGGGCGCAGCTAGTCTATACTAATATTATAAAGAGGAAAGATTTGATTGTTTATTTGTTTGTTTGTTTGCATTGAATAGGCACCGAAACTACTGAACCGATTTGAAAAATTCTCTCACTGTTGGGAAGCTACACTATCCCTGAGTGACATAGGCTATAATCTATACCCGTGCGAAGCTGGGGCGGACCGCTAGTTATAAATAAAAAATACTACCGAATTGAGAAACCTGTCCTTTTTTGAAGTCGGTAAAAAAAAACGTTATTTTTTGTTGGCGGCAAATACTTGATTCCCTTTAAAATAAGCACACAATATCATTATGTATTGTCATAAATTCTATTGTAACTTATTCGATCTTTGTTACCTAGACTGCTCAACCCTCTGATCGGACCGTCTTATTAGTAGAGATCACAGTATTTGATATCATGAATATTGAGTACCGCATGCTCGTCTCGTGCGTTGCAAAAACTAACATTTTGTCGTTTAATGACAATTATCTGCGTTGCTCGGGTACCTGCCTTTATGATAATTATATTCATATTGATATTATAAATGCGACAGTGTGTTTTTGTCGGTTTGTAAGCTAAATATTTTTTTAAATGTATCGCAGATTTATGGGACATTAATATTTTGACTGTTGTAGGCATTGATAACCTATGTCGAAAATTATATATATATATATATATTTTTTATTATGAACCTATATTGTCACACTCCTGGGCAAAGGTCTGTGTGATCACCCAATTTGACCATTGTATCAGGAACGTGTCGAGGTGAACGCGCTAACGTTTTCTCGGCCTGCCTTGGCTCCTTCGTCCATTATCAGGCACCCACTGTGTGATCTTCTGGGCCCATCTGTTTTTTTATACATATTTTAATTTGCACGCCTTAGAGGTTTGATAAAGAGCAACCTTAATTTAACTGAAGACCTATCCTGTACCTACCTATATTCTAGCAAATAAACTATTTTGATTTTGTTTGTTCCTATATTTCAAGCAGCAATATAGCAACCGATAGATGTGTTTTTTACATGGTTCAAGGGCGGGTAGGGTACGGCTCTTGTAGGATTGTCATAGTGGGTGAAACCGCGAGATGCAGCTTGTAATATCAGTAAATGCAAGTTCGTATGTTGGTTTGTCTATACACTTCTGTAACGGTTGTTGTGGACTAACTCTACATTAAATGATTGGTTTTAGTACCACTGGTGGAAACAATGATTAAACATAACATATGTTCAATGTTGACACAAGTCAATAAATGTTCACTTAGAAAGTGGGAAAGTATAACACACAGATACAACAATTTGATACATTACAAAAATAATAAATACATGTCAAACAATTCTGTAAGTAAGTTTTAGTCGAGAAGGATATGTATTTTACATTCTAATAAATAAATAAAAAACACAACTAAAAACTACTTAAAAATACATACAAACTAGTACTAAAATATAAAACTAAACTAATCTAATAATCCGCTGCCAGCAGGCATCGTACCCAAAATGCTGGCCGCATTGCCGCGTTGAATTGCAATGCTAATACGCTGTGCAAGATATCGGCCAGCATTTTGGTTACGAGATGCTTCGACCAGACGATTAGATAAATCTTTAAAAATATTTTTAGCGCCCGGTCCCCACGGGCCTAAAGTTTCGACCCCAAAAGGCTCAAATATATACCCACTGTCTAGGTTGCTATATTTGCGCCTTTTGAGGCTTTCTGCAGATTCAGCCGCTATACCAGCCTTATATAAGTATATAGTAAAGTACTTCATATACCTATAAAGTTTATAAAATTCTTCAAGTTTGTAAAAAGACTGCTCGATGAGCCATTTTTAAACCTATTTTTGAAAGACTGCCTAGACTCGTGGCTGTCTGTTTTTTTATCCGGCAATTGGTTGTAGAACTTGAAGACCGTCGGACCCATGACGTACCATGCAGGACTTCTCGAGAGAGCATGGCACGGCCAACAGTTTGTGCCTGTTGCGGATGAGGTACCTGTTTTTGCGCAGTAGTATAGTTGGAATTGGAGTGACATACTTGACTTCCAGGTCCCCAGTCTGGGGACGGTCCACGTCCACGGTCTGCGTCCACGGTTACTCTCCATGTCCTTTTGTGTCAGAGCAAATTTTGTCTAATTTTTATCGCTTGGCTTCAGCTACAGTGGAACGGTTGTGTTGTCAGGTTTGCTTTGATAATACCTGTCCAATGTTTATTAAGAAAAGTGTTTTGAAAGATCCTGCGAAGCATATGACAGTTCCAATTTTTACACCAAGAGAGATCCACTAGGTTTAGGTTAAAAGAACTGTAGTAAAACAAAGACAATTATTTGTCACTTAAGTGATAACATATTAAACTAAAATAATAGTGTCCGAAAAGTGAACTATAGGATCCATACTTCATCTTTATCAGCCTATCATGTTCCCAGCGCTGGAACACAGGCCTTCTCTCAGAGAGAAAGGATGGACTACTTACCCTACTTCACCATTTTTAAGGATTTTGGATATACCCTGGTTTCCTCACAATGTCTCACTTCACCGTTCTTGACATCGCAACTGCACATAATTTATCGAAGTACTAAATAAGTCATTTGCGCAGGGCTGGCCATCGAATTGGGTGCCGTCAGATTGAAAAGCGCACAAAAAGGTCACCATCACTCCAAATAAAAGAAGAAATAGGATACTTATCCTGAAATAAATTACGTTTTATAGCTTTGCAGGTAAAGCCACGAAGCGCAGGTAGTAGCGTCATAACTCTGATATGATGTCGTCGCGTCCGTGGCTGATAATCTGTTGAATGCTCTGCGCGTCCGTTGCGGGGACAGTTGTGGCAAAAACGCGCCGCTCGTTACATAATCAGAGACCTGGAGCCCTGGGCTTAGCCTGGCGCTTACTACCGACCTTTTGGTCTGTAAGCTTTAAAATTGAATATTTTGTTGGTCTTGTACAATTCAAATTTACTTCCTGTAAATGAAATTATACACATATTCATCACTATCAGCCTATCATGTTCCCACTGTTGGGACAGGCCTTCTCTCAGAGAGAGAGGATGGGCCATTATCCGCCATTCTGGCCAAGTGCATGTTGGTGAATGTCACATGTTTTTGAACTTTGAGATTCTTGGACATACCGGTTTCCTCGCTATGTTTTCCTTCACTGATTTTGATCTATGGCATCGAAACTGCACATAATTTATTTAAATACACATTATAATCACCCCTAAAGTGCAATTAACTCTAACAACTATTAAGGAGTATTTCCACTTTAAGTTTTTTTTATGCCATAGATGGTAAACAAGCAGATGAGCTGCCTGATGGTAAGCAGTCACCGTCGCTTATGGATACTTGTAACACTAGAGGCTTAACAACTAAGTTGCTGACCCTTTAAGAATCTATTAACTCGCCTTTCGAAGAACCCCATGTTGTAGCTTCTCGGAAACACCGCGGAAGGTAGCTCATTCCACATTTCACACGTGTGCGGCAATAGGTAAAGATGGCGTGAACAGAGTGCGATTTCGACTGATCTATAATAAATATGGGGATGAATTTTCAGGGGACTTTTAGGTACTGCTAAAAATACTCAAGCTAAATACAAAGTAGTAGATGGGTTTGCATAGTAACCACTGGCGTGACGTTGTGTAACTGACATTGAACCTGTGACTTAGAACAAGTCTAGCTCTGAAACTTGTGAGAAATGCTGTTCCAGAAGCTGCAGTGATTCACGGAGCGGCATATTAAAGTTGCGTCGCGGGCGCAAAAAAGCGGCCCATTCATATGCACTGTGCGGCGCGCGGGCGGCGCAGCGGAGTAGGGACCGGAGCGGAGGACAGCGGAGCGGGCAGTTTTTGCTCTCGCCGGACGTTCCCCGCGTTTTATTTGTAAATTGGGCGAGTGGACGCGCGAGTAACGAGCCACCGTCATTCTAATGCGCTGCTAGTTTTTGCCGGAGTGCATAATGAATACGAATGCGTACTCGGAACGAATCTTAGACGCCTAATGAGCGTTATTTATACGGGCGCAGTGTGAACTCGGTTTCAATAGGAGAATGCCGTCACGAGACGCAGATTTCTTCTCGTCTCGTAATAGCCGCTTGTAATTAGACAGCGATGAGAGCGCAGTGAGCTTTCTTCCACAAAAAACACGCCTGTGCCGATGCTCGGCCCGGCCAGTGCCACTCATTATCTCGGCACTAAGCCTGTGGGATAGCATTGCTCCCGTTTTCTAAGGTAGTTCTCTAAAGATACTGCAATGTCATAATTATTTTCTGTGGCACATTTTGAGATACCAACCTAAACCATGCTTACCTACTTGCCATTTATGCCATTCTTCATGTGAGCAAGAAATAAAGATATATCCAAATCTGGTGGTGGTGTGGAATTTTGTGGAAATAGTGTGGTGTTTTAGAAAAATTGGCCATGCATTATTTTTAGTTCACTTAATGCTGGATAACTCCAGTAACCAGGTACTTAGGTATCTTTACTCGTATAAATAGGTAGTATAATATATATATGTATATTAGATACCTATGCTTCTATTGATTCAAGATTATGTTGTAGCTAAGATTACCTATGATCTTTTGATGCACCTAATTACTGGTCTATTCCACTTTGGTCACCTGGGTAAGGAAAAGGGAAAGGGATGGAAAGGGATAGGTGGGGTGGGGATAGGTGACTCTTTCTATCTATTGATAGCCCGTTGGTCCAGTTGGTAGTGACCCTGCCTTCTGAGCTTGGGGGCGTGGGTTCGATTCCCACCTAGGACAAACATTTATGTGATGAACATTTGTGTTTGTTCTATATCTGGTTGTTAATATCTATTTAAGTATGTATTTAAAACTATATATGTATGTATATCAGTCTCTGGCAGCCATATCACAAGCTTTGCTTAGTTTGGGGTCAGATGACCGTGTGTGCAAAAATTTCCCGAATATTTATTTATTTATTTATTTATTTATCGCTTAGGCATCACAAATTTCTATTCTGGTTGTTGATGCTTAAGTATATTTTAAGTTAGCGGAACAAGTTGTGCAACCTTTTTTCCCGGGTCCATCCCCAGTGACGGACAAAAAGTAGTGGATAACGGGAATAGACGTTTTCATTCGGTCTGTGCTTTATGATGGGATGGGATATGGATAAAAAGTGAACGTATGGTTTCGTGCGCAGCTGATTAGCAAAGTGGATTCATGCAGAGAGTTTTGCGAGTATATCTGTTAATTTATTGCCTTATTTTAATTGAGCATCTCGATGTTCGAGTCCAGTCTGTAGCGCATTCAATGTAAATGCGATTTAAAAGTAATGGCCTTGTTGCCAATTGACTGCACATAGAGCGCGACTCGGAGCATCGCGCATGCGCGCGCCGGTGGCGGTGCAGGGGCCAGGGGGGAGCGGGGTCACTCGCCTGTGCCGCAAAAACTCTGAGAAGTGACGACAGGTCGCGATGCGACGTTAGGATAACTAGCTGCAGACGGACGGCAGGCTGCGCGTGCGCCGCGGTCGCGGAGGGGGTGACCGGGGACATCAATCCCGGGTAAAAAGCGCCGCGTTGTCCGAAGTTTTTTGCCGTTTCTTGTTATGCGGATTCCACCGTTTTTGTCGTACAAGCTCCCGACAAACGAGCTTGGGCGAGTTTGTTCGAGTTTTTGCAGAGACAATGGTGGGCTTCATGCGAGCAGTGATTGCGCGTGAGCAGGCGGCGCGCGCATTTGCATGCGGCGGCCAATGGCAGCGCGCGCCACGCCCCGCGCCGCGCCCGCGCTCCGGCCTCCGCCTAGCGCTAACGATAATGTATGCCATATTACACCACATGTAAACACACACAACGCGGCTCGGTGACAAGCGCGAGACATTGTTCTGTTCATCTGCACTCGAGTCTCGACAACGCCCATCTCATACTTACTAATCGCTGGAATCATTGTCTTACACAGACTCCATGACAGCCATTAGCATCAATGTTCTTATACTTCGTACACACAGAAAAGAGAAAAAAAAATTCTCTTCTGTGTTCGTACACAATATTTTCCTATCGATACAGGTAGGTAGGTATAATTAACGTAAACTTTAATCAGGTAAATGTATCAAATCGTACAAAATCAGTTTCAGTGGAGTTGACGCAGACTACTCTTATGAATAACTGCTAAAAGAAACTAATACTTTCTAAATTACATAGGTGTAGATACGTACCTAGTTTCCTATAATTATTTTAAAAAAAAAACCTATGGCTAAAGAAGTATACCTAGGTACTAGTGAGGATCTTAGGCACAGAAGACATAATAGTCTTAGGTAGGCATCTATTGTCTATTTGCATACCTATGGAGTTGGATTGATGTGTAAAACATGTCAAACACGACTCTAAAAAGATAATTTTTAGAAAAAAAATGAACCGACTTCGTGACTACATATACCTTAATTTACAAACTGAAACTAAAATGTAGAAAATAATATTTAAATAACTTCAAAGCAATGAGCATTAAAGGACAATCAACGAAATTATTAATACATACATTATATTACCTACTTATATACATATTTACAATTTATAATCAGTTATTTTTGAAATCAGTGCCAGCAAAGGGTTAATCCTGCCTTTATAGGAAAATACTTTTCTACAGTCTATTTGGATATTATGTTTTCTGCACTGAAGTTTAATTTTTGGCACCTGGAGTCTTACAGCTGATGTGCGGAATTCACGTTGACGGTTGTGTCTAAATGCATATACATTTTGATGCGCTTCTTTTCAATTATTAGCCTTCGTTTGATTTCTTTTATATTTATCTCTATTTCACATTCATATCATAAATATTAATAGATTAATCAAGTAGGTATCTATTAAAGTTATTTTTGCTTTGGCTGGCACTGACTCCAAAAATAACTGATTATAAATTGTAAATATGTATATAAGTAGGTAATATATGTATTAATAATTTCGTTGATTGTCCTTTAATGCTCATTGCTTTGAAGTTACTTAAATATTATTTTCTACTTTTTAGTTTCAGTTTGTAAATTAAGGTATAGTCATGAAGTCGGTTCTTTTTTTTCTCTAAAAATTATCTTTATTTTTAAATTTTTAGTGGGATTTATTCCGCAGAGATAAAAAAGTGCGTGTCGGGCTCGCGCACTGAGCGCGCTCGCGTACGTTCCGTACCACCACAAAATACAAAAAGGGCAAACAGACATCACGTCCAGGTGCCATCACCCGTCACCAAGGATGGTATATATATACCCTAATAACTTCCTTGCCCCGTCACCCATCCAAGTACCGACCGCGCTCTACGTTGGTTAACATGGTATTGAACAGACATTTGTCACTGACTCACACTTTGCCATTATTTATACTTTAGAGTGTGTACTATAATCATACCAAGTTTGACGCTTGTACCTACATATTGCCGTTTTTACATTAGACCAATTACAAAAATACGTAAAAAATACGTTTGTTGTAGGGCCACTTTTAGTTTTTACTTTTTGACTTTATTATCATTTGTTAAGTTAACACGCTGTAATTTACAAGTTCTGTAAAAAAAACTGGCTATATATTACGGTTCAAAAGACAGCCGTTAAAAGGTAAGACAGACATCACATGCAGATAGCGTATAGGCTCAGTTAACCCGTAGGTCCCGTTTTTACCCTTTGGATTGTAATCATGGTTACTGTGTTACGGCGTGCTGGTTTCATAATGAATTAGAGCCCATGTGTAATAATATGTGTCTAATTGTTCATGCTAATCTTGTCCTACTTTGCCAACTGAAGGTTATTAATTGCACCTTTTTTGCTTCACCTTCTTTGTCGCAAGTGTAGGTACGTATAGAATGTGTGGTGTTACGCCATAACTGACCTATTTGGACACGACAGTGTATTGATGTTAACTACTAATGACGCTAGATTCGAATATGCAACTGTTCATACAACTGAGAACAACGATGTTAATTTTTAGGGTTCCGTACCCAAAAGGTAAAAACTGGACCGTTTTACTGTCTACGCTGTCTGTCTGTCTGTATTTCCGTCCGTCCATACGTCCGTCCGTCTTAGCTTTGAACGGATGTATCTTTCGAACGGTGATAGATAGCCAGTTGTAATTTTCACAGAATATGTGATGTTACGGCGGATTAACTAACAAATAGGGGGGTCCCCATACAACAAACGTATACATATAACGTATTTTTGTATTGGCTCTAATGATAAAACGGTAATACCTAAGTACGTACCTATATAAGCGTCAAACATGGCATGATTATAGTACACACTGAAATATAAAAACAAATAATAAATAATGGCCAAGTGACAATTTTCTGTTCATCACCAAGTTATAACTGGTAATTTCGTTATTCAATTTTTTGGTGGTACGGAACCCTCAGTGCGCGATTCCGACTCGCACTTGGCTGGTTTATTTAAATAAAAGAGCGACAAACAAGCATGCGGTCCACCTGATGGTAAGTAGAAACCGCTACCTATGGACACCAGGAACACTCAGTGTTGGCGGTGCTTTACGATTCCAGAACAGTCGCTCTGAAGAGGTATACCGGGGCCTTTTGTGCCCTGTATACTGTAGTATATCTTTTATGTCATTATCATCATCATCCTTCATCAAACCTTTTTTTTATCATATATTAACTCTTTTTTTTTTTATGTTAAACAGAGGCACTTTACAATTCGAATTTTTTTTATGAAATTCGGAATATGAAACAAAAGAATAACCAGAGATGGGACTCAAAGACGGGCTTGGAAGCAAGACGGAGGTGTCGGAGAAATTGGGAAATTACCAGAAGAACTGGACTTCCTGGCTGCCCTTGATATTGACTTTCCTCTGAAAATCTTTAAAACCTAGAATTGGACTTCCCTGGCAGCCTTTGATATTGACTTCCCTCTGAAAATCTTCGAAACCTAGAACCTGGACCTAGATTGGCTAAAATTAAGTATTCCACTTTAAAAACGTTGTGCTCATTTTTTTTTCTGTGTTTCGCCTAAAGACTGTGGACTGTTTTTTTAAAAATAAAGTGTCTGTGAAAGTTGTGTTCTTTCTGGCAATAGGATAGGTAGGGTCCTGGACGTGTCTTATCCCTTGTAACTGGGTGTGGCAGATGTGCACCTGGCTTAGGTAGGTCTAGCCTGGTGGTAGGCGAAGCCGGAGCCGTATGCTTCACTACAATACCTCGTCCTTGCATTTTACTTATTTTAAGTAAACACAATTACACTTGGAAACCGTGGTAGCCTATTTGGGAGACCGCTAGACTTGAAAGCGTGAGGTCGCGGGTTCAAACCCTGGGCCAGTACCAATGAGCTCTTTGGAGTTTATGTACGGATTTTCATACCACTGGCTTTTCCGTGAAGGAAAACATCGCGAGGAAACCTGCATACGTACGGAGAAGAAATTCAATGGCGTATGTGAATCCAGCAACCCGCAACTGGGCCAGCGTGGTGGATATGGCCCAATCACCCTTTCGGGGGTAGGCTAAAAGTCCAGCAGTGGACTGTTAAAAGGCTGATTATGATGATGATGATGAAACGCACACTTCAGCCGTTTTATTTTTAATAGGTAGTTGTGATTTCTAATAGCATTTGTTTTTTTTATTCTTTTACTTTACTTTATATAGGTACACTGCTTCCTGAAGATAACATCATCATAGGAACGTTGTAACCAGTGCATTACTGCTCACGTACTGGCTATCTGCCAGATTAATCTGCCACTATCGACGAGTGGCTCGTTGCAAATTAACCGATGAGAGCTCATCGCATGCATCTCTGCCTATTGGGTAATTAAAGATCTGTGAGTAGATATTTCTTCATAGAGATTAAATGAGGCAATATTTTAAATAAATAAACCGGCTAAGTGCGAGTCGGGCTCGCACACTGAGGGTTTCGTACCACCAAAAAATGCAATAACGAAATTATCAGTTACCTACGTATAACTTGGTAATGAACAGAAACTTATCACTGACTTGTGCTTGGCCATTATTTATTGTTATACTTTAAAGTGTGTACTATACACATGCCAAATTTGACGCTTGTACGTATTACCATTTTTACATTAGAGCTAACACAAACATACGTTTGTTCACAGCGTTTGTTGTATGTCCCTTTCGTTTCTACTTTTTGTTTTTTTTTATTATTTCTCAGTTAATCTGCCGTAACAATACATATTCTGTAAAAATTTCAACTGCCTATATCTATTACGGTTCGACTGATACAGCCGTTTAAAGGTATATAGGACTGTAGGACTGACATACAGACAGACAGACAGACAAACAGTTAGACAGACAGACATCGTAGGCATAGTAATATGGGTCCGGTTTTTACCTTTTGGGTACGGAACCCTAAAAAAAGTGGCTGTACAGCTAATTAGAGTAATTTTGTCTATAATTTATTATAGCTAGACCCAAGAATACATATAATATGAACAAGGCTTTATATTAATATGTGAGCTAGGCCTGAAGTTCTTTGCTTGTTTGTCATATAGGCAAAATACCAGTGTGTGTTTCAGAATTATGCTAAACTAGCTGCACCCCGCGCTTTCATCCACGTTTATTAGGTACTCCTTATAACATCAGCTGTCTGCCAGTGAAAGTCTCATCAAAATCGGTCCGGCCATTTTGAAGTCCATAGGAAAATAAATAAGTATATACTTATACACATGTCGCCTTTTATATATAAGAAAGAAGACAATAATATACATAAATTCGTTCCAAGCTTTTATTTGCTCTGACACTTGCAATTAGATTGTAAAAAAATGGGTGCGAGTTAGATAGCCGCGGGGCGATAGTTTGTGTATTATATGGTTTCATACGTACACCGCCTTAACAGCGCCGCTTTTAACCCGCTTTTACGCAGCCTTAGATTTTTAAATGGTTTTGATGCTTTCTATACGAACACAGAATTTTACCATTCAATAAGTCAAACGCGTTCAATCAAAATTATACCAAGACAATCCCCTACACCATCCATCATGCAAGACCCATCGACCTACTGTCTACCTACAAAACGCTTCCCTTCATGTCTGTATTACTCGTAATAAACCCAGGTTCAAGTTACCTAGTAACTATTTTTTATCTATGGTTCGACGGCCGTGGCTGAAATCTGTATAACAGGTTGGCCAAAATATAGAACTAACATTTTCCACGCTAGACTACTAGTTTTGCTTAAAAATAACGATCGTAGCTCCCTCATTCAACCAAACAGATAAGTTGGTCGCTTTGTAAGTAGCTGATGTTTAGTCTGTGCAGTGACGTCATCCATCACAGAAGCGCGCGAGCTGTCGTCTTGAATGTAAACATTACTCATAAACATATCGCGAGGGAGCTGGGGTCACAGGGGAAAGGGTGGAGTGGATTCCGAGACACCGGCCCACAATATGGATTTAGCAGATTTACTCGCTGAAAAGGTCAACCCAAGGATATTAAATTCACATAAATGTTGTGAAAAGTTGTAGGGTGACTTACGTTTACATTCTGTGAAATAGGAAGGCCGTTTAAAAGAGATGAATCATTATAGTCCGACCGTTTTCAAATTCTTCAGTCCTGTCCATACAAAGGTTGCCTGGAAAACATTGCTTTATGCCAGGGGTGTCCAACTAAATTTTGTGGCTGGCCGTATTTATCAACTTTGTAACTATGGCGGTCCAAGAGATGTTTTGTAGCTGAGTAAATCAAGACTAATATAAGTCAAATGGTAGAAAGGGTATAATTATAACCTTTTGGCGGAATTCACAGCAGGCTTTACTTGTAACTGCATGCACATTGCACAGGCACACTGATATAGATGATATAATCTCCGTTCTTTACAAAATTACGTCTAAAAAAAGTTAAAAGTTACCCAACTTTTGACTCATTCGCGGGCCGGATTAGGAACCTTGGCGGGCCGCATTGTGGCTCGCGGGCCGTATGTTGGACAAACCTGCTTTAGGCGATAAGGCCGCCTATTATACTGCCGTATGTTTGTTTTTTATTTTTGTTTCAGTTTCATTTGTATTTTCGGTGTGTAATAAAGATATATTGTATTGTTTAAAAAAAGTTGGCAGTCAAAGGATCCCGGCAGATGTGAAACATGATGGCATAAGAGAGCATAATGACGTCACGCCCGTCACGGCATACGAGTTGGTTTTACTGTGGTTTGACTGCGAAAGCGCCCCAATACATGTTTCACATCAAAAACTTAAAACACGCTTATGCGAGTCCTTAAAACAAACCAAAAGAGCCCATAACTGTATTAAGGGTCATATAAGTGCATTAAACGATATGTAGCTCTCTATACTCTGTCCAAGCATTTATTTGCTCTGAAAGATACATAAAAAGGTAATTAAATATTTATTAATATTTCACTGAAGTATATCTGATACCTGCTACAGTCATACGTTCTAAAACCTAGCGAAAGTGATTAGCATTCGTGGTTTTCATTCGGATTTTTACAATGTTATTGCAGCTGTTAGAGCAAATAAATGATTGGACCGAGTATATAGATAAGCAATTGATAGCTGATTTGATAGCAATTATAAATAGATAAATAAATAAATATTAATATAAAGAAATACAAACTTTTGGGCGTCTGCCATATTGAATTTTGTGTGACGTAATTTTTTAAGCATTTTTCTTAGCAAACTAAATCAAATGAATCCTTTCATTTAATTTCATTTTTCGTGTCTTTAATTTTTTTAAATTATATACGTGTATTTTATTCAATATATTCATTATAAATATATTAATAAAACCATTATGGTCATGGGGTGCATAAAAATAACTGGTCCGCCATATTGGTTTTAGAACGACGTCACTTTGCCAACCATATAATAAAATATTGTCATCCAAACTAAACGTGTATGCAAAATTTCAGCTATATAGACTAGGGGGACTGCTAACTTAAAATTCTATTAAAATTCAGTTGCACAATTTGACCTAAACTAACAAGGCAAGTTAAATAAAAGCTTATAAAATAGTACCTAAATTAAAAAAAAAAACACCTGCGTTATGTACAATGTACTTTGAAGATACCAAAAGAACATGGTATTTTATAATTCAACATGTGATACCCATTTCGTATATTACTACTTTCAACCGTAAAAAACAATCTCAATAAGCTAATCACAATCTGGAGGGTTCACTATTCACTCGCTTTTGACATCGAAATAACAAATTGAAAGTTGAAAGGGTTCGATTACAATACGGGCACCCAAACAAAAACTACCCCTTCTGTGTTGCGGCACGCGACGGACCCTCGTCAGGTGGCGCGCGATAACTCGGACCCCTGGACCCTTGACCCGGGGGACGGGGGGTCCGGTGGGGACTGGCACCTTACTGGAATTATGCTGGTATCAAAAATAGCTTATCACTGTTTATGCGGGTGTACACAGTCGTCAACAACTTTACCCTTAACTTTTCAATTTACCTTGAAAAGTTGGGAGAGTCTGCTCTCAGTTTTTTCTCTAACACAAACTACTATACCTACCACAGAAAAGACATTTATTCCGAAGTTTTTTAATTGTTTAAATTAGAACGGCTGTCAAGGCATTTTTGTATGAAAATTGTTGTAGCCAGTTGTACCCATATAAACGAAACGTCAGTCATTAGAAATCAGTTAGCAACTGTGATGCGGAGTTCGACGCGTTGATCTAAATAAGAATGTTCAATCAAGGTTCACTCATATGCCTGGTAACAGATTTTCCTTCTCATTTACTTCTCTTTTCTGTGATACCTACAACCACAACAAAAGTTAAAGCGCTTGCAGACGATACGTAGTACAATTAGCAAGTACAAGTTGCAAGTATAGCTACTACGCATCGTCTGCATCGTTTTGCTTAGTGCAAGTGGCAGTGGAAGTGCTACTAACCACTTGTAGCTACTGCAAGCGCCTTTAGCTCAGTGGGTGGAAGATTGCACACCACATTTCATTGACAACTGAGCTCAGCATGTTCCCAAATTTAGCAAAATTATTTTTGACAGCTTTGACAATAGATATACGTCAGTTTGACTGATATTAAGATTTTGACGTATGGATTATTATATTGTGTCTTTGAATTTTTGAG
Source organism: Agriopis aurantiaria (assembly GCA_914767915.1). Lineage (NCBI taxonomy): Eukaryota > Metazoa > Arthropoda > Insecta > Lepidoptera > Geometridae > Agriopis > Agriopis aurantiaria. The sequence continues at coordinate 4,625,607 of OU611988.1, forward strand.
GTTCTTGGACATATCGGTTTTTTTAACCGATTTTGAGCGCAGGCATCAAAACTGCACATAATTTATTTAGGTACCTACTAAATAAGTCATTGGCGCGGGGCCGAGGATCGAATCGGCTGGCGTCAGATTGTAAAACGCACATACTATATTATACACCTGCTATGGCCAGCGCTGATGTTAGATCGATTGAAGAGAGTACAGAATTAAATTTCGAATAAAGCGACCATACGAACTTACTTAGGTACACCACCTTACCTTCTCCGTTTCTTCGTGGGTAAAAACATTTCATCTGATATGAACCCAGTAATCTCTCTGTTCAACCTGTGCACGGTAACAAAGCGCAGTTCGCACTGGCGCATTAGTTCCGCGCGTCGCATTCGACATGCGTCGTGGGCGATCGCAGCGACATCATGCACTGCGAAATGTCATTATTCCTTTTTAGGGTTCCGTAGCCCGAACCCTTGTAAGTTCGTTCTGTCCGTCTGTCCTTCTGTCCGTTTAATTTTTTTAGAAGTTCTAACTTATATAGTTATTAAAGCAAGTGCTTGAAACTTTGCACAATCTCAGTTTAAGTATTGATCAAAAAAATATAACTATAAAAATTTAACATTTAATATTATTTTAGCATTTTCGGAATATTACTATTTGAGATAAAGCTATAAATCTGTAATAAAGTTGATTGAATCAGGCGTTACTTTGCGGAAATCCATTTTTAATTTGTATATGAATTACACTAGAAATTCAAATACAAAAAAAAAACTGTAATAAATTCAAGACGTTTCCAGCTCAAAGGTCACCTTCACCTTTTCGTAAAATTGCCTCAACAAAGAATTTTTCTCAAGGAATTTTATTTTTTATTAACCAATATGATATGTTATGTTGGTATGATGCACCGCCCACAGCTTCGTTATTTCGAATTTGTCTGTGACCACCAACTTCTGAACTATGATGATTATGACCACAATTATTATGACTTTGGCTACGAAAAACGTACACCTACCATATGCGTGTCTGGAGTCTCGACACGCTCTTAGCCAGTTATTATATTTAAATCCAGCTCTTGATTAATCGCAGAAGGTCCTAATCTAAACATTAGAAGCAAATCTAACGTCGTGGACGTCCTACGGCTGAAATGATGACGATGACGCTAAGAAAATATTTTGCGAAAGGATCAAATTAAGGAGGCAAATGAAGGTTAAAAGTTTACGCGAACGAAGTCGCAAAGAGTGCTTAAAACAATCAACCAGTGATCACTAAGTTTAGGCAGGCTGACGGATAAAAAAAAAACCATACCTAACCCTCAATCAATCTGCCTCTTGGTAAGCAGGTAAGAGGTAAAACGTTATGGACACCTGCAACACTAGCGGCGTTGTCGATACTTTGCCAGCCTGGAAAGATGTTTGTAGATATCCTTTGACGGTACGTAAGTTGAATTTCCTCGATGATAACACCCGTATCGCATTTCTCCTGTGCCGGTACTTACTCCGAATCAGAGTTTACGACCTGAGGCGATGCCTTGCTCGCGAGTCTCGCGACCAATCGATTCAGCCCTTCTTGATTGCCAAATAACTGTACTTCTTGATTATCGACCGTGTAGCTCGCATTATGAGGAATTAAGAACATTGCCGTTATAATACTAAGTCATCGCCATCATCATCATCCAGAAGACTAAGTACCTACCTACATTTTAGCCGACTTCAAAAATGAAGAGAGGGGAGGTTCTCAATTCGATCCGTATTTTTTTCATTTATACGCCGATTACTGCATACGTATTTATATCATATATGCGAAACGAATTACATGCTTCTTATTTTGTTATGTACCTATAGAGGAATTTCATTAACGAGCGGTTACAACCACTAACGAAAATTCGAGATTTTAACTCCGTTTTACTTTAAAATGACGAGGAAAATAAGGTGAAGTAGTTGTATTAATTTGAATGGTGCAAACGATACACAGCAGTTGCATCTGCACCATTGATGGTCCAAGTCAGTGGTGCAAACAGTAAGTGTACGTCGCCGTCGGTCGGGCAAAATCCGTGTATTTTTTTTTCCTGGTTTATACTGGAATTTCATACAGGGTTACGCATATAGCGTGTAGTAAGCCGAAAGGAGGTCATTGTACTCATCACTGTGAATAATAAAATTACAGTGGGACCAATCCTGAAATTGTGAAAAAAAATGTTCCCCCTGGCTGTTCCATAATTATATTTCGTTCAGTGCGAATGATTTTTTTTATTATAGTAGGTATGGCAAATAAATGTTATTTATTTAGCGAAGCCTAAGAGTTACAAAAATTTTTTTTTTGTCAATTGGAACAGTAAAAAAATGCCTTCGAATCTCAGCTGCAGCTTGTGCTTCTGAGATACGTACTCCATGCTACGTTGACGAAAGTAAATTTCAAGAGATAAAGACAGTAAAGTTGAATGTCGTCTGTATTATATTGTCGAGGAGGATAAATGTAGTAAGTGTCATAAGAGCGTAATGTTCATCGCGGTAGGTGCGCGTGCGCCGATTGACTCGTCACGGCGCGCGGCGCGACCCGTCTGTAATCGGAAATGAGCTGACACTCGCCCCGATACTGACACAGTGAACGCAGAAAGTATGACAACTCCGCCATTTGTGCAGAAACATTAGCAAGCTATTTTCATTTTTCACAAAAACACTACGTGCGACTCGTGGTGCCGGTGACATTTTTTTTAAGTCCTTTATATGCACTACTTTCTTATAAACTTTCATCAAGATCGATTCAAACTTTATAAAATCACGATCTATTCAACAGTTTTAACATACAAAACTATTCTCGCATTATAATTATTAGCGTGATGTGTAATAAATACTTATAGACGAGTATCCATTTATATTTATAAAAGCAAAATACCACTCACTCACAAACACAAAATCTCAAAAACCACTTAATTTTAAAAGATGAAATGTTGTAGGTAAATTATTTATGAGTATACCTAGAAGAAAAATCTGTCAAGAAAGATTTTAAGACAGAGACGAATACAAAAAGAAGAAAATTTAAAAGGGGATTGAATGTTTATATTATGTAGTCTACGCGTACAAAGTAGCTGGAAACAGCTAGTGTTTTATAATAAAACGAACTATGAAAATATTAAGAAACTAACAATAATAATTCCTAATAGCTTGGGCCCTGCCCCGCTGCCGGCGGCACTCTAGGCACTATAGATTTAGTTTTTTTTATTATTATATGTTGTTTATATATATTTATTGGGATAAAAACTTTAATTTAAGAAATAATAAATACTATTTGTGATAATAATAATATTTAGTAACTTTCCTTACTTCCATAAAGTTATTTTACTGTGGCCAGGACACGCGCTTCTATCATTATAAGGCCATCAAGACACGACTGCTGCTGATTGATTTGAATAATCAAGACGGATGACTCTCTCACGCCTTACAAACTCCACCTAATGGAATTAAACTACGAACGAATTGATGCATGGGACACTTGCATTGCAGTGCCACTGTGGAGAAATAGTGCAATTGGATTTCCAATTGCATTCAAAGAAGTGGTCACGCATTTTATTGAGTGACAATAATAACTAAGAAAAAGGTTCCATCGCTTAGTTTTTTCTTTTGAGGTATCAGTCGCATCCAAAGAGTTTATATGCATTCTTGCATTCAAATAAATAATGGTCAAATATTTATAAGTGATATTCTCATTTAAATATCAGAGCAATACGATATTTTTCTTTCTTTTCTGAATAGGTAACAGCATAACAATTTTTTTTTGTAGTTTATTTTTATGTGCAACTGTCGGCTTCTAAGCTTCGCATGGGGCCTGCGTTTTTTTATTTAAAACATTATATATATTTATCTACACTTAATATTATAAAGAGAAAAGATTTGTATGTAAGTATGTTTGTAACGAATTGGCTCAAAAAGTACTGAACCGATTTTAAAAATTATTTCACTGTTGGGAAGCTACACTGTCCCCGGGTGGCATAGGTTATAATCTATACCCGTGCGAAGCTGGGGCGGACCGCTAGTCTTTGTATAAAATAAGAAAAAATATTCAGTGGGTTGTAGGAAACCTGCCTATGAGAATTTGTTATATTATCATCAATTACCCTGTATAGGGGCTGAATTACTCAGAAAATTAATAATATTGCAGGCAACAGCTTCGTCTACAAATACTTTCACAAAGAAAGTCAACAACAATTTCCATCAATAATAATATCATTATCGTCTCTACGAGAGAGGTAGAAGGTAGAGCAAATGATAAAAGTTTGTATTTTCTAACAAGATTAAGAAGTGTCTGCGAAACAACCGACGAAATCACACTAATATTAGAAATGGGAAAGTATTGTATGTATTGTAAGTTCGTAAGTGTAAATATTTATTTTGTTTATACAGACAAGGTTACGCATATAGACTATACTAACACGAAAGGAGGTCAGTGTACTCATCATTATGATCAACTTTTACAAAGGCATCAAAACTGAAATAAAGAAAAATCAGCTGTTACATATAGCCAATAGCCATACATTTTGTCGAGTGTCAATGGCTGTTTTCTATGGAGCAGCTGATATTTTTTTCGCAATTTTAGGGTTGGTCCCATAGTAAAAGTTGTTCATAATGATGCTCCTTTGGGCCTAATACAGTCTATATGCGTAACCCTGTATTATACGGAAACACTCACGTATAATTAAGCGACTATCTAGTTTCAATTTCTACCGCATTCAGCGGTCTTTTTCAAGATGAATGCGCGCGTGACTCCGTCTGGCTTCGCAATAAGCCTTCACACTGAAACTTTTGTTTGTGTGTTATGTGGTAAATGTTTATCTTCAGCTCCGTAATTCGGTATGTAAAGATTTTTTTTGTATTTTTTTTTATATTTTTATTTCGTAGATAAGGCTATTTTAAGAAACTAATTTCAATATTTTTGTTTTCTATTGAGTAGTTATTTTACAATATTTTTTTGAAAATTGAAATTATTTGACGTCACCGTACAGCACAAAATTTCGTTGCGTTGAGAAGCCTAAAAAAGCACCCCATATTGGCAGCCCTGAAAAAAACCAGACAGTCAAACCACAGAAATGAAAAAATATTGTATTCTGTGTGACGAACAGTGTGTCAAATGTATAATATTTTATTCTTAAAAGGCACAGAAAATAAAATGCTACAATGTGACGTCATTTAGAGGTCAATGAAAGTCGAATGATATCTTAGTTTTATGTTAAAACTAGCTGACCTGACAGACGTTGTCCTGTCTTAGCACTGTCAAACACGCAAAGTCAAAATTACAAATCTTATTTTTTACACCTTGGGTTTCATTATTGGAGTATTAGTAAGGATCCCTATTTTTTTTAAATATAATATAGCCTATGTCACCCGGGGATAGTGTAGCTTCCCAACAGTGAAAGAATTTTTCAAATCGGTTCTTTAGTTTCGGAGCCTATTCAATGCAAACAAACAAACAAACAAACAAACAAACAAACAAACAATCAAATCTTTCCTCTTTATAATATTAGTATAGATAAATGGCATCTTATTGTTTTAAAAGGTCAGAGTAGAAAAATAAGGGTTAGTAACATAACATCTCGAAATGGTTTTGGAATTGGCATAGGTTAATTTTTTTTAGCATACCGAATTGAAGTGGAGACATGCGTTGCATCAATTTGCGCTGTTATGGCATACAGTACCAAAACAATATTTTGGTCATACATAGATGAGAATATAAATAAGTTTAATGTAATTTTAGAAACATAAATTGGTGTAACTTGTCTCAATATAATTATTCGGTGAAAACAGGCCTTCGGTATTTCTCTAAACCATTTTTAATTATGATTCTTTAGTAAACTGTATTTTTTTTTAATAGTAGATAGGATTGCGCTTGGTTGCCATCTCGCCTGATGTTAAACAATGACGCGGTCTACGATGGAGCACGCTTGCCTAGAAGAAACCGATTCACTCTCGACTTGAAGACACACAGATTGTAACTGACGTGGAAAACCCATTCAGGCAGCGAATTCCACAGACTAGCAGTCTCTATCATTTTGTCGGTTACGTTATTTAGTTGTAGGGCAGGTGCCGACTTGTGCGTATCTTCTGTAGAGAGTTCCTGCAGGCGTAGATTGCATAGATTTGTCACTGTTTCGCGCTGGGTCAAAACTTGGATTTGAGCTGTGGTATCGAGTATATAGTGTGTGGCCCACCGGATTAGCAAGTTGAAATGGCAGTGGGCAGGGCACATATTACGCAGAACAGATGGCTGATGGGGCCGAAAGGTTCTGGAATGGAAACCACGGACTGGTAAGTGCAGCGTAGGACGTCCACCCACAAGATGGACAGACGACCTAAAAGAGACCGCAGGGAAACGCTGGACGCAGGCCGCTTCCAACCGGCCCTTTTGGAGATCGATGGGGGAGGCCTATGTCCAGCAGTGGACGTCCTATGGCTGAAATGATGATGATGATGATGATGATCGAGTATAGACTCTTAACACATTATACTTATTTCTTGGGACCAAAATGCTGTCATTTATTTAGCTGGAATTTAGCGTGGTAATGCCGCCAGCATGCTATCGATACTTTGCCAACTGCTAACGGACTTGACTATTTATATTATCTTAAGACCTTTAACGGTCTATAGGTAATTCAACAGCTTTTTTATATTCGACCTAAGTAATTGGTTTAGTGTTTAGTGTTCGTTTGCTTGTAATTTGTTTAATTAATACAGGCACTCTCTAATTTAAAAAAAAACCTTCTTATCGGTATATGTAATATTTCTGTTTTACGTTTTGTCTGGATTACGGGTGAAATGGCGGGATACACCTAGTAATTTAGTAAAGGCTAACTACACGGGAAGTGCGGAAGTGCGACTGTGCCAACGGAGAGAATGGAAGGGTCCATTCTCCACAATTACACTTCGAACTGGTATGTCCCTTTCCAGTTAGATAGTTATTATTACCTACTGTATGATTCCACTTGGATTCTCTATCTAATTGAACCTACACCACTACTATTGAGCTTTAAGCAAATTTTTGTGGGACAACTTCGAGAGTTTTCTCAACATGATAAAAGACAAACACGCAAATTTGTTTACAGATACCGGCGTAATCGATGTACATACATAAAATATAATGTAAAAAAAAACGTGCTGAATTGAAAACATTCCTTTTTTTCGGAGTCGGTTAAAGTAAGACACATCTCACATTCACGTAACAAATAACAGCCAGGAAGTAAGGATTAGGATGACGCGTGAAGACAGCGTTCACACGGGTGCGGTGGCGGCGACGGCGGCTCCAGCGCCAATTGATCGTCGCCCAATTATGCAATTGCCGACACAAAGTAACTCCACTCTGACTCCAGTCCTGTGGCGTCTGATCCGCAGCCACGATCACACATACTGGTGAACAGTACTTTAGATCCATACACTGTAGTTTGACTTTTTATTGATAAACAGGCCTGCGTTCTATCTCCACCTCAACTGGTTTTTTTTTAAATCAAATTTTTGTTTGGGGCTTTAGTCGCTTTGCCATTATGCCAGCCCCGTTTTTCAAAGCAACTATCATACACAATCAAAAGGGAGCAGAGTCTCTACGCTGATCCAATACGACCGAGACCATGGCATACAAGGCCCGTTAAGCAATGATGCGGTCTATGATGGAGCACGCTTGAATAGAAGAAACCGATTCATTAGACACCCAGATTGTAACATTAAGGGAGTGCTTATCACAGTCTAGCACAATAAAAGTGGAATCAAAGCTCTTCGTTCGGGTTAGCATTAAAAATACCTCCTAAGTTGGAACAAAGTCTTGTTGGAACAATTTTTGGTTAGAAATAAGTATTTAAGTACTACTGTCATTTCTGATTTAGTTTGATTCCAACTCTTTGATATTAGAAATTGGAAACTGGAACTGACCAAAATTTTCGTGTTGTTTCTAACTCCATGAAAGCCTCTAGTAAAGTCTCCGCTTTACATTACTAGAGCATGGCTTCCGACTTGACTGTTAATTACTTTGCTTGACTTGAACTGTGACTATAATATGATTTATTTTACGGTATAAATTAAATTAAATTTTATTTCACCTGACATCTGCAGCCAAAACTTTAAAGAGAAAAAAAAATTGCATAAAGTTCTTATGGCAGAATTTTTTTCTTGCTCTTGAAGTATCTTATCGTATGGTATAACGTAAAAGAAACAGAAACTCCAAAGTGTTGCTGCTATTTATGGTAAACATTCCTGTCCACTTATACAGACTATTGGAACACCAGAAGTGAAGCTAATGCGTTGCCTACTCTTCATGGTAAGAACTATTGAAGCGCAAAAGTCTGGAGCTTAGTGTCTGTCACTGGAGCGTAGACGCCTTTCACATGGTTTATCAGTAAAAGAGACAGTGGGAACTTGTGTAAAAGGCGGTAACAGCGGTAATCGTCGCTTTATCCATTTGTAAAACAATTACTAATTGGCGCTCGATTGGTCAAGCGTGGGCACACCACCGCGCACCGCGTCTGCATCCGGCGGGCAACAAAATAAAACTAACAAAATAATTGTTTTAAATCTCTTTTGTTATCGAATACATTGTTTTTGGAAGTGAAAACTTCTTTAGCGATTGAACTTCTTTTTCTTTTTCTTTTGTTGAGCGATTTTTGGTAGTGGCAAAACTTATGGGTTCACGCACAGGTTCACGTCACCGACATTCTATGTGACGTATTAGCAAGGACGTTTCATACCACAGAACAGATATTTTTATTCATTTAAAATAGAACGGCTGTCAAGGCATTTTTGCAAGAAATCCGTTGTAGCCAGTTGCACACATGTAAACGAAACGTCATAATATAACTACATAGGAAAGAATGCAATAATTCCTCAAGATTATTATTCATCCAAAAGGCAAAGGTTTTCTAAAAAGGTTATGAACGTTATTTTGTTCTCTTTTCTTCTCTTCTCTCTTCTATTTTCTGTGTTTTATACCCTACTAGCGACCCGCCCGCCCGGCTGCACACGGGTGATTTACGTGCGAAGCCGAGGCGGGTCGCTTGTTATATATATAAACCTTCCGTGAAAAATTATCTAACTGATGGTGAAAACCGCATCAAAATCCGTTGCGTAGTTTAGGAGGAGTTAGCGGCCATACAGACACACATACAGACAGACAGACGCGGAAAATAACTTTAATTTATACTATGTAGAGAAGAGATGCAAGTAAATTTTACAGAACAGGTAAACTTCCAAATTATTAAAAATTGCGAATAAAATTTCAGGCTATCAAACATTTAATTTCAACCCGAATTATCCTATTGTATTCATAATTACACGTTAGATTTTAGAATGTTCAGCAGATTGCAACAGTCAAATTCATAATAGTTTGATTAATAACCGCCCGAGCCACTAATCACAATATTCGTAAACGGCGAGTGGCGCCTGCGCAGCGGTCCCACGCCCAATTCCTACCATCACAGATTCATCTGCAGTTAATACGTGACATCACCACAGGCTATGCAATAGTTACTGTGATACTGTGCCACAGATTAGATGACAGTTAGTATGCGTGAGCTCGACGAGCAACAGACTCGAATACAGTTCCTTGATATAACCACAGTGCAAACAGCAGTCATGAGTTCTCCGTCACAGATGAGATGCTAGTGAGTTTTATAGCCACAGGTTCCGTATCAGTTATTATGTCAGTCTACCACAGTTTAGTAGTAAGTTTGTAGGGTATGGCGGCGGGCGTCTGTAGGCAAATGATTTAATTGTGTGCGCCGCCACTGCTCTGTAGTTAGGGGCCATAAATCTACGACTCATCGCGAATTATTCAAAGGAGCCGCGCTCTGCGGTCTCTCTAGTGACCATTATTTAGGAACTTCTCGGATAATCATCTCTTGTTTCTAACTGACCACTCGAGCTCTTGGGAATTATGCCTACCTGCTTAAAGTATTTATCTACACTAGGTCTTAGACTGCACTGATAGATTTCATCCTTCGATATTAAACCAGATGTTTTTTTTACTGTAATGGTAAAATTATGGGAGGTATGACTTGATAGAAGAGTTTGAAAATAATAAATCCACAAAATAAATGAACCACAGGCTACTTCGTGTCACATTTTTTTTTTCAAATTTTCATAAAAAAATCTCCTAGTTAAAAATTAAATGCAAGCAAGACCGTACCTACCTATAACTTATTTTAGTCATATTAGTCTTTTAGAGGCGAAAAATCGATTTAACTACAGCTCATAACGCAACGCTAACCAACGCAAAGTAGAGAATGCAAGCAAATTATTAAAAAAAAAAAAAAAACGTGTAAGCTCTTGAAAAAACTTTAGAAAAATCTATCTCTGGGAAAACTATCTCTGGGAATACTATCCCTGGGAAAACTATCACTGGGAAAAGATATCTGGGGAAACTATCTCTGGGATAAACTAAATCTAGAAAAACTATATCTGGGAAAACTATCTGCAAAAACTCGATTACTGCAAGCAAACTCGAGCGAGCGGAGCTAGGCCGCCCCATTACTTAGAATAAGTATTGTCAAAAGTCAAGTTGAACTCGTTCTTTACATTTTGTAAGATCCCTTCATTAGCCTCCCTCTTTCGCCAATGTTCCATTCAAGTCTCGTCCACGTATCACTACATAATTCGCTTACCGGAGTACAAGTCCCAAGTTCCTTGTAATAAGAATGGTGTATGTATATAGAGCTTATTTGCGAGTTGGAGTCCAATCTGCGGCGGCCTAGATCGCGGTGAGTTATGGGCCTACTCTACCGCAGCCCCGGCGGCCTAGGATCTAACGGCTCTACTGACTATTCTAACCTCAAAAATATATATTATATTTATTTTGACATTAATAATACTTGGCATGACACATCAACCTGATGCCTAACGCCTGTGACCCAGCAGTGGGAACATTATAGGCTGAATTATGAAATGCTGAAGATGATGATGATACATATAAAAATGTCTTTGGACGTGTATAGTAATATTTTGGTGCATGTGAAAAGATAGTTATTTTATACTAGCAACGCACCCCGGCTTTGCACGGGTGTAAATCTTATTTTTTTACACCTTGGGTTACAAGAGGAGTTTTAGCAAGGGTCCTTATTTTTTTGAAAATATAATGTAGCTTGTGTTACCCGGGGATAGAGTAGCTTCCCAACAGTGAAAGAATTTTTCAAATCAGTTCAGTAGTTTCGGAGCCTATTCAATGCAAACAAACAAACAAACAATCAAATATTTCCTCTTTATAATATTTTATTAGTAAGTATAGAAGTATAGATAACAATCTTTTCACAGTTCTTTTTTAAATATTGTTGTATTATATACTAGCGACCCGCCCCGGCTTCGCACGGGTATAATTTAGAAAAATAAACCAGCCAAGTGTGAGTCAGGCTCGCGTACTGATGGTTCCGTACCAACACAAAAGACAGAAAGTAGTGCAAAAAGACATCACGCCCAGGCGGTCACTCATCCAAGTATAGGTACTGTCCGCGCCCTATGTTGCTTAACTTGGTAGTGAACAGAAATTTGTCACGGACTCGCACTTATTACACCCTACGTTTCGTTAACGTTTATGTTTCTTTAAAGAAGACAATTTTTCTTGGGCCCACCAAAGTTGTTGTTCTTAGGCCCACCTAATTTAGCATATATTGATGGGACTAGCACTATAAAATTTGTCGTTTTTTTTGTACCATTCGGGCGAAAGATGAGGGAAAAATGAAACCGGAATAATAATATCAAGAATAAAATGTGTTGTTTTGATTTTAGCCACAATTCATTCATTTCCCTTATAGTCACTTGACCGGAACGTTTTTAATACGAAAAAGGATGCATGCTCAGGAATTTATATACAAAAAGAAATAGACCATATTTTACAACAGTGGCCATAATAATCGGCTTTTAAGAAAAATAATTATACAATAATCGCTAATGGTATTATAGACGCTTATAATTAGCGGCTTGAATATGTTTTTAATCCTAGTTTTAAATATTTACTATTATTGATTTACCGAAACCGTAATACTATGGTTTCGTAAAATTATAGAGGAATGGAACGTAAATCCGCCATCTTGACGTTTGTTGGTTTGAAATTGACAGCAGTTATGACTTATTTCAAGTTACATCATTTTAGTGATGTCTCATACTTTAGTTTTTCTGACTCGAATTACGTAAGTAACTCGTGCTATTGACTCGAGTTGCAACTGGAGTCAACTTGAATCGGCGGTAGTGGGTTCTGGTGATGTGTCTCGTCAGTATTTGTATGAGTTGACACTGGAATGGTTACTAACTCGATGCAAGTGTCAACGCGAATAGGTCCTGCTAGTTGGTACTACTCCGTTGATTGAACGTGGACCGTGGACCATGTGACACGCACTGCTTTCGTTTTTTTATTGGTTTGAACAGTCGCTCGGGTCAAATAACCCACTCAAATCGCTCGTACATAGCTAAGCGCAGTCACATCGCTAAGCGCATCCAGCTGGCCTGGCACCGACACGGAGCAGTTTATTGAGTTGAGTTGACTCGATCTCAGTCTCGCACCAGAGTCAGGCGCAGTAACAAACTGTTGACAGATTTGATTCGAGTTGCACAAAACTGGTCTCGTCAACTCGTTCATGATAATATGTGAATAGTGATATAACTCGCACCACACATCACTATTCATACTTTCCGTTTGTTTCAAATCGCGTGATCGTCTGATAGTGCTCTCAATTTTTTCCGTATCATTATGAAACTACAATAAATCAACATGTACAATGTACAGCGCCTACTCCAGAAAACCGTTGTCAACTGTGCTGTAAGATTTCAACGCGTAGACAATTGTGCGAAGACATAATTACTGTCCGAGACAACTGAAGATTTTCCAAAAGATCTTACCTATTTGATTTGTGCCGTTTGTGTGTGTGTGGATTTCTTGCGAGGTGAGTTTTTATTTAAGTGGGTATTAGCTGATGCCCGCGATTTCGTACGCGTAGGACTCGGCCTTCGGCTTCGACAATATTTCTTTCCCTGAAGATTACAAACATTTTAAAAAGTCAAATCGGTTCAGACGTTCACAAATTATGCCGTTACTTAAGAACACCATTTGATTTTTATTTATTACTAGCTGCGCTCTGCGGTTTCACCCGCGTAGATGACACACTCCTTATGGCAACAGCTATCTGCCAGTGAAACTCCCGTCAAAATCTGTCCAGCCTTTTTTTAGGGAACATACATACACACATCGCCTCTTATATATATAAATATAAGAAAAAGATGAAGGAGGTATAGATAACAATGCATTTAAACGTCTCAAACCATGTTGGTATCCGTACTTGTGTTGCTTATAATATTACTAACTTTATTATCCCTGTTTGTTTTAACTTACCTGCTTTTATTTACAGCTAAATCAACTAGCAGTTTGCAGATACTGCTACTATTAATTTTGCAAGAAAATATCCATACTCCTGATGCAATAAGAAGATTTGGGTACCTATAGAAATATTTACATTCCATGTGGATGTTCCATTTTAAGAACACACCAAACACAGCGTTCTTGTTCTGCAGAAAGGAATATTGATTTTGCAGTTTTCAAATTATCAGGTAATTTCAAAAATTCTTAGTGAAATCATTGAAAATAAAGATATTGAGTATATCTAGTATATCTAGTATTAAGTAGTATTTTTGTTTAGTATATCTTTTTTCTAGTTTGCTATTTAGTACCTTATTATATAACGTTATATTATATTATAACGTTTATTTATTGCACTCTATACAGGAGGTATAGAGTGCAATAAATAAACGTTTATATACTAACCATCCCTTTTTGTGCAGATAGAACGCTTAGAACAAGTCTGTATGGCTTGGTGGCTGAAAGTTTCCAGCACTGTGAGCAGGCAGAGGCTACGAGATGGTAACAGAGCTGTGGCAATTCGTCTTATGGATATTGAAGACAGCAAGAATATCCCACAACCAACCTCTATGCCTACTCTTACTGTGCCCGGTATTTTCAGGGCAGCAGCAGCACTTACTATGTATAATTATAAGCGTGCTGCTTCTACTTTCCGTATTAGGGTCTAACGTAGGAACATTTCCGTATGTCCTAAGTAATGTTCTCTGGTGTTTTTACAATACCTACGATACGCGAAATTGCATCATGTGCTAGATAATGTATAGCTTTGCTGTCACTTTTCGAAGGTTTAAAGAATCTATTTCTGAGTGGGTTACCTATTTAATTATTATTATGATAATAATATTTTGTTACCTACAATGTCTTTTTTTGAAATTCCGCCTAGCCATACAATATCGCAAGTAATCATTACTCGTGCTGATAATGATTATCAGCACAATTGCTAGAAAAAGTGCTGATGCAAAAATGCAAAAATAACTCTGTCTCCTTATGCTTTCACTGCTAAACTGATTTTGATGAAACTGAATATGTACATAGTTTTAATCTTGATAATGACTAGGCTACTTTATATCCCGGAAACCTAGGTACATAGTTTTCATGGGATGATAACTTATTTTTGTGACAAACCAAATCGCGCAGGCAATCGCTAGTATTAGGTAGTAAATCACTAGAACGTAAGTAATAAAGTTACTTATATATAATTGCTCATTGTGAGGTTTTAGGTTATTGTGAGATTCATTAACTGATTTCTCAATACTCCGGTTAGATCGGATATAGCTAATATTACCACTGAATCTAGAGATTATGAGGAACAAATCGACATGAGTTTCATTACTATATGCTATAATTTGTGGGTGGCCTATTTTTCAAACAAAAGAAATTGTCTCCTTTTTGTTTTTAATTTAGACATTTACGTTTTTCTTTTGTTTGCATATATTATTATTTTCTTTTTAAATTACTGTAGTTCAAAATAGAAAGGTAATAGGTATGTCATTCATACTTAATTGGTGTTTACATCCTAGTCATAATTTAACTCTAAACGACATTCGTAGAGTAAATCTGATTTCGACTACCAAATAAATAACAAACATTATCGTAGAACTTGCATTGTTACGCAACAGGAACAATGCTCTAGATGTTGCGTAGTGTTGCATTGTGTTGCGCGGTGTTGCATTGTGTTGCATTGCCTTGATTCACGGCCGCGAGTTGTCCTTCCGTCCGATCGCGATTCTATCTGCGGGACTATCGGACAATCGCCGTGAAATACTCCGCACTCTCTACAATGCCACCCGAAACTACTTTTGCTGTTTATACAACAGCTTTAGATAACACAATAAGGTCTGAAATCGAGTGAAGTATGCGAAGATAGTAAGGTTGTAAAGCAATAACGACCTGCGGCCGCGTAATTCACGCCATAGCGTTCATCATGCAAAGTGGCTTTAAATCTTCAACAAGCGAATTCATACCTTTAGCAAGTTATGTAAGGTTTAAAATAGAGAGAATGAGGGAAGATTTAGTGTTGTGTTATGGAATTTGAATGTTGCCCGTGCGCAGGCGAGTAGTGCTGCCCCGGGATGTTTACAATTATCGGGATTTATGGAATAATAATGCAGTTTATCGAACATCGTTGGGTTTTGCGAGTCGGAGCGGATCTCACAAGCTTTCATTATAAAATTTATTTCGTTTTTAGGGTTCTGTACAAAGGGTAAAAACGGGACCTATTACTAAGCCTACGATGTCTGTCTGTCTGTCCGTCAGTCCTACCTATTAACGGCTCTATCTTTCGAACCGTAATAGATAGGCAGTTGAAATGTTCACAGAATATGTAATGTTACAGCAGATTAACTAATAAATTATAAAAAAGTTAAAACGAAAGGGTACATACAACAAACGTATTTTTTAACGCATTTTTGTATTAGCTGTAATGTAAAAACGGTAATACTTACAAGCGTCAAACTTGGCATGATCATAGTAAACACTCAAAAGTATAACGACAAATAATAATGGCCAAGTGCGTGTCGGGGACAAATTTCAGTTTATTACCAAGTTATAACGGGTAATTTCATTATTTAGACGACCTTATTGTAACGTCGGTCTTATCATTTCACCGAATCGAAATTCCATATTTTACTAATATTGAAGAATTTTTTTTATGTATAATTATTGTATTTTGTGGTACGGAACCCTCAGTGTGCGAGCCCGACTCGCACTTGGCCGGTTTCATTTATTTAGTTTTTTGATATTAGTATTTGAACACATTTAACATCGTATCATATGACGGTGTTATCCAAGATGGTAAACGAAACATGCTTAGTCTAGAATGAGATCAAGCTCCCCAAATAAGTCCTAAAACGTCTCACGAATGTTCCAAAATCTTTAAAAGCCCTGGGGTTATGAAGTTGCGTTACGCGTGCGCGCATCCCTAGCGGCATGCGATACGCATCGTCTTGTTAGCAGTATCAGATGCGCGATGCTGTAATTGGCACCGCGCCTGCGTACTTCCACTACAGAGTAGCCACTCAACTCAGAGAAACAGTACTATAAACCTTGTACCAATTCTCAAAATATGGTACGAAACACCATGGAAAAATGGGGTTTCATAAATAGCTATGAGCAAACCCCAACGCCTCTGCGGTGCGAGCCCTCAAACAATGTCTCACTTTTTTACACGCATAACCATTGAATATAATATATTAGTAGCATAGACTGGGGCCTTACTACCTGTTTACGTTTGTTACCTGTTTTAAGCGATTCTATTTAAGTGATTGCAAAAAGTTGCGCGAACGCAAACCGCATCTTAGCGCGTTAAGGTTTACTTTCGCGTGATGTTCCTCAATGCGCTGTTTCGAGTCCACGTAAGAGGTAGCCATAACGCCCCAGGGGCCTTACGGACAACTGCTATTACAGGCACCTAATCCGCTCAGTTGGAAAATCACGCGACCGCAAACCTTATCGCGCCCAGATACGGTTTGCGGTCGCGTGACTTTCCAACTGAGCGGATTAGGTGCCTGTAATAGCAGTTGTCCGTAAGGCCCTTGGACTGGAAACAGGCCTAAGCGGAGCTGCAGAATACACCGTTAGATGCTTGGCGACAGTTTTACGGGTGGGCTAGCCAGGCTAGCTTGATTATTCGGTATTTTTTATACACAGAATAGATCTACGATTAGCCACCAACTCGTCTGATGGTAAGCGACGGTGGGTGGTCTTTTATCATGGGGTAATAAACAAATTAAATTGTAATTGTTCTACAGTTATTTGATTATTAACGGGATATTTACCATGGTAAGGTTGTGGATGGAGCTCCCGATTAACATAATAACCATATAACTGATAATCATATTACTGTAGTGAACAACCGTGATAATTTATAACAGTGTTGTACTTTGTTCTATTTTTCACTTTCTCACGTCTAAAACTGGCTAGCCACACCCACACGTTAAATTTATAACACCCCTCTGTTTGCGTTAGGGTTTAGAAACAGAAAAGCTGAGAGACCCCGTCTGTAGATGTTCTACTCTGTGCTCTGTGTGGTTATCAATATTCCTTTACAGCTATTTAATGAGACGGTAAAGGGACAATATGGAACACGACGACGCAGCCGCAATTACACTATCCCCTGCAGATCTGAAGCCAACTCATCCTTGGACAGGTACACGGGAATAACTTGAAAGATATTGTAGAGGCACTAAATCTTTGCTTGAAAAAAGAGGTTGGAAGCCAAAACGTTTAAACGTATACACTATTGCATTGCGTTCCTGGTAACGAAAAGGTGAAGATCGGGCTGAGTGGCGTGCCTATTGGGAAAGGCCTATGTCCCTTATAGGGCTAATTATGACAAGAATGACTGGATATCTAAGGATGCGAATTAGCTTAGAGTATATAAATAGCACTGCTACGAGTAATTGATTCTATTACAGTAAAGTTACATAATTATTAGCGGGATATTTACCGTGACAAGGTTGAGGATGGAGCTTCCGATGCCAATTTGGAGCTTACTACATAAATAGCACTGCTACGAGTAATTGATTCTATTACAGTAAAGTTATATAATTATTAGCGGGATATTTACCGTGACAAGGTTGAGGATGGAGCTTCCGATGCCAGTTTGGAGCTTAGTTTATAAATAGCACTGTTACAAGTAATTGATTATATTGCAGTAAAGTTATATGATTATTAACGGGATATTTACCGTGACTACGTTGTGGATGGAGCTTCCGATGTTTCGGCGCAGAGACACGCACCATGTTCACGGGAAGACTGAAGAATGCGAGTGGTTGGTCGAAAAGTTCAAAGTTAGGTGCGGGCAAAACGATCTACCCTCTTTCTTAGTCTTTTACTACGGTTATCAATGGAACTCGAACCCGTTAAAACACACTCACTGTGTCACTGCGTATAGTATTTTGCCTGCGTTTTTTTTGCGGGTGTTAACTGTAGCAAACTACCGTCATAGTTAAAACACTATATTGTTTCTATTGTCCAAAATTGCGTGCTTTAATGTGGCAACTATTGTGCCTTCTTTTCTCAGATTTTCACTCGCAAATATGTATTTGAAATGTAAACCTTTTTTGTTCTATTTGGGCATCCTTGACGAAAGTTTCGACCAGTATGTGTTGCCAGTGATGACATACGGCACAGAAACGTGGTCTCTTAAACACCAACTTGCTTTTTATTCACTGTTTTCAGTGAATAAAATGTCCTTTTTAGAGGGGAATAGTATAAATATATTTTTATAGGAAGGAGTAATTAAGTAATATTTTGATTCTAAACTTACAATATCTAGAGTCGTGAATAAATTCAAATTGCGTGTTGACATTATCGTACGTGTTTCAATCAACGTTAACGAATAATTGTATGACCCGCATGATGACGTCACGTTTTTAATGCGCTTGCAAATTGACTGGCATGCGTGTGCAATAAAACAAGGAATTGCAACTAAATGCTATAGTCGCATCGTGTCGCATTAGCATATCTCGGCATCGCGCCACTTTAGTATCGATGAACTAAAACACTTTTTCTCGTGTTTTAAACGTTTATCGGGACTTATCACGTATTATTTAAATTATTTAAAACATGTGTTCAAATCGCGAAAGTTTAAAAAAAAAAAAAAAAATTACGACACTTTTTCTCTTTCTTACAAACTAAAATCTAAAGAGACGCAAAAATTATAGCTCTGTTAGATTATGAGGAATACCACTATAAAATTATTGTGGCACTAGCACTTTAAATCACATAAAAATTATGTTGAATGTGTAGTAGTTTGAAGTTGTTACCTAAATATACAAACAGAAGTTTATAAGTTTATAAGTTAAATATACAAACAGAAGTTTATAAGTTAAATATACAAACAGAAGTTTATAAGTTTATACGGTTGACGACTTTTTTAAAAGTGAAAAGAGATGTTATTTAAATAACTACGGACGCAATCTAATCTAATTTAATTTAATCTTTACATAATTTATGGATTAATTAATTAATTGGAAAGTATTTATAATTATGATTATTATTATTTTTAACATGAAATTCTTGACTGACTTATAATTATTCACACTGTTATCAATAAAATTGTTTATCTGTTATCTGTTTATCTGAAGTCTACAAAGTAGTAATGACTGCAGATTAGTTTTCATAAATTTTGCGAAACGTTGACACTGACAGTGAAGCTAGTCTATCGATTTAAAGTCACTCGTTGAGCTATAGAGCGAGGCATGCTTGGGGTTCCCCTTTAGGGTTTATATAAGGTCCTTGGGGTTTAAAGACAGAACCAGAAATGAGATTATCCGACAGAGAACTCAAGTAGCCAAAGGATTAGCAAGCTGAAGTGTCAATGGGCTGACCATATCTGTAGAATAACTGAGAACCATTGGGGTAGACAGATTTTAGAGCGGAGACTGCGTATCGGCAAATGTAGAGGACGCCCTGACCCCGGGTGGAGTGACGACATGCGAAAGGCGGCTGGTGGCAAGTAGATGTGAAAAACAAAAACATCGTGCCTTGTCGTGTTCGCTTTGTGGTGTTCTTTAGGAGAGGCTTACGTTCTGCAGTGGATAAACATCAAGTGGGCCGATGATGATGATGACTGACAGCTTTCTATGAAATAGTAGTATGTTCAATACTGGCGCTCAACTGAGGTTGACAAGATCTCAAGTGAGTCAGTTCCTACACCAGCTGAAGAAGATTCTACGCTTTGACCTGTTAATCTACGAGGCTATTAATGCGTATATCAATAGGCAAACGAGGCCGTCGGCGGAGATCAGACGCGGTGGATTGTGTCCAAGGCCACGAGATGGCGTGAGTTGCCGCCAATTAACCGTTCATTAACGACGCTCAAGCGCAGCCGCCTGCATGTCATTGTTGTTCGGTGAATATATATTAACGAGATAATAGGCCAAACTAAGTACGGGAACTAAGAATATTAGACATAGTTACTTGACTTGATTCATTATGTATGGTTAGATAAACTTAGGTATACATATTACATATATGTACTTACATATACTTATGCATATGAGAAATTAGGAAGTAAAGCAATCGACAGGAAATCAAGAAGCGATACAGCTGAAATGTTTTCAGTTCTATAGAAACAAGAACGATGCTGTGGAACGTACACTTGTGGGAATATATTACTCAATCATCGAAATACAATACATTTATAGTCACAATAGTGCCAAAAACCAAACCAAAACTCGGCGCACGCTACGAATTGCGCAGACTTTTTGGTTAGTTACAAGGTAACCGCGACCCGACTACAACGCCGCGCGATGCCAGAGCTACGATGACATAGCGGACAACTAACGTTGAACCAAAGATCTTGTATATTTCTATGCGTTGAACACTATGCAAGCGTCATAACGTCTGATTGGAGTAAATGTGGCATTTTGTGTACTATATAATTGATACAATGTATGTACAATGACGCTCGGATGTTTATTGACTGTTTTCACTGAGAGATTGCGACTCTATAAGAACTGGATTCAAGAAAAGTGACAGTTTTAACTTTTAGTTTTAGAGAACAAAGTAGGAAGGGACTAGTCTCTTAAAGACGCCAATGAAATGCCGTCAATTCTATAGAAGTAAGATCGAATGGAGTAAAATGTATGGACAAGAAATAGAGAAGAAAAGTAATGTTCCAAAATCCAATTTAGTTCGAAATTAGAACATTGCCTGTACTACAATAAAATTTCTAATTGCTATTGACAAAATTATAAATTAAGGCATTTGTCTCAATTGTGGAACTCTTAATTTGAACCGTATTGTGGCAATGCGATACATTTCAGCAATTATGCTTTGGACGGCGGATCTTAGTCGGCTTCCCGTCAGGCCAATCACGCAGTCATAGAGGCAATTGACAATCATTCTGCAGCGGATGTGGTCTGTGAAAATAGATAATAATAGACACACTTCATTTGAGGACACTATGGCAATCATACAAATAAATTAGACGTAAATGCGAAAGTTTGGTTGTAATAAAAGTGTGAGTTATATTCTAATTCAACTTTGCAGCGACTTAAAGATGTTTCAGTGCGTACCAACCATCGAAATATAATCCTTGAGTCACAATCAGAAAGTGAAAACAGTCAGAAAGCGTCGGAGCGTCATTGTACATTTTACACAATTATATACTTCACAATGCCACATTTACTCAAAAGAAGTTATGTCGCTTCATAGTGGTCAACGTTAGTTGTCCGCTATGTCATCGTAGCTCTGGCATCGCGCGGCGTTGTAGTCGGATCACGGTTGCCTTGTAAGTAACCAAAAAGTCTGCGCAATTCGTAGCGTGCGCAGTGTTTTGGTTCAGACATTTTTGGCCCTATTTTAACTCTGTGTGTATGTCTCTCGATGGTACCAACATATAATATTCTGAAACCCAACCAGGTCCGGATTTTTTCTTAGGCCCACGTGGTTCAGCCTACAAGAAGAGGGACCCAAGTGGCTCAAAATTAGTTCGACGTCTGGTATGTCATGCCAAGTGCGGGTTCCTTAGTCCAAGCTTGTCCAGTTTGTTTTCAGTTGAAAATTATTACAGGTGGTATTTTTTATGGAGATACATTTGCAATAGGATAGCGAGTAAAACCGCAGTGGTATGGTAGTTTAGCACATCTGTACAATTGGTTCAAGTGGCCATATTACCGTGTCTTGTCTTGTCTCGGCTAATACAGTCATCTTGTAGCCAATTACAGCTCATTGATATTCGCTGGCGCTGTCGCCGGCGCTTGCAATTGGCGGCACTTTTTGTTATAGAGACTGATTGCTATCGGAGGAAGGGGTCATTGAGGAGAGTCTGTAGTTTGAACTGGGGAGCCACCACTGCTTTGAATCTTGAAGATTTTGGTGTATGAACTGTGAGATCGTGCTCTCGATTAAATCGTGAGGTAAATAATTAATCTTAATACTACATACATAGATTTTGATGTTGAATCAATATCATTTGGATTCAGAAATTTGGCCTGTCAATTCAGTGTCTATTTTTTCTTTCTTTTGTTTATTGAACATAAGGCTTGCGCGATGATGTGGTCTACGATGGAGAGCGCTCACCTAGAAGAAATTTCAATTCACTCGCAAATTGATGACAACCAGATTGAAAAGTATACCCTTTTTGCTTTATTCTGCTAGTTTTACATAATAAGGAGCATACCTTTAATTTAATATAAAAAAAGTTTTGCCCATACAGAAGTTTTCACTTCAAAAATACGCGTCGACTAGAGAACCTCCTCTTTGTTTCATCGGTTAAAAAACGTATTTTTTTTTTACGAATCTATTGTGTAAAACGAAATAAAACAATAAGATCCTTTTACAAGTTTTTGCGGGGCAACGTTGAGTTGCGTAGACGAACCGATTGCTTGAGCTTTAAGTATGTAATAATTTAAAACAGATTGTTGCTACCTACGCCGTATGGCGATTAGGTTAGGACAGACTGCATTTGCGTTAGACGGGCAACAGATGTGCGTGAAATCGCCGCTAATAGCGACCGTGCTGCGTGCCACTCGCGCCATAAATTACCATCCACGTCAATAATTGTACGGCTAATCTACACTCTAATAGAACTTTTATCTACTACTTTATGTTTGTTTCTAATGATGTCATTTGTAAGGGAACCCGAATTAATTAATGTTTTACTAAGGAATAAGTTATGTCTAATTAATTCGATAGAATTACATTCGCATGTAAAATTTAAACTACATATTTTTATGTAGACTGCCTTAACCGTTGAATGTCTATGGGCAGTCTAACTGTATTTATAGTGTTAGTACCTATTAGCTTGTATTTTGTTTTATTAATAAAGGCACTTGCCCCACGAAAAAAAAGGCGAGTGAAATATCATGGTCAGCATCTGAAATGTCGAATAAAAATAATTAACAACGTGAATTGTGACAATAAGTTACTGCTATCGAGATACAATTCCTATAGAGTCACAATCTCTCAGTGAAAAGAGTCAAAAACGTCCAAGCGTCATTGTACATACATTGTATCAAATATATACTTCACAATGTAAAATTACCTCAATTTAGACGTATGTCGCTTGCATAGTGTTCAACGTTAGTTGTCTGTTATGTCATCGTAGCTCTGGCATCGCGTGGCGTTGTAGTCAGATCGCGGTTACCTTGTAACTAACCAAAAAGTCTGCGCAATTCTTAGCGTGCACTGAGTTTTATTACGGGTTTTTTTTGACACGATTGTGACTCTATATGTATTGTATCTCGATGATTACTGCAGGTGAAAACGATACAAAGGTTACGAAATGTATTTAGATTATTCATGATCAATTTATTTATTAATCTTGATCACCTTTATTTAAAGGCGCCTTATTGGCTTTAGGCTCTTCAGTAGCACGTTGTAAATTGTTTTGTAAGATAAGCTGCGATATACGTTTGTCGGTTGATGAATAAGATGTGGTCGAATGGTGCCGCGGGCGATGACACCTGTGCATTGCACGCGGTCGTGTTTAGTGTAGACAGCTTTATTTTATTATATAACTAGCAACGCACCCCAGCTTCGCACGGGTGGAAGTCTTATTTTTTTACATCTTGGGTTACATTATTGGAGTTTTAGTAAGGAGGGATCCTTCCTAAAACTCCAATAATATCTTCGAGTGATATAGGCTATATTATATTATCAAATAAATAGGTTTTTTTTTTTTTGAACATATAATATAGCCTATATCACCCGGGGTTAGTGTAGCTTCCCAACAGTGAAAGAATTTTTCATATCGGTTCAGTAGTTTCGGAGCCTATTCAATGCATACAAACAAACAAACAAATCTGTCCTCTTTATAATATTAGTTATATAGTTATATTATATGTATCATATGCCTTATTTTATAAATTTATGTCATTTTAACACAGGAATGTTATAAGTGAGACAGTGTGAAGATGTTATTTTGCTATATGACTTCCGTTGTATGGTAACTTCATCTAAGGTCTGCTGCACACTGCTCCTGCGGTGGCAGCCAATCCGAACTAATAGACGCAGCTACTAGTGGCTGGACACGGCGAGCAGTTGTATCCACCAGTGGCTAGGTTTATCCACATTATCGCTCAGTATTTTGTAGGAGTCGAACGTGTTTGTATTTAATTATAAATGGTAACACCCTGGATTGTGTTATTGATTTTTATTATACTAAAACGGAGAAGATATACTAAGACAGCGACTGAAGTCGTGGGGGCATTGGCAACAAACGCTGCTACAAGAAACGAGCGCTTAGCTTGTGGTTCGGAAGCGGCCATTCGAATGCTCGGCGTGCGACGATACCATACAAAATGTATGAAAAGTTTCATTCAGAGCTTGTGATGGCTGTCACCGGTGGTCCAATATAAGGCAGCACTAAACGATGTAATTTTGGAATACATACTATACTCTGAAGAGCAACAGAATAGATAAAAGTAGTTACATTATACTGCAATTTGCGCAATTTCTGTTTGTTGGGACTATTTTAAAGTTCACGCGAACGAAGTTGCGGGTACAGTTAGTTTACTAAATAATTTATAATATTTATTAATAATTTAATTTATTTAATATTATGACATTTATGATTACCGTTGTTCTTCATATATGTAGGCCGACCAGCCATTTAGTGTTTTTGACAAAGAATCCGTTATACGTGATCCTCAGACTGTCCACTTTGTTTGACCATACATTGCAGTATGGAAGTTTTATTTCACCTTAAAAATACCGGACAGACTACTTCACATCTAGTAAGGACAATAACAATTAGTTGATCTTTCCCTAAAACAACATTACATTAACAGTTACTGCAAATGCATACAAAGGGCAGTCATGTATATTTATGTGCAGATAGGTGCACACAAAATAGATAGGGTTATGAGTAAAGTAATGATAGGGTTATGGGTACTGAGACGAGGTCTTTAACTGTTGGCCTTTTGGAAAAACTCAGAGTCACACAGCGGGCAATAGAGGGAGCTGTGCTCGGAGTTTTTTTGCGCGATAGAATCCGAAACGTAGATATTCGCCAAAGAACCAGAATCACCGACATAGCTGTTAAAATTTGCAACTTGAAGTAGCAATGGGCAGGCCACTTCGCTTGAAGAACCGATAACCGATGGGGAATAAAGGTTATTGAGTAGAGACCACGAACCGGAAGACGCAGCGTAGGTAGGCCTTCCCACTGGATGGAGCGACGACATTGTGAGAGTCGCGGGCATCCAGTGGATGCAGATGGCAGGCTGTCGTTCAGTGTGGAGGTTAAACGGGAAGGCCTATGTTCAGCAGTGGACGTCTTCTGGCTGATGATGATGATGAGTAATGTATCGTGTAACTAGCACTAGCCACGTACTGTAGGATATCTAGCGGTTTTCAGCCGATGCCGATGGCTTGATTGAATCACTACAATACAGGAAGTAATACTACAGGAAGCATACTAAAGCTTTTTCACCACTGATAAAGTTAAAAAATCCTTACATAACATAGGTACACTTAGTAACATCTTAAATAAAATTAAGAATGTAATTATATGCGTGTTTATGAAAATCTTGGCACATTTTAACCGTTCAAAATAACATCGTAAAAAATATCTCTACATTGAAATCTCACGCATCTTCAATCTTCATCAAGCTGGTCGTATCTTCACTTAATAATTTTATAGGCTCTAAGTGGCCAAATTATGCAGAGCGGCGCAAGCGCAGGTGAATGCTTTTACTTTTGACGCCTATTCAGATACACGTGGTATTCATTGTCTCTATGGGTACAGATAAACGAGTGCCTTTTTGGCACCAACAATATCACAAATCTACTGCACTCTCCAGACCGCAGAAGACAAGGAGATTGCAGTTTACGACTGGTCAAACACTTCTGCGGTACTGCGGCCGGCTTAAGTTTGTAGTCACGGTGTAACGACAGGTTCGGAACTCATTTCAAACAGATTTATTCAAATTATTAGTGCTGCTGCACACTGGGCCACCGGTGGCGACTACCGATTGAATGCCAGCGGTGGCCAAAGTGAGCCACAAAACGTAGCCACCAGTGGCTTGAACGCGGAAAGCAATCGTAGCCACTAGTGGTTTGACATATCCACATTTTCGTTCAGTATTTTACAGGAGTCGTGACGTGTTTGTTTGTGATTTCAAATGAAAACATGCTATGGTTTCCTCACAATGTTTTTTCTTCTCTGCATGTCAGCTTACGCTCATTTTAGAGATTAGATCCAACACTTGCGACGTCGAAGTCAAATGCGCCAACCAGCTAAGCTGTCATGCAAAGAGACATCATCATCATCATTTCAGTCGTAGGACGTCCACTGCTGGACTTAGGCCTCCCCCATCGATCTCCAAAAGGGCCGGTTGGAAGCGGCCTGCATCCAGCGTTTCCCTGCGGTCTCTTTTAGGTCGTCTGTCCATCTTGTGGGTGGATGTCCTACGCTGCGCTTACCGGTCCGTGGCTTCCATTCCAGAACCTTTCAGCCCCATCGACCATCTGTTCTGCGTGATATGTGCCCTGCCCACTGCCATTTCAACTTGCTAATCCGGTGGGCTATGTCGGTAACTTTTGTTCGTTTTCATACATATCAGTCAATTTATTTTTTTCCTTCTTATTTGTCATTTCATATTCATATTAATGTATTGTGATAAAAGCGACTTTAGCATCATCCTATGATATAAATAAGAAGGTACAATTTATTATCTTGATTCGCCTAGGTTTCGTCCTCAGATCAGAGACACAAGAGAGAAATGCCTTAATACAATTATCGTTCGAGTTCAGATGTCTCAGTTTCTCAGACACTTTTTTCGATATACCGCTAAACCACTGACGTAAAAAAAATTAATACAGCACACTTACTTATTTTTCCCGCACACTAAGAAACTTCATTTACACCAGTGAACTATCTAATAGTACAAGGCTTGATGCGTTCGTATCCGCCACGCCACCGTACCATATCTCCCTATTTACCTGATCTAAGGTTTCGTCTCTCTCATGTCTCTAGATTAGTCCGATACCTGATGTCGCGCGTGTAGTGTGTCGTGTCGCGGCGTGTCACCACCACGTCGTCACGTCTGTACGCATTCCCACGTGACACGTCATCTTGCGACATTACACCTCTCTCGTGGGAATATCTATGTAGATTAGCACGTACATTCAGGGATATAAGACTGACATCACCATGTCACCTGCCCAGACCAAAAGCTTCCTAATCATGAAACAGACTGTTAAACTCACAAACATACTAAATATTCGCCTCGAAATATTAAATCACTTGTCTACAAAATTGCATGAAAATCATGTGATCTTCATGCAATCCAACTATACACATGTTGTCGTCTAACAAATATACAAACACACATACAAACACAAATTTATGCCCGTAGATTTCATCATTGTTAGTCTGTATCCTTCGACCAAAATAAAATAAATGGACGGGCCATAACCATTGAACTTGCTCAGCAAAAACGAGTCAAAACCGTTGAACATGTACAGTATATTTGTTACAAAAAATAGAAAGTGGTTTTTTGTTGTGCATTTACACTTCGGCAAAGCACACGAAGGTATAATATTGTCAGATGTTTCGTTATCATGTAACAATAGTCGCGTGTTGCACTTCCTACGGCTAGAGACCGACTGAAACGAAGTGAGCGTCGGCGCTCATTTTGTAATCTTCAAAACAGCGCTTCTTCTGGGCCCGTCCATTCATTTTATTTTGGTTGAAGTCTGTATCGACCCACTGCTGGCTATAGGCCTCCTCTTTCTTACGCCATTGAATCATGTCTCGGGCTAATCTCATCCTCGTATGACCTGCAATGGGTCTGATGAATTTTGGTATACACAGCTAGCTTATACCTTGTATTAACACATGTTAGTATTTTAAATATCAAAAATATACCGTTCCTGTAGAAAACGAGTAAACCGTTAGTAAACATATTGTTTTTATTATATTTTTATTGAGTTTTTCTATATTATGTTATGTTTCTGTTTTATGTTATATTCTCTATTGCAAATATGTATACACTTTCTTCTTCTAAAAACTAAGTTTTAGAGTACCTACATTGTGTAACATACCCTCCATAAAGGGTGCAGCAATGGTTAATGTTGAGGCTGGTCGCAAACCAGACCACAGACATAAAATATACTTAAATCTTATAAATACACTTATTATATCTACAAGCGGTCCGCCCCAGCTTTGCACGGGTATAGATTATAACCTAAGTCACCCGGGGATAGTCTAGCTTCCAAACAGTGAAAGAATTTTTCAAATCGGTTCAGTAGTTTCGGAGCCTATTCAATGCAAACAAACAAACAATCAAATCTTTCCTCTTTATAATATTAGTATAGATTACATAATAATTATCTACGATTTAAACTTAACTTAGCATGAAGTTGTTTTACAATAAATACGCGATAAGTTAGGTAATTATGAAATGGAATGTAAACAAACTAAAGCTAGGATGCTGTCTTCTAACTAAACTTAAAATATCGATATTAATAATCTTATTATAATAACCTTTATATTGAAAGCACTTTTGCTCAAAACTGTATTAATACCCAGTTACTGGTCTACATTGGTGTTGTTATCCGAAAGCAGCCAGGCTGCGATCGACGCACGATTCTACCGCACTCGTGATGCCGACGTGTGAAATGATACGCTAATATGATTAAATGTTTTACAAATGCATGTACTGTGAACTGTTCTTATCTCTTGATAATGAAATTTACAAAGCTATTTATACGAAGTTCAATGCTGAACCATTGAAATAGAATAACAATCAAGATTCCAAGACATTTTCCTTATATCTCCAGGCCTTGCGCACTCCGCACTTTAGGTATGAAGCTACAATTACCCGGCTTGTCGGACTTGCCGCGCCCGCTGCTGCGCGATAGACAGAGATAACGCGACAAAAGTTACACGATAGACAGAGAGGCAGGTTCTAGGTTAATATAGCTGTAGGTAATTAGCACTAGCATGTCCTGCATTGCACTTTATCGTGTAGTATGGCATAGAATTCATTATAAGTAGTTTGTAGTTATGGATGCAAATCCGGTTAATAAAATTTTTCATTTTATTTTATAAGTATAAGTACTCCGCAAAAGAGTAAATCGCCGTAAGAAGATTCACTCCTCAAAATCATTTAAATAAGTAGCGACGCTTGCACTCTGTGAACTGCTTCACTCGCAACTTGATTGCACCAGATTGCACCTATCGTTTACCTCGTTGTCTTGGAACACCCATGCAAGCAGCGAATTTCACAGACAACGCACAACAAAAGTGGAACCAAACTGCTTCGTTAAGATTCAATCCCAAGCTGGCTGTCTTCAAATTACGAGTGAATTTGTTTTTCCTTTGCGAGCATGATCCAACGTAGAGTGCATCATTGATTAACATGATGGGGCGAGGTGGCGGGCAAGATTTATCTCATTTTTTGTCTCCTTTACGTGTCCTAGCTGTCGGATAAAAAAATGGGTAGGAGGGATTGAGATCATGCAGATTTGATGCACATCTTCTAATTATGAGAGACATCAATTTTTATCTTCTTATAGAACATCAGCACTCGATCTCTGCATGTGTAATTCTCCAGGTCCATACTCCCAGATCTGTCTGATACCAGCGAGTCGTGCGCAAATCCCGCACCCTAATTGTAGAACATTTTTAATAACTCGTAAAGCGTTATCACAGTGCATGCGCGGGACGGTAAATCAACTCGGCGCGGGCGCACATTGGCCGTAGTTACACCGAGTGGAAAATATGCAGAAAAATATCTATAGCCCAAAATTAAGGGTACGTCATTGAAAACAACAATTTATACTTTTGGACTTTTGGCTTTGAGTTAAACGACTGTGACGATGAAATCTACATAGTAATTTATTTGACAAAAATTCTTAATTAACATTATTAACTTAACTTTTGTCAGATTTGGGGATCTCCCATGCAAGCGAACCTGCAGAAAAGACATTGACGCGATGATAGCAGAGTATAGAAATGCGTTCTTTTGGATATCCTAATGAAGGCATTAGGATATCCATTCCGTCTGGCACAGAGGCTGACTCCCGAGGAGGTTTTAGTGGGTTAAATCTCATATAACCCGACTGCACCCCAATGCAGCAGCTATGATTCCACCCGCGGACGTCTGTTATAATATGTTAAGTTAAACAAGCGATGGTGATCTTACCATCAGGCAGCATGTTTGCTTATTTGATGGCTTAAAAACTTAATTGCACACATGCTCAGTGATTTGTGCCGACAGAAGCCTTTTTTCTAAGCTTCCACTAACTCTCTTGTATACAAAAACATTGTACGCACACATCGCTGCATGTAGTGAGTACCGACAGTTTGCGATGTTTGACAGTGTCTCTCTGGTAAGTTTTCTCCTCTCTGGCAGTACCGGGGAGAGCAGATGGGTGGTTCGATAGCACAGGTATGGTAATATTTCGCGCGCTCGTGCCTCCGACGCCGTTTTAATTATATCATATCGAGGGCACAAGATCTCCCGAGAACTGACCGCCACAGTGGAGATAGGGGAACATTCATATTCCGATACATAATATTGCAAGTTTCTGTAACAATTGGGTAAAATTTTTCAGGAGTTTTAGAATTTTTAACGATGATAATGTCCAGAAATTTATCACGTACGTATAAGGATTCATCTTTCTTTGTTCTCTAGTATGGACTTACAAACATCATTTTTTTTAATTATTAAACCAAGAGGAGTAAGGAAGTGTAAGAAAGGGATTCTTAATCCTCTTTCAGTAAAGTCCATCTGAAGGTTGCCTGGAAGATATCGTTTAAGGCGATTACGATAAGGCTGCCTTTTATAGTGCCGGTATTGGTATTAATTTTAAATTACTTTGTATTTTGTTCGGTGAATAATAAATGTTCGGTGTATGTATGATATTAACCAACCAACACAGAACGAAAATTTTTTTTTTCCATATTGGTTCTCGTTCGTATTGCCTGGGTAAATCCATGACAAAATATGCATTAGTGGTATGAAAGTTTAAAACGTAAGTCTAACAAATAATGGGGCCGTACAAAAAAAACTTTTTATTTTTATTTTATCATTTTTATCGTTTTCGTTTAGCTCGTGGGTATTAGCGAATAGCGATTGTAACCATCTTTGACGTAGATGTTTTTTTTTCTATGATGTAATACCTATTTCAATTCTTATCTACAAAATGTATGGGAAAATGATTTATCCTTAATTTTTCAGATTTTTTAATACTTATTCTGCTATTCATCAAATCATAGATCATTGTACCTACTCATAATAAATTATAAACAACTTTTACTATGAGACCAAACCTGAAATCGCGAAAAAAATATTAGCTATGTAGAAAACGGTCATTGACACACGACAAAATGCATGGAACAGCTGGTTTTTTTCCCCCGCAATTTTAAGTTTTTTTTCCATAGTAAAAGTAGGTTGCCTGGAAGAGATCGCTTTTAGAGATAAGGCCGCCAGTTGTTACACTAGTTTTTAAGAGTTTTTTGTCCTCTGTATCAAATTTAATGATGTGAACAATAAAGAGTTAATCAATCAATCATAATTATGAGTATAAAGAACTCATTTCGGCTTAGCATACCCTTTTCTTATAACCCTGTATAACTGGTCCATGATTACGTAGAGGGTTAGGAGGTAGACTGGTGCTCCTGAGCTGTGTATGGGATAAGAGCGCGGGCGCACTGGCTCCGGCTGGAATATCGCGCGCTGATAAATCACAGCGTCCGCAGTGCGCTCATAACTCAGCGCTGCAAGTGCTCTACAGCAGCATGGTTTGCAGCGCTGCAGCGCCGGGTTCCGCAACACACATGCATCCGATTATTAAGATCAGATAACGATTGCTGTCCGATTTTTTTATTTTTTTATTAGAGATGAACTTTTGGCCACCCTCTCGACTGATAAGCGCGTTAGTACATTTTTAGGGTTCCGCACCCAAAGGGTAAAAACGCGACTCTATTACCAAGCCTGTCTGCCTGTCTTCTCCGTCCTACTTTTAAACGGCTGTATCTTTCGCACCGTAATATATATCCAAATGAAATTTTCACAGAATATGTAATGTTACGGCGGATTAACTAATAAATAATAATAAAAAACTAAAAGTAAAAACGAAAAGGGTCCTTTCGTTCAAAAAATATCTTCTCATACAAAAAAACATTTTTTTTAACCTATTTTTGTATTAGCTCTAATGTAAAAACGGTAATACGTACAAGCGTTAAACTTGGTATCATTATGGTACATAATCTAAAGTATAACGACAAATAATGGCCAAGTGCAAGTCAGTGACAAGTTTCTGTTGATTACCAAGTTATAACTGGTAATTTCGTCGACTCGCACTTGGCTGGTTTATTGAAATAACCTATGTGATTTTCGCACTCATTAAGAGGACTTTTTGATTAAGTAGCAGTTACATAATTATATAGTATATATATATATTCTCATAGACTCGTCTGTGTATAATAGCACACAAATAAAATCCACCTCGCAAGTGACAATATTGACCAACGGACGATCCACCTGCAGTGCAAGTACCATTCTTTATCGATCGTCAAATTCGATAAAATGCCATAGAATCGATCATAGCAAGTCGTTATTCAGTTATACGATAAGTACTGATAAAATGGCATTTTATCGAATTTGACGATTTCAACTGTCAAATTTGACGATCTGTAAAGAACGGTACTTGCACTGCTGATCCTTATTAAACATGGGAAAAGGCCGGAAGAAAAAGGAGGACTCGTTACCGTAAAATAGATTTTAAACTAACTTAGCCAGGAGACTTGAATTAAATTCGTTCAAAACAGGGTGACAATGCAATATTACTTTCTTTAACAGTAGTTAAAATTAAAATAGTATATCTTTTTAGTTTTTAGTTAATATTTTAAATTATCGTTGGTTTTCTGGTTTAGTAAAAAAAACTGAGCAATAAAATAATAGTTTTGCTTCCAAAAAAAAGTTACAAGTAGGTATGATAGTTTTTAATAAAAGACATCAACGCGTTGCTGATGCTACGAATCAGTCTTTTGATTAGTTATCCAGTATTCATAATTATGCATTGCACTGTTTTTGGTAACGACTACAGACAAGATAAAACTACTACGTAGATAACGACAGTAGGTAGGTAGTTAATAGATACAAATGTAAGGTGGTGTGGCTGCCAATTCGGCAGAGCATCACAAGCGACGCAAATATGCTAACCTCGGCAGTGGTTACATATTTGAGGTATTTGGAGTCGAGACATTGGGCTCTTGGGAGCTGAGAGCTCACCTCATTTTCAAAAATTTTTCGGAGCGCCTGGTTAATGTGACGCGTGACCATTATGCTGGCCTGTTTCTGGCTCAACGCATAAGCATTGCCATTCAGCGTGGTAATGCCGCTAGCATGCTGGGTACGCTGCCAACTGATAGTGGACTTGAGTTTTTGGATTGTCTTTAGACCTTCAACGGTCTATGGGCAGTCCAACTATATTTGTAGTGTTAGTATTAGCTTGTATTTTGATTAGTTAATAAAGACACTTGCTCAGTAATACAAATGTTCATGTTAACATTCAACACCTTCAAAATGACGTCTTATTTCCCAGGAACTACATAATCACTCACATTTAAATTCATAATCGATTTCCAAGGAAACCGATTGGAAAAACAGTTCGTGAGATCGATGGCTCGTTTCGCATTCGAATCGCGTATTTACATTTAATCTGCACCGAGACATATCCAGGACAAAGTTTTATTCAACACTTGATGCGTAAAAAATCATATGTAAAGTTTTGTGGTCAGTATTGTCGATATAAGGGTCCGGAGTAAGCTTATCCACTGCAGTACATTTAGCCTTTAACATTGGTCTATAAGGTTTAAAATAGTATGTTTTGGTTGTCCAGTTAATTCCGTGTTGGGTCCTCCGGTTGGCGCGTAGTGTTTGTTATTCGAGAGACGCGCTGCACACCTGCGCGAGTCGTGAGGCGAATTGACAAAAATCTCGATCTACAAATATTAATGGGCGATTAAAATGCTGATTATGAATTATATTAATATAACGAAGCCTATTAGTTTTGTTAATGGAGTAATGAGTGATTCGGTTGCCAATTACTGGTGTAATTTGAACCGGATGGGAATGTGGAAAGGGATGTACGACGTTGGGTAATGGATGCATATCCGCCACGTTAAATATAGTGTCATAAATGTTTTAACAATTTAGTGAGCCTGAAATGGGGAAAACTGCAACTTTGTGTGGGTACTTTCTGCCCAACAAAGTTATAACTTCAAAATACAAATTTCATTTTAAAATGAAATTGATATGCTCTTTGTTTCTATACGGGACAAAATCAAACGAAAGTAATCTAACATAGAACTAAAGTTTCCGACATAGCTCATTGGATTATCTAGCTGAAATGGCAGTGGGCCGGCCTCATTGCTCAAAAACTGATAAGCGATGGATGGGGTAGATGAGTTCTAGATTAGGGCCACGTTTAGGCAAACGTAGTGTAGGACACCCTGCACCCAGGTGGAGTGACGACCAGTGTAAAACGGCGAGTAATAACTGAATGCAGACATCTACCGACCGAGCTCATTGGCATGCATTAGGAGAGGCCTATGATAATGAATATTAAATTCACTCGTTCCGGAGAGGTTGGCAGAAGATGGCGGAGGACCGGGATTTGGGGAAGGAAACGAGAGACCTTTGTCCAGCAGTGGGACATAATAAGTTTTAAAATGTCTTAATGGTGTACCTTGAGAAAGTCTTATGTCCAGCAGTGGACTGATCATGATCATCACCATCAGCCAGAAGACGTCCACTGCTGGACATAGGCCTCCCCCTTTAACCTCCACACTGAACGACAGCCTGCCTTTTGCATTCACTCGATGCCAGCGACTCTCACAATGTCGTCGGTCCATCTAGTTTTTTTTGTTTTTTTTTATGCCATAGGTGGCAAACAAGCAGACGGGCTGCCTGTTGGTAATCAGTCACCGTCGCCTATGGATACTTGAAACACCAGAGGCATCACAAATACGTTGCCGACCCTTTAGTGGGAGACCTACCTACGCTGATCATGATAATAAATTCAAATTAATAACCAAAATTATTTTCTTCAAGAACAAGTATATTCATGTTAGTACCCTGCGTCTTGATAGTTTGCGAGATATAATTTAGGTCTTTTCAAGGTCAGAGTAAAGCTATCTTCTAACCCTGCGTGTTCCATCTTTGAACCCATCTTCACATTCCAATAGGCGATTTGGAGTAAAAAAAAAAGTTAGTTCCTTCCATTTGTAAAAAGGTCGGACATATTTTTTTTATAGAAAAAGAGTCGTATTGTAAAGGATTAAGAGGGCATATGGGCAGCGTTTTGTCCATACAAACGTATTCTCGTGTTTCCTCCCTGGATAATAACGCTAGAGCTGTATTTTTTTTTAAATGAAATGTATCTCTTCTATTGTCATGCTTATATCATTTATTTTTTCTTATAAGTTAACTACTATAAGAAATATGAGCCTTTAAATATTCCAAAAATTGTTTTTTTTTCACCGCCATGTTCAGACGTCTATCAAATAAATTTGACGGGTTTATATAGCAAAAATAAATGACAGAAGCATATTTCAATGTTTTTCACAACTATTAATTTAAAAAATAATGAAATCGGCCGAGTTTTGAATTAGGAAACAGAAAAATACGAGACGATGATTTTATCTACTTTTCGTAGGTATAATCGATCTGAGCTGCAGTTTGTCCCTCTTGCGCTCTACGGGGAGAGGCTTGAGGTCAAGGGACAGCAATATATTTGCTAAATACCTATTCATCAAATTTCTTGGCCGTGGGATGCCCTCTTAAGAGAGGGTATTATACCTACTCGTACAAAACTTGAATATTTTTTACGCTCTGTTTTATTTAACGTTAGCTTCTGACTCTCTATGTTGCAAAATACCTTTAGCCAAAAGTTAATGTTAACGTAACGAAATCAATAAAATAAAAAAGACGCCATAAAACATTTAGACATGAAGGCGTTTGGCATGATGGAGCAAAACTCTCAACGAGCGTCAAATTGGACTAAAAGCTCATTAAAAGTTTTCCCCTATAAAAAGTAGTTTTAAACTGTATTTTAACCGCATAACCTGCATCAATTTGACAATGGGCTGCATCATTGCCATTATATTTTGTGGCGGCAATTTTAATAAATTAAAATGTGTTTTTCTTCCCATACTTCAGGTCTAATTAAAACCCGAGTCGTCTTTCATGAATCAATCAAAGAATTTGATCAGTTGGTACTAAGAATTGTCGCTTTGGAACTTCAATGGCCCTTGTGAATGGCCTAAGTAAGGCCGGGGCCTCACCACAGGTCAACTTAGCGGCGAAAGGGAAGATGATTGCTTAAATGACACGATTTTTTTTTTACCTAAGCATTACATTCTTTTCTCCGGAACGACGCTCGCTTGATGTGCAAGTGATTCGATAATGGCTGAATTTTTAACAAACCTCTAATCATGGTCTGCGTTGTGGACCTGCCCTTACTAATGCACGCAGTAGACAGGCATGGGATACGTGAAAATCATCACTAATGAATGCACTGGTTTTACTTTCTCCGAATCAGCCGCGTCACCCGAATTATACAATAACTTTGTGTCATGGCTTTTAGAAGAAAATCAGAGCATATTTATAAATAAAATAAAACCGGCCAAGTGCGAGTCGGGCTCGCGCACTCCGTACATAACTTGTTAGAGCTGTTAGCCACTAAAGTACAAAAAAATTGTGCAAAAAGACAACATCCCATCAACGCCCAGGCAGTCACCCATCCAAGTACCGACCGCGCCTGATGTTGCTTCACTTCGGAGATCGTACGAGAACCGGTGGTGAACAGAAATTATTTTTTGACACCGACTCGCACTTGGCCATTATTTATTATTTGTTGTTATACTTCAGAGAGTGTACTATAATCATGCCAAATGGCGTAATACCGTTTTTACATTAGAGCTAATACAAAAATACGTTAAAAAATACGTTTGTTGTATGGCTGTGGGACCAACATGGGACATAAAATACAAAAAATGGGATGGGTACACAAAAATGTGGGAACACAATAATTATATTCAAGATAACTATTTCGACAAACTAAATTAAACTAGACACACTTATTCTAAATTTGAATCTAAAATCATAAACAAATATTTGAATATATCCTGATTACAAAAAAGGTTAACAATAATATAAAAGAAGTATTTTGGTACAACAGGACCTATTTCGTTGTTACCTTTGATATTTTACTATTTTTTGTTAGTCCGCCGTAACATTACATATTCTGTGAAAATTTCAACTAGCGGTTTCAACTAAATTACGGTTCTAAAGATACATACGTTAATAGGTAGGACATACGGACGGACAGACAGACATACAGACATCGTAGGTAATAAGGTCCCGTTTTTTCCCTTTGGGTACGGAACCCTAAAAACCGTTTGTTTCTATACGAAATATATGTAAAATTACTATCTAGTGATCTACTGATCTGAGTTGAGTTGATAGAGGTAGAGATATCGGTTGAGTAATAACTCAACTGATTATCAAAACTTTTGATAATCAGTTGAGATTATACTTAAGATTTCAGACCAGCCTAAGATCTTAGTTATTAAATTTACTGATGTAAGGAGGCATTCTGGAGTATCGCCTTTGTGACACGAAACCTACATCATTTTGGTAAGCGACTTTAAAAAAAAATAGAAAAAAAAG
The DNA here is from genome assembly GCA_914767915.1 of Agriopis aurantiaria. Classification (NCBI taxonomy): domain Eukaryota; kingdom Metazoa; phylum Arthropoda; class Insecta; order Lepidoptera; family Geometridae; genus Agriopis; species Agriopis aurantiaria. Next base: position 4,663,604 of record OU611988.1, read on the forward strand.
AAAGCTTCAACTAGTTTATTTTATAAAGAATGCAAGATTTTAACAAAGATACCCGTACGAAGCGCTTTGATTCCATATTTATTGTGCGAACTGCTAGTCTGTGGAATACGCTGCCTGAATAGGTGTTCGCAGATGGTTATAATCTAGGTGTGAAATCTAGGTTCAATCGGTTTCTTCTATACTATCTATACTAATATTATAAAGAGGAAAGATTTGTATGTATGTTTGTAACGAATTGGCTCAAAAAGTACTGGACCGATTTGAAAAAAAAATTCACTGTTGGGAAGCTACACTATCCCCGGGTAACATAGGCTATAATCTATACCCGTGCGAAGCTGGGGCGGACCGCTAGTTATTTATATTTAAAAAAACAGAACGCCTGATTTATCTGGCTCAAAGTATAAGCATTTTATTCAGCATGGTAATGCAGCGTGGCTTGAACATTTGCATTATCTTTAGACCTTTGACAGCATAAGTCTTTTTGCAGTAAGTACTTTGAGCACATTGCTAGAAGACTGGTGGACAATCTCGAAAAACTAATAATCACAGAAAATGTGGAAAGAAAGATCGAAGAGTTGGCCCAAAAACGATTAATGGCGTCATATTCTGTTTAGTTATTTAAGGCATTTACATGTTAATTGAGATTGTAGTTAATCTGTTTAGAGATTGTAGTGAAGCTACAACATGGGGTTCTTCAAAAGGCGAGTAAATAGATTCTTAAAGGGTCGGCAACGTAGTTGTGATGCGTCTGGTGTTGCAAGTATCCATATGTGACGGTGACTGCTTACCATCAGGCAGCCTGTCTGCTTGTTTGCCACCTTTGGCATAAAAAAAATAACAAAGTTTTAATATAATAAATCAGTTGCTAGCCGCAAGGTACCGCCAGTCATATCACATTAGTGGTAATGAGCAGGCATGTCACGCATCCATTACAATAGCTGGCCGACTCCTGCGCATGGCAAGCGTTCGGGGAAGGAAGCGCTCTCGGAACTCGAGGCTTGCACCTGCGTCTCTACCAACACCACTCGTACACTGATTAGGGTGACGCACCTTCGAGTTGAGTGATAGTTCGGGGTCATTGAAGAAGTAGAAATGTTGCAGGAAAGCGGATTTACTTACGCTTTATTATGATAATGAGTTGTCTGGCCAGTAAATTTGCTGTTAAATTATAAACTTTAAAAAAAATTGTTTATAATGTACGTCATAGTTTATTTTATAAATGTTTGTTTAATTTTTTTTTATAATTTGAGCATATTATTTACCTTAGCTGAATGTACTTCTTTGACAATTCACGTTGCCTGTGGCGTAGGTATTTGTTAATTTGCAAGTAACCTGTTGCCACCACATTTTTATAGGTCGTTACCACAGTAGGTACGTGTCCTGAAAAGCCATACTTAAAAACGCCTCAAAAAAAATTTGGTACATACTTGTACCTAACTTAGAATCATCATATACTAAATAGTATGAATGCAAAAGTGTGTTTGTTTGTCGGTTTGTTTGTTCCTTATTGGCGCAGCAACAAAGCAACGGATCGACGTGATTTTTGCATAGATATAGTTGGTTTTTATAAGTTGAAATTGCAATGGGCAGTATTTGGGCAGGCTACATCGCTTGAAGAACCGATAACCGATGGGGAAGAAAAGTTCTTGAGTGGAGACCACAAACCGGAAGACGCAGCGTATGTGTAGATGGACCGACGACATCATAAGAGTCGCGCGCATCCAGTGCTGGATGCAGATGGCAGGCTGTCGTTCAGTGTGGAGTTTTAAGGGGGAGGCCTATGTTCAGCAGTGGACGTCTTCTGGTCTTCTGGCTGATGCTGATGTATTACAGTTGGAGGAGGAAAATTTACTATTTCTGAGAGCATGCCCACGCAAGTGAGACCACGGGATACAGCTAGGTTCTAATAGGAATCCTTCTCACGTCTAACCATAAAAGTCATATACAATGTCTGTAGGTACATTTAGTAGGTATTTAGCACGTGGCGTCCTCAGCACGGACAAAGTTATGTTCTTCCATATTCATCGCGATTCGCTGAATTGGCTGGTAATCGATTTATTGTGTACAATATCGTCTACTGTTTTACAAAAAGTGTGCCTTGAATAATTATTGGAGGTAATGAGTACCACCGACGAACGTGATTAAATGGATTTTGAGGTACATAATGGTATTTTTTATAGCATGGGTTCTGAATGTAGTATAGGTACTTCAGTGTCTTGTGTTCTTTGATCAGAAATTTAAGCCTAATTCACAGAGTAGGTACAAATATTTTGCTATAAATAAATAAATTCATTTATTTCAGGCACTTGCTTGACCCATAAATTACAAACTAATAATAATTAAAAAATACTACGCTATATAGAGGCGCTTGTCTACTTATATACCTAAACTAGGTGTAAAACTAAAATCTAAATAAATCTAACCCATAGTGCTGGGTAATTTTTTGTTGCCATCCACGTGAACTTGTGACTCGCCAACCCTTCAACTCCTGTAACCGAAATAAGGAAACCTTAACTTACCTAATAACTTACTAACTAATAGATAATAATAACCTAAACTAAGATACTAATAATGATAATGCGAATAGAATGATATAAAGGATTATAATGGTGTAGTATATTAATATGGCCAAGTGATCGTTTAGTTAGGAACCCTTCGTTGTGCTCGCTGTAACCCTGGAAAAGAGGCTGGGTGTTTCCTAGCTTAGAGTTACCTAATTCTACGATACAAAGTTATTCATCTACCTAACCTGTAATCAACCTAAGTAGTGATACCTAGACAATAGAGCTACTATATTTTAACCTATTCTGAAGACATTCAAACTTAAATTTCTTAATACATAAATAAATGTGTATTCTGATGATATTAGATAAGCTAAGAAGTAAATAAATTCTATATTATTTTGAAATCAGAGTAAGTGTAGGTTATTTTGAGTATTTAGTGTAACTATTATGACAGTAAAGAAAAAGATTGAATCCTAAAGATATACAGTGTAATTTTACTTAGTACTTTTGGAAAATGACTTTATATATATAATTCCCTGAAATCAAGTGGCTAGCCTTGTAGCTAGGTCACAGGCCCCGCACTCCGCCTGGAACTATGTGGCTCATTCCTATTTGACTGGGCACCACTCTACCACATTTCAGGGGGAGAACTATTATAATTAAAGGGACGAGAGGTCTCTACCTAAACTATGTGTGTGCAGTCAGTCATATCGGATTGTCTTTGGTCCCTGTGCTAATCTGTCTGGTGTGGAGTCAGACAGTTGTTTTCTTGCGAGGTTCCACAGGACTTCACATCTGTAAAATCCTACGGATCCTCTATAGGTACTAATAGATAAGTATATAAATAAATAAAGTATTCCTAAACTTAAAACTATCCTACTTTAATGATTATATACTAAGTGGTTTCCTTAGCTAGGGTAATGAGAACCCTAAATGTAAATAAATAGAAATATTATCCTTTAGACAGCTACGACGCCTCCAGATGACATCTTCCTTGAATTATAGTACCTACATACTATTCAGTTATGTGAGGAAAGATGTATTTGTTTTAAATATATGTGAATTAAAGGTCATTCTAGGTACTGCTTCCAAGTCTAGCATCGACTAAAGAATTCTTAGACAGACTTCGTCAACAAGTTTGAACATACAACTTTATGTATAATTTTCTAGTAAATAAAATCTATGTCGAAGGTTGTCATATCTCCCAGGTTCAGTAGAGATGTAATGACTATGCTTTGCATTACTATTTGCTAGGCTCAATAGACGTATTTACAGAAAATCAGGCTTCTTTCGCCAACTGAATTATTATCAGGTTTTCAATGACTAAATTTTCAGTCTGTCATGATTCGATTAGTAACACCAGTCCAATTCACCAGTACCTAAACTGAACCACATTCCATCACAAATTACTACTTTGCAACGCGAGTATTTCCTTAATTATTATAAGAAACAAAACAGAATCAGGCTTTACCAAAACCTGAAACCGTAGACTAATGAATGACCAATATTAGGTGGGCTGTCAGTTGACATTTGACTTTGATTAAAGGTGAGAGCTTTCTCCATAGACTCTAATTGAAAGAGAGGGTCTAGAATTCCATTGACTTTATTTATAGGATAATACCCATTTAGTCAGAATCTTTTACTTATTTATAAGATAAATTAGTGTCAGTCACTTGTTAGGTAGTTCTACCTTTATATTCAAGAGACTCCACTAGAGATAATCCAATTGACTTTAAATTACCAATTATTCAATAATGTGAAAAATTATGAGTTTAATTTTTGAAACCCAACAAAGATCATTCAATAATCTACATTGAACACCTTCTTCGACTGGATCCGTTTCCAGTAAAGTTATTGCAGGAACAAGCTGCAAGAGTAAAATCCCTACTTAATTGGCCCTATGTCTCGTAGATCTGATAATCTCTCATACTTTGAAAATATTAGATCGACGAGATCTCCCTACTTCCTACACCTTTGTTTCCCTAAATCTATTCTAAAGCTATACCAGAGTTGAACAAAGGACTCGCGGGTCCTGTATTTAACTAAGCACTCAAAACCCCACCTGACACAGAGTTTATTGGAAGATAGGTTATCCAATGTGCAAAACTCTTCTAGACTAGCTGAGGCCTACATGGGTGACTAGTCCAACTATCCTGAAGTCCACTACCTATCAACCCTACGGGAGTCTGTTTCAACAGGCCGAAGCCTAGAGTGTACCTTTAACACAAGGATCCACCCCTGGGGACTGAAACGGAACATCCACCTAACGTACAAGACAGTTTGCATGGAGTCTGAGGTCCGGTCATCGGCGTACTTACAGATTCAACGGTTCCGCCAAGGAGCAACTTTGCGTTTGCAAAGACCTAGAGAGCCTCCGATGACCGTATACCAAAAACCATGCACCCTGGTGACTTATTGATCCCACATTTAAGGGGTAAAATCAACCTTGGAGCGTCACAAAATTCCAAGTCCTGACTATCGGGAAAGACGGAGATGACCAGCCCCTAATGTGGTCACGTAGTTAGGTCCCGGGGCTGGCCATTCCTCATACCATGATGAGGTAGAACGCCATAGTCCAATATTTAATTTAAGTTTACTTTACACTCTACTATTACTCTTTAGAAAAACTTGAATACGCTCAAAAACTTAACGCCAGACACGACCAATATAACATGGAATTGTCCCTGACGCCAAGATGAGCTGAGATAATTTCACAACACAATTTGAAACTATCTAAAACACTGCCAACTTTATTGAATTATATATTCAGTCGGGCAGAGTTTCTGCGTAATTAATCAAACAAATATATTGGACGAGGATCGGGGCAGAGCTAAGTGTGTCAGTACCTTCTCGTGAGAGGTCTCACAACAAAAGAACCCCGCTCCGCCTCTTTCCTCTCCTTATATAGCTTTGCCGTTAACAGGTAGAACCATTATAACGGTTGTTTTGGATATAACCATCATTTCAGTAATGCCCGTTATTTTGATAAGAACGGTCCTTTTGGATCATTGTTTGTGTTTAAACCCACAGACTTACATCCAAGTAGACGCCACAAATCGTCCCACCTTGCGTGTCATATTTCCAATATAATTACGTTCAAGGGTCGTATCCAGGTTCAACCAATACCAGCCTGTCCGACCTGTGCTGCAATTACACGTCAGTTTGAAACGAATTTGAGTATTTTTTTTACAACCCCGTGTTGCAAATATAAAAGTTATAAAGTTGTTCAACAGGATATTTCTTTTCTTACTTTAGGTACGAAATTACGCCACACTTAGTTTCCATACAGTTTGACCCCCTGCGAAGCCTTCCCCTAGTTAGGTCTGTGGTAAAACTTACAACATTTACTTACTTTTTCCGATACAACTGTTTTTTCATATTATTTTGGAATGAACTGTTATGACAGCTAATTTTGTTTTTGCCGTAACATCTGAAATGTTTTACTTTTACAGTTAAAACAGTTCTTTTGCATCAATTTGGAAAGCTCCGTTGTAACAACTATTTTTGCTATTGCCGTAATAACTGAAATGTTTCTCTTTTTCAGTTAGAACAGTTCTTTCGCATCAATTTGGAAAGCTCCGTTATAACAACTATTTTTGTCATTGCCGCAATAACTGAAATGATTCTCTTTTTTTTTTCAGTTAGAACAGTTCTTTCGCATCAATTTGGAAAGCTCCGTTATAACAACTATTTTTGTTATTGCCGCAATAACTGAAATGATTCTCTTTTTCTCAGTTAGAACAGTTCTCTCGCATCAATTTGGAAAGCTCCGTTATAACAACCATTTCGGTCATTGCCGCAATAACCGAAATGATCCTCTTTTTCTCAGTTAGAACAGTTCTTTCGCATCAATTTGGAAAGCTCCGTTATAACAACTATTTTTGTTATTGCCGCAATAACTGAAATGATTCTCTTTTTCAGTTAGAACAGTTCTTTCGCATCAATTTGGAAAGTTCCGTTATAACAACTATTTTTGTTATTGCCGCAATAACTGAAATGATTCACTTTCTCAGTTAGAACAGTTCTTTCGCATCATTTTGGAAAGCTCCGTTATAACAACTATTTTTGTTATTGCCGCAATAACTGAAATGATCCTCTTTTTCTCAGAACAGTTCTTTCGCATCATTTTGGAAAGCTCCGTTATAACAACTATTTTTGTTATTGCCGCAATAACTGAAATGATTCTCCTTTTCTCAGTTAGAACAGTTCTTTTGCATCAATTTGGAAAGCTCCGTTATAACAACTATTTTTGTTATTGCCGTAATAACTGAAATGATTCTCTTTTTCAGTTAGAACAGTTCCTTCGCATCAATTTGGAAAGCTCTGTTATAACACCCATTCTTGTTATTGCCGCAATAACTGAAATGATTCACTATCTCAGTTAGAACAGTTCTTTCGCATCATTTTGGAAAGCTCCGTTATAACAACTATTTTTGCTATTGCCGCAATAACTGAAATGATTCTCTTTTTCAGTTAGAACAGTTCTTTCGCATTAATTTGGAAAATTTGACTTCCCGCCATTTTGTTATGTCATAATTCCACCGATCATTATTCTTTCAATGTCTCTTGCGTGCTCAGTGAATCAAAAACATCTTTTTAAATGAATTTAACTTCAGTTTTTCCTGGACTAAACTTTTCTTCGTGACCAAAATCCGTGATAAAAATCCAGTTCTAAGTTCTCCAGCGTCGATCAGTGCGTGAAACTACAAAGAAATTGTAAACATGATGAAACTTTAAGGCTATCAAATCACTTTGTCAACACCAAATGTGGGCTAAATAAGCTTCAGAACTTTCATCTGCTCCTGCCGATCAAGGTAAGAAAGTCTTCTCTTCCATACAATCTGATTTATTTGCAGTTTTTCCATACATTTGAAATCTAGTTTGTTGTTGTGAAAGTCCCATATTTCACAACAGAATTGAATCAGTTTCATTCAGAAATCCTTCCAACACATCCGAGAATCTATTGATAAGAGTCTACTTCTTGTGTTTACATGCTAACGCACTTGTAAATTCTTTAAGCTTAGCATATAACAAAGATACAAAATGCTTAACTTTGACCCTTTTATAGGTTAAGTCTTTGATGCAAAAGCTTGGTTCAGACCACTTGTATTTCCTTCAATTTTAACACCAAATTCTATTAATTTTCAGATAGCTCGTGTATCTTCACTGCACCAGGGTAACGCGAACTTGATGTCTTCATTTCAAGACTTGTTACAAAGACTGAATCTACGTGGGTGCTGCACATTTCATTCTCCGGACAGATCATACCTGTACCAGGAATACCTTCTTTGAATGGATAATGATAATTTAATGTAGACAGTAAGCTCAGCTGTTTATAAGGTAACCTTTATTCTAAATACAATTCTATCAGTATTTTGTAGTGTTATTCATTGATACAAACCAAATATACATAAAAGGTTTATCTTTCCTCCATTTATCTACTAGGATAAACTATGAGACAATATTCAACTAAAAGGGCAAGGTTAAACATAATGTTTCTTCAATATTTTACTTGTTATAAACAATTAGACAACTTAATCAGTATTAAGTCTCAGTTTCAATTAAGTACTTCAGTAATAACCTAAAGTTTAATGTTAAAATATTTGTGAATGTTAACGTAGACATTCTGACTCGTTACAGCGCCCCCAAAAATTTGCATAGATTATAAATTCTTAATCGGAGTAAATTTTTCAAATCTTATTTCAAAGTTCACAAATATTCTCTGTTCAATTAACTCTATTTGCAAGTGCAAAATTAAATTCTTCAGAATCTGTGTCTCAACAATATAATTATGTGTAAACGAATGTGTGTTTTTCCCTATCACAATATGCTTAAGTGTTTTTAAACCAACCCAAAAATAATCGCCAAAAACCTCAGACTCTAAGCTTGTTAGTATATCAACTATAAAGAAAATTGCCCCATTTCCAGGATCTCTATCCTCTGCAAGAAAAATTTGTTTGTGGGACAAATTCATTCCTAGCGAAACCACGTAAATTCCCTTTCCTTTGCGAATATCTTCTCACCCGCTGAAAAGCAAAGTTTACGCACTCCTTCCAAATTCAAGTAAACCCAATGCAAAAGAAGAAAAATTCCGTATAGCTTCCTATACCCCACTTAGAGTCTAATGCCAGAGACTAATTATTGAAATGCTGGTGTCTGTTGAGTGTATTAGTTCATCTGTTCCTACCTTGTAGAGTATGGACCCTTTCGAAATCAACGTTCGTTGATGGACGTACATAAAACTACTCCTAACACCAAATCCTCTTTCGAAAAGATCAAATTGTAGTTGTGTTTGCTAAAACCCAGATTCCGAAAAACTGTGTCAAATTTAAATAATGATAATCACCTTAAATCCCTTAATAAGAAGCTAACTCTCACATAAAATCATTCAAATTCACTCAAAATTCATTCTATCATTTCAATATTTAAATTTACGGAGGAATCCATTCATCTCTTGTGCTGCAAAAGATTCGCTGCCTCGCTCGCTGATTTAAAATGTAAGCACTATCTGTAAAAATTTGACACAAAACATTTTGCACATTTCACCCTCATTATTTTAAAAATAAAGCCCCTTATCAAATTAACAGGACCCCAAAGTCTCTAAAGAATCCGCTCCCATTCACAAAACTTACTATTTATTTTTTTTTCGCTAAACAAGATATCAAAACCGACCAATAATATTACTATTATAATAATTCGAAACTAAATTTTCCGTCCTCACAATAATTCAATTCAAAAATTATCATAATAATTTAAAGTTAAAATATCGTCTCACATTCATCCAGTTAACAAATGTACGCAAAATTTTCTAACAATAACATCGCAAGGATATTTTTTTAATAGAATTTAATCATCAAAATTTTTTAAAATTCTCAAAGTGAATTGGACATCAGATACAATCACTACATCTTCTAGATAAGTTGACTAAACATGGGAAGTGTATACACTAAATCAAGAGTATCATCGCGATAATTTAATGTAGTACGATGATTTAGACACAAATACAAGTATCACATTGTTGGAATAAACAATTTAAGCACGATAAGTTAAACACAAATACAAATATCAATTCATCAAAATAATTACTAAAAGATTACTTCCCAAACCTACATTTCTTAATTATAAAATGGTAAAAACGCGTACATAGATATTTTGAATATTTACACGTTAACACGAGGTATTAGATTAAACATTATACAAAAGAAACTAATACATAATATAACATAACGCATAACATAACACACCATCATTTAATTTTGTTAAAATTTAAATTGAACCTAAAAGTATAACCCTAAGTGTTAACCTTAAAATTTAGCCCACTCTATTGAATGCGCTATTGAATGAGTTACAAGAAATTTTACATCTGTATGTATTTTAAGAAAACTAACAATAAGTTAATATTTACCAAATCAAAGAAGTCACAAAGTATCCTAATGTCTAATTAAATTGTGATACTAAAATACAATAATTTATTATTATAATTATTTTTTTATTCATTTATTTATTTTTGTCGCCCCCCTATCTATAATAATCTGAAACCCATTTAGAGAGAACTAGTTTCACCTTACGGTTCTAACTGTGGGGTGATAAAAATATGATGATGATGATTATAAAAGATCGCAGCCCATTTCACTTCTTATACCATCAGATATCCGCCAGTGAAAACCTCATCAACCTCGGTCCAGCCGTTCCGGAACACATAGTGAACATACATACATAGTCTTTATCAACATACAAAACAAATTACTGCCAAATTGCATTAGAATACCTGCTATATGCTGAAATAATCAACCCCCTTTATCTTATACCAATACAATCCCAATTTAGTTTATTTTAGGTAGTTCATACTGTATAGCAATTAGTTTGACCGTCTTCTACCTTTTCAAAATGTAATATTAAGTTCACTCTGTATAAAAATCGTATTTAATTTTTATTTTTGTTTATTTATTTCAAATTAGTTCCGCACAAAACCATTTACACTAATGACATCAATAACATTTTTAAAAACACAAAATCATAACGAATGTCACAAAATTACCTACAATAACCAAAATAATAATAATTAAAGAGATTAAATACATTCAGTCAGATAATAGTGAATAATAGTAATGAACAGTTTCAATCTTTCCAATATGTAATACTTAGTTCAGCCTGTATAGAAGGTCGTATTAACATTATCTACATTTTCAAAATTATATTTTGTTCACCCTGTATTGAAAATTGTTCAACTGTTCAAAATGAAAATAAAAATCATAATAAGTATGTGTCTACAATTTTCCATGAAAACCTCAACCTAATGTATCACCTCATAGTTATGTAAATAAACAGATATCTATCTAAAATCACAACATACATATTATAGTCAATATATTCCTACAGGATTGACAATTTAGCAAATAAATTCTAAGTTTAGTTTTTAATATTTAAAACAAACGCATAAAAAGATACAAAACAACAAAACTTTTAATGTCGCCGAGGTTCTAACCAACGACCTTAAACTCATCTTTCCGACGTTCTGCGACTAGGCCAACGATCATTTCTAAGAGTTGCCAAATTAGTTAATACATAATAAGGCCAACCAATATGTCTACACATTTATTTCTTAATTATTATTATTTTTATTAATTATCCTACACTATGTTTATGACAATTCAACTAAATCGGATCATTTTTTAATGTTGTATAAACTTTTTAATGTGCGTAATTTTTTTTTTTTTTTTATTTGTTCTAATTTCATAATTTTTTTACAAATTTGTTTTTGTCTACAAAGAAAATTACACATATTTGGGATGGTATGAATTACCCTAAATCTAATAAAAACTACGCTGATCGCCATCTACAAGTATTGTTCCTGAAAAAAAAACAACCAAGATTTCTAATATAATTTTCTAATATTTTATAACGTCAACTTATTAACATTGCAACCTGAAAATCAAATAATATACCTAATGTCTTAAATTTTCGTGTTAATTTTGAATTTACTTACCTACAATATCATACTTAATCAATTATTACAATGTCATTATTAATCTACCAATAACAAAACTAGTCAAATAACGTATGCACACAGATATTAAGATCTGTGCGTATGCATTTACAATTGCAAAATAATCTGGATAACAGTTGCCAAATTTTAAACATAATTAAAAAGCATTGACATCTATCTCTTATTCTAGAATAGTAAACGCCAAAAATTTTAACTTAGATTTGTGACTATGGAAACCTGTGATTTGTGCCTGTGATGGAAACACAAAGATGTTTGGATACACAGTTCTTCAGACCGAAAATAATGGTAAAGATTAATTAATCTATATATTTTTTTTTTAATGCAACTGGCTACAACAAACTTCTTACAAAAATGGCTACATAACCGTTCCCAAAATCCTCCTTTCTGTGTTCACAGCATTCAACTGAAAATTAAACAATTAATACAAGATAATTAATTCGTTCGCAAACAAGAAGTAGTACTTTGTAACTCAAACCTGGCAACCCTACTTAATCTAAATTATATAGTCTGTGACTCATTAAGAAATTTAAGAAACAAAATGTTTTGCTTGTTTACAATTTCACCTATGATAGAAAATAAATAAAATAACAAGTTTTCGTTCACAAGTACGTCAAATTATCCCTGTAATCTGAAGACATTGTCCCAACTTACTGTGCCAACTGTTCCGAAAACCTTCTCTCTGCTCCGAATATTTTCCACCCAACTTAATCACCTGGAAATCAAGTTCGTATCTAAAACGTAAAAGTTTCTAACAACCGATGTGAAAGTATATCTGTAAGGCTCCAACGTCATATTATCTAGAAGAAAATCCGTCCTTCTTGCCTGACAAACATCTGAAAAACCAATACCCAGCTATGTTATCGTTATGCTTGAATAATTACCTACTCACTTATGTCCGTCTGCATTGTTACGCACCACAACACCGAAATGTACCTGGAAACAACCTAATGAAACTACGCTTTGTAAGAGAAGTGAATAGATAAATACCTTTTCATCGTGTAATATTAACGGAGTATGAAAACCCTAACAGTACGCAAATCCGCGCTACAGCTTGAACAACCTAGAATCCAGAAAACAACTCCGTGTCGAAAAGGAATCATTTCTGCATACGTCTGAAACTTTTTGAAAGAATGACCTATGTTAAAGAACTGAGCCCAGATCAGGCAAACAAAGAGACATGGCAAGGTAGCCGCGACGCATCAGGCCTGACCTTTTCACAAATAACTTTACTATTTTCTTATGTGTAATAATTAGTTAGCTCATTAATTGTTCGTTACTTAAGTTTTTGCTAAACAGACTAACTGTATGGCTAACCGTCAGTGAAAACGGAGACATTTGAACATAAATTACAACTACACCAAGGCATATCTGATTTGTTTATCCGATCCGAGGTATGAAGCCACCAACCGCATCTATATACAAACCCTTCCAATTACATTAACTTAGTTCAGTTTGTCAAAGTACATTAAGTAAGATTATAAGTGGGTTTTAATAGATAAATTAAGTTGTGTTGTTTGTGTTCCAAAATTGACTATGAATTGTACAATAAACGTGTGTGTGTTAACTAATAAAAATATTTATTATCTGCAATGTTAGTGTAATTTCCTATTGTTTTTTTTCATTTATTTATTTACCTTATTCACACCCTTTAGCCTCTTTCGCATCGCTCTCACGACAACAATTTGTCCAAAAACTATGCGTATTTGGACTCTATCTAATTAAAATAATTAAATTAATTAATTACATACTAAGTTTAAAAAACAATTATTTATTTTCGTAATTCATACTTCCCGCTTTTTCTGATATGACAAATGAAACATCATGACATAATCGTGATTTGGAATTCTCTTTTTTTTTCTCCGGACACGACAATGTCTCAAGGCCATACCACTTTTGAAATGTTTCTAACGAAATTGTGTATTTAATTGTCTGTGGTAGTTATCGAGATGTTATTTGGTATACAGATAATCGACTATGAACTAATTCACAAAGTCGTTCGATTAAATATATTTTCCCAGTACATAAAATTAATTTTAGTATTTTAAACATCTTTACCTATGATTGATTATAAAGTCAAGTATTTTAAGATGCATTGCTCAGTGAAAGATGATTTGACAATTTGGTTACATCATTTAATTCTATTCGTAGTACAAGCTCTCTTACTTTTACTCTAAGCTAAGTTAACCTATGTTATGAAACAAAACTAATTCTACATTTTGAATTGATTTTAATTTTATTTACAAAATACTTGTAACCAAATTTCCCAGATGTCTGTCGAATCATCGTCACAGCTTTATAAATACGAGCAGTATGACCTTATGACCCTAGCCTGCTCAAGAAAGGCGAAAATCATAAAAACATAATTACAACCAATGTCAATTATCTATCAATCTGTGTTTATTTTCTTCGCTCGTTGATACTGAACCTATGGCTCGTTGATTTATTTGTAAATAAAACAAAGAATTCAAGATCAAAGCTCTTTATTGAAATACAAGAATACCTTATGAAAATTCAAATCCTATGCGAACAGTATGTTACCAAGTTTATTGAATCAAGATCTAACAGGAACAAATGACAACTCAAAAGGTACGTGTTTATTTCGATATTTATAACATTAGTTTACTCATAGATCAAACAAACTAGAGAGATATGCGATAAGATGACACTAAATTCAAACGCTCCATTTCAAATCTACCTTAATATCTTTTAGTCACACCCAGTGCCTTCGTGTTTGTGAAAGTGCATAACATAAACGTACTTACAAATCTTGCGTCAACCCGTTTAGTAAAATAATAGAGACATCTAAAATCGAGCTTTAATTGAACTAAAACATATCTCCTTTGTTTCCTTGATCTGAGATTTCACCCTAGAACTTCTGTTACAAGTTTTGTTTGAGGTTAAGAAAATCACAAACTAGAATTATTAGATATAAGTAATAGGTCGTAGTAGTCTAGTAGTAACTAGTAATAGGTCTTTGTGTGTTTATATAAGTTCATTATATGAAAACATTTACAATTAGGAGTCTTTTGTAATTGAAATTCTAACAATTAATAATCAAATTTTTTCATTAAATAGTTTTCTAACTCAAAATTTTGTTCTTTCCAGAGATTCCCGGCTACTTTACTATGATCCTGGCTACAATCATCGCTGTCAAGTTCAGAACTAGTGCTATACCTACTCTAAAGACATATTACACTCTAAAGTATAGTTACTCTCAAAAGTTTAATTTTGAAATATTAGTTAGTTAATGTTTATAAAAGCTAAAGTGTTTGTAATGTGTATGTGTGAAAAATTGCCTCTACAGATATGTACCTAACACCCAGAATGATTATAAATTAAAGCGTGAGTATTATTAGTGTTTGAATCATTTGACTGCCTGATCAGAGCCTAACCTCCTAACAAGGTTGTGTGGAAATTTTAAACGTGTAAAGAACTAAACCCCTTGTATTTACATATTATAATATGTTTGCAACGCCTCTTAAACAACCTCAATTTACATCCTGGTCACGGCACCAATTTGTGACTCGCCAACCCTTCAACTCCTGTAACCGAAATAAGGAAACCTTAACTTACCTAATAACTTACTAACTAATAGATAATAATAACCTAAACTAAGATACTAATAATGATAATGCGAATAGAATGATATAAAGGATTATAATGGTGTAGTATATTAATATGGCCAAGTGATCGTTTAGTTAGGAACCCTTCGTTGTGCTCGCTGTAACCCTGGAAAAGAGGCTGGGTGTTTCCTAGCTTAGAGTTACCTAATTCTACGATACAAAGTTATTCATCTACCTAACCTGTAATCAACCTAAGTAGTGATACCTAGACAATAGAGCTACTATATTTTAACCTATTCTGAAGACATTCAAACTTAAATTTCTTAATACATAAATAAATGTGTATTCTGATGATATTAGATAAGCTAAGAAGTAAATAAATTCTATATTATTTTGAAATCAGAGTAAGTGTAGGTTATTTTGAGTATTTAGTGTAACTATTATGACAGTAAAGAAAAAGATTGAATCCTAAAGATATACAGTGTAATTTTACTTAGTACTTTTGGAAAATGACTTTATATATATAATTCCCTGAAATCAAGTGGCTAGCCTTGTAGCTAGGTCACAGGCCCCGCACTCCGCCTGGAACTATGTGGCTCATTCCTATTTGACTGGGCACCACTCTACCACATTTCAGGGGGAGAACTATTATAATTAAAGGGACGAGAGGTCTCTACCTAAACTATGTGTGTGCAGTCAGTCATATCGGATTGTCTTTGGTCCCTGTGCTAATCTGTCTGGTGTGGAGTCAGACAGTTGTTTTCTTGCGAGGTTCCACAGGACTTCACATCTGTAAAATCCTACGGATCCTCTATAGGTACTAATAGATAAGTATATAAATAAATAAAGTATTCCTAAACTTAAAACTATCCTACTTTAATGATTATATACTAAGTGGTTTCCTTAGCTAGGGTAATGAGAACCCTAAATGTAAATAAATAGAAATATTATCCTTTAGACAGCTACGACGCCTCCAGATGACATCTTCCTTGAATTATAGTACCTACATACTATTCAGTTATGTGAGGAAAGATGTATTTGTTTTAAATATATGTGAATTAAAGGTCATTCTAGGTACTGCTTCCAAGTCTAGCATCGACTAAAGAATTCTTAGACAGACTTCGTCAACAAGTTTGAACATACAACTTTATGTATAATTTTCTAGTAAATAAAATCTATGTCGAAGGTTGTCATATCTCCCAGGTTCAGTAGAGATGTAATGACTATGCTTTGCATTACTATTTGCTAGGCTCAATAGACGTATTTACAGAAAATCAGGCTTCTTTCGCCAACTGAATTATTATCAGGTTTTCAATGACTAAATTTTCAGTCTGTCATGATTCGATTAGTAACACCAGTCCAATTCACCAGTACCTAAACTGAACCACATTCCATCACAAATTACTACTTTGCAACGCGAGTATTTCCTTAATTATTATAAGAAACAAAACAGAATCAGGCTTTACCAAAACCTGAAACCGTAGACTAATGAATGACCAATATTAGGTGGGCTGTCAGTTGACATTTGACTTTGATTAAAGGTGAGAGCTTTCTCCATAGACTCTAATTGAAAGAGAGGGTCTAGAATTCCATTGACTTTATTTATAGGATAATACCCATTTAGTCAGAATCTTTTACTTATTTATAAGATAAATTAGTGTCAGTCACTTGTTAGGTAGTTCTACCTTTATATTCAAGAGACTCCACTAGAGATAATCCAATTGACTTTAAATTACCAATTATTCAATAATGTGAAAAATTATGAGTTTAATTTTTGAAACCCAACAAAGATCATTCAATAATCTACATTGAACACCTTCTTCGACTGGATCCGTTTCCAGTAAAGTTATTGCAGGAACAAGCTGCAAGAGTAAAATCCCTACTTAATTGGCCCTATGTCTCGTAGATCTGATAATCTCTCATACTTTGAAAATATTAGATCGACGAGATCTCCCTACTTCCTACACCTTTGTTTCCCTAAATCTATTCTAAAGCTATACCAGAGTTGAACAAAGGACTCGCGGGTCCTGTATTTAACTAAGCACTCAAAACCCCACCTGACACAGAGTTTATTGGAAGATAGGTTATCCAATGTGCAAAACTCTTCTAGACTAGCTGAGGCCTACATGGGTGACTAGTCCAACTATCCTGAAGTCCACTACCTATCAACCCTACGGGAGTCTGTTTCAACAGGCCGAAGCCTAGAGTGTACCTTTAACACAAGGATCCACCCCTGGGGACTGAAACGGAACATCCACCTAACGTACAAGACAGTTTGCATGGAGTCTGAGGTCCGGTCATCGGCGTACTTACAGATTCAACGGTTCCGCCAAGGAGCAACTTTGCGTTTGCAAAGACCTAGAGAGCCTCCGATGACCGTATACCAAAAACCATGCACCCTGGTGACTTATTGATCCCACATTTAAGGGGTAAAATCAACCTTGGAGCGTCACAAAATTCCAAGTCCTGACTATCGGGAAAGACGGAGATGACCAGCCCCTAATGTGGTCACGTAGTTAGGTCCCGGGGCTGGCCATTCCTCATACCATGATGAGGTAGAACGCCATAGTCCAATATTTAATTTAAGTTTACTTTACACTCTACTATTACTCTTTAGAAAAACTTGAATACGCTCAAAAACTTAACGCCAGACACGACCAATATAACATGGAATTGTCCCTGACGCCAAGATGAGCTGAGATAATTTCACAACACAATTTGAAACTATCTAAAACACTGCCAACTTTATTGAATTATATATTCAGTCGGGCAGAGTTTCTGCGTAATTAATCAAACAAATATATTGGACGAGGATCGGGGCAGAGCTAAGTGTGTCAGTACCTTCTCGTGAGAGGTCTCACAACAAAAGAACCCCGCTCCGCCTCTTTCCTCTCCTTATATAGCTTTGCCGTTAACAGGTAGAACCATTATAACGGTTGTTTTGGATATAACCATCATTTCAGTAATGCCCGTTATTTTGATAAGAACGGTCCTTTTGGATCATTGTTTGTGTTTAAACCCACAGACTTACATCCAAGTAGACGCCACAAATCGTCCCACCTTGCGTGTCATATTTCCAATATAATTACGTTCAAGGGTCGTATCCAGGTTCAACCAATACCAGCCTGTCCGACCTGTGCTGCAATTACACGTCAGTTTGAAACGAATTTGAGTATTTTTTTTACAACCCCGTGTTGCAAATATAAAAGTTATAAAGTTGTTCAACAGGATATTTCTTTTCTTACTTTAGGTACGAAATTACGCCACACTTAGTTTCCATACAGTTTGACCCCCTGCGAAGCCTTCCCCTAGTTAGGTCTGTGGTAAAACTTACAACATTTACTTACTTTTTCCGATACAACTGTTTTTTCATATTATTTTGGAATGAACTGTTATGACAGCTAATTTTGTTTTTGCCGTAACATCTGAAATGTTTTACTTTTACAGTTAAAACAGTTCTTTTGCATCAATTTGGAAAGCTCCGTTGTAACAACTATTTTTGCTATTGCCGTAATAACTGAAATGTTTCTCTTTTTCAGTTAGAACAGTTCTTTCGCATCAATTTGGAAAGCTCCGTTATAACAACTATTTTTGTCATTGCCGCAATAACTGAAATGATTCTCTTTTTTTTTTCAGTTAGAACAGTTCTTTCGCATCAATTTGGAAAGCTCCGTTATAACAACTATTTTTGTTATTGCCGCAATAACTGAAATGATTCTCTTTTTCTCAGTTAGAACAGTTCTCTCGCATCAATTTGGAAAGCTCCGTTATAACAACCATTTCGGTCATTGCCGCAATAACCGAAATGATCCTCTTTTTCTCAGTTAGAACAGTTCTTTCGCATCAATTTGGAAAGCTCCGTTATAACAACTATTTTTGTTATTGCCGCAATAACTGAAATGATTCTCTTTTTCAGTTAGAACAGTTCTTTCGCATCAATTTGGAAAGTTCCGTTATAACAACTATTTTTGTTATTGCCGCAATAACTGAAATGATTCACTTTCTCAGTTAGAACAGTTCTTTCGCATCATTTTGGAAAGCTCCGTTATAACAACTATTTTTGTTATTGCCGCAATAACTGAAATGATCCTCTTTTTCTCAGAACAGTTCTTTCGCATCATTTTGGAAAGCTCCGTTATAACAACTATTTTTGTTATTGCCGCAATAACTGAAATGATTCTCCTTTTCTCAGTTAGAACAGTTCTTTTGCATCAATTTGGAAAGCTCCGTTATAACAACTATTTTTGTTATTGCCGTAATAACTGAAATGATTCTCTTTTTCAGTTAGAACAGTTCCTTCGCATCAATTTGGAAAGCTCTGTTATAACACCCATTCTTGTTATTGCCGCAATAACTGAAATGATTCACTATCTCAGTTAGAACAGTTCTTTCGCATCATTTTGGAAAGCTCCGTTATAACAACTATTTTTGCTATTGCCGCAATAACTGAAATGATTCTCTTTTTCAGTTAGAACAGTTCTTTCGCATTAATTTGGAAAATTTGACTTCCCGCCATTTTGTTATGTCATAATTCCACCGATCATTATTCTTTCAATGTCTCTTGCGTGCTCAGTGAATCAAAAACATCTTTTTAAATGAATTTAACTTCAGTTTTTCCTGGACTAAACTTTTCTTCGTGACCAAAATCCGTGATAAAAATCCAGTTCTAAGTTCTCCAGCGTCGATCAGTGCGTGAAACTACAAAGAAATTGTAAACATGATGAAACTTTAAGGTTATCAAATCACTTTGTCAACACCAAATGTGGGCTAAATAAGCTTCAGAACTTTCATCTGCTCCTGCCGATCAAGGTAAGAAAGTCTTCTCTTCCATACAATCTGATTTATTTGCAGTTTTTCCATACATTTGAAATCTAGTTTGTTGTTGTGAAAGTCCCATATTTCACAACAGAATTGAATCAGTTTCATTCAGAAATCCTTCCAACACATCCGAGAATCTATTGATAAGAGTCTACTTCTTGTGTTTACATGCTAACGCACTTGTAAATTCTTTAAGCTTAGCATATAACAAAGATACAAAATGCTTAACTTTGACCCTTTTATAGGTTAAGTCTTTGATGCAAAAGCTTGGTTCAGACCACTTGTATTTCCTTCAATTTTAACACCAAATTCTATTAATTTTCAGATAGCTCGTGTATCTTCACTGCACCAGGGTAACGCGAACTTGATGTCTTCATTTCAAGACTTGTTACAAAGACTGAATCTACGTGGGTGCTGCACATTTCATTCTCCGGACAGATCATACCTGTACCAGGAATACCTTCTTTGAATGGATAATGATAATTTAATGTAGACAGTAAGCTCAGCTGTTTATAAGGTAACCTTTATTCTAAATACAATTCTATCAGTATTTTGTAGTGTTATTCATTGATACAAACCAAATATACATAAAAGGTTTATCTTTCCTCCATTTATCTACTAGGATAAACTATGAGACAATATTCAACTAAAAGGGCAAGGTTAAACATAATGTTTCTTCAATATTTTACTTGTTATAAACAATTAGACAACTTAATCAGTATTAAGTCTCAGTTTCAATTAAGTACTTCAGTAATAACCTAAAGTTTAATGTTAAAATATTTGTGAATGTTAACGTAGACATTCTGACTCGTTACAAACTGAGACCCAATGCTTAAACATTGGCCTCCTTAAATCGTCAGAGCATTTACGTCTAATTCTCTGCTTTTGATGTTAAAACCAAATTGAGAGTTAAATTATGAGAGAGAAGAAGAGAGAGGAGACAGAGAGAGGAGAGAAGTGCAAGAGAGTTTGCGCTAAGGATTTTTACATAAACATTCTTACCTATTACATAATTATAATTAAAACGAATGGTAGAATAGTGATCATTAAAAAATTTCAACTCATCATCATCATCATTTCAGTCTATCATGTTCCTACTGACTACTGCTGAGACTCAGGAACTATGTCAATTAATTACATAATTAAAATTTCCAATCATTTTTCGTTCGCATATTTAGCGCTATTAATAAAATGTTAAGATTGACGCTGATTCAAAATCTTGCACAATTCAGTACTTGACACGCAGTCGGTATTGAAAATAAGTGTGCGTTGCGAATCACGCCAACAGCGCCAACACAGCAGAAAGTTTTTTTTCGTATCATGTTGGTTCTCATTAGTGCCGTTGGCGGGAAAAGGAACGCATCCTAATTAACATCAATTTCAGAGACTATCAGACTATCAGAGATATCACTATCCCTGCCATGCCAGTGCGCTTGCACATTTATGCGTAATTAGCAGAATCAATGCTAATAGAGTCGCGGCTAGAGCGAGACAAAGCAGTGCGCGCTCATTGGACGAGCGACAGACGATGGCGGTGCAAAGATCTGCATAATTAGTTGCAACAGTACTACATCGAACTATGCATCTACGCTTTGCTATGTGTCTATCTACCTTCCATACTAGTTGCGCGACAACGTATGTTATAGGTACAGAGCGCTGATTTGAACACTTGCAATATTTAGTAGTATTTTTCATCATTCAATGTTGACTTATGTCAAAAATATGTTTAGTCTATCTTTTAGGATATCTATAAATATGGAGTCAAATCGTAGATCGTTGAAGTCTTCGATTGTAGACAGCATGAGGTGGCGATTAAACGGAAGCCTTTTCAATAGAAAATCTTCACATGGTTTTATCGATTTTTGAAATCCCTGTTGTTTTTCTAGTAAAAAAAAACAATTATCAGACCATGCCAGAGATTAAGGGGCGTAATAAAGGATAGAGTCCTCAAAGGTAGGTAACGCACTGACTATGCCCCGATTGTAGGTGTCCCATAGGTGAGTGGCAGTGACCACTTACAATCAGGCCCATCGCTTATTTGCGAAAATATTACCTAGCCGTGTAGCCCAGTCACTAGAGGTTTTTGCCTTGCAAAAGGTGGTGTAGTAATGATTTTCACATATGTTGTTTAGGTCTAAACTCTGATGAAAAATCCAAGTTTTCGACCTTGGGGATGGTGAGCGCAAGGCGCCATCTTGGAATTTAAGTATGAAAAATTGGTTTGATTAAAATAATTCACCAACGGTTTATCTTACGTCAAAAATTTCAAAGACAAAGTTAAAGAAGATAAAATTATTTATATTTTTGTCGCTACACTTTTTTTTTACGTCCAATAACTAATTTGTTACAGCGGCGAAAAGTAGAACTTTTCACCAAAAAAATCCCTATACTGGGTATTATCTTCAAAATTACTCCCGAAATGTTGATCTTACAACAAACACGTATATGAAAAACATTTAGAAAACTAAATACTTTACATATTGGTATATAAACAAATTTTGTAAGTCTAATACATAATGAGTTACAACTGGCGGAATGATATTTTTTTTTTACATTGTGAATTTCTCGTTATTTCTATCAGTTCATTGCAATTATTATATAAAGCACACTCCTTTCCACACCACCATGAGGTAGAATAAAAGGTTTTTTTATTTATAATAGATAGGCTTACGCTTGGCCGCCATCTCGCCTGATGTTAAGCAATGATGCGGTTCCACAAGACTAGCAGATTGCTCAATAAATGTGGAGTCAAATCTAAAAAAATATATCATTCCTCCTGTTGTGACTCATTAAGTATTAGACTTACAAAATTGATTTATATACCAAAATGTAAAGTATTTAGTTTTCTAAATGTTTGCCATAAACGTGTTTGTTGTAAGATCAACACTTCGGGAGTAATTTTGAGGAAAATACCCAGTATAGAGAGTTTTTTGGTGAAAAGTTCATCTTTTCACCGCTGTAACAGGTTAGTTATTGGACGTACAAAAAAAAGTGAAGAGACAAAAATGTAGATAATTTTATCTTCTTTAACTTTCTTTTGGACATTTTTGACGTAAAATAAACCGTTGGTGAATTATTTTGATCAAACCAATTTTTCACACCTAAAATCCAAGATGGCGGCTTGCGCTCACCATCTCCAAGGTCGAAAACTTGGATTTTTTATCAGAGTCTAAACAACATATGTGAAAATCATTACTACACCACCTTTTGCAAGGCAAAGGCCTTTTTAGTTCTCTACTGACTGGGCTAGTGTGAATCTCGCTTTAATCTAGCTATATGGTAAAATCTATGTCGCTGTCTATTTACCCGAACCCGTCTAGCCTTCCGCGTCTCGTTTCGAATAAACTCCCTCACCTGTTATCTCTGGATTGTTGGCAGTGACAGTAGGCAATGTAACCGCGCGGGCGCCAGAGGGTGACGGTCACGACGCGTGCGCAGCCAACGAGCGCGGTTTATGACATCCTCACATATCGCTGACTATAAACATTTGGTTATTTTGCCAAGAGATTGTTTTAATGATATGCAAAAATATTTTGAGTAATATTGGCATGTTTTCGTGGCGAGCGAGTGGTAGCATGTGACGCTTTACAATCTGTCGGGACCCGGTTCGATCCTCAGCCCTGCAGCGATGACTTATTTAGTACTTAAATAAGTTTGTGCAGTTTCGATGCCATCGTTGAAAACCGGTGAAGGAAAACATCGTTAGGAAACCGGTATGTCTAAGAACCTCAGAAGTTCCAAAACCAACATGCACAACATGCAAAATGTTTTACATTTTTTTTTTTTTTTTTTTTTTTTATAAAAGACTGTTTCGAAAAACTGGAAAAAAAAAAGGTTTTCAAAGAAGTAACATATCAGAATTTTGTATTGCTTATTTAAATATAGATAGAAAGGTAAAAATGTGATTTATTGTGTACACCGGATTAGTTATTTATGATACAAGTGCGGAAAGTTGGTTATTACAAACGAGTAGACGAATGTAAGCCCGAGACGAAGTCGAGGGCTTACCATAGTCACGAGTTTGTGATAACCAATGCGCACGTGTGCCATACAACGTTTTACAACACATTTGCGAGAAAAAAACAAAAAGGGAAATTAAAAAAATACCGTAAGTTACACGCACGGTGCTATACAACGGAGCGTGCGGACAAATTCATTACAGCACGCTCCGTTGTATGATGCGTTTCATTATAGCACGCTCCGTTGTATGATCCGTAATGTTTAACTTTCGAAAGATGTATTCAGTTATCGTAAGTGCACTTTTTGAGCAAATGTGTTGTAAAAACAATTACAAACGGATAGAAAACACTAATTAGGAACAGGATAGACATGTTAAAAATAGTTAATAAATCTAAATATCAGAAAATTCTGGTAGGATTAATCAGTCATTTATATTGTTAATTAAACACACATATTATGTTTTTTTTTTTTTTTTTCAAAATAGTTAATAGTTCTGAGTGTCAGAAAATAATTTGAATTACAATTCTGCATTAAAATCATTGAAGAAAATACGGTTTTTATAAGTTTACCACAAAATGTATATTTTATCGCTACAATTAGTATAGTGAAGAACAAAGTACATGTTTACACCGCTTGTAACTTGCTTATTTTCTAAATGATTGTAGAGTAAAGGAGTATAATCGTCCGTTTTTTGCTCGAATGTCCTGCAAAGGGTATAGTGTCTGGGTTCGGGAGAGTTCCCAGGACAGTCCCGTTACGACGTGCCCTTGACCTCGGCTGGCCGCACACGACATGGTTACTGCAGCACAAATGTCAGGTCCGCACTTACTAGTTCGCAGTTTTTGATGTGAAACATCCATACCTTGGATCTATTGGCGCGCCTTGGCAGTAAAAACGACTCGTATGACGTGACGGACGTGACGTCATATGCTCTCTTATGCCGTCATGTTTCACATCTGCCGAGCGACTCGTAATGGCAACTTTTTAAATTGGTTTTTGACGACTCAGTGGTAGTGGGTTTGCTTTATGATTATGAACTGGATGTCCCGAGTTCGATTATCGGCAGGGCAGATGTATTAAATGAATTTGAGTTCTGCTCTGGGTCTGGGTGTTATAGTTGTTCGAGTCTTATGTTTATGACACAAGGAATTTTAGTGAGAGAGTTATTATAATGAAACATGTTATTCATTATGTGGAACTAGTGAAATGACTAAACAAATAAATAGTTTTAAAAACACTTTTAAAAGGTTGGGCCCAGCAGATGTAAACCATGACGACATAAGAGAGCGTATATTGTTTACCGTCACAGCATAGGAGTCGGCTTTACTGCCAAGGCGTGCAAATAGGAGTTTCAAATTTATTACACGAATGTCAATTTTAATTTTTTTTATTTAGTTAAAATTACTTAATTCGAAAGACATTTCAAACTTTAATTTTTTTAATAAAAAAATTATAACTGCATATATATAAATTGAATCCCGATTTTCCTTGGTCACGCCATAACTTGAGAACTTAACCGATTCCATTCATTTTTTTTTAAAGTTTTCTAATAATTTGTAGAAGGTTCTTACGGAAAGACAAGTTAAGAAAATTGCATAGAAAATTGGTAAATTTAAGAAACCTTAACGACGATTATAACTTGCGGGTGAAACCACGAGGTGCATCTAGTATAACTATAAAATTATACATAAAAATTAAATTATTCTTCTCTAATAGTTAGAAATGTTACATTTGAAACTAATAATAGCGCGTTAAAAAGGTATACTTTACGTACGTTTGGTATTCTAAAGTTGAGTAAAAAGTTGCTACTTTGCTAACTTAAATTATTCTGCAGCTACGCGGAACAAGTTCGAAAACCGTCAAGCGTATGGTGTTCACGTAGAGTTTAAGATAAAAACGACCGTCTGAACACATTCATGTGGGTAAACCTCGTTAGGAGCTCCTATGTAGAGCAGATACATGCGATGTGCTCCAGACGTGGGCGGTGTTAGCATTCAAGGGACGTAGAGCGAGGAGGCTGGTTGGGTACTATATTATACTTTTGTAGCTAGTTTACATTATGTTTGTTAGCAAGTGTAGACTTTGTTATCTATGTACATACAAGGGGTCTAAAAATGCTCTTTCAAAACAAGCTTTTTTGGAGTCACATATAACTGTGGTTTATATATATATATTATACTAAAAAAGGGCTATAGTGAAATTTCAATAATATGACCTGACTAACTTCAAATTGTATCATCATCATCAATATCAGCCTATCATTTTCCACTGTTGGGACGCAGGTCTTCTCTCGGAGTGAGAAGATGGGCCGTAATCCACCATTCTGGCCCAGTGCATGTTGTTGAATATCATATGCCTTTGAACTTTTAAGGTTTTTCGTGGATATACCGGTTTCCTCATATATTTTCCTTCACTATTATTGAGCGTTGGGACACAGAAGACATAATAGAAACTGCACATAATTAATTTAAGTACTAAATAAAGTCATCGATGCAGGGTCGAGGATCGAACCGGGTGCTGTCAGATTATAAAACGCACATACTACCGCCCAGCCACCATCGTTCATTCAAATCTGCCATCAGAACAGCGGATGATGATCTGGGAAATGATCTCTATGATTATGCTCCGCTCGCCCGTTGCTCTACTATCAAATTACATATATATTTTAGCGATAAGGCCGCCACTTGTGGTACTAGATCGTAAGTTTCTGTATTTGAATACAATTTCTATTTCTGGTGTGCATGTTATAGTTTCTATATAAATCTTAAAAAATATTCCTCATGTAGTTATAGTTCAGCTTAACATGCTTATAAGTAAGTATAAGAAATTATACTGTTTATTTTTCTATGGGAGTAAACATGATTTAATACGTACTAATTTTTTTTCTGAAAAAACTAATAAACCTCTATTGTTTGAGATATGGTGCGGAGCGATGAATTTTATACCCGTAAAGTTTTTTTGGTTGATATTCCGACACATTTTTATAAAAGGATGTGTTTATTATTCTGGTTAGTAGGTACCTACAGTATAGGGCTGTAAAGTTTGATTCTACGAGGTAAGGAGAAAGTTTTAAGGTGTCATTTTCCAAATGTCATTAAGTTGTGTTGTGGGGTGAGATGTAATGTCGTCGTTAGTGACGGCGAGTGAAACCGCACGTAGTAGTAGTGGTGCGGAAGGCGCGTTATCGAACGCCCCCCGCGCGCCGCACCCACCCCCCCACGTCACCCCGCTGCCCGCCCGGGAATTTACAATGCTCGGCCCTCGCGCCCATACCACGCTGCCTCCAGCCGGCCGCCCGCCCTCGTCACGCAACTCTCACTCGTATCTCTACAACGCAGACACGAGTATCGAACGCACGGCCCCGTGGAAAGCCTCCTGGGTGTGCGTGAGATTTTTTCGCCTGGAAATTCTAATGCGCCGCGCGACTGCGATAAAAAATGAACGGCGAGAAACGTGAATACATTACCGAGAGTGAGACGGCGCGAACCCGCCTACGCGCCGCGACGCCCCTCGTGCCCAACACCTAAGTGTCTATGTATTTTACACCACTTTATATTTTGAATCCGTCTGAAAAAGGGACGGAGGCTCCGACTATGTGCGCCGGATTTATGCCAGTTCAATTATGTATGTATGTGGCTCTCGCCTTGCGGAAGCTCCGGTCATATATCACAATCAAGTTAAAAGGGTTAGAAATTATATTAGACATTAAAGTTAAATACCGTGTGAATCTAACAAGCGATTAGTTATGGCGAAGGGGACGCGATAGATAGTGGTATAATTAGTGCATCGTTAGACGCACGACAAAGGGTTGCATTTTTTGTGCGGCACACGCGTGGCCTTGCGAGTTTTTGTGCGTTTTTTTACGTCTAATGCCGCACCTGTTAAGCAAGGGTTAGATGACACCTGGCTCGCTTGCGACTTACACGTGGCTCATTGAGACTTATTCCTTGTTGGATAGAATCTGTGGCACGGCATGACTTTTTTAAAATGTGATTTTATTATAAGGCTACGGGACGAGGCTGTTCACAATAACTTACTTTGTAGAGCCATTCGCCCTTTCTATACAATTTTTTTTTTTAAATAAAGATAATTTTTTTTCTCAAAACTTATGCATGTGCATGTTTGAATTATTAGTCACTTTGTGTTTTGCCTAGCTAGTAGAAGTATAAATCTAGAGAGATAACATAAAATACCGTAAATATTATTTATATATATATCTTATGACTTATTATTTATGACTTATATAAACAAATTGAAGTAAATGAAATATTCGAAACAATTTACATATTTATAATCAAAATATCGTGGTGCATAATTGCAAAATAAAAACTTTGACCTACTGTCACGATAACTAAAACGTGTCGTTTATAAAATCACTAGCCTTGTAATAAAATTTCTCGGCTAAAGGTCTTTAGTTTTTTAAATCGCTTATTGAATTCGGTATATTGTTGTAGATACACATAACTCATACACATAACTCAGAGTAATTTGGTAATATGTATGTTGTATTTTTCTCTCTATCTGTGGATCTATTTTCACATTGCCGCCTTTTTAGGGTTCCGTACCTCAAAAGGAAAAAACGGAACCCTTATAGGATCACTTCGTTGTCCGTCTATCTGTCCGTCTGTCAAGACCCTTTTTCTCAAGAACGCGTGAAGTTATCCAATTGAAATGTATATTAAATACTTGGGCTTACAGTTGCTTGCTGTAAAAAAATAAAAGTTGTAAGTCAACGCAATCAAAGGATATGAACGTTTATGTCGCATATTTTGCGATTTCACAGGGGAAAACCTATAGGGTATTTCCCGTTGACCTAGAATCATGAAATTTGGCAAGAGGCAAGTTTTTTTAGCACATATACAGGAATAAATCCAAAAGTCAAAAATTTGAAGTAAAAATAATTATTTTGCTATTACAAACTTACATTTTGTAGTTGGAATGTATGGAAGAACCTTTTTGTCAACTACAAAATTAAGTTTGTATTTCAATATTTTAACTTCAGTTAGATTTTTTTTTTTGACTCGTTCTCTGAGGTTTCCATCCAACGGAACCCTCAGAGCACGAGTCCTACTCGTACTTGTCAGGTTTTTTATGATACTTCAAGTCAGTTTCGCTGCGCGTCCGGTTCCAGCACGTGGTGGGACAGCCAACCAACTTACTGATGTGGTGATGTTTGTTGCAGAGGCGCCGCGAGCCGACCTCGTGGCTGGTGTACCCGGCGGCACGGCTGCAGCGGCTGCTGCGGACCGCATGTGTGCCGCGACACGATGCGCGCGCGCACTTCTCCCCGCACGCACACACTCTCTTCACAGGTAACCAACCACACATATTACATAAAACTATTGTGAAACTCCACGGTACCACGGACCGGTAAGCGCAGCATAGGAAGTCAACCCACAAAATGGACGGACGAGGGAAACGCTGCATGCAGGCCGCTTCCAACCGGCCCTTTTGGAGATCAATGGAGGAGGCATTTATGCCCAGCAGTGGACGTCTTATGGCTGAAATGATGATTGTAAAACTGCGACTAAACGGTGCTCCGCATAAACACCTGTACAAAATATAATAAATTACTTTCAAAAATCTTTCAGCGCCTAGTTAATGCGTCGCGTAACCAAAATGGCGTGTTCCTGGCTCAACTCATAAACATTGCCATTCAGCGTGGTAATGCCGCCAGCATGTTGGGTTGGTACGCTGCCAACTGGTAGTAGGCGTGAGCATTTGGATTGTCTTTAGACCTTCAACGGGTATGGACAATCCAGCTGTTTTCCATTAGCTTGGATTTTGTTTAGTTATAAAGGCACCAGTAAAAAAAGTCTTAAACATTGTATTAATATAACCATCATTTAAAGAACCCACTTTTAAAGGTCTAACCTTATTTATGATTTTTCCTCTAATTAATTAGCGTCCTATTATTATCTTCTCTAAATTTTGTAGGTAGGTTAGTGCATATAGTACTTCATGATTAAAATTGTTAGAATAATAGTTGATTTATCACAAAAAATCTATAATAGACATTGTTAACATAACCTTAAAGCCTAATTCTGATAGTTAAAACCCTTACACCCCGCATGTACGAATTATATTATGTTTATGAAGATTGTAAACATAATTTTGCCCCCAATATCATTCTCGATAATTCTTGCGTTCGTTCTTACAGATCGTGATTCCAGAGAAGCCATGCAGGATGCTGATGCAAATGTACTATTTATTTATAGATTATAAGTGCCCGTGGGGAAGTTGTTAGTTGAGTGTTTGTGTGATTGTCTGTACTTTAGCTTTACGGGGTGGCGAAGTCAACTTATGACAAAACACCATGAAAAAAAAAGATAGTGACTATCGCTCAGAATTAAAACGGGCAGCGGGCAGTGTAAAACGCGGCAGTACAAGTAAACTCTACCTCAAATTTAATTCAAAAACTTATTTTAGTTGTACGCAGTTATACTATACGCAGTGATACAGTGAGTGTGTTTTGTCGGGACTTAGGTTCAAGTTCGAGTTCCAGTGATAACCGTAGCAAAAGACTAAGAAAGTGGGTAGATCGATAACGATCTACCCACCTTCTTAGCGGCTAACTTTTAAACTACCAACCCCCCGCATTCTTCAGTCTTCCCGTGAACATGGTGCATGTAACTGCGCCGAAATATCGGGAGCTCATTCCACAACCTTACCACGGTAAATATCCCGTAAATAATCATATAACTTTATTTTAGTTGTATTTTAGAAAGGGTACGTGTGGGTATATTGTGTTGCCACAGACGTGTTGGTCAATACGGCAACACATGATACGGGGTCTGAGAATTTAATCTTCGTATCTAGCATATTAATGGTTTAAATTACTTATGTGACTAATCAACATTCTATCCAGGTAAATTACAATTAAACTAAAATGAATTTTCCTTAAATGGTTAAACGATTGATTACGCTACCGGCATAACGACCACTAAAGATACCTTTAATTCTCGACTTATAAATTACAACCTTAAAAACTTGATATTAAATTAATAATGAGTTAAAAAGCTCTCGACTCGAGTCCCATAAATATTTCTAATAATATTTCCTGATGTATAATGCAACAGTTACATTAAATTCATTAGTAGTATTGCAGCGAGCAGCCGCGGACTGCATCACAATTTCTAATACAAATTCGTATTCATAATCATAAATCATATATTTCCGAAAGAACAGCACATAAAATTCCTAAAAGACATACAATATAGAAAAAAAACACAAAAAAAGAAGTCTGCAGTGGGCCCCAAACTAGGCTAGGCCTGTATCTTGGGTACCCGGAAAGATCAGAGCATACGTAATTCCAGATTAGCACTGACAGTATTTAACAGTTTCCAAATATTAGTGATTAATGATTATAAATTATTAAATAGGATCAATAATTGTTATACAAGACAAAAACTTGCCTATCAAGGCGAGGTTTTCCCACCCTTGAACAAACGCTTGTTACTACTGATGCCCAAAAGTTCAAACATTGTATTATAGTACATCTCGTAAGATAGCTCATCAGCAACGAGTCCATAGTTCAGACTGGCTTCTTACCCCTATATTCATAGAAGTAAATAAAGGTAACTCGAATCCGCACCCTCAAGTGGTGTTTTGGCATATAACATCACTTGACGTGACGTGAGGATTCGAGGTACCTTTATTAACGTCTATGAATATCGTATAGGGGTTAGTCTTGAACATCGGTGCTAAGTTTTTTATACATTTTGGAGGGTGTGCTTTGGATCTTCATGATCAAATTCCCTTCTTCCCTCCTCAGAAGCAAGGACTCGTAATCTAAGTTTTTGTGGTAATTTTCATTTTTATTATAGTTGTGTAGCAACAAAATTAAGTTTAAAAAATCCTATTGCTTAATTGAGTCAATCCAGATGGCTTTGGCTGGCTTTGATTGGAGGAGAAAAGAAGAAGTTGCAGGCAATTAATTTAGCAAAGATAAGGAAGAAAGAAAGAAAGAAAGAAAATAAATTTTATTCGACACCATTACAAAAAACTTATATCTACAGGATACAATCAATGTCGAATGGGTCCGTCTCAGCATTAATGCTGATAGTCAAGGATAGTCAAGGCACCTTAATCATGGCACTAATTGGGTCGAAGTGCGTTCTTCAAATAATAGACACATTAATACCATTTTTGAGAAAATATTGTAAATGTGCAGTTTTGTATGTATGAATGTTTGATCCCATTCTACAAAGTAACCGTTTTAATTATTTTTTATACGCTTGGCCATCTGAACTGATTTGGATAAAATAGTACGTACGGTAGCAAGCAGTAAGTACTTTTTATCCCGGAAAAATTAAAAGTAGTAGCTGTAGCTGTGAATTCGCGAGGCGAATATTCGATGAAGTGAGTGACGAAATTTGTCAATGTATTTATGAAAGTACGGTCGAAATGCCGATAAATATCGATAAGGAGTTTATAAGCGGGCAGACGCGGCCGCGGGCGAGCGCTGGATCTCTGCCAAATGTCTACTGAATACCATTTGATAGCTAATTTATTGTACCTAACCTATACCAGTTGTTACATACGTTTACGTTTGAAAATATGTTAAAAACTAAATTCCTTTCAACATGAAAAAACACATTAGTCTGTACATTTTATATTGCACAATCCAAAATAGCTCTGAATTTTTGAACGCAATTTGAGGGTATCAGATTAGTACAGGGGCCTTACGGACAACTGCTATTGCGGCACAAAATTTTAATCCACCCAGTTGGAAAATCACGCGACTGCAAACCGTATCTGGGCGCGTTAAGGTTCACGCTCGCGTGGTTTTCCAACTGAGCGAATTTAACGTTAGTTTGGTGCCGCAACAGCAGTTGTCCGTAAGGCCCCTGAACAAAATATAACTTAACAGTACATGTCGTATTTCCTCAATGAACTTAACCTACTTTATTAAACTTATTTTTTTTTTTTTGTTAAAATCTTCATGAGCGTGGATTCAATGTCCTTTACTCGTAATATTAAACAGTTCATTTTGTCTTATTAGCGTCAAACAAGTCACAGTCAGAGTCAAGCTAAGTAAGTCACGGTCAACTCGAACTCATGCTCCTGTAAAGTGGTGGAGACTTTACAAGAGGCTCCTATGGAGTTTTGGAAACAACACGAAAAGACACGATTCACCTCGTCATATCACTCCCCACACTCGAGCACGTTTACGAGCACTTAATGAATAATAATTCACCATTTAGTACACATTAACACTCGAAAATACACAAGTTTAGGAAAATAATCCAACGCGCCGACATGTTTTTTTCCGCGTTGGCGCCAAAAAAACTCTTATTAAACTTATTTTTTTTTTTTTTGTTAAAATGTTCATGAGCGTGGATTCAATGTCCTTTACTCGTAATATTAAACAGTTCATTTTGTCTTATTAGCGTCAAACAAGTCATAGTCACAGTCAGAGTCAAGCTAAGTAAGTCACGGTCAAGTCGAACTCATGCCCCTGTAAAGTGGTGAAGACTTTACAAGAGGCTCCTATGGAGTTTTGGAAACAACACGAAAAGACACGTTTCACCTCGTTATATCACTTGCCCACACTCGAGCACGTTTACGAGCACTTAATGAATAATAATTCACCATTTAGTACACATTAACACTCGAAAATACACAAGTTTAGGAAAATAATCCAACGAGCCGACATGTTTTTTCCGCGTTGGCGCCAAAACTCCTTATTAAACTTATAAAATAAATTCTTGCCAGGTGACGAACGCCAAAAAATATACTATTGACATTGACAGGTGGTTGACAGTCAGTACATGAATTTTTTTCCGCCTTTTTTGTGCACGTCTTGTGCGTTTTGCCAGGTCCACTAAAAATTAAATCTTTCAGAGCGTCTAGCGTGACCAAAATGCTGTTGTGTTTCCAACTCAACGCATAAGCATTGCCAGTGTGGTAATGTCGCCACCCAGCATGGGTTGGTACGCTGCCAACTGGTAGTAGGCTTGAGTATTTGGTTTGTCTTTAGACCTTCAACGGATGCCGGCGTCGCGGTTTTACCATCGCACTAGCCGCCACCGCCTGAAGGCTCATCCACACATCATAGATCAGTGGAAATCGCACACTGTGCGATTCACACGATCCTTCTTGCCTCATACCTGCAAAATGTGGAATGAGCTACCTTCTACGGTGTTTCCGAGAAGTTACAACATGGGGTTCTTCAAAAGGCGAGTTAATAGAGTTCTAAAGGGTCGGCAACGTATTTGTGATGCCTCTGGTGTTACAAGTATCCATAGGCGACGGTGACTGCTTACCATCAGGCAGCCCGTCTGCTTGTTTGCCACCTATGGCATAAAAAAAAAAAAAAAAAAAAACGGTCTATGAGCAGTCTAACTGTCTAGTGTTATTGTTAGCTTGTATTTTGTTTACCTAGTTAAGGCTCTTGCCATTGCCAAAAAAGCAATAACTAAGTTTTCCTAAATATTTACGAGTAAATATCACCAGTATGTCAAGGTCAAGTCCAAGTCATACCCCAGAAATGTGGTAGAGACTTTACTTATGAGGTTTTGGAAACAACACAAAAAGACGTTATTCCTTGTAAAGATTGGCTTGTTGTATCCACCGTGAGAATGGCTCACAGGAAGTAGGTATGTTATACGGATAACAATAATAATAGTTATATTTTATGACAGTCGATGAATGAAACGATGGCACTTGAATTATTTATCATTGCAAGCGCAATATCACATTGCCCAGGCGCAATGTGTCCAGTGTTTTTCAATGGACAACCCGATGTGGGTTTTAATTTACACTCGCTGTTATTATTTATTGTAATTGAATTATTGATGTGTAGTTTTTCAGGCAAATGTGATATATTCGAATATCATTACTCTGCTAAAGCGGCCATTTAGATTTTTTGCTATTATACTTTAGGATGGATGCTAATTAATGTAGTCAGCTAAAAGTAACCTGCAGCTTTTGAATTTCCATTTATATTGTACAATTATCTACTTTAAGTGCAGTAAAAGTTCATTAAAGACTCTATCACAAAACGTCTCTTTTAGGGTTCTGTACAAAAATTGTAAAAAGGAACTTTTTGGATGAGACTTTTGGGCTCCGATGTCTGTCTTTATTTTTATGTAGGTATGCCATTAGCCTTTTTTAAGAAACTAATATAGTTTGCGATTTGTAATTTGCAATAGATTTAGATATCGTTTGCCTACACATTTTACAAATTGTTTTTTTTTTAAGTAGGACCTGATATGGGATCACAATGTTGAGCTATATGTACGCAGTGTAGTCGTAGGGTAGGTATAGTAGTAGAGTATGGTATTTTTATAAAAAGTCTTGATTTAAGCAATATTCAAAACTTTTATCTCAACTTTTATTTTGTAGCTTGCTGCGTATCGCACTTTTACCCACATGGCCAGCTCTCAAGGAAAGAACCCAATTAAAGTTAACCTAGCAAAATATCAAGTATAAGTATAAAAAGTTAAAAAATCCGCATGAACATCCCCTTAGAAGCCGTAATTTTTTCCAGGACAATAACCCATGATACTCTGCGGCCCTCTTACAATATCTTTGCGAAATTACGTAATGCGTTGCTCTATTGCTGCGTGACAGAAGTACAACAAACCAACAAACAACCGCACTTTTACGTTTATTTATATTACTATGATGAATACTTGTGTAAAACATGTGAACAAAATAAACGCTTTGTGGCTCCCTAAATATAAAATTTACAGGTGCAAATTTGTTTTAATTTAGACAAGTATTGGACAAAAATTAGGTAAAACTACTTTCTTTTTTCCAATTAGCACGGAACCCTTGACTAGCCATTTTAATTCGCGTTTGGTGTTTTTTTTTTAAATAATGATAAATGCTCGGCCCAATAAGTATGTTTTAAAAAAGACGTTGAATTTCAGTGGAGTGCTGTAAATTTTAAGGAATGGAAGTTTTGACGCGGATGGAATGAGACAAGGATGGGCGGTAGTTTTTGTTGATCACTAATTGTCCGCAGGCGGTCGATGAAGCCATTACTCCCAACATGGTGCCATTGCGGCCACCACTCACCGTTAAGAGTGAGCCCCGCAAGCCACGCTCTCACTACGATAAAGATTTTTTACTAGGAAAATAATGACAAGAAGTATAAATTAATAATTTTTAAGAACCCCCTGATTAAAGGAATGATCTTCAAACGGCTGAACAGGTTTTCTGACACTTAATAAGTCGTCTTTAAACAAAAAAAACTAAATCAAAATTGGTTCAGCTGTTTAGGAGCTACGAAGCCGATACACGTTAAACTTATAGCACCCCTCTGTTTACGTCGGAGGTCAAACATTTCTAAAACCGAATGCAAGTTGTCCCAAAAGAAGAACTAATATTTTGTAAGTTGTCTCAAAAGAAGGACTGAGTAAATTATAGCCTATGACATTCCAGAGATAAAAAAATATATTCTAACGTCGCCTTCTGTTTACTCTACAAGAGGCAATAAGATCCTTTTTGGGCACTTGTGATTTTACTTTATGAAAGGTCATTAATATTAGGCTTTTGTCGCAGTCACTAAAACATTACACAGTAACACGGTAAACACAAAAACAAATAGCATTCGTAAACGTTAAAACATGTTTGTCAGGTCCACGTGTTTGTCAAACAATTTGATAGCGACGTTCTTTTGATATATTTGACAAACGCATCAAACAAACTGCGTATGTGAATGTTTGACATGCATTTTGATTGAAGGCTTTTTGAAAGAAAGTTTAAAGTGTTATGTTTTTAGGGTTCATAATAATAATACACGTTTGTATGTATGTGTCTGTTATCTTGTTTTTGTGGTATTTAAATAATAAGTTATCTTATCTTATGTAAATAGGTAGGTATGTGAGTTTCTTAATTCCACCATAAGTCCTGAACACCTGAACCGAATTTGATGGGAATTGTCATAGACTAGTCCAATAAAAAAAACATAGTACGACTATGAGACATCATATGAAACCAGAGGATTTTTTTCCCCAATATGTAATGTATATTTATTATCATCTAAAACATAATTATTGAGCAGATTCTAAAATTATGAAACAATACTATATATTTTGAACATTTACCAGACAATTTACAAAATTAATACAGCCAAAATCATACTAATATTATAAATGCGAAAGTGTGTTTGTTTGTTGGTTTGTTTGTTCCTCTTTCACGCAGCAACAGACCAACGGATCGACCTGATTTTTTGCATGGGTATAGTTCAAGGGTCAGAGAGTGGCATAGGCTACTTTTCAAAATCATCATCACCATCACCATTTTTCATCACTACGCGGGTGAAACCGCGGGGCGCAGCTAGTATTATATATTTTCTCTATTTTAGTTAATTTTACGTATTTTTCCAGTAGCAAAACTTATCAAGAAACGTCAAGAATAAAATAAAATACACGAAATTTATCAATTTCATATAGTCAAATTAATTTAGATCTATTGACATTACCTACGCGATTAAACTCAATGTTGCTATGTAACTATTCGAATATGATTAGTAATGATTGTAGGCGTCGTGTCACCGGATTTGGAACAAGATAGTTGATTAGATAACGTAGATAAGGGATGTGAGTACTTACATCCGCATAGGTGATACAAACTGACTCATTATTTGAATGTACTAATGTAAGCGTAGCAGATGCATTGTGACTTGATGGCGCGATATACGGAAAGTAAATTATGAGAATAAAAATAATAATTAAATTTTTATTTGCTCAAACAGATTATGTTGTAAAAAACTGACATAAAACTGACATATTTTAATTTATTATTTCACTGAAGTATAAAGTCATCAGAATTCATGAATTCATGGTAGTTCAGTTGTGTATATCTGTGGTAGTTCGTTCACTTTACGCAGACTGCTAAAGTGTGTTTGCTTGTTCCTCTTTCACGCAGTAACTGAGCAACAGATAGACGTGATTTTTTGCATAGAGGGCCGGAGAGTGACATAAGATTGTCAAATTTTGTCTCGGAAAATTTTACGGATTCCTAGAGAATATCCACGCGGGTGAACAGCAGCTATTTTACTTTTCTTTTTCATTGAATAATAAGGCTTGACTCTTCTGGGTAAGCGCGCTCCATCGTAGATCGCATCGTCGCTTTACATCAGGCGAGATGGCGGCCAAGCGCAAGCCTATCTACTATTAAAAAAAAGTTTTTACAAGCGACATGAAATTGCAATCAATTTTTATCAGTAATTTATGCACTTCGCGGTCGACTAATTTTATAATTAATCTAATATCGTCGTAAATAAATATCTGATACGTTATCACTAGAGTTATATTAAAACGTAAGAGATAACATTATAATTAATTAATTTCAAAACACGTGTTATAGTGCAAACAGACGCTCGAACGCGGCTGACGGACCGCTGTCCAACAAACGGGAGAGAAAGAGTGAGAATATCATATTTCCCTCTCTTTCTCTCCCATTGGTCAGACGGCGGTTGAGGTCAGCCGCGTTCGAGCGTCTGTTAGCACTATTAGATTTACGAAAGGTATCAGACACGTACTTAAATACTTGAATAATTAAGTACATTGAAAGAACCTTTATTTACGATTTATAGACTAGGCATAGTTACAGATCTGTGGTACTGTGCCGAAAGGCCATTGTACTCATATTTATAAACGATTTTTATTATGGGACCAACACTGAAATCGCAAAAAATATTAGCTGCTCCATAAATTTCGTTTCGTTACACTTTTCTCCGGAATAACTAATATTTTTTTTGCAATTTCAGTTTGACATAATAAAAGTTTAACGATGCACCACCTTCCGCATTCCCATGTTTTTTTTTATCAGCCTCGCTCGTCCCACTACTGGGCAAAGGCTTCCACCGTTCCATGAATCACTCTGTATTATCAACCGACTTCAAAATAAATGTTACACATGTCATATTTAGTCCTTAATTCAATGTAATGATTATAACGGAATATTCTCCGTGATAAAGTTGTGGATGGATATCTGCAATGAACAACCGGGGTTCTTGAATAGACTGTATATTGCCTAGAAGCAACAGATTCGCTCGTGATTTGAAGACACCCAGTTTATAACGATCAGGGCACCCAAACTACCAAGTACTAAGTTTTTATTATTATTATAAACATATAAATAAATAAATATTCGGGTCATTTTTGCACACACGGTCATCTGACCGCAAACTAAGCAAAGCTTGTGATATGGCTGCCAGAGACTGATATACATACATATATAGATATTAAACAACCAGATATAGAACAAACACAAATATTCATCACAGAAAGTTTGTCTTAGATGGGAATCTAACCCACGCCCCCAAACTCAGAAGGCAGGTTCACTACCAACTGGACCAACAGGCTACCTAGGTCGGGTCTATATCTACGGGCTATTATTTATTTGGTTTTCTCGTAGACCTAACTGCCTCAAATAACATTGTTTCCCTATTAATCTGTCTTGATTACGTCACCTTCCGCACTAGGTACCTGACCCTTTAAAGTCAGACCCCGCTACGAATAGGGCTGCTTCCATTGTACTCTAACTGCTTTATTACGTAACAAAATAACATTCAGAATAACTTTTTTGCTTGTTGTTCAATAAAATGTACCGTAGTTTTGGTATTTACAGTAACAGTTCTATACAGCTTTACTACTTTCTCTGTTGTAATGTTTTTAATGTTGATAATTGCTTTTTGTCAGCTTTTTAACAAGTAGAAAGGAAAAAAGGAATGGAAAGGTTGAAATGTCTTCTAACGTAGGTTTAAAAAATCATGTTCATTTTAATTTCTCAGAATTATTCCAGTGCCGTGACAATAACCGGCATGATTGATTTTTTGTTATTTAAAAGTAGGTAGGTATTAAAACCACCACCACCACCAGAACCACCGGAGGATGGGCAGCAGCGTCCTATTAGTACACGGTGAACGTACTGCGATCCCCAAGCCGCCTGCCAAGCGTGGGGATTATGGCAACACCCCTCTCTACGAGGGAGGCCTTTGTTCAGCAGTGGACGTTTACAGGCTGATGATGATGATGATGATTAAAAAAATATCAAAATAATATTAAATCAAATAAATAATAATAATCTAAAATACTACTCACTATTCACTCACTCAATAAAGGTCTACGCGTACAAAGTCAGGGGCTACAGCTCACAACATAAAACAATCTTTTTAACCGACTTCAAAAAAGAAGGTTCTTAATTCAGCCCGTATGTTTATTTTTAAACAGGATTTAGCTTGCCGTCTTAGAAAGGAAGCAATATGCTCATGATATCAAAACAAATGAACCCAAGCTTGACAGGTCTACAGTTCGCCATTAGAAAGTTCTGGAAAATGAGAAGTGTTTGACAAATCGAATACAGATTTATAATTGAACATAGTTTAATAAGCAAGCTCAAAATCGCACAACGAGCTATGGAGAGGGCTATGCTCGGGGTTTCTCTACGAGATCGAATCCGAAATGAGGAGATCCGTAGACGAACGAAAGTCACCGACATAGCCCACCGGATTAGTAAGTTGAAATGGCAGTGGGCAGGGCACATATCACGCAGAACAGATGGCCGATGGGGCCGAAAGGTTCTGGAATGGAGACCACGGACTGGTAAGCGCAGCGTAGGACGTCCACCCACAAGATGGACAGACGACCTAAAAGAGACCGCAGGGAAACGCTGGATGCAGGCCGCTTCCAACCGGCCCTTTTGGAGATCGATGGGGGAGGCCTATGTCCAGCAGTGGACGTCCTACGGCTGAAATGATGATGATGATGATAGTTTAATTTCTCAATGAATTTATAAAAGTAAGTACATATATAAATGTTTATATAGGATGACACGTTTAGGCTGTACTAAGCCGAAAGGAGGTCATTATACTCATCATTATGATCAACTTTTACTATTTACTTTACGACCATACAAAAAAACAGCTATTCCATACATTTTATTGAGTGTGGACTGAAATTTTTCTATGGAGCTGCAGTATTGTTTTCGTGATTTTAATTTCGGTCCCATAGTAAAATGTATTCTTAATGATGAGTATAATGATATCCTTACTTAGTACTCCCTTTCTGCGTAACCCTGTATACCACATGTATTGTATGTATTGTATTGTATGTACCTGTGTATTTACAAATACATAATTATACATACGAACAGCTCAAAATAGTTAACGCTTGCTAATGTGTACAATAACAACATGCAATTTTAATTTTAGTAAAATAAAACTTTTTTCGGCACAGCCGCGACACTCGTAATGATTGATTTTCCGTAATTGTGACAACAAAAGGCAATTTACATCTGCTTGATGGTCATAAATCTGCATGTGTCGTGTGCGGAGAGCGGGAGGGTGAGAGCCAGGTGCGGGGGCGGCAGATGTCGCACCACCTCGACCTGACCCATATTTCACCATCATTGTCGTCGGAGCTGCGCTAACCTGAACCTTACTCCGTCGACACAAAACTACGCTAGACTTCTGTTTGTTTATAGTGGATGTTTAGCGTCGGGTCAACGATACCGCGGACAAAGCCGCGGCACGCATTGTTCTGCATTTGAATGAATTCGCCGAAAATATCGAATCGAACTATTCCAACACTAGATACTCTTTTAGAATTACGAAGGATGAAATAAGTAAAATGTTGATTTATGAATTTTCCAAATTAAAGCCACGTATAGTTGACCCAAAGTTGATATCTAATAGTATACCTAATTAAAACACATAGGTTGTTAATAATGCATCAAAACACGGCACAGGTAACACAGCATATATGCTGTGTTACCTGTGTAAGCTACCTATATTGTGGCAATATAGGTAGCTTATCAAGGCACAGCACAGGTAACTTGTCAAAACATAGCATAGGTAACATGTCAAGACACAACAAAGGTAGCTTAAAACAACGGCGTGCTTTCTAAAGCAAGTTGCACGTATATGTATTCTTCTCTACGTATGTATATGTATACGTTTTTTTTTTTTTTTATGCTTAGATTTACACTACGTTTGGCCGCCAATTCGCCAGATGGTAAGCGACGGTGTGGGTAAAGATGGAATACGTTGATCTCAAAGAAATCTATTTATTCTAGCCTTGAAGAGGCGATTGTAGTTCTCAGGAAACAAGGAGGACGGCAGGGAGTTGCATTCTTGAGCAGTATGTATAATAAATTTCAGGTACGAATCTTTGGAATTTCTACGAGGAAGGGGTGGTAGTGTGCAGTCCTTCTACTTGTCCTGTAGTAAAAGGGGAGGGTGGAATAAAGTCATGAAACACTTGCGCATGCACACTCGCCGAAATGACAATAACATGAAATAGACAAGTGGTACAGTGGTGCTCGAGGCTTTGCAATATTTAGGCTGTCACCAATCAGCCTCATAGCACGCCTCATAGTCTACTGAATCTAAAGGTTCCAGCTGGTACTTAGCTGCTGCCTCGAATAGGTGGCAGCAGTACTCAACACACGATCGGATTTGTGCTTGATACAAGTGAAGCAACTGCCCCGGTGAGAAGTACCGCCTGACCTTATTGAGGATCTCTGGTTTTTACAAGCTTTTATTTAATTTTCAATGTAATATGTAGGTATGTATGTATGTAACTAGGTATGTTTGTTCTGGTGAAATCTTGCAACTAAATTTTGAAGCACATATCTTCAACGATTGAGCTGAAATTTTGTATACACGTTTAGATTGGATGACAATGCATGGTTAGCCAAATTACGTCATTCTAAATCTAATATGGTGGAATCCCAAAGATGGACCAATCATTTATATGCACCCCCAACCACATGATATGGGCATATCACGGATTTTGCTGAGAACAATCAAAAAGCTAGTTTTTAAAAAGTTTTTTTTTTTAATTATTACATATTTACTAGCCAGTTTAGCCTTAGATTCGAGGTAGGCTCCAAAGTTCAGCGTAGGCGTTAGGGTAAGTCCCATTAGCTCTAGATGGTCTCCCAGAGGTATTGATACATTCCGGCATAACTTCCAGAAATGGTGACACAGTAGACAATACTTGGACAGTATCTAAGCAACTGAAATGTAGTACTATGTAGTTATTGAGAATTATACTGAATCTAGTGACACGGTAGTGTGTCAAGCCAAAATAGGAAACTGCACCCCCCTCGTCCTACAAAACCTTTGAAAGCCATTTCTTTTGTGGACTTTTTAGTGATTTATCAGGCTGCCCGCGTGTGATTCAATTTATTTTAGCTAAGTGTTCTCCATCGTAGATCACAACATCGCCTTACAACAGATGAGGTGGCGGTTAAACGCAAGCTTATTATAGAATTGCAAAAAAAAAAACAATAATAATAATTAATAATCTTCAAACGGCTGAACAGATTTTTGAAGGATAGTGAAAACTCTCTATCAAGTCACCTTTAAAAAAACAAATCAAAATTGGTTCAGGCATTTAGGAGCTATCAATGCCACAGACAAACACAGATAAGCACATTAAACTGAAAACACCTCTATGTACCGGGACTCTAAAAAAAACAATTTATTTTTACCATGAATGACGACAAAGCACTGACATTGTTCCGTTTAACTCTACCATAGTAGAGAAGCTATTTTTATGCTCATAGTAGAATGTGGAAACAGGTCAGCTTATTGTTCGATAGGACGTGTCACTTGTCTGATGCAGAGACAGGTTGCCGTGTTACGAGAGGCAGGTATAGGTAGGTAGGTATAGGTAGGAGCAACAGCAGAACTGACGAAAGATACAATATAAAAAACTGATTCAATAAAACACTGTTTTAAAATATCACGGTTGTTCACTAAAGTTATATGACTCAATAAATAATGCAGACTAGCTGACTCGATAAACGTTGTCCTGAAAATTTCATAGAAAAAAGTTCCCGAATTTAAATTTCCCAATTTTCTAATTTTTACAATTTTTTTAAGCGATCACCCCTGTACTGAGGTAAAAAATACAAAATACAAATTACATAAATATATTATCCGTCTTACCACAAAAGATTTAAGCACGCTTTAGACAAGTGTTTAGCATATTTTTCGCAGTGAAACAATTGCTAAGCACTTGTCTAAAGCGTGCTTAAATCTTTTGTGGTAAGACGGATAATATATTTTTGTAATTTGTATTTTGTATTTTAACATAATAACATTTATACATTTAATATCAAAACAAAAATACATAACATGAAATTAAATAATAATGAAACAATAATTATATAAATACCTAATAGTCAAATAAATAAAATTAAAAAGTTCAAAGATTGAGATCTATACCAAAACTATGATTGTAAAGATATTAACACTTAGATAATAACAAATCATACAATTCTAAAGAATTAGAACGGATGGAAAGACATGGATAGATCGACAGGTGGACAGACAGAACTTATAAGGGTTTCTTGTAGTAGGATAGAATCTGCTGAATTAGTTAGCTTGTATTTTGTTCAGTTAAAAAAAAACATACATTCGAATTGATAACCTCCATCTGAAGTCGGTTAAAAAGGCACTTGCCTGAAAAGAAAAAAGTATTAACGACTTTTATTAGTTGATTTTTTCGATACTGTCTTGTAATATGTTATTTAAGGTTTTTTATGATATTATTATTATTTTATTGTTTATATGAAACTTGGTGTCACAATGTCACGTTATTATTCTGAAGACATAATAAAATGTATAAGTCATCATCATCATCATCATCATCATCAGCCTGTAAACGTCCACTGCTGAACAAAGGCCTCCCTCGTAGAAAAGGGTGTTGCCATAATCCCCACGCTTGGCAGGCGGCTTGGGGATCGCAGTACGTTCACCGTGTATTATTAGGACGCTGCTGCCCATCCTCCGGTGGT
Organism: Agriopis aurantiaria; assembly: GCA_914767915.1. Classification (NCBI taxonomy): domain Eukaryota; kingdom Metazoa; phylum Arthropoda; class Insecta; order Lepidoptera; family Geometridae; genus Agriopis; species Agriopis aurantiaria. The sequence goes on from OU611988.1 coordinate 4,708,222, forward strand.
TCTGGTCGCAGTTTTAGGACATACCCGGGTCCATAAATGTATAAGTATAGCCTGATAATTATAGTAATTATCCTGTAAGATCCTGGTAGAGTCTAGTAGACAAAAGATTTCCAGGCATTTACTTAGTTAGAAATATGTATTTTAAATATTTGAATGAAATAATAACATAGTTGGGTTGTCAAACAATGCCCTTTGTTGTTGTGGTAGCCGCCCTAGAGAGTAGGCAGTAGGTATCGATGGGCGGCGATCTGTTGGCAGCAGATGTTAATTTGTGCGAGTGAGCGTTTGTCGGAGGTTCAAGTTCAGCCGTCTGACGGGTCAACGACCCTGCTCTGACGTAACCCACACTACTCATTACGACTCGCACCTATTCTACCGCCGCAGCCTCCGACGTATGGATAAATTCGACTCGCTCTCATATTCCTGAATGCATCGCTTCTCATCTCAATTGCAAAGTTAAAGGATCGACTTTCATTCGAAAGACAAAAACTGAGATCGAGAAAATGAATGGACGACCCGATTCAGCTTTTTGTAAGACGAACCGAATTTGAAATTGGAATTCTCGGGCTGCAAGCGCAGAGTCGCCGCCCGAGCGAGTCCGCCCGAGCTGAGTCCGCCCCGTATGTAAAACGCCTCGCGTAGGAAAATCCATAACGGCACGCGGAAAACCCTTTTAATATACGGCACGTAAATAAGAGGTCGCGGGCGGGTGCGCGGGTGCGCGGGAGGTGGGCGCGGGCGGCACGCGCTCATTGGTCGGACACGACGCCCCGCCCCCGCCCGCGCTTAAAAAAACGTCGGGAAAAAAGCGACTCGTGCACGGCAGTGTCTGACGGACGCGCGTTGTGGGCGGACGTTGCGCACCGGAGAGACGGCGCGACCCGAGACCGGCGGCCGCGGCCGCGCCATGCCCGCGCTGGCTCTGCGCGACCAGCCGCTCGACTGCTCCATGCGCCTGCGCGACCTGCCCGCGTGGCCCCCGCCACCGCGCGACCAGCCGACCCACGGTCAGTACCGGTGTCAGTGCCACAACTAGTGTCTCCAGTGATCTGTGTGTGCTCTACAGAGGTTCAGGATGGCGCCGGCACTCTCCTCGAAGGGTTTGTCACACGGACCTGTTGTCCTCGGGTCTCCATTCACCCCCGTGCTCTGTGTTGTCAGTGGAATCCATTCTTCACTCGCGACCCTCGCGCGAACGTCTCTGGGGTCAGATTCCCGGCTCCATTATTGTCATCCATTCGGTCCCCCTGATACTTATACAAATTCAAACTGGTATCGAATGTCTGACAGTTTATTAAACACAATATTTATTGCGATCATCACAGAGCATTGTAGGTGTGACTGATTACCAAATAATATGACATTTTATACAAAAACTTACCAACACACAACAGTGTTACAGCCAAGTTCGTAATATAGAACAGGAATTTTGATATACCTATTTACTTAATAAGTAATGTTGACAAAAACGATTTCATAATTTTAATCATTGCATTTCATTGATCATATAGGGATACATATAAAGTTAATTTAGATTAAAATACAGCTCTAATAAAAATAATAATAATGTTTGCTTTCTAATCCAAAAGATTTTTGTATACTTAGTTAATTCTTTATCTATCATGCAGAAAATTTAACGTAAAAATTTATCTAATCAAAATTTTCACTGAATCATCAGAGAAACACACCTTTAGTATAGGGTCGATCTTGTCACTTTTATATATCGTAATACTCAAGTGTCCAATAAAATTATGGTGCCAGTTCAAAAAGTGACAAGAAATAATTGTGAGATAATGCGTTAGCAGAAACACAAGGGGTCAGGTGCGGTGTAGCCCGAGATTGAGTCGCTCCGCAAGGGTTGCTCCCCGGGGCCAAAGAATACCTTCTATCCGGAGCCTCCCTCGCAAATAATATTAACTCTCTAGTCTCTTGTCGCCTCACCCGCACCCATCTGCAAAATGACTCCTTTGACACGCCTCGGACGCACTCCACCTTTATTGAGAGCTTGAGTGCTTTCTATTTGCACTTGAACAACCTCCGATTTGCCCTATTACGGTACTCGAACCATCCATTTGAACAAAAAAAATCAATATTGCGTTCACAGTTTGCTTTAAGATTATTTCGAAAATTTGTGTAAAATTATTTATCTAATGGATTTTTAATCGCAATTTATTAGAATACAATGAGGATACAATTACTGTTGTGAGAAAATATAACTAGAGAAACGTAATGGCGAATCGTGAGGCGTCGAAAGCGATTAAGCGACGGCAATCATCGCTACGTCTTCATATCTCCTAAACAATAGTACTAATGTCGTTTATATCGCGTTCCCAACGAATTATATTGAAATTACAGTGAAATAGGCGTCGAATCACCACTATGCCGTCGATCCAGGTTGTAATAATGTTCTTTGTAATATTATTTGGGTATAATAATGTCATCGAAGTAACTGAATTAGCCGTTGATTCGTTCGTTGATGGAGTCACGCGTAGTTTGGTAGCGTAATAGTAGGGTTGGTTGCCGGCGGCGCGCGCGCAGCCGACAGCGCCCGCGCCTACGCCTGTGTCCGCGCCTGGGATCGACGTGAACTTTTGCGATGACACGCAACTGCCAATAACCGCTACCTGACACCTGTTACCAAATATATCACGCAACTTTAATTTTCTCAAAAATATACTTAAATTTAAAAGTAATTTTATATTAAGTGTTCCACCGTTAGGGTTTACTATTTCAATGTTATAGACAATTCATATCTTTTAAAATTATCTAGAACATGTGAACACTTAAATGTAGATTTCAATCATTTTTGGCCCTATACATAACTATATAAAAATAATTGTCGTTATTAGCTAAGCAAACGCTGTAGTATACAAGAAAACATAAAATAAAATAATGAAAGTACATTTTCAATCTTCAATAAAAAATTAAAATAAACCAAGTTATTTTTGATTGAATATCGATTTTCTCATTAAATTATAATCATGTGCTTCAATTTTTATAATTTTTGTATTGTAGGTACTTCCGGGGAAAATAAATCATATTACCTATGGTTTGATATGGTTATGTTTCTTATTTTTTTTAAATATGATATTAGCAGAAAACAGGACGTAGTAGGAAAGATAAAAATCATAGACCATACATTAGTGCTTGGAACTACTTTATCGATACCAATAATTATTATTTTCATGTGAATATTATTTGTAATTAATTGGTTTTTGACAATAACCACAAATAATAACTTAAACATAGCAAAAAGTTATTTTTAATAGCTTTTAAATAAAGACATTGCGAAGATTTAAATTTAAATAAATGACGGCCCAAGTTTTATTTTAAAAAATGTGCAAATATCCCTATTTATTTAATAAATTGTATGTATCAACAATCCACCCACAAGATGGACGGACGAGCTAAAAGAGACCGCAGGGAAACGTTGGATGCAGGCCGCTTCCAACTGGCCTTTTTGGAGATCGATGGAGGAGGCCTATGTCCAGCAGTGGACGTCCTATGGCTGAAATGATGATGATAATCTAACAAAAATAAAGAACGGCCGCTTTATAGCATCCATGCCAAATTTAGCTACCATATTACTAAATATTACAATAATATGTATCCTCCTGGCATAATTATATCAAATCAAATACGTAACAAAATTAAGGCAGCATTAACGGCCAGAGTTATATATTTCCCACATAATTATACAACATTTTAAGGGATAAAAATGCGCTAGTTATGTATATAAACGATTATTATTTAAATTTTTGTTAATTTTCCGTTTGTAAAGTTGTGCATAATAGAGGAATGTTAAACGATTAGGTATTCTTTTTGGATTAACATTGCAAAGAATTTTAAGTTATGTTATTTAGTTATGTTATGTTATATATGTTTATGCTTTATTTAGGCGAAAGATATCTTAAAATATAACTATGTTTTCGTCGATTTTTTTTTTCTATCTGCTAATATATCTATCTATTCTATCTCTCTATTTTTATTTCTGGTGTACACAATAAAGAGTTTCTGTCTATCTATCTATATCTATACGAAAATAACTATTAGCTATAATTGATAAATACTAAAGACGCCCAATCGATTTAAAAAAAATCACACTCAGGTATTTTATATCTTCAAAAATGTTGAAATGTGCGTTTGAGATAGATCTGGCCGGCGCGCAGTCTTAAACAAAAAAACTCATTAGTTATACATTATCATTATAACTATTAATTATGATCCATGCAAAAAAAATACTGAACGAGAAATAAACAAATGACAATCTATTAAAAGCATGAACATTAGAAACGATTAACACCTTTATGTTAATTAAATAAACACATCTGTCTCATGTTCAATATATTTTAATGAGCCTTACAAAACTGTTGGTTTTGATCCGACAGTCACACTTATCAACTACGAAATAACTATAATTGATAACAAACAGCACGACGGCTTACAGAGCAGCGAGCCGGTTTTGTAACATTGCAATCTACGAACGCTGACGATGCTTGTATTCCTGGCTGTTACTATTAGTTGGGCTTGAATTGCCTTGGACATATCAAGCGAAGCAAAAACTCTAAAAGTAAACAATTATTAAGATTCAGGCCATCACTCGAAATAACCAGACGTTAGACAAAGTTACAGTCAAAACTAAAGCAAATTATTCGCTACGTTCGAAGGTATAAGTCTAGTTGTTAGTTACAGAAATTAATGTAGCGGCAACTGCAAGCGGCAGTGGAGGCAATCGCTAAAGTAAACGCGCATTTCAATGACCCTCCTCTAACGAGCTTTGTGCATTTTGGCTCGATATAAAACAGCGCAAATTATGCGAAGGGGAACCGTTTCGAAGAATTGTTACGTTTCATCAAATATTTAAGTAATTTTCAATGGCGCCTCTGATTTGCTATAAAATTGTAAAATTGCTTGTAACCGTTAGAAGCTTACACGAATCATCATTAAATTACTTTGCTGGTTCTCTACGATCGACTCTCATTAAACGTTCACTTCAGTTTTATTTTGTACAGATTATATTGCACGTTAGATTTACTCAGTATTAAAATGTTTGACAGATTCCATAGAGTTAGTTTTGAATTTTTTGCTATTTGTTTTTAACCTCTAGAGTTTAAAGTGGCGTGTACCTTGTCCGCCGCCGTCGGTATTCGTATTAGAGTCAATTTCATCATCTTAATTATTAAATTTGTCTATTTAGGTTGTATGATTGTTTTGAGAGCTATGCTCGCATGTTGTGCCGTGAACTTGTTCCCGTGATCGATTTTCGTATATAGGGCAAATGTGTTGTGCTCGTTACTCGACGTCATGTGCGAAGGTCTGCGTGACCCAGGGCCGGGTGAGGGCGGGGGTTGGGGCGGCAGTGCGCGGGGGGCGGCACGCAATTAGCCCCGGTCAACGACCCCCGAACCACCCGCGCTTTATCCTTTACGTAACTATACAAGACGCCGACCGAGACACTCTCCTTGAAGCTTCGCTCTTCGCACCTTCCTGGAAACGCTTTCAACTGTCCTCGAGACAGTTCCTCATACCCTGTACTTGAACTATTATTATCTAATAGGTCATTATCATTTACCGTCTGAATTTGGTCGGATTAATTTGCTGACATGTTATAGTGAAAAGATGGTCAATATAATGTGACAACTTTAACAAGTTGTTTTTATTGCTATGGTCAACTTTGTTTTCTTTATTTTTACATCTCTTCTTTTCTTTCATACATCTCATCTTTTTTTACATACTTTTTTATTATTCATACACTAGCAGCTTCCCGCGGTTTCATCTGCATATTTACGTGATAAATAAGTCCATCCTATATGTCTATCCAGATTATAATCTACCCCAATACCAAATTTCAACCAAATCCATTTAGCCGTTACGAAAATGAGTGGAAAAACACACACTAACTTTCTTATTTACCATATTAGTGTGATCTCTTCTTTCACACATCTCATCTTCTTTGTTACATGTTTTTATTATAACTTTATTATTTTACTGTCCGAGTGTGTTATTGGTAATATAAAATGTGACCAGTGAGTGTAACAGTTCTCAGAACTGTTTGTAATTCATGTGTCGTGCGCGCCGATACATAATGTATGTACGTACATAACTCTTTAGAGATCTTCATTAGAGTTTACTTTGTATATGTTTCCAATGGGGTTGGCTGATAGAAACTTTTACAGGTAGAGGTGCCCTATATTATTTCGCTGTATTTATTAGATATCAGTGTTTATACTACTATTTCCTGAATTAAATTACCTTGAATTTTTAATATAACTTCTATCCAGTTTTTATTCTTGTTTCTTGTCTTTTGATTTTGATTATCATATAGACAAATGTTATAATGGAAAAATCCCACAACAAAAGTCTTTCACAGTTTTAAATTTTCCTCTACCAATTCTTAGAGCATTCGAAATTTTGCATTCGGCTTTGCTACGACATTAGAAACCACCTATTAACTTTTTTTATTTTATTAAGGTTGGACGAATAAATCGTATGAAATATCACCTTCACTGTTGGGGAAAATAGACGGACGGACGCACGGACACGGTGAAACCATAATGGTTCCGTTCAGTTGCAGAACACTTAAAATCACACAAGTTTGAAGACCATTGGCACGACGGGTTGAACTTGGCGGGAGTGCCAGTGCCAGTGTGTCAGGATCATCAATATGTATCTTCTGCAATGCGAGTTGTAGAATTACATCAGTGCTCTGTTGGGAGTCTGGACATCCCAGCAGTGCAGAACTCTGGTTCGACGTTAGGACATGATCCTTAATGCTGGAATAAAGGGATATAAAAGCCACATCCTAATCGAAGAAGGCGGCAACCTTCGCCGTCGTTTATCAAAGTTGGTCTGCTCAAAGATCCAGTCTGAAAAAGTTTAACTAATTACAGCATAGTTTAAAAATATTTACCAATTTTCCACCCCTTTAATAAATATTTTAATGCTAAGATACTTTTATTTAATTAGTCGCGGTATCGATGCAGAATTACACTAGAGTTTTTTTAAGCTTATGATGTTTGTTATGAGTACTGGAGTACTTAGAGTGGGGTTTCCTTTAAAAAACCCAGTTATCAAACGTTATCAGTCCGTCACATATTACATACTAATTACAATATGCAGGATGGTCGCGTGAACGCAGGTGTGGCGGTGGCGCGATTCGTTTATCTTGTTTATGTAAATCTTTTTTTTTTTTATTGATAACAAATCCACATTAACTCGTGTTTGACTTCACATTACCTTATCGATTTTAATTATAACTATTAGAATGCTCAATTTAGTAATTTAATCACGCATGGATATTTTAAAACTTGTGATGACCTGTTTTTTATTATTATTAAAAAAAAAAACACTTGTCATAATATATGTTTTGGAGGAAAAACATTCTTGTCAAGTGCAGAGAGTACAAGTAGGGACAATCGAGCCAGTGGGGACTACCAGGACAGTGGGGACAATCAGGAGAGCAGAGAGAGCCGAGACATGTGTACGACGTTCGCAGTCGAGTGCGCGCCGCCCCTCGTCGCCCTCAAAGACCTCCGAGTAATAATAATTTCAAACCGGCGATAACAATAAACGGTTTGTCAGTGAATTTACATTCACGGCACGAGGGCGAGGGGCTGCGACTCAAATTGGATTTAAACATCGTGAATTACCTTTCTTTGATTCGCGGGTTAGCCAAATGGGGACGATTTATGGAGTATCGGAGTAGGCTCCCTCGGGAGCCGCGGGCGGGTGACGGCGGCCAAGCAGCACTATTTCACGCGGTTCGATTTACTGCCGCGCGCCGGTCGCTGTGAGCGATGGACCGCCACCTGACCCCACTTTAAATAGAAACCATCCCCGTTTATACGCCGGCCGCTTAATGCGATGCTATCTTTTACATCGTGATAAGAAAATAAGGGTCTCTAATGGAATACCCGAAACTTTCCTCTTACCCTTCGCGCAACAAAGGCGATGGAAAACCTTTTCATTTATTTCACGAAAGTGCAATTTATATGTGTTCGTGTAGTTCTAGAGGCGCGAACTAGATTAGATAACATTTTAAAACTGATATTAAACCAACCTAAATAAATGTATCGAAGCATAAAATATTAAGCTACTGAATTAATTTCACGTAGGTACATGCACGATTTACATTCCTTGACGTTGGTTTCCTTTTGATAATGAGTAGGAATTTAGAGTAAAAATTGCATTATCATAAGATGTCATATTTTTATCCTGCAGATAATCACCATGTCTTGTAATTGTTTTTAAATAGCACCTATCCATATCAATCATATTAGCATATATTTTTTACAAATCATTTTGGCAATTAATTATTTACGTGCCGTCATGTCGTCATTTTTTAAATATTCAAATTGCGTGTATTCAGGTATGGTGTTAGGCAAGGTTGTCCCCTCGGTCCGTTGTTGTTCCTCGTTTATGCTCGAAGTGTCGACATTCCGACAGGTAGTGGGTGGTAGCACCTGTGAGATGCGCTGCGCACGCACGCGGCGCGACACCGCGATACGATCGCCGGCGCTCGCGATCGCAATCGCACGTTGCCGCGCACACACACCGCCGCAATTACGACCTCATTATTATTTATACCCATAATACTGCAACCTTATATTTTAACCTCCGCTCGACGATTGTCTCAATTTTGCATGTTCGACGTTCTAAGGTTTTGTAATTCTATTTTTATCTGCGCGTAAGTGGTCATTACGTTTTTACATTCAGAGTTTTATTACATCAATGTATAAGTCAAAGTGCGGTTCAGTAAAACCCAAACAATTTTAAAACATTTTTTCATGTAGAATCAAATGGCTACTGCAGGTCATTACTATATTTTTTATGCCGAAGGTGGCTAATAAGCTAACGGGCCGCCTGATGGTAAGTGATTACCATCGCCTATGGATACCCGTAACTCCAAGAACATAACAAATACGTTTTTTACCTATAAATATTCGATTAACAGCCTTAATACTTAGATCACAATAATCATCATTTCAGCCATAGGACGTCCACTGCTGGACCTAGGCCTCCCCATCGATCTCCAAAAGGGCCGGTTGGAATCTGCCTGCATCCAGCGTTTCCCTGCGGTCTCTTTTAGGTCGCCTGTCCATCTTGTGGGTGGACGTCCTACGCTGCGCTTACCGGCGCTCACAATAATATTATATTTAAAAGCTTGTGAGTGAGTAAATGTGTTTAGTTCCCATTTTGTATCGTTTTAACAGATTTGGATAAAATGTGGTGTAGAGGTATCTTGTATCCTGAATTGGACATAAAGGCCACATTCACTTTTTATCCCCGGAAAATGTACTGTTTCTTTAGTATACCAAAGAATCACAGAGCACTGCTGGTCTAAACTAAACTTACTGTGGTTTTTGCAATACCAAGTTGAGATTTGAGGAATCGAATTCGCCACAGGCAATCGAATCAAAGTTCAATTCTCAAATTTCTAATAGTACAAAGCGTTCTGTGATCCCATTAAGCACGTGTCCGAAGTCTCCGCCTTCAAAATTCAGCCAAATTGTTCCAAATGAGACCTTTATCTTGTGCCGTCGGCAACGGTCACTCCGCCGGACAATGCAGCAGCTGCGTGCATTGTGCGTATGGATTGACGTGTCGCCGTCAACTCTGTAAAGCGTAGGTGTGATTTAATTCCGGGGGTGTGCCATATTTCACTGTCAGACACAAGCCGCGTGATCTATGCCTATGTGCAATCTGCAACCAAATTAACGGGGCAGGGAATGGCTATTGTAGACGTTGAAATCCGTAGGCTAGTCAAGGGCTAGTGTTGATTGGTCACCAACTCACCTGATGGTAAACGACGGTGTGGCTAAGGATAGAGCAAATTGTTTTTTTTTTTAAATATAAAATAGGGTTGCCTTTGACCGCCAACTTGCCTGATGTTAAGTGATAATGCGGTCTACGATGGAGCACGCTTGCTTAAAAGAAACCGATTCACTCACGTGATTTAAAGACACCCATATTGTTACGCTCTAAGAACCGATAACCGATGGAGAAGAAAGGTTCTGGAGTGGAGACCACGAACCGGAAGACGCAGCGTAGGGAGGCCTCCCACTAGATGGACCGACAACATTGTAAGAGTCGCGGGTATCCAGTGGATGCAAAAGGCGAGCTGTCGTTCAGTGTGGAGTTTAAAGGGGAGGCCTATGTTCAGCTGTGGCCGTCTTCCGGCTCATGATGATGATATTGTAACTATCGGGCAACACCCTTTTATACACATTGCATACAGATGAGCAGTTCGCACAATAAAAGTGAAATCAAAGCGTTTTGCACATGTTTTCGGAATAGCAACCATAAAGCGGTGATCTAGGAAAAATCAATTCACTGTAACCGTGAAGATGACTAATGCCAAAATCCTGCGTATTTTGGAGAATTCAAATTTTCGGTGGCTTATAACCAAAGTATTTTGAAAACGCTAAAAAAAATTAAACACCAACCCTTGGCCTATGTTTACATACATAGTCTAAGGGTTGGCAAACTGCTGCTTGCGAGCCACATGCAGCTCTTTCAAGAGGCAATTGAGACTTTTCAAGTTTGCTGTTTGCAAGCAAATACCGCCCGTATAATAATTGCCCGTGTCTATTCGACATTCTCCATCGCTTGCTACTTTAAAGAGTTTTATTTGTGAAAGTTGCAGCCTTATTAATATTATTATGTCGAACAGCTTATTCGTATTATTTGTATCATTAATTATTGCATAATTATAAATGTATTAATATTAATTGCATATCTATTTTAAATAATTTTAAGTAATAGTGTGTATTACTATTAGAATGTATGTGTATGGTATAAGTAAAAATATATTCGATATATAGTCGATCCTCTATTGCACACCCCGTCTTCTATAAATCCTTTCCATCCTAAGGTTGCCTGGAAGAGATCGCTTTTAGCCATAAGGCCGCCAGTTGTTACACTAGTTTTTAAGAGCTTTTTGTCCCCTGTATCAAATTTTTTATGGTGTGAACAATGAAGAGTTAATCAATCAAATACCTAAATGGCTCATTGAAATTTATGAAATCGTAATTTTTATCGATACAGCAGTGTAAGTACCGTTCTTTATCGATCGTCAAATTTGACAGTTGAGATCGTCAAATTCGATAAAATACCATTTGATCAGTAGTCGCTATAATCGATTCTATGGCATTTTATCTAATTTTGACGATCGGTAAAGAACGTTACGTGGACTGCTGATAATTTAAGCTAGCCAGCTTAAAAGTTTGCCCAATTTTCCGTTTAAATAAAAGAAACCCACATGGATGCTGTTGTATTGACTCTAGCTACACAGTGATCTCCTAGTCAAATCTCTGCCTAAACTGATCTTCTCCATAATGCATCAGCAGTAGTGGTGCGAGTGTACGACGACTCAAAACATTCCGTGTAATTAACGCTTATCTCTAATTACATTATAATATTGTTGTTGCAGTGTCGGCGCGCGGTGACGTCAGCAGTTTCTTCAACACACAGATGGTGCTCGACCTTAACGGTGAGTGTTTAGAACACATTATTGCATGCATGCGCGGCTCATTTGAATACGGCAGAAGGTCGCGATGCCCGAATCATCTAATTAAGTTTTTTATTCTGTCGGCAGCAACTCACTGCGCGTGCGCTGTCTGCTTTGATTCAAATTCAAACTCTTTTGCTCTTTCTGCCGTGTAAACAATCGCTGCTAGCTCGTGTCTGCAAGTTTTTAGAATTAGAAGTGTTGCATGTGCAATATATTGTAGCAAGTTCCGAGTTTGAACTGAGCTTGTATAGGTCGAAGTCGCTGGACCACGATTCCTCAAATTAGGTACATCTCCATAGAAGCGTGACTCGCGGAGACAAAACGACGACATAATTAAATTAATACAAATTCACAGCTGAGAGCCGTTTTTGTGCGTCCGCGCGACACCGAAACATTTCTCATTTTCGTCTAGGCCCGTTTTTTGTCCGCGTTAATTACGGATTGAATGGTTCGGTCGCGGAAAAAACATCGTGTCTTGCGTCGGCGACGGTTTCTACGTTTTTGTGTTGCGCGTGCTTCACGCCCTCGGCCGCAGTATTGTGCTGGCGGCGTGATGCGCCCGCGACTTGCGTTATTCAAATCGCGTCAACAAAAACGCGTGACGCCGGTGTCATCCACGTTTTCCATCTGTCACACTTCACGGCCGTAATCGACAGTTTTTCTGCATAAAATATTTAGTAATGAGCGTTTAATGCGGGAATTCGCTTGATTACCGATAAACGCGCGATTCAAATGATCACGAACAATCCAGAGTAATATATTCGTGAAACTAGCGATGAAACGTTTGATCGATCGTAATCTGTCGCATTTGAATAGTAACGATGGTATGGCATCGATCATAGTCAGTACAATACAGTCGTAACAACGCAGGCTTGCTTTCCTTTCTGCTGTAAGTGGACGGACAAACTACGTAATAGTTATTTATGATACAAGTGCGGTAAGTTGGTTATTACAAACGAGTAGACGAATGTAAGCCCGAGACGAAATCGAGGGCTTACCATAGTCACGAGTTGGTAATAACCAATCCGCACGTGTGCCATACAACGTTTAACAACACATTTGCGAGAAAAAAACAAAAAATGGTAATTAAAAAAATACCGTAAAGTACACGCACGGTGCTATACAACGGAGCGTGCGGTAAAATTCATTACCGCACGCTCCGTTGTATGATGCGTTTCATTACCGCACGCTCCGTTGTATGATCCGTAATGTTTAACTTTCGAACGATGTATACAGGCTTCGTAAGTGCACTTTTTGAGCAAATGTGTTGTAAAGTATGTTTATTCCAACAATGTGTCATACATAATGCTAGATTTTAGATTCTGTTAATCATAGCTAGGAATCATACTGATTATCAGCCTTCAAATGAAAATTAAACTGCTCTATAATCTGTGCATATATATGCTAAGCGATTTTCAGAAACTTTCTTTAGATAAACAAAACTGACAAAGATTAACACTTTAACGCTTAGACTGGTTGCAAAGACAGCTCAAGCATCTGGAGGCCGTCAGGAGGGCGGCCGTGGCTTAGTGGATAGAGCGCTCAGGGCGTATACCCGAGGGAACAGGTTCGATTACTGCCGGTTACAAAAAAAACAAAGCAGATCATCAAGTGTGGAACAATTGTGTGATAGCCCGTTGGTCCAGTTGGTAGTGAACCTGCCTTCTGAGCTTGAGGGCGTGGGTTCGATACCCATCTAGGACAAACATTTGTGTGATGAACATAATTGTGTTTGTTCTATATCTGGTTGTTAATATCTATTTAAGTATGTATTTAAAACTATACATGTTTGTATATCAGTCTCTGGCAGCCATATCACAAGCTTTGCTTAGTTTGGGGTCAGATGACCGTGTGTGAAAAAAATGTGTCGAATATTTATTTATTTATTATTTATTTAATTCAAATTATTAAAAAAAAAGTTGAAAGATTTCAAACTCAGTACACAACAGTATCTATTGCAGTTCCTATAGACATACAAAAATATAAAATTGCGCCAGAATTTGTCTGTTCTTTAAGTCGTTAGGTCAGCAAATTGGTCGGGAGTGGTCGAGAGTCAGTGGCGGCAGTCGGTGGCGGCAGGACAGCGCACAAAAAGCGCTCCCACGGCGCTGTGCCATGACGCAGCACCTTCTAACTCGGGGGCCTACCATAACCTAATACAGCATTCTTATAGACCGCTTAATACCGATAGTTACAATCTGGGTATCTTCAAATTACGAGCGAATAGGTTTCTTCTAAGCGAGCTCCATCGTAGACCGCATCATCGCTTAACGCTTGACGTTGCCCTATCCAAATTTCAGTTTAATAATAGTTCATTAAAAAAATCCTAATTTTTCACATTTTCCAATTTGTCTTTCCTTAAAACCCTAATTTGCACTATTACGAATATTTAAAACAAAATCTAACCAAATTGATCCAATTTTTTCAAGTGGTGCGCTTACCAAGTAACAGGATTTCATTTGTGCGAGTATAGTAAAGAAAGACCCAGAAGCTCATTGTGAGTATAGAATGTAAGCTGAAAAAATCATTTCGATGAATGTAAGACTGAAATAATAATGTTTAACACGCTATTCGCCGGAGTAACTTCAAGAAAAGTTGGCGAGAACCCGTAAGCGCTAGGCTAAGTGTGTTTACCATCTTTGGAGAGACCATCAATTCACCTAACATTAGGGCCCTAATTGGATTTTCCGTAACAGCGTTGTAAGAATGAACTTTGACAGCTTTGCTAAATAGACTAATTGTGGATAAAGGCCCATGAGAAGTGTGGTCAAACTGTTAACCATCAAATAAATGTTTAGAAGAAAATAAAACAAGAACCGTTTTCAAGACTATACCTACATGTACAAACTTAAACTAAAAGTAGAAAATAATATTGAAATTACTTCAAAGCAAAAAATATTAAAGGATAATCAACGAAATCATTGATACACATATACCTATTTACCTACTATTCACAATTCGTAATCGGTTATTTATGGAGTCAAACAAAAAAAAATCATCAAAATCAATTTATAATTGGCGTGGTAATCGCGTAACCATCATACAAAAAAAATACAGTTGAATTTATAACCGTCCTTTTTGAAGACAATTAATATATAAATAAGATAATAGTTTAAAAAAAATGACTTTAACAACAAACAAAACAGCTCAATCGGTTGAAGATATCTGCTCCAAAATTGAGTTGCAAGATTCATCATCATCAGCCGGAAGACGTCCACTGCTGAACATAGGCCTCCCCCTTTAACTTCCACACTGAACGAGTTGCAAGATTCCACCCGAACAAATATAGTTACATTGCAAGATAAATAAAAGCTTTTGAAATAAATTCTAACGCGAAATCACATGAGCCCCATGTCAGATTTAGTTTTGAGTGAATCTGAGGTAGGTATATTTCGACTTCTTACGCAAAGTACTTGAAAGGTGGTAAGTAGTAGACCCCCGATCGTTCTCCACCTTCCATGTCCCACTGATTACAGCAGCCAACAGGACCACTACTGTGCATAACTTACTGTTAAAACTAAGCTTTGATTCTTGATCATCTTCTTGAGGGGGAAAGCGGCGTGGTTTTTTTTAATGGCACGCTAACTAACTCTTAAACCTTAAACTACTATAGGTATATTATACAAAAACAGTTGGACTGCCCATAGACTGTTGAAGGTCTAAAGATAATCCAAATGCCCCAGCTCACTACTAGTTGACAGCGTACCCAGCATGCTGGTGGCATTACCACGCTGAATGGCAAATCTTATGTGTTGAGCCAGAAACATGTCAGCATTTTGGTCACGCGTCACATTCTCAAAAATTGTTGGATGTACTTGTATTGTAGTCATTTTTGACTGTAGTCAGTTGTTGTGCCTTTATTAACTAAACAAAATACTATCTAAAACATATCTAAAACGAACACTTCAGAAACAGTTCAACTGCCCATAGACCATTGTAATTGCACCTATAGTTAATTATGACGTAAAGTTAAAATGTTTATATTATGTCATCGTTATGTTTATGTCATACAATACTATATTTTTTTTTTAATCTATACTAATATCATCAAGAAGAAAGATTTGATTGTTTGTTTGTTTGCATTGAATAGGCTCCGAAACTACTGAACCGATTTGTAAAATTCTTTCACTGTTGGGAAGCTACACTATCCCCGAGTGACATAGGCTATATTATATATATAAATACTTTTTTTTTTAAAGGGATCCTTACTAATACTCCAATAATGTAACCAAAGATGTAAAAAAAAGAAGGCTTACGCCCGTGCGAATCCGGGGTGCGTTGCTAGTCAAATAATTAAAAAACAACAATATAATACTAGTTCTCTGAACATCATAAGCAGTTTCCTTATCTCAAAATATATTGCTAAGCATATAAATATTATAATGGAACTTTAAAAATTCAAGAAGGAACTAAGTAAATTGAAAACACTCTTCAACTAACTTAGGACGCCATTTATAAGTGGCGTGCGATTGGTAAATGCAAGACCTCATCTCACGCCGAAAATTTCTCATTTCAATATCATATTGATAGTCATAGTCATAATAACAGTCTACATGTGAGAATTGGCTCTCTAGCAGCGTTATTGCCAATACGACGTTTCGTTACTTTACGTTTTCTCCCAAAATCGTAATTTTTTCAACGTGTGAAAAGCATGTCTGCTCGTTGTATTATTTACTTAAACTTGTGTATTTTCGAACGTTAATGTGTAATAATGGTGGATTATTATTTATGAAGTGCTCGTGAACGTGCTTGAGTGTGGGGAAGTGATATAACGAAGTGAAACATGTTTTTTCATGTTGTTTCCAAAAATCCATAGAAGCCTTTTGTAAATCCTCCGCCACTTTTCTGGGACATGAGTTTGACTTGACCGTGACTTACTTTGCTTGACTCTGACTGTGACTATGACTCGTTTGACCTAATAATAATAAGTAAACATGTTTAATATTACGACTGAAGACTCTGTTCTCTGGGACCATGTTCATGAAAATAATTAACAAACAACATAATTAACAAGACAAGTGCTTCCGCTCGTACCCTAAAACTATTTGAGATGTAGACACAGGCAAATGCACAAGATGTGCTAAGCCAAAATCCTCTAAAAAAGAAGAAAGAAACATTATTTGTGAAGAAGTTGTATCGTGACGAGTTCTATGCCTTCTTGTGGATATCTGTGACGTTTGTGAAGCGCTATGCGTCGTAAATCGTGTTATGGTGAATGTGGTGTGTAGAGCTGCGCCTGCGCACGCGCGACGACGCATACTTGTCTATAATTTCGTATGCTAATCCATGGGAAAGTACCGCATTTTATACAGCGAGCGTAGCGCAACCAAAACCGAATGGACAATCTATATTGTCATCTAATACCACTTTATAAAAAACTAACTATTTTGAGACGTGAAAAAAGGTGACCAACTTATAACCACTATAAAAAATCAAAATTTTGAAAAACGCAATTTCTCGGAAATGTTACAATCAACGACAAAAAACAATTCTAATCAAGTTCTATTTCTAATGCAATTAAGTTTGTCTATTGATAAAAACTAAATTGCATTAGAAGGTATAAAATTGCAAATCTAACAATAGTTTTGATTTAGCAAATTTCAGTGTAACAACTATTGAAAAATGAGTGTGAATGGTTCCGCACGTACACCGCCACTGCAGGCTATCTATCATTTGTTAAACACTCTTGATGAGTCTTGACAAACTTTAAATCAAGCACTTACTTTTTACTCCTTCAGTGCATTTTTGGTCCTAGCCTTAACTTCGGGGCTCCACGATTTTACCCACAGTGAGAATCTGAGGATACGTACATTTCCTAAGATAAAAAGTAGCTTATTAGTAGTTGATAAGAAGCCATTGGTACATATTACAGCGGGAAAGAGAAACAAATTAACTTAACACCGTAAGCGACTACTACGTACCTACATAGGGAAAGTTTTGGTAAACAATAATTAAAAATAATATTTAAAGAACTGAATAGATTTTCTTGAATTATAGCTAAGAACACTCTCCTAAAAAACTAAATCAAAATCAGCTCATCCATTTGGAAACTACGATTCCACAGATAATACACAGATAACAGCCAACAGCTTTGTTTGCGTTGGGGGTTATATATAATTGACGCTACTTGTAAATAATTACATAACATTTCTATAGATAACATAATGATAGTTGTAATATAGCTGTAATGATAGTTCTAAGTTGGAAATAAAATAAATAAATAAATAAAATAATTATCTGACATAATTATATAGTCTACCTGTGACCACGGACACTATAGAGTGTTTTAAACATCAGGAATTAAAATAATGAAAAATACATGCGAAAACCCGTTAGAAGTGTTTAACTTCAAGTTAATTGTAGCAAAAACCTGAGAAATCATTAAAAACAAATTTTTCTCATTTTTATTTATTTATTTAATAATAGTTTGACTGCCAACTCGCCTGATATTAAGCGATGATGCGGTCTACGGTGGAGCACGTTTGCCTACAAGACACCCAGATTGTAATATTCGGGGAACATTTAAGCAGCACGTTCCACAGACTAGAGGTTCGCATAATACATTTATAATATTGTGAGGATTTATACAAACATTCGTTTTACTTTGAAATATCAAAGCTCTGTACAAATATTCTGCAAAATACATGTATCATTTCTTAAACACAACAAAATCATACGTATAACCTACGTGAGTTTTTTTATAACTTATTTAATAGGGCAAGTGCCTTTATTAACTAAACAAAATACAAGTTAACACTACAAAAACAGTTAAGACTGCCCATAGACCGTTAAAGGTCTAAAGACAATCGTGAGATTGTAGGTTTTTGGACAAAAACCAACTCTTCATTGTGTCAACCGTTTTTGAAAAAAGGAAAGTAATATTTAAATTTTAAAAAAAAACATACAGTCGAATTGGTAATCTCCTCCTGAAGTCGATTAAAAAGAAATACAATTGATTGTTACTAACTGAATCTTTGCATTAAGATTTTTTTTTACTGTCAAATGTCTACAATAACTAAAGACAAGGTAACTACTACCATACAAAATTACGTAGTAAAAAAACAGTTGGTTTATCCATAGACCATAGAAAGTCTAGATACAATCCAAATACACAAGCCTACTACCAGTTGGCAGCGTACCCAGCGTGCTGGCGGCATTACCATTGCAGTAAGTACATGCTGTGTTTTAGAATGTATGTATAGAGCCTTAATATACAACTGTAAATTTATACAGGATTGGATTGCATTTGGATTTATTATTTTGGTCTAGCTCATTATTTGGTAGGAATGATAATGATGTCTGGGTTTTTTGCGCCGAGTTCTATTGCTCTCGTTTAAGTATCCAGTGTTGTCTAATCTGCGCGGATAGTATTTATGTTGTTCGTGGACTTTTTTTATATATTATCTTGCTTTAACACAGAATTGTTCTCTTCTTTCACCACAACTAAACAAAACTTATTTCACTCGCGGACTTATTACGCTGTCACCTGCAGAGCTCCTATAAATGGCCAGTAGTAACCATTAGTTTAAATAATTATCAATTTAAAAAACCGACTCAAAATTAGTAAATACACAATTTCGTTAATTGGATGACATAATTTTTCCAGTTATTTAGATTTAAAAACCAAACTACAGAACCTGTTTTGATGAAATTCGTATGGGACCAACCTGAAGCATATAGGATATTATATAAAAAAAATAAAAAATAAAAATATCCAAATCGGTTCATTAATGACGGAGTTCTGAGGTAACAATAATTCAAAAAAATACATTTAAATTGAGAACCACTCTTTTTTTTTAAGTCCTTTAAAACGTAAGTTGAGCTGGCCAGCCCTGATGTGTGATTATTTAGACGGCCCGAAGGCCTATCTGATATGGGTAGGCGATTGTTGTTGTTGTGTCATCCAACTCACGGTAGCGCTCAGTTGTAAATACCACTCACGATCACTCATGCAAAGAAAGACCGGATAGTCTCTCGCTTTACTTTACACTTAGGTACTCGAGCTTACACCACAGGCGATACTAGTGATATGCCATCGGGCTGATTCTTATAGAAAGAAATGAAGGAATAAATGAAGATAGGAAGAACGAAAGAAAGAAAGGAATAAATTATGAAAGGAAGGAAAAGAGGAATAAAAAAAAAAAAATATAAGAAAATTGTTTCTATCACCGCTCTCGTTGTGATGGCTACTTCTATCAACTATTTTTCTTGACCAAAGGATATGGCTATAACGCTAAAAACAATGTAACGGTTAGCAATATTCAATGCTACACGGCGCTAACCAACCGGCGACCTACCAAAGATTTAAAATAACTCAATATAGAGTCGTGCCGAGAATTCGTGAGCGATAACCAAGCTGCTTTGAATCCGCATATTGCCGCTGAAGAGTTAGATTTATTACTCAATGCTCGATATTACTCCGAATGGCTGGTACATCGAACGAATTAACGCAGAGAATGATTGAACCTGTTTTTAGAAACAGGTTCATCCCTCACTAGTACAGTACCCACGTCATTAATTGTCATCAAGCAGTCTAACTAAAACGTTAGTTAAGTTAATCCATGTTTAACTGCTTTGTCAAAATTTTCAACGGAAAAACTGTAATTGCTGTACACTTAGGCACTAACTTTTCACGCATACTAAGAATCTTACAGTCACACCAATGACTTTAATAATAGTCCACATGCTAAAAACGGGCAGAAAAGTCGTCTGCAGGGTGATTTAGGTCTGATGCGTTCACACCCACCACGCACGTTACCATATCTCCCTTGTCTGATCTTAGGTTTACACCCTAACGTTGCACAAAACAAATTTAAGTACAAATAAGCTAAAAAGATAACGGAACAAAATTACGCAAGAAAAGGTAAAGACACTAATCAAAATCATATAACACAAACATAATTGGGTTTATTCTCGAAATGACGCAACTGCTTCGATCGGTGAGCGTGAAAGGCGTTTAATGACAGAAACAGCAGTGGAAAGGAGCATCGAAGGTAATTGCCATTAGAATGCCTTCCGAAGGCTCGCTACAACAGCCTGGAATTAGTGTTGTCCAAGTCAAGACCAAAAAGAAACTAACACATTCTTGGTCTGTGAGACCAAGAATGTGTTAGTTTCTTTTCACGTCAAGAAAAAGACTAAAACAGTCTTGAACTCATCTTACTGCAAGATTCGTAGCAAGTAGCAAATCTTAAATTTAATCTTAATCGAAGTGTCTATTCTTACAAAAAAAGGTGAAAGAATAAAATAAATGTAGTTGCTAGTATTTACAAACAAAAATAATGCTAGTATTTACATGGAACATTTCCAAATCCATTTTGATATAACTGCTAAAAAGTGGAATAGGTATACCTACTCCCCGCATATTAAGTAAAACTTACATTCTTAAGTCAAGAATGAATAAGTACCTCATGGGTAAGCATCTTAGATCACATTGGCACTTTCCATCACGTGAGTTTGGGTCAAAAGCAAGCCCAATTTCACCCGACATCAAAAAAGGAATTCTCAATTCGACAATTTTTTTTTTGTGTTTGCTATACGATATCTTCGCCCATAGTGGATCGATTTTAATGTTTTGTTTTTATTTAATAAACTATATTTCGAGGGTGTTTCCATTTACATAAAAAATATTCCACCTCCAAGGGTGAAAATTTGGAAATTATATTCGTTTATTACAAAAAAATTACACACGAACCTACTTCTCGTGACGTCGGTAAAAATTATCATTATTAAGTCATAAAAAAATACAGCGATCCGTAAAAGTTATAAAGACATTGTATGTTTAGTTCAATCAATTCTTGGTCTTGCTAGAATTAGATTGTTTCAAACAACACTACCGGTGATTACGACGCCGTGTCCAGCCCGGGACGAGGTCTATTACACCTGTAGTACAGACCTTTCTACAGCTATCTCTCCGCGAATGTGCTGTTATCTACCGATTACTTTCGGCCACTGTCTTTATCTTTATCTTTTGTGCCATTTACTCTTCCAGTAATTGGTCTGATAGCTGTATCGACGGACCTACATTCTGTAGTAATTTCTCGGTAGGTAGCCGTTACGTCGAAATCGCATGTATCTATGAATCTAATATATTACTTTTAGAGAGGTTGAGCAAAATGCAATAAAATTAAATCATCAGTTAGTTTCGAACGATCCGTCGCCCGCATTGTCGCACAGCCAGCACACGTTCGTAATAAATCTCCGGGAAAAAACTCCATTCGAATCATAGCTGCAAAAACTTCATGCAAGAAATAAAGTGATTGTCCGGGGCTCGGAGGTGAAAAACGGGCAGATGCGCGCGCAGGTAGAGCGCATGCAAATGTGTGCGGGCGCAAAAACACGGCCAGTTCGCAAATTGTGAGGGCAACGCCGACCGTCGCCTGCGCAGCCACGGAGCGCGATTGAAGAGATAAGCTCATAGAACAACCTCTCAAATGGGTTTAGATTGTCGAGAGATTATCTCTCAAACCATCTCATTTCTATGAATAGACACCATCAATTTTGTTACTAATATCATATTTTAGCTTTTAACAGGATGATTTTCGCTCAACCTTCTGTTGAGTTTCGCTCTTCTCTCGCAATTTAGTCTACGACATAATCATTGGCTTTGTGATCCAATTTAATTTATTACTTACCAATAATGTTCAATGTTATTAATTTTTAATGGTGTTGAGTTATCGAGTAACTTTTTATATGTGCATGTCAGGCAAAAGAGGCATGCACTATATTGATGGCAACATTAATATGATATTCACGAGGTGTTACGACGGAGGCCTCAAGAAGGACCCAATATACAACATGCGAACGATGCACAAAATTTTGAACCCGGATTTGGTTAAGCTTGCGAAACAAATGTATTGCATTATAAATCCTTAGACTACCAATTTCACTGATTTGCTAAATTGTAGGCCCTTGTTGTTTGTTCTTGAATATCATATTCGCTAGGCTTTATCAGAGATGTTCAGGCGGTCTAAATATTGACAGCTGACCATTCATCTTCAAACTTATTGTTCGAGTACAAATCAATGCATGGAATTATTGGATCCCATGCATCGAGATACAATACCTATAGAGTCACAAACGTGCCAAAAAATCCTAACCAAAACTTTGCGCACGCTACACATCGCGCCGACTTAATTTATTTACTATTGGTATAACTATACTTTACTTATATATTTTAATATACTTATATATTTGTATACTATTACTATTGGTTATTTGTAACGCAATGGCGATCCAATACAACGCTGCCCAATTCTAGACATGGCAGACTAGCGACGTTGAATTCTATGCAAGTGAAATAACGTCTAAATTGGTAGTAAAAGTGGCATTGTGAATTATGTAATTGATGTTTCGACGCTCGGATTTTTTTTGACTGTTTTCACTTAGATATTGAGACTCTATAGGTATTGTATCTCGATGATCCCATGACTAAGTTAACTTAGTTATTTCAAGTTATGAGTGGAATTAATTTTAACGGGTTTCCACTCTTAAGTATTTAAAGTGTTTTTGGCAAAAAACACTGTCTACCCGTCTGTTTTTGCATTGATGTACTCGATAAATAAGTTCTGTCAGTTGTTAATATTTAAACTACCACTGCCAATTTTTTATTTTTTGAACTACCAAAAATATTTAGTAAGGAGTTCTCGTAGACCTTACTTATGTTTAGGTATATATATTGATTTAATTGAGTAATTGTTTGATTTCTTAATTTTTGTCTTCAGGCTGCTGGAACGCCCGCGGACACACATTTACACGTAAATATACAACTTCTACCCTACAAATAGAATAAGAAAACTCGTAGCCCTTAAGAGCTCGCTCCACGAAGGAATCTTGAAAGAATTTTTTTGGATTTCCTTCCAAAAAAATATCGACTTTAAATTTGCTTCAAAATTGCAATGTTCAAATTTATTCTGAAGATGGCTTAAAAATTTGAAAATAAAACAAAATGTAGATCGTTAAAAAAATTATGGATAATCTTTTTTTTTTTTACCTTACGGCCAATTGCTTACGCGGTATCAAACTAACGTTAAAACCGTGCAGTTCGGCAAATCTCGCGAACTTGAATCTTAACGCGCCCAGATACGGTTTCAGGTTGCGCAACATTTTTTCATCACCAAAACTGGATTGCTTTAAACAGCTAGCCGTAAGGCCCCGGTGGTTTACAAATGTGCGATCGAGATAGCTTTGGTGGATAGTGGGCTCTTAAATTGCATACATCATAGTAGCAGGGCTTTCCTCGTGGATGTCATGATATAATGTACTATGGTCATGAGGTAATGCAGTGTAATATAACCACAAGTGCTGTTTTGGGTGTTGCGCGAGCGCATCGACGCGTCTAACTCGCCGCATTATTATGCTAATCACGCCTAATAAATAACTAATTGAAGAGCACTGTGCTCCGGTAATTTACTCATTTGAATATTATTTAATTGTACTATCAATTATAAGGCCGGAGTTAAGAGCGGAAAATTCCAATTAATTTTATGAATCAAAATTGTTTACATTATTCATTGTAATAAGGCTGGGTTGTATAATTATGTAGATCTTTGATTTGAAAAATATTTGGTAGACACGGTAGTAATAGTGTTGAAGCCAAGTACGATAGATATACGAAAAGCGGTAGCGGCGCGGGCGCAAGCTTTATTGCTCAATGGATTACATTTAGGTCAGCCAAACAAAGAAGATATGCCTTAGTACAATTATTGTTTGTGTTTAAATGTCTCCGTGTTTCACCCTTTTTTTCACTATAGATACAGCTAAACCACAAGAAACTTGCAGTGACTTCAATGAACAAACCAAGGTGGCAAGCCATATGCCGCTTCCATATGCCACCATATCTCCCTTGTTTGTCTGATCCGAGGAATCAACCAACGTTCTTCACTATAGCTTGTCAGTACAAGCTATAGTGATTTATTCTGTAATTACTATGCTGCAGTTTTTGTGTTTAGATAGCGCTCTGTAGGCAAATAACTGTGTTCAGTACAGTTCAGTTGACACCTCTGTATGTGCTACAACTGGAAGTCATAGCTGTACCCGAGTTACTGTTCCCATCTGCATATGCCTTATCCGACACCCGTACTGTCTTTAGGCCACTTACCGGTTCTTTTAAGGCCAGCGTAGACGATAGACTAGTTCGAAGTTCGAAGATATTTCTCGGCTTCTACTCGCCTGCCTTTAGAAGATTTTTAGTCTAAATTGACTAGATTAACCAAGAAAAAAAAACGTCATCCTTTAAAAAACTAAAATGGTTTTATCTATTAGCAAATTAGTTAATAAATGTTTAAAAAATTCATTCTTTACTGATATATGTTATATGAAAACGAAATTGCTTAGAATATGTGTAATGTTATAAGTAAAATGTGACAAAATTTTAGGAAAACCCAATCAATTAATGACTTTCCCACGAATTTCAATTTTTTTTTCTCAGAAATGTTCTACCCAGTCTCTCTCATACGTAGAATTTTCAACAACCGCCGACTAAAGCCTTAACAGCTGAATTATTGTATTTCATTAGAAACTTGCCCAAAAATATTATACAGGGCTACTAGTAATCAGTTAGCATCCTCTTAAGGGCGGCTAACAATAACCCTGTATAACCTTCATGATATTGTAGTTTTTTTATGAGAGACAGAATGAAAAATAATGAATTAATTATTTATTATATTTCCAACCGACTTGATTCTTAATTTAACAAAAACATACATTAGCATATTATGTTAGCCAAAATTGACACGATTTTAATTAAAATAAAATTTAATAACCTATAATTACGAGGGTTTAATTTGTATTAACAGGAAATATTCCACTTTAAAAGGTAGAAAATCAGGGAATGAATCCCGTTTATTGAATTTCACCAATTTCCCGTAAAGTCTGTTTAATTTTTTATATATTATTCTATTCAAAAATTCTGACGTCTGCGCAGGCCTACCAACAGTAGATAGGTATTTACCATCATCGCAGCGAGAATGTGAGATCGTAACTCCTGCTGTTATGTTGTTACTTTTTTCTACATTTGCATACAGTCTGACGCCCTATAAGGCATCACATTTCTCGATCTGACATTCTATCTACTCCACGCAAGCAACCTTACTTTGTCGACTTCACAAAAGGATGTGATTGGATGAATTTTCCTTCTTCGAATGTTTTGCGGTTCCAAGTGTTAGAATGTTTATTGACGGTTTAAATTGCTCTAGATATAGTGCTTGTCCATTAATATGTAGATGAAAATAAATAAATATTCTGGAAATTTTTTGCACACATGGTCATCTGACCCCAAACTAAGCAAAGCTTGTGGTATTGCTGCCAGAGACTGATATACGTACATATATAGTTTTAAATACATACTTAAATAGATATTAACAACCAGATATAGAACAAACACAAATGTTCATCACATAAATGTTTGTCCTAGGTGGGAATCGAACCCACGCCCCCAAGTTCAGAAGGCAGGTTCACTACCAATTGGACCAACGGGCTATCTAGCTAAAAGGAACATGAAAAGTAGCTAAAAATTTGTGTTTTAAATGACCGATGAATCAACGGGCAATGGACAGGAATATATTCTTTCTAATAATATTGGATCTTTTTAATAATATTATTTCCTTGTCACTTCAGATAGCATAATAAAAACAAAAACAATAACTACCAAAATACTTGAGAGCCCATTCCAGGAGGCGGTTTTGCCATCAAACATCTATCTTGCCGATTATAAAAAAATAACGCAGTCCAGAAACGGTTCATAGTTTTGCTTACATGTCTTCGAGGAACGCATCTAGCGTACGGACGCACAAAGGTACAGATTACCTGCGCCTGCGCAGCGCAAAAACAGATCCCGTGAAGGCGCGACGGCGGCGGTGTTCTAACAATGCTAGCTATCTATTAATTGGAATAACTATGATAATCACGCAACATAACTGCTTAATTTGATTCCTAACTAAAATCAGGGTCACAATGCCGAATGTTTTTGTGTCAATGTCAGGCGTATGCACAAATAGGTGAATATTCTTATACGATAGATCTTTCTTGAGTTTTAACATACACGGAGCACCTCATTTCTAAATTCACACAATTTTAACCCGCCATATATTTTTTTTATATTTTTTTAGGGAGTTTCTTTTCAGTCCGTTTTATATGTACTTATGTGCAAACAAGTACACCTATTACTCCGATTTGTGTGAACCAATGTACGTGATTCTTTTTTATTACACAGAGAAAGCTCTTCTCTTTAGGTGATCCCACGAAATTTTCATTAACTTCGGCTCGGTCGTTTTTTAATCAGCTCCAATAATACAAATAATTTGTTCGAGCGTCTGTTGACTTGGAAATTTTGTTCGAGCAGTTATATTGATATTTTTGTTATTATACTAGTTTCACATAATAGAAGAATGAATTAAACCCGACCTGGTCTGAAATAAATGATTAATAATAATAATAAATAATAATAATTAAAAATTCGCAAAAAAAAAACTCAGTTTACAGCCTATCATTGATTATGTGCACGTATGCTGGCCTCGTCTCTGCCTTGACTCACATTTTCAAATTCGTCCATAAATGCTTGCATTTTCAAATTTGTTCATAATTGTGCCTGTCACTTTAGTGATGTACTACTGGTTATATTAAATAAAGCAAAAAAAATATTATTGGGTAAATACTTTCAGTATTTTGTTATTAACCTTGTAGTACCATATTTTATCATTAAACTAAAGCAATATATTAATACTTGTATCTTTATAATAAGCGTTATGTAGATATAAAGTGATCAGCATAATGAGTGAATATAATTACTAGCTATTTATAGGTATAACGGGAGAGAGGCAGGTAGACCGGGCTTACATATTCTACATGTCATGCACTGGTCTCCACATTACCCTGCAATACACCTGCCATTCAAATACCTTGTTTGCATTCTGGACTATCCGTTACAAGGAGTTTTGCATAAAGCTTCCATTTCAAATGAACATACCTTAGTTTATGTCTCGTTTATAAGCTGTTAAAATCAATAAAAGATATATAAAATTACAGTGTAAACTCCATATAGCGCTATTTAACGACAAACTCCCTAAAACGTAGAAATTACTTAACTTTGGCTTGAATTACTTGACTTAACTAATGTAACATCACACCCACTCTAAATAACGACAACAATACGTCATTATTAAGCAACTAATATTATAAAGAGGAAAGATTTGATTGTCTGTTTGTTTGTTTGCATTGAGTAGGCTCCGAAACTACTGAACCGATTTGAAAAATTCTTTCATTGTTGGGAAGCTACACTATCCCCGGATGACATAGGCTATATAATTTTAAATAAGGTGTAAAAAAAATAAGACACACCCGTGCCAAGCTGGGGTGCGTTGCTAGTTATTTTATAAGCAACTACGGACACCAGGGTCCGTGACTTTTGTTATACTTTTGTGCCACAGTGCCTATTTTCAATACTGGACGTCTTCTGGCTAATGATGATGATATACGTGGACAAACAATAGCTAACGTAATATTTTTAATGCCTTTAATGTGTTTTTTTTTTTATTAGTTTGTTTGTTCTCCTTTCTTCCCGCAGCAAGAGAAGAACGAGAGAGTAGGAAAGCCGGAGATTGAGATAGGATACTTTTGTCCCGAAAAATATACGCTTGAATGCATGTCTATGCTGGTGAAACCGCGGGAAGCAGTTAGTTTATTTAAAAGTACGTAAATAAATATTGCTTTGTCATTTAGTTCTGAACTAGGTTTAAAGTTTCAAGTATTTCGCAAAATTTGTGCTGTACAGGCAAACATTAGACAAGAAATCGTGTTTATCATACTGTGGTAAAATTAAAAAATATGCATCTAGAGGTCCTTCGAAAGAAAATATTTAACAGCTATGATTATAAAGTTATATGATTATTTACGGGATATTTACCGTGGTAAGGTTGTGGAATGAGCTCCCGATATTTCGGCGCAGTTACATGCACCATGTTCACGGGAAGACTGAAGAATGCGGGTGGTTGGAGAACAGTTAAAAAGTAACAGTTAATCATATAACTTTAGTGAACAACCGTGATAGTTTAAAACAGTGTTTTAGCTATGATTATAATTTTTATAATTATTCTTCAGTTGTCTATAGTTTTTATACTTTAAGTAGAAGATACCCCTCGTTCACTGCACATCACTAAATCTTATTCTAATGGGTGCCATTCACAAGCGTAGAAAGCGCATTTCTATTCAAACCAGGTAAGAAATCTTAGTTTTTTACAAAAGGTCGCCATGATTGATTTTCGGATTCCGAATGTCGGACAAAAAGCTTTCGCGCAAAAAATTGCAGAGTATGCAAATCTATTGTTGTGGCAGAACACGCATAGACGCACAAATATAAACCGTAATGTAATAGCATATGGAACAAAGTGGGTTGGAAGTTTATGCAGTTAAAGTTTAATGTATCGGCGCACACGCAAATCTTTTCTTTACACGTTCGGTTTCTGGGATGTCGGCCGATAATCTACGATCTCACCGTAAAATGCAGTGTATGCGTTTCGCTTCCCCGAACCCACCTCGGAATGACTTGCCCTTAAAAAAAACTCTTCCTAGTAAATCACATTAAACTACGTTTTTTATGCAAAAACACATCAATTTCCTTTTTTAAAAACTTGGCATTTTACGAGACGCCGTAATTTATTTCTCCATTTTATTTGTCCTGACGATTGAATAACACGGTATAAAACCCGGTGTGCTGTGTAACTATTATTAAAACGTCTGAATTATTGTAATAATATGCAAATATATGATAATACTAGAAACATACTTGTGCTAATTAGACGTCATTTGCATAATTTCATTGTTAGGAGCCGGTCGCGTCCATAGCTGGAGTTTTTATACGAGTTCCGCTCGACGCGCTGACACTGCACGTGGATATCTCAAGCTTAGCATAAATCGTTTTATTTTGCGCTGAAATCTTCATAGACAGAGCTTGTACCTACTGACTACGGTTTGTGCTACACACGCGTGGCTCGCCAGAGCAACAAACTACACTATTTCCACTCGTTTATTTGCTCCGGCACCTGCAATAATATTGTTACAAAAAAACTGAATATAAATATTTCACTAAAGAATAATCTGGTACCTAAGCTGCTAGTAGGCATTCTAATGTTAAAACCCTAGCAAAAGGAACCAGAATTCGTGGTTTTCATTGTTTTTTACAGCTATCAGAGCAAATAGGTAATTGCTTGACCGATTATAAAGGTAAATTCTGATGTCAGTTTATAGCTTTTTTCAGTTTTTAGCTAAGCTAAGCTTTTGTTGTTAGAGCATAACAAAAAAAAATGATAAAACATTCAAAAAGCCAATTTTAAACATCCAAGTTTCATTGAAACCATAAAATTTAACTTCATAGAACGGTTGTATTTATAAAGAGTACGAAAAAGACTGAGCTCCGGTCCCATCTTAAGTGTGTCCATAATCAAGCAGAACCAGAGTTGTTTGAATGAAATTAATCTATTTGAAAAGACGAGGTCCGTTACATGCTCCTGCGCCCACGCATTCGTTAGGAGGTAATAATTATTTTATATTCTGTGGCTAAGGGTCGTGTGCGCAAACAGGACAATTACTGTAAAGGTCTCCTCACCCTTGCACTATACTCCAATTATACAGAAGTCCCGTTATTTAGGGGAGACGGGGGAAAATCACCTGACATTTGAGTTTTTGCGCTGATAGTGTAGGGGTGAATAAAACAGACTGTAGACAGGTCTAGGCAGTATGGAGGGGCGGTTTTACTCAAACTCACTCCATTCATCGCTGAACGGTGCTGCTTCATGGAACTCGGTGAGCATTAGCTGTAGTTTTTGTTTATAGTACTAAAAACGTTACTTTGTATCATCAGTGTATTTATCACATCAGGACCCTCATGCTGACCGGTTTCAGAGCTCTTTCAAACTGCCCAGACATGACAATACCACGTGGTTGATCTGATGTCCTACTTGAGAGATAAATGGAACGCGACGCCATAAGACGCAACGCGATATAGTAAAAAACAAAAAGTTGATATAGGTATACATATACACGTACCCTACGTTGAGGCGTCAACCAAATATACAATACATTACAATAAGTCGTATTGCGTCACAGCTATTTAATTTCCGTCGATTGCCTAGGACAACAGGTGATATGCACAATATGCACATGATCCATTTTCCCCGCGTACCTCTCTCGTCGTAAGTTTTTTACTGGCAATAAACTTGACTAAGTTGACTTCTTAAAAAAATATATTGCCGTGAACAATTGCTGCATAGTCCTTTTAGGATGTTGTTGTATTTTAGACACTTCCCACGTGCAGTTGATGGAAGTTCTTAGACTTAACTTCACTTCACTTGTCGGTCCCGCAGTCATTACGAACCGTTATGAACGCTATACACTTTTTGACATTTACCACCATTATCCACCCTCTAAACAATGTTAAACGAACATTATCATTGCTTCTATGAATACGTTACGGTTTTTACTCGTAAACAACTACTAATAAGGGATGCTTTAAAAAGGGATTCGCATTGTATGGAAGAAAGCGATCGCCATAAAAATATTCCGACCACGACAAAAAACTGGACTTTCTAATTTATTGTCCGAGCCTCGGGCAGGGCCTTAAAAAATTGAGAAACAATCGAATTGTATAAAACGCGCAACACTGCGCAGCCCCGCGTCCCACCGTGCCAACATTGCGCTAACATTTACGACACTCATAAAAGAAAGTCCATTCATTTGCATGTCGAAGTGCTCTTTTGAGTAAACCCCTAATTATAATACAATGTCATTGTTCTAGTCAAAGATTTAATTGCTTGTTTTTACGAAACCCGCTTTCTAATGCAAGCGCGTTCGAGTAATTTGCTAATGATGTGACATTTTTGCATTCATCTTGAGAAATAGTCGTCTTTGAAAAATATTCCACCTTCCACTCTGCAGTAAGCGTAATAAAACCTTTCGCAAAACTTTACTATTCGTAACGTACAGCATTTTTATTTAAATTAGTCTTCGATAATCGTGAAATTTTTACTTGCTTCACCGCTCAGGCAACAGCGTGGTTATGGATTGATAAATCAAAATTACTTGTAAATAAATTGAGTTTAAATGTATTAGTTGTGAACCTATGAAATTTTAATAGCACCTTTATGTATGGATATGTAAGAAATTTATAATTGTTCATACAAATTGCAACATGATTACGAATATCTTTTCGAAATTTCGTACTTAGCTCACTTAGTAGGTGCTGGTTTTATTCAGTGAGAGCATGTAGGTAGAGTGGAATACGACCCCCTCGGGCCCACTTGCGCCTACCTCATGTCAGTGGGGCACTGGGCGTTTGACACGTAATACGTTTTAATGTGTCTAGAATCCAAAGATAAAGTGTCATTGCCTGAACTCTACCCCGCACGTCTCGCGGGTACTAAAGAACTTTTTGACATGCTAAAAAATGTTTTTACAAAAGATGGATTTTACAACATTGTTGCAATGTGTCGCTAAAAACTCGCCTCTACGTGTTTTGGTAGTTTTGATACATCCAAATACAATAAATTTGGTGAAGTTATTGTTAGTTTTATTAGATCATATAAGCAATGAATGTAGCTTAAACTATTTTCAAACAGAGCTTTAAAAAGTTTTCTATTAAAAAAAAAAAAACCGCTTGTGAACCTATATTAAGATTTTCTATAATAAGCTATATCTTGAATAATTAGGGAATGATTGCCATTTATTGAATTTACCACTTCGTGTGAAGTCGGTTCTATTTTTTTTTTTTTTATATAATCGGCTAAAAATTATTAAATATTTTGAAATTCTCTGGCAATCGACTGAACCTTTTCCAAGCGTGATCAAGCGTAGTCAGTGAAAGAATTACTTAGTACGTACCTAGTTGTTCGTAGAGGGTGTCTTGGAGATGACCTTTCCCAGGTCCCGTTAGCCACCTGCCCGCACGTTACGATCCCGCTAGCCGTCGCCAGCACACCTCCCTGCATTCATTTATTAAGAGATGTCGCGCCCTAACGGACCGCAAATGTAAAGCCATAAGAAACGGAATCCTATTCCATGCTAGGTGTGCCATCTTCGCACATACTGTCAAGAATAATCCAGACTCTACATAATAACATTTTTATGAATTTAAGAATAAATATAAATAAGATTTTAAGATAATTCCGTGGGCTAAGTCATCTGCAGGGTATTAGGCAATTAATATCGCGCACCACGTGGTGCTGAAAAATGTTGGCAACGTTTTACAACTGCTCGCGACGTTGCTAAAAGGCGCGCATCACGACAAACGAAACAAAACAATAGTTTGAGAGTGATATGGTGTGCTGCAATTGATTATTATTGAAGTGTTTAATGTCACGTGAGCTGCTGTCAAACTCCAAGCCTGTTATTAAACAAGTATAAATTGTTTATATTTAAAACCGCCGATAAAAGAGCTGATAATCGTCATATGGTTGAACAGATTTTCTTGAATCATAGCTAAGCAAATTCTCACAAAGTTACCTTTCAAATATTTTTTGTTATTAAATTCGGTTCAGTAGCTACGATGCCACAGACAGCCACAGAGATACATACATTAGACCTATAACATCTCTCTTTTTGCGTCGGGGTTAAAAAACAGATATCCATATTTTGTATTAGCTTGCGCAGTCGCTGTTTAGTCTGTGGGGGTCAAAACTTCTGAGAAAGTAAGAAAGAGACGAAAAATTATGTTATAGACTTGTGGATTTGGTTGACGGACCACCATCCAACCAATAGGAGAGAAAGAACGAGAATAAAATATTTCCCTCTCTTTCTCTCCCGTTGGTCAGACGGTGGTTGAGATCAACCAAATCCACACGTCTGTTAGCACTCTTAGAGTGATAGAGGCAAAAAGACAATGGAAAAAATTATCTGTGCATGTTTAATGGGCATACTTTTGACGCAGTTATTTATACTTCTTACCGACTATTGACTCTAACCGCAACAGAAGCATCAGTATCATTCGAATGATCAACTTTCTAATAATCGTATTCGATATCGGCTCGCGGCGGATCTGAATGTGATTTCAGATCGCGCCTAATCATATTCCCGATGAGGTATTACAAGACAACGGTATCGATATTGGTGAGGGCGTGAATGCGAGCCAGTAAGTGGCGGGTGCGGTAAATAAGCCCACGCGCACGCTAGTGCTGGCTCAATTAGCACCCGCGTTAGCATATTGCACTGTAGCATTAGCATCATCTATCTATATATGTATATAAAAATGAATCCCTATTTACCTTGGTCACGCCATATTATGTTGAGAACGGTTTTACCGATTTAATGAATTTTTTTTTTAAAGTTTTCTAATACTCTGTAGAAATTTCAGAAATATTAACGACGATTTTAACTTAACATCTAAAGCGTAGATGAATTTGAATTTACCAGACAGCAGTTTTATAAGACAAGACAACGTCTGCCGGGTCAGCTGGTACTCATATAATAAGTGATTTCTTAAATGGCTGAGATTTTAGCATGGTTATAACTCAAAAGCTAAATAGCAATCAACTTTTTATTCCTGAAATGTACGCTTCTTTAGAAAATTTACTAACAAACAAACATAAAAGAATCGCAAGAATTTTCGCCTACCAACATCAAAACTTTAAAAAACTGTTTTAAACTATCACTGTTGTTCCATCCACAACCTTATCACGGTAAATATCCCGTTACTAAGCATATAATTGTATTAATAATGATAATGTGTAAAATGCAGTTGCTACTTTACTAAAAGAACACGTTTTCAACAACGTTACTTCGTCACAACCGCACGTTGTACATACCACGAAAAGTTAATACCTATACCAACTATAATTGCGCTGTGAACGAAAATTAAATTGTCTGTCTTTTACAAATAAAGCGAGAACAAAATATTTTATTCGATTCCTTAAAAATGAGCATTGCAGTGAAGCCAAATATCTAAGATTGGGTGCTAATTTCAACTCAATCTATACAAAGAAGATAACTAAAATATATCAGCACTTTTAAACGAAGTAAATTTCCAAAATCAATCTTATAACTAGCATATAGCAAAAATTATATTTAACGAAATTTAACAATAGCTGCCATCACTGCAAGTGTACAACCCGCGCCGGGCGGTAATGCGCGCCATTAGAACACATTCAAATGTGTTCCGCGCGAGCACAGAATAAATAATAGTGTAAGTACGAGTGCCAATCACCGCTCCCGGCCAGTAGTGTGCTGCGCCCGCGCATCGCTCCCACGCACCCATACGATACGTGACGACACTTACGGCTCATTCCACTGCAAATATGCAGAGAATTTATAAGTCCATTTTGCATTATTGTGCGTGCCCACTTTTTAGCTGACATCAGACAAGTCCTTCGTCATCTTGGTTTCACCAAATCGAAAACAGATAATGATAGGAATATTTTTATTGGGCCGATTTTATTTACCCAATTTTTTTTTTTTTTTTAAATATAAAATTAGAGGGCCGGAGAGAGACATAGGATTCTTTTTATCTTGGAAATATGTACGGCTCCTGAGAAGATGTCCACATGGGTGAAATCGCGAAGTGCAGCTATAGTAATCCATGAAATGTCTTATTGAATACCTCGGCAATTGATTGAAGTCAATTGTCCCAGTTTTTTTAATTCTTGTAGGTAATTATCATCTTCATAAGCAGAACCTCTTACCATAATAATCATACCAGAAAGTATTGCTCAGTTATTAGGTATCATTTAAATTAATTTTTATAACACAAACAACAGAAAGTATCTAACAATAACATGACTTAATAGTACAATATCTATTGGTTAAAATTCTAGGCTACTCTCCAAAAATATATAAACAAATCATGTATTAAATCTTTTTACTTTTTTACTTATTATCATGCATTTAAAATATAATATTTATAAACATGTGTATTAGATATATTAATAGGCATGATGACTAATATTTTTTTATTACCTCATAAAAAAGCTGATCATAAATAGAGCCCATCAACAAAACAAAATTAAAATTAGTTCAAAAATAAATAAGATATAATCATTTAAATTTCATGCTAGACAGAGAGCGCACTATACTGAGCCGTGACGTCACGGCTCAGGAGCGTCATACAAATGCTATACTAACACACGCTTTGTGAGAAAGGGATAGAGCATCGCCTGCCTATCCCCACCTAAAATTTTAAACGCTCATATCTCAGAGATTTATCAGCCAATTTAAATTATTTTTTCAGTATGTGTAATGTATTCAGTGTGTGTAATTATGTGTTCGTGTGTAGTTTTTCAGTGTGTGTCATCGCTAAGCCGGTTATTTGTAATAAATTAAACATTGGACATCATGCCTATTATCATAGTTTGTCCGAAAACACTGTTTCTCTTTATCAGAAGCGTGTTATCCTTTGGTTTTCGCAAGGCGTTGTTCACTTTGCATGTAGCAGGTTGACGAGTTCTACTCACTGTGTTTATTTAATTTTCGCTTTCATTTTAATCGCCCTTGACATCTCATCTTCTTTATACTGTTGTCTCCCACACTACTACTGTTGTCTGTTGTTGTTATTGTCACGTTGCGTATTTTGTTACTATTATGTATACTTACCTACATAATAGTAACAAAATACTTTTTTTTTTCAAAAACTTTTAATCTCTCCGGAAGAAAAGTAAATATAAAATCATCAGCGGTTTTCATGTCAAACACGTGCAAATGCGCAGCAGATGGCGAAATTGCTGTCAAAAATTCGCGATTGCAGTGAAATCTACAAATGAATCATGTCAAATTATTTGCTGTGGTCGAATCAGCTATGCTATAACTCAAGTTCAAGTACTCTAACAGGAAAACTTGAGCCGTATTCAATTAAATGGTTTTTGTTACACTTGTTTTGTGTTTGAGTAAACACGCCGCCACCGCCGCCGGCCGGTGACGCGGCGCACGCGCATGCTGAGCCCGACGGATTAGGGCCCGTTCTCAACAACAAATGCCGACAAGACGGTATCAAAACGAAGCTGCGCGGAGTTAGTTTTTTTATTACCCATGTGTAATGGCGATGGTGGCTGAGCAAGTAGCATGTGCGCTTTATAATCTGACGTCACCCGATTTGATCTTCAGCCCTGCAGCCAATAACTTACTAAGTGCTTAAATAAATTATGTGTAGTTTCGATGTCATCGCTCAAAAACGGTGAAGGAAAACATCGTGTTGAAACCGTATGTCCATAAGAACCCTAATAAATTCAAAGAAATATAACATTCACCAACATGTAATGGGCCAACATGGTGGATAGGCCCCGTCTTCTCTCTCTGAGAAAAAGTCTGAGTCCCAGCAGTGGAAACATGATAGACTAACAATGATGAATTATTTTTACAAAATAAATTTAAGATTAGAAAAAGCCCTGTCTCTGTTCGACATTTGTGGGCATGTCCTAAGAAATTTCTAATCCTTTTTCATTTTGACATAATAATGTCTTACCTTAAATTCTTGTTTTTCTCTCTCTTTCCCTCTTTATTTTTCAGTTTGTAGATTGTGAAATTTGTGTACGAGCCCTTATCGAACGTCATTATAAGATCAGTTTTAGATACAGTTATGCAACAATCGGGTGCTTTGTTTCGTCTATAACAGCATCTTTGTGAAGCGACAATACCCTGTCGTGTTGCAATAGTAATCTAGATTATCTCGCCGAACGATGAACTTTCGTAATTTGTTACTCCTTTGTGTAAATATTTGAGTGCTAGATAATACTGAATAGCATTACAAAAAATATCAACTCACTTTGCAACGTATCGTAATTGCTTATCAAAATGATCGAACATATAAAAGTTTTGAAAGAAATACAAATTTTAAAGATGGTAGCGCTCGTGATTTTCCTTGACTAGGTTTTATGTAATACCGATATGAAGGCTTCACAACATAGATACTAGTAATTTTTATATAACTACTCGACCGATTTAGTAACTTGAAAGTAACTGAGTTTTGTCGAATGGTTTTGGTTTTTATCTTTTTAATTGGAAAAATAAAAACTATTGTATAATTTTAAATCTATGTACAGCCATGTAGAAAATAAAAATAATACACCAGGACTTGATGATATTAATTTATTTAAAAATCACAGTCTTTGATTTATATTTATATATATTTTCTACCCGCCTGTACATAGATTTGAAATTATACAATTGTATTAATTTTAGAAACACTGTTTTAAACTATCACGGTTGTTCACTAAACTTATATGATTATTTACGGGGTTTTTTTTTAAATCGGTAGCTCATTCCACAATCTTACCACGGTAAATATCCCGTAAATAATCATATAACTTTTGTATTAATTTTTCCAATTAAAATATAATATTTATTCGACAAAAAAATAATTAATAAATTTGTCAACTCAACACGTGGGTTCATTCCAGTTGTCGTAAGTGCCTAATTTTAAATCTAAATTTAATAAGGTACTTTTGAATAACGGAAAAATTACTTTTCTGAGGTTTTTCTAAAAAGTTAATTCAAAAAATGTTTTCGGTACTTTGATATAATAAAAAGTATGAAATTGGCCTGACTACCACCGGTACGAACCGGTCTGTCTTTAGATGGGTGACCACAAGTGGCATATAACAATGCAGTGCTTCCGTTGGTCTGATTACAGGTTAAATTAAAGGTCCTGATTATTTATCGCATAGAAACAACCTTTAAGGCATTTCACAAACACTATCAATATGTCGACCATACAAATTTATTAAGCTACTTATTATACAATAGACATGTTGACTAATTAATTGTTATTTTTACATCATAAAAAGCTGGTTATAAATAGAGCCAAATGACGAAAAAAAATTTTTTTGTTCAAAAATAAATAAATTAAAAGTATTTAGATTTAATGTTAGACAGAGAGCGCACTATAGTTAGATATGACGTCAAGTTTCACGCGCGCTTTACAAATGGTATACTAACACACGCTTTGCAGGAAAGGGACAGAGTATCTCTTCTTAATCCCCACCAAAAACTTTAAGCGCTAATATCTCAGAAATGTATCAGCCAATTTAAATATTTTTTCAGTAGGTATGTGTCCTCCTTCTTAAATCGTATTCCTCATGTCTGAGGGTCGTGACCACCACCTTCCATCAATCTCTCTCTGATGATATCTTTCCATCGTCTTCTATCCTCAGCAACATGGAGTGCGTCGTAGACTGAGGTCTCGAGAGTGGTGCGTATGTGTAATGGTAATAAAATTTGCTAAGCCTGTTATTTGTAGTAAATGAAACACCAGACAACTAGCCTATTATAGTAGTGAACAAGTTTTTGTGTTGAATGGTTTATAGCCCTTATCAGTGTCAATAATGTAATAATGTAGTAACGGTATTGTAGCCGATACACGGGGGTGAGCGACATGCGTTGATATTTGAACGCGTGCGCACCTGCCGCGCACAGTTACACGTCTCCGTCACACTACGTCGCGCTTCACAACAACCAAAACTGTAGACCAAAAGCTCGATCACTAAACGCATCGAAGCATCAATTACTACAATCTGTGCAAGAAGTGTTTTAGACTTATGCGCTTGGCGGCCATTAGCTATCTGTCAATAAATGATTAGACATTAGTATTACAATAACATTGCAAAAATATTAAGCAATTTTCGTGTTGGTATTTTACAAGATGGAGAAGGAGATCAAAATATTGTTTTTTTTTTCCTGCTTCATACGCTATCTTACAACATATCAACAAGAAAGAGCGGCGATTCAGCGTGCAAACGGCCGTGGAAATTCAACTCTTGCTAGTTTACTAGTACAATACTATTCGATCGCCCGCCGCGCCTTCTGTCATAAACGATAGTAATTAAAGTACGATTTTTAATATAGCGTAAACCAAAATTGTCTTTTTCATGGCTGCCTTGACTTTCTGGTTGGATTTTTCTTTGCTTCACTCCTTCAGCTTTTGCTTTCGGACCATTATATTCGATTTCGACGACATTATTGATGGAGACATTGGGATGCGCGGTCAGTACTTTCGATGACTAATTTATTATATCCCAATGCTAAATCGTATAATTATGATAGTACAATGCGCAGCGGTCGGTAGCGCGGCGCGGTGCGTGTGCGCAGGCGGTGGGTGTCGCGGGGTCAAGGACAACGCGCCCGAGCTTTTTGTGCATTTTGTTTGCGGTCAGGTGTCGGCGCTCGATCGCCGGATCGACCTTAATGGCAGTACGTGATCTGATCACGAAACCTGCGCTGTGATACACCTCCGCTTACCATAAGCCGCATATAACGCGCTACTCTTCAATAATATTTATCATATTACGCCTTTAAAAGAAATTGGTATCGACTTTCTCCATGCAAAAAAATTTAAAGCCTTTGGTCAGATGTTGAACAAAAACACAATTTTTTTGGACCATTTTTTAAGTTTATTGACCGAGTGAAGTGTAGGTCTCACAGACGGGAAAAGATTGGCGTTTGTTTGTATGTTTGTCCATTTATTCGACGTTTACTTGTCTATCGTTAATCCAATCTTGAAGTCCTCCTTGCGTCGATTCCCTAATGCTGCACTGCGACCCATCACATCATCAACTTTTCCTGTATGTTCCACCATCTATCCTGGCTTTCAGCAACATGAACCGCTTCAGCGACGTTAAAGTTGAGGGTGGTGTGTACCTGATCCGTACAACGCATTGGGCTTCTTCCTCTCGGTCTCTTACCCTATATTTTAATAGTGACGATCAGTTTTCGGAGGATGTCACCCATGAAGTCCATTTCAATACAATTTATAAATTCGAATTCGATTTTTTTATATTGAGCAAAATTGGTTAGGTAGTTGTGAAGTTGATAATGTTAGTAGAGATAGGTTGATAATGACATTACTTGATTCTTCGGAAACAGCCGTTTATCAGCAGTCTGAATCAGATTAAGAGGAAATTCTTGATATATTAGTCGGTATGTACGCGGCAGCAGTGACGCGATACTCGACGTGCGTGTGCTTGGACGGGGGTCAAATTGGCACTTCCTCGGAGTGGGTATCTCGTGCGTGACGGATTTGGTTCCAGATATCTCGTTTGCTTAGCCAGTGTCGAGTATATTAGAATACTTAATCAGGCAATAGTTTTATTATGAAGCTGGTGTCTTTCAGACAATTTTTTTTAAATATATTTTGTTGAAGTTTTTTATTTGTTTTGATTCGTGAATTTAATTTGAAATAATAATATTGAATTCAATAGTTTCCAGCTTAAGTTTGAGAACAATTTACTTTAAAATAAGCCATAGGCAAAGTTAAACAATGTAAGCCACTGTCAAGTCCAGTGGTGAATACTTTCCTAGACGTTTTTATGGACATTTAGAAACAATACAAAAAGACACATTTCACTACATTAGGTAACTACATTAGGTAGTTCCTACACTAGTGCATGATGACTTAATTGATTCACCATTTTAGGGCCACTCCAAATAAAAAAGGTTTTGAAAATAACTCAATGCGGCAACAAAATGCACCCTTGGAAGTTGACCAAAGGATAGAACTAAATGTTTTCATGGCAATTTTGTTTAGAATATGCGATGATGCCGATTTATCTATATAGTTAACTCGTATAACCACGGAGTTTTTTTTTTAAGTCTTAGGTGGCAAACAAGCAGATGGGCTGCCTGATGGTAAGCAGTCACCGTCGCCTATGGACACTTGTAACACCAGAGGCATCACAACTACGTTGCTGACCCTTTAAGAATCTATTTACTCGCCTTTTGAAGAACCCAATATTGTAGCTTCTCGGAAACATCGCGAAAGATAGCTCATTCCACATTTTGCAAATGTGAGGCAAGAAAGATACGAACAAAAAGAGATATGAAAGATACGATAGAAAGAGGCGAAGTTTAATTGTTGTCAACCGGTGAATTATTATAAAAATTTGAGTATGCCCGAGACCAGAGCGTTACGCATCATCTATGTACGCCTAGCTTTATAGCTCGTACGTTTTGAACTCGTAAATATTGAGACAGAAAGTGTCACCCTTTCCACCTTGGCCGTCTGTCTGGGGGGAATTAAGTTTTCAGTTTCGGTTGGGGTCCGGCGGACACGTCACTTTGTAAATGGAAATACGGTTAATATACGGGTCTCTAGGCGAGCCAGAGAACCAGCAAAAAAAGCACGGCTATATTACTCGCGCATTTCTATGTCCTTAAAGAAATAAAATCACTACGTGCGAATAAAAAAAAACAATTGGCATTATCATTACAATTAGTATAAAGCAATTTTTGTGTTGGTATTTTTATAAGATGGAGGAGTTAGAAACACTCCACGAGTTCCCTTTAAAATGTCAACATGAAAATTGCTCTAAACTATTTTCAATTTTATTCTAAACCTAGCTGCACCCCGCGTATTCGCCCGCGTGGATTACTCCTTATATCATCAGCTATACGCCAGTGAAAATCCCGTCAAAATCGGTCCAGCCGTTTTGGAACCCATACCTACAACATACAAACATACGATGAACGGAAAATCAAACATTACTACAAATGTATATTATAATACACAATAAAAACACTGTTTTAAACTATAAAAGTTGTTCATTACATTTATATGTTTTTGACTGAATATTTACCGTGATTAGGTTGTGGATGGAGCTACCGATATATTTAGGCGCGGTCTGCCCTTGAACATAGTCTTTATTCCAGTTTTATCACCTGGGTGAT
The DNA here is from genome assembly GCA_914767915.1 of Agriopis aurantiaria. Classification (NCBI taxonomy): domain Eukaryota; kingdom Metazoa; phylum Arthropoda; class Insecta; order Lepidoptera; family Geometridae; genus Agriopis; species Agriopis aurantiaria. The sequence continues at coordinate 4,750,361 of OU611988.1, forward strand.
AAAAGTCGACTCTTTAGTGTCCTTTGATCACATGGAAATATACCTAATCACCTGGGTGACCATATATAGGCGACTCCATTTAAATTATTATTTGGGTATTTTTTTATCTCTTTTAGGTCGTCTGTCCATCTCGTATGGACGTCCTACGCTGCGCTTACTGGTCCGTGGTCTCCATTCGAGAACCTTTCGGCCCCATCGGTCATCTGTTTTGTGTGCTATGTGCCCTGCCCACTGCCAAGATACCGCAGGGAAACACTGGATGCAAGCCGCTTCCAACCGGCCCTTTTGGAGATCGATGGGGGAGGCTTATGTCCAGCAGTGGACGTCCTACGGCTGAAATGATGATGATCTTTTGATATCCTTCACCTGGGTGACCATAGGTGACTCGATTCAAATTATTGTTTCGGTATCTTTTGATCACCCATGAATACTGCGTCGCAATATTGTGAGCTGCAGCCACAACCTACTCACGGTAAATATCCCGTTAATAATCTTATAAGTATATTAACACATATGTTTTATCATATACTATAGCTGACCTGAGAGACGTTGTCCTGTCTTAGAACTGTCAAACACGCAAAGTTAAAATTGTAAATCTAATTTTTTTTACACCTTGTGTTACATTATTGGAGTTTTAGTAAGGATCCCAATTTTTTTTTATGTATTAATAAAAATATAGCCTATGTTACCCGGGGATAGCGTAGCTTCCCAAAAGTGAAAGAATTTTTCAAATCGGTTCAGTAGTTTCGGAGCCTATTCAATGCAAACAAACAATCAAATCTTTCCTCTTTATAATATTAGTATAGACAAAAGTTGTCTTGAGTTTTCTACCGTTAATCAATCAATCTAATTGCGCAGTGAGCATTTTCTTCTTAATAATAATAATAATTGTAGTAGATACTTACATAAATATTGATTTATTTTTTTACTGGAATTCATATATTGCTTTAACTTGTTTGCTTGCTTGTCGTGTAATCTTCTTAATTAGAATAGATATATCTTAACTAGGTCACTCATAAAACTAGCTAAATCTACATACGTAAATGTTAATTTAGACAAGTACAAATACCACAGAAGTCGGTGTCTGTTCATAAAATATGGTAATGCGATGTAATAACAGGTCGACGTTTGGGTAAATAAATTAACGAAAACACAATTAAAACTCATGTTCAGTGTAACGATGATGGATAAGATGCAAATCAGAGCCCTGCTCTTCTCTTCGGAGGGACAAGTCTGTAGATTAGGTAATTTAGTATTTATATGTATAAATATGTAATTGGGGATCGCTTGAAGTACCTATGGGCCGTCGTGGTCTATGGATGCTTTAAGCGATCCCGATGTAATTAGTTAGTTATAGTATTTAATTAAAAAAATTGTTTAAATATGTTATTAGATTTACGGGAGTGGCATGGTCGCATATCGACAAAACTCCTTTAAAAAAAAAAGAATTTAAAAAAAAAAGGTAAAAAAAAAGAGCCATGCTCGCCTTATCTGAAGCAAGTAGTTACATGTAGTTATTGTTTAAAGCGAGGTTTTCCCTCTTTTAAGCAACGGTTGTTACTACAAATGACCATAAGAATTAATACCAATATTGTTTTAGAGTCGCATTTAGCGGAGCAAAACCATGGCGCTCACACACAGTCGTGCGTTTCGCTAATTCTATTTTTGAGGTTTTTCTCATATTTTTCGAAAAGTATAGCTGTAATGTAAATGTGCATTTACGGTTCCCTCCATAATTATGAAATCTATGTATTTATATATTAAGATATCTTATTATTTATTATATTAAGATATCTTAGACATTATTTAGTAAATATAATTATTTCCAAATGAATTAAAAAAAACAGCGATAAAAGACCAAGTCACTTTGTTGTTGTGTGTTACTTTCATTTTGAGCGAAATGTCTTTATCGTTATTCTGGTTTTGCGGTTTCCTGCGATAAAACATTCAATATTGATATGACACCATTTTTAATATTTCAAACTAACCATGGAAGTAAACCAAAACTAGAATGACCAAAATTCATAAAAGTGGGAAATAATAATATAAATTATAGCCTTTTATTTACATTAAGTAAAGTACAAATATGTAAAAATTAAATGATTAAAAATTTAACTACATATTAAACTTAGTCTAGTATTCGTTTTTTTTTTTTTTTTTTGAAGGCCTCCTCCAACCTTTTTTTTTCGCTCAGGCCAACTATGTCTCATTTGTGAAAGTCTCAAAAGTGGGAAAAAGAGGGTCTCAAGCGGCCCTTTGTAACTAAACTCTGTGAAGATACGCATCTGTTTGCATCTGTAATATTATTATGGTCTAAGCCGTCCTCGCTTCTGTTCGAATAGCACGCCGCTCGGTCGAACCTTTACCGACAGACACGTCTACCGACACCGGTGGATTGTTTTACAGCGTCGTAAAGTTCCAGCTGTTATCAGCAAATCTCCGCCAAAACCGAACTAATTAATGGCGAGATTAATTTGTACGAGTGCCTGATACACATCACAAATATTTACATTCTGCTCTATATTTTTTGATAGACACTGTATTAAATGATGATAATGTATTAAAATATGTAAATTTTGCTCTTTTCTGAGGATTAGATTTTTTTTTGACATTTCATTAGATATAATAAACTTATTATACTTATTACTTATTATGTTACTTTTAGCTTGTATTTTGTTTAGTTATTAAAGGCACTTGCCAATTAAAAAAAAAAAAAAAAAAAAAAAAAAAAAAACTTATACATAATCAAAGATTTGAACTAAAAATAATTTACCATACTTATCTCACTATCACTACAAAAATTTAGTCACATGATTACTCATCTATGTTGTAATCTACATGAGCTTGGTCAACTTTTTGCATCTGAATTAAAATGGTTATTGAAATATAATGGAAATTAGTAATTTGTATTTACTCGGACAAATTCGAGAATGTTTTAATTGCCGTAACGAATAAATATGATAATTTATTATAATTAACTCATAGTCTACGCAGGCGGCGGACTTTACTCAGCTGAAATATATCTACATTTGACCACCAACTCACCTGATGGTAAGCGTCGGTGTGGCTGAGATGGGACGCGTCAATCTAAACAATCTTAAATATGAAGCTGTTTAGATTGTATTCCTCAGGAGACAAGAAGGACGGCAAAGAGTTCAATCTCTTAGTTCAGTTTTCTCTTTCTCTCTCTCTCTCTCTTTCTTTTTTTGCTGTTATTGACCAATGTTTTGATTTAATGCTTGTGAGAATCTTACCTTTATTCCATTCTATCTGACTAGTAGTTCGATGATCTAACTGCTTGAACAAAAATATTCCAATTTGTTATAGCCAGTCAAACATTTTGGACACGCCAGCACCTAATGGTATGTTCTAGCAGCCTGATTTGAAAGCCAGGTCCCATTCCAGGCTAGATATGTGTACCATCTTCCACTGCACTGTACATAAACATCATGTGAGGTCAAAACGCGTATAGACTTGATCAGTAGAGCTCCTCGTTTGTTCTCATTTGTCACCCTTGCAAACCAACTGATGTTATACAATACAACATGCAATCATTGTGTAGTTTGCATGGCTGGGTTTTATTTTATCAGTATATGAAAAACTAGCAGCACTCCGTGGTTTCACCTGCTATCCTATAGAACAATATTTTTTCCGTGATAAAAAGAAGCTAATGTTTTAGGCCAGGGTATACCTACGCTACGCTACCTCCGTACCAAATTCCTTTCAAATCTATTAAGTATTTTATTATTATTATAAATAGCCTTGCGCTTGGTCGCCATCACGCCTGATGTTAAGCGATGATGCCGTCAACGATGGAGCACGCTTGCCTAGAAGAAATCGATTTACCCTCGATTTGAAGACACCCAGATTGTAACTATCGGGGAACACCCATTCAGGCAGCGAATCCCACAGACTAGCAGTTCGCACAATAAATGTGGAATGAATGCGCTGTGTACGGGTTCTCGGAATATTAACCATAAAGCAGTGTCGATTTTTCGTGCCCAGTCTGCACTCCGATAGAAAAATGGGCAGGAGGGAATTAAATCATGCAGATCTGATCTACATGGCTGCATGGCTCCGAAATGTATCTGATAAAAAGAAAAAGTGTGAAAAGTGAAAAGATAAAGGTGTTATGGTGTTGAATGTGGACAAACACACACATAAACTTTCTTATTTATATTTTCATGTTATTGTGATTTCAAGCATCTCATTATTTATGTAGTTGCTATGAATGAGTGCGCAAATGACGCGGGTGCGTATCGCGCGTCTCATTAAGCAACCTTGATGGGTATGTCGTAGCTAGGTTGTAAAATGGGCCATAGCATGATGTGCCCAGCAAATATGATGGCATTTCATAAAATTGCAGTTGCCACAATACGAATGCTGATATGGAAATGTGATTGCTATAAACCACAATACGATGTGGTTTGGTGAGCGATGAATATTAATGTCCTACACCGAATTTAGGAGACCGGAGAGACATGCAGCCATGGAACGTCCTTCGCAAAACCGAAACCAAAATTAGAAACCTACGGTTTGTTCACCGTAGGTTTTTAATTCGGTAGAGTGGGCGTTAGGCCTAATCATTTTTCGATATCATAATATTGTCCACATCTTGGTTTGTTACATAGTACATTGAAAAAAAGTTTGTTTCCCGCTGTCTTGCCTTCCAAACTGAGGAAAAAAAGGTCATATTTTGGAAGGAATCGAGTTTTTTCTTCCAGTGTAGAATTATTCATCGAGTAGTCTCAGATCTTTTAGATTCCAATAGCACCAGTCGACGTTTCTATGTTAGTATGTTTGTACATTTATTCAACGATGACTTAGGTGTCGTTGATCTAATCTTCACTAAAGTTTAGAGAAAAGTAGTTCATTCCAATACAATTATTAAATTCAAATATGAGCATAATCGGTCTAGGGATTGCGCACATATAGAGATCGCGAGGTTACAGTTCGGGGCGAACAACTATATAGTAAGTAGTTACAGTTTATATCGCTAGAGGCGCTCAAGTCGCTTTGTTTACACGTATTTCAGCATATCGTTTCTCTAGCTCTCTCTTCTACAGATAGAACGAGAGAAAAGGCAAGTAACCTCTAAGTAATCGTTTGCCTCTAAATGTATTAAAGCTTATCCATACAACGATATTATTATGGTCAGAAATATTTAGTAATGTAATGAAATGTCCTCATACGGCTGGGCACTTTGTGATGTTACCGATTCTGCTCTCGAGCTGCGCCAGAGGCGTTCTAATCATTAATCACCGCAAGAAAACTATTGTTACCATAATAACAACATAATATGTGCGATATGTGCTTGTTACGTTGCATCAAACGTCTTCTAACATTCATAGATTACTGGAAAGTTTGAACAGTACTTGAATCAATAAGACGGTTGAAGTTTTAAGGTTGCACTCACCGGCTACCGCTTTTTTGTCTATTTTAATGGAAGAGTACGCTAGCGTCTGCATCTCTCATCACCTGCTAGATTGTTTGTAAGCTATTAAATCAGTGTAAAAAAAAACTTGTTTTCAATTCTTATCGGGACTTATCGCGCATTATATTATTTAGGTAAAAATAGATACCTTTCGCTCGACGTTTCGACCATGTTACAATGGCCGTGGTCACGAGCTGACTGAAAACTGCGGGTGAGTCCGGCGAGAAGAGCGGCTGTTTTGTTCTTCCACCCTCAAATGATCTTGAAAATTCGCATGGTTGTCACTATGACACACAACACTGATTGTATCGGTAAATGTCATAGTACCTATATTACCCGAAAACCGCTGACTTAAATCCATTTTCCTGGTTGAAATGACGATGTTTCCTAATTTCAACCGCTTCACGAACCATAATGTCGTTCAGAGCACTGGTGAGAAAACTCAAACCTATTACTAAATACAGTGTAAACTCCATGTAACGTCACTCGATTTAACGACAAACTCCCTAAAGCGTCGAAATCAGTTGGCTTTGGTTGGTTTAGCTTGCCTTCCATACAATGATACACTCTATATAGCATTACACCCACTCTCAATAACGACAACAATTAAGTAATGAAAAGTACCTTTTAAGTTGCCTATATTAGTAAAAACTGCGCAGCTTTGTACGTTCTTTTGTCGCTTTTTTATCCTAGCCCGTAATAAACTCTGTCGGCATCATGCATACCGGACTTTCTAAGAAATTCGTTCTTTTGTTTACAAATTGGGATTGCTTGGATTTGTTTTTGACCATGACTAATAAGTAGGAGTCATGGATTATCTATACGCTATCATATTCTTAGTTGGTCATAAACTTTCATAAGTAAGTAAACATTATGGCCAGTAAAAGAAAATCATAACATTTTTATGTACATAACTACTAAACCCTAGTCTGAAATAAACTTTTTATTTCTATAATTCTGATTTTTCTTCTCTCCATTTAACGACAACTCTCTATAACGCTGTAAAATGCACAGTCCCTTCAGTGTCGTTATATAGAGTTTCCACTGTATATTTTTTTAAACTTTGGATTGTGGAGCTCGATCCAGTGACTAGATCCCGCTATATATGTACTAGCTTACTAGTATCATAATTTTATTAGGTATGGTATATAATAATCGCGTTCGGCGTGTAAACAGTGCTAGTGTACAGAGGTCACGTGCTACCCCTCCCTCACCACCCTCCCCTGCCCCTCACCGCAACATTTCGAATATACTCACCATTCAAATATTCAATTTTATGGTAAACGTGAGATGTTATTTATTACGTGTGCGAATGATATGTAAACGTGCCAGTTATTTCAGTATAATATTGCTTATTTTGCATAAGCACGGAATATGAGCATTATTAGAAGTAATAAAACAATTAACCAGTAGTTATGTGAGGTCACTGACCCCGCGGCTCCTCGTGCGAGGAGATTCATCATTTTTTCCAGCGCGTCAATTGCGCCCGCGCATGTTTTGACGCGCCATTTGAATAATGTTGATGTTAATTAATTTTGAGTTATTTGGATTATTTCGCTTGCTGTCGATATTTACTAAGCGCTATTTTATTGGACTTAGCGCTTGTCCATATTAACATTTGTCCGTCACTTTTCTGCCTCTTAAAAAACTTGAGATTGATTGCGAAACACTTAAATGTTACAATACAAACAATATATATATATATATAAATGAATCCCTATTTACCTTGGTCACGCCATAACTTGAGAACGACTTTACCAATTTCATTTCTACCAACCTCTTTATTTTTTATAGTTTCCTAATACTTTGTAGAAGGTTCTAATGGAAAGAGAAAAATAAAGAAAATTGCGCAGAAAATTTTCAGAAAACTTAAAGACGATTTTAATTTCGCGCGTTTGACAATTCTAAGGCAGGGCAACACTTGTCGGGCCAGCTAAACACATAAATCAAGATATACGGCAGTATTATGGACGGACTTATCGCCTAAAGTAAATCTTTCTAGGCTTTCTATATACTGACATACATTAAATAAATTAAACATACACAAACAACTATTCTCTATATTTAAACAATGCAATCTCCTAGGTAGCGACATGACGACTATGATGTAATAATGCAAATGTATGTGACTTCAATTCTTGTTCTTATCTTTTGTAGGAAAAATATTAAAACACAAAAAACCGATCGCTACCAAACTTCACAGAATCAATCGCTGGGCTATTTAGAAATTTTCATGAAAATTTAATCAAAATTGAGCTAGCCGTTTTGGAGTCCATAGCGAACATAAATATCCACATTACACACATCGATATATAAATATATAAAATTACAGAAAAGTAAGAGAAATAAGTTTTAATTCTCTTTTCCGTGTAGAAAATAAATAGATAGACAGATTAAAACAAAGCAATATTTTAACGTGCGTGTTTTAAAAATACTCAGCGCTTCCTAGTAAGTAAGAGTAAGTGGTGAACAATCAGCGCTCGAAATAATAGAGCGGATTCGATGTGACGCGATGAGCAACGCCACGATGAGTCGGTGTGTTCCCACGCGTGTCGCGCCGAACCGCAGCGTGCCGCACCGAGCCGCACTGCACCGCAGCGTGCCGCACGGTCCCTCGCACCATGCCGTTACAAACGTGAGTCCATGAATATTAAATCAAATGACTCACTAGCTGAGGAAGCTACTGGGATACATAATCTTTATATTGTACCGACATAGCGATGAGAAGAAATCAAATAAATAACACAATTGTAAAAAATAAACTGAAAAGCGATTGGTTTGTTTTTTTTAAAATCTTTTTTAGGGTTCGGTAGCCAAAGGGTGTAAACGGGACCTTATTACTAAGCCTACGCTGTCTGTCTGTATGACCATTAGTCTGCCCTACCTTTTGACGAATGTTTCTTTCGAACCGTAATAGATAGCCAGTTAAAATTTCACAGAATTTGTAATTTTACGGCGGATTAACTAGAAAATATTAATAAAGTCAAAAAGTATGAACCAAAGGGAGTTTTCATACAACTTTTTTATTGTATTATCTCTAATGTGAAAACGCTAATATCTACAAGCATCATTATATTACACACTCTAAAGTAAAAGAACAATTAATAATAAATAGTGGCCAAGTGTGAATCGGTGACAAATTTCTGTTCACCACCAAGTTAAGCAACATCGTGCGCATCGTTACTAGGATACAACCGCCTGAGCGTGATGTTGTCTTTTTGTACTTTTTTGTATTTTGTGGTACGGAACCCTCTGTGTGCGAGTACGACTCGCACTTCGCTGTTTTTTTTTGTTTTTTTTTTAAGTGAAGTTTGCTGCTCCTTGTAGTCTGTTCCAAGTCTGTTCCTCGCTTTAATCTTGTCGAAGGATATTGGGAGGTGAGTTGTGATTCATAGTAAGTTGAAGTTTTTTGTGTCCCGTCACAGACCAAGCCCCGCGCCCGCGCCCCTCCCCCTCCCCCGTCGGTAGCCGAAACAACGCAATCATGAATACAATTACGTGCCTGACCACACGTAATAGGCACAGTTACTCCGAATACCTCATTATTAGATTTGATTAATATTCCGGAGTTCAATCAGCGCTCGGTAATTTATGGTCATTTTGGTAGTACAAACAGAGCTGGCCGTTTGATGTGTCCGGCTGTTGTGGGAACCGTGGCCGGCGCCGGCTGCCGGCGACATTCCGCCACCGGAGTCCGGACGGATTCAAATCAGCCTCGTCGTGACTCCCATCAATTGACGCGACCAAAAAAACTATAATCACGATAATTTCACTTTCGGTAGTCCCAAACGAAAAGGCTTTGTGTTTTTGTGCGTTGCGGGTGGAAAGTGAAATCGTGTGTCAAATGCCAGCGTTCAGCGTTCAGCGCATCACTCGAATAGCCAGTTGATTGGGTTTTTACGGGCGGGTTGGCGGGACCGCTAGGAATCCGCTGCTCGGCCGCGGCGGGCGAGCGCGGGGGTGCGGACAGGGATGAGTGGTCAAAGGGGGCAGGGAACAGGGGGGTACTGAATTTAAAATTCAGATAAGCGGAATAAACACTCAAGCGCGGAATGTGTGCAGACTGTGCAGAGTAAATAGATGCTCGCTGCGGTCCGCGCGTCATGGACAGTCTGGGCTCGATTTTTGAATCGCTCGTATTAGATTTCGCACGAAAATATCATGCGAAATCACGTGAAATGTCTGACTTTCGAACGATATTCGTCACATTTTTGCAACTAACGTATCGAAGTTTGAACCATAGAAAAGAGAAGTAAATAGAACGGAAATGAGAAGGAAAATTTGTTACCAGGCATATGAGTGAACCTTGATTGAACATTATTATTTAGATCAACGCGTCAAACTCCGCATCACAGTTGCTAACTTATTTCGAATTGTCTTCGTTTCGTTTATATGAGTGCAACTGGCTACAATAAATTTCTTACAAAAATGCCTTGACAGCCATTCTAATACAAACAAAAAGAAATCTTTTCTGTGGTTTGAACCTTTCGAATTTGCTTTCTATCGTAGAGGGATACTGAATCTATGCTTTCTATCAATATAAAATCTTTCAAGGGCTCAATTTTTGAATAGTTCTTATGATTTCGAACGACGTATAGCCGCTAGAATCACACTTGCAGTAACTGCTAATAAAATATTGAATACAGTGGCAAGGCAATATTGCTAGGATAGCTGAGAGCAAATTCTTCTGGTCGAGAGGGCATTACGTTATCTCGGGGCGCGTGTGCACAAGAATGACCTTCCCTCGCTGAGCGTTAGGAGCCCTCGTGGTCGGTCGACCAGTCGGTCGACCGGTCGGTGTGGTGGCGAATGTGGCAATTTTCCACTACACCTCCCATCCACATCCACGACAGTATTGTCAATTTGTGTACAAGTATGCATACAGTTCACTGGGTGCACGTCATTCATGGCGGAACTGCTCGAATATTATTCTGTTTTCTGGCTACAAGATAAACTTGCCTTTTAAAGAGACTTCAATGTTTTTTATTTATTAATTCAACTGTGTTGTGTTGTGTTTTAATACACAACTTTTAAAAATGTGAAGCTTTGTAAGTGTACACAATACACCATCTTTAAGTGTGTGTGTTTGTTCAACTCCGTAATAAATGTACGTAATTTAAATTAAATTTGAAATGGATATTATACCCTGCACTTATACTCTGTATAGACATATCTACTACTTTTATTCCCCAAAAACTCATGCTTCCTGTAGTGGGTAAAGCTGCTTGTAAAATTACTATATAGTCACCAATAATTAGTAAATTTTTTAACGCGATGAATTCCGCTTTTGACCACCAACTCACCTGTTGGTAAAGCAATGTGACAGAAGTCTTATCGTACATACTTTTCTTCACTCTGCATTCTTTTATTCGTGAGTTTTTTTTAATGTACCTACCTTTTTTTTTTCCTAATGTACCTACCTGCTGTACCATTTTATTAGATGGCAATGACTGTCAAAGCGTTTATTGCACATTATGCTAAATAGGTGAAACTTATATTAACATAATGACCCAATTAGGATATGGCAATAAATTTATGTATCAAGGCGAAATACGAAGCGGCCATATCTGCACCTAAACAGTTTGTGTGTACAATATAGGTATGACAAGAACTAGTCAGCGTCGAAGTTCACGCAAACGTTTTCAACACAGTATAACAGCCAACGCACACGAGATACTTCTTTGTGCGACAAATCTTCGAGATTTGTTAGGAGTCAGCTCTGTGCCCAGTCTGCTAGAGGTCGGTCGAATGAGGTTGCAGTTAGACGACGTGAAACTTTCGAGCGGTCGCCACGCGTAGTCCACGCGATCGCCGCGCGTCTTATACGTTTCTTTTTATATATTTACTATTTTAATTCATAACATAATTGCCTAAAAAAATAAAGCTTATTTTGCTATAACCCTGTCATACCAAGTCATGTTGAAACGAATAATTTTGTTGGTGTACTAGCACCGTACAGTTCTATATGCGTTCTATTTTGACGAGCGTAAAATCCCGCGGACTTTCAAAAACTCTGTCGTGTGCGTTAGCTATTAGTTATCAACGCGACTTTACTACACGCACATCCTGCTTCAAATGAATATTATGTATTCTATCATTATGCTGATTTAGTGTAAGTGCCGTAATCACTGCAGGTTTTTTGACGTCTGTGAGAGACGGTCGCCGTGAGACCTCCCATACATTACAAGATAACTCTTGTAAGAATTGCGTGATTTTGTTTGAAATGTAGAATTTGATATCGAGACTGCTTGGTCTGTAGAAACAAATATCTCATTAAAATGTAGAGTTATAATCTTCATAGTGAAGTCTAGACTTTGATCTAGTTGGAAAAAGAAACGTAGAAAAACTAATCTCGTATTAGATAATCATCAGTTTAAAAAAAAAGGGTTTTATTTCTAATGGAATCATAATCTGTACCTATCATTCCATGATTGACCTCTAATAAAAAAACCTAGCTAAGGTTGGCAAAGAAGTCTAGAAAAGAAACGTATTAGAAAAGAAACTTATTAATTTTATGAATACATATTTTAAGTTATGTTGACGTTGCTATTTTTATTAAATTTGAAAGATGTTATTAATTTTTTCGAAATGTAATGATTATGATGCATTATTTGCGATACTTACAGGCGATTGTGGTGCCCCCAATAGGAGGTTTTCTGACAGCTGGATGAACATAGTTCTGCAACCATTGATAGATAGCGCTGACGAGAGATAATTCTCATTTTTCGCATTTGTCAGCTAAAAACCAAAGGGATAACAAAATACTATACTATGAAATAAAATAACTCCAAAACAAGCATTACAGACAGACAGACAGATAGATATTGTCTGTCTATGAGAATATGCAAGTTTTTTTATTGACCTTTCTTCGTCTGTGGTTTTTCAAAATCTTTTCCATGTCTCGTCAACGCCATCTATCTATTTTTATGGTCTATTTTTATTGCCTATTGGAAAACTCCCATTATTTCTACAGTTATTTTTTTAAGTGTTGTCTCCAGATACCATGTCTATTCAGCCAGTGTCAAGTTATAGAATATTCAAGTAGCCGATGGTTGTTGGTCAGGGTTTGATTGTTTATTGATTTATGACATTTCCCGTTCGTTCCGAGCTGGTAATGAACGGAGCCATGCATTAAGTTTGGCACGCTAACGATGCCTGTTAAAGGTCACCTCACACGAACCTACTACCAGGAATTCGTTAAATTTTCAAACAATAATATGAGCATATTGATTTGCTGTATCAAACTTGTTTTATTCATATCTAGCTAATATTAGAAATCGAATAGGTGACGAATTATTTGTTTTATCAGTTTATTGTTCTGGTTAGAAACTAATATGGAATCAGTTAGTTATTTTATATATTCTAATCTCATTGCTTCTAACTACTAGTCCCAAATAATAAGAACACTTAAACAGTAAGGAAGAAGAGTCATGTTTTGTTAATAAAAAAAAATATTTAAAAAAGTTTAGTGAAAACTTTTCTGTAGTATATATTAGACTACTAGCTAAACTCTTACGTTCCAAAAGCTACGAGAGGTAATCCAAATTAATGGTTTTTATTGAATCTTTTACAGTGTTATTTGGATTAAGGATACTTTAGTCACGCAGAATAAATGAGTTATTTGTATCTGTCATAATGCTTTTAGCTTTAGGGTATAAAACGTCCTTGTCTTAGCGCGGCTCCGACATTGAACGACAAAAAAAAAAAAAAAATTGGTACCTACTTACTATTTCGATGAGAACTTACTGGTGCTTGTCAATTTGTTATATTATCAAATGTGCTTTTTGTCATGTCAGTGGCATTGGATCAAACTAAAACTATGACTAGCGTAAGTACACAACAAACAACAAGCAAGCAGAAAATGAAAGAATGCATCAAAAGTTTTATAGTCTTATCAGAATGTAAAACTTGCACATAGAGCATGAAATACAAAGACACGTGTAATCTCTCGGTAATGGTTACTATAGGTAGGGTAGACCGAGGCGATTCGGATCAATGGGTGAATCGGATCAAAATAAGAAATTCGTTAATATTTTGAATAAAGTGTTGACACGGAACGCAAGCGACTGATGCCTCATGACCCCCTTCCGCCCCACACCTCCCGCCATCGGAAGTGTTTCGATACGACTAGTACATCAGTGGCAGTGCTGCTCGTAGTGAGGCGCATGTTTGTGTGCGTTTTAATTTTGGCGCTCATCTAAGGTACGTACTTACTATTTATCTGTGTCATTCTAAGGATTTGAGTTAAAACTTTGGACAATATAGCTTATATTGATTGGGAAGGGGCCTATTTAAGAAACCATTTTAGTTTTTAAGCACAATGTTATTGGTTAATGTGTAAAATATTTATTTCAAAATTATATTCATTATTAAAATATAGGGCTGTTCGGGTCACATCATCGGGGGCGAGTTACTTTTTTAAATGATTTATTTTATATTTGAGGTTAAGGATGCATTTTTATTTTATTGTAAATGGTTTGCACATACAAATGACATAACTGCAGGAGAATAGTCCCAAGAAAAAAATTATAGAAGCCGCAAACAAAGTACTGGCCAAAAAGTGGCGGCGTTAACCTTACGTCGGGATGCTGAGATTTACGGATTACCATACACGAGTTTATAAAGAAGAGTCTCTCTCTCCAGATGTGTTATTAAGACACGTGGTGGGCAGCCAGCCTTAGATGAAAATGCTGAATAGATATTAGTAGACCGTTTATTGCACTTAGCGACTCGTGCCTCGGAATCATACTTAAGGCGATTCCTAAATATGCATTTGAGTTAGCAGAACGTCAAAAAATCAAACACAACTTTAATAGGAAAATAGGCATGGCTGGTTAAATCTACAGAAACAAACTGACTATAGAAAAATTAATTCATCCACCATCAGAGGATTGGATTCAGTACCACGCATGCGAAGAATGGTGCCACGAAAAATGTGCTGATCTGGGAAGGAAAAAAGACCCGTATATATGTGATCTATGTGCTAGTAATTAAGATTGATCTCATTATTCATTATTTTAATATTGTTAATGATTTCAAAGCTTATAATGTTAAGAAAAAAAATATTAATGTATGATCCCATTTGCCCGAAAAATGGGGTGATTCGGATATTTCTGTCTTTCAAGTTTTTAGTTAATATTTTGAAGAATTTATAAACAATTTAAGTTTTGTAACCTCTAATACGTAGCTAAATTGTTACTGATTACCATTTTGACAATAAAAGTTACATATATTACAATTTAGGATAATACATTACATATCGTCAAAAAAAAATGGTCCGATTCGCCTCGGTCTACCCTAACCATTATCAAGAGATTACTGATTTATTATCGCGGTCTGTATTCAAATCAAATCGCCATTGTTTTGCCATACTATCGCCACCTCTCCGCCATATTCACTGCACTTGCAGCTCTATCGTATTGCACATTGAGTCAGTTTTACCGTTGACACGAGAGAAGTGTTTATCTGTTGTGTTACATACAGAGATTACAAGGAGCAGGCGCGGCGGGTCGCGACTCTACCCACTAATTATACACAGTGACGAACGAGCAGACGCCATTACTATAGCGTACAATTGGCTAGTTAGCAAGTACGGGCATGCGTTCAGAACGTCTAAGGTTCGTTGTTTCATTGTTTTTCACATTAGCTCTGGTTATAACCTCACATTTAGTGTCCACATTGCTACTGCTTTTACAAATAATCTAAAAAGAGAAAAATAACAAATGCTTATTGCATTACAGTCCATATTTTCGATACCATGCATGTTTTTGCAACTGGAACGTATTTAAATAGAAAGGAAAACACAAAAAGGGTATAAAAACTTTTTTTTAAAAGTCCGTGTTTTTGACGGTCGATTTTGGAGGTTGTTTAGTTGCAACTGACTTCACAGCGCTCGGAATGGCCAATGTCCCGGTTGTATTTCGCACTGACGTTTAAAATGAAAAATTTTCACCTTGGGTGCGTCTAGATCATTCTAGATGTTCCTTCTGAACGCAGCCCTGTGCTGTTCCTAAGTGCACGACTGACGCTACAATCTGTTTCCATCACCACTACTGCGTCTAACCACAGATTACCTAATAGTACACGGACTCTGATTGGAACGCTTCAATCCAAGCGGGATTATGGAATCTAATTATGAATGTTACTGGAATAACTTCGAACCGATGAACATGCGTTTTCCTATTCAAATTAATTAAAGGAATGTTACAAAACCTTTAGTTAGATAGCTGCATTCACGCGGCTTGCGCTTTATGAAGTTACTATTTGTAAGGCTGACTGTGGATTAGTACCGTTTGTGTCGACCAGAGTCTTATTGGAAATCGTTCCTTTTGAATATTTATGTTACTCTCTAATCAAAAGAAGTGTCAGTTGCTTACATTCCCATTAGAAGACACGGTTCTCTCGAGTGTTAGATGCAGTTGTAATGTTTCAATTAATGTTAAGTTTTTTTTTACTTAGAAGGTATATAAATGACTCCCGTTAAATTTGTATCGGTTTTTTTTCTTTACTCTTTCACTCTGTGAGAATGTTGGCACCGCACTCCTGAGCATTTGCCAGTGTCATGTATTAGTTGTTATCAAGTTTGATTAAATGTAGTCAAACAAGTCAGTCACGGTCAGAGTCAAGCAAAGTAAGTCACGGTCAAGTCGAAGTTATGCTGTAGTAAAATGGTGGAGACTTTACAAGAGGCCTCTGTGGACCTTTGGAAACAACACGAAAATAAATGTTTCACCGCTTTATATTACTTATCCACACTCGAGCACGTCCACAAACACTTAATAAATAAAAATCCACCATTATTAAATATTAACACTGGAAAATACACAAGTTTAGGAAAATAATACAACGAGCAGTCATGTTTTTTAGTAGCCAGGCTTCTCGCTCGTTTTGGCGCTACACAAGCTACAAACTAGTGCAGTTTCAGCCTTAAAATTGTATCAAGATGTAATAATTGCAGTGTGTGGTAGCTTTCAACAGCATGTTGAGTTGGTAACCGCGCTAATCGCTTTATGGGCTAGTTCCTGTCACGCGACGACACCCCACCGACGCGACTATCAACCCGTCTGAGTCAGTTCACTTTTCAACCATTTTATCATCATCATTTCAGCCTATCATGTTCCCACTGCTGGGACACAGGCCTTCTCTCAGAGAGAGGGTGGGTCATAAATAGTCATAATCCACCATGTTGGTCCAGTGCATGTTGAATGTCATGTCTTTGAATTTTTGAGGTTTTTGTACCGGTTTCCTCACGATGTATTCCTTCATCGTTTTTTGAGCGATGGCATCAAAACTGCACATAATTTATTAAGGTACTAAATAAGTCATCAAATCGGGTGCTATCAGATTGTAAATCACATATACTGCCGCTCGGCAACGTAAATTACACCCGTGCGAAGCCGGGGCGTGTCGCTTGTTGTGTATATATATTAGGCATTATTTTATCAGATTTCTCTAACGGTGGAACATTAGGAGATTGAATTCACTTCCCGTGAAATCAGTATAAACTTGTTATGTAAAAATTTACTTTATATATACCTACTCAATACTCAATCAATTATTGCATAATTATTATGAAGTTCACTTACAGATGTTAGGTAGCATGTTTAAATTAGGTAACGCATAATAATCCTGATTGGGTATGGCAATATGGTGCAGAGTGGATTGATTTATTCCATAATTGAGATTTGTGACAACAATTTGATACATTCACCTAGTTTCATGTACCTATAGAATTGCTAAGGACGATGGTGGCCTAGCGCCAGAATTTGCGCTTTACGTAACTCAAAAAATGGTGAAGGAATACATCGTGAAGAAACCGGTACAAAAACCTCAAAAATTCAAAGACGTGACATTCATGAACATCATCATCATTCGTGACGCATGAAGAGTTAGCGGTTTTAACATTGTATTATCTTTAGAATAACATTGCAAATAGTATAAAGCAATTTTCGTGTTGAATAAACTACATAGATTTTTCTATATCCACCGCCCGGCCGGTGAGCATGGTCTTAAATAACTTACTAAAATATCGTTGTCTTTTTCATTGTAGTCTGTTAAACAAGGACCGCAACACTTTTAATAACTTTAGATCTGTCAACAAAAAAAAAAAAATTTACTGTAGCTCATTAAACGTAATAGTTTTATTTATTTAACTAGCAACGCACCCCGGCTTCGCTTGGGTGTAAATCTTATTTTACATCTTATGTTACATTATTGGAGTTTCAGTAAGGATCTATTAAAAAAAAAATATAGCCTATGTCACCCAAAGATAGTGTAGCTTTCCAACAGTGAAAGAATTTTTCAAATCGGTTCAGTGATTTCGGAGCCTATTCAATGCAAACAAACAAATAAACAAACAAATAATCAAATCTTTCCTCTTTATAATATTAGTATAGAGTATAGATAAAAGGCTTGCGTTTGACTGCCATCTAGCCTGATATTAAGCGAGGATGTGGTCTACGATGCAGCTCGTTATCCTATAAGAAACCAATTCACTCAAGGTTCGAAGACACCCAGATTGTAACTATCAGGGAACACCCATTCATGCAGCGCATTCCACAAACCAGCAGTTCGCACAAAGTGGAATCAATGTTATACTAAGCTAACTCACGTCAACGGATAAATACAGCGTATTAAGCACATCTATACCTCAGAGCAAATAAAAATACAGAGTCCCAACGGCACACTGCCAAAGTGACACCAAAATCGCTTCCAAAACTACGTGAATTCCCAATAAATACACGACTCACGCACACATACGCATTCAAAACTACGTTCATTTCTTGTCAGAACGTCGTACTGAAAACATCCGTTTTAAAAAGAAACAATGACTTCTTGGACTGTTAAGAACTGTAAAATCAACACAAAAGTAAATAAGATAGATAGATAAACTCTTTATTGTTCACACCACAAATTTCATACACACGATAAAACAGCACAAGAAGATGGATGGAATATTTCCACACTTAATTATTTATATTATCACTTATTTTGATGAATTGTCGTGTAGACACGAACTTCGACTACGCACACATGTTTCAAAAAGTGGCTTCACTTTTCGTGTTCGCGGTAGTCCCTCTGTATTTTTATTTGCTCTGAGATCTATACCTATATGGCGATGACTCGCAGATAATGATTATGGGAGTATTATGAGTTTAACATCGTTATGGTCGCGACGGGGTGCGCGGAGTGCTCGCACGCTCTTATTAATTACACCTGGTAGAGCAAAGAGAGCTAGTAAAGCGCCAGCGCAATAGAGTTCGCTATTCAAAGCAGCCGCCGGCATCGCTCTACCGCGGGGAGTCGCTCTACTAGTCTTGAGTAAAGGTTCTAGCTTAGCTAGACTCGTCATCAGCTCTCGTTTAAGGATTGATTTACTCCGGCGCTTTTGTAGGTGAGTTGCCATACGATTATAGTAACCACCGCTTCGTTTAATTTTGTCTTATTCTCTCATTAGCCGAGAGAACGAGACAAAGCTCAATATAAAATTAGTATAAAGAAGGTTTTTAGAAGTTAAAATCGTTTTTATTAACCCTCGATAAAAGAGCTGATAATCTTTAATCGGTTTATTCCACTTTGATCACCTAGGTGACCATAGGTGACTCGAATCAAATTATTGTTTCACAGCTAAACAGATTTTCCGGTTTAGCCGTTTGAGAGCTACGATACTACATACAGTCACACAGATACACAAATACACAGATACATAGATACACAGATACACAGATACATAGATACATAGATACACAGTTACATAGATACACAAATACATAGATAATAGATAATATATACATAGATACTTAGATACATAGATACATAGATACACAGATGCACAGGCGCAGATACACACGTTAAACTTATTACACCCCTCTTTTTGAGTCGGGCTTAAAAACACCACACATCGATGGCTGGTGATTAGTGAAGCGAGAGTTTACGATATATGGTTCGTGTGCAAAATATATTGAATGACGTCAGCAACCGACGTCAGTGACCAACGTCAGCAACGACGTCAGCATAGGAAGAATCAAACCTAAGTAGATATCTTCTAAAGTATAACAATTTTATGTGCAATGGGTGTCACATGTTGGCTGATGGTTGCCTATAACACCAAAGGTATCACAAATACTTAGCCGATCTTTTCAGACTCCGCTAACTCACCTTTTGAAAAACCCCGTATCCCAATATCGCCATTAACCACTTTTTTGTCTAGCTAGGCTAACTAATCCAGACAGATCGGTGAAATTAAGCACTGTTTGACTTAGACAGCCTGGTAACCTTATTTACATCCAAAGAGGATGTAAATAAGGTTACCAGGCTACCGAGGTTACTACATTACCTCGTGTTTAACTTCTTATTGGATATATATCTATTTGTGATAAGCTGTAATCGGCTTTCCTGATTTCTTAACCTACAATAGTTTTTCCATAGTGTATTTTAGGTCTTTTCTAATAAATAAATAAATGGCGTTTAAATTTGACTTAAACATAGGCATCGTATGGGCATCGTTTATAGTATGTGACAAAAAAAACACAACAAAAAACAATAAAAAATAAAAACCAATAAGAAAACCTATGTCACAAGCAGTGAGTTTTTATGTCATAAACCTTTTTGGCGCTATCTTTTTTTTTTTTTTTTTGCAATATTTGACGCGTAACGTCGCACTATAAAACAGTTAAAAACAGCACAGAAAGCTACAGAAAGGCATCAATTAACATAAAACATTATCTGTTGCAAAATAATGCCAGTGGTTGATAAGATGCCAGTTGAGAGATTGTGTATAATTGTGTGCACGTATGCGTGTGTACTAGTGTGTGTGCGAGTGAGACAGTGTGCGGCTGGTAGTTGGCGGCGCTACGAGTGCGCCTACGCATTCTATAACAAAAGACATCAACGCGTACTCGGCTACGGCGAGATCAATTTTTTAGTTTTATCTTAAATGTGTTTCATTATATAATAATTTTTAGCCTTGACCACTTGCGTGCTGAGCATAATGCGTCTTGCACATAGTGCAAGTAATTTGAACAACTGAACAAAAGCGCACATGCGAGAAAAGGCTAAACGTATGTAATGATACATGGTAATGGTACATCCTTTTCGACCTACGCGTCTTAGATGCGCCGTGCCTCTCATAATACGCATAAATCTCTCTTTTGGTACACCACTAGTCCTGAAGACGCATAAGCCTCTCTTTTGGAACATCATTAGTCCTGGAGATGCATAAGCCTCTCTTTTGGAACATCACTAGTCTTACTTTGAGCTAATTTTAGCCGGGTTTGGAAAGCAATTTTTTTCAAATTTATCTTTTTTAAAGTTATGGCAATGTATTATTTTGATAAACAAAGAACATCATCTTGATAACACTCGAACATCCAGAGTATTTTGGAAATCATCTTCCAAAAATACTAGCTTTAATTAAATTACACGTTTCATCAATATAACGTTTTATCACAGCTACATATTATATTTAGAAATTCCTTTGGAATCAGCGCACCACCGGCAACGATGCGCGTGCTTCTCAATGGAATGTTATCTGCGATCTGATACGCGCTCGCTATCATGGTACCCACCAGCTCCAAAACCACCGGGAATTCTATCGAGATAAATAGATAATAGTAAAATGCTGTCTCACTGTCTACTGTGGTAAAAAGAAGCGAATGCGTCAGTACTGTCTTTTTACTTTCGGTATAATCATGAAAATTCAATTTTATTTATATTACACGGGAATTACTCACGTAAGATTACGTAAGTGACCGGCTTAATCTTACGTGAGTAATTCCCGTGTAAAATAAATAAAATGTGTGAAAACCACGTCAGTTTCTACACTAGCACTTGTTACAAAATACCTGATAATGCTTTACTGGTTAATAGTTGATTAAATCAGGCGTCATTTTGTGGAAGTCCATGTTTTATTTGTATGTGACAATTTTGCTTCTACGTCGGATCGAGTGGGTACAATAAGGATTTTAGGATAAATTATTTTTCTCTATAGATATTTGTGATGCTAATTTTAACCTAACACGTGTTTCGCCTCTTCACGAGGGACCCTCAAGACGTGTCGACAAGGTTATCTGAGGAAACAGGTATAATTGTTTATTTAATTTATATTGCAATTAAATAATATTTATAGTCATTGAATATTAATTGCTGAACGTTTCAAATATTCTATTAAAATTAATATCTTTAGTACACATTATTATAACTAATTTTTGTTACAGATTTTATTATTTTTGTTTCAGTAAATTTGTTCGTAATTTTTTCGCTTTTATATTATAATATTTTATTTCAGTTTAGGTTAAAACTAGCATCACAAATTTAATATCTATAGAAAAAAATAATTTGTCCCAAAATCCTTATTGTACTCGAAGCGACGTAAAAGCGGAATCACTAATTACTTAATTATTACTAGAGATTTGTCATATACAAATATTACTGGTTCATGTAAACGTACATCCTTAAAACTTACTTGGCCTATCTCAAGATGCACCTTGACACACATCTCCAAATGTAATCAAGTGTAACGCCTTCATTGCATTGATCTCTCGTCTACTTATACTTTTCTCATACAAGTACAGTCGACAACAAAAATACTTTAAAAATATTTCAAATTAATGTAGATGAACCTAATACCAATGTGGATCGGTAAAATGGTAGAGTGATGGTGGCCGAGTGGTAATATGTGCTCTTTACAATCTGACGGCACTCGGTTCAAACCTCGACCCTGTATACTAATTATTTAATTAGTACTTAAATAAATTATGTGCAGTTTCGATCTCATCGCTCAATAACTGTGAAGGGAAACATCGTGAGGAAGCCGGTATGTCCAGAAACTAAAAAGTTCAAAAACAATGTCATTCACCAACATGCACTGGGTCAGCATGGTGGATTAGGGCACATCCTCTATCTCTCTGAGAGAAGGATTGTATCCCAACAGTGGGAACATGATAAGCTGATAATGATATGATGATCGGTAAAACGAGTGAATAGAGACTAAACTTAGTTATGATAGCTCAGTGGTTGGCGCGTTCCACTTCCGGCGCAGGTTCATATCCCAGCAATAAACTTGAGCTGCCAGTGAGAGAAAACATCGCAAGGAAACTATAACATGCTAGTACTTCCTAGTGCCCAACTGGCCAGCTACCACCCTCAAGTTTAAAAATGCCAAGCACCTCACTAACTCTAGAGCAAGTTCGGATTCCAGGCCAAGTGGGTTTATCATCTACAATCACAAAAAAATAATACTCGGAACGTTTTTTTATTGTACTATTTTCAGACTTACAAACGCCATGCAAAGTGTACTTTAAAATGTGTGTGCGTTTTTATGAAGGAAAGTGTACTTTGTTAATTTTAGGTAGGTACCAATTTTGTACAAATCGTACTCGTACGACAAAAAATAATATTTCATCTCTGTTCACCTGGTATTACGGTACTTTTGATGCAGATATGTCTCGACTCAAAACAGTGTAATGTAATACGTTTCATAGTAATCTAATAAAATCTTTATTCATTTACCAAACAAACCGATCATCGGCGGTGAACGACCTTTGCCGATTAATAAATGAAGATAACAAATTAAAGTGAACGCGAGCACAATACGTGCTTTGTCTAGCGTCCGCCCGCGCCTGCGCTTGCGCTGCGCCGAGACGGGTATTACATTAACGCGCAGCTACGTCATTCAACAAGCGATCCATAGCTTCGACGACGGACGGGTTTGATTATGATACCTCAGTGTTAAATCGATCTTTCAATCTAATTCGACTGATCATTATCGAATTTCAGAGTTTACCTGCAAAGCCATTGATATTTTTTTACTTTTTTTAGTATTGTTTCATCATCATCATCATCATTTCAGCCGTAGGACGTCCACTGCTGGACATAGGCCTCCCCCATCGATCTCCAAAAGGGCCGGTTGGAAGCGGCCTGCATCCAGCGTTTCCCTGCGGTCTCTTTTAGGTCGTCTGTCCATCTTGTGGGTGGACGTCCTACGCTGCGCTTGCCAGTCCGTGGTCTCCATTCCAGAACCTTTCGGCCCCATCGGCCATCTGTTCTGCGTGATATGTGCCCTGCCCACTGCCATTTCAACTTACTAATCCGGTGGGCTATGTCGGTGACTTTCGTTCGTATACGGATCTCCTCATTTCGGATTCGATCTCGTAGAGAAACCCCGAGTTTAGTATTGTTTGTGTACATGTAAATGATGTAAATTTGCAACGAAGCCGAAGTTCTCCGGCGGCTGCAGCGCTCGGCGGGTGCGCGTGCGCAGGCGGCGCGCGGCATGCCCTCGACAGTAATTGATTGACGCGAGCGACCGCGGCCGGACGCCGCACGATGCGGTGGCGGCGACCACAAAGCGGATAATATCTTCATAAATCGATATTTCCCTGCTAATAAAGCGATATTAATTATCTAGTATTCAAATCTTGGAGGTTGAGCGCGCGCGTGACTCGCCCCTCGCCCCGCTGCGCCTGCGCTCGATTAATAATCGCGGTCGACGGCCGCGGCCCGATTATTCGAGCTCGTGCGATTACCGATTACGATTCGATGAGTGTTTACCGCGAGCTCATTGTCGGCGGAGATGCCCGAATGCCCATAGACGAGCCATTGTGGTGGAGTGTCGCAACCGTCTCGATACAGATCGCGTGTCGATAGACCCACAGCGTACAGTAAGTACCTACTCCAAGTGGCGTTCGTTTTATAACCACAAAAGCTTGATAGCCCCGTTGGTTCACTTGGTAGTGACCATGCCATCTGCAGGGTCACCGACATAGCTATTAAAATTTGCAAGTTGAAGTGGCAATTGGCAGGCCACATCGCTCGAAGAACCGATGGGGAAGAAAGGTTCTTGAGTGGGGACCACGAACCGGAAGACGCAGCGTAGTTAGGCCTCCCACTAGATGGACCGACGACATAGTGAGAGTCGCTGGCATCCAGTGGATGCAAAAGGCAGGCTGTCGTTCAGTGTGGAGGTTAAAGGGGGAGGCCTACGTTCAGCAGTGGACGTCTTCTGGCTGATAATGATGATGCCTTCTGCGCTTGGTGGCGTGGGTTCGATTCCCACCCAGTACAAACATTCATGTGATGAACATTTGTGTTTGTTGGATATCTGGGTGTTAATATCTATTTAAGTATTTATTTAACAATATATATGTATGTATATCAGTCCCTTCACGTCATATTACAAGCTATGCTTAGTTTGGGGTCATATAACCGTGTCTGCAAAAAACATGTCCTCAAAATTTGAAAGCTCTTTTACTATTATTTAACCTCTACCAGCATAATAGAGCAAAGGCATCCCAGCCCTCTACATTCCTCTGTATTTGGTGTAATATGAGGCTGAACTTCAAGTAGGAGTCTAATCATCTGAGAGATGATTAGGGCCCTGGGCATTTCGCTTTGTCGTTTGTGGGAAAGTTGTCTGGTGATTTTAACCCAACAATCTTGATGACTACAAATACAATGAAATACAAAGACTTTATTGGTCTGTGAAACTAGGTAATATACAAACGCTTGATGGAGGCGACATGTGACCGGAATGCTGGCGCCTACTTTGGTAAAAAAAATTGCATTGCCATCCAACGTGGCAATGCTGCCAGCATTCTGGCCACTTTTCCTTCCACCGAAGGGCTTTTAGATTAGTATTTTTAATGATTTTGATAATTTATTGTTCATTTTAATTTGTATATAATAATTAGGTAGTGATAGTTTTAGTTCTTATTAAATAGTTATATATAATTCTTACTTATCGATTAAAACTATAACTTCTTTATGGTAATATATATGTCACATAGGTGTCAAAACAGTTGTATGTGCTCTAGCTTCTACCTAGACCATACAGATATTATGATGACTATGGCTATAAAAAGAAGTATTAATTGCTAAATATAATTATAATCTTAGATCAGGTTGATTATAATATTGCTATCTTCTGCCTAATATATAGGTACGGTTGATATGAAAACTCTTGATTAAACTTGTCTTAGTAACCTAAGCCCTGCTACTTGTATCTAGCTTGCATAAAATTTGTTGAAAATAGAAACCTCTTATTAGGAGTCTTAAAAATAGATTGGGACCAACATTATCTTCAGCATTATCTTTAGAACAACAAACTGGGTTTCTTCAAGTCATGAGTGTTTTTATAAGTTTACTGAAAATGTCAACAACAAAAGAAACAACAGGATCAACAGGTTTTTCTTCATAGACAAGCGTGCTCCATGGTAGACCGCATCAGCACTTAACATCAGCAGAAGCGGCGGCCAAACGCAAGCTTATCTATCTATATACATTAAACATACTTAAAAGGCGATGTACTCATGTTCTCTATGGACTCGAAAGAAACGGCTAGACTGATTTAGACGGAACTTTCACTGGCAGATAGCTGATGTTATAAGGAATTATGTAGAGCTCAGCTAGTATTCAATTAAAAAAATATTACACACGTTTTAAAGGAGTTTTTAAGTTAGTCTGTTCTATCTTGGCAGGATTCTGCCAGAAAAATAAATTTCTCGCAGATTTTCCATCGAATAATAAGTAGTTATTTGTTATACAAGAGTGCAAACTTGCTTTTTAACCACGTGCTCAATTTTGATGACCGAGCAAGGAAATGATTCAAAAATTGAATCACGAGCATAGCGAAGGATTCAAAAAGAGCGTTAGCGAGGGAATCAAAAGAGCACGAGGTGAAAAATCTTTGCACTCGAGTGCAACACGTAACTTTTCATCCCACCTCAGCGAGGAAATGATTAAATGAAAAAAAACATTCGCGCATTATTAACAATTTCAGTAAATTCTATTGGCGTCAAATAAACTTTCTCGTCGCTAAAATCACTCATTTAAGGTTTTTCAATTAATTGTTTTCAAGTTTCTTGTTTTTAACCTAAGGTTTTAACAATATGACGTGAAAAGAAAATGGCGCGCGCAAAGCAAATTAAAATAAAGTACACCAAGAAGGTTCTGAGTCTGAGTTTTTAACAAATTAAAAAAGGTTGTATGATAAATTCGGCACCATGGAGATATAAGTAAATAGGTTTAATGATGTTTTGAATTCACAACTTTAGTGCACACGATATTCTAAATACAATTTTACTTTATCCTCTAGCGGATACAAACGGCTTTTGCGCTCAGATATCGAAGAGCAAAAATACTCATTCCAAGGGGGGGATGAAAAACTATTTGTCGGTTTTTTGTCATTCTGCGAAACGTCAACGTATAGGTTGTTTTGTGATTGTTTTAAACCATTTTAATGTTATTCTAAAGATAACACCCAATCTGTTTTTATAATTTCCACTCGTTAAGTTTTTATCATAAAAAATGTTTTCTTGTAGAAAGGTCTAATTAACAGCGGTTTTAAAGTGAAACATAAAAAATGTGACACTAATTAAAATGCATATACATATATTTAATGTTATATTACTTCCCTGTATCACAATACATCAGTAAATCTCATGATACTAATTGAATTTCATATTAATTGTTCCCGTTATGTAAGTTATTGCATAATGTATTGCGCGTGCGCACCAAACTCGCAAGACGCGACGCGACAATTTATGCACACGACTTTCATATAAGTATAGTCGTATATAAGATTACACGGAACGGTGGTACTATAAACCGAAAAAAGGTACTCATCATTAGGAACAATTTTTACTGTATGACCAATAAATAACTGGGGATTGTTCATAATTTTTCAAAACCGATTCGTGCAATAAACTGTTACTGATCACTATACATAGGTACATTTTTATTAAAAATAAGCGCTGATGACATATATTTTTGATTAAATATGATTGACCTACATTTATCCTTGAATGACATCAGCGTTGGCGTTATGTTGGTATTTTGTTTGGTTATTATAGGCATTTATTTCATTATCATTATAAATATCTTTAAAAATAACTTTCGGATAGGGCGCGTTTATAATAGTTTTTGGGGTTCCGAAAAGAAAGTTATCAGTTAAAAAAAATTATTTTTGCCAAATTTGACAACCCTGGATGATATTAAAACATTCATACTCGACGAAATATATGGAACAACTGATATTTTTTACTGATATTTGGGTTACATTATTGGAGTTTTAGTAAGGATCTATTTAAAAAAAATATATATAGCCTATGTCACCTGGGGATAGTGTAGCTTCCCAACAGTGAAAGATTTTTTTAAATCGGTTCAGTAGTTTCGGAGCCTATTCAATGCAAACAAACAATCAGATCTTTCCTCTTTATAATATTAGCATAGATTAATATAGAAAGATGCGTGCCGGTCGCGTTATGTCGCAGGCTGGCGTGAATACGCTAAATTCGTCGCTGTGCTCTTGCATAGTAAAATATAATACGAGTAGTTATTAAGCTAACAGTTAGGCAGATATTATGCGACAATTACGTTTGTAGAACAATTATGTCGCGCGGCGGAGTGTCGCGGCTGCAGTGCAACGACTGCAGCGTCCCGTTAGTTTGTTTCTGGCATTATATTTTTTTAAACATTACTTGTTTAACATGCTTGGTATATCGCTTCAATATCATAATAGGCATGATGACTAATATTTTTTAATTACCTCATAAAAAAGCTGATCATAAATAGACCACATCAACAAAAACAAAATTAAAATTAGTTCAAAAATATATAAGACTAGCTGACCTGACAGACGTTGTCCTGTCTTAGAACTGTCAAACACGCAAAGTCAAAATTGTAAATCTTATTTTTTTACACCTTGGGTTACATTATTGGAGTTTTAAGAAGGATCCCTATTAAAAAAAAAAATATAGCCTATGTTACCCGGGGATAGTGTATCTTCCCAACAGCGAAAGAATTTTTCAAATCGGTTCAGTAGTTTCGGATCCTATTCAATACAAATAAACAAACAAACAAACAATCAAATCTTTCCTCTTTATAATATTAGTATAGATATAAGCATTTTAATTTAATTTAATTTAATTGCATGCTAGACAGAGAGCGCACTATACTGAGCCGGGACGTCACGGCTCAGGAACGCCATACAAATGCTATACTAACACACGCTTTGCGAGAAAGGGATAGAACATCCCCTCTCCATCCCCACCTAAAACTTTAAAGACTCATATCTCAGAGATTTATCAGCCAATTCAAATTATTTTTTCAGTATGTGTAATGTATTTACTTATATTCATTGCTAAGCCGGTTATTTGTAATAAATTAAACATGTAGGAATCATGCCTATTATCAGCTTATCGTGTTCCCACTGCTGGAACACGGGGCTTCTGTCAGAAAAAGAGGGTGGGCCCTAATCCACCATTGCTGGCCTAGTGCATGTTAGTGAATGTCATGTCTTTGAAGTTTTGAGCTTCTTGGACATACCGGTTTCCTCATGATGTTTACCTTCACCGTTGTTGTGCGATGATATTGAAACTGCACAATAGTAGATTGTAACATAAGGGAGCCAAATAATATTTTTACTGCGAGGACGCTTTTTTTAATCCAGAGCAAAGTGAGAGATTCTAAAGTATTTAGTAGAATCCTGAACGTAGCGAGGGATTCAAAAAGTCGCCAGAGCCAAAAAAATATTTTGCGCCCGAGTGATACACTCTACTTTTCATCACCCACTATGAGAAAATAAAAGGCGCCTCAAATTTTATTGTAATATTATTATTTAATAAAACATAGAGTAACAACTAAATTGAAATTAAATAGTATCTAATAATAACACAACTATAGATTATCCATCACATGACGCAAGACGTCAGTGCTAATACTTTCAGGGGTTAATTCTATACTTTCACTATCACTTGAAGAGCTAATTTTTCAAAACAAAACCATGAATTTCTAACAATCCGTGAATATTGACGAAAACGCGGGCTGTAGTTCGCACGTTTTTAATTTTTTTTTATATATACAGCTTGCGGCGCGGCTATGGTCCGTCGTACCAGCCAGTCTTTATTCAAACAATATTTGCGTTCGATTTCTTTGGCGCTGGACACTAAGATGTTCCAAATTCAAAAAGTGCGCGGCAAAGCTAATAGGGTACTTGACTGTATTAAAAATATTATGCCAATTGACGCCATCCATAAACATGACATAATGAAAAAGCATATTTCATTGATTTTTTGATAAAAATATGCTTATTTTTTGTAAAAAACGCGAATAAAATAACTGTATTTTCGACATTTGATCACGTGATCGAAAACGGTCTGTAACTGGCTTCATCCCTAGTGACGTCACACAAATCTAAACAAACAGATTTTGTATTGATATTTGCGAATTTAATGTTGTAAAGCTATTTTGAGAGCGATTTATCCAGAAATTTTCACCAAAAACATTCCGGAGGTTAAATGTGAGAAGAATGGAGAAACATTTTGTGCAAGCAGACAGCAGTAACTTACCCAAAATTAATGTTTTTATGGTTGCATATTTCTTTAATAATAATCCACGTCATTGTTTCTACGCTGCAGAACTCAAAACGTAAAAACTACAATGTCAGTATTAATTTTTAATTGTTCTCCAAGCAAAACATTCAATCAAGTTGTACAAAAAGTATGTTGTAGTAAGTGGATATAACTATTTTGTTAGGTTATGTCGAGCTTTACAATGTTTAAAAAGAAAGTAACAGTACATAAAATAGTGATGCAATAAAAACACAAATTATAATAGAAATATATAGACTCAAATATGTACCTCAAAATGATCTTCGCACATAGAAACACTTGAATTAGCTCCAATACTTTTGGGTTCTCTACGAGCTACTTAGTTCCAACCTTAGATTGGTTCCAACCACTTTTTTCGAGTTTTGGGGAGTTTTGGGTGCATTGGAACAGGAACAAATAGATTTTCCAGTGTCTTTATGGAAGTATTTGTACATTTTGGCACTACACAATATTTATAAACCATTACTTCTAATAGAAATTAATTAATCATCAAACTTTTGCAGCCTGGCTGCAGTTGTTTTGTTTTGTGTGACGTCAATTAGTCACGTGATCGGAGCTATGACGCAGGTCTGCGTTTTGGCGCGATATTTTTTTATTCAAACTTTAACATCGATTTATATCGCAAATACGACTGATATCCAGAAAATATAAATGCAGTATACATTATTTTATATCAAACAATAATGTGCAATAGTTTCCCAAAAGTAGTCAAATACCCTATTGCGGTGCACTAATAAAGAGGATTAAAAACACATTACATCTTGCTAAAAGTTTCTTATTGAAAACGCCACCTTTGGGTGCACTTAAAGGCGAACCAATTCGTCCTTTTTGAATAGATGGGATGAAAAAATTACTGAAGTACTGAATTCACACTTCACCAAAAATACCATCCTTATAATTATTTTTAATAAAGAATCTTTTTGTATTATAACTTTACTGTATTGAGTGATACAATAGTTGGATTGTTGTTATTTTTTTGTAAGTTCTTTTTTAATTACCGTTAAAAAGTATAGAAATCGTTAATTGAATTAATAACTCATACAAGAATAGATTATGAGAGACATATTGAATTTCATATCGCACCGGAAACGAAGCTAGTGCAGGTGCGGGCCGGAAGTCATGTCTGCTGCGATCGATGTATAGAGACCGAATACCTACTACTAAGCTAGCCCTCATGAAACAAAACTTTACTTATAATATAAAATAAAACAGATTTTTAAGTCAAATTATTCATTCAGTTTTGCGATCTAAAAATAAAAAAAATATTTTTAAAGTTTTTTCTAGCTGTGTGTCGAGAATAACATGTCACTTTCCTGATGGTAAGCGTCACTTTTGCCCGTAACAATACCCCACTTGTCCTGTTCAAAACTAGTGAGGGAAAAGCACTAGTTCTGTTTATTTAGACAATTTTAGACTTTCCTTATCACCCTTATTCCTGAATGACACGGGTTAGTTAGTAATACCTCCCTCTGAAAATACCTTAAATTAGTCTCATTCATAGCCCGTTTGCTATCTGATGATCGCTGATAGCATGGTCAGTTGCAAAAAGCTAAATAAAATTATCTAAAATTATCATAAAATACAACTGTTATAGTGTAGTGAACGTTTGACAGGTTTTTCGCTTCATATTTTTGGAGTTTAGCTCTGTTCGTAATTTGGTCAAGAATCTGGTCACTATGATTAGACTAATCTCGTTTTCACGTCACACAATTGCCTGAGAAGCGAGATAAGCTCCTTACAAATGAATATCTGTAGAGTGAAGTCTTTGCTAGGAGGCACTGGAGAGCGCAGGTATCTAGCGGGGTGGTGAACGCGGGAGAAGGACGAAACCTTGTTAGCTGAATATGCACTCCAATCTACAGCGGAATCGAATTTGCGCCCTCCGGGCCACCGCGCCCGAGTGGCCTTTTAAAGGGCTCGCGACGACGCTGATGGATTATTTGTGAAGTGGCCGCCTTTGAAATCTTTCGCGCGTTAAAACGGAGGTAATCTCGTCCCTCGCCTCCTCCACCGCGCGCCCACGACCCGCCCCCGTCCCTGTAAACAGCCCGCAGGCTTCGTTTTGTTTACCTAATCATTTTATTGCCGCCGCGCCCGGGCCGGGCCGGCGGGGACCGGCACTGGCGCCCGGGGCGAGGTAATCGCTGCGACAGATGTCCTGGAACCCTTCATCCGCAGCGCCTCCTGTACTACAAGCCGCTATTAGATTTATCGCGAAAAAACCCTCTGAGAAAAGTCGTTCGCAAGCTGCGTCGTAATTTTTACATTTTTTACCCTAAAAAATGTGTGTCAGAGGGGTGGGGCGCGGCGGGAGGCGACAGGTCTCCGCGACGCGAAATCTCTTTTTAGCGCAAAAACGAAGGAGCCGAACAATGGGTGACCCATTTCCCGCCGTGGGAAGGAATAACGACCGTCTCCGAGCGCACATTTTTACGATAAAAAATGCATTACCCCACATTTTTTAAAAATTCGACAAAAAAGCGCGACGCGAAAGCTTTATGCGAAGGGGATATTGAAATTTCAAACTCGGAAGGGTGAGATTTATGTCTAAAATAACGGTTTTTGACAAAAAATCTAGGGAATCAGCTGCGTCGCGTAAAGCAAACACAAAACACTCGTTAGCGTGTAGTATCGAGACGAACAATGGGTGCGCGGCTCAGTGACCGAGTGAGCAGATTCCTTCAGGGCTACGGACCAGGAACGGGGTTAATTTCTGGAATTCTCATCTATATCGCGGAAAAAAACCGTTACTGGCGGTTGGAGATTGCAACAGATCCGAGCTTCTTACACGACGCCGCTCGCTGACTTCGCCCTAAGCACGGCAGCACCGCTGCTCTACCGGCATTGTGATGGAGGGAGTGCTAGGAGCAAGCAGCAACGGCAACTGACGCTGTGTAGTTGTTATTGCGGGGGCAGAATAACTCACTTCGTAACTTTGTTTTTGCTGCATCTTTGCTGCGTCTTGCGTCTATAGCTTACACCGCTGTCTGATCAATGCCAAACTATAGTGATGTGTTTGACCGTTTTATTTCATTGTATTTTTTTTAAATAGCGATTATGCGATCGTGCACGTTTCTCTAGGCATGTAGGTATGTCTTCAAACCGCGAGTGGACACTTGGGCAGCACATTCTACAGTCTACCGATTCGCATAATGAAAGTGGAATCAAAGCTCTCTGCTTGAGTTTGTCATAATTTCTATTGTGTTTTTCACTATTCACATTAATCTACATAATATGTATCACCAAGTCTATCACTATCTGGAGTAGGCAAACATGCTACTCCACGTTGAAATAGACTTGGTGATAGCGGCTTACTGCATGGTACATTTTGCTCGGTAGGACTTTATGCAAATGACTATGAATAGATATGCGTAAGAATTATACCCCAGTTTTATTTAACGACAGTTTTAAATCTTTTTTACTTATTAATAAGAACTGCATTCTGTTTGAAGGTTCACATTAATTCTACGAAACCTACATATTTATTTTTCTTTTCGAATTGTTCTTTCGTGATCGTGCTAAATTATACTTGAATCAGGCATACAATAGACTTCGGACTAGTCTGGTCTAGAGGTTTCTCGTTTGACTACATAATAGTTTTATGATGACGTCTATCGCATGAAATCACGTACCGACCGTCAATACTAAGCTCATTTGCAATGGAAAACGCGAGACGACCTGCGAAGTGAACGTTCTCTGGCTTTCTCGGTCGCGCTCGCGGTCTTGAAACGGAGACGGGCGCGACAGAGTGCGTATGCAAACGAGATAGCTGGGCGGGGCTTGTTACGACCCATACCCTACACCTCCCGTGCCCCGCAACACGACTGTAATCAGTAAAAAACACGGCGCCGCGACGCTGGCGAGACAATACGCCCGAAGGGTAGAGTTGTATTGTGCGCGCGCGCACGCTACCCTTCTCCACACACCCCCCGCGCACCTTTCCCTCACCCTTCCCTAACCCTTACTGTGCACGTGCGCTCCATGTAGCGATATGTACAAGGGATACCGTTTCACTTTTAAAACTACGTATTTGAAAACGAAACAATAGCAACAATGAGTAGCGTACGGGAGCTTTTACTTCATTGATATTTACGGTCTTATTATTGTAACAAATATGCGGATTCATCGTTACACCATTATGTTATAGAGTTGCAAATGTGCGCAGATGTGCGATTACACTTGATTGTGAACTGAGAAACGTATCCACTAAATATTCAAATTAAGGAGTGATTGAAGCACCTTTAAATAGCAATAAGAAGGTATTATGAACCGTTTAGATTCCTATAGAGGACTCATTTTTGATTGACGAATATTTTCTAAGCAAAACTATAAGTGCAATGTGCTGAGACGTGTCAGTATAGTTAAACTAGGTCTGAGAGTAACTGCATTGTCTTCCTCTGTAAAACAGTCTTTGGTATCCACATAACTCTATTATATACGAATATAATTAGGCTATGAAAGAGATAAATATTTATATAGAATTGTTGATAATCAAAAACTCAAGAAGTAGGTACCTACTTAATATTTAAGGTGAACTTAGTCAATAATTCAATAAATCGTGTTTTTAGTTAAGTAAATTTTTTGTAAACGAGTCGAGAGTGCATACTGATAGATAATAGCGTATTTTTTTACTTGGCTCGTTTATCAGTCTCACCTACACCCTGCTTTATCTAATAATGATAACGTCATTTTGAAAAGCTCTAGAAAAAATCATGTTAACTTTCATAAAATATTAGGTACCTATACCTATAAAATTTTTGCTCAAAAGGCAACTTTATTTCAAACATTGCTTGGAATTTCCAATTTTGATCAAATAAAGAAGGAATCGGTACGGCATTTGTTGACTTTAATTTGTGAAGGAATCAAACATCCCTTTTGTTTGTCGGAATGGAACTTCCGTCTCAGCGGGCAAAGGAACCGCTTCTATTAATACGGAGGCCGTGGGTGCAGCCGGGCGCACTGACTAGTGCAGGACCCTCCGACCCGGAGGACGCAGAGCCGGAGGGCGGAGGGACATTTGAATGCCGTTTGATGTTAAAGCGACCCTATTGTGGAGACAGCGGCTGTCGGCAACATGGCTACAGATTGCTGCCGATAGGTTACCGATCTACTATATCCTTCAATATATTTACAATACTTTTATTATGTCCGTAAGAAAATGGCATCAAAGGCGATTCAGTTCAGTGTCTTTATTTTAATTAAGTACAATACATTTTCATAATGTGAAAGTGTATTGAATAGAATAGGTAAATAGTTAATTAATAGTGAACATCGAAAAAAACAATACTTAATAAAATAAGTTACAACATGTTACTGTTAAATGTTCGTGTTGAAAAGGTTCCTTTGGTTTGAAAATTTACACCACCCAAACTTTATTTTTTTTATAAAATCTACTCGCTTACAGAGAGAAATAAACGGAATAATGATGAAAGTTTACATTTGAAATGTTATATATATAATTAATTAAAAAGTTCCAAAGCCATATAGGGCAAAAGAAACACACTATAAAGTGGTAAAGAGGAGGATCACTTTCATTACTTTTCATCAAGAATTTCTTTGGAAGAATCTATGCAGCCTGCCATTTGTTCTTCAACCACATTGTATTTGTAATACCTAAATGGAAAATGTAAAAGCTGAAGCATAGTTAGTAGCAGATAAAAATACAATACAATAGCTCTTTATTAAAATACCACAAAACAAGGATAACATAAACATTACAATAAAAATCAACTTTTCAAAAAAAACAAATATAAATAATATTTTTTTGTCCAAGAACCTACTTTAACTCGTTGAACTAATTGAAGTAGGTGCTTTTATATTATACCATCTAAAAAAAATCATACACATTCTTACCGTATGAAGTTGTGTCAATAGTATAATTAATTATGCAAGCGATACAAAATTGTGTCACCTACAACTACAATAAAAAAATTGATAGTCGCTACTATGATTGGATAAGTCTTAGAGCTACTCGTATGTTCTTATATGCACGAAACGTTCTAACCACACCTCACTATATACATTACAGTCTAAAACACTGTTTTAAACTATCATGGTTGTTCACTAAAGTTATATGATTATTTACGGGATATTTACCGTGATAAGGTTGTGGAATGAGCTCCTGATATTTCGGCGCAGTTACATGTACCATGTTCTTCCAGTGAACATGGTGCATGCCTGTAGCTGCGCCAAAATATCGGGATCTCATTCCACAACCTTACCACGATAAATATCCCGTAAATAATCATATAACTTTATTACAGTCTAACTTTAACGAAATAAAAAAAAAAGTTTATGTCTATTACTATCGATGCACATGCATTATGTATTTTAATAGGCACATAATGTGATCATTTGCCCTCGTGTGACCATCTTTGAAATATTGCCGCCGGAACTATTAATCTATCAGACGTCATGATTAAAGCAATTTATAATGTTTATTCGGCCGCGATATACATTTGAGACATAACGAGCGCAGTCGCAGCCCGCATGTGAAGATACGCCGCCACGCGCCGGCGAAATTAAATGGAGTTAACTGTTAAAGGGTTGTGCGCGCGTGCCAAGGATTGTCACCCCCGCACTACCCTCCCTGGCACCCCTCCCCCGCCCGGCGGCAGCTGCACGCAGTCTGTGCACGCGCAGCCTCCGCTATTCAAACGACACTTTCTATAGTTCCACATTCGATTTCGGGTTTTTTCGATTTCACTATCGTGATATCTGTTTAAAGACTTTAAAGTGTGCAAGTTAAAACCGTTTTGCTCTGCACATAACGTCTGATCCTTTTTTTATCATCATCATCAGCCAGAAGACGTCCACTACTTAACATAGGCCTCCCCCTTAGAACTCCACACTGTACGACAGCCTGCCATCTGCATCCACTGGATGCCCGCGACTCTCACGATGTCGTCGGTCCATCTAGTGAGTTGGTCTACGCTACGTCTTCCGGTTTCCACTCAAGAACGCTTCTTCCCCATCGGTTATCGGTTCTTCGAACGATGTGACCATTGCCACTGCAACTTACAAATTTTAATAGCTTTACTAAAATTTGATGAAATTTCTATGTATGAAAGCAATCTGAAACCTTTCAAATAAAAAGGATAAAGAATTTTCCAAATCGGTTCACGCATGAAATGACGGAATTCTGGGGTAACAAACATAAAAAACACGAATTGAGGTTTTTTTTTACCGACTTCTAAAATTACACTTTTGAGTTATAAATTAAATGTTCAAATTATCGTTAGAATAACTAAATATATTGTAAGTTAACCACGCTCTCTAGCTAGAGGACCTACTCGTGCTGGATTGGTTTGAAATATAACTTTTTTATTCATTGCTCCGCGTCCCCGAGGACTCTCATAATAAATATAACGTGGGCTTGTTTGCTTACTGGACAAACAATCAGGTTGTTTACCGGTCCCGGGCCGGGCCGGGCCGGCCCCGGAGCCGTGCCGGTCCGTATTTACGCATTGCTCATACTCGTACTGTTTGCGTTATACTTTGTTTACAAGCCGGAAATTTACAATATTGTTTGGAAATGACTCCG
This sequence comes from Agriopis aurantiaria, assembly GCA_914767915.1. NCBI lineage: Eukaryota > Metazoa > Arthropoda > Insecta > Lepidoptera > Geometridae > Agriopis > Agriopis aurantiaria. The sequence continues at coordinate 4,787,724 of OU611988.1, forward strand.
TCCCGTTCCTGCTTTGTCTCCCTCCAAGTTTTATGCACCAAATAGATATTTTAAATCAGTAATTCGATTTTAAATGTATCAAAGTAAAAAACTACCTAAAAGAGACCGCAGGGAAACGCTGGATGCAGGCCGCTTCCAACCCGCCTTTTTGGAGATCAATGGTGGAGGCCTATGTCAAGCAGTGGACGTCCTATGGCTGAAATGATGATGATGATCACCATACAAACCAAGTTCCAATGTTATCTGTTCCAAAAAAAACGTATTTATTGTTCGAAGCGAGCTTTATGTAAAAATGGAACATGAATAATCTATCTGGGCAGCGGCATACAGCGAGCGACGAGAAACTTTTTCAGACTACGCTACATGTATAATAAAATAGTTTCATATTTTTAGCGCTAAGCTTGAACATAGCTATTAATATTTTATATGATTTACTAGCATTTGCCCGCGGTTTTGTTGGGAACAGAATTAGCCCATGTCACTCAGAACTTTCTATAAGTGACATAATAAAAAAAAAACAGTTCTGTCATTTTGAAGATTATCTCCTACAAACATACTGGTACAAAGTCTCAAACTTTACCATTATAGAAGAAAGCGTTGTGCTTTTCAAAAATTTCATCCTTTTTATTTATACAGTGTAAACTCCATGTAACGTCACTCGATTTAACGACAAACTCCCTAAAGCGTCGAAATCACTTGGCTTTGGTTGGTTTAGCTTGCCTTCCATACAATGATACACCCACTCTCAATAACGACAACAATTAAGTAATGAAAAGTACCTTTTAAGTTGCCTATATTAGTAAAAACTGCGCAGCTGTGTACGTTCTTTTGTCGCTTTTTTATCCTAGCCCGTAATAAACTCTGTCGGCATCATGCATACCGGACTTTCTAAGAAATTCGTTCTTTTGTTTACAAATTGGGATTGCTTGGACTTGTTGTTGACCATGACTAATAAGTAGGAGTCATGGATTATCTATACGCTATCATATTCTTAGTTGCTCATAAACTTTCATAAGTAAGTAAACATTATGGCCAGTAAAAGAAAATCATAACATTTTTATGTACATAACTACTAAACACTAGTCTGAAATAAACATATATTTCTAGAATTCTGATTTTTCTTCTCTCCATTTAAGGACAACTCTCTATAACGCTGTAAAATGCACAGTCCCTTCAGTGTCGTTATATAGAGTTTCCACTGTATTTGGCTTTGACATTTTTTATTATGTTACGTAGTATTTTCGCCAATTGTGAACAGTCTTTATTGATTCTTTTCTTGAGGGTAAATCTATAAAAAAATTAAGTAAAATTTTCTACTTCTTAAATTGGAAAATAAGGAAATGAGTCCCGTTTATTGAACCACCTGTTGTAGTTTTTTGTTGTTGTTGTGAAAACGTATTAATTATTTTATTAAAATAAACTGAAAAACAAACAAGTGGCCCATCAGATGGTAAGTGAAGCATATATGTGATAGCATAGGCGTTGCTAAAAAGCCGTGGTAGCCTATTTGGGAGACCGCTAGACTTTTAAGCGTGAGGTCGCGGGTTCGAACCCCGGGCTCATACCAATGAGCTCTTTGGAGTTTATGTACGGATTTTCTTACCACTGGCTTTACGTAAACATCGTGAGGAAACCTGCATACATACGGAGAAGGAATTCAATGGCGTATGTGAATCCACCAACCCGCAACTGGGCCAGCGTGGTGGATATGGCCCAATCACCCTTTCAGGGGTAGGCTAAAAGTCCAGCAGTGGACTGTTAAAAGGCTGATTATGATGATGATGAATTTGTTTTGTTTACCTCAATACAGGTGGATTAGAAGAAAAATTAAATCGAAAAATGTGCTCAGGAAATTGAAAATTCGAGAACTATTGACATTTTTAGTACAACATTAATTTATCGGGATTTAGCTAGTCTTCACTATTTATTGAGTCAGTGTTTTATCTTTCGTCAGTTCAGTGCGGGGCAGTGCAGGGAGAGGTGTGACATTATTAATTATGATGTACTAGCTACGCATCGCGGTTTCACCCGCATAGTGATGAAAAATGGTGATGGTGATGATGATGATGAAAAGTAGCCTATGTCACTCTGTGTCTCTTGAACTATACCCATGCAAAAAATCAGGTCGATCCGTTGCAGCGTGAAAGAGGAACACAAACCAACAAACCAACAACATCACTCTGCCATTTGTACGCCTGACCGGCACAACGTGATTTAGTACTATTTTAGTTTATTTTAACATCTTTTGTGCATGAAAATGCACAAAATTCTCATGTTGTATGCAAATAAATGATCTTTATCTTTATCTTATCTTTAACAAACAAACACACTTTCGCATTTATAATATTAGTATGAAGTATTATTAAAGCGTACCAAATAGCGGGCATCCAGTGGATGCAAAAGGCAGGCTGTCGTTCAGTGTGGAGGTTAAAGGGGGAGGCCTATGTTCAGCAGTGGACGTCTCCTGGGTGATGATGATGATGGTGATTAGAGCGAAGTCTGAAGAGCCCTCGAGTCGGTCGCGACATTCGGCGCATTATTTATGAATGCAGTCCGGATTAATCCTGCGACTCGTTACCACCCTCGCCCTTCAAGCCATTCATCACAGCGCTTTAATTTAAAGCCGTCACCGTCGTTACCCGCGACGGAATCATTTACAAATGCCGTCATGTCGCGTCATAAACACACATAAATCACGGGCATGTGCTGCAACCCTTTTCACCCTTCCGTCCCGCCGGTGTGTAGGTACGTTTTTTAGCGCGCGCGCGAGCAGGCCGCCAATAGGCAGCGACGTTTTACATGCCATTTACATATAATTTACATATGCGACCGACGCCGCCCCGAATGCCGCCCGCCCATATCTACTCACAACGAGTAAGATACGTAGTGATTCCGGTTTTCACGATTACTACACATAAATTTAACACTATTTCTAGTTTTTCGCGTATTTTTAACATTATTTTAGTTCCTAACGTTCTGAACACTGCAGTGTCCGTGGTCACAGGTAGACTAGAATGATGGTGGGTGTCAATAGAAGTGTTATAAAATATGGCCATTATTTATTATTTGTTGTTATATTTTAGAGCGTGTATAGTCATGCCAAGTTTGACGCTTGTACGTATTACCGTTTTTACATTAGAGCTAATATAAAAATACGTTTGTTGTATGGAAACCGTTTCGTTTATACTTTTTGACTTTTTCAGTCTTTCTTGGTTAATCCGCCGTAACATTACATGTTCTGTGAATATTTCAACTAGCTATCTATTACGGTTCGAAAGATACAGCCGTTTAAAAGTAGGACGGACAGACAGACAGACTGACGGACAGATAACGTAGGCTCAGTAATAGGGTCCCGTTTTACCCTTTGAGTACGGAACCGTAGAAAATGTATATTAAAATCTATGCAAACGAAATCGCGGGTAGAAGCTATCTCCATACCAAATTTGGATGCATGCAAACTTTCATATTTATAATGCAAAAATACAAAAATACAAATACAAATTAATTTATTGGGCATTATTAATATAGTGTGTAAAAGTCTTTGCTAAACATAATCAATGATTTTTTTAAATGTAAATGTCGCGTACTATAATTATTACTCTCACAAAGTATTTGTCTCAGACTAGGCAGGAGGGTGCGGGGTGCAAGGTGCGAGGAGACGGGTACAGGAAGGGGGGTGCAGCTGCAGTGGCTATTGATTAGCGCAATCAGCGCCTGCGAGACACCGTCTGTGTCGTCTCACGTCCCTCGTCGCTTGCCTTTGTTTCTACGGCATTTTATGCTGATTTGGCACTTTTTCCTCAGTTCTGAGACCTGTGTTGTACTCACGATAGAATGGAGAACGTATTGCTATTAGGATAAGAGGTCGTGTATGTTTTTATGTTTGTCCATTTGTCTCCTAAACAGCTGAACCGATTTGCAGTTTTGATTGATTGATTGATTTACTCTTTTTTGTTCACACCATTAAATTTGATACAGAGGACAAAAAACGCTTAAAAACTAGTGTAACAACTGGTGGCCTTATTGCTAAAAGCGATCTCTACCGGGCAACCTTAGGATGGAAAGGATTTATGTAGAAGACGGGGTGTGCAATAGAGGATAGGCTTTTAAATTTTTACTTATACCATACACATACATTCTAATAGTAATTACACACAAGTACTTCAAATTCTTTAAAATATATATACCTACTAATAGATATGCAATTAATACTCGTAACTGGATGACCAACGTTCGGTTCGACCACGATATAAGTTTTACAAGATTCTACTCGGTGACTATTTCACGGTATTATAAGCTGATTCGATAAATTTATTTTAGAACCGTCGAACAAAGCGGGTTGCCCTTTACCCTCCGCCCTTGGATATGTAAATGCAGTTTAAACTGGTGATTAGAGAGCGCGGGGCGCGTGCCGCTGCCGGGATTAAAGCGGGACCAACCCTTCTGTACAAACGTACCGTGACATTAACACATCACGCATGCTAATATATGATATAACAAGCTACATAAACATTGAAATACAAAATGTATATATGAATTTCTAGTGTAATTCCGCTTCTACGTCGTTTTGAGTACAATAATGATTTGGGACAAACTATTTTACTCTATAGATATTTGTGATGCTAATTTATACCTATTCTGACATAAATATTAATTACATAAAAAGTAAAATTAACCTAACCTGAAACAAATTGTAATTAAATTTGTAACAAAAAAAAAATTCGTTTTAACAATTTGTACTAATGATATTAATTTTATAAAATTTGTTAATCTTGAAATTACTATATACTTTATTTAATTGAAATGTAAATGAAAAATTTAACAATAAATACTGAAAATAACATGAATTTACTGTAAATATTATTTAATTGAAATGAACTCTAAATTTTTGAATCTATTATGAAATTACTATAAATATTATTCAATTCTATTGTATAAAGACAGCAAAGTAACGCCTGATTCAATCAACTATTGAAATACAATTTCTATAGAGTCACAATCTCTCAGTGAAAACAGCCAAAAAACGTCCGAGCGTCATTGTACATTGTATCAATTATATACTTCACAATGCCACATTTACTCCAATTTAGACGGTTTGTCGCTTGCTTAGTGTTCACCGTTAGTTGTACGCTAAGTCATCGATAAGCAAAACAATGAATTTGTTCCAAGAGAATATAAAATCGAAATGTTTGCTTATTAAATGCACATTTCTGAGAAATCGTAGTAAAATCTTCGACCAAAATAAAATGAATGGACGGGCCATAACCATTGCGCCATAACCTTGAACTTGGTCAGTAAAAACGAGTCAAAACTGTCGGATATATCGGACTTCAACTTAATTATAACCATGTCCAGTACATTAGTTACAAAAAATAGATAGCGATTTTTTGTTGTGTATTTACACTTCGGGAAAGCACACGAAGGCATAATTTTGTCTGATGTTTCGTTATCACGTAACAATAGTCTCCTGTAGCACTTCCTACGGCTAGAGATCGACTGAGGCGAAGTGAGCGCTGGCGCTCATATTGTAATATTAAAAATGCGCTTCTTCAGGGCCCGTCCATTCATTTTATTTTGGTCGAAGAGTAAAATATGTACCTATATAAACTGCTGAAAATATATTCATATAAAGTACTACATAGAGACGTCGGCCTTGGTAATGAACCTCGACCCTCTCACAATAAAGGCGCACAATGGAAGAGAAACATTTATTTGAGTGGCCTTTTCTCCATTTAAAGCTAAATTGAAAATGCAAATATTGTGCTAATCCAATATGGCGGCGCCCCTCGATGCCGCCGCACCGCCCGCCCTCTGGGCGCTCTTACAGTTCACGGGCTCTGTTCTGGCGCAATCGAGATTATTTTTGTCACTCTTACTCTCATGATAGAAGTACTGATTCACGTAACATCTCAATTGCACCAGAATATATTCCCTAGACTAGACTCGCCTCGCATCTGGCCTAAATCAGGCTTGATGCCTTGTCGCTCTTTTTTGCATATGGAGTATTAGTTAGCTCTTTGGTGTCGCTACAAGTTTTTAAGAGTGCGTAAAAATGAAGAATCCGTACTTAGCCATACTTACAGTAGTTGGGTTAAGCTGTTAAGTGAAAAAAAAAAAAAAAAAAAAAAAAATGGAGACATTTGAACTTAAACGATAATTGAACTAATAAATAAATATTTTCCTTGTATGTCTAATCTGAGGCTGCAACCAAAAATATTAAAAACTATAGAATACCAGGGATATGGCCACTATGGCCTGCGATATGATGGGTCCGAAATAATATCGGTCCATCGCTAAAAAATGTCTTAACCAAAAGTAGTTAAAATCATGAAAACTGTTAGGTAAAAGATAATCTATATACATTAAATCTACATTTGATGCAAGTTAAATTAGACAGGACTTAAATTAGAATGTCGGTCGGTAGATTTAAGATGCATAAACGTACGACACTTTTTTTGTAAATTTTGTTCTAGACCCGACGTCTATGAGTTTGCACCATTTTTTATATTTCTATGTGACCAACAGTGATCATATCTATAATTTTCATAAAATAGCTTCGCACAGACGAAGTAATCTAACAGACATTGAAAGTACCATCCCTAACGCCAAAAGTACCTCGCTATCCCAAGATGTATATTAGAAGGTAGTTGTAATATATTATGATCCCGTCTCAGCGTGGTTTGGATCCAAGTGAACGACGTCGTAATACTCGGAGCACCCCCACGGGACCCGCCGGACACCCGGCCGGGGGCCGCCGGTGACCACGGGTGACCGACGGTCACCACCCGGTGGTAAATCAAGAGGATCCAACGGTGTACTATACACACCACAGACATTTATCCAAGTAGACGCTACAAATCGCCTTGCATGTCATATCTCCAATACTACGATAAATTGTCGTAGTTGAGTCGGGCTAGTAAAACCAGTCTGCTCAATTGATGCCATGACAAAACGTGTCAGTTTGAAGCAAAAATGGGTAATTGTGCAATACTGAGTTGTAAGAATACTACAAATAGAGTTGGCCCACAGAATAAAGATTTTTTCCACATGTAAGTATTTTTAGGCACGAAAAATGTAACATGTACACAGGAAAAAAACAGGCGCATTGAAAACCTCCTTGTTTTTAAGTTGGTCGAAAAGGAGACCAAATCAAGTCAAATTATTTATTTGTACTACATGGTAGGTACACATACATATAAAGTAGCATACATGGTCGTAAGAATGGAAATGTATACAATACAATAAAATACAATACAACTTTATTACACACCGAAAATACAAATGAAACTTAAACTAACATAAAAAACAAATAAACGAATGTATCTCATGTCCTTGCCAGGTACGGCGTACAAATGTTAGCTTTTTGTAAATATTTTTATTTTTAATTAGTTTGACATGACATGACATGATAATGTAAAAAAAAAGTAAATTATGTCTAGTTAGAATATTGTCAAAGTCATAATTTATACCTTAATTAACAAAACAAACATATTAAGTATCGTATATTAGTTATAATTATTTTACTTTTCCTTGTACCTAGTCTCGATCTTATGTCAATTATTTAGTCTACATTACATATCAAAACATTTTTATCATTAAGGAATTCTGAAATTTAATAGTAACATTTATGTGCTAATAAAGCTTTAAGTTTATTTTTAAACATTCCACATTCCAATACTTAAGTGTAACACCTAATGTGTTGATAAGATTGTGGCATAAACCCTACGCCCTCTAAATATAGAGCATTAGATGGCACAGTGATCGTCGGCACGGACACAAGCGAGTGCAAGCAACCCTTCCTCGCTCAACAAATCTTTAATTAAATATACGAGTATAAAGCAAGGGTCGCGCCGACTGCGGCCCGCTCGGGCGGCGCACTAAACTGCACAAATATAGAAATCAGTGTTCATAAAAACCCAATAAAGACGGTAAAACATGCGGCGGAACATTTGCCCTCCCGTGCCTTGCGTAGCGCCGCTACGACTCGCGCCCTTCACTGACCTACACAATCACGTCACCAATAAATTGATGGACACAATTTTCATATTTCAAACGTAATTTTAATATTGTTTTCACGGTCCTTCTAGTCGTTTAATATATGGATTTTATTCTTTTTTATCAAATAAATAGAGAATATTGCACCGACTACCTGATCACGGTCTGCCTAAAACTTCGCCAAAACACGCCGCAGTTTGCTTTCAGTTACTCATTGTCTAGCGATGCGTAAACATGACCTGCCATAAACAAATGTATAGCTCATAGCTAGTATGAATTGACAAACATGTGACTATTTTCGCAGAGCATGTACGGCGTGCGATATCCTCTGTTAACATGAAGTTTCAATGTAAGATTTATTTATTAATCTAAACAGTCATAAGTCGAGTGGTTAGCCCTGACGTCAGAGTTGTGAGGCTGTATAAAGGCCTCTGACATTATGCAAAAAAAGAACCGGAAATGTGTACAATTTAACGTGTCACCTAACTCAAGGTCGCTCTCAATTTCGAATACCACTCGCGATTCGAAAATTTGAACTTTTACCCTTTGTATTTTATTTTATTTTATTTTACATGGAAAACAAACAGCCCTTAACAAATTATTTAAATGTAAGTTCTTATCATACAATAATAGAATTGATATCTGAACGGTAATACGGTTAAACAGTTTTGTTTATAGACTAAGCAATTCGGTCTCAACTTGAAAATACAATTGAAATATCTGCAATTCAAAAGATCGCAATGCAAACAGGGCGAGCCCGATCAAACGGCATTGTCCGTCCACTCGGGTCGCTTACAAAAACATTAGATTCAGTTTAAAGAAGCTCCACAAAGAGCCAAATGTCTTATTCAAAGTAGCAATATGTGTGCGCCTAAACAAACACGCGCTTCAGCGAGCGCGGCCACGTCACCGCCATAGCGAGTGATGCTGTTTGCTCACATTACCATCGCAAAGAGGTTGCAGCTGCGCTGCAGATCGATCAACGTGACCACTACTTAAAAGTGGACATTTCAAAAAGTTTATAAACCGGCCAAGAAAATAAATAAAATAAATAAAATATTTTGTTTTGTTTATACTTTTGGACATATTTTTTTTTAATAATCCGCCGTAACATTAGATATTCTGTGAAAATTTGGTATCTATTACAACTGGCTAAGTATCTATTACGGGTCGAAAGATACAGCCGTTAATATGTAGGACAGACGGACAGACAGACAGACATACATCATAGACTTAGTAATATGGTCCCGTTTTAACCCTTTGGGTACGTAATCCTAAAAACGTTCCTAGGAAGCAATGTTGCACACACAGAGTCCACCTAGGGAAGTACCTTAATGGAAACCGCTAGGAACGCTTTACCAGCGTCCTTGTTTCCTAAAAACTATGATCTTCGAGACCAGAGTAAATAAGTACTTTTTAGGTCTACGTGCTCCATCTTCGGCCACAACATCACTTTCCATCAGGTGAGTTGGTAGCCCGAGGTAGATAAATTTCTAATTAAAATATATATATCACGCTTTATCGAGTAATTCAACCGCCAAGTACCAGTGTGCAAGAATTATTATATTTCAGATGGGCAATGAAGGGCAATGTTTATAGTGAAATTGTTGGGCACAAAGAGATTTCCCATCTATTATATCAGAGTGCATTGCAAGGTTTTGAACTGTATAATTTTAAAATTCTGGGTGGCTATAAACTGTTATAGGCAAGCGTGACTTACCATCAGACGAGTGGCTTGACCGTCTCACAAAAAAGATCTTCATAGTTTATGGAAACCAACGTAGTACTGACATATTTTGCGAAGCAAGACGTGGAAACGCATGTACCGCGCATGCTTCCTTGTAAAAGATACTAATATCACATTTTTAGGGTTCCGTACCTCAAAAGAAAAAAACGGAACCTTTATAGGATCACTTCTTTGTCCGTCTGTCTGTCCGTCTGTCCGTCTGTCAAGACCCTTTTTCTCAAGAACGCTTTACGCGTTCTTGAGAAAAAGTTGAAATTTGTAGTAAATACTTGGGTCTATGGTTTCTTCCAGCTGTAAAAAAATAAAAGTTGTAAGTCAACGCAATCAAAAGATATGAACGTTTATGTCGCATATTTTGCGATTTCACAGGGAAATCAATACCGACCTAGAATCATGAAATTTGACCAAAGGCAAGGTCTCATAGCACATATATAGGACTAAATCTGAAAGTTACAAATTTGAAGTTATATCATTTAAAAATAATTATTTTGCTATTACAAACTTACATTTTGTCATTGGAATGTACAGAAGAACCTTATAGTCAACTACAAAGTTAAGTTTGTCTTTCAATATTTCAACTATTGTTTTTTTAATAGTTGATTGATTTGGGCGTCACATTGCGGAAGTCCATGTTTTATTTATTTATAACGAATCTCTAGTGTAATTCCGCTTTTACGTCGCTTCGAGTACAATAAGGGATTTTGAGCAAAAAAATTTCAATAAAAAAAAAAAAAAAAAAAAAACATACAATCGAATTGATAACCTCCTCCTTTTCGAAGTCAGTTAATAATTCTTATTGTTCTCGAAGCGACGTAGAAGCGGAATTACACTAGAGATTCGTCTAATACAAAATACTTAAAAAATTATAATACGCAATTTCGTTTACTTGGATGACATATTTTTCCACTCTATTTGATTTAAAAACTACATAACTGATTTTGATGAAATATCTATGGAACCAACCCAAAGGTATCCTTTCTACTAAAAATATTTTTCTAAATCTCTTTACAAATGACGGCGTTCTGAGATAATTAACAACATAAAAAAACTAATTGAAGAACCCCGTTTCTTTTTTAAAGTCGGTTAAAAAGTGGTGGAAACTTTATGCAGTAGTGTCCGGCGTAGAAATGGGTTATCTCGTTTAATCTTAACGAAATCTTTGCATAGTTATCATGTGTGCCGCGTCACGAGTTGTGATGTTTCGATCAGCATAAACCGAGGCAGTGGCGTACCCTCGAGGTCGCACTTCAAAGGCTCGGCTATCTCATCACAATAAGTGGACGTCTCATGTTTAAAAAACGCCGGTACACATCTCATGAATGTTATTTGCGAAAATACGGGAAAGCTCTCGACACGGTGCAACGCGGCGTCTGGTCGAGTGGAGGTCGCACTTTGGTAACTCCATTCAAACGCTTGAATCTGATTACTTTTAAGAATATTATTTGGCGTGAGCCATGGCCGAGCGGTAGCATGTGTGCTTTACAATATGACAGTACCCCGTTTGACTCTCGTCTCTGCATGCACCAACGATTTATTTGGTACCTAAAATAAATTATGTGCAGTTTTGATGCCTTCGCTCGAAAATGGTGTAAAAAACATCGTGAGGAAACCGATATGTCCAAGAACCTCAAAAGTGCACCACATTCACTAACATGCACTGGGCCGGCGGTTATATGGTGGATTAGGTCCATTCTCTCTCTTTCTCTCTCTCTGAGAGAATGCCTGAGTCCCAGTATGAAAAATTATGAATAGGTGATAGATAAAGCAGGCGAAGTTACATTTTTTAACGTTTCTGTTCGTATACGTTGCTTCGCGCGTGGAAACGTGATCGTTCCCTCGAGGAGCGAGTTCGTCGGTGCTATTTGTCTGATAATAATTCACTAACGACATTCGGCGCACGCACGCTCGTATAGTTTTTCAATCGAACCCGATATCGGAATTCGCGCATCGGTTAGCCGAACCCGTCGCTCCCCTTTCCTATAAAAAATTAAACAGCTTTTAAACTCGATCCGTTCGGCGAAAGCACGAAAAAAATCATCGCCAGGTAATCGAAATAATGGCGAGGTCGCGCGAAAAAAATTCACTAAGGGCGGAAAAAGAAACGGATTGTGCAAAAAAGTTTCCAAATTTTTAATTCGGTGGAGGGTTGGAGGGGTGAGGGTAGCGCGGGGGGCAGGGCGGCGCCGCCGGCTCCGCGGCAGTGGTAGCCCGCGCGCCGAGCGCTACACTCGTGCCGTGGTACTCATACGACACGCCACACCACACGCAAGCCATGGTGCTATCCGCGTGCGTGCGCGCCGCTGGCCGCGCCACCACATACTGTCATACATACCGTGAGTACTCGAATACCACTTGACTACTCATTACCTGTTTTGTTTTCAGTCATAATAACTTTCAAACTAATGAGAGCCTTTATGAGGTACTAATAAGGAAGTGAAACTTTTTGTTTAGAACTTCTAAACTGGTCGATATTATCCAGGGTTCATACATTTCGTCGCTTCCATATACTTTTTAAGACTGGGCATAAAATACTGACACTTAATCATTTGTGATCATTTGTGGTGGTGGAGTTTTTAACCGACTTTGGAAGGTTCTGAACTAGATCCGTATTTGTTTATCTACGTACGCTGATTACTCTGATATTTGTGTACCATTTTATGTGCTTGTTTTTTTATTCAATAGAGAAAGCTTTCGACGTGGTCTCACATAAATTTTATTAGCTGTAGCTTAGTACCAGCTCCAGCAATATGAATAATTTGGTTCGAGAGCCTGTTCATTTGGCTTGGCAATATCCATAAAGCCTGAACGCAAATAACGACCTAATTATAGCATTTTTATAGCGATAAAATTATTGGAATATTTGTTATAATTATCTATTAACAACCGACTTCAAATAAATTGGCGGTTGAACAAAATTAGTGGTGTTTTTTTTTTTGTTAAATAAGAAGCTAGCCCTTGACCACCAACTCTCCTGGCACCATAATCTCAAAAACATTCTAATAATTTTGTCTCGCTCTCACGACTAATGAGAGAACACGACAAAATTAAATGTAAGGTTAAAGGGGTGGTCAAATGTATGCTTCTTTTAAAAAAAAAAACATCACTTTTGTTAGACCGCCAATTTATTTGAAGACGGTTATTTAAGTAGATAACTAAAATAAATACTCGAATAAATATATCACTATTAAAAAAATGCTATAATTAGGTCGTTATTTGCGTTTCTTAATAAGAAAAACTAGTTTAATGTTGTTAATAATTTCGCCAAAACCTAGCCTCGATTGAAAGATACCACTTTTTAATACAGGTTTTAATAATTCATGTTTAGTTTCCTAATAATTTAAATGAAAAGCATACATTATAAGCGTGTAATTAGTGTATTTGACTCAGGAGAAATAATCTATTTCACATTTGAAATATAGGCGCCCTAGATTCACTCGTGCCCATAACACATCGTGTGAAATATATTGTTTTTCTCCCTTGGTAAACAAACTACTAATTGAGAAAATACCTAAGCAGAATATTATTAGCGGACCCGATTTTTGTGTAATGGGATACACAAAAATAGAATGTTGGCCACGTTGGGTGTTCATCAATCATTGCATCCCTAATACGCGTATTAGTATCGTATGAATATGTGTTTTTTTTTTAGGAAACTTAACAATTTTATTTTATAATGACATTGGCAAAAAACACATTAAAATTAGTGAAACAATTTTTTGCTTGTGGTTTCGTAATGTAGAGCTATCCAAAATTTGAACTAATTTTGAATTTCGGTAATTTTAGACGATTGGGTTGGGAATAAGAAAAAACTTGATCCGTCGCCACAAAAAAACGTTGCAACTGTCGTTTTTTATTAAGTTTTAAGTCCGTTTCGATACACCTACGATCGTCTCGTTTCTGCGACTGTACCCTTTTAGATGACAGCGTTGTTAAATGCAAAAACTTATCGTGACGTTTCAATAAAAGCGAAGGAACAAATATAAAAAACATCAGCTCTTCGCACAATGCGTTTGCGTTTTTTAGTCCAAATCATCACTTTTTTGTGAAAAGCTATCTTTTGTATTGGGGCGGATATTTGAATGCGCTTGCATTTGCGCTCGCTAATATTTTTTATTCGACACACGGGGATTGCGCGAGATTATCCGTCGCCGCGGCAGGTACTGTTCCCACGCATTGCACAGCCTTATTCTTACTTACTTAAAAAGTATTATCCAAAATTCATCGTCATCATCAGCCAGAACACGTCCACTGCTGAACATAGGCCTCCCCCTTTAACCTCTACACTGAACGACAGCCTGCCTTTTGCATCCACTGGATGCCTGCGACTCTCACAATGTCGTCGATCCGTCTAGTGGGAGGCCTACCTACGCTGCGACCTACCTACCTATTTTTTATCCTAAATTACATAACATTAACTCTGTTTGGTGGATTTGCCATCACACAGGTTTTAATATTTTGGGTACAATTGCAGTTCCATCAGGAATGTAAAAACCTATTTTTAACATAATAAACTAAGAATGTGCTTAAGATGGTACGTTTCACCTAAGGCGGGAAATTCAAATTTCAAACAGTTTTTTGTCCTTGTAGCTAGGTCGGGTAATTGTTGCAAACTATCATGTTTGCGCAAATTGATTATTATTCTTTACAAAATCATGCAAAGCTATTTATCTCTAATGGACATAATTACTTACATTTGCTAATAAACAATGTTTTGCAATTTCAAACGGTTTATTGACAAAATAATGTAATTAATATGAAGCGTTACTGGTAAATAGCTGTACATGGTAATGTAAAGAACAACCGACGATTTGCGCAAACATTGTGTCATTTTACAATAGTTACCGGCCTAGCAACAAGGACCAGAAAACTGTATGAAATTTGAATTTCCCGCCATATGTGAAACGTACCATCTTAAATACGTTTTATTTCAAATATAATTCAAGTTCCACTTACATTAAAATAACTTGTAATAATAAATGAACGCTTCGTAGCACTTTCGTAGCGCCCGCGTAGACGCTCTACGCTAGATTTGTAACTTTTGTTTTTTGCATAATGTGTATTTTTTTATTCGAGTAAGCTTTTATACATTAAAGCTGTTATGGTTGATTGGAATATTTTACTTTACTGAGTGTAACTAACTTACCTGGTATAATAGAGATATCGATTTTAAATTTCAAATTTACTGGTGGCCTTTATAACTTTATTACACGTTTTAAATAATTTCTTCAGTTAAACATTTAATAAGAACTAAAACTATCACTACCTAATTATTATATACAAATTAAAATGAACAATAAATTATCAAAATCATTAAAAATTCTAATCTAAAAGCCCTTCGGTGGAGGGAAAAGTGGCCTGAATGCTGGCAGCATTGCCACGTTGGATGGCAATGCTAATTTTTTGACCAAAGTAGGCGCCAGCATTCTGGTCACATGTCGCCTCCATCAAGCGTTTGGCCAAGTCCCTATGTCCCTATGGCCTTTATTAACAAAACACAAGTCAACTAACTACAAAAACCATCGGACTGCTCATTTTGTCCAAAGACTGTTAAAAGTATTGCAATTAGTTAAGTTCTGTCTACTACAGCCTTCAAAATATAATATAAGAAAATGTCCGCTAGTACGGATGTTTTTCGACGTCACTGTCCACTTCTAAGGATGTTTTCTTCCACCGAGAACAGATCCTATCAGTTCAATTGTTTTCTTATAAACTTGTTGTTTGTAGGGCTTATAATAAGCAATACTCTTTATTAATGTGCTGCAAGGTAACAGTGCGTATTGGATTAGTGTAATTAATATCATTAAGCAGTAACCGAACACCTCTGCAGCCGCGCGCGGCTTCGAGATTAAAGTGGTTAGCGGTGGTGATTAATTCGGCTTCTGATCTGATAATCCCTTTACCAAACGCCCTCGGTGTCTCTACGGTATGATAACACGCAAACCTGAGAGGCTCGTTGCTGCTCGCTCTGTTGTTCCGTTTCATCATCATCATCAGCCAGAAGACGTCCACTGCTGAACGCTGCTGAATATGCTCCCCCTTTAACCTCCACACTGAACGACAGCCTGCCTTTTGCATCCACTGGATGCCCGTGACTCTCACAATGTCATCGGTCCATCTAGTGGGAAGCCTACCTACGCTGCGTCTTGCGGTTCGTGGCCTCCACTCCAGAATCTTTCTTCCCCATCGGTTATCGGTTCTTCGAGCGATGTGGCCTGCCCATTGCCACTTCAACTTGCAAACTTTAAAAGCTATGTCGGTGACTCTGGTTCTTTGGCGAATATCTACGTTCCGGATTCTATCCCGCAAAGAAACTCCGAGCATAGCTCTCTCCATTGCCCGCTGTGTGACTCTGAGTTTTTCCCAAAGGCCAACAGTTAAGGACCACGTCTCAGTACCATATGTCATCACTGGCAACACGTTTTGTTTGCCACTATGATTTCCGTTGTCGCTGCCACTGCCATTCCGATTGCCGTTCCGTTGCCGTTTCAGTTGCCACTGCTACGCCCAGAACTCATGCTTAGTGTATGTTATTTGCTTTTTTGAGATTTTAACTTATATGCTCCGAAATAAACTGTCCACAAAATTGTTATTAACTTTGGCTCAGTAGTTTTTAACCAGCTCCAACGATATAAATACGTTTTTTCAGGCGCTTGCTGATTTGTTGCTGATTATAATCTTAGAGATCGCTTTAATGGCGTCGATTATGTCATACCACTCACTAAACTAAACCAAATTGACAGGACTAATATTATTTGCCTCTCTTTTCATTTTAATATGTGAGAGAAGGATGTCAACAATTATAGAGCTGTCAAATTTAGTTTAGTTTAGAGTACATCAGAATCGATGCCATTAACTAATTCCTTTAAACTTATATTGGAGCTATATATTTTTTTCTTTGAAGTAAGTTATTGCCAATCCCTAGAATTTTAAGCATTCATTGTTTTTTGAGTAATTTTGGCTAACGGATTAATTAACCAAGAGCCTGGCCTATATATCATTATACAGAAAAAAAATATCATTAAAATAATCAAATTGTAAAAACCACCCTAAAGTGCCCAACAAAAATATAATAAATTTATATGCCACTACAAAGAAAAAAAAATGCACGGATTTTGAAGTAGTGTTGTAACAACAAGTACAAACAAAACTTCTAAAGAAAAAAACTCTGTTACCTAGTCTCTTACTCGTCTTGTCTTTTTTTACACAGGGTTACTTGGTTAGGTATACTTAGCCGAAAGGGATCTGTTATTTTTAACAACTTCAGTGTCAGTCTCTTGTTAAAAAAAAACTAAATTTGAGTATAATAAATACTTTACCACCTAACCCTGTACTAAAAACTAGTCTGTCGTAGGAAAATTATAATTACTATAACGGTGTTATTTTTATTGTTTCAGAAGAGTCTGGTGAGCTCATCAAGTCTCCTTCGCCCCCTCCCAGCCATGGTACGTCTCGACTAATTTACTTATTTATTTTAACATTTTTATGCTGATATTGTAAAGGCACTTGGCCTTTACGCACTAAACAAAATACAAGCTAACGCTACAAAAACAGTTGGACTACTGTTGAAGGTCCCAAAGAAAGGTGGGAAGAGAATCCCAATTCTCAATCCCATTACCAGTTGGCAACGTATCCAGCATGCTGGTAGCATTATCACGCTGAATAGCAATGCTTATACGTTGAGCCAGCAACACTTCAGTATTTTGGAACCCGTTTATGATCCAATGTCTTAAAAATAATAGTTTACTGTTATTGAATTAAAACTGTATTGCCAGTAGAGACATCCAAACTAAAACTACACATCACAAATCATCAGCCGATAAACGTCCACTGCTGAACAAAGGCCTCCCTCTTAGAGAGGGGTGTTGCCATAATCTTCACGCTAGGCAGGTGACTTGGGGATCGCAGTACGTTCACCGTGTACCAATAAGACGCTGCTGCCCATCCGGTTCTGGTCGCAGTTTTAGGAGATACTCGAGTCCAAATACTGCACGCCTCTCCATAATGATATCTGCACATTAGGCTATAATATATTTTCAACTGAAGTTATATCATTATTTACGGGATATTTACCGTAGTAAGGTTGTGGATATCCCTTAAATAATCCAACAACTTTAGTGAAAAACCGTGATAGTTTAAAACATTGTTTTCTTTTCTACTGAATTCCAAAAAGGAAGGGTTCTCAATTTGATTCGTATTTCACGTCTAGTGATAGCTTGTACACAACATTTCTACATTAGATTTCTTTTTTTATTAGAATTTAAAAAAAAGAAAAATTGTTCCTGCCTTTCACAATTGATGTGCTTACCAACAAAAAGCATTAAATTTTTATTTATTTATGTACATAGATATTATGCGTAACACCTTCTTACTTTTGTTTAAGTAACACTTAAAACAAATCGTGGATTGTTTAAAAGTAATTACATTCAGCTCACTGGTCCGCTCTGATTAACTTCAACTTCGCTATAATTTGATAAAACGAACCAGATTTATTCGTGTCTACGCGAGCTTTATTTAAAAGTCAAATTATACTGACAGATCGTGTTCATTTGGTTGGATCTTTTTATTACAATCTGTACAGGCCTTTACCGCCATGCTAATGAGATGCTATCTCGTACTTAATTAATTTTCTTCTGTTACTCGTTAGTAATTATTAGGGAAATTTCTAAAACATGATCCGGATTGTGATAGCGCTGTGTGCATGAAGAGTCTCTAATTACTGCACCTTGCAAGACACTGCTTTCATAATCATGGTAACATTATAAATACGAAAGTGTGTTTGTTTGTTTGTTCCTCTTCCACGCAGCAACAGAACAACGGGTCGATATGATTTTTTTAAATTGAGATTGACATTCGTTTATTTATTCCTGAAAATTTTACGGTTTCCGATAGAATGTCTACGCGAGTAAAACTGCGGTGCGCAGCTGAGTATATACTTCATGCTTTATCTATCTCGCTCGCTTATTTTTCAAAGAAAAACAATAACAACAACCAGCTTGTATTTAAATGATGCTATTAATTTACACCTGTTTGCCACTCTTTTAAATAACAAAAAACATAGGCTACTTTTATTTCGGATTTTTTTATCGTTGCTCTAGGATTGCGGGTGAAATGGTGGATGCACTAGTACGATAAAAATATTAAATAAAAAAAAACATTGGCTACTTTTATTTCGATTTTTTTTATCGTTGCTCTAGGATTGCGGGTAAAATGGTGGATGCACTAGTACGGTAAAAATATTAAATAAAAAAAAACATTGGCTACTTTTATTTCGGATTTTTTTATCGTTGCTCTAGGATTGCGGGTGAAATGGTGGATGCACTAGTACGATAAAAATATTAAATAAAAAAAAACATTGGCTACTTTTATTTCGATTTTTTTTATAGTTGCTCTAGGATTGCGGGTGAAACGGTGGATGCAACTAGTACGATAAGAATATTTGTATAATAGATCGTTAAAAATGTTAGGTTAATATTGTTAAATAATAAATGAATTGAAAAATTGAATTGAAATTGAAAATGAATAGTGAAAGGTACACGATCCTTTAAAACCTCATTTCACTTTCAACAATGTCGTCAGTACACAACATTTAGTAACAACAATGTAGGTAATGAAATTGTCAGCCGCGTCTTAACCCTCGAGTGGTACAATGCTTTTAACCCTTCCCTCGCTACCTGACCGCGTCGCGTGCCGCCGCCGCACGACCCGACCTGATGCCGGAACACCTTTGTATCGCAATCTGCTAAGAAAAAACACCTTAACCCTTAGCACTCCCTGCGAAAGTAAGTCCACGTGCTTGCCATATCTACAGATTCACTTCACCCCTTCGCGGGTGCTCTCTATTTATTTTTACATCTGTCGCCGTCGACCTTGTGCCGAGATTTATTTCGCAACTCGTAATGCGACTATTGTGTGCAATTTATGAGATATTTTTATTGCATCGTTATTTTTGGTGGCTTGCGATGATTTTGTTAGTTTTTTTTAACTTTATAAAAAAGGCTGTTTCATAAGATTTCAAAAAAGTTGCAATATAAAAATAAATAAAATTCGGGACATTTTTGCACACACGGTAATTTGACCCCAAACTGAGCAAAGCCTGTGATATGGCTGCATGGTGGATTAGGGCTTATCTTCTCTCTTTGAGAGAAGGCCTGAGTCCCAGCAGTGGGAACATGATAGACTGAAATGATGATGATGAAATGACATAACTTAATCGTGCAGTCACGGTCCGGGTTCTTCCGTAGGTCCAGAGTGTGGCGTTGGTGACTTTACATACAATATCCGGAGTCGATCCATCACGGTCGCTGACACCATCCCCCGCGCACTAAATGGCATTATTTTTACATTTTTTGCACATTCATACAAGCAACTCTAGCTATTTCCTCTTTCATGGCAGATCAAGCAATTCATATCAAGAGTAAGTGAGAAAAACCTACACCGCTTTATGGTTGATATTCCGAGAACCCATACGAAGCGCTTTGATTCCACTAATGTATTGTGCGAACTACTTATTATTATTTCTTATTTCATGACATTAATTATCAATTTAGGAAAGACAATACTTTATTATGCAAAACTTAAAAAACATAAAATTAACGAAAACTTAAATAAATAACTAAAAACCAAAACTTAAAATAACTAAATACAAACTAAAAACTTAAACTAAATTAAAGACCATTAGTGGAGGGAAAGGTCCCCAGAATGCTGGCAGCATTGCGACGTTGAATGGCAATGCTCAATTTCTGGGTGAAATAGAAGCCAGCATTCTGGACACCCGACGCCTCCACCAATCGCCTGGCCAAGTCCCGATAAAGGCCCAGTATTTAGTATTTTTCTAATTTTAATTTCGGTTAATTATCGTAATACTGTTTAACATTGTCTCATTGGTGTAATTGGCGCCAATTAAGCCGAACTTAATTGAATAAACAAATACAAATACTATTCGAATGCGCTGTCTGAATGGATGTTCCCCGATAGTTACAATCTGGGTGTTTTCAAATCGCGATTGGCTAGGCAGGCCTGCTCCATCGTGAACCGCATCGTCACTTAGCATGGGGCCCAAGTCTGCTAAGGTCGGTTGGGGTCAAACGCAAATCTATTCCTATAAAAAATATATTTATTTAAGGAATCAAAACTTCTAATTACGTTTTTTCTCTCTCTTTTCCGCTCTCTCTCTCTCTCTAATCTGAACAAGTGCATCAAACATAAGTTAGTTCTTGATCTTGCAGCTTCCAAAAAAAGGTCGTCGTCTAAGAATCGAGCCATAACTGCATACGCGATACTAATCTAAGGTTACTGTAAGATGAATACAGTGACACATGACTTCCTTACAGGCTATATGAAAATATACAGTAGGACAACCAATTTATCTGCAAGGCAATCTGCAACAAAATGACAGCTTCCTATGGAAAATCTTAGCTTTCTTCACGGTCGATCTGTTACACTATTTCCATTCGTTAATTTGCTCTGACAGATGCAATAACATTGTAAAAATTGCTCAATAAAAACATCATTCAAAAACCAAACTTAAGTGATCAGAGCTCGTGGGTTTCATTTTGATTAGCTTTTATAATGCAGCTGTCAGAGCAAATAAATACTTGTACCGAGTTTAGTGGGACCAACTGTAGTTAATTCAGCAGCATAGCATCATTATCATCATCATCATTTCAGCCGTAGGACGTCCACTGCTGGACATAGGCCTCCCCCATCGATCTCCAAAAGGGCCGGTTGGAAGCGGCCTGCATCCAGCGTTTCCCTGCGGTCTCTTTTAGGTCGTCTGTCCATCTTGTGGGTGGACGTCCTACGCTGCGCTTACCAGTCCGTGGTCTCCATTCCAGAACCTTTCGGCCCCATCGGCCATCTGTTCTGCGTGATATGTGCCCTGCCCACTGCCATTTCAACTTACTAATCCGGTGGGCTATGTCGGTGACTTTCGTTCGTCTACGGATCTCCTCATAACATGTTCATCATCATCAACTCATAGCATAGCATGTTCGTGATGTAAACATATTCTGTAGATGCTACTCCACCAAAGATCTGTCAAAAAATGGCGTATATCTATATTATTTAGTCATTTGTTTAGAATTAGGCTAACTTTGCTGATAGGTATTAGCCTCAAACGAAGGATCCACGCTAGGTACATAATATAAAACATCAAAAAACATCGAAACAAGAAGAATAGAAGAAAAAGAAAAAAAATGGAGAGAGAGATAGTGGTAAAGAAGATCATAGATCTGTGGAAATCCCATACTGTGTACGCGATGTTTTATGCCTCACACCTGTAATATGTGGAATGAGCCCTCCTGCGGCATTTCCGAGTAACTATAACATGGGGTACTGGGCTGTACTATAACAAAAGGGCTGTTAATAATCTTTAAAGGTCGCCCCTAGTGTAGGTGGGGTCATTGTGGGAACAGTGGATCGAACAGTGACCTACACATGGGCGACAGTGATCACTTACCATTAGGCGGCCGTTAGCTTGTTTGCCAACTAGGGCATAACAAATAACTTAATCACCAAGACTAAAAACATATAATGTGAGAATTGAGAAATGCGAAAAATTATAATATTATACGCAGGTTAGAACAAAGGGGAGAGACTTTTCTCCGATTACAAGTTCATCAATATTGAGCTGTGCTTGATTGCTATGAAGGTGTGAAGATGACGGCGTGGCATTGTGTTTCCAGACGGGTCAGCGAGTGGCGAGGGCGAGATCAGTGGCGACGAGCGGCCACCTTCCCCCCCGCGCGCACCCTCCGCGCCCTTGCCGCACCCCGCGCATCCTGCGCACGCACACCCCGCTGCCAGCGCCGCCGCCACCGCTGCTGTATTCGTAAGTACCCTCATATTTTATTTTTATCAAAATCTTTTTTTATTTATTTGAAGTCCACATAACCGGGAATACATTGTAAACTATCTATAAATTAACAATCTTGATATGAAATTAATATCTATACTATAATAATATTATAAAGAGGAAAGATTTGATTGTTTGTTTGTTTGCATTGAATAGGCTCCGAAGCTACTGAACCGATTTGAAAAAATTATTTCACTGTTGGGAAGCTACACTATCCTCGGGTGACATAGGCTATATACCCGTGCGAAGCTGGGGCGGACCGCGTATTAAATAATTTATTAATTACTGCTGTGACTAGCTACAAAACATGATCTTTAATTTTATTTTTGTTTTATTATATACGCGTATAAGGCTTACCTACTACATACACTCTCGGTTGCGCAGTCAACATTTCAAATAATTAAAAATTTGTTCTTTGCCTCGAATTGAGTCCTACCGGGCCCTATATGTTTACAACTACTTGACAGATTTTGTCCATAATTGAAAATTAAAATTGTGTTGGAACGAACTATTTGCCTGCAAAATTTTATGAAGATTGAATCAACAGTACGCAAGCTTTCGTCAAACATGTTATATACAAACAAACGCCGATCGGGCGTACTTTTGAGATAATCTAGACAAGTTTTCAGTTATAGTTCCAGAATAAATATTGATTGTGTGAGCGAGAAAGTGCATAATGAGTCAAAGCGATCAATAAGTGGTATTAAAAAATTCGTATTATTTTACTGTACGTATTTCTTTACCAAGGATTTAAAAATGTCGTAAATTATAACATTTTTAAAGTGGTTGGTCGATCATGAATTACCTTACTAAGTTACATTTGTTGTGTACACCAAGCTGATGTTTGTAGCATCTGTTTTTTTTTTAAATTTATTTATGTCGGTCATCCCAATAAAAAACGCTGACAGCTATCGTGTTTCAGAACGCAGCGGGTGCGGGTAACGCGCTGGCACAGCTGCAGCACCTGCTGCTCACTCAGCACGGCGCGCACTCGCTCCTGCTTCACACACAGGTAACTCATAACAGCATCGCTGTAGGTCCTACTGTGTTTAATCAGCCTCCACTACACTACTCGCGAAGTAGCTTCGACGCAGTACTGGTCGGAGTGGTTCGAAGTACGTGACTTGACTACACACTTCGTTGTGGAACTACGGGACGCTTCAAGTCCTTTGACTCGGGCGCAAAAACCAACAACGATCGAAAGTTGCCCGTGTCGAGCCGAGGTTGCTCGAAGTGAGCCGAAGTGCCAAATACTCTCGTCAACTTCGCGAGTAGTGTAGTGGGCGTTTTAAGGTGTGGGTAGTAACGAGCATGCGTGTGTGCAGGTGCAGCAGGCAGTGGCGCAAGCGGCGGCCCAGCAGCTACAGCAGCTGCAGGCGCGCGCGGGGGCGCCGCCGGGCACGCTGCATGGCTCGGGCGGGCGCTCGCCGTCCCCGCGGCGTACTCCGCCCGGCGCCGGCGCCTTCCTCACGCCGATGACGCCGGGCTCGGGGCGCGCGCGCTCGCCCCCCGCGCCACTGCACGCCGGCGTGCACACGCCGCTGCACGCGCACGCGCACAAGCCACGCGCGCTCGAACCCGCTGCTGACGACACCGCCGACCTCGAGGAGCTCGAGCACTTCGCCAAGACCTTCAAACAACGTCGGATCAAACTCGGTAAGTGAGTGAGTGTGTATGCGCCTGTCGAAATTGTGATAAGTCTTCACAAGTGCGATCTCGGCTCATGTTCCGTTTTATCCGTTCACAGGTTTCACACAAGGCGACGTCGGGCTGGCGATGGGCAAACTGTACGGGAACGACTTCTCACAGACTACGATATCGCGGTTCGAGGCGCTCAACCTGAGCTTCAAGAACATGTGCAAGCTGAAGCCGCTGCTGCAGAAGTGGCTCGAGGACGCGGACTCATCGATGGCGGGTGGTGGCGGTGCGGGCGGTGCGGGGGGCGGCGCCGGTGGGCTAGGCGCTGGGCTCGCGGAGGCAGTCGGCCGCCGCCGCAAGAAACGCACCTCCATCGAGTCGGGCGTGCGCGTTGCGCTCGAGAAGGCGTTCCTGCACAACCCGAAGCCGACGAGCGAGGAGATCGCCGCGCTCGCGGACGCGCTCTGCATGGAGAAGGAGGTGGTGCGCGTGTGGTTCTGCAACCGGCGCCAGAAGGAGAAGCGCATCAACCCGCCGGCGGGCGAGCCCGGCGTGGGCCCGCCGCTGCCCCCCGGATACCCGCCGTCACCCGCGCTGGCGCTGCACGCGCACGCGGCGGCGCACGCGCACGCGCACGCACACGCGCTGCAG
Source organism: Agriopis aurantiaria (assembly GCA_914767915.1). NCBI lineage: Eukaryota > Metazoa > Arthropoda > Insecta > Lepidoptera > Geometridae > Agriopis > Agriopis aurantiaria. The sequence continues at coordinate 4,812,608 of OU611988.1, forward strand.
CCGCTAGCGCTGCTGGCGCGCGCGCCGCACCGCGACTGACGCGCCCTGCCCGCGCCTGCGCCCTGCGCGCCCCGCACATATCTCCCCTCGTTGTAAATACGGTCGGTGTACAGACTAGTGTAGTGTGTATATAGGTGTACATGGGGCGGGCCGGTGTTCCGCCCGCCGTCTCTATAGTTAGCTGTAAGTTTATAATATTACGTGAAATTATTATTTATGTGGAGGAGCGCCGGTTCTGTACAGGCTCATATCAGTAGCGCCCCGAGTATGTAAGGTGGATGTGTAGACGACTATCTAAGTGTTACAATAAAACATGATAGACACTATAACACTATTCATTCGCTTTTATTTACAAACCTCTTATCCCGATCCCTCTATCGTAGGTATGCCCTAGCTAGACGGTCTAGAGTTCTAGACTCTAAAGGGCTTCACACACAGCAGCTATAATGTAAAGATGTACATTATAGCACGATACATCTCATTACATCTTTCCATAGAAATCGTCAGGAGACCACACACGACAGCTATAATGTATGATAGGATGTAATGTACATTAATATACATTATAGCTGCTGTGTGTGAAGCGCTTAAACTTCCGACATTAGAAATCAGAAATACTGAATACCTATAAAACCTTGATGGTGCATCCATTTTTTACAAGCTTTTATTCAACTTACCCTGCTGGTACATGTATGTTCATATCAAATCTTGCAACTGAATTTTAGACCAGTTATCCTCAACCGAATGAGTTGAAGTTTGGCAAACTTATATAAGTTCGGTGACAATGCAATGTTATGGTACCATCCAGCTGGTCTGATGATGGAGACAGAAGGTGGCCATAAGAACTCCTAAACGAAACGACGTAACCCCGTCGAGTTTGGATTCGTTGGATTTGTTTTGATGAATGATAAATTCAATATGGCGGACGCCCCAAGATGGCAGACAAAAGGTTCTTATCTGCCATCATGATATAGGTATCAAATGAAAGGGTTTGCTGAGAAGAATACGAAAAAGTTTATTAAAAAATTATACTTTTAAATTACCTATTAAAGTTTAATTACTATATCGCTAACGCAAAAACTGTAAGTACCTACGGCTAAGGTACGGCACACTAACTAGTTTTTCACGCACACTAAGAAACTTGCAGCGTCACCAATGAACTTACTAATAGCATAGAATTTATTTTATTTTATTTTACATGGAAAACAAAGAGCTGCTAACAATCACGGTTTAGATACGCGATAAATAGAAACACAAGAGCCAAAAGGAAGTTCTAGTACCGTTCTTTTATCGATCGTCAAATTGACAGTTGAGGTCGTCAAATTCGATAATATGCCATTTTTTCAGTACTCGCTGTGATCGATTCTGTGGCATTTTAGCGAATTTGACGATCGATAAAGAACGGTACTTGCACTGCATAGTGTAAATACTACCCCGTTGCAACACCAACTTGGGCATGGATATGTACATAGAATTTAGACAGTAAGGTAAAACAGTCGGTATGTGGTATTTACATAATTATTAAGATTTTTTTAGATATTAAATTGAATTAGCAGAAAGTTAAAGGAATAGACAACAGCCAAATTTTTTTATTTTTTTTTACGCTGATAAGTCCGCGTTTGACCACCAACTCGCCTGTTGGTAAACGACGATTATGATTAGAAAACCTCATACAAATTACCTATTACCTATGCGTAATGCGGTACTGTATGATACCTTACCTACCCAAGTAGGTACTTAGGGTTACATGGTTATTTTTTTTTGACTGAAGGAAATCTTCAAAAGATATCTACCCAGCTACATTGGGTAGTACCATAGATAAATATACTGGATCTATTCCTTTAGTACATACCTAACCAAAATTTTTATTCAAAATAAGCTTGCACTTGGCTGCTAACTCGCCTGATGTTAAGCGATGGTGCGGTCTACGATGGAGCACGCTTGCCTAGAAGAAACCGATTCACTCTCGACTTGAAGACAACCCAGATTGTAACTATCGGGGAACACCATTCAGGCAGCGAATTCCACAGACTAGCAGTTCGCACGATATATGTGGAATCAAAGCGCTTCGTACTGGTTCTCGGAATATCAAACTTAAGGCGGTGTCGATTTTTCGTGCCCGCTCTGGCACTCCGATAGAAAAATGGGCAGGAGGGAATTAAATCATGCAGATCTGCAAATCATACACACTCTCCGAAATGTATACCTATCCGATAAAAAACCGATAGACTAGCAACCTTACGCCGATGCTCAAGACTAAGAAGCTTAGTCTGAACCAGGGATTCGTTGCTGATGAGCCTCTTGGCACGTTTCTCAATAGACTCCAACGCCCCAAGCTGGATTTGTTTGAAGAGAAAAAACATCGCGTGTGTGACGCCATCTAGGCAGCGAAACCTTCATTGCTTCGCTCGTAGATATACAAGTTTTTATGATGGTAGCCGCTCCGCCGTGCTCCAGTTACTTCATACTATGTGTAGGTTTGAACTAAATAACATAGATGGCGCTGTTTGGTAGCGGCGCGCTGACGGGTTCGCATTCATCCATCGAAATACAATACCAAATAGGTATTTGGCAAATACCTAAGTATCGTATTCTGTGGTATTGTATCTCGATGCATCTATCATTTTATTGTTTTGAACAACACAAACATGCTAAGCAGAGCTACATCACCGACTAACCTTGTAAAGGTGCCTTAAAGAAGTAACTAAATATTTCCTGGGGCGTTAAATATAAAATAAAATAACGTTAAATCCGTTCAGTTGGAAAATTACGCGACCGCAAACCGTATTTGGACGCGTTAAGCTTCACGTTCGCGTGATTTTCCAACTGAGCGGATTTAACGTTAGTTTGGTGCCGCAATAGCAGTTGTCCGTAAGGCCCCTGGTACGACAACGATGTTTACTCGCTTTACTTTACAGGAAAATAATTATTACATTTTATCTGACTTAAACAAGCTTATTTGATTATGCTAGAGACCGTAGGAAAGTAGGATAGGGAAGTAAGCATTATTACGCAAGGTGCCTTGTTAACTACACGACTTAAATCCGATAGGCGTTAACTGTTGGTGTTCTTTAAAATTGCTCTGGTAAATATTGCAGGCGCTGTTGCGCTAAGTAGCCGCTATCGAGTTGCACTAACCACTTTGGGTCCGAAACGCTGCCTGAATGGGTGTTCCAAGATAGTTACAATCTGGGTGTCTTGAAGTCGCGGGTGATTCGGTTTCTTTTTGTCAAGCGTGCTGTATCGTAGACTGAATCATCGCATAATATCTATTATATTATCTAATAATAATAACAAAAATTTACGTTCTATTGGTATAGACTATAGTTAGATAGACTATAGTTAGATAGGTATCTACTGTATTAATCCTCTAAGAGTATAATCTTTTGTGATGTCAATGTGCATCTTGTTTGTTTATTGACTTGTTCCGGTGGTGTATGCGCGGGCGGCACAGAGCGGATGATCTGACGTCGCATGTGGTCATTTGGCCAAACGAGATAAACTCTGTATATCTCAAATGGAAACGGTATGCTAAGCCAAAAGGGATTCGTTATGCTCATCATTAAGAATTTTACTATGGGACTAACCCTGAAATTTCGAAAAAAAACAGCTGTTCCATAGAACATGATTCACAATGGACAAAATGTATGAAACAGTAGGTTTTTTTTTCGCGATTTCAGGTTTAGTCCTATAGTGAAAGTTGATTATAACGAACCCCTTTCGGCTTAGTATTCGTTATAGCCCTGTATAGCGCCGACACGCCGTTGAGTAACGTCATTTGCGTAGCTTTCTTTTGTGTGAAGCCGCACAAAAGTTACTAGGCCTATGTTCAGATGTGGACGTCTTCTGGCTGCTGATGATGGTGTATATTCTCTGGACTACTTTAGAATCCTTCCTCCACCCCGGTTTCAAAATAGTGCCCTCGCCGTAAAAATCTTATTTTATTCTCTTGTAATACAATCTATTTATACATTTCAAATGCATATCTATAAAACGAATAGGTAATGACTAACAAGGTTAAAAAGTAATAATGTTAGCCATTCTAATACCTACTGACAGAACCTGAAAACAAAATCTGAAATTAGCGCAGAAAATTTATACTTACCTAGTACCTATAAACTTAACAAGTGCAAAATTTAGCTAATGACACTTTGGGCATGAAGACAATTCTAACAACGAATACATACATCAAAATCGGTATAGAAATATATACAGAACCATTAAAAGTTGCAAACAAACATAGGTACATAATGCCTTGTACCTACCAATATAATTATATTCTGTGATAAAACATGCATTACCGTCCTTCTTGGTCAGTCGGGTAAAAACAAACACCTACTCAAGTTTACTTACGTAAGTAGTAAACATGATACAGTATCATCACAGGTTCGTACAATAACCTAGATAGCAGTAATGAATCAGCGGTAAAGACCGAGCGTTGCGAGCAGTCGGTGGCGACCGGCCTTCGCGTCATATCGCGCACCAAGCGCAGCGTTATCAGTGCGAGATTAGATACCGGCGCGGGCACACCTCGTAACAGGCTGGTGTGAGAACTCTACCGGCCCTCTGTGAGGACTCAAGTGGCCTGTGGTACTTCCATCGAAAACATGCGCACCAAGGACCGGCTTGCCGAGCTCCGCCACGTGAGTACTGTGACAGCTAGTGCAGTGACTGGATGCAGTGTACAAACACCGGTAGACCATGTTGGTGGAAGCTCGCACTGATGGCTTTGCAGCTATCATAAGCAAAAAGGTCGGTCGTGCAAGTAGCATCAACGCCTAAAAGCAGTTGCCAATAGGTTTAATTGCCCCATCCTGCACCTTCACATCGGGTTACTACTGAAATTAATTAACTGTGTGTGTTGATTTATTTCGATGTTGACGTTGTATGTAACAATGATTTTATAATTCTGATATATTTTACTTATATAATAGATTTATGGATCTTTTGTCTGATGATAAATGGTTTTGATTTGATAGTACCTATTGTCCTTATCAACACCTACGCGTCTATGATCCTTGGACGTTAACGTTAGATATGCTCTCGCAGTGATGCTGTCACGCTGTGCCCAATAGTGTTAAGTGCTAAACAAACATAAACACGCTTAATTTATGACTTGAGCTCACGAAGAGACTATCTCGGAAAGTCCACGTGACTTTACCGAGCCTTTTAGGACAGTTTATAGAAAATAACATCGGCAAATTAGACTGAAAAGTATATATTTCATTGATGTTTTGCGCTTCAAAATGCACCCATAATATATAATAAACTATAGAGAAACAACATTGAGTAGGAATTAGGATATAGGATAAAGTATATCAGAAAAGGGAAAAAGAGGAATAGCTTTGTTTTTTATTATTGTTTTCAATCATTGAGAAATATGTACTACCAATCCTACGTACCTACCTACTAGTACATATTTTAAAAAAAAATTCAATCAAGTTTTTTCTCCTCTTGGAGTGCATACAGTTACAGTGCATGTTTTTTATTGGTTTTGTTCTGTGCGTGTTTTTGCTAAGACGTACAAAAAGCTGGTTTTAAAAGCGATTAAATAGCATCCTCAGGTTTATTCACTATCGTAAATGTCTTTGATTACCCGTGCATATGAATACTAGGTATAGGTACCTAAGTAGAGGACACGGCTCGCAGTGGGTCAGGTCGGGGGGTCATCCTTTGTTGTGTCTTCTTCGATGCAGATACGAGTAAATAATGAATACTCAATTATTATTGTCTAAGTAAATACATTTTTTGAATGTATACCTTCATGACTTTGACTGCCCCGCTGGCCCAATTAGTTAGTGAACCTGCCTTCTGCGCTTGGCGGCGTGAGTTCGATTCCCACTTGTGATGAACATTTGTGTTTGTTCTATATCTGGGAGTTAATATCTGTTTAAATATGTATCCAAAATATAAATATACCTACAAGTATATCAGTATCTGGCAGCCATAGCTTTGCTTAGTTTGGGGTCAGATGACCGTGTGTGCAAAAATGTATATGTTTATTACTTACTACTTTATTACTAGCCCGTAACTTTGTCCGCGTTGTAAACAAAACATATCCTAAGTCAATCAGAGAATAGATAGGATAATCAGTTAATTAGACTAGTCATTCCAGAGATTATATCCTACATACATAGACATAATTATACAAACATACATTTTTAAGCCATCTGTTGTAAACAAGCTAAGAGGCCGCCTATTGTGCATGTGTTTAAATTTACTCGTGTTTTATGCAAATAAATTATTTTATTTTATCTTTATCCTGATGGTAAGCAGCCACCGCCGCCAATGGATACCTGTAACACCAGAGGCATCGCAGATAGATACCTAAGTAGGTACGCATAGTGTAGATGTAATTAGCTTCTACACAATCATCATCAGCCTTGAGTGACGCTGGGTATCATCCCTTTGTTTACGCCACTCTAGCTCACTCTACTCAGTGGCGTAGCTATCTGAAGGCTAGTTGGTGTCGTGCGCCGGGGCCATCGGAGGCCCTCGGAACCTGACCAGTAAACCTCTAACTGAACTTGCGAAAATTTCCCCCACCATACTCCACCATATAATATAACTCATACACATACATGTAGGTACCTAATAAGTAGCTTTGCACCTTTAAAGTATTCATATAAATTTATATACTTGATAAAAACCTAACCAGTTCAGATAGGGCCCCATTTCTTTTTTGCACCAGGGCCTTAGATTACCTAGCTACGCCACTGACTGTACTATACACATACAAAGTAACAAAGTCACCAACTTCACCTCTTAGTGAAGATTAGTGTAGATGTACGTACCGCCTACCTACTTATAAGTGGATAGGTAGGTATGTTGACACAGGTGTGAAGTGTCATGATACAAAAAATTACCTCATTGCTGATTTCGCCGATTTCAAACATGAATTCAATCACTTACCTGCAATACAAGTTGCAAAGTAAATAAAAAACAATTCCTAATTAAAACCAACTCATATGCACGTAATTTTATGTAACTCTGTCTCTCTGTCTGTTTGATAACTTTTTAACTATATTGGTGAGTTAGCGACAATAGCTCAGTGGTTCAGGCGTTCGTCTTCCACTACGCAGACGTGGGTTCAAGTCCCAATAATGAGTTTGAGCTGCCGTAGAAGGAAAATAACGTAAAGAATTTAGGTACTTATAGCATGGTGAAATTATAGCGAGTACGGCTGGCTAGCTGCCACCCTGTAGTTGAAAATCTGTCGCTAAGCACCTAAAAATACAGCAGCCTCACTAGAGAGTCAGTTGTAGGTGGTTCTAGATTCTAGGCTAGGAATGTTTAACATTATCAACATCAGATGAGCCGCGCATGTTAAATGTTGTTTTTGTGTAATGTTTTTTTTAAATATAATATTTAAATTTGAAGTTTATTTATGTTTGCGCTATTGTGTTAGTGCGTGTAGTGAAGCTTAGTATCGATACAAACAGCTAAGTTTTTCGATACTAATTTAGAAAATTATGTGTATATTTATGAAATAAACGAATTAAAAAAAAACGCCTAGGCGTTGTTGGCGCTGGATAGTTTAAAAATCTTAGTAAAATACTTATTTGAAAAGTATACAAATCATAAATGTACACCTTTTATCAGGGACAATACGGGAAATATGGAAAAAACTGATAAGTGGGGTGCAGTTAATGCGAAATACATACTACCTACTTTGCATGCGTGAATGGGTCTACGGACTGGTTAAAAACCTTGACAAAATTCACCCCCGGAGAGTTTAGCTTCGAAGCGGGTGGAGGTGACGGATATTACATCAGATATTTAAATTGAATAATTGGTTGCGTGTGATATGACCACAAAACAAAAGGTATGCCTATAGGTATGTATTTGTGGTATGACTGCCACCTTGCCTGATGTTTAGCGATGATGCGGTCTACAAATACAAATACAAATTAATTTATTGGGCACGCTTGCCTAGAAGAAACGGATTCACTCGCGACTTCAAGGCTACAGTTGACTTGTTCAATAAATGCACTATAAAAGAATAGTGGTCCATTTTTAGTGGTCCCCGCAGCGACCCAGCCGGCTCTGGCTGTACCTACGTACCTATTTCGGTTCTCTGCGTGCCTCTTTTCATTGTGACGCTTTTCGGTTACAGTTGGCTGAAGGCTTGGCCGGTGCGGGCGTGTATCGAGACACGGTGGAGGTGCAAGCAGACCCCCCGCCACATGCACAAGACATCGACCAGATGTTCCAGGAGGTACCAAACACAACATTTATCACACGCTTTATAGGTACAAAGTTAGTCGGAAACTAATATCTCATCATGTCAGCGCCTGCCACGAACCTTCTCCAAACTTTTGTCTGCTAGAGGTGCGATCGCAGCTCTTGTATTTCTTGCGGATCTTGTATTGGTCTTCAGTCAAGAAGTGGCCCAAAAACATCTGATCATCTGAAAAAAATGTCTATGATGATGAAAACACACTCTACATGTACCTATAGTTAGTAGGAATATAAAGATTGCGCGATCACCTTCGCGGTAGCCTCAGAGTAGTGCCTGTAAAAGAGTACAGGAAAGTCTCTTGAGGTGGGTCTATGTACTCCGCAGACCATATGAATACGTCGTCATTCAGCTAATAGACCTGGTGAACCCTGGAGAAACTGTTTTTTTTTTTTTTTTATAATGAAATGTGCAAGCGTTTGACCACCACTCACCTGATGGTAAGTGACGATGCAGTCTAACATGGAGCACGCTTGCCCATGAGGTGCCTATTCACTCTTGTCTTGAAGAGACCCAGGTTGTACTTTGTAGGGAACACCAAGGCAGGAAGCGCATTCCATTCCTGTGCAGTTCGTATTAGGAAGGAATTTTGGAAACGCTGCGTGCGGACTTTACCAAAGTTCACGACGTAAGGATGGAATGTCCGCCTCGACGACCTATGGCGAAAATTGGTTGACGGGATCAGCTTGAACAGCTCTTGTGCACATTCTCCAAAATGAACGCGATAAAAAATGGACAGACTAGCCACCTCCCGCCTGTGCAGGAGGCTATGCGGCATCTTCCCTTTAACCAGCGCTTCGTTATTAATTAGACGAATGGCGCGTCTCTCTACCGAGTCCAATGCTTCGAGCTGGTATTTAGCAAGCTGGTATTAACCTTTTGACCGACTCAAGCGGCAATGGCTTCAGGTCGTGAGAGTCTACAAACACCCTAAACATACAAGACGCTAATGAATTACCTTGCAAAGTGGAAAAAACATTTGCAGAGTTCACCTTTGTCAGTTATTCAACTGCCAATTGAAGGGCAATGTTTCCATTGAAATTACAGTTTACAACCAGCACAAAGCTGAGTTGGGACCAGCTTGTGACAGAAACTATTATTTTGTTGTTTTTATCGCGTAATGTCTATGTATCTTTTGTTTCTGTCATTAATAATTTTTTTTCTTTTTTTCTTTCTAAACTACTTATCGTAGAGTTGGAAAGGGAAGCAACCATCATACATTTCAGAGCAAAACCCTTTTACCCACGACGGAGCTGAGAAGGTATATATATTCATTTAAAGCTAGAGGTTGTGTGCATGTTGTGGTAAAAAAAAACGAAACGGCTGGGCCGATTTGATGGCTATGGCATATCTCCCTTGTTTCTCTGATCTGTGGTCTGTACGCTAATGCGTTAGCATGCACAAATTACTTATATTTAGGTGTAGCGATACAATTAATGTTCATGGCTACATTAGTGACAAAGTTCAATTATAATTAATACGCGTTCGTTACGAATTGCTCATTGTGGTAATTGCACTAATCGTCGGTCACTGTGCGTACCCTAGTACCTTACACTTCCCGACAGTTATAGGCCCAACGCCCACTAGAGAGTTGAGGCGTTGTGGCGTACAAACGGCCGTAGAACTTCACATCTTCCCGATTTACGTAGGCTCAACAAAAATAAATATAAAATTTAAATAAAAACGTAAATGAGATGATAATCTTCAAACGGTTGAACAGAATTGGCTAAATCAAAACTGTTTCAGCTTTTTGGGAGCTACAATGACACAGACAGACACACAGATACACACGTTAAACTTATAATACCCCTCTTTTTGCGTCGGGGGATAAATAGAGCTAACAAAATTAAATGCTTGTACCGATTTTAATAAAATTTCGATCCTATAGCCTATATAGCATGAAACGAAAGAGTTTTCTTTTCCACGCCCGCTTGTAGGTTCGGCGCGTCATCACTGCGTTGCCGTCACCTCATCTCTCCAGTGGGCGACGCTCCTAACAATCGCTTGTCCGCGAGATTCTAATGAATCATTCGTTGAAGCGCAGTAAACCCAGAAAACAAATACAAGCCAGCTCATTAATTAAGTATTTTTATTTTAAAAATTAAGTAATTTGTTAAAGACAATTCAACCGACCGACCGTTACTTATTAATATAGCGACAAAGCAACCGTATAGCTTGATGAGCGGTAGTGGCCAAGCGGTAGCATATGCTCTTTACAATTTGATGGCAACCGGTTCGACCCTCGGCCAATGACTTATTTAGTACCTAAATAAATCATGTGCAGTTTTCACTTGATGCCATCGCTCAAAAAAGGATGAAGGAAAACATCGTGTCGAAACGGTGAGAAACGAAAAAGAACCTCAAAAGTTCAAAGATAACATGCACTCACCAACATCCATTGACATGCTCATCCTCTCTCTCTCTCTCTCTCTCTCTCTCTGAGAGAAAGCCTGTGTCCCAGCAGTGGGGTCATGATAGGCTGATAATTATATTATCTTTGGCTGACAATGATGATAATGACCATAGCCTAAATTTATTGCATAACTTCATCAAACTTTACAACGCTTGGTATCAAATATTTGATTGTTGGTGGTTAATACACTAATTACATATGTGATCATGAGTAATTAGTGTAATAACTACATTATGACGACCCTGTTAGAGTAGGTGGATCAACAGTAAGAACGAAACGGTCTATTTGTGCGTCGTCCAAATTATACTTGAAAATGTCGTCCAGTGTAGTAACATTTGAATTCTGAAGTTTCAAGAATTCAAAGAACCAATTAGCAAAAGTATGACATTGCAAATTGTCTTTTAAAGTTCTTGTTGATATAATTTACTCAGTAGAGAAGATCCAAAAATCATTTTTGTCTGAGTATTTTTTATCGACATCCTTAATAGAGTCATCCACACAGAAACATCGATGAATATGAATGTTGGTTTTCTAAGTAACAACAGTTTCTTTTTTTGCAATTTTATGATTGGTCCCTTTAATAAAAGTTGTCTTAGTATAATTATACACCCCTAGCTTAAATGTATATAGTATCTAAAACCATAAACAGTGTGAAATCTTTTATGACATAGGCACAGCCTATTTGAATGCTGGTGGTATGATCTAAGCAACCACATACCTACCTATTTACTTTGTTTTTTCTACTGGAATGTTAAAATAATACATTTAGTCATGTTTCCTGGTTTACATACTAAATGCGTACTTATTTACAATTTATGTATACGGGAAAATTTCTAGGAATTCACACGTATATAAATTTTAAAAAACACGATAAATTCGGCCGTAACTTGTTTAAAAACCCTACTATAAAAACCTCCAAAAGTGAGAAGAACAGAAGAATGATAATAATTCTGCTCAAACCGGAGAGTACCACCAGCTAGACCAAAGAAATATAACCAGTATAATATAGTGGTCGTAGTATATATAGTATGAAATCATTGATAGTGGTTATATTATATCGTCGTTGGTTTAAAGTCTGGGACTTGATTTTTGAATCGCTTGTATGATTTCGCGCGATTTTTTTTTTCTTTATAGACCATTGACTTTTTACGTCTGTATGCACTCGCTCTTGTGATTATACCTAATATGTGGGAGAAGGTTTTCCGACTCCAAAAACGCGCCGTACGAGCAATTGTGGGAGTAGACCAGGAGACCCACGCAAAACCATATTTCAAGAGCTTAGGAATTCTTACGCTGCCGTGAATAATTATATTGCAGGTGGCAATATACGTAAGAATAAACCTAAGCTCTTACGAGTTGCGTGGTAAGTACCATAACTACTCCACAAGCACTGCGGGTCATCTCGCTGGCATCAGGCGAACGCTGACCAAGTCGGACAATCTTACTCATGTCATGGGCCCCGACGTGTACAACCACCTCCCAGAACATGTCACTGCAGCTCCTAGCCTGCAATGTTTTAAATCACGCTTACAACGTTGGCTTGTTGAGCAAGCATTCTACAATTATCATGCACGAGTACTACAAATTTTTATGTTAATTTTTACCTACTAAGTAGTATTTTTAATTATTTACTATTGTATTATTTACTTTAAAAAAATATCTGACAAGTAAATTGGCTTTATAAATAAAATGACTATCACTACGACTGTGAAAATGTAGCTAATGTAACCACAGCACAGAAAAAGAAGTACCTACCTAAATAGAACGGAAATGAGAAGGAAAATCTGTTACCAGGCATTATGAGTGAACCTTGATTGAACATTCTTATTTAGATCAACGCGTCGAACTCCGCATTACAGTTGCTAGCTGATTTCGAATGACTGACGTTTCGTTTACCTAATATTGGTGCAACTGGCTACAACAATGTTTTAAAAAAAAAATTACAAAGATTCTAATAATAAAAAAAAAACTGTGATAGTAACAGTAGTGTCGACGGTTGCAGGTAGAGCGCATGCGCGGCTGGATCCACGAGCTCAACGGCAACACACAGCTGCTGCGGCGCCTGCACGCTGACCCCACATTCCACACCAACAAACGTCGGTACTACCCACACACCCACACTCACACCTTCACTCTCTTCATCACTCCATCCAACTCCCCATAACTCCGTAACCCGTAAAACCCATACGAAGCTCTTTGATTCCACTTTTATTGTGCGAACCGCAAGACTAGAATACGCTGCCAGAATGGGTGTTCCCAAATAGTTACAATCGGGGTGTCTATATACAAGTCACAAGTGAATCGATTTCTTCTAGGCGAGCGTGCTCCATCGTAGACAGGCGTGGTAGCGGCCAAACGCAAGACTATTATACGATTTAGCAAAACATCATCATCGGTAGCAGCGCAAGCCTCTATATCCGCCAATCATCCCAATTTTGCATATGTATTATGAAGGGAGCAGACTATACCGTGCGGAGGTGATAGGAAGTACGAAAATGCCCGCATCTCACTACGTATAGAGAATCCTTAATATATCCATGAAGGGCCATAACATACATATGAATACTATAATTACTAATGAACATTGAATTTCATATATGTAAAATCCTAACCTACGTCAACTTAGAAGGCTAACGCCCTAAGATTAGTGGCTATGGCCGACAACGTTTATTATTGTATTATTATTGTTCATGTGAAATAAAATAATTTGAATTTGAAATATACATCCTCTCATTTTCGCCATTCCTGTTTTGCGTCAATCTTCCGTCATCTCTATACTATTCGTTTTCCAGGGCTACGCTTTGCAATCATGTGGCCACAATTCCATCGAGATCCATCTGCTTTCTACATCTAGCATGCGTGTACTTCCCAGCGCAACTATAGAGTTTAATTATACAGGATCCTATGTCTCCCGCTATAGTCCATCTTCGGATCTTGGTATTTCGGAATCTTGTAATGCCTAACACGGCACAAATTTGGGTTAGGAAACTGAAATTTGGCAGGTAGATTTCCTATGAGAGGAACCGCTTAGAAATAATTTTGCGTAAGGGGATAAAAGGGAGTTGAAAGTTTGCTTATATATGAAAGTCCACGCGTACGAAGTCGCGGGCAACATACTAGTATAGGTACTATTTATACAACTAGAGTATATATTTATAAAATAGAGCATGTTCTCGTTACAGACCTGCAAGACCAGCTGGAGTCGGTGATAACAGCATCGGGCAGCGTGGGTTTGAAGGTGTGCGGCGCGCTGCGTCAGTTCGAAGGAGTAGCAGCGAAGTCACGGCGCAACGACGTGCCGTCACGCATCGCACGGCTGCAGTACGCAGCGACGCGAGCGCTGTACGCGGATGCCCTCGCAGCGCACCACTCCGCACTCGCCGCCGTGAGAGACCAGCAGAGAGACTTGCTGCAAGAACAAATCAAGTTGAGTAAGGATCACTTATTTTAGTGTGCCACAGTGAACACGCTGATACCTTAGGAAGTTAGCACTATACCGCACTAGTCGGACTAATAGGCCGATCGCCGCGAGAGAATCGGTTTTTTCTAGGCAAGCGTACTCTATCGTAGACCACATCATCGCTGAGTGAGACGAGACGTGGAGGAACAATAATTTTGAACTTACTGTACACCGAGTTGGATATTCCGTATATAGCCGCGCGAAGCAGCTTCAACGGTCCAGTGGTTGTCGGGCCTAAAGCGGCAGCACGCATCGCGTAGCTGCAGTAGGTATACGGCGACGCGATCAGGGTTACCATAGCAAAATTCTAAAAGTCCTGACATAAACCCGGATATTTCACGAAAAGTACAGATATTTTAGTATGCTGGTTAATTTTTAATCGAAGATTTTTGTTTGTGTTTAGGAAGACTTTGATCGAGATTTACCCGTATTAAGTACATGGTTCTAGTATATATTTATCTATGCCTAAGCTAAAAAAAGCCGGTCGAATTACAAAGAGGGACAAAGGTCTAAAAGTTCGAACGAATCCGGACGGATGGTAACCCTAGACGCAAGCATTGTACATTTTATGATTGTACGCAGATCACCACTTTGCGCTTGCCGCCCGCGAGATTCTTAGATCTTCTGTATGAGGGACTGCTTGGTGATCCTTTCTCGACCGCTTCGCTTCGTAGCTCCCGGCCGGTGGCGGACAGCGCTGGCGAGCCGGGTGGACGACCGGTCACTCGCCCCCGTGTCTGACGCTGCACTTCCATGCTAACTTATGACTGTTGCGCGCTAAACATGATAATTAATAACGGAGTTCATATCGGCTTCTACCGTTAACAACACTCACCTCAAATATATGTTTGACCAGTGGTATAATGTTCGGCAAACGTAGCGTAGGACGCCCTGAGACTAGATGGAATGACTATAAACGTAAAGCAACTGGCTGTGTCTGGAAGCAAAAAGCCGAATACCGTACTGAGAGGCGTGCTTTGCTCGAGAGAAGCCTATGTCCAGCAGTGGACTAATGATGATGATGATGATAGTACCACGCTCATGTCACACTCACAGTGTGGCGTTGTAAGTGTAGGCAACATTTTTGCACTCTTCAAAACTCACACTTACCTACCCACACCCCACCGGCCGCCGCGGACGCCTGGTGTACCCGCATCGGGTATATACGTCGTTTTCAAAGATGTCGCCTTTTATGGTGCGTAGAGGTGAAAAAACAATTGACTCGTAGGTATTTAGGTACTTTACGGTAAAGTAAAATAATAGGTAAACTCTTTACCTAGTAAATTAAACGCGCAGTATTTTTACGCGATGCTCATTTTTGTTTTAGCAAACCTTACAATATCGGATGAAGAATGCGAGAGCCTGCTTGAGTCCAAGAATCTGTCGCTGTTCGTCGACAATGTAAGTTTCAGCCAAGCATAGGTGAATCCTGTGATTTTTTGCGTTTTCGATTTTATTCTAGGGTATCGTGGAGTAGGTATATCAGAAGCTATATACGGGCACCGAAAATCAATTAAAAATAGGTATCCTATTTCCAAGATTAGGAAAGGATTAGATTAGGATAAGATTAGGATTAGATTAGATTAGGTCCAGACTCCACCAAAGCAGAGATGTGCGAATATGACCGAAGCGGAGACGAGAAGATTGTATCCACTGAAGCTAAGTGACGAGATGTATTGTGTGAATAATGAATTTCTATTGGTTGTTTAAAACATATCTCCTCTCCTCTCGCCTCCCCTTTGGTGGAGTCCGCGGGCCTTAAACTCTGACCCAAACTCTGCTCAGCCTTTCCGAAATTGAGCGGAAACAGGGAGTGAATCGGACTGAGCCATCAACATCTCAAACACGGAGTACTTATGGGATCGCAAGAAGTTTTGCCTAGTGACCTCCAAATAGCACCTTGATGGCACCTTATGATGTGTGCAGGTGAAGGCGGAGACAGCGGAGGCGCGGCGCATGCTGCGTGAGGTGGAGGCGCGGCACGAGGAGCTGGCGCGGATCGAAGCCTCCCTGCGCGATGTGCGTGACCTGTTCACGCAGCTGGCCGTGCTGGTTGCGGCACAGGTGCGTCACGCTCTCTTAGTAACTCTTTTTTTTAAATAATATGCTTGCGTTTGACAGCCAACTCGCAGATGCTTGGCAAATTTTGCTCTCTCTAGTCAGAGCTTTCTTCGTTGGAGAACAGGAGATCATCGAGGCACAACAAACCAGCGGCAAAGTTGGCAGTGGTGGCTTCAAAGTAAATGGTAGTAACTCCTATACTACTTCGCTTGCGTTGCGCAAGGTTATGAGGTGCGACCCGAGGAGCTGGCGCGCATAAAGAATTCTTTCCGATCTTATGCATGAGATATTGTTTCTGTCTCCATAGCACTAGTTAAATCTACAAAAAATAAAAAGATAAACGTGTTCTGTGGTTCAATCAGAATAAGAGTGACAGGAGACAGAAAATATTGCAGGTCCAGGAAAAGTGGTTGATTGCAGTCGCAGATTTTTAGCTAATAAGCGTGGTGATGATTGATAAGTGAACCTTACACACTACACAATAGGCATGGGCGTGCCAAGGAAGAGCTAGGGGGCGCTGCATATCTTTGCTTACCTTCTTCAGTGACTGTTCGGTATCACATTACAGCAAGAGCAGGTGGACAGCGTGGAGTACTACGCGCTGCAGGCTACAGAGCACGTGGAGAGTGGGGGACACCAGCTGCTCTCCGGCACCGTCTCCAGGACCAAGACCAGAAAGGTGATACCATTTATTTTTCTACCAAAAGCAGTCTCTTGACAAAACTTGTCAGAACTCAGCACGCAACACTGTTCACTAATGACCTCCTTTCGGCGCAGTATAGCCTATGTGCGCAACTCTGTTCAAAAATGACTTCCTTTCGATGCAGAATAGCCTATGTGCGCAACTTCCCTATTCCGTGTGAAATACGAACGTACGAAGCGCTTTGATTCCACATTTATTGTGCGAACTGCTAGTCTGTGGAATGTGCTGCCTGAATGGGTGTTCCCCGATGGTTACAATCTGGGTGTCTTCAAATCACGACTGAATCGGTTTCTTCTAGGCAAGCGTGCTCCAACGTAGGCCGCATCATCGCTTAACATCAGGCGTGATGGTGCTCAAACGCAAGCCTATTCATATTTTTTTTTTAACTGATAACTGAAATATTACTTATTGTTTAGGTAGACGTGCATTTCTTTACCTTTCTATGTCCATTGGAATTGTGAAAAACGTGAGTTTCGGTTTCTTGTGATTGTCTATGCAGCTGAATGCGATGCAATATATTATTCTTTTGACTTCGTTTTAATAGTTACATAATACCCTAAAGACGAACTCGCCATGTACTTGTAGCTGTATAGGGGTACCTAAAGTGCGGAGTGCGCCAGGCCTGCCTACAGTGGGACTTAACAGGTTGAAAAACAAGATTTTTGTGTTTTCAGAAAAAGATGAGTTTAATCATCTGCCTGGCGGTGGGCGGTTTCGTGGTGCTATTGGTGCTGGTGTTCACGTGACCGCCCCTGTAACGCTCCACCTTCGCCTCCGCCCCGGCTCCGGCTGGCCCCACCGGGAATAAAGTCAAGCCTATCTTATAAACGTTAACATTTTCACCAAACTCAATTCTCACCCAATCGCCAAGATTCCCGCGATTGTGTCGCGTGAGGTTGACAGTTCGAAGTTCATCATGAATATTAGGTTATACTAACGATGAATTCACGAAGGTGCAATTCTGAATTCTCATTCACTTTGGAGCAACAAGCTCCATCTACGAAACGGGCACGACGAACTGCGACCACGTCTGCATCTTTTTATGGGAAAGATTTTATGATCATAATATGCTTTTAAACGTTTTGAAAGCATTGCTTTCACATAAGGGATGCAATAGGTATGGAGGTGTCTAGCTAAAAATCATGTAGGTACATGTTATTTGATACGTTATAGATAGTTAAGAATTGTGTAGATAACATTAATTTATTTATTCATTTTGCAAGCTAGTCAATTTGATGTTCCAGAATAAGTACCTAATGTTAAGTAACTATATTATAAATGATGATTGTACTCTTTATTTTTTTATATTAAATTTTGGCTCCAGTCATCTTGTTTATTTAATTTAACCAGTGACCAGGTTACTTAAGACCACACACACCGATCCCACCGGCGGGATCGAAGACTCCCAGGATCTGCCAGTTGATTGGTTAGATTTTCTCCAAACAGTCAATCAGTTCAACAACCTGCTAGGGCACACCCCCTCTCTGGGCCGCCAGGGCAAGTCTGATTCTCCACTCCCGACGATAGCCCAAGCCGAGGTTTGTACATTCGTATTGCCCTTGAACTCACCCCAAAACTAAAACAAGTTAGGCCCAACGCCCTCTGCGTTTGCCAACCGCCCGGTCAAGCTGTTGATGCCATCTGAGTCCAAAACCGTATACAGTCAGTGTGCAGTGAATTAGTAAAAATGTACTTGTGAATACCATACCGTCTGTATCAATCTGTCTGATACAGATTGATTTTCAAGTCAGAAGTGGTACGGGATCCTCAAAGCTCACAAAAATAAATTAGCAAACCAGTTGCGACTGAACGTGACGCAATGGAAAACGTATCAGAACGCTATCACCAGAAAGGCTCGTTCTCAAGACTCCTAAATGTGCCTCTCAGTCAACATGGGCGATAGAAGAGATCGAGACAAGTGAGCCGGAGCCTACAAGCCTTGTCCATGCAAGCTAACAACCCTTGGGTAGAGCTAGAAGAGCGGTCACTCTAGACACCAGATAGCAAGGGGGCCTAAATGACAAAAGCCAAAAAAAAGGAGTAAAATTAAGTTTTGATGGCAATTCGCGCCTCACGGCTGGGAGCACAACGTGGCAAGCGGCGGGCACACTTGTGTTGTTTGTAGACAGCATACAATTTTGATGCGAAAATAGTATAGTAGTCCTTGACTTTCAGCATTCATTCATGCCGAGATGAGCCCATTCGACACTGATTGTATCTATAAGTATATAAGTTTTTTGAAGATGTCTATTGATTTTTTTTTCTTTCTTTCTCTCTATATCCTGGATTAGCACATGTTTTTTTTTTTCTCGGAATCGATTCCTGTGATGTATCACCAAAAGACAATCTCGAAAGATCAAAGGCTAGGGCCGGCGCCGCAAGCAAAAGCATGCGATCTGTGTGGAGTGTAGCTGCTGCGCGAGGTCCTGTCGAGAGCCTGCAGCCGGTGGATACGACGTTGAATCGGAAATACCCTAGAAATTTGTCTCTAAGAAACCGTTTTGAAGATTAACTTCCGCAAAGTAATGGCAGATCCAATCAATTAAAAATAAAATGCATTTATTCGAATTGTTTCCAGTATCTTTCTTAAGTAAGTACATCTTTTCCAATGTCTTCATCATGTCTTTGAACATTCCCGTCGTTCATTTTGTTCCCGTTGGTTGCGATGTTTTCCTCCGTTTTGTCAGATCCCATTTCTGTGGAGTTTTTCTTATCTATGGCAGATCGCTCTGGTTTCTTTTTGTCTGAAAGAACAAACGTTCTACGAACAAAAGAATTCTATGTTCTTTCTTGTGAAGCACACGCATTTTATCAAGATCGGTTTAGCCGTTAAGTCGTGAAAAGGTAACAGAAAGTATGACAGTTATTTTCTCATTTATAATGAAACAGTAGTGCAAGTGACGTTATTCATCGATAAATAACGGTACTTACACTGCAGCACCGCAAGCATGATATGTAATCGATTGTCAAATTTTACACTTAGAGTCGATAAAAGTGTTTTGTTATGAGGTATTTCACATTAACATGGCCAAGAACTAGACTGTTTTTGTTTAATCTAAATTTATTTTAAAGCTAGTGGCGCTTTGCGTCTATGTCAGCTCCATTATGTTTTTAATGCCATTGGTGGCAAACAAGCTGACTGGCTGCCTGATGGCAAGAAGTCACCGTCGCCTATACTTGTAACACCAGAGGCATCACAACTTGCATTGCCCTTCAGCGTGGTAATGCCGCCAGTATGCCGGACACGCTGCCATCTGTTAGTGGGCTTGAGCATTTGGATTGTCTTTAGACCTTCATACCTTCAACGGTCTATGTGCAGACTAACTTTTTTTGTAGTGTTAGTGATCGTTTGTAATTTTTTTAATTAATAAAGGCAATTGCTTCGCAAAAATAATAAAAAAATGTAAAATTTATTGAATTATTTGTTAATTAATAGTTATTTGGTATACAAGAGTGCAAAGTTGCTTTTTAACCGCGTGCTCAATTTTAATGCAATTTTCAAGTTTCTTGTTTTTAGCCTAAGGCTTTAACAATATGACGTGAAAAGAAAATTAGTTATATTATGCAATTAGTGAATAAAGGACGGATTTAAAGCGAGGCCCATAGATGAATCACGAGCAAGTGAAGGATTCTAACGACTGAATCACGACCGTATGGAGTAATTCAAGATGATTCAAGTGTTAATCAGAATCTTAAGCGACGCAAGTGATTCATGGTCCTCGATATAAATCTTTTTTATTCAAGAGTTGCATACTATACCATGACTATAAGGTTGTATAGCATTGAGATGGAGGTCGAATATATTGGTGTTCTAAATTCAAACACCGAAATGGTGATTTAGAGGTGGAATGGTGTAAAAAACTTATTTTCGTGTGTTTTTTAACTTACTTCCTTCCAACAGCATTTTAGAAAGTGTTGAGACTGGAGCGTCGATCAGCAAAGTGGCAAAGTAAGCCACCACTACGGACAGTGTTATATGAGCCAAGGATTTAAACGTCTGAAAAAAAAAGAGTTACTTTTTAAAGTATTTAAAGTCCCTTCAATGCTTTATTAGCTATAAATTCTTTAATGCTACAATTAATTCTTCAATGTTTTATTGCTAAAGTAGATCGGATGACACGCTAATGATGTTATTATACTATGCAGTCTATTTTAATTTATTTTATTTCATACTAGCTGTACCCCGCTATTCCACCCGCGTAGCCTAATTTACTCCTTATAACATCAGATATCTGCCAGTGATATTCTCGTCAAAATCGGTCCAGCCGTTTTGGAGTCCATAAAGAAGATACACACATAGATTTTTATTTATATAGATTGTATAAAGTCAAATGTTTACATTTTATTCCTATAATCTTACGTACAAAAACCTGGCGATCAGAATTTACGGTTTAATTTCAGTTTTTTAAATCTACTGCAGTTATATCTGCAATCTTACAAAGACAAACATCCAGATTATTCCAGGACCTGAGATATTTATTGTATCAGCGTTCCTTGCATTCGGATAGACATATATACCTACTCGTAAGTGTGACGGGGACAGAAACAATATCGCATGCTCAAGAATAGCCGGCCTTACGGCTTGGAACAGCGCTGTTCCAAAACAGCCGGTTATCCGAGTCGCGTAGGCAACAAAACGCTCCCTCAGCCCCCGCCAAGTTATAGCGTCGATGTATTTTGCCACGCTAGAGTCAGGACGCCCGCGGGGGGAGTGCAACGACAAAAACGAACATAGGTCCGACCTCGATGACGCCTGGCGCGGTACTTAACGCGCCGCGCGCAAATTCTCGCGACCTTTTTACGCTTTTAATTTCACTAAAAAACGAAACTATTCACTATCAAAATTTTATCCAAATAAAAAAAATTGAATAAAATTGCCTTTCAGTACATGCAATTTCCAGGTTGTTGCGAGCTTCCATTAGAGCATAAAACGAAAAAAAAAACTAAAGCGGATTTGATTGTTTCAGATTTTTTTTTGATCGAGGAAATTTTATTCTATCTTTTTTTGAACCAAATCATAAACTCATGAATCTGTGATATTGTTATATACCTATACATTGTATGTAAGTACTTATAGTGGTGGCTGCGCCCACCAACAAGCCGTCGAATAAACTAGTGTGAATTCAGCTACCGTAGTTGTCACTCGCTCCTGTCCACATACATAATAATTGACGACGAGTTTTAAGATTACCCACATATAAAAAAAAAAATATGTTCGGTGTTGTATCATCCCTGGGCGCAATTAACAACTTTGATCACCAAAATCAAGATTGGAAGATCTATAAAAGTCGGTTGTGCCAATGGTTTATCGCGAACGACATCGACGCTGCTACGGACAAAGCGGGAGTGAGAAGAAAGGCGGTGCTGTTGAGCGCACTCAACGAAAACACATACCAGCTGGCTTGCAATCTCGCATTACCGGAGGATTTGGATACGAAAAAGTCCACATACATAATAGATATATATTTCTTTCCAGCTCAAATATTGTAATTTAACTGAATAAATTGATTTAAAACCGTTAAATTTGGTATACGAGGCCGATCAGTCATCAACTTACAACAACACGATTTAATTACTTACAAATCCTGCTGTATTGAAATATGCAGGTGCTATCGCCGATCCGTTTATAGCAAACATTAGCGGGTAGTGGAATATAAATATCGCGTAAGATATGCGGGCGGGCAGCTTCCAGATGTCCAGGGTCAGGAACCAGTTCACTGGACCTAGAAGCACAGACAAAATAAAGTAATTTTTTACAAAAAAAATAACAAGCCTTTATTTATTGATGCTTTTAATTTTGATTTAAATGTTTTTATTTTTATTGGGTATTACATATTGTATTGTCACCAGAACTAAAGGTGTATGCAAAATTACAGCAAAATCGGTTACAGGGAACTGGTTCTAATTTTACCTAAACAAACTAACGTAAGTATAAAACTGATGCTTAGTAGTAGGGTCCGGTTTTCATCCTTTGGGTACGGAACCCTAAAAAGGCCTTGTGACAAAATGCACAGAAAACTGAAAATATCTTTAAAATCTGTTCACATTTGACGGAGATGTGGAACATAGAAACCCAAAGATCTGTAATAGAGATTCTATGAAAAAACATAACAAATACCAACAGCCGAATTGAGAATATCCTTATTCAAGTTGATCAAAATACAATCGCCCGCTTTTTCGCAAATTTTCATACATGTCATCATCATTATCATCAGCCAGAAGACGTCCACTGCTGAACATAGGCCTCTAAACATCCATACTGAACGACAGCCTGCCATATAGGTACATCCATAGGTGGTATTGCGATTTACCTATAAAAAGTTGAGTTGTCTAGGTGTGTACAACGACGCTCTGACTATTTCTGGCTCTTGTCACTTGGAGATTGTTACTCTATTATAATATAGGTATTGTACCTCGGTGATGTACCCAAATATTATTGTGAACCCACCTCCATAGCCATGCGTACATGCGAACACCATCCAGGAGAGCGCAGCGGCCCACGCAGGCCTCATGTACGAATTCATAACATTATTCACTACTTGGTTATCCCAGTCTGGCTGTGTTATGAAATACGGGTAGATGAATATTGTTGTAGATACCGCCGCAGCGCAACTCCACAAGATTGCGACCGACATCTGTGAATAATATTTTTTCACACCACCAGCTCAACAATGTCCAATTATGTGTCATGCAAACCAAACCTAAAGTAAGTAATTATTGCCTTACGGTCTAGCCGATAGCAATAATATTGTACTGAATTTCAATAAATCCAGCTTGACAATCATATGATTTGAATTTATAATTTGGCACTTCAACCCTCAGTGCTCAGTGCTTCAACCATAAATTTGTATTAATTTTTACCATAGCGGCACAGATCTACTATAGCGGCCTACACTAAAAATGTACAAAACTAATTCAAAAGTCAAACTGGCCATCACGAAAAGAACACAATGAAAATAAAGAAGAAAAAAGGTGCGAATACTGCAAGTCCCTGTAGTGTAGTGTTAAATAAACATTTAATTTATTCCAATGTATGGAACAATAATTTTTTACTTTTAGTTCAACAAAAATGTATCTTCTTTTACGAATATAATCAATACTTTCTTTCTAGTAGTATATCTTTTTTATTGTCTCGCATAAAAGGTGAAAATCACTGCCACTTTCATCGCTGTCACCGTCTTGGCCGTGCTTGAATCCCGAGCGTAATGGTGGATTATATTCTTGACTCCCTCAAATCCTTACGCTTGGGATTCAATATGACGCCCGGCTGTCTCCCCTCAACAAACCCAAATAGTTATTTTTAAATTCCTCATCATCATTATCATCATAATCAGCCTTTTAACAGTCCACTGTTCCCAGACCCATTCAGCAAATAAAATAAATCAATTAAGTATTTTACTAACTTACCCGGGGCATATTTGGTTTCTTTCCGCGATGTACATGAAGCACGTAGCCGAAAAGCATCCCCACGAAGAACGGCGGCGCCCGAGTCAAAGTATTAAAATAATAATATTGAAAGTATTTCAATATATCAGAATTGCTGAAAAAAATTATACATAACCGCACTATTATAAATGACAATAAGTATTTGGAAGTACTACTGTTAAAAAAAAAACTAGAAATCTCAGTTGAGTGGGCAATATTTAAAATTTCGCGGCATTCAAAATATTATGTATGGTATTCGTATTCTACTTATCGTATATTCGTACTTTGCCCACTGATCTGTGAAAGAAGCTTTGGGGACAAATCAAACTAAATTACTTTACTTTTGATGAAGAAACCGGCCGTTTATGCAACAACGGTACTGCTAGTCTGTGGAATGCACTCCCTGAATGGGTGTTCCCTGTAGTTACAATCTGGATGTCTTCAAATCACGAGTGAATCAGTTTCTTCTACTACTCATCGTAAACCACATCGTCGCTTTACATCAGGCGAGATGGAGGTCAAACGCAAGCCTATTATTTAATTATTTTTTTTAAACAACGGGTCACCCTTGTTGATATTCTGTTAGGTACAGTAGTATGGTTATTAATCAAAATACATAATTGGAAAAATATGTCATCCAAGTAAACGAAACTCCGTATTTACCTACTAATTTTGAATTCGGTTTTTTAAATTACTAATGATTTCGTCAAAAAAACTCAAACTTACGCGTCAATGGTTCCAGACGCAAAGTTATTGAGGAAGTTGTAGACAGTCGCGACAGTCAAAGAGACCAGCAGGCCTCCGAGCAATGCCGCCCAGGCCACCTTCCTGCTGCCTCCGAGAACCCAGAACAAAACTATCGGTGATACCATGTATAACTGCACGTCTATTGCTATGTACCATGATTGGGGTAAACACTGGAACAAACAATTTCACATTACACACACAACAAATTCATAATCTATGAGGACTTAGGTCTAAAATAGGTCCATTATAGCTGTCTGTCTGTCCGTTTGAACCGTAATAGACAGCTTGTTGAAATTTTCACAGAATATCTATATACTCGCACTTTGGGGTTTAAGGCCAACGGAACCCTCAGAGTGTCCTACTCGTACTTGTCCGGTTATTTTGAAGATGGTTTAAAATCCAAGTTAAATATCTTACCATCGTCCACGGTCCGATATAATTCTGCACATGCAATAAAGTGACCCACCAGTTAGACCGACAGAAGTTGGTCTGGTCTTCCACCATGGTCCAGTATGGACCATCCGACATTCTGTTGAAAAACGACGCTTGGAGTAACACTGCTGCGGCCAGGAGTGGAAACAGCCTGACCAATCTGTTCAAGTAGAATATTGGAAGATTCTTAAGCAGTTGAACTGAAACAGGTAAGTTAAAATTATTAGTTAAAAAAAATACATACTTTTTAAATACCAGCTTTTCGGCTTCGGCCATACTGAATTTAAATGACGTCATATATATTTTTTATTTTACGTTTTCTTCTCAGTAAACCCTTTCATTTGATAGTTTGGTACCCATATTATGGGAGAGCATAAAAATAACGGGTCCGCCATCTTTGGGAGTCCGCCATATTGGATTTAGAATGACGTCACTTAGCTAACCGTGCATTGTCCTCCAAACTAAACGTTTATGCAAAACTTCAGCTCAATCGGTTGAGGATAACTGGTCTAAAAGTCAGTTGCAAGACTTGTCCCACACATAGGTACATGGATATACTAAACAAGGGCAAGTTAAATAAAAGCTTGTAAAAAGCGAAAATGCACGATGACTATAGAATTTTAAAAAGTTTTTATGTGTTCTTATAGTGTTAACACACGTATGGATTTGCTTGACCCAAACGCCGTTTGACCAACGGGAGAGAAAGAGAGGGAAATATGATATTCTCACTCTTTCTCTCCCGTTGGTTGGACGGCGGTCCGTCAACCAAATCCATACGTGTGTTAGCACTATTACGTAACTACCATTTGACTTTGTCAAACCAACCTATTTCGCCAGAGCCATAAACTCTCGCAGGCAAGATTTTTCCTGCAGACGCCCATTGCATTTTTATGCAATTCATGTGATTTTTTTTCACGTTTGCGTCCGTGATTGTTTTAATCTTAACATCAGTAACTCTGATTGATTGGCTTTGGCTTTTCACTTATCATGTTGCTATTTATTATTTTTATAATAATATGTTATCATGTTTTTTTTAAAATCTTTCTTATCTATTTCATTAGTCAAAAACTCATAACTTTAATGATCCTTTAATCACAACATAGGAACACATAAATACTAACATGTTGCCATGTACCTTATAGGTACCTACAGATCTTTCATTCTAAAGTAGCTAACAGACGAGACGGACTTGGCTGACGAACCGCCGTTTGGAGTTGGTTGCGGAAATTTTCTCTTTCTCTCCCGTTGGTTGGACGGCGGTTTGTCAGCCAAATCCACACCATCCCCTCCATACAAAATATTACAAAAATACGGTGGACAGGCGCGCACATTTAGAATAAAAGATATCTACCTAGGTATAGGTAATAGGTACTTACCTCCATTCATCTTTCCAGCTGTGGCGTACACTATCAAAATGCCCGCCATGCAGAAAAATGTGTCTACTGATATTGGAGCTGCGGTAATCCAAATAGATTTTAATGATATTATCCACTGAAAACAAAATATACTGGATTATCCTCAGATCAGACAAATAAGGGAGATATTATGATAAGGTGGCGTGGCGGATGCAAACCTAAAGAAGAAAATTGAAGTGTTTATACCTACAATTTCCCTTTTAGCACTTGGTCGTCCATTTGATCATCCTATTTGCAGCTGTGTGGCGCTCATAATATTGAAGTGTGCGTATGTAGAACTAGTAAGGAGTGCAGTGTGTGTAATACCTACGTGTTTACCTCGGCCTTTCAGTTTTTGACTTTATTCGGTACTAGCTTGAATTCAAATCCAAAAGTATATTATGCAATTAGTGAATAAAGGACGGATTTAAAGCGAGGGCCCTATGGCCCTCATCTATATGAATCACGATCAAGTGAAGGATTCTAACGACTGAATCACGACCGTAAGGAGTGATTCATGATGATTACAATCAGTGTAATGAAGTGTTCAAGTGTTAGAATCCTGAGCGACGCGAATGATTCATGGCCCTCGATATAAATCCGTTTTATTCAAGAGTTGCATACTATACGTACGTACTATCGTTGTTCCCTTTAGGGTATAATATATAAGATCCTTGACTATACTTTAAAACATGACTACGAGAAAAATTTAGATTTACTAAGAAGTTTGTATCGAGTAGTTTTTGCTCAAGGAGGTAGTATAGCATTGAGTTGGAGGTCGAATATATTGGTGTGTTCTAAATTCAAACACCAAAATAGTGAAGCTTTTTATTCACTGTTTTCAGTGAATAAAATAAGCTTTTATAGGTAATTACTCGACTGCTGAAGGGTAATTTTTTTGTATATAAATGACATATTTAATCAGTAAAGTTATATGATTATTTACGGGATATTTACCGTGGTAAGGTTATGGAATGAGCTCCCGATATTTCGGCGCAATTACATTCACCATGTTACCACGGTAAATATCCCGTAAATAATCATATAACTTTAGTGAGCAACCGTGATATTTTAAAACAATATTTAATCAGTTTTTACGGAACCCTCAGTGCGTGAGCCCCCTCGCACTTGGCTGGAATTTATTTATTGTGTAGGTATTCTATTCAACTTTTTTATAGGGCAAGCAACACTAACACTACAAAAATAGCTAGACTGCCCGTAGACCGTTGCAGGTCTAAAGACAAACCAAATTATCATGCCCACCACCAGTTGGCAGTGTATTATTCTACTTACATAAGCGATGTCAATAGAATTGGCCAAAGCCACTTCCGTGGTAAAAGAATGGCCGACCACGATCCAGAGTATGGATAAAGTCCTGATCCCGTCTAAGCAGTGTAAGGTTCCCGGGGAAGAGCTGAAGTTCATTAGGCGACGGCCATTAGTGTACGCGGAGAAAGAAGTATAAAGACGGCTTAGTTGTTTTGGGTCTGAAATCACAGGACACTAAGACTTGACACAGAAAACGGGGTTTTTGTCTGTGGACAAGACGATTGTAAACATGACGGATTTCTCAACCTTTAACAGGAGGAGTACTAGCAATCTACTAAAGTTGCAATGGCAGGACCTTCGCCCATTAGCAGGCCTTATAACCGGCCATTGCAACCTGAAGTCACTTGTATCATAGATAAACATATATACTAGAACTTGTATAAACTGGGAGCCACGGATAGTCCGCTGTGTCGTGGCAGCATAAACGACACTGTAGAACACGTGCTGTGGCATTGTGAAGACACAGAAGATAATAAAATCGTTACCAGGTTGAATAAGGCAGCATCATCATCTATGTCACCATAATAGCTTGACTGGTTTTCATTATCATATTAGTCATCTACGTTTCCATCTACGACACTAAAGTACATAATTGTGCCAGCGCTCTGAGCCTCGCCCTCGCTCCAGTAGGTAGGTATTTCAAGGAGCTGGTAGAGGGAAATGCACAACACACTCAAATTTTTATCCAGATTGCGCATGTTCGAATCCTGTCGGTCTGCAAATCTTTGGATTGTCTATAACATTATAATGGACTTTTAATTCGAGCCCATATTAATTTGTGAAAGTGAGAAGAATGGGAGGAAAATTCTGTGACAGTTAGAACGAGAGGAAGAGACTCACTCTCGACTAGTCCGTCCATGTGGCCAGGCCTGTTTGGTAGGAAACTAACTTCTACCCCTGAACTAGGTCCTATTTTTAAATTGTCTTCCTCGTTTCTTCCGGAATAAAATCATCGTGTAATACCAGTTTCTTTCCACTTTAATTCTGCGTTCTCCATCTTCGACCACATCATCGCTTATCAACAGGCGAGTTGGTGGTCGAACGCGGACTTATTTGCTACAAAAATAAGAAAAGCTCACCTTTCTTAAAAAATATTGTATTAATCAAATCATAAGTCGTGGACAGCAATGTCAAAACCCCAATTGCGGAAAATATAACTCTGCAAAATATTAATCATTGTTATTAGCTGGTAAATGCGGACAAACATACTTAGTATAGGTATACCTACACACTTACACAGAAATTAAACTATCTATAATATTAATGTTTAATAATTATAATAAGAAGCAGCATCATCACATATATCTAAAATATGTACTTACACAGCAACCGTGTCCGCTGGGGACCAAGGTTTATCATCAGGGAGGCGACAGAAATCATCCTCATACCGGAAACCAAGTGCCGAAACGTTAAACAGCGACGTCATGGCTTGTTGGGTGGAACAAGGCTTCGGAACGCAAACCGCTAGTGTAAACGTAAGGCCTATGTTTGGGAACGATGGCGAAGATCTGGAAAAGAACGACGAAAAATTGTGTTTCTCATAATCCTTACCAGTGGTCCGATCTCGTTGGTTATTATGAGAACACCTAGTCATTATTTATAAATGTGACACAGGGAACATTCTCATAATTGCTGTGCGTGTCAAGAATTATTCTGTTGTCTCACTTTATATTCCAGCCCCCTCTAAGTTAATTCTTCGTAAATTAGTTTCGGTTTTGAGTTCTCTGCCAAAGCCGCTTTTGGTCCTTGGTGATCTGAATTGTCATCATTCTGTTTGGGGTTGTGGTAAGTCCGATGAATGTGGTGAGTTTTTGTTGGACTCTCTTGATTCTCTTAATCTCTGCATTCTTAATGACGGCTCCCCTACTAGGAGGACTCGTCCTCATGAATTTCGCAGTGCTGTCGATCTTTCATTATGTTCTCCTGAGCTTGCTTCTCTTCTGTCGTGGCATGTCCTTCCTTCTTCTCATGGCAGCGATCATTTTCCCATTCTTCTTGAATTTCCTCAACGTAATTCCAGTCCTGTCACTGGTAATCCTCCTCTTCTTAAATATATTTTAAGTAATCATGATAGTCCTAATTGGGAAAAATTTCACGACCTCTCTGTTTCTGTTTCTGCAAATTTTCCTCCTGTTAATTCTTATAATATCTCTTCCTCCTCTGATAATCTGGTCCGTATGCTCCATGTGTGTGCTAGTCAATCGTTCTCAGTTAAAAAGCCTCCGTCCGGAAAATTGCCTTCTCCTCCGTGGTGGGATAAGGACTGCAGTAATGCTATTAAAGCCCGTAAGGTGGCTGAAGCTAATTTCCGCCGCTCTATGACTTTAGAGAACTTTTCTGAAGTGAATAGGTCCATTGCTAGTTCTAAGCGTCTTTTCCGCTTGAAGAAGCTGGATAGTTGGAGGGCTTATTGCTCTAGCTTAAGTCCTAGTACCCCTGCTTCAGTTATTTGGTTGAAAATTCGCCGATATAGACGCTCCTGGTGTCCTCCTCTTCGTTGCTGTAGCCCTTCTCAGTCTTGGGCTGAGGCATTTATGGATAAGTTAGCTCCTCAATATTGTCCTCTTCCTTCGGAATTACCTTCCTTGGCTGTTCCTTTGTCAAACGATCCCCTAGATCAGTCATTTTCATTAATTGAATTGAAAAATATATTAAAATCTGTCAAAGATTCTGCTTCTGGTATGGATGGTATTCCTTATTCATTTTTCTCGAAGGCCAGTGACAGTTTACTTCTCTTTTTCCTATCTTTGGTTAACTCTATATTTGATTCTGGTTTTGTTTTGTTCCGCTAGTTGGAAATCTCAGTATATTATTCCAATTCTTAAACCCGGTAAGGACCCGGAGGATCATAATTCGTATCGTCCTATTGCTCTTTCTTCTGTCCTTGCGAAACTTGCTGAGCACCTAATAAAAAACCGCCTTGAGTGGTTTCTTGAAAGTAAGGGCCTTCTTGCCAAATCTCAGTATGGTTTTAGAAAAGGCAAGAGCACTATGGACAGCTTAAGTGTTTTTACAACTGATATAAGACTTGCCTTTACTCGAAATGAATCAGTTATTGGTGCTTTTCTCGATATTTCTTTCGCTTATGACTCCGTCCAGCTTTCTATTCTCAGAAATAAACTTTCTTTGTTGAAGGTTCCTCCTAAGTTATGTAATTTTGTTATGAATCTTTTAACTGAAAGGTACATTTATCTTCGTTGCAGTGATTCTTCAATTTCTCCCCACAGAATCATTTGGCGTGGTCTCCCTCAGGGGTCTGTTCTTAGTCCTCCCTTGTATAATGTGTATACTTTTGATTTAGAGGTTTCTATTGGTCTCTGCCGTATTCTTCAATATGCGGATGACATCCTTTTATATACTTCTCATCATAAAATTGACACTGCCAGTCACTGTATTTCTCAATCCCTTCATTGCTTAAACTCTTGGCTACATTTAAATGGTCTAGATCTTTCACCTTCAAAAAGTAACATTGTTATCTTTTCTCGAAAGCGCAATCCCCCTGAAATAGACATCTTAGTTAAAGGGTCTAGGATTCCAGTTAAGGAGTCAGTGAAATTTCTTGGTCTTATTCTGGACAATAAGCTTAGTGGTAAGTTTCATTGTGATTATATTGCTGATCGGTGTCGGAAAAATATTAACATTCTTAGGTGTTTATCGGGTGTTTGGTGGGGTGCTCATCTTTTTACACTGAAACTTTTGTATAACGCCATTATTCGTAGCATTTTAGATTATGGTTCCTTTTTACTGGAGCCGGCTAACAAGGGTGGTATAAAAAAACTGGATCTGATTCAATCGAAAGCCCTTCGTATTGTTTCTGGTGCTATGCTATCCTCTCCTATCAATGCACTTCAGGTTGAATGTGTTGATGCTCCCCTTCATCTTCGCCGTCAGTTCCTATCTAACAGGTTTTTTTTCCGCTGTGTGCAGTTTTCTAATCATCCTCTTGTCCCTAAACTTCAGCTTCTACATAGTCTCTCGTTTTCTTCTCGGTTTTGGCTCCATAAGCAGCTTCCTCTACTAGTGAAGAGTTTTGTTACATATAAGTCTTTAAAAGATCCTGTTCTCCGTTCTCCTTTGCTTCCCCTTTTCTCGTTTAGCTATGATGTCATTGTCTCTCGCCCGATTGTAATTTTAGACTTTGACATTTGTGCTGGTGACCCCCATGCTGATGAATATTTCCGAGGTCTTCTGCGGAGGGATTGGCATGGGTGGCACTATATCTTTACAGATGCTTCAAAACTCTCCCCTATGGGTTGTGTTGGTTGTGGTATCTTCCATGAACAATTTAACATTGTACAAAAGGTTAAGTTTCCTCCTGAAACCTCAGTTTTTTCGGGTGAGTGCTGGGCGCTCCTCGAATCTGTTCGTTATATTCTTATTTTTAATCTCCGCCGTTCTCTCGTCTTTACTGACTGTCGCAGTGCCCTCCAGTCTCTTCTTTCAAACCCCTTTTCCCCCAACTCCCACAATTCTATTCTTTTTCTTCTTAAGGAATGCTTATCTGTCTGCAATGCCAAAGGTCTTGAAGTTGTTTTTGTTTGGATTCCTGGTCATGCTGGTATCTCTGGAAATGAACGGGCTGACAGAGTGGCAAAGGATGCCGTTGTCTGCGGAGACAAAATTCCCTTCTGTATCTTCCCCCATGATCTTTCATCCCTACCAAAGTCTCTTTTATTTAAATCATGGTCATTCTGCTGGCATGGCTCTGCAAGGTCTAAGGGTTCCGCTTATGCGGCTCTCCAGCCCGTAATACCTCGGAGGCCGTGGTTTAGCAGAATGCACTTTAGTAAAAAAATTACAAGTTGTATAATTCGAATGAGGTTGGGGCACTGTTGTGTTCCCACTTATTTTAAAAAGTTACGTATCAGGGACTCTTCTTTGTGTGAGTGTGGCCTTGATGAAGGCCACCTCAACCATATTTTCTTCTCTTGTCCACTGCTTGATCATTCAGCTTTTTTTCTTTCTCTTAGTCTTGTAGTTCCTTTTCCATCTTCTATGTCTGTTCTTCTTTCATCAAATGATATTTCAATTTTCCGTATTATAAGTAATTTTCTATCAGACAATAATGTTTGTGTATAAAGTGCTCAATAGTGTATTTTTGTGTTTGTAAGTATTTATATGTATTGTATTACTTCTTTATTTTTGTTTAAGGATTGCTGGTCATATTTTGTTTTATTTTAAATCGCGTTCGTTTTTTGTTAACGTGACGTTGGCCAAAGTGCCCTAAAGGTGGGCGGAAGCCATAATAAAAAAAAAAAAAAAAAAAAAAAACATTCTCATAATCTTTATTAATATTTGCTAATCAGTGGGGATCGATCCCAAAATCCCCACCTCAAGTTAATCCCACCATTAGGGTTTAAAAATAATTATGCTCATAGAGCCCACTGCAAAATTGGTAAGCAGTAAGTAAGGCAAGGTATGGCATGACACGTAACGGATATTACGTAGTATAGAATGCATCTATAGGCAACAACTAAAAATAAAAGTGCGAATTTTCAGAAATACTTCATTTGCACTCTACATTTGGGAAATGGCCAAAAATTCTTTCCAGAATAACAAATTATTTGGTTTTTTGCAAAGATAAGTGTAGGTAGGTACAAGGCCAAATATAAAAGTCTCATAAACTCATTAAAAATAAATTTTCGGAAGTTCAACTTAGGTTTATAGCTTTTGTTATGATGCTTTACAACTCCGCCAATGCCAGTAAAAATTATGTATAATGTTTTGACTGGTGGATGAAGTGCAGGGTTTTTCCTGAAGTCATAAATCTTATTTATTGTAAACATCAGTCTCATTAAGTGTAGTTAAGACAGACTGACTTTATCATTATTTGTATTTTCAACGTAACAAAAAATTAAATTACTAATGATAATACGAATTGCTTGTTCAATTGACCTGCTTTATACCGATCATTGCACTTCATTATCAGTGTTCTTGGTAATGGTAGCTTGGTACCAGCCAAGCAAGTAACACACGCTTATAATTTCAAGTTTAAAATTCGATAATATACCTAATACATGGGTACCCATGATTGACCTTTAAAAATACAGCAGTATATAAACAGACCCGGATTTTGAGGTCTGAAGGCCCAGAGGCAAGAAAAGAGTCGAAATCCCTAATAATTTTTGAAATAGTTTTTTTTTTTTTTTTTTTTTTTCAAGTGTTTCAATTATTATTTGCGAGACAAATCAAATTGTATCAACAATGCTTTTTTTATATATATAGATAAAAGGAGAAGATGACTGTTCTCTTATCAAAACTTTAGTTTTTTTTGTTTGATTATAATTTTGCATATTAGTGTGTTAGTAGTGTGTTAGAAAAATTTATATAGAAATGTATGTTCTGGAGGCCTCGGGGCTGTAGCGTGCTGTAGCTCCCTTAAATCCAGTCCAGCCCCCTGAGCATAAACTGTCTTAGTACTAAACTTACCTCAATAGGTCTTCATCCCAAACACCAATAGCCGCAAGCATATGCGCCCTCCTTAATTGATACTCCTCCACCTTAGCTATTACTTCTTCATCTACCTCCAAAAAGGTAGGATCGAATCCAGGCCAATATGTGTTTAAGGGTAAGCTCCAGTTTTGATTAAAGGGAACCCGAATAGTGCAGTATTTTCCTTGAATAGACATGTCGTCCGTTTCCTGGGTTATGCCCAGACATTGGTGATAGTTGCCGAAGTCTGCAAAGTTGCCCTGCGCTACACCCCTTGGAG
This sequence comes from Agriopis aurantiaria, assembly GCA_914767915.1. Lineage (NCBI taxonomy): Eukaryota > Metazoa > Arthropoda > Insecta > Lepidoptera > Geometridae > Agriopis > Agriopis aurantiaria. Next base: position 4,847,523 of record OU611988.1, read on the forward strand.
TTCGTATACCAGCGTCGATAACTGAAACAAAACGAAACAAACGGGATATTTACAGAGTTTTACCAAATAAAAACTAGATTTTAGTGAATTAACATAATAAAATGTACGTAAAAAACACAACGCTAACTTTTTATTCGGTAACAAAAAGGTTCTTTATTTGCATTTTTTTTTTTCGTTTTTGTTTTGCATGTATTATACATAGAAGCGATGGTGGCCGAGCGGTAGCTTGTGCGCTTTACAATCTAACGGCACCCAGTTCGATCCTCGGCTCTGCACCTATGACTTTTTTTTGTATCGATGGAATCGGTCAAAAATGGTGAAGGTTGAGGAAACCGGCATGGCCAAGCAGTGGCGGAGCAAAACCTAAATTTCATGTGGGCAACATAAGTACATTTTGCGAGATCCCCTGGTACCCCAAAAATATGTATGAAAAACAATTGAACAAAAAAAATACTCGTCCCGCTTTCGAGGTGCGCTTTACGCCTTCTCTGTGTCCAAGAACTCCAAAAGTTCAAAGACATTCACCTCCATGCACTGAGCCAGCATGGTGAATTAGGGCCCATACTCTCTCGCTCTCTCTCTCTCTCTCTGAAAGGCCAGGAGTGGGAACATAATAGGCTGAAATCTTGTAGGATTAACTAGCATACTTACATTAAAATTAAACTTAAATTTATAATGAATAATACAACTTACATTGAATCTGTAGAACGGGATTGCTCCTAATAAAAATAATTTGTTCACGGCACTGTTCCTCATCCAACACATTTTCGTACAGAGATTCATCTAACGCAGGATACCGAATATTCAAATCTAGGTGAACTCCTTTCGCTATTGAAACTATTGCCAAAAATAAAAATATTTTTAATTCCATAATTATTATTTTACCTACCGCTATTCTATGCCGGAACTGTTTATGGCGGAACTGTCTGAGGCATTAATATTAATACACACAGCTGTTGATTTAAATTATCTTATCTTAATTAATCCTAAAATCAGTTCTTCATTATACTTACATTTCAATAAAAACTGTAAACATATTATGAATTTCCTGTCGATAACACGAATCGATGGGCAAGATCTTGATCGAATACATCACCTGCCCCCCGATTCTACTAAACAAATTGTCTTTAAATTGTAATTGTTGCGATTTTAATTGTTAAATAACTGCCTCAAAATTGACAGTATTTAATATTTTTTTTATACTAAAACACTGTTTTAAACTATCACGGTTGTTCACTAAAGCTATATGATTATTTACGGGATATTTACCGTGGTAAGGTTGTGGAATGAGCTCCCGATATTTCGGCGCAGTTACATGCACCATGTAACTACCCGCATTCTTCAGTCTTCCCGTGAACATGGTGCATGTAACTGCGCCGAAATATCGGGAGCTCATTCCACAACCATACCACGGTAAATATCCCGTAAATAATCATATAACTTTTTATAAGTACTAAGTTAATATTAGGTGGTTGTATTTTTCTAGTATAAAAAAATATTTAAAACTGTCAATTTTGAGGCAGTTATTTAATAATTAAAATCGCAACAATTACAATTTAAAGTCAATTTCTTTAGTAGAATCGGGACCCTGGATACTTACCTTTTAATAATTTGTTTGTTCTAGGAAATATTTGGTAAGGTAAGATCACAGAATAAATATTTATCATAGTTTTTTAATGCAACTTAATAATTTATTGATAGTTTATTAGTTAGGAAATAAGTTTTTATCAGAAAATGGGTAGGTATACATCAGGTTCAGTATTTAAAATATGAATGGTACCTACTGTTGACGTAGCTTTATCTTATTTTTTTTAAATTAAAATTCCCAAATGGTGCTATTCCTAGTGCACATCTAAAAGAGCTTTTTATCACACCAAGAGCTTTATATAAACCCAATGCTACCTAGCCCACCTAGCTATCTAAAAGTGTACCCAACTTTTACTAAACTAGGTTCATGCATTTATTTGGTCTGACAGCTGCAATATTATCGTAAAAAAGCCGAATAAAAACCACGAATTTTTATCACTATCGCTAGGTTTTTAACTCCCGACGCAAACAGAGGGGTGTTATAAGTTGAACGCGTGTATCGTGTCTGTCTGTAGCATCGTATAGGTAGGTCCCAAAATGCTGCACCGATTTTGATTTAATTATTATTTAGTTTTTTCTAAGGTTAGTTGATCGAGTGTTCTCACCTATTATGATTCAAGAAAATCTTTTGAGTCGTTTGGAGATCACTAGCACTTGAATCACTCCCTAGTCGTGAATCGTGATTCAGTCGTTAGAATCCTTCACTGGCTCGTGATTCATTTATGGCCCTCGCTTTACATTTTTAAGCTTTTTATTTTTATTTTATAATAAAATATAATTCCCGCCTGTTATCGCCCTCGCAACTGGCAAGTCTTGTACAACAGATTTTGATGTGAAGTCGTCTGCGCAGCAACTTCGTTCCAGTCGGTACTGGACAACTTCACACCGGACTAAACGACAAGCGACGACTGGACGGAGCTCTCACTTGGATTCCTGCCGTCGAAGGGACAACACTTCCCAATATACGCTCCGTGTTCCTATTTCTAAGTATCTGCCTGAAATAATGTGGGTACAACATTATTTCACAATGTGAATAATAAGTGCACTGTATTAAAAACTATGTATTGCCTTAACTGTGATCACTTCATTATTAAAATAAATTAAGTAACAATCCTACAAATTGTTATATATATATGTGTATAGAAATAAAGATGTATATTATGTTTGCAGTGAGCTGTGTTTTCTTATACGCCCGACTTCAAAATCCGTGTAAAAATATAATTTTGTTCTTTGTAGTGGCATATTAAACTTATAATGTACCTACCTGTGTGGTTTTTTTTAAAGATTTTTTTTTTTTTTTTACTCCTATTCTATATTTTACACCTTCTATATTTTTCACCTATGATAGTGGAATGCTTAAAACCTTCTTTAACTCTGTTCGGGGTGAACTACTAATTAATTTATAGATATGATTACACATCCATGCACGAATACCTTCTTGTTTTGACTCGAACAAAAGACAAAACAAAAGTATTGTAGTGATTTGTTATGTCGAAATTCGTAGGCGCCTAGCTATTATTTGAACTGGTTTAAAAACTACTGATCCCTACCCTAATTAATGAAATTTTTGTAGGGCCATCTCGAGGGATTTTTCTACATGATAAAAAAAGAAACATGCAAATTGGTGAACAGGAGCCTTACGGACAACAGATATTGCGGCACCAAACTAACGTTAGATCCGCTCAGTTGGAAAATCACGCGAACGTGAACCTTACCCGTCGAATGCGAGCGAAGGAGTTTTTTTATGGCTAAAATGGGGGATTTCACTTACATTTCAGATAATTTAAAAAAAAAAGTTTGAAAAAGTATAAAATACGTGCATAATATTATCAAAGATTATATACATACCATTGGTATTGGTATTGGTCTTCTTACACACAATACGCGCATCGGAGCAGTTTTTCCTTACGCCGACATGCGGTGCGTAACACATTTGAGGGGTTGACTTAACGCGCCCAGATACGGTTTGCGGTCGCGTGATTTTTCCAACTGAGCGGATCTAACGTTAGTTTGGTGCCGCTATAACTGTTGTCCGTAAGGCCCCAGATGCCAGCATAATCACTGTACATACATTAAAAAATATGAATTGAGGACTGAGAACCTTCCTCCTTTTTCGAAGTCGGTAAAAAGTTTTGCCGCGAATCGTTAACCGATTTATCGGGGGTTTAAAAAAACAATTCATACTTGTTACATGATGTGGTGGCCGAGCGGAAGCATGTGCGCTTTACAATATGACAGCACCCGGTTCGATACTCGGGCCTGCACCCATGACTTATTTTGTACCTAAATAAATTATGTGCAGTTTCGATGCCACCTAGTGCTAGTACTCCAGCGTCGTCGCTTGCCAACTGGTGAGTTGGAGGTCAAACGCGGATAAAAGTATGAGTTTTAGTTAGTATATTATTATGCCACCAAAAATTTAAATCATACATCAATTTCCAGGGCCCCATTCTACTAAACCAATTATTTTAAATTGTAATTGTTAATTGCCTCAAAATTGACAGTAAAAAAAATATACTAAAAAAATATCACCACCTAATGACATTTGACATTTTACTATTATTATTTTTATACCTAATTCTTTGTCCAAATATTGCTACGTATGAGTCCATGGTTACTTGAAATAAACAATTTGAATTTGAATATTATAACTTAGTATATAAAATAATTTAAAACTGTCAATTTAGAGGAAATTATTTAAAAAAAAAATTTTAACAATTACAATTTAAAAACAATTGGTTTAGTAGAATCTGGGCCCAGATCGTAAGTCTGCAACATTGACGTCAAGGCGTTTATCATGAATAGGTACCTTGTTATCTGAATAAATTTTATCACCCAGTTATTGTTAATTACATCTCATTAAAATTTTATATGCGACTAATGTTTGTCATCGAAAAGTCAAAGTCAAAAATAATAAACCTAATTACCTATTCTTTGCTATAATCAGAGCTTGGGTAAAAAGAAGCATAATAAGTGGATACTTGATGTTAATAGTATGGCGTAAAATCTACACTTCTTATCTATCTGATAAGTGGTTATGTAAAATCTAAGCAATGTTATCACACGCAAGATAAAATAAAACGATTCAGATAATGAAAATCATGAGAATTTATAATGATAAAAAAATAGTTCTATAGAACTTAAATTAATAAATACAATTTTGATATAGGAAATATTCCAATGTTACATAACAATAATATCAATATGTTAGTAGCTAGAAGCTTTAGCAACAAAAACAGTATCTATGGTAAGAAAACATAGATATGAACTGTCGATAATAAAGGCCATGTCCATAGGTCAGAGATCTATGGGTGAGTTACATAACCAGATAACAAAATTCATGGTATAACATCTTACATAACAATGTGATCTTCCTACACAATACTTACATTATCCTTATATCTAAATTTTCTAATCCTTACAGACAGCCAAGGCTTCTTCCTTTTCTTCAACTAGCTCTTTGCCTGTATTATCGAGCATCTGACGAGCAAAATCTGAGATAGTTAAGCCTTGAACGATCTTCCATTTGCCATTGCTAATGGTAACGGGGAAAGAGAATACAATATCAGCGGGAGTGCCGTATGAACCGTCTGATACAACGCCCATACTGACCCAACGTTCACCGGTGCCCAGGAACCAATCCTTCATGTGGTCTGACGCTGCTTTAGCTGCAGACAGAGCGGAGGACATCTTCCTAGCGGCGATAACGGCGGCACCACGCTTCTGAACAGTGCTGACAAATGCTCCCTTCAAATATTCCTCATCATTGATAGCTGCCGCCACAGACTTTTCGACTCCTCCAACAGTAACAATTGCGTTAGCTGGGTCGGGGAACTGAGTGGACGAGTGGTTACCCCAGATGATAACATTCTTGACATCCTTGGCCGGGACACCCAGCTTAGCTGCCAGCTGTGACTGAGCACGGTTCTGGTCGAGACGGGTCATGGCGGTGAAGTTTTCCTTAGGGATAGAGGGGGCGTATTTAGAGCAGATAAGAGCGTTGGTGTTAGCTGGGTTGCCAACAACGAGAACTTTGACGTCCTTACGCGCGACCTTGTCCAACGCCTGACCTTGATCTTTGAAAATGCGCACATTAGCGGCAAGGAGGTCTTTTCTCTCCATACCTTCTTTTCTGGGCATGGAGCCTACGAGGAAAGCTGCGGCAACATCTTTGAAGGCCTCTTCAGGGTTGGCGGTGGGGAGGACGCCGGCTAGCAGAGGCAGGGCACAGTCAGCCAGCTCCATCACAACACCTTCTAGGACACCCATCATGGGGGCGATATCAAGAAGGTGCAAGAACACGGGCTGCTCAGGTCCAAACACAGCACCAGATGCAACTTGGTACAACAGAGAGTAGGCGATCTGGCCTGCAGCACCGGTCACAACAACTTTGATTGGAGCAGCCTGAAAAAAACATGTATGATAGAGTATTAAGTGCTTTTTTATTTTTATTGGTGTAATTACAAGTCATAAAATAAAGATGATAAGCTAACTGGCACAAATTATAAGAGTAATAAAATTGGTAGAAATAATAATAAATAGGTACCATTGCAACAGGTTTTAGGACAGCAACAGAAGTGTCTTGTGCAGTTTTAGATGACGAACAGCACCAGGCCATGTTGGTAATATGAATAACAAACAGGTTATTAGAGTGGCAAAATTTATTCATGTCATTCTAATCAGATTAATATTAGAGATAAGTTTATCAAAACCATTTGCAGATTATAATTTGTAGTGTTCTTTTCTTGGTTAATCATACCAGTTAGATAATTTGGTGTTAAAACGAGATTTCCTACACTAAGATTTCGCAATCTTGAAATAGGTTCATGGTAAAAACTAGCAGGTATAATGCATGATAACGAAGGTCAATGCAATGTCACTGGAAAAATATATCAGCAAACTCACCATTCTTGCTTTTCTTCAACAAGATTCACAAAAATATAGGGGTTTCTAGAGTTGTGTGAATTGGCAAGAAGAGGTTGCCTGCCTCGCCGGTACCGGTATTTTCCGTCCAAATGAAACGCCGACGAACAACTCCGCACACGACACCAAACACGACACTAATTTTAAAATTTATCAAACTCTAGACTCTGGCTTATAGTACAGACTCAGGGAGGAGGGACGTGTGGAGGGACGGACGGGATGGAGTAAAGAGTAAGCAGTAGCGGGGGGAGGGGCAGGCACTCAGGCATGAGGCAGGGCCGCTCGCGGATGTTTGACATTGATTGAAACATGTGACATGAAATAAATGAAAATGAGTATTGGCGCCAACGCTAAGGCGCCAACGTAAAAATACATGTTGCCCACAGATGTCACCTCATTATATTATTTCCTAAACTTGTGTATTTGCGATGTGTTTAATAACTAATTGAAGATCGTTTATACTATATATATGCAACGAAAGCTCTTTAAATAGTTCATAAGATCTCTAATTTCAGGATTATTTATTACTGAGCGTTCATGAACGTGCTAGTGTGTAGGCAAGTGTGATAGTGTGTTATACCAACGCAATGAGCGACGCAAAATATGTCTATTGTCTTCTCATGTTGTTTCTAAAACTTTTTAGGAGCCTCCACTATGTTACTATACTCTTTGGGAGCCAAAAGGTTCCACCTTCCACTCACTATAAATGGCATGAATTTGACGCTAAATACACAAAACGTGTCACGCCAAAATCTTTTCAAGATGAAAAAAAGTGCAGGTTTTGCAGGCCGCTACAGATCTACTGCAGGCCGCAGTCCACTCGACAGTATTTATATTCTCTTTGGACTCGACAGCTTCAGGCCGCGGCATTGTGGGCAGCGGCCTTATTATGTTTCTTTGATCGGGGTTGAAATTGACACATTTTTGACATTTGAAAGGGGTTTTGGAAAGAAAAAAAAAGAAAAAACTTGTCTATTTCCATTTTGGTATTACGTTCCCGCCATTTTCGAGGAAAGGGATTAGGATTACAAATGATTGAAATTGACTGAACAATTCTAGTACTTTGACACAAATTTGGTATTACGTTTGTCCGATGACAGTCGAAACCGACTCGTGAAATGTCAAATGAAAGAGGCAGCAAATTCGTGGCCGCTATCAGATATTTGGAGGTTATTTTATTCTTCAAAAGTACTCGATTGTTGTGCCGGGCGAATATAGAAGTTTAGTGAATTAATTACTCAAACTACGCGTTATGGCCGGAGCGATGCTGTTGGCTACTGCTGAAGAGGGACGCCTGAGAAGACGCGCGAAAATCAATCGATGATTCGAGGCAAGCCAGCCTCTGATGACCTCGGAAAAAGAGTTTCGTCTTCGGAAAGTAGAGTTCGAGCTCCTTTGCGAAGACGTACTCCCACTTTTGCCTGTAAGACAGCGCACGAACGCTTTGCGGCCGGAGATACGGGTAGGTTCCTAGAGGTTTACTACAGTACTTACCTACATTGTGCGTATTTGTTTTCAATAGTTATAAATACGTGGTAATGTTTTCGGCAGATATTGGCAGCATTGGCATAACAAAAAAATGTTGGAGCATACTATCGCCTTGGTCTGGCACAACCTACTGTATCAGCATGTTTAAGAAATGTGACAGACGCCCTTAACCACCCAAGCAAGCAGGCCAAGTTTCCCAGAAGTGATGCAGAACGTGAGAATATTGCGCGGAGGTAAGAATTTAAGTATATTGTCTTGGCAGTCAATCAATCGTCTCGACCAATAGAAACATAATTGTGAGTGCAAGCCGGTGTTATAATAATTTATATTGTCTTGTTTTAATTTTGGTCATTAAATTATGTCTGTAATTCTGTAGCAATCAGCCTTAAAACATAGTATGGTATTGTTGCAGATTCATGGATGATCATGGACTCCACGGAATTGTGGGTTGCAATGATGGCACTCATGTTGCAATAATCCGCCCGTCAAACCATGAAGAAGCATATTACAATAGGAAGCAATATCATTCCCTACGCGCTACTGGTATGTTGAACAATCTTCTTATATACATATAAAAGGTGATGTGTGTATGTTGAAGCAAGTTGAAGTGTCAGTGGGCAGGGCACATAGCACACAGAACAGATGGCCGATGGGACTGAAAGGTTCTCGAATGAAGACCACGGACCGGTAAGCGCAGCATAGGACGTCCATCCAAACAGACGACCTAAAAGAGACCGCAAGGAAACGCTGGATGCAGGCCGCTTCCAACCGGCCCTTTTGGAGATCAATAGAGGAGGCCTATGTCCAGCAGTGGACGTCTTATGGCTGAAATGATGATGATGATGAAATTTATATGGTGACTTCCACAAAAATGAATAATTATTCTGCATATCAATGAAATTCTGTGGTTCCTCTTTCATACATGAACTATGGATCAATGTGGCGGACAGTGACATAGGATGCTTTTTATCCTGCAAAAATGTGTGGTTCAAAAATGTGCAAAAAGAAAAACAGTAACACCCACAATTTGATTTCATTTAATTATTAAACTGGCCAAGTGCGATTCAGGCTTGCGCACTGAGTGATCGAATCCATATCACCACAAAATACAAAAAGTAGTGCAAAAAGACAACATCACGCCCAGGCGGTCACCCATCCAAGCACCGACCCCGCCTGACGTTGCTTAACTTGGTGGTGAACAGAAATTTGTCACCGACTTACACATGGGAATTTTTTATTATTTGTTGTTTTATTTTAATGTGTACTATAATCATGCCAAATTTGATGCTTGTATGAATTCCCTCTTTAAGAGCAAATACAAAAATAATATTTTTTTACGTATTATATGGGGTTTTATTTTATGACTTTATTATTAATTCTTAGTTAATCCGCCGTTAATATAAATATATTGTGAAAATGTCAACTAGCTCTATCTATTACGGTTTGAAAGATACAACCGTTAAAATGTAGGACGGATGGACAGACAGACAGTGTAGGCTTAATTATTACTAAACCTTTGCCCGTTTATGCCCTTTAGGTACGGAGCCCTAAAAATGATGAATGCATTGATGAATGAATGCAAAGGGTGTAATGTGTCACAGCGGCCTCAAGCTAAAATAATATAAATATTTTTTGTGTTATTTCAGATGATATGGCGATTTGTTTGGTGTTTGACCTGTCTGAACTGCAAACGAAGGCCATGGACCTACTTCTGGCAGCAAGACTAATTGGGTCATTCAATGAGTTATCTCAGCTTGGGACTGCAAAGAAATTTTCATGTTTACTATCGACGGCAATACAATGTTGTTGTTAGTTATGAAAACACTGAATCTACTTAAGTCTCCACACAGAAACAGAAGAGCAAAATATTTGGAATAAAACAAAAGACTGTAAACACGCAAAAGCTTTCTGCCTGTTGAGCGAGGACTTTCACCGTTTGCGAGTAGTTGTATGTCGCGAATACACTCCGACACCGCGATGGCCCGCCCCGCTTCCACCCCGTGTCGTCGGGGTGGAACCTACCATTGCCGAGGCGCTCGCACATTCAACATCGCTCGCGATCCCGCGGCGCGACTACGCCTGACCGGGGTCTGCATGAATTCACGTCTGCGGACCTGCTGTTGCTCAGGCGAGGTATTCCTCTCCAGGCCCGCTGGACGGCGGTACGCGCCTGCGCGGAGCGCGCGCCTCCACACAGCTACGAAGTGACAGCGACACTCAACGCGTCACTCCATTCAGCACGACGCACACGACCGGTATGTGGACCGCATCGGAGCGGCGCTGCTGGTCGCACCGAACATACCACCGGGTCGGCTGCATTTCGCGCCACCCGCCACCTGCTACCACCGGGCCGTCTGCTTCACGGCGCCGCCCACCTCTTCACGCGCGCGCCGGATACGGAGAGTTGCACACGGCATATGGCATACCGACGCGATGCGCGCATCGACACTTGACCTTGCCCCATCTGTACGGGACCGTGAAAATCGACGAAGCTTCTTGAGAATTCGGAGCCACCAGACACTGTACGGCCGGCTGCTCCTGCGAGTACGTGCCGCCACTCCCGCTGTGCTGCCCACCCCGCCCGTCCAACACGGCTGGGAACAGTTGTCCGACCTGGACGCCGGCGCCGGCTGAGGATAGGCCGCGCGGAAGCTCGAGCCGTCCGTACCGCAGTGTACGCCTCACCCTGCCGACTCCTCGACAAGGGCAGGTGCCCCGCATTGGCGATGGTCGACCGGTAGCTTGACAACCGGACTTACCATCGGAGCGGCCGCGATACGTTGCGTCGCCCCCACCTCACCTGACTGACCTAATAGCTGGCGGGATACCTGAGTAAGAGTGGGACCGCCGGTGCCACAACCTCGATCGACCGCCGACTGCGATTCGTCGCGTCGGCCAACACCTGCCTCGATTGTGTACCGGTTTGGAGCGTCGCACCTACCGCGTATAGCCGAGTGTGATTACGGCCGTGGTGTGACGGCCGGACGCCGACCCGGCTTGGAGGGCAGACAAGGGAAGGAAGACTACCCGATGACTGACTGACTGACTGCCCTCGGCCTCGCCCGCGCAAACAGACACTGGCGCCGAGGCGCCGACTACCGCGTGCAGGGACTCCTACAGGGAGACCTCCGTTATCGCCATCTCGCTCTGTGCCCCCCACGCCGGAGCGAGCTGCGATTGAGCCCCCGTCAGCTGCGCGGTAGCACCGCGGAGGGTCGCTTTAGCTTGCTCGCACCCTTCCTCCAGACCACAGAGGGCGTTCGAGGCGCCGAAAGACACTCGCGTCCTCGAAGATTATTTCCCTGGGGTCAGTGTACACCTTAGTAATAAGATGGATGTCTTAAGGCCGATACCAACCTTACCTAAATACAGGGAAGGAAGTAGACTGATGATTCGATTTCTACCCATCGATAGATAAGAGAGTGAGAGACTAACAAACTAGTAAAGTTAACTAGATCGGACCTTCGTCTAATGACAAGTACCATCACAGGTCACTGTGAGCTAAATAAGATTTTTGATGGACATGTCCCAATAACATAATGTCTTCATGCCATGAGGGCTGATTTTTTTGATGAATATTGTTGCAAGGGTAGGTTATCTTGGATTAATAAACATTCATTTGTTTACAAAATATGTAATATTCCCTTTTTGTTCTTTTATGTAATATCGCTTAGAAAAAATAAAAACACTTTTTTATCATTAACATGCTTTTATTTTAGTGTCACTTATGAATTATGATAACAAATCTTAGAAGGAGATTTTAACCTATTTCTATCTGTATCGATTTTAAACTTGCATTTAATCCTGATCCATGAATCCAGAGACATCCATGTATGGAACAGCTGATATTTTTTCACATGCAGTACTTATCTGTTATACCTAATGTATTTTTCAGTCTACATAAACATTGATAATAAGAAAGTATTAATCCACAACTCTATCTAGCACTTTTTAAATTTACTGATAATTAGCTGACCCGGCGAACTTCGTACTGCCTTATAGAATGAATAAATGCTGTGTTTAGTTATTAGCTGAGTTATATTAACTTTTTTGCTACATTAAATTAATACATTGAAATATACACACAAAATGTCATCCAAATCGGTCCAGTTTGGAGGAGTTAGGTGAAATACCGACAGCAGCGCCACCTACCGGATCCAATTGTATTTTCAAACCACCCTAAAACCCATTGCAATGTACACACAAAATTTAATCCAAATCGGTCCAGTTTGGAGAAGGAGTTAGATGAAATACCGACAGCAGTGCCACCTACTGGGTCCAATTGTATTTTTGAATCACCCCAAAACCCATTGCAATATACACACAAAATTTCATCCAAATCGGTTCAGTTTGGAGGAGGAGTTAGGTGAAATACCGACAGTAGCGCCACCTACTGGGTCCAATTGTATTTTCGAACCACCCCAAAACCTATTGCAATATACACACAAAATTTCATCCAAATCCGTCCAGCCATTTAGGAGTTAGATTACAAAAGCTTGTACCGAAAAAAAAAATTAAGATAATAAAGATAATTTATTTCCACAAAACACAAGTTAATCATCTATAAATACATTTAAAAACAAAATGCTCAATAGGTGTTTAAACAATATTAGTTACTTTGTATTTATATTTGGCCTTGGCCTAGTTAGTAGGCGGATAAAACTAGAGAGATGGCATAAATTTTTTGTAAATATAAACATTAAAAAATATTTTATAGTACCTATACGAAGCGCTTTGATTCTACTTATAGTGTGCTGACTGCTAGTCGGAATGCACTGCCTGAATAGTTCGCCAATAGTTACAATGTGTAAGTCTTTAAATCACTAGTGAATCGTTTTTTTTCTAGCGTGCTCCATCGTAAACCGCATCATCGCTTAACGTCAGGCGAGTTAGCGACTAAGCGCAGTATTATTATTTAGAAATTGTAAATGTACCTATGCCTAGATAATAGGTATAGTCAAAACCTGCCGCCATAACTAAAATTTTTCATTATAAAATCACTAAATTGTAATTAAATTTCTCGACTAAAAATTTCCTTGGTTCTTAACCAACTTCGAAAAAGAAGGAAGTTTCTCAATTCGATCCTTTCGTTTTTAGATCTCTTATTGTGTGACATTATACTGTGGTTCATCACGGAGGTCTTAGATGCGCGATTACGAGGTCCGTTTTGGTCTCCACGATTTCTTACTGCCAGTTTAGATATTACCTGATATAATTCAGGATGCCACCTGTAGAAAGCGAAAGTACGTGGCAATGGAGTCGCAGTATTATTTTGTTCCCATTGCCGTGTCAACTGGCTATTTCTACCGAATTTGTGAAACCTTTATTCTTATGATTGCTTTTTATGATTGGCTTTTCGGCAGATTTAGGTAATCTTGTTTTGTTAATAACTCCATTTAATAATATCCCTACCGGTGGCCCGTGGTCCAACTCATTGGACAGAAGATTTGGGATGCATCCATCGAGATACAATACCTATAGACCCTATAGACTCTATAGGTATTGTATCTCATAGTGATATTAGGAAAAAATTATCGGAACGCCGTTGTACTTACCTAGACATTAATTATATAGTACCCAATGCCACATTTAATCCAAATTTTGACTTTATGTTGCTAGCATCGTAGCACTGGCATCGCACGGCGTTGTAGCCGGATCGCGGTTGCCTTACAACTAACCAAAAATTCAGCGAGTTTTGGTTCAGTTTTTTTTTTTGCACATTTGTGACTCTATAGGTATTGTATCTCGATAGATGCATCACTTAGTCCTTTTCTTACAAAATAATCGCAGTAATATTGTAAACATGAGAGTTTGTGTGGTTACAACTTTGTAACCACTGAACTAATTTGGATGTCCGCAGCCACTGTAGTCAGTATCTGCACTACTTGACGCATGCTTGCCGCCATGTTTTCTTGCGCCGCTAAACGCCTCTCCTCTATGTCCAACGCCCACTGTGGAACTTCTGACTGATCTGTAACACGCAAATAAATGGAGTCAAGAAAAAAATCCGTTCATTTATATTTAAATTTCATGATGCGAGATAACTGAAAGTATTATCTTTCAAATCTATACTAATATTATAAAGAGGAAAGATTTGGTTGTTTGTTTGCATTGAATAGGTTCCGAAACTACTGAACCGATTTGAAAAATTCTTTCAGTGTTGGGAAGCTACACTATCCCCGGGTGAAATGGCTATATATCTATACCCGTGCGAAACCGGGGCGTGCCACTAGTCTATACTAATATTATAAAGAGGAAAGATTTGATTGTTTGTTTGCATGGAATAGGCTCCAAAACTATGTAATAATGGCGTTTTCCGTTAAAAACGTGTACAAATTGTAAAACCACAAACACAAGGCTGGTGGCAATTGCATGCGTCAAGATAAAATCTCGAATTTACTTACATTTCGGAATTTCGGGCTAGTTTTCGTGACGCCTTCGCCAAGGGAGTTCAGTGAAGTCACCATGGCCTCCCACCTCTCACCGGAGGTTTCGTGTTTGGCGAATGGGCCACGGCCAAGAAACAATATTACTAGGAGGCCACGACCCAAAGCAAGAGCCCTATTCTCCTGCATAAACTGTAGTATAAGTTCCATCTGCCTGAGTCACCTGCCAAGGGCTAACTTGCTTTGGTGATGGAGTTTAAGTTCACTTTTATTATCCACTACCTAGTCAATCTTATTCTGTGAATTTGTATTGATCGTTGTGAATTCTAGGATACTTTACTCTTTGTTCTAGGAACACCGAACAAGCGGAACAAGTAATAATAAATAAATGTGAAATAATAAAGTGAATTTTGACGTATGACATTTTATGACAATTGCGTTTTGATATTGCTTTTTGAAAAAAAAAGTACATAATCCGTAAAATAATAAATTCTACTAGTGATAGTTATTTGTGCTATTTACAAACTGTTTTAACAGCATAACGGATATATTTTATACAGTTAGTGCACTTATTTGCTAACTTCTGCCACATAGTGCCAGCCCATAATTATTATGCCCAAGTGCATAGGTTTTCAGTATCGAAACGCCAACTTGCTTCACTTGTAGTCATTCGTTCATTAGCGATCAGGGGCGAAAACGAAACATAATACCAATAATTCTGATAGAAGTTGACCCCGATCGCTTATTAACGGACCCCGATCCGGATCCCGATCAAAGAAACAAAATAAGGCAGCAGCTGCATGTGGCTGCACCACTACACAAATTGTCTATGGAAAAACTACTTCACTTGCCATTGGACGAAAAGGGAGTTTTGGCGCCAACGTTGAAAAAACATGTCGGCTTGTGCTATTATTTTCCTAAACTTGTGTATTTTCGAGTGTTAATGGTGAATTATAATTCATTAAGTGCTCGTAAACGTGCTCGAGTGTGGTCATTGATATAACGTGGTGAAACGTGTCTTTTCGTGTTGTTTCCAAAACTCCATAGGAGCCTCTTGTAAAGTCCCCACCACTTTACAGGGGCATGAATTTGACTTGACCGTGACTTACTTAGCTTGACTCTGTGACTATGATTTGTTTGACGCTATTAAGACTATACAAAACAAATGAACAGGTGGTATGGCCTTAAAAACTATAGCCTGTACGAAGGGCGAATTTTAAATAAAAAATACGAAAAAAATCGACAACTTATCTATGACTTAAATGAATGAATGACATAACAAATAACCTCAAAAATTCTTTGCTGCTTATGAGAAGACAGCCCGTAATTCCGCCTATTTTAGCCGGAAAATTTGTACAAATCTTCATGTTTTAATAATATTTCGGTACAATGTCGTCTCTGCTACGATCCACGAAATTTGTGCGGTATTTTACCGGTGCCGCAAGAACAATATTGCTGAACTCTGCCAAGACTGCAGAAACCAATCTAATCACCAGTTCAAAGGCTTTATGTGCCGTTAATAAGTAAGTATTCAATTAATGTTTTCAAAAGAAAGGCTTAATAAAATTCTACTAGTTTGTAACTATGGAGTTCTAAGCTGCCTTATTTATCATGTACCACATCTATGAAGTTTTGTTTATGTCAAGTTGTAGGGTCATATTATTTTGATACTTAGTGGTTTCTAGAGCACCATTTATTTGCTAATGTACAATTTATGTTACTCTATGAGCCTTTAAATATATGTTACACTATTTGTTATTGTTTTCTATGTTTTTAGTGTGTTAATGCGTGACTATGCTACAAAGAAAGCCGAAAGTCTAGAGCCCTTGCTGCAAAAACTTGACTCAGAAGTGCGCAGGTACGGCCGCATCACAAAAAAGGATATTGATGAGGTATTTGACGAGATCCGATCAAGAAATGATATCACAAGCTCTCAATCGCTGCTGGTTATTAGATGTTGTGGTAAGTTTTTTTTCTAAATTGGGATTGGCTGTTTATCCACATTGGATGTTAAGTAGGGATGTCATGGAGCTTTGATTCAGATTCCGAAAAGTCAGTACTTCCGATTGATATTACACATCAGACTCTTGACATTTTCGTATCAGAGGTGTGAAACAGCGCATATTCACGTTTGCTTAATTTTCCACAATCACCTAAACTGAAACACGCGATGTACAGGTGATTTAAACAGGTGATGGTACGGCCCCAGGTAATTTGTTATGTTTTGTGCGTTTGCTTTCACAGAAACAGTGGAAAATCACAGGTAAACTAAAAGAGGTGCCACAGTGAATAGGTATCTTCTAAGCCTGCGTGCTTCATCTTCGACCACGTCGTCGCTTACCAACAGGCAAGGCGGCGGTCAAACGCGGACTTATGCGCACAAAAAAAAGGTGCACCAATTTTTTTTATGCGGTAAGCAATCGACGTTGCCTATGTTTGCTTTAACACCTAAGCATCACATATACCTTGCCTACCTGCAAAGAGTCTTAACAGCCCTTTTGAAGGACCTGATGTTTTTTTTCATCATGTATAAGTCTGCATTTGACCAACTCCCCTGTTGGTAAGCTATGATGTGCAGCAAAAAAGATCAGGTAAATGTGCAGTGTGCGATTTCTACATATCTATATCTAATCTGATTATGTTACTGACAGTTTCTTATGCGCTTGGGGGCGTGGGTTCGATTCCCACTTAGGACATTTATGTGATGAACATTTGTGTTTATTCTATATCTGGTTGTTAATATCTATTTAAGTATGTATTTAAAATATATATGTATGTATATCAGTCTATGGCAGCCATATCACAAGCTTTGCTTAGTTTGGGGTCAGATGACCGTGTGTGCAAAAATGTCCCAAAATGTCCTGAATATATATATAAATGTCCCGAATATCTTTAGGAGAGCTAGTCCCTGAAGAATTACCTGAACAGAGAACCCTACTAGTCCAGAAGATATGGAGTGTCCTAACAGAAAGGGGGATCCCTATGGACATCTCTCACTACAACGCTCTGCTGCGAGTCTATCTGGAGAATGAGCATCCATTCTCACCAGCACACTTCCTAGAAGAGCTGGAAAAGAAAGGACTGCAGCCCAACAGGTGAGGAATGAAGAATTAGTGATCTATACAGACTCTTTCGAGGACTGAGGCTGACTATTCTATATCCACCTTTATGTATTTATTTTTTGGTTGGTGATTTTCTTAAAAATTAAGTATACCATCTATTGTTACGGAAGCTATAAAAGCAAAAAACCCTCTTGGGCAACGCACTCGAAATACACATCTTACATAGAATACTTTTAAGAGATTTGTTTTTCTAATTATAGAGTGTATATGTCAATTCTTTGTAAATTTCTTCTATATGTGAATAAATTTATCTTTATTGTCTTCAAAAAGAATTAAGAATCACTGAGGTATACAGACGAAACAATTTATCATAGATTTTCTAGGATGCCGTAGAATCAAATGCTTACGTCACGTGAGCCTCTATTTAAAGATTTTAAAGGTGATTAATTCTCATTCTGAGTGTAATGAGAATTAATAGCTTATCATCACCTTTAAATAATTTACTGTGTCAAAAGAGTTTTCCTTTAACATAACTCAAATCTATGACAAACTTCCAGGGTAACCTACCAAAGACTTATGTGGCGCTATTGCCAAGAAGGTGACGTAGAAGGTGCTACGAAAGTTCTAGAAAAAATGCGAGAGCTGAACTTCCCAGTCTCGGAGCCAGTTCTGAACGCTCTAGTCATGGGCCATGCTTTCCACGGAGACACGGATGGAGCCAAAGCAGTACTAGAAACAATGGCCAGAGCTGGGCTACAGCCTACAAACCGTACCTACACATTACTAGCTTGTGGGTTCGCTAAGAAAGGAGATATAGATGGTGTTAACGAGATTATCAAGCTGGCTATGGAGAAAGATGCTCTTGTTACTGATAAAGTGAGTTTCTATCATTTAAATATATATATTCACAATGTCTACTATGTCAGGAAAGATCATTATGAAAATTATGTTGAACTAGCTGCGCCCCGCGGTTTTACCCGCGCCATACTTCCTTGAAGGGACCTCTTTGGTAGTGACAGCAACTGCTTTTTAGTTAGATAACAATATCTTATTTTTTTGTCTATGATTTAACAATATCAATGTATAAGACTTCAATTCTTGCCGTTCCATATAAAATGTATGGGAAAATGAATTTTCTTCATAATGTATTTTTTCATGAATTTTCTGTTATTTTAATACTTATTCTGCTATTTGGGGCAGAAAGGAGAATCCAACAAATCAAAGATCATGAAAATCAGTCCAGCTAATCTTGAGTTATAAATGGTGTAAATACACGACTTGTTTTATATAATCATATAGATATGTAACAACACAAGTACAGTATAGTAAACAATTGACAATGTAGACTTTCATCCTCCTTCATTCTTTTTTTTTAATTCTTCTTTCATCTTGTTAGGATTTTGGCGTCGCATATCTTGTATATTTGCTAATGTCTCAAGTATTGAAATACCTGAGTGAGTGGTATTTCACTTTAATTGTATATGTATTAATTAATTCTGAACAAATTATAGTAACAGTCATAAATTTTATTATCTAATCTATTTTCAGGATGTGCTAGAAATGATTGAACACTTAGCTGTAGGCGGTCATCACGACAAAGTCGAACAACTCTTCCCCCATTTACAGAAGAGCATTGGATACAACCAAGAAGTATGCAATCTCATTTTAAGACTACTGAACAAGGGCCAACTAGAGACAGCTAAAAAAATGTTGCCTACCATGCCAAGATTGGCCAATGTTGAAGACACTCCTTTCAAAGGCGCGTTCTTTATTAAACAGCTTATTCGCGTCAGCAAATCAGCTGACGAAGTAGTTAAAACTTGCTTAGAACTCAAAAAAGAAGGACTCATTCCAAACGCCATATTAATTGCTACAGAAAATGCTTTGATTCAAGGACGCTCTGAAATCGCACAGAAATTATTTGTTGAATACGAAAAGGAGGGTCTCGAAGTTCGCTCGCATTTCTACTGGCCTCTTTTAGCGCAAAAAGTTAAGGAGGACGACGAAGAAGGCCTCCTACAAATCCTTAAAGAGATGCAACGTAAAAACATAAACATCTCAGGGGAAGCACTGAGAGATTATGTCATCCCTTACCTCATAAGGAAGGATCCTTCGAGTGTGATTTCGAAGCTACAACTAGCCGATATACCGGTAAATTACAGTGCTAAGAACTTTCTACACGAACTGCTGGAACAAAGTAAAATTAAGGAGGCAGCACAAACTGCTCTGCGGTACAGAACTAGAGGTAACTACAGCTTGATAGCTCGTCCACTTCTGAATGCTTTAGGAAAAACAAAAGATATTGATTCCTTCGTGTCTATACTACATGTTCTTAGCAGCAAACAAAACAATCAAGGTGAAGAAGACATTACTAATGATGAAGGACAAAAAGACGATAACGACATCAATGAGGTCAGTCGCCTAGTCAAAACTGCCTCGAAAGTATTGGCCAAACCTGATTTAGTTGAGACATTACTCAGCGGCTTACAAGCAAAGGGCTTGAGAATAACAGTTGACAGTGCTGAAGCTATAGAACAGTATATGGGCGAAAATTTGACAACAAACATTTCGGAACTGCTGTCAAAGTTGACTTCAAGCGAATTGGAAGCGGCGCCGCTTGAAAGTTTCCGTAGAGAATTCCCACGAAATGCAGCAGAGTTGGAGCATCTGATCGCGCAACTTAAAAGCAAAGAGGGCACTAACGTTAATCGTCTACAAAAGCAGCTGCTATCGACCTACATCAAAGATAACAACGTGAGCAAACTCAGTACCTACATTGAAGAATTGAAAGCTTCTAACTTTGAAATAACTGTGGCTGTGTATGCCCAACTTTACGAATTCTACTGCCAGAATGATGACATTGAAAAGGCTAAGGAATGCCATGCTGCGATTCTTGCTCAGAATCCTGATTTCATGATTAATAAGTACAAGTTGGTATTAATGGCGTACGCATTAGTGAGGGCAAATAAGTTTGATGAAGCTATAACGTTTTTGAAGGAAAGCAAACTGGTGGATGACAGTGAAGCAGGATACATGTTGAACTCCAAAGCTTGGCAGATATTGAACACTCTTGCTGAACAGCAGGACCCAGCTGCAGTAAGTCTTCTAAACTGTTTTCAGACTCACAAAAAGCTTGGTCAAAAACCAGGTAAAACACTAAACTATTACAGTTGTTCATTACAGTCTTCGACCAATATAAAATGAATAGACGGGCCCAGAAGCGCATTTTTGAAGATTACAAAATGAGCGCCGGCGCTCATTTCATTTCAGTCGGTCTCTAGCCGTAGGAAGTGTGACACCAGACTATCGTTACATGATAACGAAACATCTGACAAAATTATGCCTTTGTGTGCTTTCCCGAAGTGTAAACACACAATTAAAAAAACGCATTTTTTTTTTTACTAATGTACTGTAACATGGTTATAATTAGGTGTTGAAGTATATATCCGATGGTTTTGACTCGTTTTTACTGAGCAGTTCAATGCTTACTTTATGAGTTACGCGATAGACAGAGGCAACTTCTAGGTTAATATAGCTGTAGGTAGTTAGCGCTCGCACGTCCTGAATTGCACTTTATTGTGTAGTAGCAAGAGTCGCTACTTATTTGAATGATTTTGCGGAGTGAATCTTCTGTACTTGTACAATACAATACAATAGCCATTTATTCCGAATAAGATTTTAACATAAATTATGATTATAAATTCTTTCTACAATTTTATAAAATGTCTCTTAGTTCAGTGTGCCTTATGGCATAGGCCTCCTCCAACTGTCTCCATTGCTCTCTATCATCTGCCACTCTTGTCCAGTATGGCTCCAGAGTCAGCTGAATGTCATCATCCCATCTTCTTGTTGGACGTCGTCCCTATCTTGTGCTGTCCCTTGGGTACCATAGAGGGACTAGTTTACTCCATCTATTTAATTACTATAGAATTAGGACATTCCTGTAATTATAGATGCAATTTGGATTTTAAAAACAATTTTTTTTACAACATGGCATGTGTCCTGTACTTGTACTTATAATGTACTCTGTGCCCTAAAATAGATGCCTGGAAGAGATCGCTTTTAGCGATACGACCGGCACTTGTGGCACCAGCTTGTCAGTGCTTTCTATCTGTTTGTAATTTTTATTTCTGGTGTACACAATAAGAGTTTCTATCTATCAAAGTTCAAAATAGAGCTGAAAAGAGCTGAATGCACTTACCCACATAGATAAAACAGGGCCCTGATTCTCAACACATTAAAAAAACAACATAAAACTAGTCTTTAATAAATATTGTAATGTTTAGGTAAAAGAAATGACAAGCACTCTCATTTCCCAACACTACATCGAGCCTTCCAACGTCTTACTCGGGCCGTCGATCAAGGTTCACCTGAAGAACGAAGACCTGGACGGAGCCCTGGCTGAGTTTGAGAACTGCTGCAAGCAGTATAGAAGCACCCCGTGGAAGGGCGAACTGATGAAGGCTTTGATTATAAAGGAGGATGCTACTAGGCTGCAGTGGCTGGCTGATTTGAGCACTCAGGTATACCTGCCGTACCTAGTTACCTGTATTTTTTTAGGATTCCGTAGTACTACAAGGAACCCTTATAAGTTCGTTCTGTAAAACTGTCTATCCATCCGTCCTAATTTTTTATAACCTTTTAGCTACTATAGTGAAGGTAAGTGCATGATACTTCACATAATTTTTTTTAACATCCTGGTATGTCGGGATGATACTTGATCTAAAAATATAATTATGATGGTTTTTAAAATTAAGTCCAGTTAAGTCCACGCTAAGCATCGGATTTTGTTTGTTTGTTCGAGTTTTTGAAATAACTACCAAATTCTAAACTATGAATGTGACCACAATAATATAACTTTGGATACGGAACTTTACCTTTCTTTGGCTATAGGTTATGCGTGTCTCCACACACTCGCGGCCAGTTATTTAAATTCCTTATTAACTTACATTTGAGCTCAATGTCAATCTGTGGCTTTTTTACTTTTTTATTATTATTATTCAGATATTTATTTTCCTTCTTAAATTTACGTTTTTTTACAATATTTCCTATAAAAACAAAATATTATAAAAAAACCTAAACCTAGAGTGCCGCCGGCAGCGGGGCAGGGCCCAAGCTACCGGTGGTTAGAGCTGCAGAGTGAGGAACCTCCTGACAATACGTGCCGTGTCCAGGATTACCGCCTTCTGCATCTGACCCTTGAGACTCTGAACAGTGAACATCTTTGGTGTCAACGTGTCGTGTATTTGTTATTAGTTACTGCATTGAATTAGCTGAGAGACAGAGATTCTGTGACTCAATTTCAGTCTAATACTGGTACTGTACCGGAACTAAAACAGTTCTAGTTATATGTATATTTACTATGTTCAAATTGTTCCATTCGCGAGCCAAAACTTTGCTGGATTGGTGGACTGGAACGATGTGAACCGGCCACTACTTATGTCCACAGATACATGGAGAAGTGAACATTCTACACGACCTGGTCCTGGCATTCGTGGAATGCGGTCGCCTGAGGCAAGCACGCCGCATCCTCGAGACCCCTGGACTGCAGACAAGGCATCGCAGACTCGACGACGCTTGCCAGAGATATGTCGAGGTAAATATAAAATGTACTGTTACTATTAGTTCCCAATAAAATGATTGATTGATTGAAATATATATGCCTATCCAGCCATAACAACGTATTGCTTTTGCATCAATACTTTATCACTTTCAGCCTCGCTATTCCTGGCCTAGGTGACGGCCTTGGTATCGACAAGCGAGGGGTGCTAAGAATCCTTAGGTTACTGTAGGCCACCCAATATCAGGCCTCCCACTAGATAGACCGACGACATTGTGAGAGTCGCGGGCATCCAGTGGATGCAGATGGCAGGCTTTCGTTCAGTGTGGAGGTTAAAGGTGGGAGGGAGGCCTATGTTCAGCAGTGGACGTCTTCTGGCTGATGACCCAATATCAAAACCACTGACCTTGGCTTCTTACAACGGGACGATCGATGAGTTCTAATGATAGGATGAACACTCGGTAGAATTGTCAATGATTGATGTTCAGTACATCGCATTGCCTGCATCGAGCAAGCAATACTTTGCTTGGTGCCAGTGGAAATTATTTAGTAGTCTCACTCTAAGCAAAGCTGGAAGCAAAAAGTGTTGTAGCTCATTGCAGGCGATGCGATGTATAACTAGACTACAATTTCTTAATTGGCATCATAATTTTTTATTTTACTATTAATGCTCATCCTTGTTTCTTTTCAGGAAGGAAAATCAGTATACCTCGAAGGTCTACTCGAGGCGACTAAAGAGCTCTCTCACATCGACCGCTCAAACATATTCTACCATCTCTTAATAACCTACTGCAAATCCGACGAGACCGACAAAGCTTTAGGTCTTTGGACTCTTCTCCAAGAAGAAGGAACAGCACCGACCGAGCAGTTCTTACTCTATCTCGGTAACCATTTGAAGTCAAAAAATAGAGAAGTGCCATTTGTCATGCCAGAAGAAAAATCTATGAAGTCGGCTAAAGCGAAAGAGGGTATTATAGAAAGAATCATCAAGCCTAAACCCAAACCAAAACCCACCAAAAATGACGTAACATTAACAATTGAGAGTCTTGTCAAAGAAGGGAAACTTACCGAGGCCATGGATATAGCTTTGAAATCAATCCAAGACGGTGTTATGCCAAAGCCTACAGTACTGAAGTTTCTCTTAAAGAATTTAGCTTTAGAAGGTCACGTTGAAAAGATACAACAGCTTGCTAAATACATCAACGAGACGATGAAGCGTAAAGTGACTTACGATGACAAGCTGACGCTAGCAATATTCACAAGGGGGGCGGGTCCCCAGCATATTGACAACGTGTTGGAGTCAGTGCAACAGGCAGAGACAACTGAAGACCTGGAGTTAGCCTTGAGGAAGTTCCCTAGAAGCAATGCTCTCGCTAGTCTTGTCGCCAGTGGAGATGAACAGCTGATTTCTAAATGTAAGTACTAAGGCATACACATGGTGTGATTAACTATCAAACTGCTGTAATAAGTAATATTTTTTCTCAGATTCCTCCATTCATTTTTTTTTTTTTACTTTTTAATGTATAATGTACTAACTTATTCATAACAAAACTTTAACTCTCGTTTTTAATAGTATGTAGTCCGCACCTATAATTTGTGGTAGCGTTTAGTTTAATCAAGAAAGATAAACTAAGAAGAAAGACAATAGCGGAACATTAGAGCGTTGCTCGGAAATTTGCCTAAAAATGATATGAACTTAGATAGCGCCGTAATTTGAGCGTGCTATAGGTTGTCTCGAACTTCCGCAAGCGCTGCAGTCAGATAGCGTACGAAAGGTTTCTACAAATTACCGTAGTATCAAACAGCTGTTAATCAAATTCATTTTATCTTATGAAAATATGATCAAAAATATTTACCAACGTTTTTATTCCACAGGCCAAAAGGTAGCCGAAATAGCCGCATCGCGAGGGCTACTGTCACCAGTGAATTTACTCTGGATGGAATACGTGTTATTGGGCAAAAACGAAGAGGCCGACACTCTGTGGAAAAAATACATGTCCAACGCTGAAACCGTAATGTTCCGGAGACTCTTACAAGAAAGCCACGTGCGAAAGGAGCCACAACTAATCCACAAACTAATTGAAAGCTTGAAGACAAACACAGTTGTCTCAATAGGGTCTCTAGGGAATGCGTACTCGCGATTAATTAATTACTACGTCACAGAGAAACAAACTCAAGAAGCAGAGGACACTCTTAATGACGCTACTAAAGCGGGATTAACAAAAGATCACTTGAACAAAAGCTGCCTTGTGCGATTGAAAAGCGCGATCGAAGAAGAGGGTAGACAGTTTAAATATGAATTTTAGTATTGATTAATCGTGAAGGACTTTACATTGTATTGTGAATGATTAGGCTTTTCATCGCCCTTGTGGTAAGACTGGCACAGTAGACTGTAACCAGAATTCTTGCAGAGAACTGACTGCCCATACAAGGCAATTTCTATTATAGAACAGTTTATCTAATACAATTATGCATAGATTTACAAACATGTCTGTCTATGACAAACTTTAAAAAAAAAGTGTCAGTATAAATTTAAATACATTTTAGAAATACCAACAAACAAATTTAGAATCCTATGCCTTGACCATGTCTGATTTAGCTTGTCACAAACGTCTAAATTCACAGATTACCAACTACTACTTGGTTACTGTTGTTTAAGTCTATCCTTGGTTTGGCCATTTTTGAGCACTGACCAGCGGGGTTATTGCGTAATTTGACATCTGTCGTGCCATCCCGCTCACTTACAACCAACATAAGAACAGATCAAATTGAGATCCCACCGCCCATAAACCGGACAATCTCCAGAATAAATGTCTACCTGACTCTACACAAGACATTGGCGAGTTGTGGCAAGCAGGAAACCGCAGGAAGCCACGAAGAAAACATTTAATTGAATTGACGCTTGTAAGTGGGCGCAAGCGAGATAACACGATAGCGGTAGCGCAGGGGCGGATCCAGGATTTCATTTTGGGGATGGGCCAATCGAAAAATTGAGTCGAATGTATGGAATTGCTAGGTGTTTTGGGGGGCCATGGGGGCCAGCGCCCCTGGATCCGCCAATGCGGTAGCGAGTGAACGCTTACATAACAATAATCCCTCTTATCCATAGTTTTCAATATCTTTGCAAGCATGCCATATAAATCCTGTATCTTGTCCCTTATAGCACAATGTTTAGTTATGTTGGCCTTGGATTTAAGTCGACCTCGCTATGATATAACAAGCTATCATTATGTCAGATGCCTATTTATAATTATTTGCTATTGTTACAATCGTATGTGTAGGTAGTTTTTAATATTATTCTAAATAAAAAGATACATAGTTACTACTTCATTGTTTTATTGCATTTTTATAAAAAATCGAAGGGGTAGGTGTTAGAAAATGAAAATGCAGGTTGCAACTGCAGCGGTGATTATCTCCTCAGTCAAGCAGTGCAATAGAGATGGACCAATCAAGACTGTTAATGTAAATGCACAGCAAAAGCAAGGGCCAAGGTGAATTCAATTAAAACTGAAATTGTGACAAGATGATTATCCAGGGTTAGTTAGTTTATAAGAAAGTTTGATTATTTCCAGTACTCAGATTTTTAGTTTTGCCTAAATTGAAACCTGGCTACGCCCATGCAGTTAGGGTTTCGAAGCCAGCCAAAGCCATTATAGTTCCCCAATATATTACTATACTCTGCATATAATAGTTGTCGTCACATTCGTAGTTCAGTCAGAAATAATCTTTGAGAAAGGAAGTTGGAAATATTTTTGTTCTAGACAGTATACCTATTGGAACATTGGAACGAACGACATAACGTTACATTATAGTTAAGGTTTAGTCAAGGTTAAAACTACGCGACAAAAAGAAAAAATAAACCGGCCAAGTGCGAGTTGGGTTCGCGCTGAGGGTTCCGTTCCATTACAAAATACAACAAGGTCGTCAAAGTAACCGAATTACCAGTTATTTTAACGCCTGCCAAAATTGTCGAAGCAATTGCTACGCAGGTTAATTATTTTGCTACAGGCGCTCGAGTATAATACAATTATAACATGGTAAACAACTCCCACTTGGCCATTATTTATTATTTTGCTGTTATACTTTAGAGTGTGTACTAATCATGCCAAGTTTGACACTTGTACATATTACCGTTTTTACATTAGAGCTAATACAAGAATACGTTAAATAAATACGTTTGTTTTATGTTGACCCCTTTAGTTTTTACTTTTTATTATTTTTCAATTAATCTGCCGTAACATTACATATTCTGTAAAACTTTTAACTGGCTGTCTATTACGGTTCGAAAGATACAGCTTTTTAAAGTCCCGTTTTTATCCTTTGGGTACGGAACCCTAAAAACAGCAGTGTCATGCTCTTTTAAACCATAGAAGTTAATGTTTTAAAGAATAAACAAGGACGGACATAACGAATTTATAAAGGTTCCTTGTACCTAGTTCTACGGTATCCCAAATAGTTGCATCCTCAACGATATCTTGCAATGCGGAAAATGAAGTCACTTTAATTTCTCGCGTTTTAGCGGCTTGAAGATGGACTGATCGTCTGACACCCTTTGTTTCTTTGCTATAACCAAAGACAATATTAATCTCTTTTTTTTGCATTTTAGCGGGAAAGATAGCGTGTTTTGATTCGTTTTCTCTTGGTTGGTTTTATTTCTCACGATACTCCAAAAACTTGCCGCTTGAGGTTGAATCTCTACTGTAATTTGTATTATCTTTGTGCTTGAATGCAAATAATTTTAGAAAGTCCTAGATGCTTCTTAAATTCGAGAGATAATGTTTTATCCAGTTGATTCCTTGAGAAGGGGTGGAAGATTCTATTTATTATGGGTGGCGGATTCATGGCCTCATCGTTTTGCCTCAATTTCGAATCGACAGCTTTGGTCCCAAGATGTTCGACAATTATGGTGTGTATCTTTGATTATTTAAGCGTGTGTAACTTATCTTGTAGTAAGCGGAAAGTTATTTAATGCACCTTGACCGATACTAGACTAGATGTAAATTATCTAAGTTGTGATTGCTCAATGCTCAGCAAAGAACGAAACGCTTTGGGATGGATCAGCCAAGTAGGTACCAGCTTGAGGAATTGGAGTCCATTGAGAAACATGCCAAGAGGCTCATCAGCAACAAATCTTTAGTTCAGAGTAAGCTGTTTAGTCTTGAGCATCAGTGCAAAGTTGCTATCTATCAGTTTTTTTATCGGAAACATTTCTGCATGATCTAATCTGCTCATTATGCTATTGGACTGCCAGAGTGGGCACGAAAAGGCGACACCACTTCATGGTTGGTATTCCAAAAACCCATACGAAGCGCTTTCATTCCACTTTTATCGCTCAAAATAACATTATCTAGACTGTAAAAAATACTTAAATTACTCCCTTAACTAACTATATAGGTACTAATTGGAGATCTTATTTTTTATGTAACACACGGCCTTCCACTCTTGGAATAAATACTTTGAATTTATTAGTAGTAATATCTATAGGCAGCTAAAATAATTTATAATTCATGTTTCTTTGCTTTAATCTCATTCCAGCGATCAGTTGAAAGAAGTAATGATATGTGAATCAGGCCGGCCGACACAGCGTTACTCCCTGCGTCTCAGCTCTCAGCTCATGAGGGGGATAGTGAGGCTCTACCAGAGACAAGTCTCCGTGCTTCTCAGTAAGTACCTATCACCTTTATTGTCTGTCAATTAATAAAGAAGAAAATTCTACATAAAAGTTGATAAGACCAACCATCCACTAATAACTGTGATCATCTTAAATCGATCACCTAAAAGTTGTCTGTAAGAGATCGCTGTTAGAGATAAGTTTGCCTTTTGTACGTATTTCAAAAATATTCTTCTTGTAACATCCTTTTTGTGATGTCAATAAAGTGTTATTGAACTTTTTTGCAGGTGACCTGTGTATGATACATGCAAATGTTATAAAACAGTCTAACAAGAGGTTAGTTGGTTTCCAACAGTCCAATATTTAGTTAAACGGGGCAATCTGACATCTAATTTTAGTTCTCATTGGATTGTCATTTTTTGCTTTGATTTAAATAGTAGTTGCTAACCACTGAG
Source organism: Agriopis aurantiaria (assembly GCA_914767915.1). Lineage (NCBI taxonomy): Eukaryota > Metazoa > Arthropoda > Insecta > Lepidoptera > Geometridae > Agriopis > Agriopis aurantiaria. The sequence goes on from OU611988.1 coordinate 4,876,595, forward strand.
CTTAAGAACGAAATTTGTCATGGAGACCTCTTTACCCGCCATAATTTGCAGAGCAAAAAGTCGCATAGTGGGGATACATAAACACACTAATATACTTTACAACCAATCGGATGGACTTGGGCAGTCAAATCCCCTCGTGCCTCACCAACGAGACCTGAAACTTGACTATTGCATATTCAAGATTACCGGTTACTGTACCAAACCTACATACCTATTATAAGCAAAAAGTGGTATAGTGGGGGATTGTTGGCATACATATATGAATACACTAATATACTTTACAACCAATCGGTTGGACTTGGGCAGTCAAATCCATCAATGCCTTGCCAATGAAACGTATAGATAGACTTGCATATGCAAGTTGTTTACCTTTTTTTTTTATCGGTAGTGGGTAAAACCAATGGACTCTGCCAATATTTACTGAATCATGAAGGGTTCACTTGTCACAGGTATGACATCCAAGAGGTAATGGAGCAAGTTGGAGACAGGCCACAAGGGCAAGTGTTGAAGCACAGGAAGAACACTGTATTGCTGGTAGAGGAGCCTGAAAATGAACAACGGATTGAAGAAATACTACAAGTAGGTCTACTAAAACACTCATTGTAACTGAAAAAGTGTTTAGAGTATGTGTGATTATGTAATTATGCTATATATTTACATTATTGTTGTATATTTATATTTATAAAGTGGGACTGGGCCGGTCATGTCAGTCGAATGTCGAAGGATCGTTGGGCCAAAACCACAGCACAATGGCAAACGACCTCCCGGATGACCCAGACGGAGATGGAGGGATGAACTGGTCTCCTACTTGAAAGGCTGGACTCAAATTGCCCAAAACAGAAAGGAATGGAAGGAGGGAAGGGTGGCCTTTGCCCTGCAGTGGGACGATGCAGGTTAATATAATAATAATATTATGTATATTGCATTGGTACCCAAAGAGAATATAATCACTTTGGTACCTACCTATCACTCAACTCCATATCGACTGAACTGATTGGTTGATAATGCAGATGATGAGTACGAAGAAATACTAAGGGCGCTTTCTGAATCAATTGCCAACAGCACCAATACGGCTAATAAAAACCAATACTGCACAAGAAATTATTTGTGCTGTGTTGGTTCTCATTTTCTTTATGCGCTGTTGGCGTGATTCGGAACGCGCATAACTGTCGAATGTGCAGTGTGGCACAAAATATATTACAACAGGATAGGACTATATATTACTATATAGGACTATATACTTCCCTATATATTACTTTACTCTTTGGGATAGGACAACAGTGAGGTGAACTGCGGCTGCTCGTGCATCCTTTGTTATTGCAATTGATAGCGTCGACTGGCCGCAAACATACATTCGGAACTCTACTGCTGAACGACTGGCAGAATCGCTAATAAACATTATCAGGACTAAAATAGATATTTGTTTTCCTCTTAAAAAATGTAGCGACAATTTCAGGCAAAACACCTGGGTTACGAATGACATTCATAATTTGAAATGTATGATATTTGAGTTAAATAATCTAAAAATTAAATTTCCTGATGACATTAGACTCCAAAATAAAATTGACGAATTTAATAAATTATATGACAAACAATTAAAATGTACAAGAACAGATTATTATGCAAAAATGATTATAGAAAGTAGTTCTACAATTAAAACTATGTGGCGTATTGTAAATACCGAAACTGGTAAATCAAAAACTTCTAGAGTAGACTATACGGATATAATTAAGACCTGTAATGGGCCGCAATCAAAACAGAATATAGTAGATCTACTTAATAAGCAATTTATTTCTGCAGCGCAGCAGTGCGGTGCGCCAACGGCAAATGCCGACATGGTCTGCGCTTCCCTGCACAGAGCGTATGAACAGTGTGATCGTTCGCTTAGAATGACTCACTTCACTCCAAGTGAAATACATAAGATAATAACTAGTCGCGTGGCAAATAAGCCTACAAAGGACATGTATGACATCTCAATTGAATTAATACGTATTATAGCTGTTTCTATAGCGGATCCGCTTGCAGCCCTATTTAATCAATGTTTACGAGAAGGCACTTATCCAAAAACATTAAAAGAAGTGCGAATATGTCCTCTTTACAAGGGCAAAGGAAAGAAAGACGATCCGAACTCTTACAGACCGATAGCTATAATTCCTGTAGTGGCAAAAATATTTGAGTATGGTCTATCGAAGCGAATCTCTGAGTTTCTGAAGTCCACAAACACGCTATCAGATCGTCAATTTGCATATCGCGAAGGACGATCCACTACACTGTTAGCGCGAGAAGTAGTGCGCCGTATTTTAGAAGCTCGGGAACGCAAGACTGAAGTTGCTGTACTCTTCTGTGATTTGTCGAAAGCTTTTGACGTCGCGGATCACAGGACACTATCAAAGAAACTCAATTATTATGGTCTATCTGGTCCGGCTCTCGAAACTGTCATAAGTTTCATGAGGGACAGGACTCAGTATGTCATCGGAGATAACGGGAATGCTAAATCAGAAGGAATGACATCAGAAAATGGGGTTCCCCAAGGATCCTCATTATCTAACTTGGCTTTCTCACTCCTACTGAACGATTTGCCGGAAGCCACAACAGAGGGAGAAGTGTTCATGTATGCAGATGACGTCGCAGCTGTTGTAACAGCCTCATCTCTGGATCATCTCGAACGACGTTTGAACACAGTAGCCTCCGATCTCCTGTTGTGGTTCAAGTATAACGGCCTGAAGCTAAATCTAACAAAGACACAGTTCATGGTCTTTGATCTCTCAGGTCGCAAACGGCGTCGCTTAGTGGTTGACCTTGAAGAAGAATCTGTGGAACAAGTTCAATCTGTCCCTTTTCTGGGTTTTCACATGGATCCTGTTCTATCATGGGAATCCCATATAGACAAACTCTGTGGGAAACTAGGAGCAGCTTGTTTCGCCCTCAGTAGGGTCGCGTCGACCCTGCCAAAAGAGGCTGTGCGGTCTTGCTACTTTGCTAGCGTACAGTCTTTGCTTCAGTACGGGCTGGAGTTTTGGGGACGTGCTGCCGAATGGAAGCGGGTATTTAGACTGCAAAAAAGAGCCGTTAGAGCAATGGCGCATATCAAGCAGGATGAGTCCGCAAGGCCGTTCTTTATTGAGCTGAGGATATTGACATTGCCCAGTCTCCTTATCATGCAAGCAGCTACATACACACGGGACAATCTGCACTTGTACCCTAAACGAGGTGAAGGGCTACCACGTCGTAGCAGATACGAAAATAAGTTAGTTACCGTAAAACGGTCGTTGGTCAAGTCGTCTAAAATGCTCCACGTAATGGGACCTGATATTTACAACAGACTTCCACAGACGGTCATTGATGCTCCGAGCTTTGCATCCTTCAAAAACAAGTTAAATAAGTGGCTTATTACGCAAGCTTTTTATGAATATAGTGACTTTTTCGATATCAAGATAGCGCGTAATACTAATTGTATAGCAAATTTTTAACATAATATTATTTTGTATACTGCCTGACTTGTAATTCTTATCATCATCATCATCATCATCAGCCTGTAAACGTCCACTGCAGAACAAAGGCCTCCCTCGTAGAGAGGGGTAATTCTTATAATTATCAATAAATATATGTCTATGTCTATGTCTATGTCTATGAAAGTAGTTATGAATTAGCTAACTTTTTCTTGGCTTTTTCTTTCTGCGGTATGGAAATATGCAAGGTAGGTACTTTTTTATCCCGGAAAAATCAAGCAACAAGTTATTAAACATTTTTCAGAATACTGGTAATGTTGTCGCCAACATCCAAGAGATAACACTCAAGGAGGCAGCTATTACTGATCCCATACTACCGCCAAATGTAAGTAAACACACAAGTTATTCTAAGTAAACACAATTTTTTTACATTATTAATTTTATTAATAAGGTATGTTATTAGGCTTCAAGAAGTTAGCGTTAAAACTAAAATTCTGCTTACGTAATACTTGAATGACCCTTATCCACCTTAGCCACCTATGGCATAAAAACACTATTAGTACTGTTTAACCCGTCGAATGAGAGCGAAGGAGTTTTTTTATGGCTAAAATGGGGAATTTCACTTATTACAGATAATTTAAAAAAAAAGTATAAAATACTTTCATAATATTATATACCATTGGTATTGTGTATAAATCTTCTTACACACAATACACGCGTCGGAGCACTTTTAGCTTACGCCGACATGCGGTGCGTAACGCGTTTGTGGAGTTAAATGGTGTTCTTGTATTCCAGGAAGGTTTTGGCGAAGAGAATGCAGAGCAAGCCCTCCAGTTCCTGAGCGGCCGGCGCTCCGTGGAGCAGATGCTGGTGCCGAGCGAGCCGGGCGCGCACCACAGCGCGCTCGACCTGCCCGCGTGCGACACAGACAAGTCGCTGGACAAGACGCGCCTGGCGCCACTCCACGTCACCATGGAACAAGTCTCCGGACAAGACCTCACGCTGCTGAGACCATGTAACTATTCACGATAAATATTAAAAAAGTTTTCTACGGAATTTATTTACGGAACGGACGGTTTTTATTTACGGAATATTTACCGTGGTAAACCACGGTTACCACGGTAAATATTCCGTAAATAATCGTATGAAAAAGTTTTCTTCCCCATTTCACAAGCCGTGTGCTTAGTTTGGAGCTCACCGATCCAACACACGATGTCTTAAGTTACTCTTAATTGTAAAAGACTTGTCTACTAATTAGTTGCTCTTTCTATGTAAGTTTTCTTTTTGTGTGAATAAAATTTATTTTATCTTTATTCTCATGTACCACCCCTGAAATGCATTTTTTTTATATACAGGATGGAATTTTTTATCCGCACCCAAAAGGAAAGCACTCTTTTTACCATTTTCGGGTACCTGCTACATTCTTACATTAAAAAATCTAGCAAAAATGATTAACATTCGTGGTTTTCATTCGGCTTTTTTTAAACGATATTATTGCAACTGTCAGATCAAATAAATGCTTAGACCGAAATTAGTGAATTATGATAATCTAGCCAGTACTAAAAAACTTCCAAAATCTTTGTTTATTTCTAGTATTTAATCCACATTTTAATTTTCAGCTGATGGAGGCCTGCTGTCGACAACTGATCTCGGAAAAGGTATTGTCCAACCTCACCAATCTTTATCGAAGAATAATCGTTATGACCTTCCTTCCTCGATACTAATTTTATGCCAATTCCTACAGAAATACCCGATATTCCCGATTTCCCGATACTCCCGATCCCAGAATTGCCCGATCCTCACGAAAAGTTAGTTCATTTTCGGTAACGTTAATTATCAACAGACTGAGAAGTAAGTGAGCCTCAAATCAAAAGGGGGGGGAGGGGTATATCCCTCCCGCCCCTGGCGGTAGGTAAGATGGCATCAAATCAAGTCAAAATTCTTTAAGTCTAGTTGCATTGTACTATTTGTACGGCTCGTTAACATGTCCCATCCTCAAAATGCTACATCTATATTTATGTGCAAATGTGTATGTTTGTCCACTAATATAAATTACACTAAAATATAGTTATACAAACATTGCATTGGGATATGCGGAGAGGGTGTACTAAACCGAGAGGGTTTAATTTTTGTAAAGGCTAATTTAGTTATTAACAAACAAGCAAAGTAATTTATTTTGACATAAATTTAGTTTTACACAATATCAATGTGATTTTCCATAGGCTCCCGAACTAGTCTGAGACTGTGTTTCGGGTGCCAGTGGCTTCTCTTATTATAACCAGTACCGGCGTTAGGGTAGGGCCTGGTTGGACGACCGCCCAGGGCGCCAGATAAAAAAGGGCGCCAGAAGCGCCTATAAAAGGGCGCCGCAGGTATATCTATAGATCTATAGATCTATTCTAATTTATTCCTTGCCTTTTTTCGGTGCGCCGTAGAAGTCTCGCCCAGGGCGCTGGTAGTGCTAAAACCGGCACTGATTATAACAGTACAATTATGCCAAAGCAAACAGTTAATGACATCGATTCTGTTGTACCATTCTCTAAACCATAGATTAATGTACTAAACTAATCTGACAGGACTAAAATTACCACCGTCTCTTTTCATTTCAATACGTCAGAAAAGGATGGCAACAATTTTAGAGCTGTCAAATTTAGTTTAGTTTAGAGAATGGTACATCAGAATCGACGTCAATGTCATGCAAAATACAAAATTTAATATAAAATTAATTATTATTATTTATAAAGGCACAAAGAGAAAAAGGACATAACTTTCAAAATAATAATAAAAAAACATTTAGAATTTAAAACTTGCGCGTGTGTTTTATCAATAGATCTATCCATTATATATATTATAATAAATACATAGACTGTCTAGCATACCTACTACAGACTACAGGGGGCTTAGTCCCAGATTTGATAGTTTTCGAAAACTTTTTTCGTTTACGTATTGTTCCATACATTGCTGGGCTGAAAAGTATTCGAAAACTTTTTTCGTATTAGAGTGAAGCAATCTATACCGCCGATTTTAGTTCCTCCGCGTTTCCGCTGGAGGCGCTTTACTAAAATGTATGGAACAATACGTAAACGAAAAAAGTTTTCCAAAACTATCAAATCTGGGACTAAGCCCCCAGACTGATTTAAGTTTTTATAGATATACATAATAACCAACCAAAACCACAGAATTCATATTAGTATGTAACTCTTACTTATTGATTTTGAAATAGACAACCACAAGAGCCAGCCTTGGAAACAGCAGAAGTTCCCATCGAACAACCGAGGGAAAGCATACCACGTGGTGGGGAGACTGAAACTGTCCGAGAATCAACACAAATCGAGTTGGAGGTAAACAGAAATCAAACTATTTAATCCCCGATGCAAAAAGAGGGATGTTATAAGTTTAACGTGTGTATCTGTTTGTCTGTCTGTGGCATCATAGCGGCTAAACCGATTTTGATTTAAAGAGTGTTCTTAGCTATGATCCACTTAGCTTGATTATGACTTAATATCTATTTAAGTATGTATTTAATTTAAAACTATATATGTATGTATACATACATATATAGTCTCTGGCAGCCATATCACAAGCGTTGCTTAGTTTGGGGTCAGATGACCGTGTGTGCAAAAATGTCCCAAATATTTATTTATTTATTTACTAGCTGTGCCTCGCGATTTCACCCGCGTAGTGATGAAAAATGGTGATGATGATGATGATGATGAAAAGTAGCCTGTCACTCACCGACCTTTGAACTAAACCCATGCAAAAAATCTGCAGCGACTCTCACAATGTCGTCCGTCCATCTAGAGGGAGGTCTCCCTACGCTGCGTCTTCCAGTTCGTGGTCTGCACTCCAAACCTTTCTTGCCCATCGGTTATCGGTTCTTCGAGCGATGTGGCCTGCCCATTGCCACTTCAACTTGCAAATTTTAACAGCTATGTCGGTGACTCTGGTTCTTTGGCGAAAGAGGAACATACAAACCAACATACCAACAAATTTTTGACATCAATAATTATTATGATATTGAAATTGTATTTAGTACAGTGTTAGTCAGGCACTCTTTTCATTTGGACAAAATCCGCTTATCAATAATAAGTTTTTATTTTTTAATACTTAATAGGCTTGCGGTTGACCACCATCACCATCATTTTTGTTTCTATAGGAACTTGTGGAAGTCGAGCCGCGAGCGAAAAGGCGAAGGAAGTTGACTATTGACAGAAAAATACAAATTAGCTCCGATGTTCTGCGAGCTAGAATTCAGGATCCTCATGTAGAGCAACGATGTAAGGTATGTATACCTAATAGGTTAAATTAACAGGAATATGCAGCTATATAGGGATAGGCATTTGTTATTTGTGGACGTCTTTTAGCTGATGATGATGATGATTAACAAATAGTAATTTCACATTGGACCCGGGTATGTCCTAAAACTGCGACCAGACCCACCGAAGGGTGGGCAGCAGCATCCTATTAGTACACGGTGAGCGTACTGCGGATCCCCAAGTCGTCTGCCAAGCGTTGGGATTATGGCAACACCCCTCTCCAAGAGGGAGGCATTGTTTTTTTTTTGGCGCTAACGTGGATAAAAACATGTCGCAAGTGATATAACGAGGTGAAACGTGTCTTTTCGTGTTGTTTCCAAAACTCCATAGGAGCCTCTTGTAAAGTCTCCACCACTTTACAGGGGCATGAGTTTGACTTGACCGTGACTTACTTAGCTTGACTCTGACTTGTTTGACGCTATTAAGACTATGCAAACTGTTTAATATTACGACTAAAGGACATTGAATCCACGGTCATGAAAAATTTAACAAACAGAGGGAGGCCTTTGTTCAGCAGTGGACATTTAATGGCTGATGATGATGATGATGAATTTCACATTTTCAGGACAGCTCAGACGTGATAATGGAGATTCAAGTGCCTTTCGAGTTGTATATGCGTCGGCCTTGCCACGCGGGGTCTAAGGAACGCTCCAACATCGCGCCGGCTTTGTCTCGGCTTTTTATGCGTAACCTCGGGATTATCAACAGGGATAGTGCTCACAGGGAGATAGAGGTAATTTATTACGCCCAATTACGTCAGGTTTAGATAAAGTACACTCGGACTCCGACCAAAATAAAATGAATGGACAGGCCATAACCATTGAACTTGCTCAGTAAAAACGAGGCAAACCGTCTGACATATACTTCAACACCTAATTATAACCACGTAGGTACAGATTGCACAGTACATTTGTAAAAAAAATGATAGCGATTTTTTGTTGTGTCTACACTTCGGGAAAGCACACGAAGGCATAATTTTATCAGATGTTTCGTTATCATGTAAAAATAGTCTCGTGTTGCACTTCCTACGGCTAGAGACCGACTGAAACCAAGTGAGCGCCGGCGTTCATTTTGTAATCTTCCAATATTGCGCTTCTGGGCCCGTCCATTCATTTTATTTTGGTCGAAGCACTCGGCACCATAAGGGCGTTTCGCATCCTTATGAGAAAGCCCAGATTCTGCTGCATGTTCTTTGAATGCCTGGTGGGGACCAGTTTAAGGCGAAATGGCAGAGAACCGTAGATTTGTATGACGGTAATGCGGCGTGCGCGCTTTCAAATATTTTCAATGTTTATTTTTTCTTTATTTTCTATAATAATCTTACGCTTTTACAAAAAACTGCGACCACTAAAGTAATGATTGTTAGATAACACACAACTTTTTTGATAAAAATATCTTCTATAGAATCCGAATGAAGTTGATTCAATCCATTCAAGGGAACGTAAAAACGGGTGTATTTTAGGAAACGATTTTTTTCTATCGAGCCTAATTTCTTTAATCGTGTATCGGTGAACACATCCGAATAAAATATTTCAAGGACATTTATTAAACATAAAGAAATAATGTCAAATTAATCGATTTTAAAGGTCTAATTTTGAATATTCGTGATGACGAATCGTCAAATTTGAAGCATATTTTGTCTTAAATGCGATTTAAAGATATTTTACTGGAACCATCCCACCCTCCCAGTTTGAGCTTACATAACTAATAGATGCGCTTTGTAATTATCTATAGCTAAGTATCTATCTACTAACTAGCTGACCTGACAGACGTTGTCCTGTCTTAGAACTGTCAAACACGCAAAGTCAAAATTGTAAATCTTATTTTTTTTACACCTTGGGTTACATTACTGGACTTTTAGTAAGGATCCCTATTTTTTTTTTGAAAATATTATATAGCCTATGTTCACCGGGGATAGTGTAGCTTCCCAACAGTGAAAGAATTTTTCAAATCGGTTCAGTAGTTTCGGAGCCTATTCAATGCATACAAACAAACAAACAATCAAATCTTTCCTCTTTATAATATTAAGTATAGATAGTATAGATTACAGTTATGTGCATCTTTCTTCATTTCAATATGCAAGAAAAGGATGGCAACAATCTTAGAAATACCAAATTTAGTTTTTTTTTTTATTTTTTTTATTGTTACACATAAAATAAGCACAAAATACAGGTAGAATCCCTGCCTGCTGCGTTAGCGTGAGCTGTGTTGCAGCAAACAGTGTCTTCCCCAAAACTGGGAACAGTAACAAAAAGGGACAATGGAATCGATAAGTAACTTTTGGAAACTTTCACAGGAAGAAGAGAAGCAGCGTGTAACAAGATCTCGTCTCGAACACATTCCTGAACAACCCGAGGCTACTGTCGCAATAGAAGACAATCAAGCCCCTCAAGAAGTGGTCATATCAAAGTCTAACGTCCCCGAGCAAGACGATATATCAGATATGGTGACGCAGAAATTGAAAACTCTGTCGCAGGAGAAGGACAGGGGGAAACGTGACAGTGATGGAACTACTCCAAGTGTTAGTATCCTAGTTATAAATCAGCACCTAGTGGTAGAAATGTTTTAACGAGTCCTCAGAGGTAGCCAACGCACTGACAATGCCCCGGGTATTGTAGTGTCCAATGGCAGCAGTGACCAAGTACCATCAGGTGTCCCGCATTTGCTTACCAATTATTATATACTAGCTGCGCACGCGGTTTCACCTCCGGGGATTACTCCTTATAACATCAGCTATCTGCCAGTGAAAGTCCCGTCAAAATCGGTCCAGCTGTTTCGGAGTCCATAGGGAACATACATACATACACATCGTTTTTATATATAAAATAGACATGGGCGTAGGCACGTTGGGGCAGGCGGAGAAGTTGCCTCATCCTGCCCTCCGGGCTGGACTGTCCGGCACCACCGGTCCGACCGGTACTAACAGACAGTCCGGATCCACCGGACAGTCCGGCACTAACAGACTGTCCGGCCGGGATCACCGGGTAGTCCGGATGCACCGGACAGTCCGACACCACCGAGCAGTCCGGCACCACCGGGCAGTCTGGCACTGAGCAGTCGGCATCCGCATGATCTAATTCCCTCCTGCCCATTTTACTATTGGACTGCCAGAGTAGGCACGAAAAATCTACACCGCTTTATGTTTGATATTCCAAAACCCCTTATTATGCGAACTGGTAGTCTCTGAAATGCGCTGCCTGAATGGGTGTTCCCAGTTACAATCTGGATGTCTTCACGAGTGAATCGGTTTCTTCTAGACAAGCGTGCTCCATCGTAGACCACATCTTACCAAACTATGTAAAAAACTTATCATTATTTTATTGCAGCCAAAAAAACAAAGATCCGTCAGCTACGTGTCGTCTAAAGGCAATCAAAAGAGACTGCGGGAATCGGAAGCAGCTATAGCCACAAGTAAGACGGTGTTCATGCTATGTTTTTCAACCTCTATGGCTCCGTCATACGTAGCTTTGTGATTCAAGCAAATCTGTTAAGCCGTTTGAAGATTATCAGCTTTTTTATTGGGGGTTTAAAAAGAACTATTTATATTTGTATTTAAATAAAACATTGTATATGGGTAATATGGGGTTACGCGTAAAGGGTGTAATAAGCCGAAAGGGGTCTGAATAACTTATCCTATGGGACCAACCCCGAAACCAATATAATCAACAAAAAAAACAATGCTTGTATTTAAATAAATCATTGTAAATGGGTAATATGGGGTTACGCGTAAAGGGTGTAATAAGCCGAAAGGGGTCTGAATAACTTTTCCTATGGGACCAACCCCGAAACCAATATAATCAACAAAAAAAACAATGCTTGTATTTAAATAAATCATTGTAAATGGGTAATATGGGGTTACGCGTAAAGGGTGTAATAAGCCGAAAGGGGTCTGAATAACTTTTCCTATGGGACCAACCCCGAAACCAAATCAACAAAAAAACAATGCTTGTATTTAAATAAATCATTGTAAATGGGTAATATGGGGTTACGCGTAAAGGGTGTAATAAGCCGAAAGGGGTCTGAATAACTTTTACTATGGGACCAACCCCGAAACCAATAAAGTCAACAAAAAAAAACCAATTTAATACTTTTTAACAACCGTTATACTTTAAAACAGTGTTTTTTGTAAAAATCAAGTATTAATTTGCAAAAAGTGACCAAAACCTGACCTTTTGATAACTAACTAACATTGCAAACTTTTTTGTTTGTTTCGATATCTTTTATTTTGACGCAGTAATATGGTAACAATAAGTTAATCACTTGTTACCATTACTTAATTTACCCAAGCGTAATAAATTTATACTTTTTTTTTTTTTGTTAAAATCTTCATGAGCTTGGATTCAATGTCCTTTACTCGTAATATTAAACAGTTTACTTTGTCTTAATAGCGTCAAACAAGTCATAGTCACAGTCAGAGTCAAGCTAAGTAAGTCACGGTCAAGTCCAACTCATGCCCCTGTAAAGTGGTGGAGACTTACAAGAGGCTCCTATGGAGTTTTGGAAACAACACGAAAAGACACGTTTCACCTCGTTATAACACTCGAGCACGTTTACGAGCACTTAATGAATAATAATTCACCATTTAGTACAAATTAACACTCGAAAATACACAAGTTTAGGAAAATAATCCAACGAGCCGACATGTTTTTTTCCACGTTGGCGCCAAAACTCTAATAAATTACAGGAGCCGGAGAGTTGCCTGAACTCGAAATATGTGACAAAGAGAATATCGCAGCAAACGAGCAAACACCCGCTAGAGTTTCAAAAGGGGCCGACGAAGAAAGCATTACTGCCATGCTACTTGAAGCGGGCCTCTCCGAATTTGCACCTCGAGCTGAGGTTATAGAAGTGCTTGCGTCTCAAACTAGACAATCTAGAAGACAGGGAGACGAAAGCTCAGAATCCCTTCTAGGAAGCCTGGATAGAACTAGGGTGTCATTAGGAGATTCCGACAAAACAACTGATTCTATGAGGTTTATTAAGTAAGTTTGTACAAAATCAAAATATATATCTAGTTGGTTGTAACCTCCCGATTATACACGACTCAAAAAAAGGATACTTCATTCTTCGTGGTGATCACTGCTTCCTTGTCAAAATCAAGATCTGGGGCATTACGGCCAACTGCTTACGCGGTATCAAACTAACGTTAAAACCGCGCAGTTTGGAAAATCACGCGAACGTGAACCTTAACGCGCCCAGATACGGTTTGCGGTCGCGCAACATTTTTTCATCACCTAAACTAAGCTTTAAACAGCTAGCTGTAAGGCCCCAGCTTAGTGAAGAAACTAGTAGTTTGCCCCGAACTATGACCTCGCGATCAATAAATCTTCGGAACCCCTTTAATCATTCTTGGAGCTCTTTGACACGTTTTTAATGTTTATCGGGCCTTATCGTGCATTATTTTATTTAGGTACCTTTTCCCTTTAGTTTGTGTGTGGTGATCAACATTTAAAACTTGTTTGTTACTGTTCCCAGTTTTTAAGAAGACACTGATGCTGCTCACAGCTCAAGCTTGCTGCTACAGGGATTTCTAATTCCTTTATGTAACAATAAATAAATTTTGTATTTGTATACTTACTTGTGCAAATGCTATTTTCCAGAGACGAGTGGGGCACAGTTCGTACCATGTATAGGATAATGAAATGCATCAAAGCCAAGCAGAGGGGAGAGACCATCACTATAGAGAGTCTTATTGCCAAAGGGCCCATGATAAACGAATACAAAAAAATTATTACCGCAAAATGTTTTACTTCAGTTCTGAGTAAGTGCTAAAAAATCACACCATCATCATCTGCCTTGAATGACCCACTGCTGCGTACAGGCCTCCCTTTATTTATGCCACTCCATTAAAAAAAGTTTTTTGTCAACCACCTTACATGACCTTATCCTACCATCCCCTTTCTACTACAGCAGGCCTACATGGGCTGTGGATAAATTGTCTTTCCACCGTTTTTATCCACGCCTAGACGCGACAAAGCTAGAATATGGATACGTTTGTCTTTTTCTCGCGGGATAAAAACGGTGGAAAGACAATTTGTCCGCGGCCCGTGCTAGGCCTGCAGGACAAGTAGGAAAACAGCCCACTACCACCCATACATTGTGGGTCGTTCCCATTTATTCTACTCTTTGTTCTATAGAACAAGTAGGAAAAATATTTCTCGGTTTTTCTATTGGTGCCACCTGTTTTGTTTATTTGTGGATTTTCCTTGGATATGCATCAAACGTTTCGAATCCACGTTTCTAATCCGTACAGCCAAGGATTGGAACAACCTGTCAGCTTCCTTTACCTGAAGATATAATCTGGGCCTTTTCAAGGCCAGAGTGAATAGGTATCTTCTAAGTAAGGCTTCATCTTCGACCACATGTCGCTTACCAACAGGCGAGTTGGTGGTCAAACGCGGATTAAACCGCGGTAAAACTCAACAATTTACTTGCTTTACAAGTGTTACAAATACAAACAAGATGAAATACATTTAAATTTGGTATTTGCCTTTCAGGGTTGAAGCAGCACAGATATATTTCAATACAAAAGTGTCCAAAGACTCTGGAAATATTGGATATAATGCTCGGGTCCAAATTCCAAGGACATTAACACAAACACCATGTTTTTTTTGATTTCATGTTTCTAATGTTGATTTAACAATGGCCTACACCATGTGCAGTAATAATTTTTTTTGATTTCATATTTGTAATGTTGTTAATTTAAGGAATAAAAATAAAAGCTTTGGATTTGATATGAACAATTTATTTTGAATAATTTGTATATAATGATATGGATTTCTGTACAACTTTATACAAGTCATCAACTAGATTCAACTAGATAAATTTATGAGTATCTTATATAGGTAGGAGTGGCTAATAATTTACAAATCCTAAATAGTGTGAATGGAAGCTGTACAATAAACAGTTGACTTAAATTAATACTTTAGCTTACATTTCTTAATTAAAATTACAGTTATATTATACAAGGAATTGGAATATTGTTTATGCGTAAACTAATAGTTATAATAACATTAGGACCATAGGCAAAACATTTTACATATTAACTTAAATACTTATTGAATTGAAAAGATTTGGAGTTTCCCTAACTTGGTATAAAGCCATATCACTATTTTATACAAAATCAGTCTCCTACTATTTATTACCGAGCTCTGCCATAGCATTGTATTGAAAACTGTTTAAATAATTTAAACATATATTCTCAAAAATGTTTGACGAAGGCAGTAATGGCGGCGTCGGACGTATCATTGGACGTGACAAAGATCAACAATAGTTTAATTCATTATTAGTTCATTCGCACAGATCTACCGCGTCTCAACATTTTCATAACAAACATCGACAAATACTACTAACGACGCCTCACAAATTCAGAAACAACCTCGAGCACACTTCACGTGTTCACAGCCTTACTCAAGTCGTTTCCGCTCCGGCCCTTTCTCTAATACAGTGCGAACAAGTTGCCTCGGGGGTTAGACAAGAGTCATTTTCTGTTTGCGTTAACGCCTGCGGAAAGATGAAATTGTATGAAAATGACATTAGCTTGAGATAACCTCTCTCAAGATAATGTAATTTTCATACAATTTCATCTGTCCGCTGGCGTTAACGCTAACAGAAAATGGCTCTTGTCTAACTCCCCTGTAGTGTTGAATGCAAGAACTGAACAAAATTAAAGCGTTGTAGCAATTTATAGTTCATTCTTATGACCACATGTACATAAGGTCGCACTGTATATAATACAGTCTGTTCAGTAAATTTAGGAATGATAAAATTGTATAGCTCCACTCGTTACAGAGATGCATCAGTCCGTAATATAATTTCATCTACATATTTCAGGACAAGAGGCTATACGATACATAGCATCCAATAACGCATGCTTACGGTATTTTTATAATAAAAAAAAGTAAACAATTAAATTCATATAATCATAATTCATCAATTAACACGACTTACTAAAAATAAGCCCGAGATACAATTAATATAGATAAGATTAAAAATTCACTAGACCTACGGAGACAATGACGACGCGGCGACACGTTGACATTTCATACTGAAGATCGCTCACCTGGGGCGTAGCGAGAAATTACAGACTGTCGACCGAAGCTCATCGCCTCATCATCGAAGCGATTATTAAATTTATTTGCCAGATGTTCGACAGTCGGAGGAGTTCCGGTATGAGAAACGTCTAAAACGGAATAAATTTAATATTTTCGTTTAATCTTAGACCGTGTCTTTGTTCTCTGCGAGCAGCGGGCGATGGCAAAAGATGGTTCAAACACATTCATTGTATAGAATCGTTACGATTCCAATTAAATAATGAATCTGCTGCCGCGATCGCTGATCATTGAAGGCCTTAAACGCGACACCCACCCACAAGACGTGGCATGTGATCCCCACTTCAACTGCCACTTGCACTAAAACGATGCACAGTAGCTACTTGTTACTTGTACTTGCTATTTATACTACGCATCGTCTGCAAGTGCCTCAAAGTATACGTATCACCCTGATTCATAATTAAAGAAATGTCAAAGTGACAGGTCAGGTGCGGTCAACCTGTTTTAAACAAAATATCATTTCCAATTAAACAGGTACTTGTATACTCTCAGCTATAAACCTTATTTTTGACTCAGCTATAAACCAGACATGAGACAATGCATGTATGTGCCTACCTATATTAAGGATTTATCACATGAAGTAACAGATGCAGGAATTAGGAAGAACTATTAAGACGTTGTCAAACACATACTGAACGGAACGCGTCGCAAGAAGTTTTCAATTTAGTTTAACCGCATTTCTATGCTATAATATGATTAGATTGATGCGATTGATGATTGGTGTGAACAATAAAGAGTTAATCAATCAATCAATCACCGTACCGTACACTAGATAATAAAAACAAAATGGCGGCGATTGCACAAAATGTTTGAAATTTCTGCTGTGTGGTAACGACTGGGAAGAGAAAAATAACTGCACGGATAAAACTTCCTTTTTATTTTAGTTTTGTTTAAACTAGCAATTTTACAAAAACGAACCATTTATTTATTTGTTATAATCATACTAATATGATAAATGCGTAAGTGGATTTGTTTGTTCCTCTTTCACGCAGCAACAGAGCAACGGATCGATCCGAATTTTTGCATGGGTATGGTTCAAGGGCCGGAGAGTGACAGGCTACTTTTCATCATCATCGCGATTTTTCATCACGAAGTGAGTGAAACCGCGAAGCTAGTTTAAAATAAATTAATAATATCTATCATCAAATTATGGATTGCACAGTTTTCTATATTTTTTTGGTTCTGTCAACCCCTTTGATTTTTAATTATGAATCAGGGTATAGTCGCAGTATCACATGCTACGAGTCTAGGAGGCGAGCGAGTCGCTGTCGTACTGGTCGGAGTGGCGGTCGCGGTCGTAGTGCATGCTCTCGAAGTAGCGGCGCGGGCGGTCGTCCCACAGCGAGTCCTGCAGCTCGCGCGCCAGGCTGCGCGGCGCGGGGGTCGCCAGCTCGGGCGGCAGCGGGCGCGCGCGGGGTGCGTGCGGGGGGGCGGCTGCGGCGCGCAGGCGCGGCAGCAGCGGCGCGAGACGCGACGCGCGCGCCACGTACTCCGCCACGAGTGCGGCGGCGCGCGCAAACTCTTCCGAATCGCCTTCAACTCTCTGCCGAACGTGCCAACTACATTACTCAAACACTAAACTTCTCCTCACACGTTTGCTTTACCGAACATTCTTTTTTTCCCCTTTTTTATATTGAAAGGAAATCACGATTAGAATGTTTGCCACGACTGCTTGTATATACTTTTATTTTAGACATTTACGAAAAGAATAGGCTATCGGACTGGTGTTTGATTTGTTAAAAATAACAGGCTTAGTGATTTTTTATTACACATAGAATATATCCACGTTTGGCCGCCGACTCGCCTGATGGTAAGCGACGGTGTGGCCGAGGATGGAACACGTTGATCTAGAATAAATCTATTCACTCTAGCCTTGAAATATAATTAAATGTGTGGCGTCTGTAGGCGCGACATTTATATTTTAACGCCATCTTTGATTGTTATTATTAGTTTCTATGATTCATTCATTCCATATATTGTTTGCTCATTTCAATCGTTCATTCATTCAATGTTTGTAGGAAGAGATGCTTTGTCGCTTTCACGCAGTTAATATTAGGGTGGAATTTGTATGGCGTACTTACTAATGACGCCATTGAAAGTATAGTGCAATCTCTGTCTAGAAAGACATTAAAGATATCTTTCTTCATTTTGAGTACATTTTAATTTTGTTTTCGGTGATCGGCTCTATTTATCAAATTTTTAATAAAATAATAAACAAAACCAGTCCGGTAGCTTATTATGGTCATAAATTTTTTTGCCTTGACTGCTAGTACAAAGTCAGCGTGTAACTAAATCTCTTTAGTGTCCAAACAACATTGGAGCGCCAATGAATTAATATTTCGATTGTTTAATTGCTAGACCGAACTGTGCCAGTATATATCGACTAGGTGCGAGCATAAAGTGCGTTCAACAAACGTGAGAAGAGAAATCTGTCGCCGTCTCGATGTGTTAACAAGTCTACAGGATTAATATTGTGAGTACCGTGCCCGGTGGATATGCTACGTCGATGTTTTAGTGAGTTAAGAGTTAAACCGACGTCGCCGTCAGTGCGCTGCGGCCATGTGAGAGCATTATTGCGTTGCGAGTAGCGAATTACTTGCCGTTATGCCACTATGTCAACAAAAACTAAAAAAAAAAAATAACACAATAATGCGCAAAATAGCTCTACATATTAGCAGCATAAATGATAAATAGCTACGATGTATAAATGTAAACGATCTTCACTTACCACAATATTATCTGTTCTGTCCGCATCACTTGACTGCTAAGAGTTACACTGCATAAAATTATTTACGTTTTAACACGAGTTCATCGGTGAAATTAATACAAACATAAAATCGGTGTTTAATGTAGTGTCCCACGCCAATGTTATTTCGAAAGTGGTCCTTCGCGGACGGGCCGGAGGGTTCGCCAAAACGCTCAATATAATAAATAATAAACTCCGGCCGGTCCGACGAACGACCACTTTTACAAGGAATGTGACGATTAATAATTAAATTAACATGATACATGTATTGCGATGGCATCAAAATCATATACCAATATATATAAAAAAAACATACATTTAGTAATATATCATTATGATTAGGTAGATAGATGTCGAGGAGACGCGGCGCAAGTGTATCGGTATAATGATTCGTATGCCGTCGGTCGTTAGTAGGATACGTAAACGCCGCGGGCGGAACTACGACGCAAGCGAATCAAAACAAACGCCAACCAAAACTCAGGATCGACATAATGGCATGGAGCGGGGCTCTCACAGGTCGGCGCCGTTGTTTAATCTTTAAAGAACCAGTTGTTCCAGAAGGAGCGGGGCCGCACCTTGTGGTCGGGCGGCGGGTCGCGGCGCACCGGCACGGCCGAGCGCCGGCCCGAGGCGGCCGAACGCGCAGAGTGCGCCGACGGCGGCCGCGAGGGCGGCGCCGGCACGGGCGGCCGAGGCGCCGCGCCCTTGTGCGCCGTGTGCAGCGGGATGCGGGAGGGGCGCCGCCGCGGCGTGTCGCTGGTCTCCCCGCTTGCCTCGGGCAGCGGCAGCGGCTCCATGTCGCGCATGGACGAGTGCGGCGTGCGCGCGCGCCCCGCCGGGCTGCCCCCGCGCGCCTCCAGCTGCCGCACGAGCGCACGCGCGCCTTCCAGCTCTATGCTCTTCTCTTCCAGCTGAAACGTTACAAGTCGCGTGTTCGTGAAACCCGCTCAATTTTAGTCCACTTATTCATTGACGATTCAACCTGCGCTCCACACCGAGCTAAGGGCGCTTGCAGACGATGCATAGTACAAGTAGCAAGTAGATAAAACGTTTCTGACGATGCGTAGTAGCTACTTAAAACTTATATTACGCATCGTCAACAAGCTCCTTAAAGCCTATTGCAGACCATGCATACCTTGCGTAGTACAAGTAGCAAGTACCTACTACGTATCGTCTGAAACGTTTTGCTTAGTGGAAGTGTTTAGTAGCACTCGCGCTGGTCCTTGCGCAAGTGAAGTTTCGTTTTCCCGCCCTACTCACGGGACACCCACTGCGCATCGTTCGTCGCGTTAGAACACTCGCTTGAGTACGTACTCGCACGCGATTTGTGCGCGTCACCACGCGAGTTGCTATTTACGTTTGAACTCCTACTTGTACTTGCAAGCTACTTCGCATAGTCTGCAACGGGCTTAATGCAAAAAATAGTTAAATGAAGGCCCGATTTCTATTTAAGCAACAAGGCTTGCAACACGTCTCAATATTCAAAACATTCGTACGGAGCAAAATGTCACGTCGTGTCTAACAAAAGGCGACACTGGGCTTATCAAAGCGCCTAGCTCTATAGGCAGACAATGTTACATTAGTAAAGATACAAATCTAGCATAACATTTATCAGTTCTCATCTAACAGTAAACTAGTAGTTAACATTTCATCAGCAGTAAACCTTAAGTAACTACCAAAGTTAACTCGTGTATCCGATAAATCAGAGCGCCATTAACCCTGAATTCAATCACGAGGAAACTTAAAGTACCAGACGTTTTCCTTTATGCATACCTTTAGTTAATGTATGGTACTTAAAACAATAATTACTACAGTAAAAACACAGCGCAGTAATAGATCGTGTTTTTTTTTCAAGATTTAATGTAATTCTAATCACATTTCGAACGAATTACGTGTAATTTGAGTAATGTGGCTGCCATTTTTTGTTACTGGTAACAAATTCAAGATCTGTCATGATTGTTCGAGACAAAGGAAACAAATCATATTTTATCTGATTGTTTAGCTGCACCATTTTTTATTTATTTACCCTTCTGCGCCATCTTGCCTTATGTTATGTTTTGATTTGAATTGGAGGTGACTTAAAAATAAAAACTATGTTGGTTTACCCTTTTGGCTAACGGACTGGGCAAAATCTTTTTGATAACTATGGGTGGATTACAGCAATGTCAAGTACAAATTACAGACTTTTTACAATTTAATTTAAAAGAACAGGGTCGAATGCATAACAAGTCAGTTTTATAAATAACTTTAGTATTAAAGTTATATGATTATTTACGGGATATTTACCGTGGTAAGGTTGTGGAATGAGCTCCCGATATTTCGGCGCAGTTACATGCACCATGTTCACGGGAAGACATGAACGTGGACATGGTGCATGTAACTGCGCCGAAATATCGGGAGCTCATTCCACAACCTTACCACGGTAAATATCCCGTAAATAATCATATAACTTTAGTGAACAACCGTGATAGTTTAAAACTTTAGTATTGTGTGATATCTTCATTATAGTTTACTTTTATCGTCATATGAATCCTATTTTATTTCGCCCTAAGAACATTATAGCTACTTATAACTATAACTACCTATGCACACATTCTCTCAGCATTTTTTATATAGCATTTTTTTTTCAATCACTTAACAATACAATTTTGAATATGTTGTTCCGGTCTGTCGCGGGGCCCTTATATAGCCAACTTTCTCGTATATATCACTTTTACGCGCACATAGATCTACCCTCATTAGTAGGTATAAATTGTCGTTTGCTGAGCGAGACCGAATGGGTCTTACTTACCTAACTTCAAAATATTTAATTGTCTAATGTGTACTAAAATAACGATTCCCTAATAGAAGCATTTGTTTCGTTTCATATTTTTCTTTCTTTCTTTCTAGTACATATTTTTATTATAAAAATGATTACAAATATGGCTATTTATGATAATAAATGATTTTCTATTCACAATACTCTTTACAAAAGTATGTTTTTAGCTTGTGCCGAGACGGTAGCGATAAGCCGGTGTTGTGGACAGAAACATTAATGCTTAAAAAAGTCCTTCCTAAGCCAAAAGAAAGCCTAGTTATAGTTTGGATTCAATGTAGACTTACTCTGAATTTAAGATCGTCGGTGAGGTCGCGCTCTTTCTCCAGCCTGTCGAGCAGTAGTGTGCGTTGTTCCGCCGCTCGCCTGAGACGCTCACACAGCACCTGGAATTAGGTAGGGTTGCTAGTCAATTACTTGTTCTCTATACTACTACTCCGCCGGCGCAGCGACCCGAACTCGGTCTTGGCGTCCGACACAAGAGAGTGCTACCGGTTCCGCTTTCTCGCGAAAGACCGAAAGAAAGACCGTCTTTGCATTGGTTTTATAATTATACATTTAAGACAACAAAAAAAAAAAAAATGGCGCTTATTTTTTTTATAATTTATGAAAAGTGATTTATTGTGTGGGATTAAATACATCCATAGAACGGTGCTATGCTGCTTGAATATTTTTAGGGATGCAAATAATCCCACACAAAAAAAAAACAATTTGTCCCAACAAAAAAATACTATTGTTATGTATGAGCCAACATTTGCAATTTTTTTTATTAAATTTAAAAAGTTTTTTTCCCCAAGAATAGATATCAAATCTTCACTCAGATAATGTAGTAAATATTAGACTCGATATTGTGTTAGGCCAAAAGGTCATCAAGGTAAGGTCATGGATGGTAAGATTATACTTTGAATTAGTCGAATGAATCAGGTGTTACTTTGCTAAACTTCATCGTCAAAACGGTTTATTTGGCGATTTTCTAGTGTATTTACGTGTTTATCAACTATTTATGTTTTATTCTACAGAAATGTGTTAATGAAGCTATTTTACTTATAAGTTGTTTTTTTCGATTTTGCTATTGATTTTTGTTTCAGGTCCAGTTTTGCATCATTAAAAAAAATCTTTCGAGTAAAACATAAATAATTGATGCGGAAATACATCGTCAAAGGAACTTTTTGATTAGTGCTATACAGGGTTACGCATATAGACTATACTAAGCCGAAAGGAGGTCACTGTACTCCTCACTATGAACAACTTTTACTAAGGCACCAACATTGACCTCGCGAAAAAAAAATGCTGTTCTATAGCCGTTCTCGTCTAGCTGCGGTCGAAATCACAGCCTGTTTTTATACCAATATTTCGTTGCAAAATACTCCGCCAATATTTCCTTGTTACTATTAACCTTCCAAAAAGCTAGGGCGTTGCCGATTGCTTCCAGTTAGACATACTATGAAATTATCTAAGCCGCCAAATCATTATTATAATGGTAACATATAAATGAGTGCAAAAAAACCTGAAGGTTGCTATTGTAAAAAAGATATAAATTATACGTTGTTACAGAATGAGTAATTGCCAAATATATTATGGCCGATAACGGTGATGCTCGATATTTTTATGTGACACTGAACTTTAGGCACGAGTTATTGTGCTGTTTCATAAAACGAGAGCAGTTTTTTATTTGCAACTTGCTTTGCAGGGGCTCGATTTTTAAATCGCCACGCTATTCCTGAGCTGGAGCCAGAGTGGGCACGAAAAATCATCACCGCTTTATGATTGATATTCCGGAAACCCGTACGAAGCGCTTTGATTCCACATTTATTGTGCGAACTGCTAGTCTGTGGAATGCGCTGCCTGAATGGGTGTTCCCCGATGGTTACATTCTGGGTGTCTTCAAATCCCGAGTGAATCGGTTTCTTCTAGGCAAGCGTGCTCTATCGTAGACCGCATCGTCGCTTTACATCAGACGAGATGGTGGTCAAACGCAAACACATTATTTATTGGAAAAAAAAATCATGCTCGTATGATTTCAAACGAATATATCAAGCGAAATGAAAGATTTTCTATTGATAGAAATCAAATTAGAATGGTTCAAATCACTCGTGTTAATTTCCAAGCAACTTGGATGACAATATTGTCATCCAACCCAAGTAACCGAAATTGCGTATTTTACTAATTTTGTAGTCGGTTTTTTTAATTGATAATTATTTTGTAAACATTTAATTTATTTACAAAAAGCTTCTATTTTATTAGGTTTAGTACTTCATCTTTCCTACATACTAAAATACCTCATCATCTTAATTTCAGCCTATCTTGTTCCTAGCTGGGAATCAGGCCTTCTCTCAGAGAGAGCTAGAGCAGGGGCCTTCAAACTTTTGAGGTTCTTGGACATACCGGTTTCCTCACGATGTTTTTTCTTCGCCTTTTTGAGCGATGGAATCGAAATTGCACATAATTTATCTAGTTATAAAATAAGTCATTGGTGCAGGGGCCGAGGATTGAACCAGGTGCCATCAGATTGTAAAGCGCACAGCAGCACACGCTGACGCTCGGCCACCATCGCTCTTAAAATACCTAACCAAAATGAATCTAGAAATGACCACATCTGAGTAGCAAGAAACGGCAAACAGCAAAGGTAAAAAACAGTCATAAATCACCGTACAAAACCGGAGCAAGAGCTCGCCTTACAGCTAGCTGTTTTAAGCAATTCAGTTCAGGTGATAAAAAAAGTAGCACGGCCGCAAACCGTATCTCGGCGCGCTAAGGTCCACGTTCGTGTGGTTTTCCGAACCGCGGCGTTTTAACGTTAGTTTGTGACCGCGTGAGGAGTTGGCCGTAAGGCCAACCTGGGAAATAAATTATGCATATAACCCACTTGCGCTAGCCACGGCACCGCACAGAACTCAAACTGACAAGCGACAGTGCGTCGTTGGGTCAACTCTATGTTGAACAGTAGTACATTTGGTAGAATAGATGACCTGAAATTCTGATCTTGTTTTTAATTTGGTGTAGAATTGGCTCAATGGGTTTTCTAACTCTAATGGCTCCTAAAACTGCCATAAATATATTTTATTTAGATTTTTAACCGAGTTTTTTAAATTGAAAATTATCAATATTAAATAAAACTTGAGATTCATCATATACAAATACACAGATACACTTATAACAACCCTCTTTTGGCGTCGTTGTTTAAAATTCGAATAAATCATACACACATCTTAAATACATACATTTAGAAGCTGGATCACATGCTACAATGGGTTTTTGAATTTAAAGATAAAAACTATTATTAAAATTGAAATAACTAAATTATTTTAACACACAGCCATTACAAAAGCTAGCAATTAGTAGATTCCAGAGTAAACGCATCCGTTGCGAGTAGATATTTAAAAAAATATAGCGTTCAAGATACCTACGGCTACTTAAATGAAGGAAATACAGTCAATTGTAATCAATCAGTATATGCCAAGGTTTATGACGCATGCATTAACTATACCATCAAAAAAGTTATAGATGAAGCAGGCATCGAGATACAATTCCTATAGAGTCACAATCTCTCAGTGAAAATAGTCAAAAAACGTCCGAGCACCATTGTACATACATTGTATCAATTATATACCTTCAGCGTACCCGCGTCTAGAACAAACCTGCTCAGGTTTGCCCCGGTATCACGTGCTTTGATGTTGCTCAATCTGGTCTCAGAAAGTTCTGATATTTTTACTTGTGGCCTGGCAGAGTTCACAGAGGCTGCTCACAGAATATGTGAAAAGCATACTTTCAGGGACATCTATTGTTGACGCAATAGATGTCACTGAAAGTAGGTATAACGAGACTAAAAATAATTATATACAATACAATTTTTGTACCTTAATATTAAAATAGTTTAAATTTATTTAAGTTGTTATAGCATCGCTTTAGTTTATCTGTAATGGTGTTATAAGTGTTTTTAATAATAAATAAATAAATAAATAAACATACTTCACAATGCCACATTTACTGCAATTTAGACGTTATGTAGCTTGCATAGTGTTCAAACTTAGTTGTCCGCTATGACATCGTAGCTCAGCCCCCCGATTCTACTAAACAAATTGTCTTTAAATTGTAATTGTTGCGATTTTAATTGGTAAATAACTGCCTCAAAATTTACAGTTTTTAATATTTTTTTATACTAAGTTATAATATTAGGTGGTTGTATTTTTCTAGTACAAAAAAATATATAAGACTGACAATTTTGAGGCAGTTATTTAACTATTAAAATCGCAACAATTACAATTTAAAGACAATTTCTTTAGTAGAATCGGGGCCCTGGTATCGCGCTGCGTTGTAGTCGGATCGCGGTCACCTTGTAACTAACCAAAAAGTCGGTGCACTTCGAAGCGTGCGCCGAGTTTTGGTTCGTTTTTTTTTTGTTGGCACGATTGTGACTATATATATTGTATCTCGATGGACGTAGGGTCTAATTTATAAAGAAAAGTTTTAGTTTTTATTTATGCCATAGGTGGCAAACAAGCTAACGGGTTTTGATGGTAAGCGCTCACCGTCACCGTTGTAACTCCAGGGGCATCACAGATACGTTGCCGACTTTTAGACTCTACAGGGTTACGCATATTATACACTGTACTAAGCCGAAAGCAGGTTATTGTACTTATCATTATGAACTGAGGAACCAACCCTGAAATCGTGAAAAAAATTATCAGCTGTTCCATATATTTTGTCAAATGTCAATGATCGTTTTATATGTAGTGACCAAAATAAAAATTTCGTTTTAAAATTCAACTTATTTACAAATAAAATATAACTTACGATTTAATTAAAATTCGATTGCAAGTTATTTATCTTCCAAACTGCAAAGCAGCACTACTATTTTACTTTACCGGTTTGAAGTTTGAAGGTATGAGCATTTTGTAGCCTGTGCAATTACTGGGCATATGTTTATGATTATGAGACATTGTAATGAGTATTCTCAGTGTCGGTCGGTCAGTGTTTCCTCACAGGATGTATGAATCAAAGGTCAATTATTATGCCCAGTAAGCTATCAAACAGTTGTTTAATTTGTCAAAAATAAAATTAGGCTAAGTGAAAAATATAATTAAATTTAATACACTTACTGAAGAAACTATTTAAATCGGCCGATAAAATTGTGACATAATATTATGTGTTTAAAGTTTTTGTTCGGATTAGAATGATTTCACTCACTTTGCAAGAAAGGGACAGAACATCCCTTGTTCCCTTTCTGGTGAGTGTCAGTGTGGAGTTTGTATGGCGTATAATTTACATGTGACGTCATAAGTAAGTATAGTAGGCTCTAAGTAAGTATGTCAAGGCATTAAAATGCTTATAATTATCTTCCTTAATTTTAAACACATTTTATTTTCGGTATTCTGCTCTATTTTATAGTAAGAGTTTGTCTAAGATAATAAAAAAAATATAGCCTTTTGTAATCCCCAGAGTCTCATAACAATTTTCAGTCAGAGGCCTACGGGCTGGGCTCTCAGCCTATAAGAACTTATGGGCAGGCGAGCTCAGCTACATTTCCATCTCAATATAACTATGCTTGCATAATTATGTATTCTTTGGTTCTTTTCAGTAAGTCATTTGCTGGTCAACGTCCTCGAAAAGCCCAGAACCTCATGACGCAAAAAGCTATTACTAAAACACACCGTACGAGTCGCCGACAAAGGCGGACTAAACTGCGAAAATTGTGATTTTTCTAGTTTAATGACGTCGGTATCTCGGCCACTCCATTAGCTCCTCTTTCTCGGTTCCGCGTAATTCTGACCAAATTGCGTTTTGCGTCACCTCTTTTGCGTAGCTCTCGTTAGCGCGACGACAGTTTTGTTTGTCGTTTGACGGCACGTACTAAGTTACGTAGTCACTTTTATAATTGATCCGCAGGTTTCGATTTCGCAAACGGTGGTGGTGGGATTTCTCACGAACGTGACTCATCATGCGCATCCTTCGTCTACCGATTAGGGGTTTTTATAATTCATAAGATGCTCGAGCAAATCGCGTGGGATCAATACAGAAATGGAATAGGCGACGTGATCGAAAATAAGTGAAGCACTTTTGTATAGATTAATATTTGTCTATCAATATTTGATTTAAATTGTTGTAAATTTAATGGAATTAAAACGCTTTGTATTTTACTTTGCCGTCGATGTTATACGCTGGTGAGTCATCATAGAGCAGTTCCGGCACTGGCAGCCTTAATCAGGTGAAGGTTTATTGTACTTTGTCTTAGGACAACGGACTACTTTACCATTCCAGGCAGACACCTTGAGTAGACTGCTTAGTAAAAATAAAGGCGTCGCTTCCCTGACCTGCTACTGTTACTCCGTACTGGACTGTGCAAGGTCGTGATTGGACAAGTCCTGTGGTAATTAGAAAGGCGTCATTTCGCGACAGAGTTCTCGAATTGGCGAGTTTTTGTTCTGTCACGCAACGGCTAAACGTTCCACTGATTACATCTGCAATTGTTTCAAATTCGACGAGAAATAGAAACAAGAACTGAGCAGAACTGTGTCCTACTTTAGCCGTTTCTGGGGCGTTCGACTATGAGATAAAAAACTAATCGGTCATGTAAAACAGAGCAAAATTTATGCACACTTACAAAACATTCCATTTCTGTTGCTCAAACATGGACACTGAAAGCAGCGGATCGAGGGCGCATCGATGCTTTTGAGATGTGAAGCTGGATGAGAATATTTCAAATACCATGGACAGCTCATCGGACCAACGTATTTATACTACACCAACTCAAGGTCACAAGATTCTCTACCATCTGTCTCAAACGTGTGTTCGAGTACTTTGGCTACATTGCTAGGAAACAAGGCGACAACCTGGAATAGTTGGCGGTAACAGGGAAAGTCGACGGCAAAAGATCACGAGGTCGCAGTCCAATACGTTGGTCCGATCAGATTCGCACCACACTCGACACCTCAGTCTACGACGCACTCGCATGTTGCTGAGGATAGAAGACGACGGAAAGACATCAGCAGAGAGAGATTGATGGAAGGTGGTGGTCATAACCCTCAGACATGAGGAATACGACCAAAACTATGCTTCAGCCAGATTGTTAATGTAAAGTAAACACTCACCTGGTTGGTGACGGTGGAGGTGAGCAGCTGACGTTGCAGTTCGACCGGATTGCTCTCGAGTAGAATCGCAGCGAACTTCTTGGCGTCGGGGGAGGGGATTCGAGGCGGGCGTGTGGGGGTGTCCAGCACCGAGTCCAGGCGGCCGAGGAGCAAGGGCGAAGCGCGGGGAGCGGGGGACGCCGCCGCCGCCGCCTCCAGCTCCGCCGCACGCGCCAGTAACGCGTCGCGTTCCTCGCGTAACCTGCATAACAAAGCAAGATATGGTTTGATGGTATGTTAAATTAAAGTGAAGAGATCCTTGACAGACACAAATGTAAACATACTTTGTGATCTGATTTTGAATTTACAGTAGCCAACAAAGAAGGAAATGGAGGTGTGAACAGTTAGGACTAGGGAGGTATATAACACAGTATAATTCAGGCAGTAAGTCATTTGCTGGTCAACGTCCTCCAAAAGTCCAGACCCTCATGACGCAAAAAGCTAATACCAAAGAAGGAAATGGAGGTGTGAACAGTTAGGTATGTAGGTATAATGAAAATCTTAAATTGGCTCTAAAAACCTTCTTAGTTAAAATCTCGCGATTGTCCTTTGAAAACCAGTAAAATATCATGCACCTTAGATTAACTAGCTCCACCAAAACTTACGTCTGCAGATCTCCACAGTCGCAGGCCTGGAGCGCTCTTGCGAAAGACTCCTCCGCAGTTCCGCTGACGTCGATCTCGGTCCGGAGCTGCTCCGCCTCGTCCCGCAGCCGGCTGCCCTTCCGCTGGATGACGTCGAGCAGCGCCCACAGCTCGTCCTCCACGGGCCGGGACCGGGACGCCGATGCCGACGCCGAGGAATGCGCGTCCTTGCCGCATGATGTCTCCGTGCTGAACCCAGAATCCTGACGAATGGACTTGTTTAGTAAAGATTGCTAAAAGAGTTGTTACCGCTGCTGGCCTAGCACAGGACGTGGACAAATTGTCTTTCCACCATATTTACCCTGCAAGAACAAACGTATCCCATAGAGATACAATTAGACGTATCCATATTCTAGCTTTGTTGCGTCTACACGCGGATAAAAACGTTGGAAAGACAATTTATCCACGGACCGTGTTGATCCTAAGAAACTAGTAGAATAACGAAAATAAACCTACAAATCTGTACAAGATCCGGTTGAGCAAAGTTTTACAACATTGGGGACTGAAATAACCAACAACCGTGGAACTACCTACTACTAGCATCACCATCGTCATTTACACCACGCAAACGAAGTTTTCACAAACGAGATCTAACGTCGTCCTGTTGGACAGATGTCGGTCCCCAAAACCGGGAGTACTCCGCTCAGGCGGAATTTCAGGATGGAGGAAATTAGCTATGAGTGGGTGTTAATTCCTATGGATGATGAAGGGGATGAGTTGCTCTTCACCCTTTCTTCATCCATAGAGTAACCATGGACGTAAAGTGTGATAAAAGAACGTTTTGCTCACTCTGATTTCGTTAGCTGCTGTTCTTATCGGTACGCTATTGTTTTGAATACGTATGGGACAAAAGCAGTGCCATTGTGTTTGGTAGAATGCTGCTTTTCAACGTGAGTCAAATGGCAACTGACGCGAGTGTTTTCATACACGATTTCAACTCAATAGGCTATCGGGCATATATTTGATTTGTTAAAAATAACAGGCTTCGTCAAATATACAGTTAAATGTAATACACCGACTGAAGAAACTATTTAAATTGGCTTATAAAGTTCTGACGAGTTAGTAAAGTTTTTTCGGATAAGGAAGGGATGCTCTGTCCCTTTCCCGCAAGATGAGTGTCAGTATGGAGTTTTTATGGCGTATTTAAATGACGTGATGTCATTCGTAAGTATAGTGCGCTCTCTGTCAAGCAAGATATGAAAATGTTTATATCTTCCATAATTTAGAACACATTTCAATTTTGTTTTCGGAGTCCGGCTCAATTTCTGGTTAAGCTTTATCTACAATATAAAATAATCAGTCTGGTAGCCTATTGTGTATGTAACTGTTAACACCTTATTTCAATGCCAAAATAACTACGGAGTACGTCCCTGTAATTCATTTGCTTGCAGCAATTCCGCAAGCAGCAAACCACACTACCGCTGCAATACTTAACCAGCCCGCAAGGTCAATTGGTAGGTCTAATGGGGTTGCACGCAGATGCAACCTTGGATCACTTGATTACATAATATTCCGAACCCGAAATTTTTGCCCTTTTTAAATCGTGTTTAACTTAGATATAACCCTCAAGCACGCTTAGTACGCTGCTTACTCTCAAGTCTACCTTCAGCTTAATCTGTTGCTAAGCTCCTAACAGTGTGTTAAAGTTTATATCCTAGGGCCCGCGATCTACAACCGCTTACCCGCTTCTATATCCGGGATGCACCATCCACCGCGTGCTTTAACACTAAGCTTAGAGCTTGGCTTTTACAATCGTTGTTTTATAACATGGATGATTTTTTTAAGTTGAAAGATTATTGAGATTATTATTGAATATTTATAATTGTAATTGTTGTAATTGTAATTGAATTATTTTTATCCTTTTTATTAATTAATTATTTGACTGCGCCACACATGTACTTTTATGATTGAATTTTAATTGAAATATTTTAATGAGACGCGATTGTACTATTTTACTATCGAATTTATTTAATGCCAATCTGACTTGTAACTTTTGGGGTTATTAATAAAATCTGTATTCTGTAAAGCCCCATTTGAGACGGTGTGGCCGTTCGGAGACGGCTGTGAGATAGCAACTGGCTTTCAATAACAGTCAGTTCTCATTCTAGGTTTAGCGTGTTTTACCATCTTCGGCTTAACCCGCAAGTGTGGGCTGAGATCTTAACTAACATTCATAACCAGCTACGAAAAAAAACATCAATGCGCGAGCGAGATCGCTGCGCCCGTTATTCTGGCCTTTAACATTTCAGTGGTTACAAAAAAAAACGTTACCTGTACGGATGGCTGTGGCTTAACGCGCGCAGAGTCGGTCCCGGCGGCAAGTTTCCGGCGCACGCGCACCCCAGGTTCCCAGTCGCGGCGCGCGCTACTCGCGGGCGTCGAGGGCGGCATCTTGGAGCGCAGGTTCGGGAACGTCTCGATGACGAGGTCGCGGAACTCGAGCAGTGCTCCGACCTCATTCTGAAGTTCCTAAACCAATGTGAGAAGACGTTAAGTGCCTGTGTTCTTCTACCGAAAAAGTACTCGATCATTAACTAAACTTCTTCAGGATATTCTGTAACGTCTGAGAAGTCCTTAAGACAACTTACTCATAGTCAACTTTGCTCGACAATATTTTTTGGACTAAAACGAGCCTGTCGTACGTTGCTTAACAAATGTTAAAGAAATACTCGTAATATGTATAAGATTACAGTCGTATTTGGAATTATCTTTTATATTTTTTCAGTAATGATAAAAAAAAAAAAAATTGCACCAAGTTTTGATTGCTTTGTTGCAATTTTTTTCGATGCTACAAAAAAAATATACTTTTCTAGTTGTGTAAAAACTAGGCACTGAGAGTAGTGGCGCTAGGCTAACCTTGCAGTTGCAGACATAAGCAAGCTTATTTATAATTCAGAGAGATATTTTTTATAAACAAGATCTAGCACTATTTACTATGCGTATACATAATGGTAGACACGCTAAGATAAAAATTTGAATAAACGTAATAATTTTAAAAATAATATACGTAATAATTCAAAGTCGCACAACGAGCTATGGAGAGGGCTATGCTCGGGGTTTCTCTACGAGATCGAATCAAAAATGAGTAGATCCGTAGATGAACGAAAGTCACCTACATAGCCCACCGGATTAGCAAGTTGGAGTGGCAGTGAGCAGGGCACATATCACGCAGAACAGATGGCCGATGGGACCGAAAGACAGACAGACAGACGATCTAAAAGTGACCGCAGGGAAACGCAGGATGCAGGCCGCTTCCAACCTGCCCTTTTGGAGATCGATGGGGGAGGACTATGTCCAGCAGTGGACGTCCTATGGCTGAAATGATGATGATGTTGATGAATAATTTAAAAGGAAAAGTGAGTATTGCAGAATGTTGAGCTGAAATGGCAATTAGCTCGATTTCCAATCTCATTCGTGTAAATTGTGGTTACCAGACAATTTCCGGAATGAAAATTCCTTACCTCTAACTTTTTCACTTTACCCTTTTCACTGTCGAATTCAGTGAATCAAAACTATTGAAGTAAAAAAAATCGATTTTATGGATGGTACCTGCTCTTCCTTGAGCCAGCACGCAAGCAATATTGTTAAGTTGAGCTTTTGCTTGATGGGTTTATGTTTGTACTTTGTCTTAGGCTATATTTATGAGCTTTGCAATTGGCAATACTTTACTAGCCAATTATACAGCAGACCGCCATAATGCCTACTCAGAAATACTGATAATCCTGTGCTGCAGTTTCTATCAGTACCTTGATACATTGAGGCGCTCGTTATGTAAGTTTATTGGCTCGCAATTTTGAATTGCTGGTTTTACTTTTTCTTTTTCTCTTTTCTGCTATTTCGCAGTAAAAGGATTAAATTCGCAATCAATCAAAACATTTACCTACGTTGAAATTATCTACTTCCATTATAATTATGGACTTAATAGAAAATAGACATTTTGAACACATTGACATTTTGATTTTTGATGGGTGATCGCACTGTCTGGAAAGAAATGGGGGAGACCCTTGCCCCGGAGTGGGACAGTATAGGTTAATAAAAAAATATATTAAAAAAAAGATTTTTGATGAAGTGATAGACATTTCGTTGATAACAGATTCATTATTAATTGCCAATTCAGAATCAACATAACACGTTTCATATTTTTTACCGAGTTCAAAAAAAGAGGGAGTTCTCAATTCGGTTGTATTTTAATTATATATATTTTTAAAGTTCTCTCCGTCGATTACAAACCGATTTGGGAAATTCTTGTTTTTTTTTTTAAGGGATATTCTTTCAGATTGGTCCCATAGAAATTTCATCAAAATCAATATAGGTACCTAGTAGTTTGGTTTTTAAATCAAAATAACTGGAAAAAATATATCATCCAAGTAAAGGAAATTACGTATTTACCAATTTTGAAGTCGGTTTTTTAATCTCTACATAGTATAAATTTAAGTCGCTTTCCGCGTCTGTCTGTCTGACTGTATAACCGCTAACTCCTCGCTAACCACGCAACGGATTTTGATGCGGTTTTCACTATCAGTTAGATAATTTTTCACGAAAGGTTTATATATATAACTAGCGACCCGCCCCGGCTTCGCAAGCAAATTACACCGGTGCGAAGCCAGGGCGGGTCACTAGTAGATTATAATTTGTATCATGTTACTGTTAATGTAAACGACACCATATGGATAAAGATTTAAAACTATTTTAAACGGTTGAATGTACTGACCTGTAGAGCGACGAGGGACTTAGCCTGCTCCGAGATGAGGTAGTGGAAGGGTTCGGGCGGCGTTCGCAGAGGGAGACAGTCCATGCCAGAGCCGCCCGAGCCCCCGCTGGCGCTGTCGGCTCCGCCCGTCTGGAACAACACAACATGTCTGTTACAAACTGACAACAGCAGAGGAATCAATTGAAAGGAAGGGTCCGATAAAACTGCTCATACGTTACGTACTCGTCAAGGGACTAACAAACCGATACCTATCTTGGCCGATAAAGTTCTTTACTAAGAATCCGAAAATATAAATAACTAGCGGTCTGCCCCAGCTTCGCACGGGTATATATTATAGCCTATGTCACCCGGGGATAGTGTAGCTTCCCAACAGTGAAAGATTTTTTCAAATCGGTTCAGTAGTTTCGGAGCCTATTCAATGCAAACAAACAAACAATCAAATCTTTCCTCTTTATAATATTAGTATAGATAAATAAATAAATATTCGGGACATTTTTTTCACACACGGTCATCTGACCCCAAACTAAGCAAAGCTTGTGATATGGCTGCCAGAGACTGATATACATACATATATAGTTTTAAATATGAAAGAACAGTTTAATAAAGGTAATAACTAATATTATAAATGCAAACAACGGTTTGTCTGAGTGTTTGTTGGTTTGTTAGAAACGGATCGTCGTGATTTATTGTATTAAGATTATTAATTTAGATAGCGAACACACACACACACACACACACACACACCCATATATACCATTATTGCTTACAAGTACTAATACTTAATGCAGTGTACGCTATTTACTTCTGTCAAATAAAGATAACTAAAACAATTTAGTTCCATATTCAAATTAATACGAAAACCTAAACTAATTATAAACTCATTATTACTATTTAAATATAAACCTGCTGAATAGGGGCATTGTCTACAATTAATTTACTATTGAAATAGGCAGACTTAGAATAGAACATTATAAATACTAATATAATTATTAGTTTTAGTCATTGTCTGAGTATTTTTTTATTGTGTAATTCGTCATGTCCAGCAACAGGAGTCTGACTTTATTTTCATCAGTCATGGAGCTAGTTGGAGGGCCGGAGAGTGACATACGATACTTTTTATCCCGGAAAATGTAGGTTTCCAGAGAGAACGACTACGCGGGTGAAACCTCAGAGCGCGGCAGTTATTTGAAGCATTAAAAAAAAAGCAGAATATTCCAATTCCAATCAAGAATAGCATAATTTACAAGATCTGAAAATAAAAACGCAGTGACATAACGAAAGGTAACCCATCATTATTTCACATGAGAAAAGTAATTATTGTTGTCGACTTACATAATGCGTACGTATTCTACGTAACTTAATTTTTAATGTCTTGCGAACACTACCACAATGAGGTTGAGTTGAAGTTTTCTCAAAAAGATGTAAAGATTGTGAAGCACACTTGTTCATTTTGCAAACCTTGCCATTCGCTTAAAGCAGAACAAACTGAGGCAATAAACGGTAACGACCACTTGTCTCGGTCAAATTATCCGGACCATTTAGAAACACTATGTTTGTTCAGCCCGAGCGTCATCACAAGTTGTTACAACAGTTTTTTTATGCCATAGGTGGCAAACAAGCAGACGGGCTGCCTGATGGTGAGCAGTCACCGCCGCCTATGGATACTTGTAGCACCAGAGGCATCACGACTACGTTTTCGACCCTTTAAAAATCTATTAACTCGCCTTTTGAAGAACCCAATGTTGTTATGTAGTTTCTCGAAAACACCGCGGAAGGTAGGTCATCCCTTATTTTGCAAGTGTGAGGCAAGAAAGATCACGTGAATTCTATGATATTGTGTGGATGAGCTTTCAGGCGGTGGCGGCTAGTGCGATGGTAAATCCGCGACGCCGGTATCAGATCAAACAGTTCTTCAGAACACTCCCCGTTGTAAATGCGATAAAAGATACAGAGAGGCTCAACGTCTCTGCGCATGTTGGGTTTCTATTACGGATAAGTATTTTGCGGAACATCGACTCGAAAGAAGAAGAAGATTACGGATAAATAGCTAAGTTATTAGTGGTGGTTTTCCAAAAGAACAGAGCAGTTGTGTTGTCGTGTGCTCCACCGTTAAATTGCATCACGGACGAGTGCGCGCCGTCCGGGCATCGAGTCCACAACACGGCGTCTCTCTTCCTTTGCGACAATGGAACGTTGCATTATCAAAAATGCCATTATGTTGCTAAACCTTCCTTTAAATGGGGACGCACTTCCATCTGGCTAAAGGGCATTCATTGTACTGACCGCCTCTTTAACTGCAGTTTCACTACGACTGGATCAGTTGACAATGCGAAGTCACTTTAAACAACGCACCATTTAATATTGGTAGTAGCATATAAATAAATCAGAGTAACACACAAAAAAAAAAACAGTCGATTTGAGAACCTCCTTTTTTGAAATTGTTTTCTTCAATAAATTCGTCTTTTTAAGAATAAGTCACTTCTAAACCATAAAAGGAATGTATTCTTTCTCATATGAGTCAAGCACGTTTTAGGAAATTAAGGATTTTTACAAACAAGTGTCTAATCTTAATTAAAAAGGCCTACGTGACGAGTTTTGGTCACTTACCAGTTGTGTTATCGACAAACGTAATGTTGTGAATAACTTACTAAACCTTTTATCAGATTTGATAACAACTCGTACACTAAAGAGAAATGTCGATGTCGCTTCCCTAATGATATGATATCCATATATACGGAGCCATTGAATTCCGAGATACTGGATGGAACTCTAAACAAGTCTTCGAGGAATTTCGTTGTGAAATCATATTATACTTGTACGTGAGTAAATGATTGATCGATACTGGTACTGGTATGAATCACACAATAGAATACCTAAAGAAAAACAAATTGGTTTCAGATTAAGAGAGTAGATTCTAGGAAGCATTTGTTTATTTTATTATACTACTACTGACGTGGTTTTCACACATTCGTGTTATGTTTTTGTGAGTAATATAAATAAAACATTTGTTTATTCTTATGATCTCGCCTAAACCTAGCTGTTGAGACTGAACCTATTTCAACAAAACCTATTTTCTTTTTCCTATTTTTTCACTTTTTATTTTTCAATAAGTTTTGTTTAAAACAGTGTTTTGAACCTATTTCAAGCTCTTACTAATTACCTACAGAGTTTGACAATCATTTCCGATTCCTAAATTTTCACATAACTCGACTGCATAACAAAATATAACATAAAAGGTTACAGTTTTCAAGTGTTGCTGGGTCGAAAATTTGTCACTGAACTGCCACCTTAAATCGTCGTCAATATCACAACCTTTCGAAGAACTAATATTTCAATATGAATTTTGCTATAATTGATATACCGATACATGCGTGTGTAGTAATGCCATGTGCGTGAGGGTAACTACAGTAAAGGAAAGTTTAATATCAGCGTACACTCAAATTCCGTTTCCGGCGAATACTCATAATGAAATCACGTATTTGAATATTTTGTTAACAATTAAAGGAAACATCGACACAGCGGCGGCTGGCCGTGTGAAAGCTTTGTCTGTGGTAATCGCTTGTCTACGGATTGTTGACAAACTACTTGAACAACCGGCACCGAAACCAGCGGCGTTTTTATTCAATGACACCGCGTTTTGGTAGCAATTTCATAGTTTCACTTTCTTCGCGACTCGACGCGTTGCGTCAGACAAGGCCGTGTTTACATCTCGTTAAACACTAGTTCTGTGTTGTTATAATCGCAATTCACTAATGCGGTATGACATTAAGCGGCGGCTAGCCACTTGAGAGTAGTTGAGAGTGATTACTAGAGGGAGCTGGCGGATCTGTCGATTGTTTATTTTCACTCTCCGAGACGTAACAATACGTAAGTTATAAACGGTCAGACGTGTATCACGTAATGGATTTCATGATGAGTCTCTGCTGTTGTGTACCCAATAGGGTTGCCAGATACCCGGGAAATCCGGGATAGTCCCGGAATGAGGTGTCTTGTCCAGTATCCAATAATTTCACTATACTGTCCCGGAATTAGCGATTACTAGGTTTTTTTTACAAATTTTCGGACACTAAACTACGCACGCGCTGCCGAACCTCGTAGAAGACCAAACGAATAAATTCACATCACAGGCACACATTTTCCTGGAAAGAGCAATCAACTATTTGGCAGTATGATTTTGGCCCTGATGGAATTTACAATAAGTTTTTAACTGTAGTCCCGTAAATCAG
Organism: Agriopis aurantiaria; assembly: GCA_914767915.1. NCBI lineage: Eukaryota > Metazoa > Arthropoda > Insecta > Lepidoptera > Geometridae > Agriopis > Agriopis aurantiaria. The sequence goes on from OU611988.1 coordinate 4,914,740, forward strand.
ATGCATTAAAATTGCCATGGGGTGTGCTCTCTGAATAATAGTAAGTACAGTATACCATACCGGTCCATGTACTGACGCCGTTCCTAACCTCAGAAATGTCCAGGAATTGATAAGCCAGGATCTGACAACCCTAGTACCCAAACCTTTGATAATATATCGTTTGGATCTGTCTTAAACTCGAGCTAGTACCGAAAAAACTTTTAAAAAAACTGAAGGGGGCGAGGTAAACACGTATTGCACACTGGCATATTCTTACAAGTTCAACAAACGCACACTTCAATATTGAGCTGCACACAACTGCAAACGATGTGTTTAAAATGTAAACGAATGGACGGCCGAGGGGGAGTGTAAGTGCTAAAGGGGAAACTGTATGTATAACGCTTCCAATTATTTATTTTTCCTAAGTGATCGATCGATAATATAACGTACACGAACATTTCCCCTGAGATAAGAGTAACTTCAAAACAAATTGAACCAAAAAGCGGCGCGTAAAATCACAGTGTCAAGTTAAAAGCAAGCGAGTCAAAGTCACCTCGGCTGATTCATGTTGATTCGATAACAATGATTGATAAATCACGCACGCCAGACCAATTGAGAGACATGGTGTTCCGTGCCAACGGTGTTAACAAACTATTTTGTAATATGGATAGACGTAGAAATACGATGGCAGTACGCAACCTGTCAAACGCACCTAGTAACCAGTTAAACCTTACGACCTTTGCAAAATGTTGATGCTAATGATGCAAGAGACAGGCGATATGAATGTTAAGGTAAACTGAGTTCAGCTGTCAAGTTTAAAGCCAGCAAATCACATCTACAAACAAAATTATTACGTGAAGTAATTTTTTCTTAGTTTTTCGTTAAACGGTCATAAATTTTGATCGCGTTGACTTACAGATTTGATTTTTTCACAGCTGAAAGAAACCGCCGATTTGAGTATTTGATATAAATTTCAACTTGATATCTTTACGCGTTCCTAAGAAAAAGGGCCTTGACAGACGGACAGACAGACGGACAACAAAGTGGTCCTATAAGGGTTCCGTTTTTCATTTTGAGGTCCGGAATCCTAAAAATGGGTGAAACATGGAGATATTTGAACATGATCGAAAAATTGAATAAGGCATATCTCCCTTGTTTGTCTGATCTGAGGCACAGGCTGTGTCAAGTCAGACTATCGTCAGTGTTATGTTACAAGGCACGTCGAAATCATGGATAAAGGCCTGTTCAGCCCTTAGCGAAATTCGCTACCGCTGTAGGTAGCGAAAAATACCTCGAGATACTGCTGCAGTTCATACAATTACCCGGCGGAATAGCGTGCGGTATTTTTCGCTACCTACAGCGGTAGCGAATTTCGCTTAGGTCTGAACAGGCCTTTACAGGTGGGCGCTGCGACTAAGAGCTCCTTAGTCATCAATTAAAACGCGAGAGAAAGTCTTGTAACACACCACACTGAACTTAAAACGTTATTATCGAGTAGATTTGCTGAAAAATCCATTCGAAACGCGCAACTGACCTGACGCTGTGTACATTTGATTGACGCTCTACTTCTCCTATGAATAATCACTCGCATTACTGTCCCGTTAGCGAGTTACTTACGTTATCTTTTTACAATTATTCTTGTAGGTTCTCGGCATTATGTCTAACGCGAGCGTGACCTGTAATCTTCGTCAATTTTAAATCTGTAATGCTTACAATTTTCGGGCCGAAGGTTAATTAGGGAGGAGTCTGTAGTTCCGATCCCAGTTAACAAATCAGACAAACGAACAACAGAAAATTGAATCAAGTAAAATATATCGGTTATTAATAGACCTAAAAGTAAATCATCATCATCTTTTCAGCCGTAGGGCGTCCACTGCTGGACATAGGCTTCCCCCACCGATCTCCAAAAGGGCCGGTTGGAAGCGGCTTGCATCCAGCGTTTCCCTGCGGTCTATTTTAGGTCGTCTGTCCATCTTGTGGGTGGACGTCCTACGCTGCGCTTACCAGTCCGTGGTCTCCATTCGAGAACCTCGAATTAGCAACCTTGGATTAGCAAGTTGAATTGGAAGTGGTAGTGGTAAAAGTAAATAAAAAGGTTAAATTACTTCTACTGATCTACAGCATTGATGTTAGTATGGACTATCATTTTGATGTCGCATGATGTTTAACCTGATTTAAAGTATTAATCTCAATAATAATTTTTAATGTAACCGTAATTGGCGTTTTTGCCTGCTACTGCATTGACATACTATCTTGAGTTTACAATAAACAGGCCAAGTGCGAGTCGGGCTCGCGCACTGATGGTTCCGTATTACCACAAAATACTATAATTATCAATTTGAAAAACGTCGGACTTCAAAATTAATAAGATATGGCATTTCAATCCGGTGAAATGATAAAGAGGCCATCCAGGTAAGGAAATACCAGTTATAACTTGGTAATGAACTAAAATTTGACACCGACTCACACTTGGCAATGATTTATTATTTGTTGTTATACTTTAGAGTGTGTACTATAATCATGCCAAGTTTGACGCTTGTACGTATTACCATTTTTACATTAGAGCTAATACAAAAATACACATGTATACAATCGGAAATACCTAAGGTCATATAATTATAGTATCCAAATGGTACTTTAATAGTAGTATATAAATAAATATAGACTGATTATGGACAAGGATACTAAAGTAGTAAACAATAAGGCGGAAAGTTATTATCCGGTCACTTGGTTGGGCAATTCACGTACTGCACTTCCCATGGCGTGTTGGAATACAGAAAATCATCTTGGAGTTTCCTCGTTAGTTATTTGGAAAACTTCAGTCTTGGGACTTTGAGCAATCATACTACACATACCTCGTAGAAGTAAGAAGTGTCAAGAAGACCTTGATTTAGTATAAACTGGTGACTATTTGAGGAGCGATAGTGCCCGACCGGTAGCATGTACGCTTTACAATCTGACAGCACCCGGTTCGATCCTCGGCCGCACCAATATACAACATATATACATTTTGTATAGATTCATAACAATCTTGATAAATTTGATAGGTTTTTGAAACGTATCTTTTGCATTTAACTGTTACGGATTACATTTAATCGGTAAGTGCGTATACGCGTCACGCTGTGTTACCTATGCTTACTTGATATGAAAAGAAACGTGGAAGCCAAGTAATTCTAGTATATGGTATAATACGCCTTTCCGATATAGGGAGTAAAATTGCAGTACAAGATATGTATGAACGAATTTGAAAACAGAAATACAGAAAAGTTTACATAACAAGAGCTTTAACGTTAAAAAAAAAAACTACTTGTTAGAGACTACAACCGCATATTTTTTTAAGTTTAATATTAGGCTTGTTAGGTCGCCAACTACAACGAGCGGTCTACGATGGAGCACGCTTGCCTAGAAGAAAACTATTCACGTGTGATTTGAAGACACCCAACTTAAAATAAGGTATGGTAGAAAAGAGAATTTTGACTCAATTTCCCCTTAATCCCTAGTAAGTTATAAGCACTATCTAGTGAAAATCAACGGAAGGAAAACCTATAAAAACTCTTAATAGATTTTCGAAGAAGCTCTACTTTCTAAGTACATATTTTACATGTCTTTAACATTTCTATTCTTCCTAATTCTGTACACAGCGGTATTGTAGTCAGAACAATTTCGAGCCCATCTTGTAATAAAGGATCTTGATCTTATTTCTTTGTCTGCAGAGTATTGTGCCAGATAACCATATTACTAGAGATAATGGACAAGAGAAAATATCCGGCGCTTCAACTCAACTATTATTAGGTATGTAGGTCTCTATGAGCAAAGCAATTATAACGGTATCTTAGTTATGTTACGACAAAATAAAACTTAATATAGCAATTATAATTTTAACAAGAGAATAAAACGCGGAGAATGTGCCGGTGCCACGTAGGATTTTTAATTAATTACACCCATGAACTTATATGGAACTTTTTAATTACCTTGTTTACAACATCCAAAAGAATCAGACCATAAAAGTAAGCCACACAAGTAAATAAATAAGAGAAATGAATACGAAAATAATTATCAAGGTATGGGAATGAATTTCCAATTTATTTTAGACTTTATGAAACATTTTCCGTTTTAATTTGAGAACGAGATTTAAGTAGGTAAATGGGACCAGTTTCTTTGTTCAGGTATGGAGAGTTTATTAACTTTATATCTAGATACTAGTTGCAACTTCGTACGCGTAGATTTTAATATAACTTTCAACGCCCTTAATTCGGCTTTATCGCAAAATCCTTTCTTAGCGGACCTCTACATTCCATAAGAAATCTACCTACCAGCCAAAATTTACCTTAGTGGGTCAAGTTAGTTTCGAGATTTCATGATCAGTTGGTCCGTTAGTGAGTATGTCGCTTTTATATACATAGATGAAATGAGACCAATTCCATTCCACCATTCTTACGACCATGTATGCTACTTTATATGTATGTGTACCTAACCTACCAAACTTTATTATTAGTCCTGACAAATAAATAGTTTGAATTTGAATTTGAGAAAAGCGTGTACTTATTACTTCAGGTCAACAAGTTTGTCTTCAGCTAGCCGTATATATCGTGATGATAAAAGTATGTATTGAGGTTTCAACACTTGCATTGCATTCGATGCAACTCGCATGTGTTCATATGCGGGTGTTAGCAAATTAACATGTGTGCCGATTCCAACGAATTCGCAGCGAAAGAATTTGTGTCAAATTCTACATTCGATACACACCGGTGTTGTGGACGCCACCGCTTATGAGTTTGCGAAATGCCACAGTTGAAATTGGCAATTGTCATACAATAAATTGAAAACACAAAAGTCAAATAGATAATGCATGGAGTAATACATGTGGTGTGACACAACGTTTACAAAATATGTCTTGTCATTATTCCGCAACGTCTATTTAGAAGTCGCGACACAACAGCTACTGGCGACAACCACAATCATACGAAGCATATAATTCATTATGGTAATGACAAACATCATACCGCAGTCATGCTCTATTTCTTTTCTCTGCTTTCAAGTAAATTGATTTTATTAGCATAATCAAACCAAATATGCTCTGAAGGTGCGATACTTCGATTGGTCTGAGCTAAATCAGCAACAGTCACGACAATTTAGCAGCTGCAGCAAACATTCGACGCGACGTTAATAAAGCAAAGTAAGTATCAGGACTTGGCAGTAAATAAGCGAGCATACTGATATATGGAGTCGTTTCTTTGAATGCAAACACATAAGATATAAAACTTGACACAGCACTGAACATTCGTACCAGCTGTGGTAGACTGCGTGCCTCGGAATTATGTTTCAACACGCGATATTACGCGCATAGTCATCAAATAGCGAGTGTAAAAAATAGGACAAGCATTATATTCGGCCATGTGAACAGACAAAAAAATACAATAATAGTACACAGGGAACTGTCGGTAATTGCAAAATTGCTCATTTAAACCGCTAAGCGAGAGGGCAAGGTTTGCAAAATGATTGAGGGTCGAGAACAAACAAATTACAATCTTCAAAGTCTTAGTAGCGTAGCTATTATTATGAAAAGGTATCACTAAATTTTGAGGTCAACCTTGGTAACATATTTTTAAAGATGAAAATGAACAAGACTTCAAGACGACCGCTATTAGGAATGGTAAAAAGATTATGATAACTGATGATTCAAATACTGAGCGGAGCTGTTTAATTGTAAGTGTGATAGGCCCAATAGGCGTAATTCTCGCGTAACATACACACGACACACCGACACACACACACACACACACACACACACACACACAATACAGTCGATATTATGAACCTCCTTTTAGAAGTCTGTCATTTCACTGATAAAAAAAACCCCAAAAAAAACCAAAAGAATTTTACGAACTGACACGTCATGAAGATATAGTTCTCTATTAATCTGTACAGTTATTTTCAGCGGAAACTACAAATAGGTATATTAAAATAATAAATAAACTATTCTGTCCAAATTAGGTAAATTATGCATTCGTTACAATTTTAAATTAGATAGATTTATGTTGAAACATTATGAGCATTAATGTTAAGTAAACAAATTACTCAGTCTTGTTTGTAACGAACCGTTTTCTAAAACACGACATCATTTCTTGGAATTTTCTTTTGTTCAACAGCTAGTTAAACTGATTACCTTCCTTCCTGGGGCAATCATCTCCTTATTAGATTAAACCGCTTTCTATTTAGGATCTCTGATCTCGTTTATTTTTAATTGAGATTTCCAAGTCACCGTGTTGCCAACAAGAATTTACTTATATGGATAGCCTGACATTGGAATCTAGCTACGATTTCTTCGACCAGCATGGTGGCGTTACTACCGCCAGTCAAGATAAATAGATAAGCGTAACCAGCGCGAAATTGGATGTTGGCAAACAGTTGACACTTGCCAATAAGATATAAAAGAAGCTAGGAGCAACGTAATTCAATCAAGCGTTACGTGCTTTCACTCTCCGGTTTGCTAGTTCCATGTTAAGGTAAGATTTATGATGTACCTTAAAATTTAACGACGGTTACGGTTTCACTATCGACTCCGGCACCATAAAATTAGCGCAAGACATGACTACAATATTAACAAAAGAAGAATGGTTTATTACGAATCTAAACAAAACTTAATCTCTACGTAAATCAGCGATTAGCATAAAGCCCATATTAGTTACACCGATGACTTTGAAAGCAACGTTTGGCAAATTGCTTCTGTACTTTCGTAATGCGATGTTAATCTGGTCGGAATTAAATCCGTGATCGAGTAAAGTGGACGGTGGAGCACATCGTATGAAATTACATATGCATTTTGGTTAGAAACTGGTGCACGAATACGGAAAATGCCCGCATGCCAGCAGCCAACTGAGCGTGAACTCGCTACGCCCAAACACAATTCTATGCGTGAAATGAATTCAAACAGTTTTCATTGAAAACTTCTATAGCGATGCGTTGCATGTTTACTAATTTTAATTTATTTCCTTCAACGCCTCGTGGACCCGACTCCGCTGTAAATATACACTCGGCATAGCAATTCAGTGTAACAGAGTTTAATTGCGAGCGAGTAGAAGTTGAGTAACACCTGGCATCCGGATTGTTTCAAAATAACAGAATTACTTTATAATAGAAATGTAATTACGTCTATAATGCGGCGTGTTGAATTGTATTTTCAGTATTATTGACATTTGAATGGTGACAACAGAACAAAGAAACAGCTGTGAGAAATGATACGAGTTACACAAGTTTCATTTCAAATGTTTTGCTGGCAACCCTTATCATCGCACAATATGATTAGCACATTCATCAGCATTCATATTTCGTATTGAAATCAATATTACGATAACCGATAAAACATACCGGCACACGGGTACCTGCCATGTTAATGCAGTTCACACGGTTCAAGCAGACATGCTTTTATTCAATTCTGATAGGTATGGGCAGGGCACGAACAATACCCTTTCCGAGAATATCCAATTTGGACGTATAAGCCGATCGGTCTGCTTTAGACATGACTTGTCACGTTCCACGAATATATTGGGAGTGCACGTTTCGAGCGTCCGAAACGAGCACGTGCAACGATCCAAAGTGCCTAATAGAGCCACTAAGCTATCTAATTAGGCACATAATCTTCAACGAGCATGTTGAAACCTATTGTATTGACATTTGGAAAAGGCCATAACTTGCATCTGCGATAAACAAAAAAATCAAGGCAAGAACAATCGAGTGTGCATTGTACAAACTGGTAATAAATTAGCAGCATTTACTCGTAGGCTGGTGCGCCTTACAAGGCAGACGTTTAGAACCTCATTCATGGTTCATTGTTTTAGTGCGCGTGGGTGACCGATTGTTGAACCCACCCATACGTTTAGACGCAGCTGATAGATTGCATCGTGCGAAGTAAATTAATCCCAATTAAACTCACAATGAAACGGAAATGCATTAGGACACACTTGCAATAAACGAGGTCTCAATTAAAATTAACAAGAGCTTGAATAATTTCAATGGCTCAAAGACAAGTTTTGTAAAAAAAAAAACGGGTAAGTGTGAGTGGGGCTCGCACCCAGAGGGTTCCGCACAACCTTAATAAATATGTATGTAGAACCATCCATCCCAGGAATATAGTCACGACGAAAACGGGTTAAACTATTGAAGGACAAACTTAACTTTGTAGTTGGAAAATATTTGCTCCGATACGTACCAACTACAAAATGTAAGTTTGTAATATTAGCATTTTTTTAAAGTGAAGTAATTTCAAATTAGTAACATTCGAGTTATTTCTTTTATATAACTTTCCTTTGTATGTGCTGTGAGACTTACATACCTTATACCTTGCTTCTTGCAAAATTTCATGATTCTGGGTCAACGGGAAGTACCCTATAGGTTTTGATTTAATTGCGAGGAATTGTTCCCAATTCTACAGATTTTCATTGCATTCCAATTGAAGTGTCTAAATTTAAAATCATCAGTGCTGTATTGATAGAATAATGAGAATCTAAACGAGGTTTACTTTCAAAACTTTGTAAGTATTTTGAAATATCAGTAACATAATATAGCAAAGGTTAAACGAACCATATTAATAAAATATAACGGCAATTAAAAATAACTCTGAGCTTAAAACATATCGTAATAGTAATTAGTAATCACAAAAGCCCGTTAGACTTAGCGATGCACACAAACATATAATTGATGAGATTGTTTCACAAAACAATGATTATCTTTCAAAATAGCCCCAAAGCAAACGTATCAATTAGACAAATTACAGGCGTAATGTCCATGTGGCAAGTAGTTGCACTAAATTATTGTTGAAATTGATAATTCGACCGTGTTTCGAGTCAGGTATGCAAATGTAATAAGGGTGCGTTATTCAAGAACCGACAGTTATGGAACAACTGGTCAGCAATAATTTCTATGTGCACGATAGAAATTATTGCTGGACTCGGGTAATTTTAACTGTTAGAATTAATAAAAATGTAGTATTTATAACAATTTTCAACGCATTCGACTGCTTTCTCTTCTGATTTACAAAGACACATTTCTGATTAAGATTTTCTTCCAGTGTAGAGCCATCTATCATGATTTTTACCACCCGTTTATATAATTTGAAATTTTTAGTAGTTGTAAATTTAGATTGGAAAAGGAATTAAATCAGATTATATTAGAGCAATGATTCTTAAAGTTTTTGTAGTCACGAGCAACTTTCAAAGATTTAAGAAATACTACGCACGCTTGGCGAGAATTTCAGAATAAGAAAACAGTGCTTTTGAAAATTACTTTATTTTTCGTAAGTATTGTTTATTCAAATAACTGCATACTTCAAAAGAATTCTAATAAATAAACTTCGGGACTGTGGACCCCTGGCACCCAAAGGGGTCCATGGACCCCACTTTAAGAAACCCTGTATTAGAGAGTATGATAATGATAATAAGAATACCGTTCAACGGCACCACAATAATGTTAACAACGATATATTAATAGCCAGTGCAAATGAATTATTGATAGATTCGTAAGGACAATCGTATAAATTAACAGCTAAGTGTGCCGCTGGACTATTGACTATAATAATGATTCATAGCATGTAAAAATAAACCCGTTTAAAACTATTAGATCGGTTATAGCATTCTAGAGTCGAGTCAATGTGATTTGATTTCAAATAGAAAAAGATTTTTTTTAAGAAGCACGGTCAGGAGCGAAAGCATTTTTTATATAAATAACTACATTGCAAATGTTAATAAACTCCATCTTGGCAATATAGGTAACTCTATGCATATGCTAATTCATACAATCATATTTACCTTTTAGTATTCAGACCAGCACAAGGTCAACTAGTAAGGTATATTGACCTAGCCAAGACCAACTTTATGTTAGCATTTTCCTTTATAAGAAACCTATCACGGAACTGGTCGAGCACTTAAAAAGATTAAATGGTGACGTCATGACTTAAAGATTCCGTTCAAATGCCGTTATTTTCCACTGGAATCAAGGCATGGCTGTAGAAGCAATACTCTCGTCTGCAACAATATATTCAAACAAATGATGGATTAGGTGAAATTCATTCACGGGATTCATTCCCTAATGTTTCACTTTTATGGGCGGAATATTTTCTCCATATTTAAATGGGATCACCCTCGAGATAATATATGATCCATTAAATTTATATATTATGTACTTTGGGTTTTAAATCAAAATAACTAGAACAAAGAAGACAATTTTTCTTGGGCCCACCAAAGTTTTTTTTCTTAGGCCCACCTAATTTAGCATATATTGATGGGACCAGCACTATAAAATTTGTCGTTTTTTTATTACCATTCTGACGAAAGATAAGGGAAAAATGGAACCGGAATAATAATATCAAGAATAAAATGTGTTGTTTTGATTTTAGCCACAATTCATTCATTTCCCTTATAGTCACTTGACCGGAACGTTTTTAATACGAAAAAGGATGCATGCTCAGGAATTTATATACAAAAATAAATAGACCATATTTTACAACAGTGGCCATAGTAATCAGCTTTTAAGTAAAAATAATTATACAATAGTCGCTAATATTATATACGCTTGTAATTAGCGGCTTGAATATGTTTTTAATCCTAGTTTTAAATATTTACTAATATTGATTTACCGAAACCGTAATACTATGGTTTCGTAAAATTATAGAGGAATGGAACGTAAATCCGCCATCTTGACGTTTGTTGGTTTGAAATTGACAGCAGTTATGACTTATTTCAAGTTACTTCATACTAGTGATGTCTCATACTTTAGTTTTTCTGACTCGAATTACTTAAGTAACTCGTGCTATTGACTCGAGTTGCAACTGGAGTCAACTTGAATCGGCGGTAGTGGGTTCTGGTGATGTGTCTCATCAGTATTTGTATGAGTTGACACTGGCATGATTACTAACTCGATGCAAGTGTCAACGCGAATAGGTCCTGCTAGTTGGTACTACTCCGTTGATTGAACGTGGACCGTGAAACATGTGACACGCACTGCTTCCGTTTTTTTATTGGTTTGAACAGTCGCTCCGGTCAAATAACCCACTCAAATCGCTCGTACATAGCTAAGCGCAGTCACATCGCTAAGCGCATCCAGCTGGCCTGGCACCGACACGGAGCAGTTTATTGAGTTGAGTTGACTCGATCTCAGTCTTGCACCAGTGTCAGGCGCAGTAACAAACTGTTGACAGATTTGATTCGAGTTGCACAAAACTGGTCTCATCAACTCGTTCATAATGATATGTGAATAGTGATATAACTCGCACCACACATCACTATTCATACTTTCCGTTTGTATCAAACCGCGTGATCGTCTGATAGTGCTCTCAATTTTTTCCGTATCATTATGAAACTACAATAAATCAACATGTACAATGTACAGCGCCTACTCCAGAAAACCGTTGTCAACTGTGCAGTAAGATTTCAACGCGTAGACAATTGTGCGAAGACATAATTACTGTCCGAGACAACTGAAGATTTTCCCAAAGATCTTACCTATTTGATTTGTGCCGTTTGTGTGTGTGTGGATTTCTTGCGAGGTGAGTTTTTATTTAAGTAGGTATTAGCTAATGCCCGCGATTTCGTACGCGTAGGACTCGGCCTTTGGCTTCGACAATATTTCTTTCCCTGAAGGTTACAAACATTTTAAAAAGTCAAATCGGTTCAGACGTTCACAAATTATGCCGTTACTTAAGAACACCATTTGATTTTTATTTATTACTAGCTGCGCCCTGCGGTTTCACCCGCATAGATGACACACTCCTTATGACATCAGCTATCTGCCAGTGAAACTCCCATCAAAATCTGTCCAGCCTTTTTTTAGGGAACATACATACACACATCGCCTCTTATATATATATATATATATAAATATAAATATAAGAAAAAGATGAAGGAGGTATAGATAACAATGCATTTAAACGTCTCAAACCATGTTGGTATCCGTACTTGTATTGCTTATAATATTACTAACTTTATTATCCCTGTTTGTTTTAACTTACCTGCTTTTATTTACAGCTAAATCAACTAGCAGTTTGCAGATACTGCTACTATTAATTTTGCAAGAAAATATCTATACTCCTGATGCAATAAGAAGATTTGGGTACCTATAGAAATATTTACATTCCATGTGGATGTTTCATTTTAAGAACACACCAAACACAGCGTTCTTGTTCTGCAGAAAGGAATATTGATTTTGCAGTTTTCAAATTATCAGGTAATTTCAAAAATTCTTAGTGAAATCATTGAAAATAAAGATATTAAGTATATCTAGTATATCTAGTATTAAGTAGTATTTTTTTTTAGTATATCTTTTTTCTAGTTTGCTATTTAGTACCTAGGTACTCCTGTATAGAGTGCAATAAATAAACGTTTATATACTAACCATCCCTTTTTGTGCAGATAGAACGCTTAGAACAAGTCTGTATGGCTTGGTGGCTGAAAGTTTCCAGCACTGTGAGCAGGCAGAGGCTACGAGATGGTAACAGAGCTGTGGCAATTCGTCTTATGGATATTGAAGACAGCAAGAATATCCCACAACCAACCTCTATGCCTACTCTTACTGTGCCCGGTATTTTCAGGGCATCAGCAGCACTTACTATGTATAATTATAAGCGTGCTGCTTCTACTTTCCGTATTAGGGTCTAACGTAGGAACATTTCCGTATGTCCTAAGTAATGTTCTCTGGTGTTTTTACAATACCTACGATACGCGAAATTGCATCATGTGCTAGATAATGTATAGCTTTGCTGTCACTTTTCGAAGGTTTAAAGAATCTATTTCTGAGTGGGTTACCTATTTAATTATTATTATGATAATAATATTTTGTTACCTACAATGTCTTTTTTTTAATTCCGCCTAGCCATACAATATCGCAAGTAATCATTACTCGTGCTGATAATGATTATCAGCACAATTTCTAGAAAAAGTGCTGATGCAAAAATGCAAAAGTAACTCTGTCTCCTTATGCTTTCACTGCTAAACTGATTTTGATGAAATTGAATATGTACATAGTTTTAATCTTGATAATGACTAGGCTACTTTATATCCCGGAAACCTTGGTACATAGTTTTCATGGGATGATCACTTATTTTTGTGACAAACCAAATCGCGCAGGCAATCGCTAGTATTAGGTAGTAAATCACTAGAACGTAAGTAATAAAGTAACTTATATATAATTGTTCATTGTGAGGTTTTAGGTTATTGTGAGATTCATTAACTGATTTCTCAATACTCCGGTTAGATCGGATATAGCTAATATTACCACTGAATCTAGAGATTATGAGGAACAAATCGACATGAGTTTCATTACTATATGCTATAATTTGTGGGTGGCCTATTTTTCAAACAAAAGAAATTGTCTCCTTTGCGCATTAACTAATTTTGAAGTTGGTTTTTTTGAATTGATAATTATATATTTGAAGTCGGTCGAAAATGCATTATTCCTCGAGCAAGTTAATTTAAAACGTAACATCATAATACGAATGAAAATTACTTACAATAAAGGAAGTAAAGAATGGATGAGGGAAACCAAGCAAAACGCAAATGTTACTCAACAGATATAGATTGTGATCGTTCACAACGCAGCGTCTTATGTTAAATGTGAAGATTACATGAACGAAATGCGTTCGCATACGACTGTCGCCACAGAGATAAGCAATTGAACAATCTAATTGATCGTTGAGACGTTTTTAAAGTGTGCGCCATAACTGGCGCCTTACAGTAGTGAGATTCATTTATGAGCACTTAAAGCAGTTTAAATGCTGTCAGATTGTTATTAGCAGCTAATACGAACGATGAAGCAGCTATTGATTCAGATTAATATTAGTAACAATATTTAGTAGCAATTAATGTGTTAAAAACGTCAGAAAACACATAAATCGTTCCTTCTTAGTCATAAGATAAACAACTAACATCAGAATGTATTTATTCTTAGTGAAGCTAGCTACAATACAATACAATACAATACAAAAACTCTTTATTAAAACACCACAAAACAAGGATAACATAAAAATTACAACAAAAAACAATCAAACCCCCAATCTTACCCCTGTAATGCATTAAGCAGTTAGAGAACTGTCTGACTGTCGCCAGTGCTTTAGATAAGATCACTGAAGTATCCTCAGATCTGACGACAAACAAGGGAGATATGGTAAGGTGGCGTGGCGGATGCGAACACATCAGGCTTGGTGCCATTAGTCGAACTCACACTGCAGACGAACTTTCCGACCTTTTTTGCAAGTAGACTATTAGTTAGTTCATTGGTGTCGTTGCAAGTTTCTTAGAGAGCGTGAAAAATGAGTATGTGTGCCGTACTTTTTTAAAATTAGTTATAGTGAAAAAAGTAGGTAGAACTCGAAAGCATTTGAACACGCACGATAATTGTACTATGGAATATCTCCCTTGTTTGTCTGACCTGAGGTAGTTTCCCTGCATTATATGATAGAGTTGGTGCAGTTGCTACGCCACCAATGACAATACACGCATCAGTAGGATCTAAATATCGGTTAGATGTCTCTACTGTTACGGCGGCCGGTGACACGCTTTATGGCCCTTAACGGAACTAATGAGACCGGCCCCTCGTCACAGCGCCCGCTGCTGCCTTTTGCGTCACTTATTTGTGTCACTCCAATCCTCTTGCCTTTGTATTGTATTTCGGCAATCAAACGTATTGTATTTCTTTCTTCAAAGTATAAAACAACACCGCGTAAAATGAATCATCACTTTGAAATAACTATCGACGACGAAATCAATAGGTATAGAGCAGATTTTATCTTTGAAGCTGTCAATATAAAAACGGCAAGTGTTTTTATCAGAGACAGTTCTGAATGATTGCAAAATGTGACAAGATCAAAAGACGAACAAATAGGTCAACAATGGAAAAGGTTGCAACACTAAACACTAGCAAACAGTGGAAAGCAAGATAAACAAATGTCTTGTAAAAATAGACAAACAAATCTAACGAAACGCCAACACCTCTGTACAAAAGATAAACGATATCACTTTCGGCACGTCTAAGTGGGCCGCCGAAGTGGAACATGGCACTCGAGGTATCTAAGTAAAAAATTTGATGCCACATGGCCGGGAGTGTATAGAGTTAAAGTGTGGGTGCGGACAATACAGTGAATCATCACAGCTGTGAATGAAGCGTATTAGACAGTAGGTCGCTGCTCCCGAAACAAAAATAGACCATCCGTTGTTGCACCGCGTTTACTATTTCATCACTTCAGACGTTTCAGGTAAACGAATGAGAGGAATGGTGTGCTTCTTTCCTTTTTTCGGATATAAATACAAATACCAGTTCGAAAGTGTCTCGAACCCATAAATGTTAATTGGAAAACAGATTAACTGTAACAATGTTCTTGTTTGAACAACTATTACGAAACACTAGTTAATTTTAAAAATCATAAGGAAGTTGTGAATGGACGTTAAGAATAAAATATTGAGCGAAATGAGGAACACGAAATTACGAATATCATAAAAGCTAAATAAACTCCCGGATGATAGCCATTATGCTTGATGAAACGCAAAAGCATCAAGGCGTCTAAGGCTGTCCCTATTTAATATTCCTTTTTATAGTAATGGAAATCTATTTAAATAGTTCTTGGACATGGAACAGTATTTTTCGTGTAAACAAGGAAACATAGCTTCGTAGACAGGTAATCTGGGTCAACTTCAACAATTTTACCGCATTTCTTTCATCAATAAGCAAATTCTATGCAGTAATAAAACAATGAGTTTAGTTTAACGAATAACAAGATCATAAACCACGTAAAAAGGATGTTGTAGCTAGTCATCAAACAAGAAGTCATCAATCAAAACGTGTAGTAATAGAATTCAATTGTGTCGAAAGCCTTATGCATATTGCAAAATAAGCTTCTAGGAAGTCTGAGATATCTATCATATATCTTAGTGACACTTCAAAGAACGACAATCGTTTGTTCTGAGAGTGGGACACTTTCACCGGTGGAGCCCTGGCTCACGCCTTTTTAATTCAAAAACCTATGTAACCCAACTCGTTATATTTGAAGCCATGAATTAAAATCGTACTGCACAATAAATTTTATTCACATGCACGCCACGTCTCGTAAAGGTTACAGTGAAAGAACCTCGAACACATTGTCAGAGTCGACACTTTCTATTCATTTATGTAAGTAGACGAGTTTTATTTTATGACTCATAAAACGACGACAATTTTGTTGGTGATAAGATTACGAGCTACGACAATCGCATTTGACCGAGAACTTGGAAGTACAGAATTATGTAAGCATATACTTGAAGCTACGATTGGTCTATTGGATAATATTATGGTTTCTTAGGTTGTAAATAAAAAAATGTTGTAGAAAGTTATCAACATGTCTGGATTTCAGATCCAAATTAAAATCCAAAGACGCTGCCAAGTGTTAACACCGTAAAATAATTATAAAACTAAGAAATGTAATGTATTGGAAATATTAAGTG
Organism: Agriopis aurantiaria; assembly: GCA_914767915.1. Lineage (NCBI taxonomy): Eukaryota > Metazoa > Arthropoda > Insecta > Lepidoptera > Geometridae > Agriopis > Agriopis aurantiaria. The sequence continues at coordinate 4,931,179 of OU611988.1, forward strand.
AATTCAAGTTTTAAATGAGATCCCAGTAAAAGTCGGTGGTCAGATTTGGCGCGTAATATTAATAATGCATGAAGTATAAATCAAATACAGGATATACGAGTTCACGGAGCAGGTCACGAGACACAAGAACCAAATGGAATGAACGAAACCGTAGCTACGAGAACCGTAGAAAACGCAGATCAAACACATAACTAGGCCATAAACAAAAGCACCTTCTTATGTCAGCGTCAATGATTAACCAGCGAGCGTTTCTCTGCGCTAATTGTAGTGCACGTCGAAATCCGATAAGACGGTATCATGTGGCAATGTGTCACTTGAAACGACGACTGACAGCGGTCCAGCGAAGCTCTGGTTTCTTGCGGTTCCACTAAGTACTGCAAGTATTGGATGTCTGGAAACGTCCCCACATGGTAGGATATAGCCATATAGGTCTTCCTGAAAAGGATTGACGAATGATACATACAGTGCGGACTTGTATGTGATATCATGACGATTGTGTTTCTTTTAAATTGGCTCTAGATTTTTTGTAGCAAATACTAAATGCCCGGAAATATCATTTTATCGGTAAGTAGATTCAGTATCAGATATTTATTGCTTTCATACAATAAATACAAAGTGATAAAATATAAAAATAGGAAGTGTTCAGTCTTATATGGACCCGGTCGGCACATTTGGAGTAGGGAAACTGCTAGTCTGTGGAATGCGCTGCCTGAATGGGTGTTAAGTGAGGACCGTTATACAGAATGATTAAAATATACGTCAAGATATTATGATCATAACATAAGTAAATATAATAAATTATTTAAAAATATCAAGAGATCAAAACGGTTATATGAAATGATTTTAATATGAAGTATATAGATACTAGATAGGATGTGAGTCTTTCCCGAATGGATTTGTTATAGATACTAACTGATGATTCAACACCAACTGCTCACTTTGTAATCTAGTTCTACTTAGTAATTTTTTAGTTTAGGTGAGTAATCCAAATATTATGAACTAGCCGACCTGACAGACGTTGTCCTGTCTTAGGACTATCAAACACGCAAAGTTAAAATTGTAAATCTTATTTTTTTACACCTTGGGTTACATTATTGGCGTTTTAGTAAGGATCCCTATTTTTTTTAAAAATAATATAGTATGTTACCCGGGGATAGTGTAGCTTCCCAACAGTGAAAGAATTTTTCCAATCGGTTCAGTAGTTTCGGAGCCTATTCAATGCAAACAAACAAACAAACAATCAAATCTTTCCTCTTTATAATTTTAGTGTATAGATATAGATTAGTCGTCTTTACTGTGGTACTGAACTAATAAACCGATAATGAACAATTTGTTCAAGTTGAAACGTTTATCGTCAAATTAATACTTGAGTATGAAAAAGTAAACAGAAACAAATGTGGTTTTTTGTTTCTGAAATCTGAAACCTCTCCAATCTAGATAAATAAAGCACAGTATAACCAAATGCTTACGATGCCGACTTTAAAGTAGATAATTCAGTTACGGGCATTGAAGAATCCGATTTCAACAACTTGATTAAGCTGGATTACAACATGGAAGTCGGATTTAACAGTTCACATAATTTTGTAGAAGGCGGAAATACTGACGGAAGCGGCGCGTCACGGTCCATGGGACGGGCGCGCAGCGCACTATGACGTGACGTCACCATGCCCACTCCCGGGTGAACACAGGTAGGATATACCTACTTAGAGGTCAGAAATTTAAGTTTTTTTAGTCCGAGTCTAAAATGGTTCTTCTAAGCATGACGACGGCAGAAACAATCGTATTGCAATCTTGGTTAAAACTCTTTTAATAGATGACGAAATGCTGATGTCATTTCAGCTATCTTAATGCTCCAGATTTCAGAGTTATTGAAATGTATTATTTCAAAATGTGCTGCAAAGTTATCTCAACAATTGGAACGACATATGATACGTATAAGACACTAAAGTAGCTCTACTTTATCAAATATCAACCTGTATCTTGTGACATTTCAAGGCGATTAGAATTTGATACTATCGAGATACGAAAAATATTTCGCTATGTTTGTCCTTTTCATATCTGATTTACTTAGTTTTTTGCTGTACAGTTAGATATTATTTATAAAGTTATGAATCATGCTACTACAAGTCAAAAATGAAGGAACGCATTCTGCCTGTTGCCAAAATGTTATTGTCATTACAATATTTACAATACAAAAATAGGTTCTGTTGAATCTATAAAACAAAGTTAATGAAAGAAAAAAGATTTTACTGTTTGAAGCATGGCTATTGAATACAAAAATTGTTACTTTAGCTCAATACAAAAAGCATGAGTTTGGCTTTTTGTATCCAGATCCGGAGCCAGATATCCGTAACGCCCGCAAATGTTGGAACGGTCATCCACAGTTTTATTACAATGACAAGAGCAAAAAACATTAACAAGCAAAAAGCACACTAAACAAAATTCAATGTCAAATACGTTAGTTATAGTATACTAACCAAGATCAGATCTCATATTGTATGTAACAAACAGGAAAGTTCTTATTGCAAAAATACTTAGAATGATGTTTTGATACAATTACAGGTTTAGAATCTACAAAAAAAAAATGTATTTAACACGATTCTCATGCATTCTCAGCGATTCTCAATAGAAAAACTATTAGAAAGTTAATTCATCGATGAGAACAATACCAGAGCACTATCGAAATCAAATGGTTGCGTTACTTTACTAGAGATGCACATCTCTAACCAATGTCACGCGATCAATATTACTGGTTCTTTCATTCAATATGTTGGATATCTCGATCGCACGTAATATCGTTATAATAGAGATTAGTAGGTATTGCACAATATTAATTTTAACTTTCACGTCTCTATGCTGGCTAGCTTTATGTTCGGAACCAAAAGTGGTTATTTGCCATTTGTAATAATAGGCCTGGAGTTGAGACTTGTAGTGTGTAATTTAATGGGCAGTTAGTGCCTGATAGTTAAAGGTTTGCTAATTTCCGCAAAGTTTTCATAATGAAAATATTTCAACTAAGAGAGTCATGAAGTCACGATTATGAAACTAAACGAAGAATCGAATGGTCAGTAGTTGAGAGGATCCGAAAATATCTGTCAAGTCACAGCACTATAGACAATAAATTTCACTTGAAACGATAGATGAGGAAGGGTTCACAAATAGGACGACATCGCGCATCGCTTGCTTCCGGTCCTTGTTCGTGAAGTTCAGCGAGTTATTATAATATTCAGTCATCATCATCATCATCAGCCAGAAGACGTCCACTGCTGAACATAGGCCTCCCCCTTTAACCTCCACACTGAACGACAGCCTGCCTTTTGCATCCACTGGATGCCAGCGACTCTTACTATGTCGTCGGTCCATCTAGTAGGAGGCCTACCTAAGCTGCGTCTTCCGGTTCGTGGTCTCCACTCAAGAACCTTTCTTCCCCATCGGTTATCGGTTCTCCGAGCGATGTGGCCTGCCCATTGCCACTTCAACTTGCAAATTTTAACAGCTATGTCGGTGACTTTGGTTCTTTGGCGAATATCCACGTTTCGGATTCTATTGCGCAAAGAAACTCCGAGCATAGCTCTCTCCATTGCCCGCTGTGTGACTCTGAGTTTTTCCAAAAGGCCAACAGTTAAGGACCACGTCTCAGTACCATATGTCATCACTGGCAATTCAGTCATTCGAGTTAAAATTAACAATAGAACTAAAGTGACGTCAATAAGTTAACAGATTCTTAAGTATGTACCATATGTATCATATGTATGGTGCGTGTGACGATCGTTGTTATAGTTGTAGAGGGTCGGGCCACTAACCTATTTATTAGTCGAGTCGAGTGGTAATTGAATTACTCTAGCGGACGCCACGGAAGATTCAATCTAGGGCTATCGTCACTCGTGACACCTTATTGTTACATATATAGGTGTTAATCATTCAGAAAAGTAGAAACACGCAGAACAATCGCTAGTCCTTGATGTTATTAAACAACTTATTATTAAATAGACAATACATGTTATTTGTACTACTCACGTGCGTTCATAATGGTGATAAACTTTACTCAAACATTGATTCAGATGTGCTTACCTGAAATAATAAAAACATAGATAAGTATTTAAAGATGCGAGGCAGCCTTAAAAATTACTGTGAAACTAGAGATCACAATCATTCGTCTGCAGTGAAGTAATAAGAGATCATCTTGTAACAAATAAAAAGAAATGCATGGAATTAAAACTTGGCAACCGGCCATTAGTCATCGAAATACGAACAAACAACATAATCATACCTTTACGAAATGCTAGACAGCATGTCCCAAAACAAAGGCTTAGCAAACATACTGTTCAATTACTAGGCATAAAAGCAGAATAATTATACGACTCAGCAAAAACGACTTTATGAGTATTTAATTACAGCAATGTTTCATTAGGTGTGATTGCAAAAATATGATACAGCTTACATCACGGTTCTATTTTATTAGAGTACCTACGAACATTTTTTATGTAACTGCATTAATCTGCATTGTGGCCATTATTTTAATATTATCATCCTATCGGCATACTTCATTATGACGCAACTGGTCAATGTAATTTAATATTTCGTGAAGTGAACAAAAAATGCCCATCAAATATTTGTGATTAACCTGCTTTCCAATATCAATAATATCTTACGAAATTGATATGGACGTAACGAGTATATACGATCGTAACTTCTGTTGTGATCTCTTACGTGATATCATTATCATTTTTGCGAAAAAAAAACCTCAATGCTCGTTGGTTGATTATCGACGAGCCATCTTCGTGACCAGAACCATCGATCAGGGCACATCAAATTTAAGTTGCCTTACATCACATCTTGATTGTATGTGAATGTACTGCACTTTCAGGCTGGCCATTCTTGTGCATGCGCGTGTTCCTGTGAGAGCGACGGTGACAAAACGAAATATCCCAGGTTTTGGAATAGCCCACCTGATTTTGTATGTGTATCGTCTTTGCCTGGGCTCGCGCTCGTATGACCTACCTACTTTATTTTATATAAGGGAAGAAGTTCCATCAAATATCACATACACATTTGAGTTAACCAGATTTACGTAAACAAACAAAATGTGCATATAAACAACAATATGGTCGTTTGAGTTGGGAAGACAATCTGTTCCATGAACCACAATGTTAGCTGAGCTCATGTAAATACGCTAGATGTGGGCAGAGCAAACAATAACGGTGCAACAAACAACGTATTGCTGACTGCACAGTCCGTGCAGTCTTATTTACATGGGTAATGAGCATTTTAAATCGAGACATGATCGATCGATCAAGTTACGTAAGGGAATAAGTGTGATCGTCTAGTCTGTCTGTGACAGAAGAAATACAAGTAGGAAAAAAATATATTGATCGTATTGACAGTGTGAAATGTCCGCGTTTAATATTGATGATTTAAAATTTATTTTTTGTATTGAATTAAATTGTCAAAATAATTTTAGTTATATAAAAGCTAAATACCACTAACTCATTCACTGACTGACAGACTCATCACAAAATCTACGTCACCTACGATGCTGTAATTTGCAGGTTTTTTATGGGATGTAGAGGTAGAAAGAAGTTTTGAGATTTTGCGAACAGGCCGAATTAACAGAGTCATTTGGTGGTCCCCAACTCAAAGCCAGCAAAGTTGTATGGAATTAACTGGTGGCTAAAACACACCAGCAATGAAATTCCATACAACTTTGCTGGCGCCTTTTTGAGTAGCACGGAAAGGTCGACTTTGCCCAAAGAAGGTACCAAAATAATGAGAACATTAAAAGCATTTTTGAGTAAATGTTTTAATTAGATTTTTACTGTAATTGCAGCTGTCAGGTATTTTCTCGGCGGCCGGGCGGTAGTATAGGATCATAACTGCTCATGTCTTTGGATGTTTCTGGTGACAATAAACTGATTGTATTACAGTTGTGATCGTATACGCAGTGCAAAATTGGTAATGTTGTTGTGACTAGATGACAAATACAGTTTAAAGTGATGTCCAACAGTGGCTGACCGTCGCCCGTTCTGCATGAGCGGTATCCTCGTCTGGTTCAATGGAACGTGACCCGCAGTGTCCAATCGAATCTCCCTTCACGACGGAAATCATTTATCCCCACGTACAATACCGTTCAATTACTTAACACGCAACACCCGGATAACACTACATTAATACTATCATTTTGACGACCGCAGAAACGTAAATTTGTTAATAATGTAACGTAGGAATAAATTCTCAGTGCTTGCTGTCGAAAACCCAGCGGTTAACCTTACCCTGAATTTCTGAACCGTTGACCCTCGCATTCCTTGAAATCAATTATGTGACTCTATAAGGATGATGGAGTTTCTGCAATAATAAGCGAGTCGTGCGCAATCCGTAGCAGAGGCTAGTGGCCCAACGGTAAATAACCGTGCGTAAACGGTTCTAAAAATGCAGCTAACAAGACGTAATTAGGAAGGTACATCGAGCGTCTAAGGTATTCAGTATGGCAAACGAATGCGAAGCATTTGACACTTTCTATTTATGTACGTTCAAGCGTCGCGTCGCCATCGTGACTGTTTCCATATTGAGTGACATAATTGTAAACCTCTTGGGGTCCGATTTTCTTCCTACAAACATCCAACTAAGTGTTTAAATATTACGTATGTTAACGGAAGTACGCGTGATGTTTGCTGATCACGTCTATTGCCTCATAAATTTCCGTGCATGGAATTCAATTTCCAGTACAAGTACGACGCCGTGAAATTGTTTGATAGAAATTATTTCATAAATCTTAGAAAATGGTGGGTCGACGTCCGTTCGAGACGAATGCACCGTAGATGGCAAACAACCGCAGCACTTCGCATGCGGTTGCCGGCATTAGCCTGGAACGCGAAAATGGCATATAACGCTACTTTATCGATGGAGACAAAATTTCAACCAGCGAATCTATTTTCTGAAGGAAGTCATACAAAAGCGCACGTTTCCAACACAGTTGAACATCGACAACGTCTAAACAGGTCCGGTGACCCAGAAACAGACAGTGAGCGACCAACAAGGCGTTAAATCAGATTATTTAGTTCGCAACATTTAATCAAGCAGCCCCTAATCGTGTCTACATCGGCTACCGAGAGGAAAGAGGTGGCGATTTCGAGATAACAGATAGAAAGCGCCGTTGAAACAACACCAACCGCGTTACGCGTGTTGAGCAAACTCAAAACGGAACATAGCTTCACACTGCAAACAAGATACTTAGATCTATTCAAATTAAACTATCCACTCTTGTACATTAGCTAATGTTGCCAGAAACAAAAAATACTTCTAAATTAAAAGCTTCTTGAAGTTAAACATCTTTAACGGATTTTATCGCGTGTATTTTAATTAGAATTAAAGGTTTGGCAAGTACCACCTGCTTGGGATCCAAGCAAAAAAATTACAAAATCTCTTGTCTAGCGTAGAAATGCAAGACCTGTGGACACCGTGACCTCTGTACTACTACGTACATAGGGAACGCTTTGATTAAAAACAATAACCGAACTTGCAATTTTTTTTTAAAGAAATCTTTTTTCTACTCTACTTGTGACCACGGACACTGCAATGTTCAAAACATCAGGAATAAAAAACGCGATAAAATTCGTTGAAAGTATTTAATTTCAATGTGTAATGCGAAACCTTAGATATAATTATATAGCTATTTAAGCTTTTATACAGGGATCAAAGACTAATTTATATAAAAAGGTGGTGTGATACGTGCATGAGATCATTTCGATAGGTGCGCGGGCGCTAAGGTCTCGCCAGGACCAAAACTCGATTCGAAATCGGCGATTCCAATGTCAGACGGCACAAGGCCACCTCTCACGATAAACGCCTCTGCACAGCAGACTTCATGAAGCCAAGCCAACGAATCCGCAAGCATTGTCTCAGTCATCGCTACATATTTGGCATGAAACTCTATACATGTCGACTATTGTTGTTTGATTCGTTTTTAAGCACTGACATTTAAGTCTTCACGGTATGTGGCTGAGTTAATAAGGTTTCGCCGAGGCAGCTCAACAGTGTGCTCTGCTACAGAAAAATATGAATAGCTGGTTTACCATTTCAATAGAGCTAATGTATTTTTATCTGAAAAACAGCCTTGTTTTGCAGATATATGAATACAATATTCACGGCGTCAGCAGATAGAGCAACGTGATTTAGTGAGAAAAACATTATTTGTACTATTACTTTGAATTATTTATAAGTAGATAAATGCATGGGATAGAATCATATTATGCTAAGTTATTACGTATGAGTTTGGTTGCCTGTGAACAATCGATCACCTATCGCCAAGTCTTATCGCGATCAAAGCAAAACACGGGTCAACTTCCACGTGCCAATTTGATTCCACCGGTATCGGCTGTTGCATAAATAAGTAAGAGTAACTAAGCACAATAATATCCACGAAACACTTTCAACTGCGTTTAACTAGCTGCTTTCTCCCGTTTCAAATTACAGGGAATTATTTAAAACTGGCGGACAGGTAACTGAACTATTTTTAGCTCTTATTACATTTTAATAGACCATAAAAACTGAAGCATTAGAAACCGCCGTTGAATCGACAACTCGAAACCGATTTGGGGAAAAAATATTATGTAGAGAAGTGAAACTCGCCGCGCTCTCGATTTTAGCGTCACGATGGAAAAGAACCGCATTAGCGCACAACAAAACTGTAAGGTCAATGAAATTGACAATAGCAATTCACCAATTGACCTATTAATCGTACAATAATATTGCTAACATAAGACGACCTTTTGATTGTAAAATACAGTTTAGGTAGTAGTAGGTTTTTGGTAAATTTTATTCACACTTACAAATAATGTAGAAATAAACAAATGGAGAACCTAAGTAATGCTAAATAGGTTGGAAAGAATGGTATGTATGCTTGCATCAAAAATACATATAAAATAATTTAAATAAATATTTTTGACATGATTTTATAACTACGATGTGGATAGTGTCTGGTTATCGTTTTTATATAATAACTTTTAAGCTACATGTTTAGTAAACCAAGGATCCATTTTATAGAGATGGTTATTGGTAAAACTGGTTTGCCGGATGCGGTTGATTTTGTTATAGCGCCCACCTGTCACACGAGATACAAGATGTGACAACGGAAAATCAACCTACAGATAAACACAATTTTGTGTAGATATTTAGTAACTACAATGGCCTCTTTTAATATTAAGCATGATGAATGGAAGAAGCTCGCGAAGGATAAGAATCAGTATCGTATCAAAGATCAACAGTTTCATGATGGAGCCTGGTTTGATAACTTTGCTGAAAAAATCGGCCAAGTTCGAGTCGGGCTCGCGCACTGAGGGTTCCGTACCACCACCAAATTCAATGACGAATTTGCTAGTTATAACTTGGTAATGAACAGAAATTTGTCACCGACTCGCACTTGTCCATTATTTATTATTTGTTGTTATATTTTTGAGTGTGTATCTACTATAATCATGCTAAGTTTGACGCTTGTACGTATTATTGTTTTAACATTAGAGCTAATAAGTACAAAAATATGTAAAAATACGTTTGTTGTTTGGCTGGGGACCCCCGTTTCGTTTTGACTTATTGTCATTTTTTATAATTTTTCAGTTAATGAGCCGTAACATTACATATTCAGTGAAAATTTCAACTGGCTATCTATTACTGTTCGAAAGATACAGCCGTACGGACAGACAGACATTGTAGGCTTAGTAATAGTATCTAAATAGGGTAAAACGTACCCTTTGGGTACTAAACCCTAAAAAGAGCGAGGCGACAGCGACATCAATCCATCCAATGTAATAGACATAGTTATTTAGTCTGCACTAGATGTGGACGAGCTTGCCACTTCGTATTGGTTTATATAAGTAGTCAAAATAGTGCTCTTATCCCGCGGATGCTGTTTAAATTGTATGTCATAGACGTATATGGCTACGTATGATGATAAGTACAAAGTAACATGAATGAACATAGAAATGTCACGTTATTTAAATTACCTTTCTACTGGCCTTGACGACAGAAATATTCGAAAAAAAAAACAGCTGTTCCATAGAAAATATCATTCACTCAAAGAAATGAGTGGAAAACAAGATTTTTCGCGATTTCAGGGTTGATCCCATGGTAAAAGTTGTTCTTAATGTTGAGTACAATGATGTCCTTTAATATAATTATGTCCGTCGTCTAACCCAACGCCCTGTATTACCATCTGTCCTTTCTTTATAAACTTATCCACACCTACCACAAAACATTTTTTACAATAGTCTTTGTTTCAATATGAGATCTGCAGTCATTTATGTTTTTATCTTTATCCCTCAAGATTAGTTTGACTTGGATAAAACAATACATCTCTCAGATTTGTCTCAATCATACGTATGTTTATTTCCGTTTTATATTTAGACAAGTAGACAGACATAGATAAGGTACTACAAACTATCCCTTAGGGATGAACACACCTCATTTTCAAAAATCTTTCAGAGCACTTGGTTAACGCTACGCGTGACCAAAATGCTAGCGTATTTCTGGCTCAACGCATAAGCATTGGTCATTAAGCTTTGTAATGCTGAATGCTGCCAGCATGCTGCGTACGCTGCCATCTGGTAGTTTGCATGAGCATTTGGATAGTCTTTAGACTTTCAACGGTCTTAACTGTTTTTGTAGTGTTAGATTGAAATTTTGTTTAGTTAATAAAAGCACTTGCCAGTTCCAATAAAGGAATTATGATGTTTAACGTGATTTGATATTCTTTTCTCATTGTAAATAACTTTATGTAACACTTCTCAAATACGAAGTAGAGACATATTTAATAACACACACTAACATCTGATAACATTGAAAAGATTAATTAATTATTATTGTGATGGTGAATATTAGATTAAATTACTTGTTGTAAGCGAAGTAAGCGGATGTACGGGTGGTCCCATTATGATTAACTGTAAAATATCACGAGCTATTATTAATCTTTTGGAGGTAATAGATAATGATACTACCAAACTTGATGAAGCAAATGTGACATGAGGAGTGTCAACAATACATCACTACATAACTACACGTTAGTATAACGTACACTTTCTGATACGGTTTTTGTAGATTATATATATATATATATATATATTATACATTATACGTTATACATTTTTTCACACACGGTCATCTGGCCCCAAACTAAGCAAAGCTTGTGATATGGCTGCCAGAGACTGATATACATACATATATAGTTTTAAATACATACTTAAATAGATATTTACAACCAGATATAGAACAAACACAAATGTTCATCACACAAATGTTTGTTGATTAAGGACTTAACCTATAACGATTAAATTACATACAACTAAATTTGATCTGAATTTACATCTGCTAAAATTTGAAAAGCGTAGGTATCTTTTTGTGACGGGACGACCAAGTGACGTTTTATTTTGTTATTCTATTAGTATCAGAAGGAATATTGTCACCTGAAAAGCTAATAAATTAATTATCTATTTAAAAGCCGACTTCAAAATGAGTAAATATGCTATTTTATTTACTTGGATGACAATTTTTTTTTCCAGCTATATTGATTTAAAAACCTATTTAAAATAAAAAGTTACTGAACCGATTTTGATGTTATGTCTATGGGACCAATTTGAAAATATTATACTTAGTAAAAAAAATATTTTCCAAATCGGTTAATAAAAGACGGAAGTTCAGAGGTATCAAACATTTAAAAAAAACTAATATTAACCCTTCAATCTATTGCAAAATGTATTCATGATAACGTAATTTCATGAAAACCTGTATTACAATTTTAAAACGTAGGTAGCTACATACAAATACAAATATGTAAAAAAAAAGTAAAAAAATAATAATAAAATATACAAAATAAATTTATTTGACATAACAATATCGTACAAAGTAAATTTGTACGATAACTAGACTCCGAACTAGTTTTCACTGTTTCAGAACATGTTGTGTTACAATGGAGCGTTTACAGAACGCGAAGTATGTGCAAAAATACGAGCAGGTGTTTAACTTTCAAACTGCATAGTTGTGTCGACACATCAAGGATAAAGAATTCAGAAAAAATACGGGCGTGGGTTGGTTATATTATAGAGTTTTTGTGCAGGTATCGGTTAAGGAGAAGCTTTCAAACAAGTTTCATAAAAGCGAATACACCTGTCGATACAAAATACATTGGTCCATAAATTCGTATTCATAAGTAGTATTCGAAGTAACAGTGGCTAAATACTTTTTGAAACGAGTCATTTGCACTCAGAGCCACATATTATAGATTTGGGTAGGTTTGTTAAGAAATGTTTCCTTTGATATCATAGGTATAATCGATGTGCACAAAGGCCAATCTACAGAATATACGAGAAGATATGACACAGTACTTGCATCGCAAAGAAAATAAACATATTTTGTTTTTTTACCGATATACCGTCCGCTTCTCTGTTATCTTATTTGGCCAAGATAAGAATGGATCTATATTAAACTCAATTTTCAAGTGGATATGTCAACTTCAACATTTTATCAAACGTTGAAAAATACATAGGTATTGAATGCAAGTTTGACACCGGCGTTTCTTATCAATTCAATTGCTTAATGGTTAATCCCTTCACAATTTACCTTGGGAACTTGTTCATAAATTGTCTTAATATGCACACGAATGCGGTAGGTTGGCGTTGGGCAGGTAATTATTCAAAGTGAAACGAGTTTTAATTCAAAGCCCTGACACAGGCTGAACTTTAGGAACCCGTATCTATGGAAATTACGAGTGTCATGGCTAGAGATGAAAGCAAAAGATGACAGCGAACCTGTGGTGAAATAGCTGTGTCTGCCTCGGTAGCCGCCGTCTTGCCGGTGTTCGCTGCTTCTAGTCACAACCCCGCGGGCCTGCATGACGACCTCTTTTTAACACTACAACTGCACAATCCTCCATCAGTCACCGGTTCTTTGCGTATTGCAAGCTGCATACAACTTCACTGGGGACACTAGAGACAGCCTCGAAATCACTGGGCCGTATCCGACACACACACTCACCGATGAAATGTTACCGCTCCCTATAATTTGAATACTATCGTCACAGTCATGTTACACTGATTTGACTGACCGCCAGCACGACGACAAATCGCATGTTTTGGAAACAATAGCACGATTTTGCTCGTATCGTCAAGTTTCAAGCAATTGCCAATTGTTCTCGGTCAAATAAAATATTTCGTCACTCGAAACACCAGTAAATAATACGTGGTTGACGGTTATTATTATGATTTCGGAGGCAAATCACGTCGTATTATTTCGTTACGTTCGATATCGTTTATGGCTTTCACGTGAAAACAACGTAACAGTCCGTGTCACTTCACCGTTTTTACCATACTGGACGGAAGGCAGCGGTGCGGGTCTGGGAAAGAGAGAAAGAACTATAGACTGACGTGTTGGAGCACGAAGATCGTAACTGGCGTAAGTTAGATTCGCCGATATATACTGTAGTTAGCAACCATAAAGCCTATTTTGTTGGTATCTTTGTGCACAGCTGAGTCGATTTTCACGAGCATGAGCTGTGGAAATTCGAGATAGAGCGAGTAGTGCCAGCATTGAGTGCGAAAGAGAAGGGCGCTGATACCGAAGGCTGGCGAGTCAGACCGAGCGGGGCCGAACGCCAAGGCCGGCTAACGTCACGTTTTGCGAAGACTAGACGTGCCTCCTTACAGAGTGCACACCTAACAGCTGCACCTATATGTTTGCACTATTGTAGTTTGTTGCACCAAATTTACATGCAACATGTACATTAAAACCTTTTCGGTATACTATGTAGTATGTGTGTGTTTTAGTATAAAAAAGTTACAGTATTATTGAACTTACAAGCTATACTAGACCGCCTTGTGTACATATCTCTCTAATAATGTATTCTTCTATAGCAATGTCCTTTTTGTGGTGTCAATAAAATGTTATATTCATAATAATATGCATAAGGAAATTCATTTTACCGTCAAGCAGGGAATTTATAAATTGCATTTTACAAAGGTTTCATAATCGCGTACACAATGGAGATTAATAATCACGATATAATCCGTGGCCGATAACATTATAGTTTAAACAGATAATAATGAAAACAATCCGCGAAACAATAAGGACCAACCATCATTCTGACGTCAACAATAATATTGATATTAGGAATACGAGTTATTCATAACAACGTAGTTTATTCATAGAGGTCAGTCCTGCTATGTCGAAAGACGATGAAGCAAAATATATACAAAAGCATTTTTTTATATGTAATAGACAAACAAGCGGCGGACCACCTGATGGTAAGTGGTCACCGCCGCATAGACATCTGAGTCTATTGGCGGTGCGTTGCTTACCTTTGAGGACTCTATTTACCTTTCGTTTAATGCAATTGAGGTCATATTTCAGAGATAGGCGATGATGATAAGCCATTCCACAACTTACAGGTACGTGCTAGAAACAATCTATCAAATCGAACAGTGCAAAGTAAAGCATAAATTACCTTTATATTGCATTGCAATGCTCTACACAAAGATGAAAGATAATTAGCCTAAACTAAGTTATTAACTGGAGATCGTTTAAAGTATTCATAGACAACTAAGGCCCATAGATACTCTTAGTTCATTAAAATGTAACGTTTAATAACCTTCAAAACTTAAGAAAGTGGAGTTCAACCAGTTTCATAGAATGACTAAAACATTTGAGAATTTCTACATCAATAAGTGTGCAATAAAGTATTAAATAAAAAAACTTTCATAACAAAAATAAAACAATTATTAATAAAACTATTTTTTGAAGAATCTCTCCGCTTTAATGTCCTGGGGCCTTACGGACGACTGCTATTACAGGCAACTAATCCGCTCAGTTGGAAAATCACGCGACCGCAAACCTTATCGCGCCCAGATACGGTTTGCGGTCGCGTGATTTTCCAACGCTGTACGCGTAAGTCGCGTACCTGACAAGTAAAATAAGAAATAAGGGATCAATTTTATTATCTTTTACTCGACAGACCAAACAATAATTAATAATAAAAATAAAAAAATATATAAAACTAATTAGCTTTCAGGCCAACTTTCAATAATATCGGAACTAAAAGTAACTACCTTACCTATTAGGCTAAAACGATAATCTGTGCATTTAATCTAATCGGTAGTTACAATCTGGGCGTCTTCAAATCACGAGTGAATCGGTTTCTTCTAGGCAAGCGTGCTCCATCGTAGACTGCATCGTCGCTTTACTCAGGCGAGTTGGCGGTCAAGCCCTAGCCTATTATTAAATAAATAAATAAAATGTAACCTATATCCAACATCTATATGAACTCCATACAATTTTTTTCGTGATTTTTGTACTCGTTTATGTAAAATCAAAATTAATTTGTTTGTAAATCAATGGTCCAACGTAAGGAAAGCATGCACGTGATGTTTTTCGCTTCTACGATAACACCTTTGTATTTAGTATGACTTAACGGTTGGCCGTTTGGAAAAACTCAGAGTCACACAGCGGACAATGGAGAGAGCTATGCTCGGAGTTTAAGAATAGCCAAAGAACCAGAGTCACCGACATATCTGTTAAAATTTGCAAGTTGAAGTGGCAATGGGCAGGCCACATTGCTCGAAGAACCGATAACCGACGGGGAAGAAAAGTTCTTAAGTTGAGACCACGAACCGGAAGACGCGGCGTAGGTAGGCCTCTTACTATATAGACTAACCGACATCGTGAGAGTCGCGGGCATCCAGTGGATGCGGAAGTCGAGCTGTCGTTCAGTGTGGAGGTCTAAGGGGATGCCTATTTAGCAGTGGACATCTCCTGGCTGATGGTGATTATTTTGTATTGACAAAAATGCACGTGATGTTTTTCGGTTTTACAATGACGTCTTTGTATTTTTGTTTGAATAGAACATCGGCTTCATTATGTCTCGTAGAATTTCTTAATGCAAATTGATAGAGGTAAGTCATAAAGTCAACGGACTGCATAAATATGCAGATTGGTTATGTGTTGTGACGGCGAAACACACACACTTACTTACCAATATTTTCGGCACATATTTTATCTTCTAGTATCCATTCATCAATGAAGCGTGAAAGATTATAGAAGTTATACGTATCGCAAAAACTACACCGACAACCAAAGATGAAGATATCAAGATACGCCTAACCGAACATTGGCGTCCCAGATATTTGCAATAACGCGTTTGTATTTTTGTATGAATAGAACATCGGCTTCATTATGTCTCGCAGAATTTCTTAATGCAAATTGTTGGAGTTACTCGTAAGTCATAAAGTCAACGGACTGCAAAAGTATGCAGATATTGGTTATCTGTGTTGTGACGGCAATGCACTCCATTCATACTTACCAAAACATTCGATACATATTTTCTCCTCCAGCATCCGTAGATGTAGATATTAAGATATGCCTAACCGAAACTTGGCGTCCCAGATGTTTAGAGCATAAACTATTATAGTTAAAAAAAAACGCACGCTTATGTGACTCGGTAATAAAAAAAGAAGCCCAAACTCGAGGGCTCGACTCGACGAGGGTCTGATGATGAAGCCGTGAAGGTGGATAGTGGAACTACTGTTATGGAACTCGTAAAACCAAACTAAATAATCCCAAACTCGACGGATTTACTAGTAACAATTGAAGAGTTCCACATCTACCTCCTGGCTCCAACATCAGATCAGTTTGATGATACCATCGTATTGTATTGTCATCCGAATTCCGGATTACATATATTTACATACAATTGCAAAGCTTCAAACCGATACGACCTTTAGAAGTAGGTAGGATAAAATAGACTTCCAAGATTTGTTTACATTGTTAGTTACAAATGCACTTGAAAAATGTGGAATGAGCTACCTTCCGCGGTGTTTCCGAGAAGATACAACATGGGATTCTTGAAAAGGCGAGTTTATAGAGTCTTAAAAGGTCGGCAACGTATTTGTGATGCCTCTGGTGTTACAAGTATCCATAGGCGACGGCGATTGCTTACCATCAGACAGCCCTTCGGCTTGTTTGCCACCTATGTATGGCATTAAAAAGCGAAACTATTAAAAGCGTGTTAAAAAATAGCGCAATCTGTCGAAATCTCTACTAACTACGTCGCAATGTTCTCTATTACCTACGTCGCATAGCTTTTAGATTTTTTGAACACATCCTATTCTAGTAGTTGTATTTGGGATGTTCCATATTCATCCTATGACGTCTCCGACTATGTTTTTTCCTAACTCAACCGATTTATGTTCTTTACTCAACCGACAGCGATTTCGTGGTTTAATATTCTTAATTTATCTAATGAGTATTCCTTACTCAACCGATTGCTAGGCTACCAAATATTCATCGTATGACGTCTCATTTAGATATTTTTTTCTATCTCAACCGATTGCTAAACTACCAAATATTAATCGTATGACGTTTCATTTCGCAATTTTTTCCTATCTCAACCGATTACTATTCTTTACTCAACCGACATAAAAAAGGCAATGAAACTTACATGTAAAAGCCAATTTTCATCCTATTAGACTTCTTAAATGTCAATTCCCTCGAAGCCTTAGTTTAACGTCAAACAACGCGACGTCTGCCCACGTGTTGTCCCATGACTAAATAAGTGGCCCTACCAGATTTCTCAATTCGCATTAATTGGATTGCCGGATGCCACGCACAGTGACGTCAGCAGGTATCAGCCGGTATAGAAATAACATTTGACAACTCCTGAACACAGCTGGAAGGCAATCGATAAACACCGCGTGGGCTGCGGTCAGCGACCGCTCCAAGATTTGTATCTGCAAAAGCATCGGGTTTTATCTAGGACTGAGATGAGATAAGGCTAAGTAGGTACTTACAATACATAAAGAAAATAAACTTATTGTCATAAAAACGTCTGCCAAGAACATAAAGCGCTATACATAAAGTCTGAAGTTCTGAGACCTTTTTACGTATTCGAGGTTATAACTCCTTCCTGTGGTAGACACCGATTATAGCGACATCATCAGCGGTCATAGCGACAGTTAGAAACGATAAAATTAAAATAAAGTAATAGGAAAGTTAATTAAGTAAGTAATCGCGAATTCAATAACCATATTTAAAACCTAACAAGTGTTTAACGTACACAGACACAGCTTATTTCTCAATCGATTTTGATAAATGATACATTTCTCTAAGTCCAGAGATGGTCACTGTGGGTCATAAATACTAGATGGCGACGTAAAGTGGATATGGAAAAATCCTTCTTACTTGACATTTAATATCATCATCATCATCATCATTTCAGCCGTAGGACGTCCACTGCTGGACATAGGCCTCCCCCATCGATCTCCAAAAGGGCCGGTTGGAAGCGGCCTGCATCCAGCGTTTCCCTGCGGTCTCTTTTAGGTCGTCTGTCCATCTTGTGGGTGGACGTCCTACGCTGCGCTTACCAGTCCGTGGTCTCCATTCCAGAACCTTTCGGCCCCATCGGCCATCTGTTCTGCGTGATATGTGCCCTGCCCACTGCCATTTCAACTTACTAATCCGGTGGGCTATGTCGGTGACTTTCGTTCGTCTACGGATCTCCTCATTTCGGATTCGATCTCGTAGAGAAACCCCGAGCATAGCCCTCTCCATAGCTCGTTGTGCGACTTTGAGCTTGCTTATGAGGCCCATAGTGAGAGACCACGTTTCAGTGCCGTATGTCATCACTGGTAACACACACTGGTCGAAGACTTTCGTCTTAAGGCACTGAGGTATTTTGGACGAGAAGACGTTGCGTAGTTTACCGAACGCTGCCCAGCCGAGTTGGATTCGCCGATTGACCTCTTTCTTGAAGTTGGACCTACCTAGTTCGACTGTTTGTCCTAGGTAGACGTACGCGTCAACAGCTTCAAGAACTGAGTTCCCAACTGATACTGGGGTGGGCACAACATGGATATTTGACATGACCTTTGTCTTGTCCATGTTCATTTTAAGGCCCACCTGTTGAGAGACTCGATTGAGGCCTTCGAGCATCATGCTGAGATCCTCCATCGATTCTGCCATGACCACAATATCGTCGGCAAACCGAAGGTGAGTGATGTACTCGCCGTTGATGTTGATGCCGAGTCCTTGCCATTCCAGGAGCTTGAAGGCATCTTCCATTGTGGCAGTGAACAGTTTCGGAGAGATAACGTCTCCCTGTCTCACGCCTCTTCGCAATGGAATTGCCTTCGAACTCTGCTCCTGTACTCGGACCGACATGGTGGCGTTATTGTACAAACACTTCAACACTTCGACATACCGATAGTCAATACGGCATCGCTGGAGAGACTCAAGCACCGCCCATGTCTCGACCGAATCAAAGGCTTTCTCATAGTCCACAAACGCTAAACATAGTGGCAAGTTATATTCTTCGGTCTTCTGTATAACTTGGCGTAGCGTGTGGATGTGGTCTATGGTACTATAGCCTTTTCGGAAACCGGCTTGTTCGATAGGCTGGAAGTCATCGAACCTGCGATCGAGACGATTCGTGATGACCCTCGAAAACAGCTTATAAACATGGCTCAGAAGCGAGATGGGTCTGTAATTCTTCAGCAAGGTTTTGTCACCTTTCTTAAAGAACAGCACCACCACGCCTCTGTTCCATGCTTCTGGCGTTATACCTTCGAGTAAGACAGAATTAAAGAGCTTCTGAAGGACTCTGAGTACCGGTGTTCCACCCGCTTTCAGAAGTTCTGATGTGATTCCATCGTCCCCCGGCGCCTTGTTGTTCTTGAGCTGTTTCAGGGCCATCCTAATCTCGTACAGGCTGATGTCCGGGATATCTTCGGTATAGTGTCGGCTCAGCTTGGCTCTTGGGTCTTTGGCCGAGCTGCTCACAGGTTTAGCAACTGAAGTGTATAGCTGTCCATAGAACCTTTCGATTTCCCCTAAAACCTCAGCTTTGGTCGACGCTACACTACCATCTTCCCTCTTCAGCTTTGTCAGCTGGCTTTGCCCAATAGACATGTCTCTTGCAAACACTTTGGAGCCTTTGTTTTGCTCAATCGTCTCTTTAATACTGTTTGTATTAAAGGTACGTATGTCGTGCCGCAATGACTTCCAAATTTGTCTATTGAGCAACATAATTTACATTTAACATAATTTATTAATATTAAACGAAGCAGTTTGTTTCTACTTTTATTGTGCGAACTGCTAGACTGGAATGCGGTGCCTTTATGGTTGTTCCCCGATAGTTTCAATATGGGCGTCTTTAAGGTCCAACATATGATATATAACATCAAATGCGCAAGCGATATCGCTGCACCCGGTATGCTGGCCCTCAAGTCGCGAGTGAATCGGTATCTTTTAGGCAAGCGTGCTCCATCATAGACTGCACCATCGCTGAACACCAGGGAGATGGCGATCAAACGTAAGCCTTTCAATAAACAAAAATATAAAATTTTACGTTCACAAAAAGTGTCACGGTGTTTATGGTCGCACTCGTCCGAAACGGCTGTAACGATTTTTATATATTTTTTAAATGTACATATGATAGGTATGAGAATAGGTCGTAAAGTATATTTTATACCGCTAGGTGGCCTGCTAGTTTGTCACCAATGGCATCAAAAAATAACAACACATTGCTCATGGCACGTCCGTATCCGTAAATAGCTATCAACCAAGAGAAATTGCAAGAAAAGTTGTGTGTGTGACACTAGAGTCGAGTTCAATATCAACATATCGGCGTCGCATCGGAGCGTAACTACTTTCTTTTTACGTCCCAGAGCCAGAGGTGACTCGTCCAGTTTGTTAGCATAATGCAAATGTCATTGAATGCTGTCTGACCGGTTAAAACATTTGTTTTTTAACCGTCTCTTGTTCAAAAGCTGCTAATAACAAGGCTCTTGCCATTCGTCTACGTGATGTGACCTTTGCAAGTAACTTAACAACATCATTATTCATCAACGACATGTGAAACAAAAAGCTAAAACCCTCTTGAGCGTGCAGTAGTCAATTACATATGCGAATGTTAACTAACGATTCCCTTTAAGTATTTGAATTTCATATTATGTCATGAGAAATCGTACTCGCATTTGAGATAGTAGAAAAACGGCATGTAAATGATTTCTGACAAAGTTTTGATGCATTTCGTCTCTTTTAATGTTAAGCCATGACACAGAAGACATAATGCCATGATGCGGTCTACGATGGAGCATGCTTGCCTAGATAAAACAGTTTCACTCGCGACTTGAAAACATCCAGATTGTAACTATCGGGGAACACCCATTCAAACAGCGCATTAAATTCTTAAAAATTTCGTCATTTTAAACATGCAAGAAAGATAATTTGTAAAACGGGCGGTTTGTGTGTATAATAAGTAATCACATCCACAGTCGACATAGAAAGGAAGGTTGCATGACGCGCACGTTCGCGAAGCATAATTTAGTAACATTGTTTTCAAACGAGTGCAAACGAGTGTGCGTTTGTATTAGAACAACCTCGGAGCAATTGAAATTCAATCAAACCGCTGCGCGTCGCGGCTTCTTCGGCGCGTTTCCAAGTGTCCAATGGTGTCCACCTATGAGCCACCATTGACAATTACTATAACGATAAAATCATTGAGTTGAATCGACGATGTCCAAGGAACGCAATTGACTAGCAGCCAGTGACCCGATGGTTGCTAATGAAGGCACGACACACTACATTTTATTTGTTATGCAAAACTGCAAACATCCTATCGTCACGATGCGATGCAACGCAGTCACATAAGAATACAACAACGACTAAAAAGAAAATGGATAAAGTGAGGTTCCGAAAACTAACGTTCCGTAAAGTTCCGTTTTTAACACGCTTTTATTAGTTTCACTTATAACTAACTTGGAAGGCGATATTGACCTGCTTAAACTTAACAATAAGTTGGTACCAACGACCTGATCTGATCAGTGGCCTTACGGACAACAGCTAATTGCGGCACCTAATCCGCTCAGTTGGAAAATCACGCGACCGCAAACCGTATCTGGGCGCGATAAGGTTCACGTTCGCGTGATTTTCCAACTGAGTGGATTAGGTGCCGCAATTAGCTGTTGTCCGTAAGGCCCCTGATATGACTGAGCCGGCGGAGAACTCTTCGATAGCTATCAGAAAACCCCCTCAAATTTGGTTTCCTTAATTTAGTTTTAACGAGTCACATATGCGTGTTTTTTGGATTTTCAAACTTTAAACATTCGTATTTGCACTCTGACGTCACAATAACCGTACCGTACCGGACGTGTACCGTAAAGGTACGCGTCCACTGGGTCGAAATCGGAGCGTACAAAGCGTACGGATTTGTTGCTTTGTATTGAATTCTATGGCGCAGATTTGCCGATCCAGTGCACGCAGTACCATAGAAATCAATACAAAGCAACAAATCCGTACGGTGCGTACGCTCCGATTTCGGCGCAGTGGACGCGCACCGTAATAATGATTCATGGTATCGAAGTAACCGCAGTCAGAAACTCGGCAAGAGTAATATGAGGAAGTGAACATTGTAAGGCCAAGCACGCAGGAACTTTTTGTCTAATTATTAACACAGCGAGGTTCCTGTCGTCGATTCTCGAAATGTATCAATTCGTCTATATTTAGTTGAGAGTGTACGCTTTAAACGATCCTCAGAATTGCCTCTTTGATGCATGACATTGTTTATTAATGAGGAACAGCTCGAGCGGCCCTTTGGAAGTGTGCAGGAAACGAGCTAATAAAATGCACGGGAGCTTTTAACCTCGCGGTTAGCTTGCCGATGTTTATCTAAAGCTAGGTACCTAAATTCAATGCTGTAACTTAAAAGGCAAGTAGGAGGTGGTGGGTACGTAATTACGTAGTTGGCTCGCGTTTGATGTAATACCTATTACCTATAGTAAAAGCCTTAAAATTTCTTAACCACCAACCATACAAACGGCACAGTAGGAAGTAATAATACTAACAATACTAAAACAAATTCTTAAGAATTAAGAACGGCGAGGCACAATTAAGATCTACATACATTTCATCATGTTCGATGAATGAGTGGTGTCGGCATAACACATTATTTGTGAAGTTTTGCTTGTTACGGACGTAACGACGCAGCGGCAAGCGAGGTGATGATGGATCGAGGCGAAGGTAGGCGTGGTAACTATTAATCAACATTATTCCCATTTTATTTCATGATACAGAAGAAGGTAGCAATTATCCCGTCATCGTCATAGCAAAAGGTTACGTCAACGCATTGTATTTTATCTTAACTTGATGTGTGAATTGAGAGCATCTGCCAAATATGAAGTAGATCTTTGGTGGGTTAGAGTGAGCTGTTGTTTGTTCATATACGTAATACATGTGTTTCGAAATATAATAGAATGTGTGAAATTCATGTAAATTTACATTTATTTCTCGGTGTATTAGTCTCTTGTTTAAAATGTGTGCACGTCCGTGCGTCACTGCTGTGACAATATTGATACAAATGGAAAATCTATTTAAACATTGCAAAGCAGAAAGGAAACACCACAATAACATTTTAACAATTTCAAAGTTGCATACAGCTATGAATTCTAATAGATTAAAACAAGGAGAGTTTCGGAAATAGATTAGCCATTGGGCTGAATCCTCGTTGAGCTGAATTTCTTTGGCAATTTATTATTCGTACAATTCAGATCCACGATTTAAAAAGATGATTGGTGGAATATATGAATTCTATTGAATTAACAAGAAAAGCTTTGGAAACAAACTAGCAACTGAATTTGAAACTTTGGTTGAATCCTCTGTTTGTCTGGAACTCTTTGGCAACTTACTGTTCGTACAATTTAAATCCACCATTTAAAAAGATTCTTTGGTGGAACGTAATACTCTAATTCTTAGAATAATGAAGAAAAAAGTTTGGAAAACATAAAAAAAAAATGTATTAGCCCAGTTTCCTTATCCCGCTTCAACTACCCAGAAAGTCCGGAAATAAGGGTAAATTATATTGTACAGATTTCTAGAACTTTCTAAATGTAACTCTGTTAATTTCAACGCAGTAGGTATCTGCAGTTGCCTCGTAAACGCTTTATTTTATAACGTTATTACACTCACTTGGTACCTCTGTATTATTAACGGCCAAACTTGTCAGTATCAATATTTCATTACCAAGGTTTGTACCTTTTAGGTACCTACTTGATTTGTTCCGCTTAAAAACAATGCTGACATTTAAGTATAATATGTTTGTTAATGAAAAACTTACTCGATCTCGATATACTTAATTGGAAGCAAATAATTATCGAAATCAAAATTCTAATTCGATTTTATAATATCGAGAGATATTCAATCATTTACGTCGGCAGACGTTTGCACAGCAGCTGTTATGCTCCAATTTCTGGTAATTGCATTCGCACTTGTTATGCAAAACTAAGCAAGAAGCCAACCTCATCGATCATTATTAGCCAACTTGTAACGTGACTATTTCTTGAACACCCCAGCCGTAGAAATTGCATACTTGCCCATGTGCATTCCTGCATTGCAGTTACTTGTTTAACTCGTACACGCTTTATATTGGAACAGTTAGAATATGTGTTACTACACAATGTTACGCAAAACAATGATGATCTCGATCATATCGTGATGCATTCGCACGATATGTATAGCAGATCCAATCACGACACTGCAATTCTTACTTCATGTAATTCTTTCTGTGAGAGCGATAAAAATGTGGCTTTTTGATATAGAAGATGCCAGACTAGAATAAAGCAGAGCAGGGCAAATCGCGCAGACAATCTAAGGTTTCGTACCTACACGTAATGAATGCGTAGTCCATGATGCAACCACATATATTAATTAATCAGCTCACGACTCCTTACCTTCCTCAATCCCACACTCGTGTAGTCAATGCAAGAATGTGATTGTTTTAGCAAGCCTATTCCGCCTAACATTAGCAAATTTACAATACACAATCAATACAGACGAAAACAGTAATTCGGTTATCAGATGGCATTGTAAATGATGGCGCATCGCTTCGGTACCTGCCACCGACGTCACCGCCTACGACTATTACAATATTTTCGTGTAGACACAATATGCTGAAACAAGCTTTATAGATTGCAGTGTCGAATAACGCGCAACTAAAACATACATATCGTGTTGGAAATAAATGTTATCAGCTTTAAAAACCGTTAGGTCTGATGAAAGGGGACTAATATGTAATCTAAATTTTAATCTAACGCCCAATTGATCGTGGCACCAAGAACGTATGAGTCATCTTATATCTATCATCAAGTTGGTTCAGCTCGATTCTTCGCTTTGGGGTCAAACAACTTTACTGAGCATGGTAATTACTTCCTTATAAAGCGATTGAAGTAGTCGCAGTAGTATTGTGTCCACTTTTTCTATGGTGCACGTGCGAATCAGCCTACGAGGCCAGAGCGAGGGCCGTGCGGCCGACCAACCGTGAAGGAGTTATTGTGCCCTTCTACGCAATAAATAATCGATGTACTCTTATCAACTCACAAACAAAAAGAACGTTAACTAACGTAACTGTCCACCCTCGCAGTCATTTCAACAGAAAAACCGTCAATTCAAACAGAATTTCACTTTCTTTGTCTATAGCTGGCGATGGGCGTTACCAGTGCCCGGCGGCTTTCAGCAGTCTGCCGATTGTATACTTTCCCTGTTTTTATGGGAATCTCACAGGCACTATCAGTGATATTACAATGCTGTGAAAGCTACGATAGTTATGATGAATGACCAATTTACAATTTAACCTTCCTTTACAACATAGTATTGAGGTTTTCCTGTAATTAAAGCTTTTAATGACCGAACATGGATATAAGTGAGCGTATGTGTAATACAGAATTTATAAATCTTTCATCGAACAATTTACCTGCCTACACAAGTTAGACCATAGATGGATGGGTAAATTACCCTATCAGTCTATGTTTTCAAGTACAGCACACGCCCAAGCTTCGACCTTAGCTATAACAGAGTGGGTGTTCGCAAGTTTAAATTAACATTGACACACATTATGGTCTGCAATTGCAGTCACATTCTCGACATTTCAGCTCCGAGGATAATTATAATGAGCTCTCGATATTGCGCAAATTACAGATTTGTCCTACAAATATAAAGCATTGTCTCATTTACTAGAATTTAGTAAAAAGACTAGGATTTTTGTCACACGCTTCGTACATGTACATATTTCAGTAAACCGATACAATTTTTGAGAACTAAGCTGCAAAATCTAATGATATGAGTTTCAATAGGCAATATCATTGTCAAGTTCTATGATAGAATCACTTAATCAGTCAACCGTGCGCCTTTGCAGCATAATGAGAGGCATCACGGTCATCAGTCAGTCAAGTGATTCCAACCTGTCAGTCAGAAATAAACTGCACTGAACATTAACCTAACACCAATTAAGGAGCTGAATAAACAGATCACGCTGGGTCAAGTTCGCTTGGCTCCTTCAAGGTTACTCCAACTAGAAACTACAAAACTGTAATAAAGTCAACGTCGTCATGTAGAAAACATTTTACATAACAAATTGTACACAAAACCGCAATAAAGAATTTGAATGTGACATTAACCACACGTCTACAATTGTTCTTAAAGTTACGTAAAGAGGAACAAGAATAACAAATCATATTCATATTTCATACACGTGTCGGACTTAATGCCACATCTTAGCTAATGCTAAGGAAACGTATAGAAACGGCGAATACGAAACGCTTATGTTCGTGACGGGTAAGATTTATATGATTTTAATAATAGCAAAATTAGACAACGATAATGGCGAGACTAATATACAAATTCAGATAACAAATAACAATGGTAAATGAAAACGCACTAATTTACTCATTGTACCGAGAGACTGGCTGTAAAGAGAAATTTGACAATGCGCTTGAAGAAAGTTTATTTAGACTCATCATAACGTGATTAAAACAAACGTGTTTTGGCTGATGCGTTAACCGAGACGAATGAAACCAGACGTGAGATGGAAGGTTAAGTGTTAACCGTGACTTCATATTTACCGTTTTAAAAGCTTTTATTCTTGTATAATTATTTGTACCTATTGAATTACTTGCAATAAAACAGGATTACAGATAACTACTAATACAGTTATTTTTTTATAAATACAAAAAAGGATAATATTTGCATAATTTATTTAAATGATGAGCATTATATTACGTAAATCGTTCATAAATATATTATATTTATGACAGTAATAAACATAATTTTTTTATATACTTAATATAGTTAACAAATACATATCGAATGATTCCAAAAAAGTATCAGGGCCCTGATTCTGTAACTTCAAACACGCACGTAACGCGCCGTGTTAAGTTTACCTCTAAAAGTTGGTCTTTGTTCCTAGGGAATAGAGTCCAAATTTTACGAGGTTAACTTAACGCGGCGCGTTACGTGCGTGTTAAAGTTACGGAATCCGGGCCCAGGAATAAAATGAAAATGCTTGAGCAGATTGATCTTGTTTTATTTCTGACTAGCTGACCTGACAGACGATGTCTTAGAACTGTCAAACACGTAAAGTCAAAATTGTAAATCTTATTTTATTCCACCTTGGGTTACATTATTGGAGTTTTAGTAAGGATCCTTATTTTTTTTGAAAATATAATATAGCCTATGTTACCCGGGGATAGTGTAGCTTCACAACAGTGAAAGAATTATTCAAATCAGCTCAGTAGTCTTTATAATATTAGTATAGATTTGCAAATATGATACCATATGTATATGTAAATCGTAATGGGCGATATCGGTGGCGAAATGAAGAAAGTGACACGGTGACCCGCATACATCCGCGATGGAAGAAGCGAGAGTGAATCAGATGACGTCACACATCAGACTGACTGACCATATGCTGTATTTTGGCAACACTTATATACAACACCTTACTAATTGGATGAAATTGTAGAACTTGATACACCAAACAAAAAAAACCTCATTCGTTTAACTGTTTCTATAGGTTCGATCAATCATATGCTTCTTGAGTTTTATTCAAAAGACAACTTACTAATTAGGTGATAACACCTTATAATATACTAGCGGTCCGCCCCAGCTTCGCACGGGTATAGATTATAGCCTATGTCACCCGGGGATAGTGTAGCTTCCCAACAGTGAAAGAAATTTTCAAATCGGTTCAGTAGTTTCGGAGCCTATTCAATGCAAACAAACAAACAATCAAATCTTTCCTCTTTATAATATTTTTATGTAAACTTATAACCTTCTAATTCAGCCCCTTCGCGAAATCGATTTTTAGTGGATCTCTACATCTAAATATGGAATCTACCTGCCAAACAGCTTCGTAGGTCAAGAAGTTCTCGAGATATCGTGATGAGCCTAGATAATATTTTTGTTGTAATTTTTATGTTATCCTTGTTTTGTTGTATTTTAATAAAGAGTTTTGTATTGTATTGTATGAGTATTTCGCTATAGTGTTTTATATCGACAAGAAGATAAATGCTTAATATCTACTTTGAATATAAAGTTGAAGAGTTTTGGCGCCAACTTGCAAAAAACAAGTCTCCTCATCATATTATTATTGTTTCCTTAAACTTGAGTATTTTCGAGTGTTAATGTAATAATGTTTAATGTGTTAATGTAATGCAATAATGATAAATTATTATTTATCAAGTGCTTGTGTGGTTCGCTCGAAGAACCGATAACCGATGGGGAAGAAAGGTTCTGGAGTGGAGACCACGAACCGGAAGACGCAGCGTAGGTAGGCCTCCCACTAGATGGACCGACGACATTGTGAGAGTCGCGGGCATCCAGTGGATGCAGATGGCAGGCTGTCGTCCAGTGTGGAGGTTAAAGGGGGAGGCCTATGTTCAGCAGTGGACGTCTTCTGGCTGATGATGAAGTGCTTGTGAACGTGCTCGAGTGTGGGCAGTGATATAATGAGGGGAAACATGAGTCTTTTCGTGTTGTTACCAAAATTAAAGTAGTGTAAAGTCTTCACCACTTTATAAGGGCATGACTTTGACTGTGACTATGAATGTTGGACGATATTTAATAAATCTTGAAATTATTTCAATAGTTGACATTGGCAAATGCACTGCTATGTGCGACGCCAAAATACTCATAAGAAGAAAAGGAAAAAAAATACACCAAACAAAATAACTCACTTGTTTTAACTATCTTTAGCTTCGTTCATAGGCTTCTTAGAATTTATTTGACAACTTGTTAACTAGGTTAGGTACTGCCAACAGAGAAGGTAGGTAGGACTCTACCTATATCTGACGAAAAGTATAGTCTCGAAAAAGTGGAACTTCTGCAAATTGGCATTTCATTAATTAAAGTAACTACAAGCAGTCACGAACCCATACTAGTAATTATTTATTCACTTTGATGTAGTTTATAGGAGTATTGAAATGGGCGGAGTTTTTATTACATTTTGCTATGAACACTGAGAAATCTTTCAAAGTAGCGAAGTAACTACTTGAACGATAACAAGCATTCGGAAAGATAATAACAAAGTCTATAATGAATTGAGATCTTGTGGGATTCCTATCTTATCACAGCAAAGACTAGCGTTTTCTATCTGTTTGTAATTTAATTTCTGGTTTACACAATAAAGAGTTTTCTATCTATCTATCTACTAGCGCTGGATAGTTTTTACCCTTGGCCAATCAGCTAATCAAAGCAATCAATCACAATTGCATCTTATTCTTCACATCATGGAATTAACAAGGATCCTATACCGAACTGGATTGCATACGCACATAAAACAAATTATTTCTATAATGAACTATATTTCAATAAAAATAAATATTGAAATGGTATACATATATTAATCGGTCTCTTCTAGGCAAGCGTGCTCCATCGCATCATCGTTTAACATCAGGCGACTTGGCGGTCAAACGCAAGCCTATTTAAAAAAGATATTAGAGTGAAAACTGGTCCAAATTAGATAGCAAATCTAGGAGCACTCTGTTTCTTTCTGACAATCATCATCACCATCATCAGCCAGAAGACGAGCATTGAGTGCTGAACATAGACCTCCCCCTTAGAACTTCACATTGAACGACAGTCTGCCATCCACTGGATGCCCGAGACTCCACGATGTCGTCGATTTATCTGGTGGGAGGCCTACTTACGCTGCATCTTCCGGTGCATGGTCACCACTCAAGAAACTTTCTTCTCCATCGGTTATCGGTTCTTCGAGTGATGTAACCTGCCTAGTGCCACTTTAACTTGCAATTTTAATAGCTATGTCGGTGACTCTGTTTCTTAGGCGAATATCTAAGTTCCGGATTCTATCGCACAAATCTATCGGTGTGCGACTGAGTTTTTACGCTGCTTCCGGGGACTGGGGACCGTATGCAAAGCTTATCTGGCAATGGGAATAATCTTCACAATTGGCAGTCAGCTTGGTTTGAAATCGCAGAGCGTTCACCGTGCAATAGGAGGATGCAGCTGGCCACTCTCTGGTGGTTCTGGTTGCAGTTTTAGGACATACCCAGTACTGATGCAAACATGGTCAATACAATATGGCTCGTTGATCCATATTTTGATGACATTTATTGAAATTTTCTTAAAGAATGAAACAGCCTCCCTACCGCAGGATTGAAATTGATTTCACGTTGCACATTCCTGATTAGGTAGGCTATACGTTTCTTAAGAATCACCCATTGAAAATAACGCCGTCAATTTAGTCACGTTTAACATGACATAACAGAACTGATATTGATGCCTGCGTAAGACATAACACACTTGTCAAATGCGACTGTAATTTTCTAAACCATATGACGAAAAGCAATTTAACAACGATCTACTTTCGCAATAGGAACTGACAATGTTCAATTGTGTAAATGCGGTAATGATACCACTGGAGCAATTGCGAGCCTCACAAATAGATAGAGGCTGTATGATCGCGTAATAAAACAATCAAAGTCGGCAGACTCAGCAGGTGAGACAGTACGTGAGGCTTTAACAATGGCAAATCTGGTAGCGTTGGATCGTGCCGAAGGTCGATATTGCAAATGGGTAATTCGAGCTTTTGTGTAGGTTGTCAGTGTTGCCACCTAAACAAAAGCTGCTTTGCCGAGCAGCGCTTAGATTCCACTCATCTTCTGAGTATTAAAACTGGCAAGTACACTTTTTCTTTTAATTTTTTCATCCTAGTAGGTAAGTTCACATGAACAAGGATATTTCATCAACTGAAAATAAATAAATATAATGTCCAACAAAGATGCTATTCCAGGGTTGACCCCGTTTTTTTTTCATAATGATTACTCATCATAACGAACCCCCTTTCGAAGAAGTATACCCTTTCCGCGTAACCCTTTACACAGGTCAGAGGCTTTTGGCCTGCAGTGGGTCAATCATGGCCAAAATAATAATCATTTTACAGACAAATCATTTGCTGCAAACATATTATATCTACGTTGCGTTGCGTCGCCGAAACTCTGCGCGTCTCAACCCAGTAACATTCGACCGTCGAATGTTCTGGCGACGTTCATTTTCAGCCGACTTCAAAAAAGTAGGTTCTCAATTAGTATTTTATGTGTAATGTGTATTTTACGCGATATTTTCGCCGATTGTAATACGATCTTGGTGTTTTTTAATATAAAAAGGTTATATCTCAAAAGTCTTATTTAAACACGAAGAAAATATTCCACCACTAAGGATGGAAAATTAGGGGATGAATCCCGTTTATTGCACTTCCCGTGAAGTCAGTATAATTTTTTTGTAAATATCTATTAATATTATGTCGGCCTTGAATGTCACAATTGTTACTTTCCACACGTGTAATTAGTGAAAAAAAATGTGGTGAAAATTTTCACCCCTTTTTTAAATCTCAGCTAAGTACTACTGCTATTAGCTAGACATAAACCATTTTAATCATATCATTTTCTTGTCGAGTAAGTTATGTTATTATTACCAAATTAACCCTAATTGCGAAAGCTTCAAATTGTATTTAATAGACCAGCAATTTACTTTGCTTTATTGCGTGTATGTGTCAGTATAAGTGGCATTTAAATCTCCAGGTGTTAAGAAGCTTTCACACCAGACTCTTAATAAATTGCTATAAAAAGGTTTAAAGCATGAAATTTATTATTTTAGACCTTATATAAAGCATGTATAAGTACTTAATTTATGTTCCATTTTATCAGATAGAGCACTGATTAGACAATATGAACTGCTCACATGAATTTAGTCACATTGTGATGCAAGCAACTCGATCGAACGATCGATCGATAAACGAAAGTAACTTTGTCTCTATCTTGTTTTTGACGACTAAACGGCTAGGCCGATCTTAATGACATATTGCAGGAAAATAGTGTGCATCATGAGGAAGGACAATGGGCACTTTTCCGCTCCAGAAATGCAACAAAATCGCGGGATTCAGCTAGTAATGTATATAAACAACCGCACATAGAAACATGCTTAAAACTGCTTTGTCAAGTTTTTGCTGCTGAAATTGTCACACGCAATAATGAGACAAAAGCTGACTTAAATTAACACGCTCTTAATCACCGTTTTCAAATAAGTCCGAAAATGCTTTATATGACAGTTGACTAAACTAACTAAAAGTGTCTTCTTCTAGTAGACTGCAATGAAAAGGATTTTATTTAGGAGAAAAGGACTTTTTTAATTTATTTCAGTAAACCAATAAAAATCAAATCTACGTTTTCCACAAACTGTATTTATTTTCGGTCCAATGCATTTGTAAGTAAGTTTTGTAAAAAGAATAATGAAAACTTCGCATTCTGATCACTTTCGCTAGGTTTTTGAACATAAGAATATAGCAGATACCCATATACTACAGTAAAATATTAAAATCAAATGTTTTATTCAGATTTTTACAATGTTATTGCAGCTGCCAAAGCAAATATATGCTTGGGCCGAGTTTAGTTTACCAAATGTTGGTTGATCAATTTTAGGAAAACAACTATATCAGCTTTGCCTTAGCTTAAGAATGCATTGAACACGTTCTTAGGGAAGGAGTTTCTAAGTTTAAATAAAAAGGAGCTTATTTTATTACCACGCACCGTATGATAAGGTGTTAGGTATCGTGTAACAGCAAAGCAGGGATGGCGAGCAAACAGCAGCGCAAGCGCATGTCACGCAATGCAACTTTCGCCGATTAAAATCTTACGACGACGCCGCCACTCAGTCGAGATCTGTACGTGCCGGGCGTTCGCGATAGTTTTCGAAAATCTGTCATGATCTCCGGCAAACATAGAATAAAGTACTAACAAGCGACAGAACCCTCACGTACTGAAAACAATGACGTGAGTGACGAACTTACTATCTTGAATCTGGAGCACAAATCTTCGAGTGTTCGGTAACAGACATAAGGAACACACTCCGTATTACTTTCAAGCATCGAGATGACATCATACAGAGCAATAAACATAAATAAAAACCATCTTAATTTAGACAGTTATTTTTGAGAGCCATAGAACACGCTAGAGCGCCACATAAAATTCCATCTTGCAAGACTTAAAACACGTAATAAATGTTAATTTTGACGAGCCCCGTGAGTTATCAAAGTCAACGAATAGTCGCTGAGACACGTTAAGGCGAGGTTTTCCCACTTTTAAGCAACGCTTGTTACGACAGATAGGGCTTAATATATTGTATTAAAGTCGCATTTAGTGGAGCAAACCAATGGCGCTTATACACAGTCGTGCGTTTCGCTACTCTTCTATTATGAGGTTTTTCTTATTTTTTCGAAAAGTATCAGCCCTTTTGAAGATCGATGGGAGAGACCTATGTCCAGCAGTGGACGGACGTCCACTATGGCTGAATTGATGATGATGATAGCTGTTATGTTAAATGTACATTTACGGTTCTCGCCATAATTATGAAATCTATATATTAAGATATCGTAGACATAATTTATTAAATAGGTAATTGAATGAATAAAAAAAAAACGGTGAGAAAAGCGCAGATCAGTGTTAATTTCATATATTTTTTCTTTCGAGCGAAATGTCCTTAATCGTGTTTCGGTCTTTATAAAACATTCAATTTTGATATGACAACTTTTTTATAATTATAAGTAGAAGCAATAGAATAGCTAAAACTATTACCAAAATTGCTAAAAGTGGGAAAAGATGGCCTTAAACCGTGATTGATGAAGGCGTCAATCCAGTGAACTATGAATCGATGCGGTTATCGATAACGCCACTTTCTCCGTTAATGACCATCGAAAACTACCAACCGATAAATCAATCTGAAAGAGTAAATTATTGCTAGAGGCAAATATAACAGACGGCGCATGTGTGCAACGAGAATTGTATGGAGTATTAACTTTAATCAGCGTCGGGTGAAATTGAACCGGAAGATCGAAAAGAAATCGATACTTATTACTTACCCGGTGGATGTGGTCGGAGCCAATTTGAAAGTTGATGTCTTACTCGGTAGTGCACATAACAACATTGTCTGTAAAATATTTTATCGATACTTATCTTTGACGACATAATTTTTGGTTGCCCGAGAAACCGCAACGCAAATCTGTGGGATTTCGAATTCTAGACTGTTATGGCAGCATTGTTGATGCAAACTTTCGCTAAGACAATACCTTTGCATATATATACTCGCTTAGATATCAACGTTGATCGTCATGCGAGCAAAAGTATAAGCAAATCAATTACAGCTGTGAGCTGTGAGACAATAGGATTTGGCAATAAACACATAATATGAGCGCAGACAGATATTATCAAATAAATTCATGCATGATTGCTGGACAATTCGTGAGTGTCGACTCGATGTACACTCGTGCGCACATAATTAAGCTACTCTGTTTTGACATTACGTAAGACAATCTGAGGCGAAAGCTTGCAGTCCAGCTTTATTCAGTTTAACTTGTAATTGGCACAAATTATAATTTATAACCAACAATTTATCTGCAAAACCAAGTCTCGTCTCATTTCGATAAGCTAAGTGGCCAGTTCTAAGCAAGTACCCGTTTTGTGAAGTTTAATTACTTCCAGTATATACAGGGTTATGCATATACACTGTACTAAGGAGGTCTTTGTACTTATCATTATGAACAACTTTGGACCTACACAGAAATCGCGAAATAAAACCAGCTTTTCCATAGAAAACGGTCATTCGCACTCGACAAAATGTATGAAATATATATTGAATATCACGAAAAAACCCAGCAATTTTTTGGCGATTTCAGGCTTGGTCCTATAGTAAAAATTGTTCATAATGATGAGTACAAAGACCTCCTTTCGGCTTAGTACAGTCTACATGCGCATATGCGTAACCCTGTAGAAACGAGACTAGACTACAATAAACATATATGAAGACCTGATTTCATAATATTACAATAATAATGATTACAATAACATCCTTTCGGCTTAGTAGTCTATATGCGCATATGCGTAACCCAGTAGAAACGAGACTAAACATTACTAAACATTATGAAGACCTAATTAAATGTACAATTTGATTAAAGTAATTTAACACAGTCTAGTGATGTGACACCGTCATCGTTACGGTTAATTGTTACGAATTTGCCTCAAAATTATCGTACACAAGTGAAGTAGAGCGCGTCGTCGACGCGACAAAAAAACTAGCAGCCTATTGCAGCGGCCGTCAATCAACCAATGTAGAGCTTTATTACGCTATTTTTAACACTTTTTCTTTGACAAACGAAAGTTTGCGTACAGAAAACACTTTCCATAAATTAGATACTCTCGGGAAAGTCGATGGCGTAGACGAAATATGATTTGATATCGAATTATTTTTATAGTTATAAGTACCCCCCAAATAAAACAGCTGTTATTACCTGTGCAAATTATAATGGCAGACGACAATTTTCAAGGTATAATTTTTTTTAATTCAGAATCTTTCGATTTACTTGGATGTACTGTGATTTACTATGATGACTTGACCATGGCCTACGAGATCAAGTTTCATTCTATAAATATAAATATAAATTTATAAAAAAAAATGCCCGTTATAAGATTTGAAACGGATGAATATTTTAATTAGATAGCCCGTTGGTTCAGTTGGTAGTGAACCTGCCTTCTGAGCTTGGGGGCGTGGGTTCGATTCCCAGCTAGGACAAACATTTATGTGATGAACATTTGTGTTTGTTCTATATATCTGGTTGTTAATATCTATTTAAGTATGTATTTAAAACTATATATGTATGTATATCAGTCTCTGGCAGCCATATAACAAGCTTTGCTTAGTTTGGGGTCAGATGACCATGTGTGAAAAAATGTCCCGAATATTTATTATCATAATGAATCATAGCTAGGTACACTCTCGATCAAGTCACCCTTCAAAAAACTTAATCAAATCGGTTCAGCCGTTAGAGAGCTACGATACCATAGACAGATACACTGACAAACACGTAAAATTTACATCTCTCTTTTTCCGTCGGGTTTTAAAAACAAAGCTTTCTGATGGTTTAGAGAAGTTTTCTCTTCGGGGCGTAAAGAATGTAATCCGACGTGCTTTTACGCCCCCATCTGCTATTTAGGGGTGAATCTGCGGCTTTATATCCACATCCGTTTTGCGTGCCTGTAAAGGGTTCGCCTGTTGGCGTGTTGTTCTGGGATCACCGCCAAGGGTGTGGCTGCAAGTGACAAACTGCCGGCGACTATCCCCGCGGGTAAATAGGTTAACTTCGTGTCACGTCGCCCATTCGTAAAACAAACGGTAAAGTAATTACATTTGACACGAAACACGATAACTTGACACCGTTTAGCAAGCGTGCTTTTGTGCCGAATTCTTGTGCGTTGATGTTCATTTGTATATTGAACCCGCGTTGTCTTTTATACGCAGAAGTCGAATGACCCCTAGGTCTTTGTAGGTCGGCGTTAGTTTCCTAACTATCGAATAACACGTACAATTAATTGGTAGCCTACATTCAATTAAATAAACGTCTACATAACATACACTTCTGTAAAATTTATCTCTTATACACCAACATATTGTGCTCTGTTTTTGTAAACTTACATAGTGAACATTTTGGTCAACTACTCAGATAAGATTAACAAGGGAGATCATCATCATCACCATCATCAGCCAGAAGACGTCCGCTGCTGAACATAGGCCTCCCCCTTTAACCATACTGAACGAAAACCTGCCATCTGCATCCACTGGATGCCCGCGACTCTCACAATGTCGTCGGTCCGTCTAGTGGGAGGCCTCCCTACGCTGCGTCTTCCGGTTCGTGGTCTCCACTCAAGAACCTTTTTTCCCCATTGGGTGTAAGCTACCCCCATAGCAAATTTTATCCAAATCCGTTGCGAATTTATGTTGGAACAAACATAAACTTTCGCATTGTAACACTGTTTTAAACTATCACGGGAGTTCACTAAATTTTTATGATTTTTTACGGAATATTTACCGTGGTAAGGTTGTGAACTTCCCGTGAACATGGTGCATGTAACTGCGCCGAAATATCGGGAGCTCATAACACAACCTTACTACGGTAAATATCCCGTGAATAGACATATAAATTTCGCATTTATAGTATTGTGATTTCGACAAGACACCATCTAGTAAAATAGTGACCCATTTACCGGATTAAGTTATGAACATAGCCAAGGTGTTCTATATAAAAACTGGTCACAACAGCCTTGCAGCGCGGTCGCTGCGGCGAAACGAAACCCCGACCGGACGCGTTCGCCGATATCACTTTAGAAACCGCTATCGCACAGTTCAGATATCGTAGAAGCATAACTTTGACTAAGGAGTTGATAAGCAGTCTTGGTGAATGGTAATAATAATGCTGTCGGTATTTTATGGGACACGCACTTATTTACCCGACTGCGCAAGAAAGAGGGTTATGTTTTTCGAGTGAATGTTTGTATGTATGTATAATGGTTTCTATGGCACGCCCCACAGCCTAAACGGCATAATGGATTTCGACATGTGAGGTGTCATTTGAATCGTTGGGCAGGGACATGTAAATAGGCTCATGAATTCAAGTGGCGTCCGCGAAAAAATATATATAGGGAAAAATTGTAAAAGTAGGTAAACTTA
This sequence comes from Agriopis aurantiaria, assembly GCA_914767915.1. NCBI lineage: Eukaryota > Metazoa > Arthropoda > Insecta > Lepidoptera > Geometridae > Agriopis > Agriopis aurantiaria. Next base: position 4,969,045 of record OU611988.1, read on the forward strand.
GGTAAAAAGGAAATAAACTTTGCTAAATAGGTCAATATTACCATAATTATGTAGATACTAGCTGACCTGACAAACGTTGTCCTGTCTTAGAACTGTCAAACACGCAAAGTCAAAATTGTAAATCTTATTTTACTACTCCTTGGGTTTCATTATTGGAGTTTTGGTAAGGATCCCTATTTAAAAAAAATATAATATAGCCTATGTTACCCGGGGATAGTGTAGCTTCTCAACAGTGAAAGAATTTTTCAAATCGGTGCGGTAGTTTCGGAGCCTATTCAATGCAAACAAACAAACAAACAATCAAATTTTTCCTCTTTATAATATTACGTGGATGCACGGGTTTAGAGGAAATAAATGTCTACGGGAGTGAAACCGCGGGAAAATTGCTTTTTAGTTATTACAATACAAGCTTTTATTTAAGTTGCGGTTCAAATTTAGCAACTAAATTTAAAAATAGTTATCCCCAACTGATATACTGATTGACCTGAATTTTTTAGTTCAAATGACAATGCATGGTTAGTGAGGATATTCTAAATCCAATATGGCGGACCATGATGGCGGATTTTTTTATGCCATGATATGGGTATAAAATAAAAGGGTTTGTTAATAAGAATACGAAAAATAAAATGACGTCACAATACATTCAATATGGCAGACAAATTTAATTTTATTTTTAATTAGTAATTTAATTTTTCCTCTATGACTGATAAATCAAAACAACTCAATGCATTGGTTACATCAAGTTCAGATCACAGGCGCCAGTTTGTATAAACAAGTCAAGATCAAGTTTAATAAAAGCGGACAGATCTTGTTCTGCCCTAGGTTTCTACATACATTCGTAAACTAGCGCGTAGTTAATATGAACTTGAAAATAAAGAGGCAATGGGTAAACTATTGCCACATACCTAGTATGAGAAATCGTGATTAAAAAAAAAAAAAAAAAAATTTGGAAAAAAAAAAAAAAAAAAATGCTGCTCTGCTGTAAAATAAATTTGGAGGTCGACAATAACATCTTTACGTAGTAAACTCAATTCTGTGAGAACGAATATGTATATAATATGCAACTGAGAGACCAGTCACTTGCCTGGCTGTAAGCGTTACGCTGGGCCGTAACATTTCAGTTCACCCAGACCATAGAACTTTTTCAGTTCAAAACCCTGCATAGTACCTATTAGATCACAATCTCACAAGAATGTAATGAATAAAAATAAAACAAGTTTATTCACTAACCATTAGTACAATTACAGTTTTTAGCAAAAAGATGCTTGCAGAGTTTTGGAACATCTTTGGCTTGGTATGTGTGGGTGGGTGAGTGTGTGTATAGTGTGAATGTATAAAAACAGACATTAGCTTTGCAAAGAATTAATTAGTACCATTAACCGGATATTATACAATTGATACATATTTTCTGAAAGTAAAACGTGAAGTTAGAGGAAATCATAACCCAAAACGATAAAGTTAAGTATTAATTTATTCATGTCATCGTCCTCATAATGTCTCATCCTTATTGAGAAACTATCTAAAGACTAGGAAAGGTTTGGCCATTAGCTCGATCTCAGATCAGATGAACACGGGAGATATGCCTTAGTACAATTATTGTTTAAAATTTAATTGATTTTTTTATTTTAATGTCTCTGTGTTTCTCCCACTTTATTACTATCACAAATGCAAAAACTGTAAGTTGAGCACACTTACTCATGTTTCTCACACACACTTAAAGACTTGCAGCAACACCAATAAACTATTAGTCCACATACAAAAAAGGGCGGCAAAGCAGTCTGCTCTGTGAGGCAGAAGCTCGCATCAAACCTGTTTTGGGTCTAATACGTTCGCAAAAACTGACGACACACTTAGGTACCTACTCATGTTTCTCATACAAACTTAAAAACTTCCAGCAACACCAATAAACTAACAGTCCACTTACAAAAAAGGGCGGAAAAGCCGTCTCCTCGGTGAAGCAGAAACTAGCATCAAGCCTGTTTTAGGCATAATGCGTGCGCACCCGCCAAGCCACCTTACCATATCTCTATTGTTTTTCTGATCTGAGGATTCGATAGAGCTTCGTACATGGGTTAGTTTATTACCAACTCTATAATTTTATAATTGCCTTACTGGACCGCGCTATTAATCAAAGCTTGCCTTAAACGACGTCAGATTAAAGGATGTTGCGTTTAAACGACAACTGAATTGCTAATTTAGAAAATTGCAGCTGATTTTAATTGCTAAATACAAATTATACTGTCCGAGTTAATGTACCGAAATACAAAAAACGTATTTTTTTTAATGTTTTTGTAAACGGTAATTCGTACAAGCGTCAAACTTGGCATGATAGTACACACTCTAAAGTATAACAACAAATAATAAATAATGGCCAAGTATTGCCAAGTTATACCGAGCGTCACGTGCAAAATATTAACTATGTGACGGCGTAGCAATTGCTTTGACTATTTTGGAAGGCGTTTTGATAATTATTGTATTTTGTGGTGGTACGGAACCCTCAGTGCGCGAGCCTGACTCTCACTTGGCCGGTTTATTTATAGTATTCTATATTTAATCTTCCAACGAGTTTCTCCCTCCTAGAAAAGTAGTAGTCCTCCTCGAAAAACTTCTTATTGAAAATTGGAGATAATAAAAAAAAAATCGTTATTACCAATAAATAAAAAACAGGTCTACTTATTACAGCAATTGATTTTTCTACACATGCTTCTATTTGATAGAATAGAAAGCCAAAACACCAGTTTACGTTGCTTAAATTTTTTCGTCAAAAAATGTGAGGGCCCGTAATATCCCCGCCATTTTTGAGAAAAGTACAAACCTTGGCGGCAACTGCACAGGTGGAGATAAATTTTCACATTCCATAAATGCCTCCACTGCAATACTTAATGAACTAAAGTACCGACGCATCGTGATCCAGCCGTTGCACTGAATATTCGGAGGGCATGCTATCAAACTGACCGGATAGATCATCTGAGTGACCGATTCATTAGATGACTGTTAGATATTTAATGCCACTAATGTAGATCGAAAGATAAAGAAGGAACTAAGTGAATTGCGTAACTGTTATTCAACCCATTGTGGGATGTTTGAATCAGCACAGGTACTCATTATGATAAATGTTTATTAAGTGGCTAGTAGAACTATTTCTGGGAAAGTTATCTATACTAATATTATAAAGAGGAAAGATTTGATTGTTTGTTTGTTTGTTTGCATTGAATAGGCTCCGAAACCACTGAACCGATTTCAAAAATTCTTTCACTGTTGGGAAGCTACGCTATCCCCGGGTAACATAGGCTATATTTTTATATAGGGATTCTTACTAAACCTCCAATAATGTAACCCAAGGTGTAAAAAATTAAGATTTACTATTTTGACTTTGCGTGTTTGACAGTTCTAAGACAGGACAACGTCTGTCAAGTCAGCTAGTCTATGATATGATTATAACATTTAATAACAGTACACAATCGAGTTACAATTCTTATAAGTCACAATCTCTCAGTGAAAACAGTCAAAAAAACGTTCGAGCGTCACTGTACATACACTGTATCAATTATATACTTCACAGTGCTACATTTACTCCAATTTAGACGTTATTATGTCGCTTGCATAGTGTTCTACATTAGTTGTCCGCTATGGCATCGTAGCTCTGTCATCGCGCGGCGTTGTATTAGGATCGCGGTTACCTTGTAACTAACCAAAAAGTCTGCGCAATTCATAGCATGCGCCGAGTTTTGGTTCGGTCATTTTATTGGCACGATTGTGACTCTCTATATGTATTGTATCTCAATGCAGTACACACATAAGAATTCAAATAGAGCATTTTCACCTATATAAATGTTTTGACAAAAAGTGACAAAGTTTGTTTTGGTGCCATTTCATGTTATTATTCGTTCTATTCTAAGAGCGACCCCTATATGTCCGTCAATACCGAAACGATTTTTCTCATATTCAAACTTAAAATTGAATTGTAATGAACAACGTGCATACAGTATTTCGTGTTAGATCAACAAAACGCAAATTATCGTCAAACAAATATACAAACATAAGTGGAAACGCCAACTTGTCCCAATAGAATCTCTCTTTACCCGGTCGTTAATACGTTGCATGCTTGTCTATCAAAGTCTAGATTTCAGAACGTCAAAGTCTTTATCAAAACGTCAAGCTACAGCAAAACATTTGCTCTTAATAACCGCATTGCGTGTAGTTAACTCGTGTTTTATTACAGTGATTCACAATTGACACAGGATATTAAAACCCACTCGCAAAATCAATTGCTTTTTATTGGAGACCAATAAAATTTAATTTAGACTTCGCAAAAACCCCAACCTATTTCAGTTCTTAACGTAGGTGGTTTCAATCGCTTTTATACGAGGTTAGGTTGCCTATGCCAGTGCATAGATGTGTAGGTATACCTCCAGCTATAGCTATAGCAATCGACCCGGCACCACACGGATTGACTTGTCACTTCTCCAGGCCTAGCACGTACCGTGGACAAATTGTCATTCCGCTGTTTTTATCCGCGCGTAGACAAAGCTAGAATATGGATACGTTTATCTCTTTTTCACGGGGCAAAAACGGTAGAAAGCTAGAATGACGAATTTCCACGGCCCGTGCTGGGCCTACTGTGGGTCCTGTCGGTTCGGTCGTGTGGTAGAATAGGTTGTGGGTATACGTGCTTTACTTAAATCGCAGGCAATGTGGCATCCGTGGCGAAAAATGCGATTGATAAGCACTCCCAAATCGGCGTATTTAGCCAAGAGTGCAGATGCATTTCGGACGCGACATGATAGGCCATTGATGATGATTTCAATTTGATATAATTCTGGTCTCTTTCTAGGAACTAGTTTAACTGGATACTATTAATATGTTGAAATAGGTGTATTTATACGGATATATAGACTTGACATTAATTATATCAAAACATTTGGTCGTTGTAAACAAAAACACGCCTCAGGTCAATATTTTAACCTAAGTTAATGACTATGATAAACTGCAGTTCATTATATTTATAATTGAAAGAAGATTGCAGCTATCTCAATGTGTGTTAAGGATATTTGCTCTGGTTAGTGATGACAAATAAGGCAATTCGATTTTTTTATTAACTACTAGCAACGCACCCCGGCTTCGCACGGGTATAAGTCTTACTTTTTTACACCTTGGGTTACGTTATTGGAGTTTTAGTAAGGATCCCTATAAAATATATATAATATAGCCTATGTCACCCGGGGATAGTGTAGCTTCCCAACAGTGAAAGAATTTTTCAAATCAGTTTAGTAGTTTCGGAGCATATTCAATGCAAACAAACAAACAAACAATCATATCTTTCCTCTTTATAATATTAGTATAGACGACGGAATGGAGGTCTATACAGTGTGTATATCTATGTAATATGTATGTTATATCTCTACAAAACGACTACTTAAACCTATATTAGTGTTTGTTTTTTTAATTTGAAAGCCGGTTACATTGCTATCGCTTTGAGTTTTAGCAAAGTTTGATCAAAATGTGTTTTAAAGTTCTTTTCCGAATTGGTCGCGGGATTCTCAAATGGAAATTGTACTTGTTTTCTTTCGAACAAAGTATGCGTAGGGAATGTCGCGTAGACTGAGCGATGAAAGAAACGTCTATTAAGATTAAGTTTAAGTTTAAGTTTAGTTTTTGTTTATTTAGTTTTGAGTTTATGCCGAGATGATCGATTAAACTACTGTGAAGAGCGCGTGGACGCCTGCTGCTTGCTTGCATTTACTTTATATTCCTCTTAGTAACTGTTAGGTTATAATGCCGCGCTAGGCACATAAGGTAGTGCAAGACTTCTTACAACCATTTTTCATCAAATTTTAGAACGTAATGCCTATGCCTCTTCATTTTTTCCACGACTTGCAGGTTACGACTGAGTACAACAATCACCACAATGAGGGCATTGCCATCCACCTTATAGCAATGGTGTGTGAAATCCCAAGATATTATACAACTGTGTTTAGCTGGTCAATGTTTCTGACCCATTTTGTCGGTACTGAATGCGGTGCGCGCAAATTCTCGCGAGCTTTTTACGCTTTTAATTTCACTAAAAAACGAAACTATTTACTATCAAAATTCTATCTAAATAAAAAAAAAAAAAAAAAAATGTCTTTCTGTATATGTAATTTCCAGGTTGTTACGAGCTTTCATTAGAGCATAAAACGAAAAAAAAAAAAACTGAATCGACTTTGTTTCAGATTTTTTTTTGATCGAGGAAAGTTTATTCTATCGTGTTTTGAACCAAATCATAAACTCAAACACAGATGTATCTGTGACATGTTATTTTTTCCAGCTCAAATATTGAATATTGTAATTTAACTGAATAAAATTGATTTAAAACCGTCAAATTTGCTATAAGAGGCCGAAAACTGCGGGTTACGACTGGGTAGCGGTTACGCGTGTCTTCGGGTGTCGTCAACCCAGCATTTCGGTGGAAGGTCTGGTGATTGCCCACGGTCTCCTCTAAAAAATGCGTCTCGTCCATCGGTGACTGTCCATCCAAACTATATGGCAAGCTTTGCTCTAATAGCATTGAAATGACACAGCCAACCCACGGAATATTTTTTACAACAGAACGTACGATTCCATGGACAGGAAAACAAAATCAGTGTTATGTAAAACAGCCTCTATATTATTTGCTCTGCGGCCTCTACGCAACAAATGCCTCCTCTTGACAATACCGAACGTAGGGTTTCTATTCCACGTCTAGGCAAGCCCGTCAAGTGAGCCTGTGCAAACGGGCGTTCGTTTGAAATATCAATTAACTTCAGTTATTACTGCAAACTAATTAATGAAGTAATAGCTTCATATTTAATTTGCAGCTGTAAGAGCGTCATAGTATTTCATTATTGATCTATGAATGTTTGTAAATTAGAGTTTAAGTTCTAACTTTCTATCATAATTTAACTACAAATTAAAAATTGTTTTAAATGTTGGCAGATTAGCTATCTTATATTCACTTTATCATAGGTATTGATTAGAATATCTTGTTGTATTATAGTTATATGATTATTTACGGGATATTTACCGTGGCCAAACCCAACACAACCTTACCACGGTAAATATCCCGTAAATAATCATATAACTTTAGTGAACAACCGTGATAGTTTAAAACAGTGTTTTGATGTATAATGTTTGTTGATCCTTAAATAAATAAAAATTCAATTATATAAATACTTGACACGTAGGTAATAGATACATAAATCACTGTACATATTATGTACTAGCAAACCTGACAGACGTTGTCCTGTCTTAGAACTGTCAAACACGCAAAGTCAAAATTACAAATCTTATTTTTTACACCTTGGTTTACATTATTGGAATTTTAGTCAGATCCCAATTTTTTTTGAAAATATAATATATCCTATGTTAACCGGAGATAGTGTAGCTTTCCAACAGTGAAAGAAATTTTCAAATCGGTTCAGTAGTTTCGGAGCCTATTCAATGCAAACAAACAAACAAACAAACAATCAAATCTTTCCTCTTTATAATATTAGTATAGATTATTTGATAATTTCTTGTCATTTTTGAATTATGACATATTAGTTAATTTAATTTATATTTTCTGACATAAGTTGCATGTTATTTGAATGTTTTGTGTGAAATGCGGTTAAAGAGGAAGTCTGTCACTAATATTGTTGTCAAGTATATTATAGTAATCGACTGTTCCGCTAATTAGTGATAATTTTGTATTTTGCACGTTTAATAAGAGCTGAATATAGCGCTACAATTATTTAAATTTAAGATACATGGAAATAAACCAATTTGATTTGATTTGAATGTGTATGTATGTGTGTGTGTAAGTTTTTAATTAAGGAAGGAACTTGTGGCCAAATAGTATATCTAAGTAAATAGTAACCTATAATGTGGTTGTAACGTCATTTTTGTGGCATATTGAACCAAGGCTGATAAACTAGTGAATAAAAGCTCCAATAAATGTTCCTATTCTCTCAAAACTAATCTTTCGGCTTTAGATGAAAACAAAGTTTCCAACTTTCCCTATAAAGGCAGCAAATCGCAAATCTCCGATACGTTACTACGCCTATTAACCGGTAGTTTAGAATGACCGGAGAAAGTGACTAATTGCAGCACTGGCTCGAATAATGTAGTCAGCACGCAACGGGACCTGGTCAGCTTGCCAAGTTCAGGCTTTCATCATCAGGGTAAATGTAATCGAGGAGCGGATTCACTAAGTCACGTCACACGTGTAGCTTAGGCAATTAGTAGATTAGGTATGTTTCCTGGACTATTCTGCGTCGGTGATTTTAGAAACACATACCAATGTTACCGACATATCTCAGTTTTTTAGCAAGCTGAAGTGGCAGTACGAACTATCGGGCTGATAGCCGGGAGACTATATGCAATAACGGGAGATTCTGCGCTTCTGCGATTATGCGCCTGGCAAGGTGGGCGAAAAACGTCACTCGATGGGCGTTCAACTGGCTGAGGATAAGGGTGCGTGGAAGGGGGGGGGGGGCTTTGCAACGCAATGGGACGTATCAAGCCAAGCAAAAAAATTCTGAACTATCCTACTAGCTACTCATGAATATGTAACATGATTAAAAAAAAACTCATTTTGTAATTTTTGTTACAAAAAAATAATGAAATAATAAAAAAAAAATATGAATGAAATAATCATGGATTATTATTTATTGAGTGGTCGTGAAATATTTATTTTTGTGTCGCTTCCAAAACTCCATAGAAGCCATTAGTCTCTACTCTCCACTACTTTACTGGGGCATGACTTAGACTCTTCCTTAACTGTGACTTTGTGTCTATGAGTTGTCTTAAATATATTTAAAAATTATATACTTGACACTGGCAAATGCTAGGAGAGAAAAAAAAATATGCACGAGGAAAGAAAAAAAAAGAAAATGTCTATGTTTAGGTGTTAAGGAAAAACAAACCTTTGCCTTTATCTAAATAAGTCATCGGATTCCTTCGTAGTAAAGTTAACCAATTTCCTGCAATAAAATCACTCAATACTCTTGTCACTTGGAGGAAATCCGATAAAACAGTACCTATACGGAAATCTTACGTAATGCATTATATAAAAATAACACCGAAATTTAATCAGGTTATATGTAATGTATGTTGAAAAAGACATCACAGTGCTCAATTAAATACCGGCGGATATGTTTATCTAAATTACAGCCTATCGATGGCAATGCAACCATCGACTGCGCGGTTAGAAACTACACTTAAACGCCATTCAAACAAATAGCATAATATCGGGTAAAGATATAATATTGTGTTTTCTTTTGCCTCCGTGCAAGTAATGATCACGGCGCTAGATGTTATGGTTCCATTCCGATCGTAGCGACCGCGACTGGCGGCCGCGGCCTTGTCGCGCGACCCACTGCTCAGTATGAATATAATATGGAGTGCTAAACAATGCAACGACCCACATGTCACGCGACGCGGTCGCTTGCATTGTTTAGCATCCGATATAAATTCATACTGGACTGAGCAGTGAGTCGCGCGATGCGGCCGTGGTCGCCAAAGTCGGAATGCTACCTTTACAGTCATAAGATCTCAAATGGTTGTGTTTCGTTGCACGTCTTAACGACACGATTTCAGACATAAACTTCCACTTTTTAGGCGATGTGACGAGACTGTTTAATGAAGCGGATTAGTAAGTGTAGTTGAAGCCATTAGAGTGCTTGGCACATACAAATTTCAAAACTGCAGGGTGTGGGTTGATATCCCTTCTATAAGTTTGAGCTGCCGGTGAAGGAAAACATCTCTAGGTAACTCTAGGTATTAATCACCTTTCAAAAAAAAAAAAAATCACAATACTGCGTTCCAGGGGCCTTACGACCAACTGCTAACGCGGTATCTATCAAACGTTGAATCCGCTCAGTTGGAAAACACGCGAACCTGAACCTTAACGCGCCCAGATACGGTTTGCGATCGCGTGATCTTCCAACAGAGCTGTTTTAACGTTAGTTTGATACCGCGTTAGAAGTTGGCCGTAAGGTCCCAGGACTCAGATTGCTGTCGTAACTCAGAAGGCCGCTTGCCTAAAGTGGGACTGGTGTGTCATGTCAGTCGAATGTCGGAGGATCGTTGGGTCAAAACCACGACAAAGTTGCTTCCACAGGATGGCAAACGACCTCCCGGACGGCCCAGACGGAGATGGAGGGAAGAACTTGACTCCTACTTGAAGGACTGGATTTAAATCGCCCAAAACAGAGAGGAATAGGAGGGAAGGGGCGCGTTTGCCCTGCAGAAAGACGATGCAGGCTAACATAATAAAATTGAAATCAGTCCAGCCGTTTTCAAGTCCATAGGGAACATACGAGTACATACATACACACATCGCTTTTTACATATAAATAAGATTCATATACATTTGTCAAAGATAAGATTATAGTATGAAGTAGATAGAAAAGTTACATTTATGTAAGTGCATACTTTAGAGCAAATCTTTTGACAAAATGAATACCTTCAATCACGTAATACAGGGTGGCGCAATAGAACGTGCATATTGCATCATCTTTTTTTGCGGGGTAGAAAACGCGCGGGCGGGGGGAGCCTACATCGTTGGGGAGGCGCGCTCATGGAGTTTTAGTCACTATGAGCCACTTCGACGGAAAGCGTCGCGCATTTTGCGTGCGCGCATTTTACGAGAACTCTCGTTCATACATTGTTACTAGGCGACTATATTGTTCTGAATATAGACTACGGCGAATTAGTGAAGCTCCGAGTGCTAATTTAATTAAAATATGGGTAAAGCGTTTTGAAGAGACCGGTTCAACGTTTAAACCACAAGCAAAAGGTCGTCCAAGAACATCTAGGTCCGAAGACAATATTGAGAGAGTTATGCAGTCGGTACGAGGAGATCCACAAATGTCTACTCGCAAGAGATCGTCTGTCTTACACTTATCGCGACGAAGTTTGCAACGAATTTTAAACTTGGATCTTAAACTGCATCCATACAAGCTGCAATTAACACAAGAATTGAAAGAGTCTGACTTTGGAGTAAGGCTCGCATTTGCTAATGAAATGCTTAATCGATTTTCCAATTTTGACAATATCCTTTTCTCTGATGAGGCCCATTTCCATATCAATGGGTTCGTAAACCGCCAAAATTGTCGTTACTGGAACAGTGAGAATCCCAAACTCAAACACCAGAAACCACTGCATAGTCCTAAAGTGACAGTATGGGCAGCAATCTCTGGCAGAGGAATAATTGGTGGTTTTTTCTTTGAAAATGCGCGGGGGCAAAACGTCACTGTTAATACCGAACGCTATGTTGCGATGTTGGATGGTTTTTTGGCTCCAGAACTTGAAAATTCAAGAATAATGAATTCTAGGACTTGGTTTCAACAAGACGGAGCTACCAGTCACACATCAAATGACTCCATGGCGGTTGTGAAACAGATGTTCCCTGGCAGACTGATTTCTAAAAGGGGCGATATCCCATGGCCCCCACGTAGTCCAGACTTGACACCTCCTGACTTTTTTTTGTGGGGATACCTCAAACACAAAGTCTACAGCAATAATCCGAGGAACATCGATCAGCTCAAGGAGAATATCCGTGGTGAAATGGCAGCAATTACACCAGCATTACTGAAGAAAGTTTTTAATAATTTCCGTTTGCGGTTAGAGGAGTGCCGTCGTAGAGAGGGTCAACATTTAGATGATGTTATATTTAAAAAATAAATTTCTGTTATTACTATACCATTCCTCAGTTTTATTTTAACTATACCTTTTGTATTTATTTTTTTATAAAAAAAAATTATGTGCACGTTCTATTGCGCCACCCTGTATAAGAACCAAGTAAGACAAAGTGCTACTTAAACATTGCGCAAAGTCGTAAGAACATTAAAATTTAATGGAAATCCTTGGATACTCGGAATCACTGGTATAGTTATAACTCAAAATCAACTGATGCAATCAAATAAGGTAAAAGAGTGATTGGAATTGGAATATAATAGCACGGTGACGCAAGTGAAATGTACGGTATGACAGTGTCGAACCGAAGGAGAATTCATAACATGAAGAACAATGCATAACGCGTCTATTTATAGCCATTAATAACACTCTGTTATTAGCTTCACTATATGGTACTGAGACGTGGTCCTTAACTGTTGGCCTTTTGGAAAAGCTCAGAGTCACACAGCGGGCAATGGAAAGAGCTATGCTCGGAGTTTCTTTGCGCGATAAGATCCGAAACGTGGATATTCGCCAAAGAACTAGAGTCACCGACATAGCTGTTAAAATTTGCAAGTTGAAGTGGCAATGGGCAGGCCACATCGCTCGAAGAACCGATAACCGATGGGGAAGAAAGGTTCTGGAGTGGAGACCACGAACCGGAAGACGCAGCGTAGGGAGGCCTCCCACTAGATGGACCGACGACATTGTGAGAGTCGCGGGTATCCAGTGGATGCAAAAGGCGAGCTGTCGTTCGGTGTGGAGGTTAAAGGGGGAGGCCTATGTTCAGCAGTAGACGTCTTCCGGCTGATGATGATGATGATGATGATTAGCTTCACTAGTAACTCAGCACCATCATCAGCCAGAAGACGTCCACTGCTGAACATAGGCCTCCCCCTTTAACCTCCACAATGAACGAAAGCCTGCCATCTGCATCCACTGGATGCCCGCGACTCTCACAATGTAGTCGGTCCATCTAGTGGGAGGCCTACCTACACTGCGTCTTCCGGTTCGTGGTCTCCACTCAAGAACCTTTCTTCCCCATCGGTTATCGGGTCTTCGAGCGATGTGGCCTGCCCATCACTAGTAACTATCGAACTATAAATAAGTCGATATTTTCACCTGCTTTTAATAATCTTCTTCTTCCTCAAGTGCCTCAAAGTAAATCAATGTACATCATCATTATTACTACGATATACTTGTTACTATTTAATTTACCTACACCCCAGCCACTGAGAGAATGCGTTTGACAGCTGCAATAGCATTGTAAAAATCAGTTTTTTTTTTTTTAAATATATTTTACTGTGGTACATCGGCTACTAAATGGATCAGAATTAATTGTTTTCGTTCAGCTTTTTATATTGTTATGGCAACTCTGTGAGACGCATTCTTTCAGCGGCCGTACTTTAGGTATGCAACAGTGGATGAGCAATTATAATGGAAACCCTATCTTCTTACCCTGTGCAATGGTCTGTATTGCGTGCTTCTAAAATCTATGGCATGATGGAAACACGCACCGTTTTCTTGGGTTTCTTTTTAGCAAACCAAACCTTTTTCATTGCACTGATTATGTTCACTGGTTATGTTTTTAAGAATAACACATTCTATAGTTTTGGCATGTTAAGGTTCCGTATAGGACTGCAAATTTAAGTCTATTTAATATCTTGGAGCACAAAACATCACAACACAATAAACACTAGGAAACAGTATCTGTGTTAGATGCCGTTTCCAAATCCTTCCTTTACGCCGGTCCAGGTTTCCTTCGCTTGTCCCTGCGTCAGTTTCTTGTATTTTATCGAGTTTCATTCCAGATACAGCTTGCACTTCCTGTCATTCACTAGCAGCGAGTATAATAAACCTCTAATCGAATTATTGACTTGACAAAGGAGGTAAATTGTCCACGGCGAGGCAGCTATTTCGCAAGCCTGGTACGAACTGGCTGACAAAACTGTACTCCGACATTGCCAACTAGGTAGATAGGTTTTGCCAATCACGCGATCGGTACCCTGACCCGCGCCAATAACATACTGTGAGCACGACATTTTCTTCGAGCTTAGCTTGTTGTCTGAGCCGTAAAATTTCCACTTTAGAACCTGGTCGTTTTTTAACTTTTTTTTTGTACCAATATTTTATAAGATTTTTCAATACTTTAGCATCTGCATTGCAGCCAAGAAAGTGGCACGATCATAGATCTTTATACAGTTAGAAACTCCGCGTACCTTTTTTTTTACGTCGCGAGACTAATTTAGGGCGGTTAATAACTCCATTCGCAAGGCGTCTGCTTTGAATGGTGTTTACAGTTTACTGTGACGCAATTTGAAATTTTTGTAATGATTTCTGTCTTGCTTCTGACTGACAGGAGATCGAATTGAATTAAGTTGGAGCACTGTTCCAATTTAAGAGGGGAAACAAGACACGCAAAATTGTTGAACTCGCGGTATCTAACCTAATACAGATCTGAGGGCACTGTATATTCTGTTTTCATATAATATTGCTTCGAGACAGTTGTAAAATATCAAGTTTAAATGCCTATTCAGGGTTATTGGCTAATAGGCATGATGACTAATATTTTTTTATTACCTCATAAAAAAACTGATCATAAATAGAGCACATCAACAAAAACAAACGTAAAATAAGATATTAGCATTTTAATTTAATTTAATTTCATGCTAGACAGAGAGCGCACTATACTGAGCCGTGACGTCACGGCTCAGGAGCGCCATACAAATGCTATACTAACACGCTTTGCGAGAAAGGGATAGAACATCCCCTCTCTATCCCCACCTAAAACTTTAAACGCTCATATCTCAGAGATTTATCAGCCAATTCAAATTATTTTTTTCAGTATGTGTAATGTATTTACTTATATTCATCGCTAAGCCGGTTATTTGTAATATATTAAACATTAGGACACATGCCTATTATCTAACAACTTCCCGCAGGCAGCTTTCCTACACCATATCATTCTTCGTTCCATAATTTAATCATGCACACATTATGTAGCAATTAAACTTATTGAATAGGTATCGACTAATTCATTTTTGTTTATTACTTACTAAAATAAAAATATTTATTTTAGGGTTCAAGTTTTAGGGTTTAATGTCAATTTTACTACAAATGAGAAGGAATGCAGGAGCCCAAACTTAGGAGCTGACTAAATATTGCAAAGAACTACAAAATACACAACATTTTTTTTATAACATATTTCTTTAAAAGATTCAGTGAATGTGTCATTTTTAGTTATTTGTTACACTATTTCCTTGCGTTTATTGCATTGAATAACATTGTAAAAGCCTGAATTTAAAAAAAAAACTTTATGTAAGTATATAGGGAACCTGTGCGTTCAAAAACCTAGGAAAAATGATCAAAATTCGTGGTTTTCATTCATCTTTTTAATTGCTGCTGTCAAAACAAATAAATGCTTGAACCGAGTTTAAATATCAATAACCCTGTATATTGGTTAGGCTTTAGGACATTGTATAGCAATGTCTAACCAAGTTGAGTTAGATACACAAAAGGAATGCGGTTAGAAATATAATCAAAAGTAAGGTTTAGACTATTTGAAAAGCTACTAGGATTTGTATTCAACTTTTCTATGCATTTTTACAAGTCCATCCAAGACTTACACATTTTATGTGTGTAAATGGCGGTTGGAGGCAGTGGAATTGTTCACGCGATCCAAGGTAATTCTGGTGGCTGGTACCGATATCTTCGCTTTCGACATGCGACCTTTGAGACTATAAAAATGGTTTATCTATCTATTGTGTTAAAAACTTTACGTTAAGTTGTAATCCTGAATTGAACTAAAATAATCAATTCAATTCAAATTCAAAAACGTTTATTGGTATTCATTAAAGGGCTATAGGTACATAAAAAATCTCAAGTAGGTAGTTACATGTGTACAAAATGTTGTAAGAAGAGGTGAGAATAATAAACAAACAATTATGTACCGTAGTGGAACACTGTCCCCCACACTAGGATAACCTGTGTCGTGAGATCACAGTTTTCAACTCTGGTTTGTTTACCAGTTTGTTTACACTGTTCAATTAGTTTGAATACCTATAAATAAAATGTGTTAATGGTGTGGGAAGAAGAAAGGTTCTTGAGTGGAGACTACGAACCAGAAGACACAGCGTAGATAGGCCTCCCACTAGATGGACGGAATACATTGTGAGAGTCGCGGGCATCCAATGGATGCAGATGGCAGGCTGTCGTTCAGTGTGGAGTTAAAGGAGGAGGCCTATTTTCAGCAGTGAACGTCGTCTGGCTGATGATGATGAATGGTGTAGGCCTCAGAACAGACAAACAAGGGAGTAGCGCCGGCCCTGGGGTAGAGCTAGAGCGGTCGCTCTAGCGCCAGGTAGCACGGGGCGCCAAAATAACTAACGCGACCGAAAAATAAATTTTACAACACATTTGCTCAAAAAGTGCACTTACGAAGCCTGTATACATCGTTCGAAAGTTAAACATTACGGATCATACAACGGAGCGTGCGGTAATGAATTTGTCCGCACGCTCCGTTGTATAGCACCGTGCTTGTACTTTACGGTATTTTTTTAATTTCCATTTTTTGTTTTTTTCTCGCAAATATGTTGTAAAACGTTGTATGGCACACGTGCGGATTGGTTATTACAAACTCGTGACTATGGTAAGCCCTCGACTTCGTCTCGGGCTTACATTCGTCTACTCGTTTGTAATAACCAACTTTCCGCACTTGTATCATAAATAACTATTGGTGGCGCCTCGCGGCGTGGCTAGCAGTATGCCGTAGCTTGTGTTGTCGGTAACCAGCATAAAATTTTGATGTGGTAATAGTTTACATCCTGGGATAGGCACATGTAATACCTTTTATCCCGGAATCGATTTCTGTACAATCGTTTTCAGATATGAATCGCGCCGAAAGAGAATATCGCTCTACCCTGATCAAGAGCTAGGGGTCGCCAGCGCTGCAAGGGCATGCCTTAGTACAAAACAAAATTATCGTTCGAGTTCAATTGTCTCCCATTTTTCATTTAAAAAATCGCCGCTTATTTTTTTTCTTTTTTTACATCGGACTAGGCTAACGTTTGACCGCGATCTCGCCTGATGGAAAGCGATGATGCGGTCGAAGATGGAGCACGTTTATAGCATAAATTCATTTTTACGCACACTAAGAAACTTGTAGTTGTGTACCAATGAACTTACACTTCACATGCAAAAAAGGGCGACAAGGGTGAGTTCGACTAAAAGACATCAAGCCTGATTTAGGCCAGATGCGTTCACACCCGCCACGCCACCTTACCATATCTCCCATGTTTGTCTGACCTGAGGTGTAGGACTGTAGGCCTTTATAAACATTGTCTTGGTTCAAATTGTATGACTGATGCATGAATTTGTACAGATCCCTATAGGGTTACTAGGAACGTTGATATTACGCTGAAAGGAGGTCTTAGTATCCATTATTTTGTACAACTTTTATATTGAACTAATTCGAGCTCACGAAACAATCTCCTGTTCTCGACGAAATGTATGGAACAGCTGATATATTTTTTTCACGATTCTGTGTTTGCCCCGTAGTAAAAGTTGCTCATAATGATGACTACAATGACCTATCAGCTTAGTACTACCGTTTTGTGTAACCACGTGTACCGTGTTGTGTTTCAGCGTCGTGAGTGGTTATGAATCATTCCCATAATAAAAAGCCGACAAGTTTTTTTTACTAATGAATATTAGGTTTGCTTTTGAACGCCATCTCGCCTTATATTGAGATTGCATTTAACTGTTCGACCAACCACCCGCATTCTTCAGTCTTCCCGTGAACATGGTGCATGTAACTGCGCCGAAATATCGGGAGCTCATTCCACAACCTTACCACGGTAAATATCCCGTAAATAATCATATAACTTTCTCAGACTTTTTTATGTAACATGATTGAATTCGAAAAAGTTCCTTACTTATAGACCTCATGTGAGATACACTGGGGTGGCCAAATCACGAGAAGCCTACCAACAGTTAGCAACTTTCTTTATTGCAGCATTAACCTATCATCACAAAAGAGTTTAACACTCGAGGGCCTCGTTCGCACGCGAACTTTACCATCTATCGAAGGAGTTACTGTCACGACACGAATATACAGGGTTACGCGGAAAGGGTGTACTAAGCCGAAAAGGGTCTATATAGTACCCATCGTTATGAACAACTTTTACTATGAGACCTACCATGAAATCGTGAAAAAAATATCAGCTGTTCAATACATTTAGTCTAGTGTGAATGACCGTTTTCTATGGAAAAGCTGATATTTTTTTCGCGATTGTAGAGTTTCTCCCAAAGTAAAAGTTGTTCATAATGACGGATACTATGGACCTCTTTCCGCTTAACCCAGTAAGTGCATCTACGCTATTATCTCTTCAAACGATTAGGTATAGAATATGGAAGTTTAAAAGCCACGTAAAGACCTACTCTCAAGTAGCGTTGTGCAAGTTTAACTTCCAATACAGGTGGGTTGCATAGCTTTTCCGCCCGATCGACAGATGTGCAACGAGAGATGCTGCGCAAGCGAACTGACGAAATACATAATGTAAGGAGTTGCCTGTGAGGTATACCAAGTTACAAGATGTATCTAGGTCGGTCGAAGGTGCATTTTAACTCCCGTGTAATAAGACTCAAATATAATGTCCGCAGAAGATATCATCTTCTGCGACTAAAGCGGCTTATCGATCATAAGTACAGGTGGAAGCGTGAGAGTAAAAAGTAGCTATTATATTAGAGCACAATTAATACGAGAACGCAGCATTTCGAGCAAATTAAATTGTGTCAGCTGCTTGCCCCACATCGCATTGTCTCGGCGTGGGACCGAGATAATCATTGTTCATCGTCTAGCTATGTATGTGTAGTAAGGGCACTAGACTAGCTAAGCACATCGAGGGGAGCACGAGATCTTACAGCATTTTTTAAACCTATACTGCCCCACTGCTGGGCAAAGGTCTGCCCAATTTCCTTCCATAAATCCCGGTCCTCCGCTACCTCTTGCCAACCTCTCCGGAATGAGTCACGAACGCGTTTCTTAGGCCTTCCTTGACTGCGTTGTCCAGCAGGCACCTACTGTGTGACAATCCTGGCCCATACTTCTTTCAATCTAGCATTGATGATTGAACACATTGGAAGTGGTTCTCTACACGTGAGCATAGTAAGATGGAAATTAGGGTTGTAAGGTCAAACGCCCATTGAAGAGTCGAGGAAGTGTACTGTCCCTACAAACATAGGTACTAGTTAACTTTCTCGAAAACTACTCATCCGACTTGTAAACTTATTTATGTTTTCTTTCGTTCAGTTCGGGATCCTAAGCGCGCGCCAGACTCACTCTTGGCCGGTGCAATCATGCCATGTTTGACGCTTGTACGCGTATTATCAAAAACTAGAAGCAAAGGCAAAAGAAAACGTAAAAACACGTTTGTTGTATGGCCCCCTTTTTGTACTTATTGCTTTTTGATATTACTAGCGACCCGCCCGCCCGGCTTCGCACGGGTGCAATTTACGTGCGAAGCCGGGGCGGGTCGCTAGTTATATAATACAAACCGTGAAAATGTATCTAACTGATAGTGAAAACCGCATCAAAATCCGTTGCGTGGTTTAGGAGGAGTTAGCGGACATACAGACGCGGAAAGCGACTTTAATTTATAATTACTATGTAGAGAGTAGAGAAGATAGAGATAGAGATGGTTATTTCATAGTTAATCCGCCGTAACATTCTTACATATTCTGTGAAAATTATGTGGCATCACATTATTACGTTAATGTGTTATTGACTCGTCTACATAAATATGTCTGGGTAGCATCATAACACAAATAACACAAAGCAAAAAGTTCATACTGTTTGAACAGTATAGAGTCGCAGGCGTCGCCGCGAGCTGTTAGTAAAATAGAAAATGGCGAACAATGCTGTTTTTTTTTTTCTTCCCGCGTTAAAGCTGACGTAGAATAACAAAACTAATGCTCGTGTAAGTCATGATGTGCAATTTCATGAAGCTACTTCCACTTTCACACACACAAAAGTATATAACCAAAAATTCTAGCAGAATATACATCCCAGAGAACTTTTTAGGTTAGCGCAGTAAACCCAAAAACTTTTCTGGGGTGGAGATAAGCTTGTTTACATACATTGAGCAACATTAATAGAGGCAATGAAGCTATAATGTTAACAATAAACCGGCCAAGTGCTAGTCGGGCTCACGCATTGAGAGTTCCGTACCACCCTAAAATACAAAAAGATAACATCACGCCCATAGGCGCCACCGACTCGCACTTGGCCATTATTTATTATAATTATGTTGTTTTACTTTAGAGTGTGTACTATAATCATGCCAAGTTTGACGCTTGTAATCAAAATTTGTAAAGTATGCAATTTCGATTCAGTGAAATAAATGATACTTAAGGTCGATCAACAGAAAACTGTCACCGTCTCGCACTTGGCCATTATTTATTAAACAAATACAAAAATACGTTAAAAAATCAAGATTTTTTATATATTGTACTCTACACACTACCCAAAATTTTTGGCTCTGACTTTTTTTTAAGTTAATCCGCCGTAACTTTACATATTCTGTGAAAATTTCAACTGGCTGTCTATTACGGTTCGAAAAATACAGCCGTTAAAAGGCAGGTGGGATAGACAGACGGACAGACAGACATACAGACAGACAGCGGAGGCTCAGTAATAGGGTCCCGTTTTTACCCTTTACCCTGCAAGATGGATACTTACGCACCCGCCACGCCACCTTACCATATCTACTTTGTTCGTCTGATCTGAGAGGACAGCCAATCATTTGCTAAACAACAATCATTTTAACTTCTATTTGTGTAAGATCAGACAACAGAAATAAGAGAAGTACTTAGCAATCTGGATTTTCACTCAGGGGCCTTACGCCCAGCTCCTTACGCGGTCTCAAACTAACGTTAAAACCGCGCAGTTCGGAAAATCACGCGAACGTGAACCTTATCGCGCCCAGATACGGTTTGCAGTCGCGCAAAAGTTTTTCATTACCTAAACTGGATTGCTTTAAGCAGCTAGGCGTAAGGCCCCAGCTTTCCTTGTTGAAGCATTGCTTCTGAGTGCACATAAAAACTTGATAACGCCTCGGTCTGTCCTGTAGACTTGAACAAAACCGGACTGTCGACGTCGATTTACATAAAGATAGCTATTTTATCTTGGCCTTTAAATATCTTGTGATGTTTTATCCTTATCATAAGAGTAGACGTTTTATACATTTGCAATAATTTTGCATGAATTTGCTTGTTTGTTTTCCAGTGTCGCGAAATCTTGTACAGCTCTCTACCTATTAACATATATTTACTGTATTTTAAGTTCCTCGCATGCTCCCAGTAAAACTTATTTTTGTAAAGATTTGGGTAACTTGAAAGCTAACTTGAAATGAACTCAGTGGTTATTCAGGCCACATACACACTGTGGCCACAGCCTAAGAAGCCTAAAATACATCAAATACATACATCAATATTTTTATGAAGTAACAAGCAAATTAATAAAAGAAAAACAAAATACACGGTTGTAAAATTTTGCCTATCTATATGTCACTGGGCTTGAAGACGAATCTAACAACACCACACACATTAAAATTGGCCTAGATTTAGCAGCTAATAATTGTATAAATCGAAATGAGGAGATCCGTAGACGAACGAAAGTCACCGACATAGCCCACCGGATTAGTAAGTTGAAATGGCAGTGGGCAGGGCACATATCACGCAGAACAGATGGCCGATGGGGCCGAAAGGTTCTGGAATGGAGACCACGGACTGGTAAGCGCAGCGTAGGACGTCCACCCACAAGATGGACAGACGACCTAAAAGAGACCGCAGGGAAACGCTGGATGCAGGCCGCTTCCAACCGGCCCTTTTGGAGATCGATGGGGGAGGCCTATGTCCAGCAGTGGACGTCCTATGGCTGAAATGATGATGATGATGATGAATTGTATAAATATTTTATTTGAAAATCTAGTAAAAGAATTGAGTCTGGTTTTAGATCATAATACAGTCATTCCTTAATATTGGCCTTTATGACACTCGGGATAACGCAAAGATTCTACCAATAGCACTTCCATCAAAATCAGTTTAGCCGTTATAGAGGAATTAAGAAGCCTACATATACATTATTGTCTACATAAGGTTGCCTGGAAGAGAACGCTTTTAGCGATAAGGCTGCCAGTTGTTACACTAGTTTTTTAAAGTTTTTCATCCCCCTCTATCAAATTTATTGGTGTGAACAATAAAGAGTAATCAATCAATCAATCAATACACACATGCACCCAAAAACATTAACACTCGTTTTTTGGGCAGTCGGCAGTCAGAACGAAACCTGTTGATCTATAGAAAAAAAAATTCAGTAACGCTAAATTTAAGTGTCAGTGAAATGGCCGATTTTTTTTTGCAATTATGGTACCCATAGTAAAAGTTCATATTGATTAGTACAATGACCTTCTTTGGACCTAATAATGCCGTTCTGTTCCTTCTGTGTCGCTTTGGTACATCAGCTGACGTCATCCTGACATGCATTTAATTAGTCAATGGTTGCACAACAGCATTTTAGCTAGGTATTAATGCAACCAAGCTCTAACACAGATGCATCATTAAACACCATCCTCCTGTTGTGTAAACGTTTGAAAAGAATTACTTATGCTCATTCAGTTTAAATATCAGCTCACTTACTGTTTTGAGAAGTAATGGTTTCCCAGTATAGTTGTGCTGACATTGCTTTTATAATAAAATGGATTCAGATTTCACTGTCCAGCTGCATATTCTGAATCCAACCAAAAAGATTCGATTCGAGGCCTACATTCTCCGTTCTCAGTCATCTTGAATGGACAGAGATGGAACATGCAGATCTATACTTTTGGATTGGATTCAGAAACTTCAGAATGTGGCACATTCCGTGCCACGGGTGTGGCAGGAGAGTCTCATCTGTAAGGTGATGCGCAGATGCCAACTGCGGTAATTTGAGTCGCTGCATCATTATATGTGTGGTTATATGTGTCTGTCGAGCATGTTGACTCCATGCCTAGGTCAATCGGTGCGCACAGAGTAACTGCACGTCACCCGCATTCTACACCATCTACACCGACGACATACCGGTCCTGCAAGACCTACTTTCAGGTGAAAATGGAGTTGTCCTCACCCTCTTCACAGCTGATAGTGCCTACATCACATTTTTTTTTTTTTTTTATTGTTGTTTAATACATTGTTCATATACAATTAACAAAAATGTAGCACCAAAAAACCACAGAAGGTTTGTCTTGGCACACAGATTCACCCCGCACTGACAAACAATACGTAAGTACAGTACAGTCATCATCACATCATCGTACAGTGCGACTATTGCGGCAACTGGGATCCAGAGAATCCTCAACATCCTGCCCGAATGACTAGACATAAATGGATAATGTGGGAAAGACAGCTATGCTGCTGACCGGTTCACAGGGTAGGAGTACAATGCCACCAACACAGCAACTTAGAGGACAGGACGTCACATGGAAATGTCTGTGAAGTACCTGGGCGTCTTCATCGACTTGGACCTTAACAAGCGCTTGCATGCCACACAAGCCATCGACCAGGTGAAGGCCGCTCTGTCCTGTTCTCTGCTCTAAGTTGCCATTGAGTATCAAAGTTAGGATACACAAGATGTATATCTGCACATGGCTTCCTTCTATTCTGGCAATTTCTTAGCATTAAGCAAATATGAGAGTTGTGGCTAAGTAATTCATGAGCAACAAGGCTAAGCTGTGCTCACACCAGGGGCCCAAGTCTGCTAATTTATGAATGTTTCAATGGAGTGTCGATAGAGTGTCGTTGGAATAGTTTTACACATTTGGTATTCTGCTAGTTATTTAAGACCAGTGGATTTCCAATGACCTTCCATCGAACTGCCATTGTAATATTTGGTATTCTGTTCTTCAGTGGCGTATCAGTGTAAATTCAATAGTTGAACATTTGGTATTCTGCTCGTTATTTGACGTTTGTTTCAATGGCCTTCCAATGGACTTTTTGACATCGAACTACGATTGAGTTGCTATTGGACAGACACACCTTTTTTTGTGAAAGTGCAAGGGGACAAGTGTTTATTAAGGGCTTTAAATAAACACAGGAGCCCTAAAAAGTAAAAGAAAGTTGATTTACAAAATGAGGCCTGCAGTACCAACATTAAACCACCATACCATTACCATTTTAATAATTTTAAGTAATAGTGTGTATTACTATTAGAATGTATGTGTATGGTATAAGTAAACATTTAATAGTCGATCCTCTATTGCACACCCCGTCTTCTACGTCTTCTATAAATCCTTTCCATCCAAAGGTTGCCTGGAAGAGATCGCTTTTAGCGATAAGGTCGCCAGTTGTTACACTAGTTTTTAAGAGTTTTTTGTCCTCTGTATCAAATTTCATGGTGTGAACAATAAAGAGTTAATCAATCAATCAATCAATCATTACGTTGGCGTATTTTATCATTAGCCAACGTCAGTGACCGCCGACGCCAACTGCTGCTCCAGCGCCGGAAATCCCGCGCTTTATTAAGGCTTACTATAGATCCTTTTCGGGATCTACCTGAGGTTCTACGCGACTGGATCTTACCAGACACTAGTTGGCCAGAGTGTGTTTCACAACGTCTTACAGACCACAGTTACGAGGGTTGTGAGACAAGACACAGAAGCGTTGAACCACCCCTCTGTCTACAAAAAATATGTCGTATGGCCAATGCAGCGTCAAGAAATGTATCAAATTAAGGCAAGGTGAGTACCTACATAGGATTACTTATTGCTATGGTAAAACAGAACTTGTAATGTTTACAAACAAAAGGAATCTGGGACCTTATAAACTACCCTCCCTCTTTGGACAACAGCTCTCCTTGTCGGAAGAAGTAAAATATTTGGGAATCACACTAGATAGAAAACTAAATTGGGCCAAACATCTCGAAAACAAAGCAAAGAAGGCTACCATATCATTCTGGCAGTGTAGGAAAATGATAGGGAAATCTTGGGGTCTCAACCCCAAAATAACACTTTGGCTATATAATACCGTAGTCAGACCCTCTCTGACTTATGGTGCAGTAGTATGGTGGCCCAGAACCAAACTAAGTACAACAATAGATAAACTAGCCACGATACAGAGATTAGCTTGTGTAGCGGCGACAGGTTGCATGAGCTCTGCACCCACGGTAGCGCTGGAAGCACTACTGGGGCTGACACCGCTGCAGTTCTTCATACAGCAAGAAGCAGCAGCATCCGCATACAGGCTCAGAGCTTTAGGCCTCTGGGTACAAGATGATCTAGCCAAACATACCACCATACTAGCTGCCTACGCAGACTGTAACCCAACAATGGTCTCACTATATGATAGGGTGCCAAAGAAACATATCTTCACAAGGAGCTACAATATCCAATTATATGAAGAACACAGCGACAGCTCTGGGATAAGGGAAGTGAGAATTTATACAGATGGGTCTAAAACAGATAGAGGCACCGGGTCTGGTACGTTCTCGGAAGACCTCAATATACATTTATCAACAACCTTGGGTGAATATAACTCCATTTTCCAAGCAGAATGTGTAGGTATCATCCAGGCGGCAACAGCGGTATTACAAAGACAGGTAACTGACCAAACTATCAGAATTCTCTCGGATAGTGCTGCAGTGCTAAAAGCATTACAGAGATACGAGCATACCTCAGGACTAACCATACAGTGCCATGACCTGCTGGAGACCGTAAGTAAACACAATCATGTTACTCTCCAATGGATCAAGGGGCACAGTGGGTCTAGGGGAAATGATGCGGCTGATGAACTGGCGCGGAGAGGCTCGAGCATACGACCGGTAGGGCCCGAGCCGATAATCCCCTTACCTTTTAGCCAAATCAGATCCTGGATTCGTCAACGTACTACAAGACTTCACAAAGAATACTGGGCAAGTACTAAAAACTGTAGACAATCAAGGGAAGCTTTCCCGGAACTCAATCCGAGATACTCCCGTAGATTGTTGAATCTAAAACGTGGCAAACTCCGGCAAATTGTTGGGGTTATCACAGGGCATTGCCTTTTAAACAAACACCTTTTTAAAATTGGGGTTACTGACAGTCCCCTATGTAGAGGGTGTCTGGAGACTGAAGAAACGGCCGCACATATGCTGCTGGAGTGCAGCAGCGTGGCAGAACAACGAAACACTATCCTCGGATCACCGAGGACGCTCTGGGAGGCCTGCGCAGGCATAAGCGAGCTGCTGGCTTTCCTGGAGGAGACCGGGTGGCTGAATTAGCTGCAGCCGGGTGACGCAAAATGGGCCAATGAATGGCCTAGTTGCGGAAAATGCCCGCTACACAAGTAACAAGTAACAAGTAAGTTATTGCTATGGTAACTACTAAATTTGTATGTACTTGAGGTATGCTTTTAATTCGAATTTATTTTTGCTTGGTAAGTACATACATATTCAAATAAAAAATTAAACTAAAATATTGTATTGTGTGATGTCTTTATTGTTATGTATCTACAGCTCACAATCAGTCACTAATAATTTAACTTAATAGTAAAAACATTTTTTTAAACAAGCATTTATAGGGGCAACTCGATGGTGTTATCTTGTTGCGTTCATTAGTTCCTACCTTCCGACTCCATCATCAGAAAAGCTCCATTGTACTATTATAATGCATTGTCATCCAAGTTACATACGTGTACCACACTCTAAAGAGGTTAAAAAGAAATTAAATCCATATATGCCGCACAATACTCCTTCGTAACCTCAGTACATTAAAAACTGGCTAACGTCTAAAGATAGCGAGAGTATTGCAGTGATGCGCAGGTTTGCAACCAAGTTTCTGGGTGGCACTGTAACTGTTATGGGTAGGCGTGGCGCTTATCATCAGACGAGCGACTTCTCGTTACTCGATAGTATCAAAGATTATATACTAGAGGCGATAGTATTAAAAAAACTTTTCTTTAATCATTTTCTGCTTCCTATAGGTTAAAGATTAATTAAGATCTGGAGCGGAGAGTATATTCGACACAGAATCCGCATAACCGCCGTGTCAACCCCGAACTTCAACGGGCCGCGCATTGCAACAGGCTCTCGTCGACAGGCTGTGGAGAGAAAGAAGACTTTAAAAATATGTAAGTATACCTATACAGTCACGTCATGGGTTAAAACATGCATACATTTCTATTTACTTTATATTTCTTTGCATGACAGTGTAGGAGATATTTAATAATTAGTAACTAAAACATCACAATTAAAAACAATATTTTTGTTACAGATTCCAGGTGCACATTTACATTGGAGATGCGGCGATTATACAATAAGCATAATATAAATTACTATTGAAAATAGCTTTTATTTAAAACAGTTTTATTTAATTTCATGATAGATTCAAGTCCATAGTCATTTTATTCTTTAATAATAATTATCAGCTACCTACAGAGATACTGAAGATCTTGTAAAGCTTCAAACTTAGTTCACTTTACTCATCCCACCCTCACATACCTACACATCCCTGCTCCATCTAATTAATTTCTGTTCTAATTAATTTCTATTTCACGGTCAATAAGAGACTGGCCTAGCCGAGTTTGGGGCCCACTGTTAAGTCAATTATAACCTATATTAGACTATGTATAACTTACGCAGATGTGATATTGTAAAAGCGTTTCAGAAATAAATGTTTATGTTACTTAATAAACTTTATAGTTCATAGCCTGAAGTCAATAAAAGCAGCATCTTGAAAACAGAAACTCTAATGGTATATTAGGTTAATAATTATTATAGCAATTACTTACTGTTTTGTTCTGATCCAAAACTTGGAAGGTCCTTAGGTGAGGTTAGTCGCTGTCTGAAGAGTGCACAATTCTGCAGTATCTTCTCTGAAAAAGTAAAAGTTTTCATGAAGATTGATAATATTATGATGTACATCTTGGAAAAGACTTCAAACCACACAATTTATTGAACATAAATCCCAAATAAATACTTACACTTCTTGTTCTTTTAGCACAGCAATCAGATACTTATTTACACTGATAAATTACTAGGTAAATAACAATTATGGATATTAATTTATTTATTTACTTTGCGCTGCGCTTTAGTTTCGTTTTGGTTTCGTTTTTTTTCTAATTATGTCACAGACAGGATACTTTTTTTGCTCTTTGGGCAAGCTAAAGCTTTTAAGGCCATACCGCCTCGTCATCGGTATTTTTACTGTTTATTTCCTTTAAACGCATTTTATAATTATAATTGGTGTGTTTTATTGATGAGGAAGTTTTGTACAATCAATACAATCTATAATATAGCAATTTCATTAACAAAAAAGGAGATAATAGTTTGGTATTAAATAATACAACTTGTGGTAGGTTTTGACAGGCAACATCGATCGCAGTTGGGCTGACACTCCCACGCCATTCCGTTGAAAGGCCACTGAAGTTTTAGCAGAATACCCTTTTTGTCACTTTCATAATGGGATCACAGTGGAGTGTCGTGGGAGTGGCAGGCCAATGGGATTTTAAATAAATTAGCAGACTTGACGCCCTGGTTGATGTCAAATTTCATGACTCTTGAACTTTGGGATTTGTTACATGTATAAGTGTTCCCGAAGCCAAACTTCATTATTGTGCAACACAATGGTAACATTTGGTATGGTCCTACCAAAATTACTTTATTATTAACTATGGGTGTGTAGCCTACACAACAAGTCAGAGTGCAACATGTTTGCAACAACAAGAAGGTTTAGGTGTTAGCAAAATTTACAGGAACAATTTGAGTCTTGTTTTAATTATTATTTTGCATGTTCATATCCGAATGAAATCTACATTATTTGAGTAGTGCGTACTTATTAAAAACAGGCGGTTCTTTTGTCACCAACCTTGAATTTTTAACATTAAAGACAGTCACCTTGAAAGTTATTTGGAAGTGTATGTTATTGTTAGTTTTAGAATCATGAAATATTTAGCACTTACGTTTTTAGGTACCTAAATAACAGTTCTATTAAACTACCTTACATTTTTCACTATCACTAATTATCCCACTTCTTGTAAGCAGAACCAAATAAAGATTGCAGTATAATAATGACTATTGGCACCTGGCAGCAGAAATTTACAACCATTAAGCTTAGACCAAACTGTGTAATAGATACACAGGTAAGTTTCTGTTAATGGTCAAAAAAATTATGGATTTGTTGGGGTAGAGTTCAACGATGGCAATAATATTGCAAGTGATAGTAGGTACTTATAAATTAATTACTTACCACATTGTTATAGTTGAAAGCAGCAGTCCCAGGCTCAAAGTATTCTCTGTTCAATTTGTCACCCATTTTCACTAACACTGCTTAATTATAGGGTAGTTCCAATTGTATCATATAAAAAAAGAATTACGCGAATTCTCATTTCTACAACCTTTTCCTATCATTTTGATTAAATATGAGACCAAACGACAATTATTATGAATTGGGACTTGGGAGTGCCTGCCTAGCGTCCGTAGTAACATTTCTTTCTTTGACTATCATTTAGTTATTTACTATAGTAACAGTTTCACGTAAATTAACGAAAATAAAGCACTTTCTTTACGAAATTAAATGGTATGCCCAATTTTTCACCAAAAGATACAACTTTTATTTTGTGCACAAAATGTTGTTTCGGTTTTCATGACAGTTTTACCTTGACACAAAAACAAATGTCAAACGCCGCCATGATGGAATGGAGAATGCATAGATTATAGTTATTATATGGAAAAAAAAATGTTGCTTGTCTATATAGCACGGGCCGCCGTCAACTGTGTCTGTCAACGTTTTTTTTTTATTTTCTGTCGTCTGTTCATTCCTCAGCTACAAAAATAATCTGACAAACAACTGAGATATGGCTGGGTGCACAGATAGGTAGTAGATCTGTGGCTGGGTGGCACAGATTAGTAGATCTGTGCTGGGCGGCATGGTGGGTGCGAAACATAGCTAAAAGACAGGGTTAAACCTTTTAGTTGAACTCGCCATGATGACGAGGCGGTAAAGCCTTAATAGCTTTAGCCTGCCCAATTGATAACATAGTTTGGATCCGCCTTAAACTCAAGCTAATACTGAAAAAAGTCTAAGTAAAAACTAAAGGGGGGCGAGGTAAACGTGAGGTAAACACGTATTGCACACACCGACATACTCTTACTAAAGGGTCTTTCAAATAGAGCGGGTCCAAAGATTTAGTATATTACTATAGATGGATTGTGTTATTTTATATATGTGTGCGTACAAGCGTTTCTTGTCACTCTTATGACTGGAAGGTGTGGGACAAAAAGAAACAAAAATAGCCTCTCACTCACGTCCCGAAGCATCACGCGCTAACAGCCATTATTGTTTATAGCCAATTGGTGACGCTGCTTTCAGTTTTCATAAAATAAAATCGTCACAATAAACAATAAGGTGTTGTGTAAACTGTGCAATGTAATAAACTTCAACAATGGCGTGTACTGTACCGGAGTGCAAAAGCCGTCCGAGCGTGTTAATAGAAAATAATGACAATATTTCATTCCATAGGTAAGTCGAACACATTGTTATTGCACTATACGAGCACAAATTATGAATGTTCGTTTCAAAGTTCACAAAAACTAAATCGTTGTCATTTTATTCACTTGTAATTATGTAACTTTTTCAAGTTTCTTGCTGTTTTTGTCTTGAAATAATAACAAAACAATTGCAACCTCGTGTTTTTGAGTTGGGCCTGCATCCGTACAAGATCCAACTGACCCAAGAGCTCAAAGTTAATGACCATAGACAACGCCGCGTGTTCGCTGAATGGGCTTCGGAACGTTAGTTTAGTTTTAGTTGTACAACGGCACACAACTGCAAACGATATGCTCAAAATGTATATGAATGGACTACTGAGAGGGGTGTAAATGCTAAAGGGGAAACTGTAGGTATAACGCTTCCATTTATTTTTTCTTAATCATAATCATCATCATCATCATCATCAGCCAGAAGACGTCCACTGCTGAACATAGGCCTCCCCCTTTAACCTCCACACTGAACGACAGCCTGCCTTTTGCATCCACTGGATGCCAGCGACTCTTACTATGTCGTCGGTCCATCTAGTGGTAGTAGTAATCATAATAGTCAATAGTAGATTAGACAATAATTATAAATTATTCTGACCAAGACCTGTGATTTTGTAAGATTGTTGATGGATTTTTATGTATTGATATAATAATATACTTACCTAGAAATTAAGACAATACATACCTACAATAAATACAAAAAATATATAGTTATAACATTTATTACTTACACCCATCGAGATACAACTTACACCATTAAAACTACTTTTTGAACCCCATAGCCCTTCCCTCCCCCCAATACCCTCCATTTATGACTTTGCCGTTGTCTGGTAAAAAATAGTACAATGACTATATAATTATACATTAACATCATTATGTAACATGATCTAGTCTTTTAGTGAATTCCTCAATATGTTCGGACCCCACCCGGTCGCAGATCATTTTGAGCGATATCTCGAAGACCGATGTCGCGATGTCTCTGTCCCGCGCTAGGGCAGACTCTTCGCAGTAGAAGCAGTTGTTGAAGTATAAACCGGTGACGCCCTCGAGGTCTTCAGCGGTCGCCACGTAGATTGTTGTAGCAGCTGCTTGTTGCTAAAAGGTTAATAGTATTTTTTAGGTTTAATCTTGACGCATTAAGGTTGGGTTGGAGGTAGCAGAGGCAAATGTGGAAAGAAATGCTAATAGATCATTGTGATATCAAATTTCTTTAAAATTAGAGTTTTTTTTTTTCGAGGGGGAAATCTTTGAAGATCTTGCTGCATTGGGGTGAAGCTTGGTTATGTGGGATTATACCCACTAAAACCCCCCTGGTGACCAGCCTTAGTGCTTGACAAGGGGGCTCCAGGATCTTCAGAGGAACGCACTGGAGCCCTCAGCACTGCGCTACGGCTCCTCACGAGACAACTGTGTTCTCCCGAGGCAGACATTATAAGCCTAATAAAGAAAGTTAGAGGTCTACCTAGATCAACACATTTCATTCTTAAACAAGTATAATTTTTTTTTTCCTGGCATAAAAAGTTGATAATCTTCGAACGGCTGAACAGATTTTCTTGAATCATAGCTAAGAACACTCTCGGTCAAGTCACCTTTCCACAAAAAAACTAAATCAAAATCGATTCAGCCGTTTAGGAGCTATGATGCCACAGACATACACACGTTAAACTTACCAACCACCTTCGAAACCAAACCAAAATAAAATTAATTTAATTGAAGCCAACCACCACCACTTGCGCCACCAGGCCGCCACTTGTGGCACTAGCTTGTAAGTGTTTTCTATCTAATTGTAATTTTTATTTCTGGGGCCTTACGGACAACAGCTAATTGCAGCACCTAATCCGCTCAGTTGGAAAATCACGCGACCGCAAACCGTATCTGGGCGCGATAAGGTTCACGTTCGCGTGATTTTCCAACTGAGCGGATTAGGTGCCGCAATTAGCTGTTGTCCGTAAGGCCCCTGGTGTACACAATAAAGAGTTTCTACCTATCTATAACGGTATAGATTCCTTCAATCTAATACGAAAAGAAATTCGAACTTTTCAGCCCAGCAATATATGGAACAATACGTAAACGAAAAAAGTTTTCGAAAACTATCAAATTTGGAACTAAGCCTACAGGTAAAATCTACACGCCCGTACACTAAATATGCAATGAAGTGTACACTGTGACCATTTGCTCGCTGTGTAAATAGGCTTCTCCTAATGTTTCATTCATAACTTTTATTTTTATTTTTATTAATAGATAGGCTTGCGCTTGGCCGCCATCTCGCCTGATGTTAAGCGACGATGCGGTCTACGATGGAGCACCGATTCACTCTCTACTTGAAGACACTCAGATGGTAACTGACGGGGAACACCCATTCAGGCAGCGAATTCCACAGACTAGCAGTTCGCACAATAAATGTGAATAAATTACAAATAACAAGCTTAGCGAAGGATATAACTAAATACATTACAACACATACTGGAAACATAATGTAAATTTGGTGATAAATTTCTGAAACATAAGCGTTTAAAGTTTTTGCTGGGGATAGAAAGTGGACACGCTGTCCATTTCCTGCGAGTCTGTTTCGGTATAGAATTTTTATTGCGCGCGTGCGGCTTAACGTCATAATGTGCTATAATGCACTCTCTATCTAGCAGAAACTAAAACACTTTTTTTGTTGTTTTTGTTTTCGTAGTTGGGCTCTAGCTATGATCAGCTATACCATCAGGCAAAAAAATAATTTAGTACACATCAACACATGCCTACTGTACCTACCAGAGACTTTGTGAAAGGTCGCACGAGCAGGAATGCCAGTTTGAAGAGCCACCATGATTTGCTCAGATTTGTGTACACCATGTTCCCTGGATGTAAAGAGTTCACACTGATGCCTTTTGATTTCCATTCTTCACTTAACATCTGAAAACAACAAGTTTCTATGTTAAAATAATTCAAAACACGAAAATAAAATTGTATTTCATTATACAAAAAAAAAAAAAAAAACATCTATGGTGTTACTGGCTCAATCTAACTTTTTGCATTAGCTAATTTTATTCAATCTAATAATATTCGTCTTTAGTTTTTCCATTTGTTATTTTCTGTTAGTAGTGTCATCAACCAGGATTAACTCGTCTTTAGACAATTTCGCTATCTCTACTGTTGATGGCAAAATTGACCCAATAAACAATGGGGGCCATAGCCAAGTAAAAAAAAGCTGGGTTTTGGAAATCCGTGTCTTGGTAGTTAGTTCCTTCCATTTGTAAAGCTAAGGTCGTGTACAATACATAGTTATAATAGTAGTTATTTATAAAATTTAATTTAATTTACTGATTACATAATGTCATCAAATATACTGTAGTTTCATCAATAATTGTATTATTTGTTTAACTTGAAATTCACTTATTTATCAAATATATATATATATATATACTAAGGCAATGTTTACCAATCGTTCAAAAATACAATGTTTTTACTATATTTATACAAAGTTTTGAGCTTAACTTCAGAAATTAGTAAATAAAAAAATGTGTCCCAGCAATATCTTTACACAAAAAATGGTGGACCATTAAAACCTAACTTTCATTTTATGTCCTAATTAATAGGCATGTGTCCTAATGTTAAATTTATTACAAATTACCGGCTTAGCGATAAATATAACTAAATACATTACAAACACTGAAAAAAAAAATTAAATTGGCTGATAAATCTCTGAGATATGAGTGTTTAAAGTTTTAGCATAGAGAGGGGATGTTCTATCCCTTTCTCGCAAAGCGTGTGTTAGTATAGCATTTGTATGGCGCTCCTGAGGCGTGACGTCACGGCTCAGTATAGTGCGCTCTTTGTCTAGCATGACATTATAATGCTTATAACTTATTTATTTTTGAACTAATTTTAATTTTGTTTTCGTTGATGTGCTCCATTTATCATCACCTTTTTTATGCGGTAATAAAAAAAATGTGTCATCATGCCTATTAATTGTACCCCAAAACTGTGAAAAAGTAACCTCGCTTTACATGTCGCCATCTTGTATTAAAACTGACCATACTTGAATCAATGGCGTTGAATACAAGCATACACACTCTACAAATATTTCCTTTGTCTTTTGTTGTTGGGTAAAACAGCATAACGCTACTAGCTGCCATAGGTAGCAAACAAGCTAGGTGGCCGCCTGATGGTAAGCGAGCACCGACGCCTATGGATACCTGTAACACCAGGGGCATCACAGATACGTTGCCGATCTTCAAAGACTATTAGTTAGCAACCCTTTTGACGAATCCCATGTTATAGTTACTCGGAAATGCCGCAGGGGGAGCTCATTCCACATATTGCAGGTGTGAGGCAGAAAAGATAGCATAAAACGCACAGTTTGCGATTTACACTGATCTATGATATTTGAATGAATTATTAGGCGGTGGCTAGCCGCCACCGTACGATGATAAAATCGCTTTTTATGTTAATCAACCATTATGTTTTTCAATCGAATGTTTACCTTGGCTGTAACTACATTGTACAATTTGGAATTGTTATAAGCCATCATAGAGTAATATTCCTCTTTCTTCATAGCGAGGTTTTGATTTACAAAGGTGTTTTTTAGACTTGCAAACCTGAAACATCACAATATTGTTAATAGGTTACCAGATTAAGGCCAAAATTGTATTGTAATCTTTTTCCTATAACAGTTTCTTCAGTATGTTAAAACCATTGAATAATCCTAGAAAATGAGGACTACTTTTTAGCAATATAAATTAAACTGCCTTGCTCAAGCATTGCTTAAGTTAAAAAATGCTTAACATTTCTCTGTTAACTTTTCACCGACGGAAATTGTAACGCGTGAAAAAAAGACGAACTTATAAACATTGCTGTATTTAGTTTTTTTTTATTATTGGATCAAATAGGCTTGCGCTGACCGCCACTTATTTAAAAACAGAAAACGTTTTCTTCATTGTTATAAAAAGAAAATGTAAGGAGTACATACACATTGTAAATAGTAAAACTGTCTAATTTAAGCTGTGGGTCTCCTGAGCCCAAAAAACATAACAAATTAGTAAAACATGTCTATCAAAAACATGTCGTCGGGCTTATTATGGATGTTCCGTTCGTGATTCGGATTGAGATCACAATCGTGTGCCATCTCGTTCCATTTACTTACTCGGACCACGCGCGTGACAGAGATGGCACGCGATCGTATGTTTTGCTAGATTTTGGGCGCAGGAGACTTAGCTTAATATTAGCTTGTATTTTGTTCACAATACAATACAAAACTCTTTATTAAAATACCACAAAACAAGGATAACATTAACATTACAACAAAAATATTATCAAGGCTTTTAACAGGCGGCCTTATCGCTTAAAGCGATCTCTTCCAGGCAACCGTGCACGGAAAGGAATGTGTTTAGTTTATGAAGGCACTTTATCACTCTCAGTGATTTAATATAAATAGTGTAAGCGAGAGGGCGCGTAATCTAATTATCTTAAGATCATAGTGATCATAGAATCGAGCTATTAATATGCTACTGGCACTTCTTACCTGTGTGACTCCGAGGAAACAAAAACTACTCTGGAACCCTTCTTTAAGACTGGCTCCAATAGCAAGGCATAGTACATGTGGCTGAGATGGTTCACTTGTAACACAGTCTCCAGTTTGTCTTCAGTTTCCGAGTACGGGAGACCAAACACTCCGGCGTTTAGGATCAGCATGTCTATGTGGCTGCAAATAGAAATTACCTACCATTTTATACAAAATTTGATTTCGAAATTTTATTCTTATTCGACGAATAGGGTCACAATGTGGGGAAAGCCATGGCTTTCCCCACTTTGTGATTGTTGTTTAGTAAAACATATGTCAATCGCATAATTATGAAGAGCATAAACATGAGGTAGTAATGCGATGGTAGCTCGTAGTATGCGCGCTTTACAATCTGAATTTGATCCTCAGCTCTGCACCAATGACTTAAATAAATTATGCTCAGTTTCGATAGCTTCGTTCAAAAACGCTAAAGAAAAACACCATGAGGAAATCGATCATAGGTTTGTCCAAGAACCTCAAAAAGTTTAGTCATATGACATTCACCAACATGCATTGGCCCATCATTATGGATTAGGTCCCATCCTCTCTCTCTGAGAGAAGGTCTGTGTTCCAGCAGTGGGAACATGAAAGGAACATGATACTGATGAAACATCATTTCGATTACGACATTTTATTTTTATTCGGAGAATAAGGTCGGCCTTCAGCTTCCCGCACTCTGTCCTCCCTGTATTGATTTGTAGGATGCAATTGGAGGGGATTGTTAAGGGGGTTTAGGGGGGACAGGCCACCAGACAGGCCATCCTGTGGGGTTATTAAAGTGATGATGATATAGATTTATGAAAAGTTATTTGTGGTACTAGGCTGCTAAGTTGTTATTTGGCGCCAAATGCCAATGCCTGGTAAAGAATCCTGCCAATCAATCAATGCCTGGTGGTTGAATCTAGAGTCAGCTGAGGATTCTAAGATAAGACGTAAAATCTTAAGCTTACTGATGGATACAATTGATTTGATACGAGACGCAAATACAATTTGCAGCCGAGATGAACACAACTTTTTATCTCACCAGTTAAGACACAAACAAACTATTTGAGGTGCTTTTCAAAGAGGTTGGTAAAGAAAAATGTGAAGGTTAGAATAAATAAGTTTTTCACATTTGAATATTGAGTTTACGGCGCGGCGCTAGCGAATAAAAAAGTCCTTGCTTAGGCTGTGAGATGAAAAAAATATTTAATGTAGAAAAACTTACTCGTAAGTGTTTCTAATTTCTAAGGCACAGTTCTTTACACTTTTCAGTGAAGCTAAATCAAGATGAACAGCTTTTAAATTTTCTGCAGCAGTATTCGTTTCCTTTATAATCTCATCAATGGCTTTCTGGGTGGCTTCAATATTCCGGTTGGCAAATATAACTATGCAACCATGCCTTGCTAATGATTTTGCAGTTTCATAGCCAATGCCAGTATTTGAACCGGTAACTAGAGCATATTTTCCTGATAAATCTACTCCATGAAGAATCTGAAATAATAGTAAATAACAATAGGCTAGTTGATTGGTGTTTCGTTTATTACAAATTAAAGGCTTAGCGATGAATATATACAAAGTGTTTTACAATATAACTGGCAACGGGCTGTTGTTATAATGCAATACAACTTTAGTGTTTACCTACCGAATATTTTGTAAATTTACATATTTTATAAGTACTATTTAGTAATATATATATATATATACAATATACTGTACACAATACAATATATAATATACTGTTTAGTATTATATTATGACGTAAATTAAGTTTACTACTTGAACTCTAAAATAAGATTTCTTTCTTGCGTCATGTTCATAATATGATATGATAATATGATAAATATTTATTATTAATCCGTGGTCAACGATGCTGCTATTTTAACTAGTTATTTCTCTGTATACTTTTTTTTTTTTAATTTTGTTATACACAGTTTGGTGATACCTAAAAAAAAAAAACTTATCTATGTAATATATTTTATATTATATATAAATGAATCCCTATTTACCTTGGTCACGCCATAACTTGAGAACAACTACCGATTTCATTCATCTTTTTTAAGGTTCCGTAGCTCAAAAGGAAAAAACGGAACCCTTATAGGATCACTTCATTGTCCGTCTGTCTGTCTGTCTATCTGTCCGTCTGTCAAGACCCTTTTCTCAAGAACGCGTAAAGGTATCAAGTTGAAATTTATACTAAATACTTGGGGGTCTACGGTTTCTTTCGGCTGTAAAAAAATTAAAGATGTAAGTCAATGCAATCAAAAGATTTGAACGTTTATGTCGTATATTTTTCGATTTCACAGGGGAATCAAAACCTATAGGGTACTTCCCGTTGACCTAGAATCATGAAATTTGGCAAGAGGCAAGGTCTCATAGCACATATATAGAAATAAATCCGAAAGTTATAAATTTGAAGTTATATCATTTAAAAATAATTATTTTGCTATTACAAACTTACATTTTGTAGTTGGAATGTATCGAATAACCTTATTGTCAACTACAAACTTAAGTTTGCGACGATTTTATTTCGCGGGTGAAACTGCGGGCCGTAGCTAGTATATATAATATAAAGTCGTGTATTTTACACCATTTATAACTCAAGAATGGCTGGACTGATCACATGATCTTTAATTTGTTGGATTCCTCTCCATCCTGAATAGCAGAATAAGTATTAAAATGTAGGAAAAATCACGAAAAAATTAATAGTGAAGAAAATTTATTTTCCCATACATTTTATATGGAATGGCAAGAATTGAAGTCTTACACATGGACATATTACATCACAAACAAAAAAAAATTCATCTAAGTCAAAGGGGGTTGCTGGAACTACCTTGGTAGTGATACCAAGGTGGTTCCTTCAAGGAAGTATATATTACAACGCGGGTAAAACCGCGGGGCGCAGCTAGTACACACACATCATCAGCCAGTAAAAGTCCACTGCTGAACAAGTCTCCCTCTTAGTGATCCATAGTGTTGCCATAATCCCCTTGCTTGGCAGGCGTCTTGGGGATTGCAGTACGTTTACCGTGTACTAATAGGACGCTGCTGCCCATCCTCTGGTGGTTCTGATCGCAGTTTTAGGACATACCCGGGTCCGCAACTAGTAATTAAATACATTACACCAAATTACACATTCTGAAAAACTAATTTACATTGGCTGATAAATTTCCGAGATATAAGCATTTAAAGTATTTGGTGGGGATTGAGAGGGGGTGCTCTGTCCCTTTCCCGCAAAACATGTATATTATTTTTTTAAATTGTTTTTTTAAAGCATTCTTTCTTTTGAAGACAAGCTTAATTTTGACCTGTTGTCTTAAGTGACGCGTCTTGTGTGGAATACGCTCATTGACGCAACCATTCTCATAATTTTTCTTATTTGGTTAAGTCTAAGCGTGTTAGTATAGCATTTGTTTGGCACGCGCAAGGTTTGGGGTTATATCTTGCTATAGTGCGCTCTCTGCTAGCATCAAAATAATATATGTACTTACTTATAACTTATTTATTTTTGAACAACTTTTGAATGGTGTTCCCTAATAGGTACAATCTGGATGTCTTCAAATCTTGATGGAGCAAGCGTGCTCCACCGTAGACTTCATCATAGCTTAACAAATAGGGTGAGGTGTCGATCGAACGCAAGACTTTTAATTAATATGAATATTAAAAACGCAAATATACCTGATAAGCAGTAGAAGACGCATCAAATCTTTGTCGAAAATCATTTACGTGCCTTTTTTCTTCTTTCGCAAATGCGAGTCTAGGGTCTATGTGAGTTTTACTGCCAGTTTCTTTATGGATATACAAGGTTTTACCATCTTCATCAACTGTTTTGGACCAGCCAAATGGTAGCTCCTTTGGAATTACTTTCTTCTTTCCTGTTGTGGGATGAGTCCACTGAGTTTTGTTTGTGTGGGGGCTGAAAGAAAAGTCCATAAATAACAACTATTGAATAATTAAGACCTACTTGTCTACCTTCATGCATTTTTTTAATGCCATAGGTGGCAAACTAGCAGACGGGCTGCCTGATGGTAAGCAGTCACCGTCGCCTATGGATACTTTTAACACCAGAGGTATCACAAATACGTTGCCGACCCTTATGGACTCTATAACCCGCCTTTTGAAGAACCCCATATTTCGACTCGGAGACCCCGTGGAAGGTAAATTTTGCAGGTATGAGGCAAGAAAGATCATGAGAATCGCAGTGTCTGATTTCTACTGCTGTTGTGGATGAACTTTCAGGCGGTGGCGACTATGTAGTACAATGATATGACGCCAGCATCAGATCAAACAGTTCTTCAGACCACTCCCCCACTCCCTTGTAAATGCGATAAACGATACAGAGACCCAACCTCTGCGCATGTTGAGCGGCTCTAGGTGTTCGGTGAGCTTGGGATATATTTACGTACTTAACGTAGAAAACGTTTCCGTCTTGTGTACTTTTCTCTTCCCATCCTGCCGGCAGTTCGTCTTCGCTATCAGACTCATAGCTGTTCTGCATGGTTTATTTTATAATACAGATAGTATTTTAATTTATTAAAATAGCTATTAATTACCATCGTTTGTTCCGACGGGGAGGCTAGCTATAATGCACGACACAGATAATGTACGGCATGATATTGTACGACATGATATTGTACGACATAATAATGCACAGCATGATAATTGGTGTACATGTACATAGAATATCATGCCGTACATTATCAGATCGGTCCAATAATGCACAAGTGATAATGTACACCATGATATTCCATGTACATGCACACGAATTATCATGCTGTGCATTATTATGTCGTACAATATCATGCCGTAGATTATTGACTCTGTTTAATAATGTACACCCCGATTTTGTACAGCATGATAATTGGTGACCATAAAAAATCAAAACTGAAGCTTTACGTTTAAACTTGGACATTTCCACCTCGAGTGTATTAGGTAGAAATTAGTGACAGATCCGACACAGAGCATCGACTTGAGTATGTTAGGTTCGAAATGGGTCACAGAACCGACACAGAGCACCCCGACTCCACCTAGTCTTGTGGTCCCTTCCCCCAGAGTGTATATAAAAAGCGCGGGAGCCAGAAGCTCAAGGGAGGTCCTGAGGGAGAGCGAGCCATACGAGACCAAGTGGAGCGAAGGGGGGAGGTGGCGAGCGAAGCGAGCCGGTGACCTCCGTAGTGAAGCGAAGGTCGAGTGTGGCGAAGCGACACTCAGGGGCAACTGCAAGAGCTTCTGGCGGGAGCCCACCTGGGGGTCTAGACAAGAGCCACACACTGTTACCGTTCACGCCTGCGGAAAGATAAAATTGTATGAAAATGACATTAGCTCCAGATAATTTATCTCATGCTAATGTCA
The DNA here is from genome assembly GCA_914767915.1 of Agriopis aurantiaria. Lineage (NCBI taxonomy): Eukaryota > Metazoa > Arthropoda > Insecta > Lepidoptera > Geometridae > Agriopis > Agriopis aurantiaria. Next base: position 5,010,138 of record OU611988.1, read on the forward strand.
TTGTCAATGTCATATTCATACAATTTCACCTTTCCGCAGGCGTGAACGCTAACAGTGTGTGGCTCTTGTCTAGACCCCCTGTAGTCAGACTTGAGTTGGTTGGGTTCGAAATGAGTGACAGATCTAACACATTTGTACTCCTCACTCCGCGTCACCACCAAAAAGTTTTGATGGTTCTCATATTTTTAATCTGTGACTAACTTACACTATCTTGTTCAAACGAAGCATGGAATCGACACACGTCATAGAATCAACAACCAATAAGAGCAGAGACATTTCAGCAATATTAGCCAATACGGGCATTGCTACCTTTTATCATGTTGTACATTATCGGTCGTACATTTTCGGCCCGTTTCCCGTTTTTGGACTTTTCCCACGTACATGGATTATTGCCTGTACAATCCTCGCACTTAATAGACACGAGCCGATAATTGACGGACAGTATTGTACGACATGGATTGTACAGCTTGATATTCAATGTACATGTACACCAATTATCATGCTGTACATTATCATGCCGTGGAATATCGTGTCGGCAAATATCATGTTGTACATTATAGACATTTTCGACGTAATTTGCGTGGCTGATTTAACTTTGACATTTGTGTCCATCTCTCTCTAATTTGATATGGTTTAACTGAGCTAGAACGAGTAAGGAAATAAACAACTGACGAACTACGTTTTTTTTTTGTTAAAATTTTCATGACCGTGGATTCAATATCCTTTAGTCGTAATCTTAACCAGTTTACTTTGTCTTAATAGCGTCAAACAAGTCATAGTCACAGTCAGAGTCAAGCTAAGTAAAGTAAAGTGGTGGAGACTTTACAAGAGGCTCCTATGGAGTTTTGGAAACAACACGAATCGACACGATTCACCTCGTTATATCACTTACCCACACTCGAGCACGCTTACGAGCATTTAATGAATAATAATTCACCATTTAGTATACACTAACACTCGAAAATACACAAGTTTAGGAAAATAATCCAACGAGCCGATATGTTTTTTTCCACGTTGGCGCCAAAACTCCCACAGGGCTTATCTGATATTAGGATTACCACAGAAGAGAAAAAAAAAATCGTCTTTTCTGTGAGGATTACCATATTTTTACCCCAAAATGCGGGGTAATTTCAAGTGCCCATCTATTACACAATTTTATATTCATTCCTAATTACTTACCTGTTTATTCACAAATTTTTAGGGTTCCGTACGCAAAGGGTATAAACGGGATCCAATTACTAAGCTTACGTTGTCTGTCCGTCTGTCTGTCCGTCCTACCTTTTAACGACTAAGTACGACTGTATCTTTCGAACCGTAATATCCCGGATCCCGGTATCGGTTTGAATTAGCCACGGTTCCCGGCGAGTTGTATCCACCGATACCGGGATACGTTTTCTTTGAAAAAAATACAATTTTAATTTTACCCGCTGATACCGGTATCCGTGGATACAAGAAATAAAATAAAATCGTTTTCGAAACGTATCCCGGCGTACAGAGTACTTTTTTAATGTTATTTCCCAAAAGGAAAGAAGACGGACTTGGGCCTCTCTCTTAGGGTAAATGTGGGCGTTGACAGACGTCAGTGTGACAGATGTCAAACTTGGCTGGGCGATATCTCGGAAACTGTCCATCCTGGACCACCAGTTCCTTCACAAAAGTGATAGGTCTCGTCGAGATCTTAATTTCGGCTGTCAGACTTGGTTGGACGATATCTCGGAAGCCGTCTATCCTGGACCACCAGTTCCTTCACAAAAGTGATAGGTCTCGTCGAGATCTTCATTTCGGATGACAACTGTCAAACTTGGTTGGACGATATCTCGGAAGCCGTCCATGCTGGACAACCAGTTCCTTCACAAAAGTAATAGATCTCGTCGTGATCTTCATTTCGGATGACAGCTGTCAAACTTGGTTGGACCTTGTACTTCCCACCCTCCCTAAAAGCAAGCGCAACCCTGTATTTCATTAAAACTAAAGAAGTATATGCCAATGACAAAGACGTGCCTAGGTATGTATATAGCTCTAAACTAAATGACGATACAGAACGATAAAATGGCGAGGTAAGTTGTATCTACCCTCAGACAGAAGATTTTTTTTCCTATATTTTCTCAACATAAGTGCAAGAGTGGTGTCATTAAGGCGAGACTACATGTGTATATAAAATCAACAAATACTAATTTCTTCGGACGAAGTGCTACGTATAATTATGATAGAACTTCACTAAGGTAAGTTCGTTTAGTCACTAATTAATATACCCTAGCTGTGCCCTAGCTAGAGGGAATAATCCTTGGGTATAGCAGGGAACCAGATAGGTCTCTTTCAAAATTATTTCGAGAACACTTAAAGAAGTTATGACCACAGACCTAAAAGTAGTCTGCATACCTAATTATTAGGTATATCGTCTGTGGCTAGTAAGATTAAAATATTTACAAAATTTACCTTAGAATTTTTGTTTTAATTCTGGCGTTGATTCTGGCATACCACTCACTAAACTAAACCAATCTGACAGGACTAAAATTATCTGCCTCTCTTTTCATTTTAATGAGTTAGAGAAGGATGGCAACAATTTTAGAGCAGTCAAATTTAGTTTAGTAGAACTGCGTCAATCACGCGGAGCCAAAAGCCCCAATACGGGGAAGAAGAAAAAAAACATCAGAATCGACGCCATTAACGGCATAGGTACCTAAAGAACAAAAAAGTAGGTGTTATCTTCATAGAGCGGAACATAGCGCGGCTTGTAGGTACCTATGTGTCACAGTGTCACTCACGTTATGTTTATCCATAGGTTAGCAACCCTCTACGTGTTTATCGGTCGAGACGAGTGACAGAGCTTCTTCATCAGGGAATACGCGCGCTCCCGGAGACGGTCGTCACGAATGTCACGATCGATAATCATGTGTACGAGTGTAAGCCATTTTGTAATAAGTATATCGCTAGTTTCTAATGTAGGTAGCTATCATCTAAGTATCCTCACGCGAGTTTTGATGGAAGTGAATGCCGTGACATGATTTTATTATGTTGGTGCCAAAATTCAGTTCAAATTGTACGACCATTATCTCAAACACGCGTAGTAAAGTAATACCCACCTATACTTTATTCTATACTAAAAGGTATACCTACCTAATTAATAGCTTATCTCAAATTAATCATTATTAGTTATATTTCAATTACTATACGTTACGGATATTGAACATTATACGTTTATGAGACCTAAATCAGTCGCAGGTAGTTAGTTTCGGTTAGATTAATTAAACTAAGGTAAGTATATTAAACATGTTTCTTTTCTTTTGGTTACTGTTGTCCTGTGAGTATACCTACCTACTCATTTATTTTTAGATATTTGCTTACAAACTTTAAATAAGTTAATCTATACCTACAAAAAAAACACAAGTATAAGTATGTGACTCGTAACTCCATAACTCAATAAATACAACACCGATTTCAAAGATTAAAAAATATTTTTGAAAGGTAATAATTTATGTTCCATAGTTTCTAATACACATCTCCAATGTATTTTTAGGGTTCCGTTCCCAAAGGGTAAAAACGGGACCCTATTACTAAGCCTACTACGATGTCTGTTTGTCTGTCCGTTAGTCCTACATATTAACGGCTGATCTTTCGAACCGTAATAGATAGCCGTAGTTGAAATGTTTACAGAATATGTACCTAATGTTACGGCGGATAAAAAAAAGGCAATAAGTAAAAACGAAAAGGGTGTCCCCTACAACAAACGTATTTTTTAAACGTATTTTTGTATTAGCCATAATTTAAAAACGGTACTACCCACAAGCGTTACACACTCTAAAGTATAACAAATAAAGATAATTTTTAGAAAAAAAAAGAACCGACTTCATGACTATGCCTTCATTTACAAACTGAAACTAAAAAGTAGAAAATAATATTTAAATAACTTCAAAGCAATGAGCATTAGAGGACAATCAACGAAATTATGAATACATATATTACCTACCCGCAGTTTTCAGTCAGCTCGTGACCACGGCCATTGTAACATGGTCGAAACGTCGAGCGAAAGGTATATATTTTTTACCTAAATTAAATAATACGTGATAAGTCCCGATAAACGTTTAAAACATATATTACCTACTTATATATTTACAATTTATAATCAGTTATTTTTGGAGTCGGCATTTGGATTGTCTTTAGTCCTTCAACGGTCTATGGGCAGTCTAACTGTATTTGTAGTGTTAGTTTTAGCTTGTATTTTGATTAGTTATTAAAGACACTTGCCCAGTAAAAAAAAATAATACTAAATACACGACACTATTTAATATTACGACTGAAATACTCTGTATCCATGGTCATGAAAAATTTAACGAAAAACAACAGGGCAAGGTCGCCATGGATACACTTCTTTGTTTTTTTGAAGTTTGTTCCTCTATGTTTGCTGTTTAGTTGACAGCGTCGCTAGTGGAGAACAAAGTATGAAATTCACCAAGAAATAACTGTAGTTCCAATGTTGCCCACCTTAACAGCTAAATTGGTACAACTGTGTATATATTACTCTATGAACTGTACAATGTTTACAATGTACATTGAATTCGTAGATATTTTTGTAGATTTTTCAAAAAGCACTGATGACGACAATGTCGAAAAAAAAATTATGGGACCACCTATGAGATATGACCTGCCAACCAAAAAAAGAAACATCAAAAACAATTCTAAATTGGCGGAGTAATCGCGTAGGTAACAAACATTAAAAAAAAACATACAGTCGAATTGATAACCTCCTTTTTGAAGTCGGTTAAAAATAATAAAATATGCCTAAGTGCGAGTCGGTGAACTTGACAAATTTCTGTTCATTACCAAGTTATAACTGGTAATTTTGTTATTGATTTTTGTGGTGGT